>JAUDYJ010000001.1:14807123-16184123 GCA_030761175.1 Masticophis lateralis
AGATGTGGAGACTCTAGAAAGAGTGCAGAGAAGAACAACAAAGATGATCAGGGGACTGCAGCAGTGGTGAAATCCAATTTTTTTTACTACTGGTTCTGTGGGCGTGGCTTGATGGGCATGGTTGCCTTGGTGGGCGTGGCTTGGTGGCATGGCAGGGTAAGAATACTGCAAAATCTCCATTCCAACCACACTCCAGGGGAAGGATACTGCAAAATGTCCATTCCCACCCCCCTCCTGGGGTAAGGATATTGCAAAATCTCCATTCCCACCCCACTCTGGGGCCAGCCAGAGGTAGTGTCTGTCAGTTCTCCGAACTACTCAAAATTTCTGCTACCAGTTCTCCAGAACCTGTCAGAACCTGCTGGATTTCAGCCCTGGACTGGAGGCTAAAACATACGAAGAACGGTTGCAGGAACTGGGTATGTCTAATCTGATGAAAAGAAACATTAGGGGAGACATGATAGCAGCGTTCCAATATCTCAGGAGTTGCCACAAAGAAGAGAGAGTCAAGCTATTCTCCAAAGTACATGAGGGTAGAACAAGAAGCAATGGGTGGAAACTAGTCAAGGAGAGAAGCAACTTAGAACTAAGGAGAAATTTCCTGACAGTTAAAACAATCAGTGGAACAACTTGCCTCCAGAAGTTGTGAATGCTCCAACACTGGAAGTTTTTAAGAAGATGCTGGACAACCATTTATCTGAAGAGGAGTAGGGTTTCCTGCCTAAGCAGGGGGTTGGACTAGAAGACCTCCAAGGTCCCTTCCAACTCTGTTTATTCTATTCTATTCTATTCTATTCTATTCTATTCTATTCTATTCTATTCTATTCTATTCTATTCTATTCTATTCTATTCAAAATCATGTGAAGTATTAGTAGGACTTTACAAAGCCTTAGTAAGATAACACTTGGAATGCTGCATTCAGTTTTGGTCACCACAATCTAAAAAAGATGTTGAGACACTGGAAAGAGTGCAGAGAAGAGCAACTAGTAGTCTAGTAGCTCAGCGGACTAAAAAAAAAAGCATCTGATTAACACCAGATGTCTGCAATTACTGTAAATTCGAATCTCCCCAGGCTCAAGGTTGACTCAGCCTTCCATCCTTTCTAAGATAGGTAAACTGAGGACCCAGTTTGTGGGGGCAATAAGCTGACTTTGTGTAAATATACAAAAGTATGAAGGCTATTGCTTAACGCATTGTAAGCCGCCCTGAGTCTCCGGAGAAGGGCAGCATATAAATCAAATAAATAATAAAAATAATAATAAAACTAGGATGATTAGGGAGCTGGAGGCTAAAACTTATGAAGAACACAAAGTTTTTAAGAAGGGATTGGACAACAATTTGCCTAAAATGGCTTAGCATTTTCTGCCTGAGCACGGGGTTGGACTAGAAGACCTCCAATGTCCTTTCAATCTATATCTATTCCTATTCCTATTCTTCCCTATCTCTATCCCTATCCTATACCTTTTGTTTTATTTCTCAACTCTCTCAACTCTAAAACCTCTGAACATCAACTCCCAGAATTCCCCAGCCAGCATACTGGCTAAGGAATTCTGGGAGTTGAAATGCACCCATCTGAAAGTTGCTAAGTTTGAAAAACACGGATCTAATGGAAGATGTAGATGTGAAAGAATGGTTGCAGAAATTGGGTATGTCTAGTCTAGGACTAGGGGAGACATGATAGTATCCTAATATTTGAGGGGCTATCACAAAGAAGAGGGGGGGTCTCAGCCTATTTTCCAAAGCACTAGAAGGCGAGATAAGAAACAATGGATGGAAACTCATCAAGGAGAGAAGCATCCTAGAACAGGGGTGTCAAACTTGCAGCCCGCAAGCCGGCTGTGTCACATACTGGCCATGCCTACCCCCGGTTTAGCAAAGGGGGAGGGAAAGTCATGATACATCACGTGATGATGTGACGCCGTGAGTTTGATACCCCTGACCTAGAACTAAGGAGAAATTTCCTAATAGTTGGGAAATTAATCAATTGAATGCCTTGGCTTCAGAAGTTGTGGGTTTTCCAGTAACGGAGTGGATGTTCAGTCTCTTCTTGGGTGCTCCAGTCAGTGGATGGTTGCTACTGGTTCACCACGGATTGGGCAAACGGTAGTGGCGGCAGGAGGCTCCGCCTACTCACCCGGACGCTTCTGCACATGTGCAGAAGTGGTGCATGTACATGACCATGTGTGCATGCCCACGAGCGAACTGGTAGCGACAGGTTTTGAAACCCATCCCTGGCTACAGTGATGGAGCACCCAAGCAGAGGCTGGACAAACACTTGTCTGAAATGGTATAGTGTCCTGCTCGAGCAAGGGATTGGACTATTTATTTATTTATTTAATTTATTGGTTCAATTTATATGCCGCCCTTCTCCAGAGATTCAGGGCGGCTTACAATGCGTTTAAGCAATAGCCTTCATGCTTTTGTATATACCTGCTTAGTAGGGCTTTCGGCCCCCACCCCAAGCGGTGTTCTTTTTTTTTTATACAAAATGAGCTTATTGCCCCCACAATCCAGGTCCTTATTTTACCTACCTCGAAAGGATGGAAGGCTGAGTCAACCTTGAGCCTGGTGAGATTCGAACTTGCAGCAATTGTAGGCAGCTGGTGTCACTTAACACCACTTTAATCTGCTATGCCACCAAGGCTCTTATTAGAAGACTAGAAGACTTCCAAGGTCTCTTCCAACTCTGTTATTCTATGTCCTATGTCTCACTTTTGCAGATTTCTGCACTCCCTGCAACAGAGACCAGAATGGATAGATGGATGCTATGGAGTGACTTTTTAAATTTTTATGAACTCAAAGCAGTGAGGTGGGTTGGGCTGAGAAAGGGGGACTGGCCCCAAGTCCCCCAGCTGGTTTTCATGCCTCAGGCTGGACTAGAACTCATCATCTCCTACTGTGGCTTCTATTCTGATACCTTAACCACTAGACCAAACTGGCTGTCAAATGTTGGTTAGTTTTCAAGTTATATTCAAGGAGACCTGAATTGCTATTTCTTGAGATGGACAATAAATAACCTTGTTGCAGGCCTAAAAAATCAGGACCACATATTTTTTATTTAATTTATTTATTTATTTTTAATTAGATTTATATGCCGCCCTTCTCTGAAACCTCAGGGCAGCTTACAATGTGTTAAGCAATAGCCTTCATACTTTTGTATATTTTATACAAAGTCAGCTTATTGCCCCCACAAACTGGGTCCTCAATTTACCTACCTTAAAAAGAATGGAAGGCTGAGTCAACCTTGAGCCTGGTGGGACCCGAAATATGAAATTCCAATTACATTCATTTATTACTAATCATGCCTATGCATAGGAATCTACTCAACTAACAGTTAGCATTATCTTGGCATTAGGTAAGGATCAATGGAATTCAAGAGGAATGGGACTTAGTCCATTTGTGGCTACGTAGAGACTTCTAGGCTGATTTTCCTTTTGACTCTGCCTTCAGGTTCTGCCACTCCTTCTTCTACAGTGGTCAATCTATTCACTTATATCAGGGGTGTCAAACTCAAGGCCTGCGAGCTGGATCCAACTCATGGGTTGCTTAGATCTGGCCTCTGAGGCCACCCTGGAAACAGCAGACCTGCCTGCAGTGTCTCTGCCAGTGAAAATGGAGCTCGGGCGGGCCACGTGTGGCCCGCCCTAGTTTCATTTTCAGTTGCGGCAGCCTCGTCCCCTGGCCATGTCCCCCCCCCCCTCAGCTCCCTGAGGTCAAATACAACCCTGATGCGGCCCTCAATGAAATGGAGTTTGACACCCCTGACTTATATGGAACAAGATAATGCTCCATCTAAAATATTATTTCATGTAAACTCTGATCCAACACAGCCTGTAATTTTGAAGGCCTTGTTAACAAGTAGTTTTCACCTGCTCCCTATTAGACAGAAAAGCTCTTTATTTGTCAATACCTAAGAACTTCACCCCTCTTTCCTAATGGTTGGCATTGGGAAAAAATAAATGTTGACATGGTCTACAGAATATACTGCTGAAGGGGGTGTTTGGCACAAAAGTGTGATTTTTCACCATGAGTTGTGAATTCCTTGGAAGCATTGTGTTAATCACTGTAAAGTGGGTAATAGATATGTTAAATTGTCATTCTAATACTTATCCACCCAATTTCTAGTTTGAATCCTTTTTTTCAAGAATGATGCATATTTGCATACAAGTTTCTCTATCTTTAAAGCACTGTACATCAATGTTTCTTTGATGAGGAATTTTTATCCAATCTCTAGACAGACATGTTTACACTGGAGTTTATAATGCAGAAAGTACTAAGTACTAAGCACTTAGGCATTGTTTTCAGATGTATGAATAAGCTGACATTAAAATACTCTTAATGTCAATTATATGGAAATAAATTGTCCCTCTTTCCTATCTTAAGGAACAGAATGCTGACGTCAAGTTCAGCTTTTGGTATTACTCAATAGATTTACTGTATGATTTACAATGTCTTAATTGGAATCCAATATCAAAGGGTGATCTTTTAACTTTAATTATATCAATAGTAATTTTAAATGTTAAAATCCTTTAAATTGTTAAAGGATCAAGTCAACGTGGACTTTCAAGAAAAAAATCTTGCCGCTTGCCATTTTTTAAAAACTGGGAATCTTATTTAATAGATTGTTGCAATACTGTAGACATAATTGGCTAAATTAGCAAATTAGCTAAGTGCAAACCAGGCAGCATAATAAATTAAAGGGAGATATAGTTAGCTTATCAATGATTCCACATTCAGTGAAAGATTACATGTGATGCTACAAAGATCATCCTGAGTCCTGCAAAATGTTCATTAATATTTTCATTAAAGATTTGGATAAAGTTGAGGAAATGCTTATTGAATTGAAAGATGATGCAAACTTGGATAGGATAGGAATACTTTAGAAGAAGTTAGAGGAATGGCCTGCAAGTAACAATATTAATTTTAGCAGAGATAAATTCTTCACTTAGGAAGCAAAAAAATAATAATCAATACACAGATATAAATGAAGATATCTGGCTTGGTGAAACTATTTAGACAAAAGTTCTCGGAATAGAAGTTGATAATAGTCAGACTTCCCAGCTTCTAGAACTAAAAATCTGACAAGCAGTGAGTCAAGGTATCAGCTTGTTAAAATAAATTTACTGCAAGAATTGGGGAAAGCCGTTACAAAATAAAACAACTACCATATGTAAGATTCAGCCCCTATGTATACAAGAAGCAAAATTCTTTTTTTAAAAAAAATCATTTTCTCCTACCACTGCAACCAAATGGGTTTCCGGCTGGCCAGATGTAGCTCTACCAACAGCAAACGGAATATGAGCTACAACTAACATTTCAAGCTGCGTTCCCAGAAGTATAATCCTCAAATCACAGGAAATAATATATTCTACCTCATGTTGTTTTCCTAAATTCTATTCGGAGCACTGCAGCCCAGAAAAATGGAATGGCCGAAGAACCTATATGTAAGAACGGAGGAAGCTGAATATGGGTTAACTTTATGAAAAGGTGGCTAAGGGGTAAGGGCTATGATAGGACTTTTCAAACATCTGAAAGGCTGAACCAAGTTTGTTCTGTCTTGCTCCAAAACGCAGGACACTGAAGAATGGATTTAACTGTCAGAAGGGAAGATTACAATGACAATTTAAAATTATTCTTTAAAGTAAAAGCAATTGCATCATGGAACATAGAATCATGGAGTCCCCCGGGGAGTTGGGCAGCATAAAAATGTGACAAATCAATCAATCAATCAATCAATCAATGGAACTTGAGATTTTCAAGAAGAGATTGGACTTCCGTTTGTCAGAAATGGTGTGTGGTCTTCCTGCTTAGGCAGGGGGTTGGATTAGATGACCTACAAGGTCCCTTCCAACTCTGTTAATCTGTAATCTGTAAACCACGATCCCAAAGATATGACGGACTCCTTTCCATGGATGTGTCAAAGCAGACAACACCTATCTCCTGTTTACAATGCAGTCCTTTCAGCAGTTCCAAGAAGGTTCCACGCCCATTTGCACTCTGATTCAGGTGACCCTAAGGGCACAATAAACCTCCAAGTGGCTTCAGTGACTCTCAGAGGGCTAATAACCTACCTTCAAAGTGACTGCAAGGAATATAAATCATTCCATTCTCAAGCATTCAGTCAGAATTGAGGATGAGAAGTGAGACATCTTCAAAGAAAAAACGAAGGAAGTCCAGTTGCCTTTTGGGACAACCATGATTTAGATGACTGAGAATCTCCATAGAAAGTTAGACTGACACACTTTAATTTGCATTCTTGCACTGATAATGTGGCTATTTCCCGTTCTAGGATTATGTTATTTGATTATTCTGACATTTTTATGGACCAACCAAGCTCAGAGAGCCTCAGGGAAACCACGGTCCAACCTTGAGCTACAAATGTTCTCTTCTAGTGAAATCTAAAATTGAAAGACTGGGGCATAAATATTTTGAATACCTTGAATAGCAATAGCAATAGTACTTAGACTTACATACCGCTTCACAGTGCTTTACAGCCCTCTCTAAGATGGTTTACAGAGTCAGCATATTTGCCCTCAACAAACTGGGTCCTCATTTTACCCACCTCGGAAGGATGGAAGGCTGAGTCAACCATGAGCTGGTGAGAATCGAACTGCTGAATTGCAGGCAGCCTGCAGTACTGCATTCTAAACACTGCACCATCAAACTTGCATAATTGTAGAAGGTCGACCATTCACCCAGGGTGGTAAAAACTGGACAATGGTATTTTGGAGAGAATCACTGCAGCCAGAGCAGAAATTTTAATAAAGTTCCTGGTGGCATAACGTCTGGCCCACCAGATTTGGACAGTGAAGAAGTGGGGAGGAACGTGGGCCAGTCCTGGAGTCTGGGGAAGGCTCAGGCCATGGCTCTGAGTTGGAGGCAGAGAGGGAGCCAAGGCCATCTGGTAGTTCTTTGCTGTCTCTGGAGTCTGACATCAGCAAGGCAGATGAACAGCATGAGCCTGTTCCCAGTGTGTGCATGTGCAAAGCTGCCAGGACACAGGAACAATTAAGGAAATAGGGTCGACTTGGGAGTAAGGCTTGGAGATGATTGGCCTCTCCCATAAGACATAAAAGAGAAGCGAATGGGACGTGAGTTTTTGCAGGAAGCAATTAGTTCATCTGGCCATCCAAGATTAGAAACTTCTGTTTGTGATTCTGTGCCAAGTTTGGCCTTGCCCTGCTCCTGGAAATTAGCTCTTTAGCAGTGTTCCACGTGAGATAGGTGGGTGTTGATAACCTTCCTCTGAAATACTGTTTATAAAGCCTTGCAGACTGTAAATGAAAGTAATTTACAGCTGTACGAATTAAAGAAGTTTGCCGGGACTAAGTTTGTGGTGTTTAATTTCTAAGGAAGCCTATGTTAGAACATAACATTAGGCCATTTGGCTAAAATAATTTTATTTATCAATGTCCCAGAATCACAAGGCAAAGTCTTTTGGCTTTATAAAATCCCAGTGTTCAATTTCCTGTCTTCCCTTCTGATAAACATCTTTAGATTCTGAAGTATCTGGATCTCCTTTTTCATGGAGATAAATAAATCTGGATACAGGGATATATGTTACCATGAACTTCATCAAACAATTATGTTTCATCTTCCTCCCTCTCCCCCCACCCCATAATTGCACTGAATTCCCACAAGAGTTCACTGGAAATGAATGAATAAATGTTTCAGCCTTTCATGAGTATAATATTTGTCTCTCACTCTAGATTTGGATTCTGTTCAATCATGCTCAAATGACGCTTCACTAATAACACATGGAAACCATCTAATTTATTTAAACTGCCATAACATAGAAAAAAATAGCTAAACATCACACCGGTGACAAAGTGCACAATCCAATCCTTATGAACGTACCAACACAGGATATCAAACAGGCACCCAGAAACGTCTCTATCACACTAAATCTTCAAGGAGAAATACTTCCATCCATAATCTGTGACATTTTCTAAATTACATTTTGAAAAGAGTGCAGAGAAGAGCAACTAAAATGATTAAGGGCCTGGAGACTAAAACGTAAGAAGAATGGTTACAGGAAATGGGTATGGCTATTCTAGAGAAAAGAAGGACAAGGGGTGACATGATAGCAGTGTTCCAATATCTGAAAAGCTGCCACAAAGAAGAGGGGGTCAAGCTATTCTCCAAAGCACCTGAAGGCAGGACAAGAAGCAATGGGTGGAAACTTACCAAGGAGAGAAGCAACCTGGAACTAAGACAGGGGTGGTTTCTACTTACCTTTACTACCGGTTCGCAACGGGGCTGCACACATGCTCTTCTGCGCATGCACAGAAGTGTTCTGATGACGTTGGGGTCGGTGGGCGGAGCCTCCTGCTGGGTTTTACTACCGGTTCTATAGAACTGGTGTGAACTGGGGGCAACCCACTACTCAACTAACGAGAAATTTCCTAACAGTAAGAACAATCAGTGGAACGGTTTTCATCCAGAAGTTGTAGGTGCTCCTACACTGGAGGTCTTTAAGAAGAGACTGGGAAGCCACTTGTCTGAATTGGTATAGGGTCTCCTGTTTGAGCAGTGGGTTAGAATATAAGATCTCTGAGGTCACATTAAACTCTATTATTCTGTATTCTGTTGAAAGTATAATCACTCAGAGGCTCAGATATTAATAATTCCAAAGCACCTGGACAAAACCATACTTAGTCATCATCTAAACTACTATTTCTCACCGATTTTATGACCTCACTGCTAGACTGCTATATGATGAAAAGAGTTCTAGACTTCTGTGGTGATGCCCTTCTTATTTTAAATTTCTGGAGGTGAAAGGAAAATTTTTCTCCAAATTCATGAAACCACAGAATTGGAAGGGACTATAGGCAGTCCTCAAGTAACAACCAGTTGCTTAGTGACTGTTTGAAGTTATAACTGACTTCCCTAGAGCTACCTATGACCTGGTTCTGAAGTTTTGGAGTTCCCCCTTCCTCCCCCTATAGGTCATGTGATAGTATTTTGGGTGCTTGACAACAGGCCCTCATTCCCAGTCATTTGTGTAATCTCGTAGTTATGTGACCATGATTTAAGTTTTCCTCTGGAAATTGGCATTTATTTCCAGTTATCAGCAAAAATGTACATTGAATACAATGGATTTACTTAACAACAGCCACAAAAAGGATCATAGAATCAGGCGCAGACATGGGGTGACCTGCTTAACAACTGCCCTGGCTTACAATTGTAATTCTGGGCTCAATTACAGTTGTAAGTTAAGGACTTTCTCTTGATACTCCAGCTCAGCACAAAAACATTCAAATTAAATTTATAAATTAAGTTAACCTTAAAGCATCTTGGGTAGATGACTACCTAGCTCCACCTGAACATACCCAATGAAGAGTAATTTTGATTTCTATAAATATTTATTTTATCCCATCTTTATTAATATTTCTTATGAATAGCTCAAGGTAGCAAACATATCTAACATATAATAATGCTAATAATGCTATAATAATGCTAATAATATTAGCAAACTCTCTTCCTAATAACTACACAATAAACACCCTATGAGGTAGTGGGGCTGAGAGAAACTGGTTGGCCCAAAGTTACCCAGCCAACTTTCGTGGAACTAGAACTTACAGTCTCCTGGTGATTGGCCCAAAGTCACCCAGTCGGTTTTCATGCCTAAAGCGGGACTAGAACTCAGTCTCCTGGTTTCTAGACTGGTTACTTAGTCACTACACCAAACTGGCAAATAATTTGTTCAACTCTGCAGGAAAGATAAAGATGAATTCTGATAAAACTTTTCCAAGTTCTTTCACCAGAGTAAGGAAAATAGCAATGTAATATTTGCTAAACATGTCATTTGAAATCCATACTAACCACTGTCCTGGTGTGTGTATTCCACAACTAATCTAATCTGGTTTGAAAAGTATTTTTATTACTTAAAAAAAAAAAACCTTTAAGAGCAGCTGAGAAAACGCCTTGACCAAAGAGGAAAAGGATCTACCAAGCAGATCCCTATAATAGCTTCAGAGTTGAAGCTATTATAGAAATGTATGGTGGGTTGCTAGAAACAGTGGTGTAGTTGTATTCTAACATCAAGAAATATTCCCCAATGTGATAGGTAGCTAAGTAAACAGATGTTGATTTTCTTTCTATTCCATTTATGAAGAAAAGATATGGATTTTAATAAATAATCAAAATGTTTGGCCATCAATACTGGCTAATTTCATGGCTCCAACATAAGACACTAATTAGATTGTGGCTACTAATGGCCTTACTCATCTCTTTTGTCCATGTATCTATCTAGGCCAGAGGTCTTCAAACTTGGCAGCTTTAAAACTTGTGGACTTCAACTCCCAGAATCCTCCCAGAGAATTCTGGGAGTTGAAGTCTATAAGTCTTAAAGCTGCCAAGTTTGAAGACCTCTGATCTAGGCAGTCTCAACCAACAGAATAACTGACAGATGCCTCCATCCATCTCTTTTGTGTATATCAGGATGGTGTAACATATGTCCCACCAAATGCTCCTCTGCTTCAGCTCCATATCTGTCAAAGCTGAGGAGTAATTGGTATTGTAATCCAACAACATCTGGGCAAGATGCCCATAGCACATGGGTTCAACCAGCACAACCCCAAAACAGGTTTAACAAAACACCATGACATGTTATGGTGTAATTTGAAGGCTGTTTCACTCAACATGCTAAGGCAATGACTGGGTTTCCATAATGCACTGAGCCACAAACTACTCCATCCCACTTGCTCCTAGATTTGTGGCTCAAAGGTGCTTTTTTCAAGAGACAACTGAACTTTCTTTGTTTTTCCTTAAAGACATTTTGCTTCTCATCCAAGAAGCTTCTTCAGTTCTGCCTTATAGCAAAAGTCCAGTTGCCTCTTGAAAAAGCACTGTTGGGACAACCATGACCTGGATGGGTTGAGAATCTCCATAGATGGGACCTTGTGAATTCTACGAACCTAGACATGAAAGTTTATAGGTTTCAATAGGAGAGAGTACATGTAACTTAGGGTTGAACTGTGGGGTTCTCAATGATCTCCAAACATGGTTGTTTGCACTGATGAAGTTGCCTAGTTGGGTAATAAAATGTCTGCAAACCAATGACCAATCTCAGAGAACACGAAGAACTTTACAATGAATATGTTCTTTGGATCCGGTATGCACCAGAGTTACATTTCTGAATGCTAACATTTACTTAAGAGACCATCTAAATCTCATCCCAAAGACACTCAAGTATTTGATGTTCACCCAGCATTTCCTGTAAGAATTCTTGAGACTCAACGCTGACTAGACAGTAAGTTAATTTCACCTATCCCTGTGGAGGAACAAGAATAAAAACATACCAATTCTTCTCTGTGCATCTGTTAGTTTTTTTGAGGGGTGGGGAATGCTGCTAGTTAGTAGATGACTTAGTCAACTGTGAAAGGGCTGAAGACTGGGTGAAAAATGCATCAAAAAATATATAGGTAATTGAAAGTGTATTCAGTTCAAGCAAACAGGCTGGCTGGTAAGCATTTAGACCATTAAAGCTGCCAGCTAACGAACATCAAACACAGGCCAATATTAATGAAGCAGTTGTATTAATTTCCAATTTCTCAGGAAGCTAAGCAACTGGATCATTAGCCCGTTTTTCCTTCTCTCTCTCTCTCTCCCCTCCTCCTCTCTCTCTCTCTCTCTCTCTCTCTCTCTCTCTCTGACATGGTATTAATGAGCTTTTAATGCCCCGCAGGCTTTAATAGGCCACGTTGGGAATCCAGAAATACTGCAATTTGTACTGAGGATTTAGACACAACCCTCCCCACTACACCGAAAGCCCCTCTCTGCTCCAGAGAGCAAGCATTTGATCAGTCACTTTCCCTAGTGGAACAGCACAACGGAATAATAAGCGGCAACTGAGCGATTAAATCAAGCCGCCCGCTTGGAGTGCCAGGAAAATGTGATTGTCACTAACAATCTACCGTTTGTTAACACCACCAGGGTATAAGAAACCAGCAGTCAATACGCCGAGTGTTTCTAACACTCTCCCTCATCCAACATATCTTTTCGTTCGTAAACACACATACACAGACAGAGCGGAAAACAAACCCTAGCAGGTGGTGTGGTGGTGTACGGTGGCTTTCTTTTTCTTTTTCTTTTTTTTTCCCCCTTTCCAAGAGATTGTTGTTCTTAAGTAATATTTTCTTCTCTGTTTTTCTTTCCTAAAGGCATAAAAGAAAATCTGAAGGGGGAAAGAAACGAAACAGTAAACCATCTGTCCTTGCTTTCAGCCAGCCAATTACACCAGAGAGCATCTGATTGGAAAACGTGTCCTTGTCTGAATGCAGTCTGATTTGGTGCAGTGGGAAAAGCAGAAATGCCTTCCCGTCTCATATGGACAAACGCTTGCCTTGAATCGCCACCGTGGTTTTAATTAGGGCTCGGACGGAATCCGGTGGAGAAGTTTGAGGATGAAAAGACCCGGTGGAAAACGGCTAACCGAATGGTTAGGCAGCTGCCCTCTGTTTTCCTTCTGAAGTTTGGATAAGGAGCATTTGACCTCGCCACATCCTTTCCTGAAAGATTATGGCACAATTGATGCAACCGTCTTCCCCTTGGTACAGTTCCTCCAGGTTGAATGTCATCGTTTCAAAGCCAGAAAAATAGAACCCAGTGAATCGACTTGGGTGTCTTGCAGAATTCGCACCTTGTTTTTCAAAATTAACTTCGACAAAGCGGTTTGCAACTTAAGGAGGACAACAACTAACCAAGAAGTCATAAACATAGTTTAAGAATCAATCCAGTTATACCCAGTTGGACCATTCAAATAACAATAAGACTTAAATGGCTTTATTCTTGAGTCATAAATACAGAGGTGGGCATGCAGGTAATCCTCGATTTAAGATTACACCAAACTTGAACCCCAAATTTCTGTTGTTATGTGAGACAGTCATTAAGTGAGTTTTTACCCCATTTTACCACCTTTCTTGCTACAATTGTTAAATGAATCGCTGCAGGTGTTACATTAGGAACTGTTGTGGCCCGTCAGTGGCCTGTGCAGATTGTAACTGATTCTGACAGTGAGGAGGCTGGTGTGGTGTTGCGACAGCAGCCTGTGCAGCTGGCACCCGAGTCAGACAATGAGGAAGCCGGAGAAGATGTGGTGCCAGAGGTGGGGATTCAGCCAGGGCCTTCAGAACCTTCAGAAGCTCCTTTAAGTGAAGAGGACGAAGAGGAGGAACCTCTTCTCAATGCACGGGTGCGCAGAACGGCCAAAAGGCAGGAGTGGCTCCTCAGGAGGAGGTCTCCTTGAGAGTAAGGCTTGGGGCTAATTGGCCATTCCCTTAGCCTATTTAAGGAGGAACACCAACTAAAGCAATTTTAGGGAACAACTTTAGTTCACTCTACTTCGCATCTGGATTCTCTGCAAATTGCTTCTAGGCTTTCTGCCAACCTTAATAAGATTGTGATTACTTTATCTTTGGTTTCTTATAGGCTGTTAAGAAAGTTTATTAACAGCCTTTGTTTTGAAAAAGACTGAGTTATTTTAGTAAATTAAGTTTTGTACAAACTTTGTGTGTGCTGTGTTCTTTGGGGTCCGTAGCTGGAGCAGAACAGGAACATAGTTATCAAGTGAATCCGGCTTCCCCATTGACTTTGCTTGTCAGAAAGTCAGAAAAGATGACCACATAACCTAGGAACACTGCAACCATCATAAATATGAGTCGGTTGCCAAGCGTCTGAATTTTGATCAGGTGACCATGGGGGATGCTGCAAACATCATAAGTATGATAAACAGTCATAAGTCACTTTTTCCACTGATGTAACTTTGAACAGTCACTGAATGAACAGCATAGCAGAGATATGCAGAGGTCACCTTTTTTTTAACAGTAATAGAGTTGGAAGGGACCTTGGAGGTCATCTAGTCAACCCCCTGCTCATGCAGGAGACCTGTACTATTCGGCGGATTCGAACCGCCAAACTGCCGACCTTTCTGATCGACAAGCTCAATGTCTTACCCACTGAGCCACCTATTCAGGCTAGATCTCACCTGATCTCATTCATGGGCTTAGTTCAAAATTTCTGAAAAAAATCCAATCCAACTTGTTGGTCTAATCCAAAGTGATTTTTTCCCCAGTTCATTTGTCCATTTTTTTCTTTTTTTAAAGAAAAAAAAACCATATATAGTTATAGTAACCTTTTTTTGCAGAAAACACCCAGAATTGATTTATACCCTGTTCAGACAACAGGGTATAAATCAATCTGATTTCCTACCAGACTTTGTTCATGATTTGTTCTGGGACTTTTGCTCCCAAGATATAACTCTACTATAAACTAACTAACTAACTAGTTAACTGCTTCTCTCACGTGTTCTTTTCTTTGAAACTGAAAACCTCGTTTATTTCTCAGGCTGAGGCATGTTCAAACAAGAGGCAGATATACACATTTCTTTCTTTCTCTTGGTCCCACTAGAAAAATGTCTCAGCTACTCTATTCCCAATTTACAGGTACTTTAGCACATCAATTTACTTAAATTTGGATTTTATTCAGGCCTAGATAATCAAGCCTAAGCCTTAAGTACCAATATAGTTCACTTAGTGATTCATTTTACTCTCCTTAAGTGTCATATCATTTATGTGGCAATACAGGAGGAAGAGATTAGGAGGATGGCACACTGTTTTCCTTAAACCGGCTCTCTTCATGTCACATTTTGATTTCCAAACACCTCATGCTTGTATATCTGCAGCACAACTTTATTCTTCCTCCTTTCCCTGAAAAGTTAAGTATTCTTGCCAAAGACGAGTAATCAATTTACAATTTTGCAGAGGTTATTTTCACACCAAACTCCTTCAGATGTTCCTGAGATTACTGGACAGGAAGATATCTATCAAGCAATAGAACACGTCGATTCTCTTTAAGTGAATGATGTATCTTCTTTTTCTGCCTGTCTTACTTTCTTTGGTATGTCAGTCACACATCCCAGCTGCCTATTCACACTTCATTCATGATGTTCCTTACCTATAATCTCCATTATTTTTCCTGTCGACTCCTCATGGCTCATTAGTTACGTTTGACACCTGCAGAGAATATCTTTTCACTCATAAGTGCTGGACAGGTTTTGACAAGAGCTAACAACTTTTCAAGTCTTTTAGAGCTCAATTTATGTATTTTTTGTGGGTTAATACAATTTCTTCTTCTCTGCACAACACAGTTCAGATGTTACCCATTATTCCTTGTTAGCAACTAGCAAATTCCCACTACCTTTCTGAGGCAAATACAGGGATGGAAAGGGGTGGGGGAACTTTATCGCTTTTTCGTTTTTTCTGAGAGCTCAGTTACAAGGCCATCAATCCTCCCTAAAAAAGCTCTAACAAAAACTCAGGAAAAAAAAAAGATAGTGTATTCTTCAACTTAATTGAATAAAACATCATTTGGCTTCAATTTTGCCACTTGGAAAGTTCAAGTCTGTGCTTTCAAAATTCTGACAGCCTTGCCAACATCTGGAAAGTTTTTCCATCAATCTGTTCTACTCTGAACTGACAAAAGTTTTTAGAGTTGTTTTCTTTTCCTTCTTGTGAATAATAATTCCATACTCTACATCACATTGTAAAAATTCGGTTAAGTAACACAAACCCTACTGCGTAACATACAACTCATTACTAATTTCATAAGGAGAGAATGTTTCTTTATAGAGGCTCCAAGCTTGTTAAAGTTTTAAAGGTTAAGATTGCATCTTTCATTGGATTCAGGAAAACTGCCAACTGATCCACAAGAACCTTGGTGATATCTGAGCTTGGCTGTCTTTCTTGCAGTCCTTTCCTTAGCCCAGAGTTCCCTCTGCCACTCATGCAAATGGAACCTGAACAGCTGTGCTTGCCCATTGTTTGTGCAAGTGAGGATACGTGCGCGCAGCTGCATTCACCCACCGCTTCCGCAGCCCAGTTCCAAATGGCTCATAGCCCAATAGTTAGCCACAGACTGGGGATTGGGGACCCCTGCTTTAGCCCACTAGGTAACATGTACAGCTTTAAAAAGGATTAAGGTTTGCTCTTTGTTTACGTACAAGTGCTTGCCTTGTTGGTGTTGATGGGAATATGCTTAATAGTTGATTAGGATGTTTTTTACTGTTTGATTGTTGGTCTAGTGTTAACTTTGGTGTCACTCTCTACTTATCTGGTATTGATTGCTGGCAAGAAAGTGTTTTGATTTTTTTTGCTTCCATTTTAGCTTTTTGATTGCCTCTTTAAAATGGTAGGTAGATGTTGTTTATCTCTATGTGCCTGTGGATGGCTGATTGGACTGAGGGCCAGGATTCCAGAAATGCTCTAGCAATACTAATCCTTAAACATGGGGAAGATACTATTGTGTGCTCTGGAGCAGCAATTCAACCAACATACGTTTCAAATATACTTCAAGGCAGAGGTGGGTTTCAGCAGATTCTGACCAGTTCTGGAGAACTGGTAGCGGAAATTTTGAGTAGTTCGGAGAACCAGTAGTAAAAATTCTGACTGGCCCCACCCCCATCTATTCTCTGCCTCCCAAGTCCCAGCTGATCGGGAGGAAATGGGGATTTTGCAATAACTTTCCCCTGAATTGGGGAGGGAATGGGGATTTTAGAGTATCCTTCCTCTGGAGTGGGGAGGGAATGGAGATTTTACAGTATCCTTCCCCTGCCATGCCCACCAAGAACCGGTAGTAAAAACTTTTGAAACACACCACTGCTTCAAGGGTGATACTATATAAATGCCTTGCAAAAACATTACTCATGATGTGAACGAAGAATGGATAAATATGACCTGCTCAAGAACAGTCCCAACTGGCACATTTGACATTCATGCAAATGAGTTCCTTAACATCCTCATCATTTGAAGGACTAGAAGTACTTGAAGATCAAGGTGACTCTCAAGAATGCTTGTAGGAAATGCAGCCTTTTTCAAAACACAATGAACACTAATCCTCAGGTCAATTTTCCTCTTTAAGTACCACCACCATTTAACTTCAGTTTGTTCACTATCATTCAAGTCATTAATGAATTTAGGCAATGCTTACGGGAAGTAAGAACTTCTTTGAAGTTATACATTAAGCAGGATTAGAGCTAGGTGTCAACAGCATTCTGGTAGTCCCTCCCTCCAAAGTACTGGGTGACTCACTTGGCAGCTTCATGTAAATGTTAAATAACCTAGAAAATGATTGGTGTTAAAGACAAAGTCCATGATTACTGCAAACCAATGTCCTCAAGGTCTAATCCCATCAGATGGGGATATTATGGTTGACAGTAATAAAAGCTGCTAGAAGCGCCAAGATGAAACATAGGATCAAACTTCCCTACCTTGCTCCTGAGGTAGGACATTTACTAAATGATTTAAAAAATCTTACTTCCCATAAAAACCCTGATTGAAATGGTTGGAACTATGTTGTAGGGGATTTATAAAAATGAAAATAATTATATATAAGCACTCCTTATTAATTTAGGTGGTTCCTCCTCCTCTTCCAGGAACTTTGGTGTTACTCTCTGCTTATCTGGGTGTTGATTGCTGGTGAGAAGGTGTTTTAATCTTTTTGTTTCCATTTTAGCTTTTTGCTTGCCTCTTTTAAATGGTATGTAGATATTGTTTATCTCTATGTGCCTTTTGATGGCTGATTGATCTGAGTGCCAGGATTCCAGAAATTCTCTAGCAATATTGATGTTTAATCATGGGGAAGATAATATTGTGCCCTCTGGAGCAGCAATTCAGCCATCATATGTCACAAAGTAATAGAAAGAGTAATAGAAATAGCACTTAGACTTATATATCATTCCATAGTGCTTTATAGTAATGCTATATAAATGTGGTTTTGGGACTTAAAACTTTCTCCAGCTATGACATTAAACTTTAATATCATAGGATTCTATTAGATGTAGATGGAAAGTAGACCAAAACAGTTGTTTAAGCCAGCTTCAACTAGATGCTGAATGTTTATTAAAGCTGGGAAGAAACTGCAGCTTCCTCCCCTCAAAATAAGAAAGCCCCCAATTCCATCTTTTGGTGTGGTCTCTCCCCATTCAATTCCCATTATTCCCCACTGACTTTGGATAATAATTGTATATGGTTGCCATGATAACGGCCTCAGACTCTAACTTTTGTGAAATTGGTCCAATGTTCAATGGTAGCCCTTGCAAAAATCATTTGATTCTAAAGCAATCTGAGATTGGCAATGATGAGACTTTGTCCATCCACATTTACTGTACTATATACTGTATACTGTATTTATGTACTGCTAACTAGAGCATACAAAACATTTGCTAGACCAGTTCTTGAATACAGCTCATCTGTCTGGAACCTGCATTGCATATCGGACATTAATACAATCGAGCGAGTCCAGAGATATTTCACGAGAAGAGTCCGCCACTCCTCTGCTTGCAACAGAATACCTTATGCCACCAGACTCAAAATTTTGGGCTTAGACAACTTAGAACTACCCTGCCTGCAGTCTGACCTAAGCGTAGTACACAAAATTATTTGCTACAATGTCCTACCTGTGAATGACTACTTCAGCTTCAACCGCAAGAGTATACGAGTACACAATAGATACAAACTCAAGGTAAACCGCTCTAAACTTGATTGCAGAAAATACGACTTCAGCAACAGAGTGGTCAATGCCTGGAATGCTCTACCTGATTGGTTTCTTCCCCAAACCACCAAAACCTTAACTTTAGATGGTCTACTGTTGACGTCACCCCATTCCTAAGAGGTCTGTAAGGGGCATGCATAAGCACACCAACGTGCGTGTCTTACTTGGGTCTTATTGTACGCATTTATTCGAACCCTTATCCTGTATTCATAATCATGTTTATACTTATATCTGTTATCTTACACATGCTTGAAAAATAAATAAATAATTTGCTCTCCAGGAAAATAGCTGAAGCTATACAGATATTATGTTAAACCTTTATCAGTTAGGAACCATTTTGGAGGGCTGAGAACCCTTCATTCTGCAGTCTCTGCGTTTTGTAAAACAGGGACACTTAGATTTGTTGGCTGGGGTCAGTGATTCTGGACAGAAACACATGCTTTATTTTAGAACAGTATAGGTAGTCCTCGATTTATGACCACAATTGAGCCCAAACTTTTGATTGCAAAGTGATATTGAGTTGAGTTTTGCTTCATGTTAGGACTCTTCTTGCCCCAGTTGTTAAGTGAATCACTGCCATTGTCAAATTGGTTCCCCCATTGGCTTTGCTTGTCAGAAAATCACAAAAGGGAATTCCATGACCCTGGGATGCTGCAACTTGTCAAGTGACCCCCATTGATTTTGCTTGTCACGTCGCCAAAATGATCACATGATCTGGGAACACTGCAAGGGTCACATGTATAAGCCATGTATAAGCATCTGAATTTTGACCCTGTGACCCTGTGACCAGGGGGATGTTGCAATGGTCATAAGTGTGGGAAACGGTCATAGGCCACTTTGTTTCTTTTGTTGAAGGGTCTCTAAACAAATGGTTGTAAGTCGAGGACTTCCCTGTTTCCCCCCAAAATAAGACCCAACCGGAAAATAAGTCCTAGCATGATTTTTCAGGATGCTCGTAATATAAGACCTACCCCCAAAATAAGCCCCAGTTAACATTGTCAGCCAGATGCTGCATTTAGTATCATATTTTCCCCCAAATAAGACCTGACTGTAAAATAAGCCTTAATGCATCTTTTGGAGCAAAAATTAATATAAGACCCAGTCTTATTTTCGTGGAAACATGGTACCTGTAGACTGAATTTTGCCATTTATGCCCTGCTGGTTTTCAAAGATTAGATCACCAGCATGCTGAAAGGAGCCTGGATAGCTCAGCAGACTAAAGCATTGTGATTAACACTTGCTGTCTGCAATTACTGTAAGTTCGAATCTCATCAGGCTCAAGGTTGACTCAGCCTTCCAACCTTTCTAAGGTAGGTCAATTGAGGACCCAGTTTGTGGGGGCAATAAGCTGACTTTGTACATATATACAAAAGTATGAAGGCTATTGCTTAACGCATTGAAAGCCGCCCTGAGTCTCCGGAGAAGGGCGTTATATAAATGAAATTAAAAAAAAAAATAAAAATCAACATTACATTCATTCCTGCTCAGAGATCAAAAAAAAAAAAAAAACAACCTCTTGAGGGAATTACTTTCCTAGATCTTTACAGGCAAAGCAGGAAATAAATTAAGCCTTTGGTTCATCGGAAGATAAACATTGTCAAACACATTCTAACCATTAAAAAAAAGGGGGGAGATGATTCATTTTTAAAATAGCTTATTTATACCAGAAAGGCTTCCTTTATGCTGAAGAGCTTTCTCGGTAACTGTGATGCTTTTGTTCCTCCAACCGGCAGCCAACCAACAAAAACAAACCACCATTGGTGTCTACATACTTGTGAACCTGTCCTGTTGCTCATGTGCCTCTCTGTGGGCTGAGGGGAAGGGGGAAGAGTAAGGGGAGTAGGTTTATATTTCCTGGCCTATGGAATAAGGCAGCCAAGATCAGCTTCTCAAGAACGACTTCTCTCAGTCTTTGAGGTGGACGCAAGCCAATACAATTTCCATATTGCATATTTTCCTGGGAATGGTGATCATTGTGGTAAAAAAAAGAGTTGAATACGAAGAAGGGAGAGTTATCCGGCTTCAAAAAGCTCCGTTCTTAGTTAAATGAAGCCAGATGTTTCCATGAAGAAAAAAAAAGAGAGAGAGAGAGAGAGAGAGAGAAAACACTAGGCATAGAAACTGGCTCTAATTTGAACTAAAGAAGAATGGGAACCCTCATCCCCAATATAGAAAACAAAACCAGTGGCATCATTGGGTACCCACCAAACCAGCCAGCAGTTGGGGGTCCATGCCAGTAGCTATCAAAGATGGTGCTTGGATGAGGATGCCTGAATCAAAATTGGTGCCCAAGAGCCTAGGGAAATGAAGAGAGAAGAAGACACTGTCCTTCCCTCTCGATTCTGCTGGTAATAGATCCAACTATAATAGAATTTAACAGAGTAACAGAGTTGGAAGGGACCTTGGAGGTCTTCTAGTCCAACTCTGCTCGAACAGGAGACCCTATATCAGTGATGGCGAACCTTTTTGCCATCGCATGCCAAAAGCGGGGAAGCATGGGGGGGGGTGTCACATGCGCATGCCCACAGCCATACTTATATGCACCTTGTCCCCCACACATGCGAACGTGCCCCGCCTGCTTCTGGTACGCGATGGCATGGTGGGCCTGGTAGGGTTGTTTTTTGCTCTCCCCAGGCTCCAGAGCCTCTCTAGGAGCCAAGGGAGGGCAAAAACGGCCTTCCCTATTCGTCTGGAGGCCCTCTGGAGGCCAGAGACAGCCCTTTTCCCTACTTCTGGTGGGCCCAGAAGGCCTGAAAATCAGCTGGCTGGCACACGCATGCCCGCCGGAGCTGAGCTCAGGTGCCCACCGATATGGCTCTGTGTGCCATCTGTGGCATGCGTGCCATAGGTTCGCCATCACGGCCCTATATCATTTCAGGTAAATGGTTGTCCAATCTCTTCTTAAAAGCCTCCAGTGATGGAGAACCCACAACTTCTGGTGGCAAGCTGTTCCACTGATTAATTGTTCTCAATGTGCGGAAATTTCTCCTTAGTTCTAAGAAAGATATCCCCTATTCTGAAAAAAATAAACCTTATATGTTAAACCAATGTCTTTCAACCTTGGCAACTTTAAGATGGGTGGACTTCAATGCCAGCCATGAAACTGGGCAGTAGTGGCTTTCACTTACCTTCGCTACCGTTTCGGAACTGTGAGTGCGAGCTCATGTGTGGTGCTTCTGCGGATGCACAGAACCTTCTGCGCATGCGCAGAGCGTCTGTGGTGATGTCCGGAAGGGTGGGCGGAGCCTCCTGCCACCGGTTCTCTCGAACTGGGGCGAACCGGTCGAAAGCCACCACTGGAACTGGGCGATTCTGGGAGTTCAGTATTTGCATAATTTATGTATGCCAAGGTTGCGAAATAGTACATTAAGTTTAACCATCAATCTTAAGGGCCTTGCCTCCACACTAGAAAATATTTTACCATAGCCACTCATCTTGTGGCTCTTCTTAACCAAAAGAAAAACAAAACAAAAGCTACGTAGCAGAGTCAATGCAAATATGCCAAGAAAATATGAGATATGTATAAACTAAATAAGATGGTTTTGATCATTTATTCCTCAAAATACAGTCAGATCAAAGGTGACATTCAGCAGGTTCTGACCAGTTCTGAAGAACCGGTAGCGGAAATTTTGAGTAATTCAGAGAACCGGTAAATACCACCTCTGATTGGCCCCGCCCCCATCTACTCTTTGCCTCCCGAATCCCAGCTGATCGGGAGGAAATGGGGATTTTGCAGTAACCTTCCCCTGGAGTGGGGAAGGAATGGAGATTTTACAGTATCCTTCCCCTGCCATGCCCACCAAACCACACCCACCAAGCCATGCTCACAGAGCAGATAGTAAAAAAATGTGAAACCCACCACTGAGTCAGATTACAGCATTTGGTGCAATGCAGGGGTGACCATATTGTCCAAGGAAGTGGCCACGGTGGATTAATAGGAGTGCCACCTGTTTTTTTATGTGGATGCCCATGAAAAAGCAGACAGGGCTTTGATTGAATCCTTATAATGCCATTTTGTCTTTTTTTAAAGATTACTCTGTTGGACACCTCTGCAATCAAGGCAGGATGACCTAGCAAGATTTTCCTTTTAGTGGTTTGCAAGCCATCCAGAAGTGAGGTAACATGACATAAAGCTTGAAGTGAATATCTAGTGTCCCTCACACACAGAAAGCCCTTTGGTCACATCGAGCTATTTTGATGGGAAGTAGATTTGGAGGAAAAGGCAAGGAATGAATGAATGATCTGTTGAAAAGGAATGTGATTAAAAATACACTGACTTGCTTAAATATAAATATATATGAGGGGAATGCTTGTTTTTCTCGGTGTTTACCCTCAGGCCTCTAGGATGTGCTCAGCTTTCCTTCCCTGGAGGCTAACACATGAAAAAGGTCGCAGGAATTGAGTATGTCTAGTTTAATGAAAAGAAGGACTAGGGGAGACATGATAGCAGTGTTCCAATATTTGAGGGGCTGCCACAAAGAAGAGGGAGTCAAGCTATTCTCCAAAGCACCTGAGGTAGAACAAGAAACAATGAACAGAAAACTAATCAAGGAGAGAAGCAACCTAGAAATAAGGGGAAATTTTCTGACAGAACAATTAATCAGTACAACAACTTGCCTTCAGAAATTGTGGGTGCTCCATCAGTGGTGGTTTTTAAGAAGAGATTGGATAGCCATTTTTCTGAAATGGAAATAGAGTCTCCTGTTTGAGCAGAAAGTTGGGTTAGAAGACTTTCAAAGTTCCTTTCAACTCTGTTATTCTGTTAAATTCACCAAGGCCCTTGGATGATAGAGGCCATGTTTTTGTCACATTTGTATGCTGAAATGATGCAGTTCATTTTGTCAAGTTTTTTTTTTTGCCACACTTCTAGTCCATCTTGTTCTGACCTAGGCTTCCTTAGAAAGCATGAATTCTGGCCAAATCTCTTTTATTTACACAACTGTGAATTACTGTCATTCACAGTCAACAAGGCTTTGGCAAACAGTATTTCAGAGGAATGTTTATCAACACCCACCGTATCTCACTTGGAACGCTGCCAGAGAACCAATTTCCAAATGCAGGGCAAGGCCAAACTTGGCACAGATTCTATTAGTGTCAAGAAAAGAACTTTCCAATTAGCTTCCTGCAAAAGCCCACGTCCCGTTCGCTCCTCTTTTATGTCCTATGGGAGGGGCCAATTGTCTCTAAGGTGTCTCTAGCATATAATGTAACCAAACTAGACTTTTGCTGAACACAGGTAGAGACTTCTTCCTGAGACTGGTCATGCTGAAGTTGACATCATGCTAGAGTTGGTGCCAGAAGTAA
The DNA here is from genome assembly GCA_030761175.1 of Masticophis lateralis. NCBI lineage: Eukaryota > Metazoa > Chordata > Lepidosauria > Squamata > Colubridae > Masticophis > Masticophis lateralis. The sequence continues at coordinate 14,830,977 of JAUDYJ010000001.1, forward strand.
CAGAAAGCAATGCAACATGGCCTTTTGACATCACTCTTCAGAACAAATCACTTCTTTGAAAATCACTGGTGGGCACTGATGGATGTCATCCTGCTCTTTCAACAATTCCTCTTAAGGCAGTGTTTCCCATTTTAGGGAACTTCTTAATGTATGGGCTTCAACTCCCAGAATTCTCCAGCCAGCATAGCTAGCTGGAGAATTCTGGGAATTGAAGTTCACATTTCTTAAAGTTCCAAGGTTGAAAAATCATCGTTTTAAGATGTAGCTCTCTTACCTGGTTATTTAATGGTACTCCAGTTTATTTATGCCTTTCCTAAAATGCAGCACTCAGCTCTCTAGACCAGGGGTCCCCAACCCCTGGTCTGTGGCCCACTGCCGGGTTGCACTATATTCAGAATCGAGCCACATAAGTGGTGGGTGTGCATCTGTGAAGCTGCATTTGTGAACGTGGTGCACATCTGTGTGCAAAACCATCCCTTCTCCCCACCCCATCCCACCGCCCCCACCACCAGAAAGGCTGCTTTAGGCCTAGACACAAAGAAAAGGATACCAGTGGTGCAGTGGTTAGAGTGCAGTACTGCAGGCTGTTTCTGCTGACTGCTGGCTGCCTGCAATTTGGCATTTCAGATCTCACCAGGCTCAAGGTTGACTCAGCCTTCCATCCTTACGAGGTGGGTAAAATGAGGACCCAAATTGTTGGGGGCAATAGGCTGACTCTGTAAACCACTTAGAGAGGGCTGTAAAAGCACTGTGAAGCGGTACAGTATATAAGTCTTAAGTGCTATTGCTATACCCAATTCCCAGTTTTTTTAAAAAATCAACAAGCAATCCACTTGCATATATGCATTCCTTTCTTGAGCCAATTTATCATCTCCTACTCTATTTTATTGTCTTTCCCCATCCCTTCCCATTTCTCCCTTTCCCTCCTCCCTCCCTTCATTTTTTTAGTCCCCCCCCCCCTCCAGCTTATCTTTCAATTCCCCAAAGAGCTGGAAGGCCTTGTAAAAATCCATCAGACTAACAACCAATTCCTGCTCATTTTTCACATTCAGCATGCACGCTTCCAAGCACACACACACACACACAATCTTGTGAGGGTATTCACATAGTGGCCCCCAACTCCTCTTGCAAAGCCATTTCCCTTCCCCCAATTACAAATTAGCCCATTAGGCTCTCTGTGTAGGTCCTCTGTTGCTACTTGGTAATGGCTCCGGAGACTGCCATCATGATCGGAATGACTCCCGGTGCAGCCATGAGGGCAGATGGAGGCCGCTTGTGGGTAATGAGGTATCACGCTACCAAAGGGCACCACTTGGGGGTTCATTAGTTAGCTGTGGCTGTTTATGTGAGCAAAAACAAGAAGCAGGTAAAACAGGAATTGAACTGCTCCTGCATATTAATAGCTTCCAGAATTTCCTCTCAAAAATGCAACTTTATCTCTCCTCTCTCAATCCCTTCTGTCTTTCCCTTCCCCTTTCCTTCTTCCCTCCCTCCATTTCTCCCTTCCCTCCCTTCCCTTACCCTGGTCTTTCCCTTCCCCTTTCCTTCTTTTCTCCCTTCTTCCCTTTCCTACTTCCCTTCCTCTGTCTTTCCCTTCCCTTATTCTTTCTTCCTTCCTTTCTTCCCTTCCTTCCTTCCTTCCTTCTTTCTTTCTTTCCTTCTTTCCTTCCTTCCCTCCTTCCCGCCCTCCCATTTCTTCTTCCCTTCTTTTTCTTTCCCTTCCCCTATTCTTTCCTTTTTCCCTTCTTCCTTCCTTTCTTTCCTTCCTTCCTTCTTTCCTTCTTTCCTCCCTCCCTCCCTCCCTCCCTTCCCTCCCTGCTTCTCATCTCTTCTTTTCTGAGAAAACCTACTGAGGATTTGAAGAAGTAGGCAAAAGGGAACCACAAACCCAGAGAGAAATACAGACTGTAGTACCTGACATGAGAACGTTGCCTAGCACATAAGGCCCTAAAGCCTTCTTATGGAAGAAGAGAGGATGGGCAGGATTACTAAACATTTTGTGGTAAAGAAGAACCGTGAAGTTGCTGGAATCCACCACCCTGTCACAACTTTGTGGAGGAAAAGAGGCCATGCCTGTGATTAAACTTTCCTCAGATATCTTCCCACTGGATCCAAATTATCGGTTTTCAGGCATCAACCTTCATCTACAAAGATGAACACCAAATCCCTTCAGCACAATTCCTTCTCAGTTGAGTCATCCTTGAATAGAGCCCTGTATCTTAGCTGAAGCTGCACTTTTCATTGCTCTTAAAGGAAAAGAAAAATAACTTTACTGTTTAGAAGCACTCGTTAATTTGCTAAAGAGCAATCAGATTAAAACGAGGACCTAGATTGTTGGGGGCAACATGCTGATATTATAAACCACAGAGAGAATGCCGTAAAGCACTATGGGGCAGTATATAATCTAAGTGCTACACCTATATTTAAGCTAAACACTAGCATATCTAGGGTCTTACATGAAACTCTGGACTTTCTATAGATTCATTGGTAAATTGGTTCCATTCCATTCAAATTAAATTTCTTTCTCTTTTTCCAAATTCTCCATTTGGAATTTTATATTGGAATTCTATAGAACCGATAGTAAAACCGGTGGGAGGCTCCGCCCACTGACTCTGACGTCATCAAAAGTGAGACACGTGTGCGAGTGAAGCGTGTGTGCATGCGCGATCCTGTTGCAAACCGGTAGTAAAGGTAAGTAGAACTCACCCCTGGTGCTGTCCCAAATCAGAATAATTTTATGGGTTCTTTAGAAATTATCCTTGTCAAAAATTTCAGTCTTGAAATAATAGCATAGAACCGTGATGGCGAACCTATGGCATGCGTGCCAGAAGTGGCATGCAGAGCCCTCTGCATGTGCTGTTGCCAGCTGCTCTTTGCATGCGCCGGAGCACCGGAAACCCAAAGACCAGCTGGCTGGTGCGCATGCATGGGTATTGGGACAAAATTTGAGTACCAAATTCAATGAGTTTCAAAGCAGTTGAGTACCAAGGTACCAATGTAAACCTAAAATAGAATGTCTACTGATTTCTCTTTGGTGTAGACATTTATATGACTTCTCTTGCTATCAAGCTAGTTCTCTTGATCATGGTATGTTGCTTGTATAGAAAGTTACCACTCACCCCCTCTTAGAAGAATGAAATATTTTGATAAACATTTAAAAAGTCAGAATGTTATATTTCCCCTAAAAGAGAAATGGAAATGTTAAGGCAGATGGAAACTCAGAGCTTCAGGTCCCTGTCCCCAGCAGATATTTGGTGCCCATTAAGAAAGACTGGGCCAGTCTATCTACAAAACAAAAGATCTTTGGCTCCAGGAAGGGATTATCCTTCAGGGAAAAGCTATTCAGCCACGATACTGCACAACAAGCCCTTTCATTGCATTAGCCCAAGCTTTAATCAAGCTTGACTCAGAAAACCTACAAGGTTAGTTAGCTATGACCCCTACAGCAGCCAATAGCTTGCACAGGAACAGGAAGTTGTTTGCCTTCGGGCAGTTTGAACCGTGCACTCCATGTGGTCAACTGCACCAGGACCATGTGCTTGGTGGTTCTGCTCCATCATTAAACCATCTTTCCAATCAGCCTCCATGTTTCTGGTGTCTTTCTCCCCAGATATTTCTTCTAACAATTGACATGACATTAACTTACATCCAGGGGTGGGCTGCTGGAGGTTTGCAGGGGTTCGGGAGAACCTCTAGCTAAGATTCTATGCAGTTCGGAGAACCCCAAAATCCCACTCCTGGCTGGCCCTGGCCACCCATCCCCGTCCCTCCCAGGAGTCCCCACATGGCCCGTTTTGGATGCAGGTAAGTTTTGTGTGTGGAGGCTCAGGGAGGGTGAAAAACGGGCCTACCAGAAGATCAGGAAGGCTTGAAACGGGCCTGTTTCTGGCCTCCAGAGGGCCTCTGGAGCCTGGGGAGGCTATTTTCGCCCTCCCGGAGGCTCGAAAAAAGCCTCCGGAGCCCAGGGAGGCCAAAAATGACCCCCACCCCCACCGTGGTGCAGGAGGCCGACTAGGCCACACCCACCCAGCAACCAGGCAGAGAACCCCTTGCTAAAATTTTTGAAGCCCACCCCTGCTTTCATCTCTTGAGCCCAGCATGGTTGCAAATCTGAATCCTGCAAGAACCTCAACAGGTGGCAAAAGACATCCTAGATCAGAGGACCTTTAAGTAGGAAAGTAGATTCTTGCCCTTTTTGCTTCTGCTTTCCTTCCTTCCATTCCAGCGATAAGTTAGTTCGAGGTGGATTTCTGAAGAGGGAAAAGGGCAGATGTGGGGAGGGAATGCCACAGGAGGGACATTTAATCAATGTCATGAAAATGTAACATCAATTGGTCTCCTAAAACGAAATTAATAATCTGTGTAAGTAGTATCATTAGGAGATAAGTGACATTTTCAGGCTTTGATTTGTATCGCATAGCAAACGCTGCCTTCATGCATTTCAAACCTCGTTCAGCCCTATCCATCTTGATTAAAAGATACCAGAACCTTGGTGACCCCTGCTGGAGTGGTCTATCAAATTCCCCCTTTTCCTTTCTCCTGTGATATCCTTAGGAGAAAAAAAAAAAAGAAAGAATGAAGAAGATAGATCGTCATCTGAATTTTGCTCAGAATGGAGGGAGAAAGGAGACATTACTCCGTGTCATATTCAAATTAAATCTGGGATTTCAATACTCCCTGATTATCAGTAAGCCTTGTCATTCACTAATAAATTTCTCCTTCATCTTATCTGAATAGAGCAGACATCTCACTTAAAGGCTGAATGGGGCTGGCAGAGGGGTGTGTGTGTGTGAATGAAAAGAGGAGAAGATATCACTAAATCGGAATGTCCAACCTTGACTCCTGTAAGAATTGTGGACTTCAACTCCCAGAGTTCCCCCAGCCAGCCAATTATGCTGGGTGGGGGATTCTGGGAATTGAAGTCCACACAGCTTCAAGCAGCCAAGGTTGAGAAATACTAGACCAGGGGTCTGCAACCTTAAACACTCAAAGAACCATTTGGACCTGTTTCCCCACAGAAAAGAAAACACCGGGAGCCACAAAAACTCTTCCCGTGCCTGACTATTTCTTGAGCGGCCACAAAACTAGCATACGTAATTGAATTAAATGTTCTGTTTTCTTCTGAAACTTTTCTTTTCTTGGATTTATCCATGGTTGGCTTACCAGGGGTTGAAAAGCTCAATAAATCACATGCTGGCGGGTGTCACACATTGGCGGCTGAGACGCATATTTTGAGTGATAGGAAGCTGCAGCAGAGGGGTGAAAGAGCCACTTGTGGCCCCAGAGCCACAGTTTGCTGACCCCTGGACTAGATTAAAGCACTGTAGCAGATCCACAGTTAAAAGTGGAGTTCTGCTTCAAAGAATTACATTGAAGAAGATGCTTTCTTTGGAGTTCCATCAAAGAGAAGCACCCCTTCTTACCACTGCATTTTTTCTAAATTTACCCACAAGTAAGCCCAACTGCTTTACATAAAGCCCCATTCAATTCTGTGGAATCTCGCTTTTCAATAAACATAGGAAGGTTGCACAGTATTTTTTTTTTTCTAAATATAAGTGGGGGGAAGTAGAATGGTCTTTAGAGTTGTTTAAAAGAATAATAATCAGGAGATCATAGGAAAGAATGTCTTGATTCTGATCAATGAACAAATAAAAGACTTCGTGTTCCCTGCCTATAGATAATACACTCCTCGCATGACTAAAACCTCATAAATATTTCCTAGCTATAAGATCCTATTAAGAAGGGACATCTCCCAAGAGCATAAAACTATCACGTTGTAAATTTTATTTAATTTCCCATAGGGTTTCCCATTCCTTACATATAATTAGAGTGCAGTATAGAATCCCTTTATTCTCATTTTGTGTGTGTGTGTGTGTGGTCTATAAATAAATCACCGGGAGACAGTCAACGTTTAAGATGACAAGCTTTAATGATTATTTTTTTCCCCAGACAACCTTCTTCCAATCTATGAATCTGATCTTTAACTTCCTCTAACTAGGATTCAAGACAGTAAATCTCCAACAGGCACCCAAGTCCTTTCTGCTATTATATTCCTACCGTTCTGGTGATCTCCAACATCTGCTAGAATGGATGGTGAAGACAGGACCACCTGAGATAGCAAAAGTGTGGAATGCCCATGGAATAAAAATCTGAAAATCTCTATTCGTGTTAAGCGCATAATGACTTTTTGTCAGGCCTGCAAGCCATCTTTTGCATTGACTCTTCAAGCCTGCCACATTTACTACTGGGAGAAACTGGGAGGGGGGATTGTATGGAGTAAGGGTGATATATATAGTCATAATAACATTCCTTTCTCAGAGAGTCAAGGACATCTTGCCCTGCATCTGGACGGATGGAACCAGGAGGCATCTCCAGTTGGGAGGGTGCTTTGATTGGGCCGTGTGATGGACTTGTGAGTGCTGGGCAGGGACTTGGACCTTCTTTTGGGTGGGGAAAACCTGGCAGCTTTCAGATTCGGGTTTTCCCAGATGTGCCAATATGATATCTCTAATAAAATGGAACTTTGAGCAACCTCAAGCCTCAGAGTCTTCTTTTGTTGGGGGTGTTACTTGGAACCCTGGCACTTCTCTTCCTACTTCTCACCTCCATTCTTATTCACTCTGATGAAGGAAAAGGTAAGGGAGGCAGTGAAGGAATCCCTGTGAATTTTACTCCACGAGTCGTTGCCGATTACAGGTAGGCCTCAACTTACAACAGTTTGTTTAGTGACCGTTCAAAATTACAATGACAAATGTGACATGACCATTTTTCGGTTAGGACCTTTGCAGCATCCCCATGATCATGTGTTCAAAATTCAGATGCTTAGCAACTGATTCATATTTATGACCATTGCTGTGTCCCTGGGTCATGGGATCCCCTTTTGCAACCTTCTGACAAGCAAAGTCAAAGGGGAAGCCAGATTCACTTAACAGTTGGGTTACTAACATGTGAACTGCAGTGATTCACTTAACATCTGTTTATTTTATTTTTATTTAATCAAATTTGTATACTGCCCTACTCCCAGAAGGGACTCAGGGTGGTGAACAGCCAAATAAAATACAGTGACATACAGAAGTTCAAAATATTTAAAATAAATTAAATAATTAGGCTAGAACAATTTAAAATCCAATTATATAAGACATTTTAAAACCCAGTATAAAGGGGAGGTTTAAGCCAGACCAGCCTGTTGAAATAAGAACGTTTTTAAGGCACGGTGGAAGGTACGTAGGTCCTTTAACCTCCTTATCTCCGGGGGGAGCTCGTTCCAGATGGCAGGTGCCCCCACAGAGAAGGCTCTCCCCCTGGGGGCCACCAGTCGACACTGTTTGGCCGACGGCACCCTGAGGAGCCCCTCTCTGTGGGAACGGACTGGTCGGTGAGAGGCTATTGGTGGCAGAAGGCGGTCCCAAAGATACCCTGGTCCTAAGCCATGGAGCGTTTTGAAGATAGTAACCAAAACCTTGAAGCGGACCCAGAAGACCACTGGGAGCCAGTGCAGTTCGCGCAGGAGAGGAGCCACATGTGAGCGCCACGTCGCTCCCATCACCACCCACGCGGCCGCATTCTGGACCAGTTGAAGCCTCTGGGTGCTCCTCAAGGGGAGCCCCACATAGAGAGCATTACAGTAGTCCAGGCATGAGGTGACGAGGGCGTGAGTGACCGTGTGTAACGAATCCTGATCCAGAAAGGGATGCAACTGGCGGATCAGGTGAACCTGATAAAAACTCCTCCCGGCCATGGCCATCATATGCCCTTCTAAAGACAGCCGTGAGTCCAGGAGGACGCCCAAGTTGCGAGCCCCATCCGTGGGGGACAGTGACTCACCCCCAATAGTCAGAGATGATGTCAACTGACTATATCGGGATGTTGGAAACCACAGCCACTCGGTCTTGGAATGGTTGAGCTTGAGTCTGTTCCTCCCCATCCATCTGTGGCAAGAAAGATCATAAAATGGGGGGGGGGAAGCACTTAACACATTTCTCTCTTAAGAACAGAAATGTTGGGCTTAATTGTGGTCATAATAGTGGTGGGTTGCCCCCAGTTCAGACCAGTTTGCAAGAACCAGTAGTAAAACCAGTGGAAGGCTCCGCCCACCGCCCCGGATGTCATCATCGGCAAATGTGCAGTAGCGATCCCGTTGCGAACCAGTAGTAAAGGTAAGTAGAACTCACCCCTGGGTTGTAAATCGAGGATTACCTGTATAGGGAGCGGTGCTCATCTCCATTACAAGGTAATTGAGCTAACGTTGTCTAAAGACATTTCCATGGTCATGTGGCCAGCATGACGTCATGGAGCACTGTTACCTTCTGACTGAAGTGGTACCTGTTTATCTGCTCACATTTGCATGCATTTTAATTGGTAGGGTGGTGTGGTGACTCAGCAGTTAAGATGCTGGGCTCGTCAGCTGGAAAGCTGGCAGATCCAGGTTTGAGACCCAAGCACCACATGATGGGGTGAGCTCCCATCCTCACCCCAGCACCTGCAAACCTAACAGTTTGATGAAGGAAAAATTGCTTTAAAATTATTCTATGGAGAAAAGAACATGGGAAAAATGCTTAAAACTAGAGCAGGGGTCTGCAACCTGAAACACTCGAAGAGCCATTTGGACCCATTTCCCACAGAAAAGAAAACACCGGGAGCCACAAAACCTGGGTGAGTGTGGCCAACTCGGTGTCACTCACTTCCACCCCTTCCTAGCCACGCCTACCCAGCCGGTCATTAGGGCAGAGAACCAGTTGTTAAAAAACACCGGGAACCACAAAACCCTTTTGACATTTCTCTCTCTCCCCCTCCCTCCCTTCCTCTCTCTCCCTCTATCTCTCCCCCTTTCTGCATCTCTCTGCCCGGGCCACTTCTCCATCCCCTGCCACTATCCTTACCTTCTCAGGCAAGGCAAGGAGTGACTGGGAGGAGAGGGCGAGGGGCGGGGCCAACCAGTAGTGGGATCACCCAACAGGGAGCCACAGCAGAGGGCCTAAAGAGCCGCATGCGGCTCTGGAGCCACAGATTGCTGACACCTGAACTAGAGTACGGAGCTTTATAATATTTAATACTAAGCTGCCCAGGAGGTATATCCTCTCTAGAAATCTAGAGTTTTCCTTATTTTTCATGCTTCCAATAAATCCCTTTAACTTTATGAGATACAGTAACTCCTTCCATTGAACAGAAAGCTAAAGGAGACTTCAGTCCTAAAAAATTGTTGAAGAATTTCCTTCCATGGGGATAGTCTCTACCCAAACACACCACAGGTAGTATTTAGCTGGTTCGCACCAGTTCAGATGAATCGGTAGCAGCGATCGCGGGTGGGACTGCCCACCTGCCTGGGTATTATGCTGTCCTATTTAGCCACATTTTCAAGGCTGGGCATATGCACGGAAGGCACGTGTGTGAGCAAAGTGCATACGCGGAAGGCCGGGTGCATGTGCGGAAGGTGCACACACGGTGAACCGGTGGTAACAATATATGAAACCCACCTCTGAAACACACATATTTGCTAAAGGATGTCCAACAGCCATCTCTATCCAGTTCTAATAGTATCTGGCTGATCCTGGCTGATCCTAAATAAGTAAATTGGTTTGGATCCTGTTTGTACTTGGAAGGGAGTCCAAAAAATCCCAGATTTGTAGGTGAGACTAGGAGGCTGAAAAAAAAAAGAACTCTCAGAAAATCCTCAATGGCAAACTACTTTTTAATTCTTGCCAGGAAAGCATGAAATACAGTCCAAGTAACTGCAAACTCAACTCAATTTATTATTCAATTTATATGCCGCCCTGGGACTTCGGAGAAGGGCGGCATATAAATTGAATAAATAAATAAATAAATAAACTCAAAGGGAGCTTTATTTTCACCTCGTTTCTATCATGAGTAATTTTCGGGCCAAGGAATCAAGAAGGTCACATGTTTAGACATGTTTTTCAGTTCATCATTCATTAAAAAGTAGTCATTTATAGAAGGGTTGATTGTGAAACACTGCATTGATTCTTCCCTCAAGTGCCTCAAGTCAGGAAGATACAAACTGTCTCGTACCAAAACAAACCTTTGAGCCCTATCATCATTGATAAATAAAATTTGTTTCCAGCTTTCCATTACGAATATAATTCTGAAGCACAATGAGAAAACTATTCTATTGTAAAGAGGATCAGCCTTGCTCCAAGGCCGTTATCTCAGATAGCATAACTGAAATTTCAGAATCATAAAAGTTGGAAAAAGTTTTGGAGGTCTTCTAGTCTTGCCCAGGGAAGCAGTCCTCAGACCGTCCATAAATGCTTGTCCAATTTTGGCTTTAAAATCTCCAGCGATGGGGCACTGATGACTCCAAGAGACAGGCTGTTTCACTGCATTGCTTAAAAGCCTTCACAGCCAGGAAATTCCTCCTCATTTCAAGTTTGAATCTTTCTGTGAAAAGCTTTCACCTGTTCTGGCCCATGTTTTCCCAAAAATAAGACCAGCCTTATATTGATTTTTACTACAAAAGAAGCATTAGGGTTTATTTTACAGTTAGGTCTTATTTTGGGGGAAATACGGTACTAAATGCATCTGTCTGGCTGACGATCTTAACCGGGGCTTATTTTGGGGGTTTATATTATGAGCATCCTGAAAATTCATGCCAGGGCTTATTATTCAGATGGGTCTTATTTTTCGGGAATCACTGTATTATCTTCTGGGCATGTACACAATCTCACAACACAGAGAGGAAAGGGGCCAGGTCTTGTATCACAACACTGCTGTCCTCGGTGTCAGGCCTGGAAGCCATCTTTTGCATTGGGCCTTCAGGCCTGCCACATTTACTACTGCGGGAAATTGGGAGGGGGGATTGTACGGAGCAAGGGTGATATATAGCCATAATAACATTCCTTTCTCAGGGTGTCAAGGACATCTTGCTCTGCACCTGGAGGGCTGGAACCGGGAGGCATCTCCAGATGAGATGGTGCTTTGATTGGACCATGTCAGTGGTGGGTTGCCCCCAGTTCGGACTGGTTCTATAGAACCTGTAATAAAACTGGAGGGAGGCTCTGCCCACTGCCCCTGATGTCATCAGAATGCTTCTGCGCATGCACAGAAGTTTCTGCATATGCGCAGAAGAGCGCATGTGTGGCCCCATTGCGAACTGGTAATAAAGGTAAATAGAACCCAACCCTGGACCATATGATGGGCATGTGGGTGCTGGGCGGGGACTTGGACTTTCCTTTGGGTGGGGAAAACCTTGAAGCTTTCAGATTCGGGTTTTCCCAGATGTGCCAATATGACATCTCTAATAAAATGGAACTTTGAGGAACCTCAAGCCTCGGAGTCTTTTTTCGTTGGGGGTGTTACTTGGAACCCTGACACTCGGTCTGCTCTCCATTATCCACACTTGTGAACACCACTAGGCAGAGACGTGCATTCTTGACTCTGTGCAACCCGCCACCAATTAATGCTCTATCACAAGCAACACAATACCTTGGGACGGCCTTGAAATTTTCAAAGAATTCAAAGAAATTCAACAATAAATCATTGTTTGTGACTAAGCTCCACAATCTGGTGCCAGAGATGGAGAGGCCATTAGGTGGCAGCTGCTGCTACTGCCCTGACAAGAAGTGAACTTATGAAATCCATTTGGGGACTAATTAAAAGAGGAAATTGTTTTCGGAATATTTCTGCCGTCACCAAAATCTTTCCCTGAAATAAAGCGTTCCCTTCATTCTCAGCATCTTGCTGGATATTGGTCTGACCTTTCAAACCTAAGTGGAGAAGTATAAGAGTCATGAAAGAAACATGAGGATAAAAATATTCTTACTCTCTTTCCTGAACGGGCGGCAGAAAGAGTTAAATATCACATGCTTGAAGTTAATATCAAAAATATTCATACTCTCTTTCCTGAACGGGCGGCAGAAAGAGTTAAATATCACATGCTTGAATGAGAGATTTGCCCATCACAAAGCTACAAGGTTCAAGACCATTGCAGCTCATTGAAAAGAGTCCAACTGGAATGGATGAAACAACTGAAGGTTTTTATAGCCTTGTATATGTAGAATGTGCAGAGCAGGACCTTCTTAACTGTGAATTTGGAGGGGCTGGTTTTTTTTTTTCCTTCTCAATTCTATAAATGCATGCTTCCATTCTCATCTTATTCTGGACTCAGAAGTTGCCCCTGAAGGACAAAAAGCCAAAAATGTGCACAGCTGAATAATGTAATAATGTAATCTTATTGCTGAAAAGAAAGCTTGAGTTCCATGGAATTTACTCAAGGGTAAATGCAGATGGATTTGCCGCTGTAGACCACAGGCTTTTATGTACTTACCCAGCCTCACTACAATTTAAACACTGATTTTGGGGGGGTGGATATTCTTTCTTTCTTTCTTTCTTTCTTTCTTTCTTTCTTTCTTTCTTTCTTTCTTTCTTTCTCTCTCTCTCTCTCTCTCTCTCTCTCTCTCTCTCCTTTTCTGTCTGCCTTTCCTTTTTTCCTTCTTACTTGCTTTCCTGCTTGCTTTCCTTCTTGCCTTTCTCTTTCTTTCTTTCTTTCTTTCTTTCCTTCCTTCCTTCCTTCCTTCCTTCCTTCCTTCCTTCCTTCCTTCCTTCCTTCCTTCCTTCCTTCCTTCCTTCCTTCCTTGTATTAGGAGTGGGGACAGGGGTTAAAAGAAAAGCAAGATGGCAGTTGCAGCAGCATGATCAAACCTTCACCAAGGTGCCAATGCCACGTGCATGAGCAAAAACATGGAGTTTCATTGCACCATGGTGATTGGCATCTTGCCTGCAAACCCCAGTGTTTGGTTTCTTTGTTTGTATTTACTTATTTAAGAAAATGTATATGGCAATCCAATTCACTCTCAGTGACTGCAAGTGGTTTACAAAGATAAAAACCCAATATAAAAAACAATTGTATCCACCATCACCCTTCCTCTAATCCCACCCTTACTATTTTTGCAAATAACTCAAGGTGTCAAAATGTATCTAACAGGTGTTACAATTCCATTTTCCCCACAACATCCTGTGAAGGTTGGTATTAGATTTAAGAATCAGTTTGGGTGCTTTAATCCTTTCCCTGTTAAAATAAAAGCAATCAACCAATGTGGGATGTTTCTGGATTTTAATCTTAAAAGTATTTGGGAGGCTTGAAAGTTTAAGCTGCCTACTTTGACTCTTATTTCTTCTTCACACACGATGTCATGTCCGACACCCTGTGACCTTATGGACCCTAGCAAGCCAGCTCCCCTGTCCTCCCCTGTCTCCAAGGACCTTGCCCAAATTCATGTTCATTGCATCGATGACACATCTCATCCTATGCCATCCTCTTCTCTTTTTGCCCTCCATCTTTCCCAACATCAGTGTCTTTTCCAATGCATCCTCTCTTCTGTTTTGGTGACCAAAGTATTTGAGCTTCAGGATCTGTCCTTCCAAAGATTTCAATCACAGAGTTGATTTCCTTTAGGATTGATTAATTTGACTTCCTTGAAGTCCAAGGAACTCTGAAAAACTTTCTCCAGCACCACAATTCAAGAGCATCAATTCTTTGGCGCTCAGCCTTCCTTATGGTTCAACTCGCACAGCCATACATTGCTACTGGGAAAACCATAGCTTTGACTATACGGACCTTTGTCAGCAAGGTGTTAGCTCTGCTTTTTAATATGCTGTCTAGGTTTGCCACAGCTTTCCTCCTAAGGAGCAAGCATTTTTTAATTTCGTGGATGCAGTCACTGTTTAGATCGTGGAGCTCAAGAAAATAAAATCTGAAATGTATTTGAATATAAGTAGCTCAGGTTGGTAGTTGGGCTGTTGGTCTGAGCTCCGAACTTGGCAATTTGGTTGTAAACGTTTCGTCACCATTCAAGGAGACATCTTCAGTGCATCTTGAATTGTGCTCGTCTGTCAGAGCACTGGCCTTTAAATTCCTTTTTATGTGTTGTCTACCAGTCGCTGAGAACTGCATCAACTATGATCCCAAAAATAGCATTTAAAACGAAGAAACAGGCATCCCACTATGCAACAACAAAAATCACACAACTCATCAGCTTACAAGAAATCAGACCATGTCTCGGTAGCAGTTACCAGCCATTCAATCAGACTATGATTCAGCAGTATCCAAACAAACAACACTCATTTATATCACACAGACGGTACTTAAACCAAAGACCATGCCTCAGTAACAACAGCCAGTCTGAAGTCAGACCGTGACTCAGACACAGCCGAACAAACAACACCCACACTAATTTGCATCATATAAAAAGGTATTTAAAGACCAGTGTTTGGACAGACGAGCACAGTTCAAAGCGCACAGACGATGTCTCCTCGAATGGCGATGAAACGTTTGCAAACGAATTTGCCAAGCTCGGAGTTCAGACCAACAGCCCAAAATAAAAATTTGTCTGTGTTTCCATTTCTTCCCCTTCTATTTTCCAGGAAGTGATGGGACCGGATGCCATGATATTATCCCTCTGTAAAAAAAATAGTAAGTTGACAGCCTTTTCAGAGCCAATGGACAGAGTGATTACAAATGACTTGATAGTTTATTTTAGTCAGTCTTGTTAATTAAGCATCAAGATAAATGGATGCATTTAATTATGGAGTCAAACAACTAATGACTCAAACAATAGTGATGTCAGGCTTTTTCAACTGTTCCACTTTATGTGCTCAAACATTGTCTTACCTATCGATTGCCGAATATATTTGCATTTTCCATGTTAGATTGGGGCATGAGATTATGGCCCATTAAGAAAAGCTCATTCAGGGAATGATAGAAGAAAGAAATGATGTTGTGTTGCACCCTGCAATTTCAGTTCCTGAAAAGTTGTTTTCTCCTAGGAGAAAAAGGTTTCTAATTTTCTATCTTCTTCTCAGGATGATTGGCAATTGCCTTCTTGTTTGCATATGCATTTGTGTATATCTGTTTCACTTTCCTTTATACTTGAAAGTAAAAGTGGGTTCTGATAGGGGGTGGGTATAGTTCCCTGTTAAAAATCTGTTGGAGCTGGCAGCAGAGTCGGACAGTGAGGAGGCTGGGGAGGAATATGGGCCAGTCCTGGAGTTTGGGCAAGGCTCAGATGAGGGCTCTGCATCAGAGGCAGAGATGAGGCCAGGGCCATCTGGGAGTTATGTGCTGAATCCAGAGCCTCCAGAGTCTAACGTCAGTGAGGCAGAGGAACAGAGGGAGCCTGTTATCATTGCGCGCATGCACAGAGCTGCCAGAAGGCAAGGACAAAAGGGGCGACTTGGGAGTAAGGCTTGGAGATTATTGGCCCCTCCCATAAGACATAAAGGCGGAGCAAAGGGACATGAGCCTTTGCAGGAAGCAACTTTGTTCGTTCTAGTTGGTTGGAATTCTGAAGCTCCATTTTGACTCTGTGCTCCATGTGGACTTGCAAAGCTAATTGCCAAATAGGTCTGGCAGCGTGTCAAGGGAGATAAAGGAAGCCTAGGTCAGAACAAAATCTATAGTAGGTAGTCCTTGATTTACAACAGTTTGTTTAGTGACCGTTCAATGTTACAACTTTGAATGAGCTGCAGTGGTGCAATGGTTAGAGTGCAGTACTGCAGACTACTTTGGCTGGCTGCTGGCTGCCTGCAATTTGGCAGTTCGAATCTCACCAGGCTCAAGCTTGACTCAGCCTTTCAACCTTCCAAAGTTAGTAAAATGAGGAGCAAAATTGTTGGGGGCAATATGCTTCCTCTGTAAACAGCTTAAAGTGGGCTGTAAAGCACTGTAAAGCAGTATATAAGTCTAAGTGTTAATGTTATTGCAACAACGGCACTGAAAAAAAGTGACTTATGATCATTTTTCACACTTATGGCCTTTGCAACATCTCCTTGGTCACATGATCAAAATTCAGACATTTGGCAACTGGCTCATGTTCATGACAATTGCAGCATCCCGGGGTCAAGTGATCTCCTTTTGTGACCTTCTGACAAGCAAAGTCAATGGGAAAACCAGATTCACTTAACAACATTACTAATTTAACAACTGCAGTGATTCACTTAACAACTGTGTCAAGGAAGGTCATAAAATGGGGCAAAACTCACTTAGCAGCTATCTTAGCAATGGAAATTTTGAGCTCAATTGTGGTCGAGAATGACCCATACAGCTCTTTTTTCACACATAAACTCTCACTTGGTCTGTACACAAACACCAGAAGAAGGATGATTGCTAATTTGTCATAATTTGACTAAATCAAGAGAAAATTTAAGCATTCTTTTTTTTTGCAATCTTTGAACTGATGAAGTTTTCATAAATGTGGCTGTGCCAATGGAATTTAAGAGGTGGGTGTGACAGACAATGCATTAAGGTTTTCAAACCATCTGTTTGGTGTGTTGGAGGTTCTTTTTGATTGATTAGGTACCATCAAGTCATTTTTGACTCCTAGCAACCACATAGTTTTGGAGGCAGCTATGCCATTATTAATGTTAAGTACAATTTAGCTACTCATTTGCCACCTCTGGATATGGAACTGACCTTGATGAGAGATGCTCCTGACCTTCACACAAGGGGAATATGTCTGATTCGGGTTGTCTACAGACATTCTCAGTCATCCAGAATCAGAATAGAGCTGAAAGGGACCTTGGAGGTCTTCTAGTCCAGCCCCCTGCTCAAGCAGAACCTTTACCATTTCAGACAAGGGACTGTCCAGTCTCTTGTTAAAAACCTCCAGTGATGAAGCACCCACAA
The DNA here is from genome assembly GCA_030761175.1 of Masticophis lateralis. Taxonomy (NCBI): domain Eukaryota; kingdom Metazoa; phylum Chordata; class Lepidosauria; order Squamata; family Colubridae; genus Masticophis; species Masticophis lateralis. Next base: position 14,847,613 of record JAUDYJ010000001.1, read on the forward strand.
CATCTGAAGACAAGCTGTTCCACTGGTTAATTGTCCTCATTGTTAGGAAGTTTCTCCTTAATTCCTGGTTGCTTTTCTCCTTCATTAGTTTCTGTTCATTGTTTCTTGTCTTGTCATCTGGTGTTTTGGAAAATAAATTGACCCCTTCTTTGTGACTCCCTCAAATACTGGAATACTGCTATCATGTCTCCCCCCTAGTTTTTCTTTTCTCTAGACCAATGATGGCTAACCTTTTTGCCATCACGTGCCAAAAGCGGGGTGAGTGCGGGGGGGGGTCACACACATGTGTGCCCACATCCATAATTCTATTCGTCCCCTCCCCAAGCTCCCCCGGCTTTTGGCACGTGATGGCACAGTGGGCCCGGTAGGCCCATTTTTTGCTCTTCCCAAGCTCCAGAGCCTTTCTAGGAGCCTGGGGAGGGCAAAAACAGCCTTCCCCACCCCTCTAGAGGTACTCTGGAGGCCAGAAACAGCATGTTTCCTGACTTCTGGTGGGCCCAGAAGGCCCGAAAATCAACTGCCGGAGCTGAGCTCGCATGCCTACCAATATGGCTCCACGTGCCACCTGTGGCACCCATGCCATAGGTTCGCCATCACGGTTCTAGACTATCTAGGTAGGTCATGGTTGTCCCAAAGATGCTTTTTCAAAAAGCAGCTGGGCTTTCTTTGTTTTTCCTTGAAGACATTTTGCTTCTCATTCAAGAAGCTTCTTCTTCTGACTGCTTTTTCAGTTCTGACTGTCAAAACTGAAGAAGTGAAACGTCATCAAGGAAAAACAAAGGAAGTCCAGTAGCCTTTTGAAAAAACACCTTTGGGTCCGATTGGCAGTTCAACCTCCATATGATGGAAGTACAATATGGTAGAATGCAGTCTTGTGTGTTTTGTGCTTGCTCTACTTTGATATTCATATTTATAAAGTTTTTAATAGAGTGCCCAAAGAATGAGAGTCAACAGTACGAATGTCCAAAAATCTGCAACTTGACTCAATATGAGGAATTTAGGATCTGTTAGGGTGATGTAAGTGATAGTCACTGAAATTATTTGACTGTGTAAAATGACTAGCACGCTCAACTTAAAATCCTGGACCGAAAGCATACAAGCACACACTATCTAAATATGAATCAATTTTCTACTTGCGCTGCGGGGAAACTGATCAATGTGATTCTGTGTAGTTAACATTTAATCTATTGGTAAAGATTTGAGTGACATTGTATCTTTGCTATATTATTTATTAATGCCCTTCTTTTTTTTCTTTCTTTTCTTAATAGTTGTGTTATTTTCTGCTTTTAATTCATTTGGTTTGATTATTTACCATGGTAATTGGTCGTTGTTTTCTCTTAATAAATTAATAAACAAATAGAAAAAAGAAAAATGACTTATATCTTTAAAAAGGTGGATCAGATAGACTTTCCTGTCTATTAACAAGCTGGACTGTCAGAAATCTTCATTTGAGGCACCTTTTTAAACAAATTTAGGTCATGTAAATATATTTAATAGGGACACAGTGGCTCAGTGGCTAAGACGCTGAGCTTGTTGATCGAATCCCTAGTGCTGCGTAACAGGGTGAGCTCCCGTTACTTGTCCCAGCTTCTGCTAACCTAGCCGTTCGATGGCACATAAAAAATGCAAGTAGAAAAATAGGGACCATCTTTGGTGGGAAGGTAACAGTGTTCCATGCACCTTTGGCATTTAGTCATGCTGGCCACATGACCACAGAGACGTCTTTGAACAGCGCTGGCTCTTCAGCTTTGAAATGGAGATGAGCACCTCCCCCTAGAGTCATGAATGACTAGCACATATGTGTGAAGGGAACCTTTACTTTTTATATATACTTAATGAAATGTCAGCTGCACCTAGAGTAACTTTTTGTGAATGATTTGTTGATGCTTTCTTACAGGATTTTTTTAAAAAAAATTCTAGAAGGTTAACCATCCAAATACCAACCAAGCCTGTCCCTACTTAGCTTCCAAATCTAGACAAAATCTGCCATGAACCACTACATGCTGAGGCACATATATATTAATGCAGTTATTGTATTTTTCTTCAGGTCTCACATGCTTTAGATTCTTGCATGTTATAGTCGGCTCAAAATTGTCCAGCAAAATTGCACATACAATGTGTTGAAATGTGTCTATTTAGGGAAGATGAGCACAAAAATAAAAAGTCTGTATGAATATAAATGGAAATTTTCTATCTTTTTTTCTTTTAAATTGCAGAAGGAAACAAATATTTGATGGGACAAGCTGTTGGCTATTTTACTTATTTATTTATATTTATTAAAATATAAACACACACACACACATATATATATGTAGGTCTTTGGTTATTCGGGTCTTCTCTTGCGTAAAATTGGAAGTGTCTTGGTGACGTTTCGACGAAGTCTCATTCGTCATCTTCAGGCTAGTGTTCTCGGCTTCGTGCTTCCAGGAGCGAAGCCGAGAACACCAGCCTGAAGATGACGAATGAGACTTCGTCGAAACGTCGCCAAGACACTTCCAATTTTACGCGGGAGAAGACCTGAATAACCAAAGACCTACACCCGCGAAAACCTCAGAAAATACACACACACACACACACACACACACACACACACATATATATAGCAAGACAAAGGCCAAAAACACAACATACTCAAAGTCCTACTATAGGTTTTTCAGATGGGTTTATCCAATATCCTGATCCAGCGCATCGAATTAAAAAAAGGAAGTTTTTAAACCTAAAGACTCTTTGAGATAGTGACAGAACAAAGAATGTGCTTTGCTGGACCTGTTCTATGCTTGAGTAATCAAGAGACAAGCTATCCTCCAAAGCACCAGAAGACAAGACAAACTAAGCAAGAAAAGAAACAACCTAGAACTAAGGAGAAATTTCCTGACAATTAGAATAAAAGAATAGAGTGGAACAACTTGCCTCCAGAGGTTGTGGGCGCTCCAACACTAGAGGTTTTTAAGAAGAAATTGGATAACCATTTGTCTGAAATTGTATAGGGTTTCCTACCTAAGCAGAGGGTTGGGCCAGAAGACCTCCAAAGTCCCTTCCAACTCTGTCCTATTCTGTCCTATTCTGCTCCGTTCCATTCCATCCCATCCCTTCCATGGTAGTGGTTACAATGCAGTACTGCAAGCTGCTTCTGCTAACTGCCGGCTGCTTGCAGTTTGGCAGTTCAAATCTCACCAGGCTGAAGGTTGAGTCAGTCTTAAGTACGAAAAACGGTCATAAGTCACTTTTTTTCAGTGCCTGTGGTAACTGTGAATGGTCACTAAACAAAGTGTTGTAAGTCAAGGTCTACTTGTAGTTCATATGGGAAGTGATCAAAACATGAGTGTCTTTGAGCAAGGCTCAAGAACAAGCAAAACTTCAAGAGAGGAATATGAATGGCTTCCTGCGTGCTTCTTCTTTTTTTCTTTATATTGCTACGATGATTGCTTAAATGCTGTTGGAAGCCTACTTAAGCCTCGGTGAAAAGTAACATAAATATAGAAAGAGGAGAATTATCGTCTTAAGATGCTGGGAAAGAAGGAAAAGCTGGCTTAAGGAGGTGGAATGTAAGGTTCCAAACGGCTTGTTTCTATTTGGAAGGGCAGCTCGGGCCTGGACGCTCTCGGAGAAGAGATCTTCCAACCTCTTGAAGGAGATTTGTCAAAGGCCGTTCTTGCCAATTAACTGCCACTTTTAGGCTTATCAGTCATCAAGGTCTGAGCCTCGTTCTGGTTCATTGCAGCTCAGCAAAAAAAGTCTTTGATCAGATCCTCTGAATGCGCCAGGAAGGTCATTTCAAGAAAAAAGCTGGATAGAAGCCATTCATGGAACATAATGGCATTCCAACACAATAGCTGTAGAGAAAAAGACACGGTTGCATCTAAAAAAAAAAAAAATTAAAAAAACCGTTTAAAAGAAATTCTGAGCTTTTTGTGCGTGCTTGTGGGTGTGAGGGGGTGTGCAGAAGCACACAAAGAGAAAGAGATTCAAATAGAAGAGGTTTGTCTGATGATTTATGAAGAGAGTGGTCTCCAAAGGCTGGGGGGAGGGGGGAAAGTCCATTTAAAAATAGCTGAATGGCCACATGATGCCAATCGCCATCCATAGTCCACAAGGATTAAGGCAGCGGTTAAACTGCATGAAAGAAAAATACTGGCGTTAAATATATCGCTAGCGTAAGTCGGGGATACTTATAGGAGATGATTTACACAATAAGGCAAAAAATGCTCAAATATTGAGAAAGCTGCTGTATGCATATTGATCTGATTAAACTCTGTGTGTGTGTGTGTGTGTGTGTGTGTGTGTGTGTAGGGGGATGAACCTGACTATTTTATTTGCTCTAACTTCACACTTTTTCAGTTTCTGAGCACAACTCAGCTCCCCACCCAATTTTTGATTTCAAGGCTGCATGAAATTCAAAGGGGCTTGGTCCAGCTGTTTTCACAACTCCTCTGCAGTTGTAGACACAGATAATAATAACAACAACAACAGAACAACAGAGTTGGAAGGGGCCTTGGAGGTCTTCTGTTTCAACCTCCTGCTCAAGCAGGAAACCCTATACCAGTTTACTCTCATGAACCTAGTTTTGCATCTAATATTATGCTCAGGTGCATAATTCTGCATGCATTCTTAAATCTCTATTGTGTAATTCTGTATCAAAATTCAAAGAGTAACAATGCCAAAGGGTAACTGGATTCCATTTTTTTGCATTTGGGTTCTGGTTGACATATTCGTTCAAGAAATGCAAACTAGAGAGTTTCCTATTAAAGTATGAAAACCAAAAGGGGCTTTGTATTAAATATCAATAACACCTATTTCATGCAAACTTTTCACTGCATACCACTTTCATTACAGATGGAATGAGCTCTCTCAAATCCATTTCAGATGGACGTAGATGAGCCTCCTTTATTTCTGAGAAGGAAGATTCTGCAATCTCTTAGATCTTGATGTTTTGGGGCCAAAGCAGTGCATAATGAAAACAAAAAGTAGAGTGGAGTGGAGTGGAGTGGAGTGGAGTGGAGTGGAGAGAGTAGAGTAGAGTAGAGTAGAGTAGAGTAGAGTAGAGTAGAAAGAGGGAGGGGGAGAGGGAGAGGGAGAGGGAGAGGGAGAGGAGGGAAGGGAGGGGAAGAGAAGGGAAGGGAAGGGAAGAGGAGAGGAGAGGAGAGGAGAGGAGAGGAGAGGAGAGGAGAGGAGAGGAGAGGAGAGGAGAGGAGAGGAGAGGAGAGGAGAGGAGAGGAGAGGAGAGGAGAGGAGAAGAGAAGAGAAGAGAAGAGAAGAGAAGAGAAGAGAAGAGAAGAGAAGAGAAGAGAAGAGGGCTGGAGTGGAGTGGAGTAGAGTGGAATAGAGTAGGCTAGGCTAGGCTAGGCTAGGATAGGCTAGGATAGGATAGGATAGGCACGCGTGCAAGCGAAGTGAGAGAACAGAAGTGCATGAAGAGAACCGGTGGTAACACTGGTTGGAACCCACCACTGATCCAATTCCATTCAATTCAATGGAAAAGAAATGATTTGTATTTTTCCCCTCAAGGAGAATTTGAACAGGGATCTGTTTCCCACCTTCATTTCAATATGAGATGGGAAAGTGATTGTGGCTAATTGCTTTCACTTTTACTGTCTGACCCTCACTGAAAGCATACACACGTCTGTTAGAAAATGAATCACAAATGTTGTTGCTCTTCTTGGGCTGCCCACACCCTTCCTTGACTTCTCTCACATTCCAGTTAAAAACCAAGGAAGGACGTTATAACTTATATTATACGTAGCCAGAGTGCTGAAGTGCATTGGAGAATTAGGGAAAGCAAGTTTTTAAAAATTCAGCAATACTAGCACTCTAGTTAGATTAGAAAGCCATTTCCTGCCAGAATAGATTGCACAAAGCAATTCCTTTTGAAAGAGGTAATCTAAGTTTTTAAAAAGTGCTTGAATTCAAGATGGAGGTTTTCTGGTTCTTTCAGGAAGCCTGAACAGGGGGAAAAAAAAAAAAAGGCATTTCAAGCCCAAATGTTTGGCGGTCTCAAGTTAGAAATCCTTCCGGAATGATCAGAACACTCATTTCAAATTTGAAATGAATGTTTTGGGCTTGAACTATTTCAGATTTGAAACATTTATGTACTTCAATCCGCCACATAATAAGGAGGGAGAGAAACAGGAGAACAAGGAAATGCAAGTTCTTCTTTTGGGGGGGGAAAAAAAAACCTTTGGTAAAACAAGCCACATTTTAGCTTCCCTAGTTTGGTAGAAAAGAGTAGCAAAGCTTTTATGAGAAACTTTCACTCCCCAAAGGATAATAGGCAGGAAACACAGTACATCTTCACACACACACACACACACACACACACACACACACACACTTATACACAAAGATTTCATTTTTCTGCTAATGAGAGACGGAGGTCATGAGCTAAAGTGTTCTTTAAATTTGAAGTATGGAAGAAACCATAGTGAACGAAGGGAGGGGGGAAGCCTTTAAAAACTACAGTGAGAACGCAAAGGATGGGCTCCCGAGGAGTTAAAAGAATCTTCTATAACTTGACCCCCTTCATTAGAACTGTTTAAAATGTACCCGAGGTGTTATTTAAATGCCTCGGTTACAGTTGTGCATATGCACACATGTGGGAAAAAAGAAGCATATACGATTTTAAATTTGACCGCTCTCCAAATTTAGAGAGTAGGTGAACCTCTACTGATGCTCAACCCTCACTACCTTCTCCAGTGGAATTTCTACCTGCTTTCCTCCCAAACATGGGGGATGGGCTGGTGTGTTTAGAAAATGGGGAATCCAGATGTTGTCTCTCCTCCCTGTTTCTATGGATGAAAGATTCAGTCTTATTCTAGGAACTCAGGTTTCTACAGGTAGTCCTCGACTTACGACACAATTGAGCCCAAAATTTCTGCTGCTAAATGAGATGTTTGTTCAGTAAATTTTGCCCCCAAAATCTGACCTTTCTCCTCACAGTTGTTAAGTGAATCATTGCAATTCAGGGGTGGGATTCAGCCGGTTCGGACTAGTTCCGGAGAACCGGTAGTTCTGATGATCAACTGGCCCCGCCCACCCACCACCACCCTATCCTGTCCTATATTTCTTTCTTTCTGGCTCAGCTGATTCACGCAGCACAGCTGATTTCCGCCCCTCCACTGTTCTACTTACCGGCCTGGCTTAGAAGGTAAGCAGCTGAGCTTCAAATTGCTGTATTTTGAACATTGCGCACAAGTGCCTTAGGTGCATAAAGCACATGCTTGTTAAAACGGTTGCAGCCCACCACTTTTGCAGTTTTAGGTTAGTGACACGTTGTCTGGGGTTTTCCTCACGGACTCAGCTTATTTGAGGTCAGCAATGGTGCATTAGGCAGGACATGAGGCAGGATTTATTAGGGAATGAAGAATAGGGATCTTTTTTGTATGTGAAAGGGCAGCCAAAAGAATGATTATCCATTTGATCTGTAGCCATGAAGTGCTGATCCCTGGTGTTAGTCAGCATTTTTCAGATGGATAAAAGGAATTTATCTTTAGAGTAATCTGGCCAAATTGTCCAGCATTGTTTTGTCTACAAAAATTACAAAATATTGTATATCACTCAAAGACTTTGCGTGGTTTGGTGGTCTTAAAAACTTGGCAAAATAAAATTATTAGCGTAATTCAATAGAAACTACCAACTATTTCGTCCCTCTTTTCCCATTTTAAACACGCAACATCTGTTTTTAAGATTTTTATTTGATGATGTAAACTGTTGCTATTCATGAAGGGTCAGTGATCTATCACAGTGTTTCTCAACCTGGGAAACTTTAAGATGTATGGACTTAAACTCCAAGAATTCTGGGAGTTGATGTCCATGCATCTTAAATTTGCCAGGTTGCGAAACACTGGTCTAACATATTCAGTCAGTCAATCAATCAATCAATCAATCAATCAGACAATATGGCTGGTCAGTGTATAAGATTAAAATAAGCATTTTTGCCTGCAACATTACTTATTTACTTAATTTCTAATAACTTCTAATAACTTATGCTCATTAATGAAATAGAACAGTACAAAAATTAAAAGAATATACTTAAAGCATTCATTTGCTCTTAACGAAGTCCCAGAGTATTTGTAGAAAGCAAAATTAAAAACAAAAAATGATTCTAAATATCATTCTTATCTATATTCTAAACAGATGGATCTCATAAATATTTAAAATAAATACATCAAGGGAACAAAGGGCAAGCTGGAGGATAAACTTTTATCCAAAGCATACCCACTATCTACTGTATTCTGCTTCAGTCCTTCAAAATAAGTCTCTTCTTTTTTCCCTCAAATGGAACTTTCCTTTCTTCCATTTGCACACACAACAATTAGCGACTAAAACTCCAACCTGCAACTATGCATATGGTAGCCTCAACACTCTGTGATAGGCTTGCATTAACTGGAATTTGTCTCACATTAAATGCAATCTGGTATCAATGTATCAATGTAGTTCACATAAGTTGAACATTACAATATTCAAACTCACACTATTGGGACTTAGCTGTATTTTAAGAGAAAATCCCACTTGTATCAAAGGAGGTCTACCACAAACTGTGGAATTACAAGCCTGCAAGACCAGATTGAAGAACTAAATTTGAGCTTTAGATGTGTCTCACTTTGTATACAACTCCATATGGCAACAGCCAAGTTTCAAACTGACCCTCAGCCAAATCAGAAATGTTTCTGAATTTGCACCCTTAGGTCTCATGGGAACATCACAACTCCTTTCATTATATCTAAATATCTGTATATTCAGATACAAAGCTGAAGCCATCCATGATGTGGCATTAATGAAACAAAATCAATATCCAAAGACTGGGATACAGGAACTTCTTGACTTATGACCAGTGGTAGGATTTAGCTGGTTTGATCCGGTTCGGGAGAAATGGTAGTGGCGAATGCGGGATGCTCCGCCCATCTGACCGGATGTAATGCACGAGCAATGCACAAGCGTGGAATGCCGTGCACACTTGCAAAGGAGGTACACACTCACATTTGCCAACCAGTATGGAAGGTAAGTGAATCCTACCTCTGCTTATGACCACAATTGAGACCAGAATTTCTGTTGCAAAGCAAGGCGGTTGTCCAGTGACTCGCACCCAATTTTCCGAACTTTGGTTGTTGAGTGAACCACTGCAGTTACAGTAAGTGAATGACACATGTCTGACTTTTCCCACTTTTTTTTTTCTTATTGGAAGATGGCTGGGAAGATCACAATGACAAGTACATCACCCTGGGCCATTGTAAATTGTAAATACACGTCAGTGGCCAAGTGCCTGAATTTTGACCATGGGGATGCTCCAAAGAACACACTGTAAATGTAAGAACTGGTCATAAGTCACTTTTTTCAGTACTATTGCAATTTCGAATGCTTTTTAAATAAATGGTCGTAAGTTGAGGACTATAAATCCTCATATAAAGAACCTTGGTGGCGCAGCGGACTAAAGTGCTATTAAAGTAGCACTTAGCTGCCAGCTGCTGCAATTACTGTGAGTTCAAATGTCACCAGGCTCAAGGTTGACTCAGCCTTCCATCCTTCTGAGGTAGGTAAAATAAGGACCCGGATTGTGGGGGCAATAAGCTGACTTTGTATAAAAAAGGACACTGCTTGGGGGGGTGGGGGGCAAAAGCCCTACTAAGCAGGTATATACAAAAGTATGAAGGCTATTGCTTAACGCATTGTAAGCCGCCCTGAGTCTCCGGAAAAGGGCGGCATATAAATCGAACCAATCAATCAATCAATCAATCAATCGACATTTCTACTTAAAATAAGCTTTAAACATGCTGCTGTTGCTTTTTTCCACTAGCCCAAATTAAAGCAGACTTTAGGTTGAAACCATTTGTATTTCTATTTCTGTTAAGAAAGAGGCTGCTTGATGCCATTTACAATAAGTGGACATTAATTAATGTTAAATTACAATGGAATTCCTGTTGAATTGGATATGACATCTACATTAATAGTCAGTGAGTTTATTCTGATTAATGTTATCACAGCCGTTAAGTGCTGGGATTTATAATCATTTGCCAGGACTGCTAACTGAAAGCTCTTTAGTCAGATTTTTCACGAAGGGAAACAAGCATAAAATGTAATGAAAGTCTACCATTAATTTAAATAAATATTTTGTAACATATGCATACTGAGCACCCTCATGCAAGACCTTGGGCTGAAGAGAGTCTAGGCTGATGCTTCAGGAAAAGAAGAAAAAAAAGTGGAAATCCCCTCTATTCTTGGATTTACATATTTGCTTAAAGAAATAGGAATATAATCTTTGGAAATTGCATAGTAAAGTTAAGACTGGGGAGGTGTAAATTTGAGCTTAAAGTCAAATTTAAAGTATTGGGGCTTGTGTTTATGGTCATTGTATAACAGGGGTGTCAAACTCAAGGCCCGTGGGCTAGATGTGGCCTACGAAGTGCTGAGATCTGGCCTGCAGGGCCATCCTGGAAACAGCAAAGGACCGGCCAGCGGTACCTCTGCCAGCGAAAATGGAGGTGATGTGGCCCTCCCAAGCTCCGTTTTCACTGGCAGAGGGTTGCAAGAGGCTGTCACAGCCTAAAACAAAGCTCACAATGGCCACTCGTGGCCCTCCTAACCTCCATTTTCAGTGACAGAGGATTTCAGGAGGCCGTCGCAGCCTGAAATGGACTTCAGGAGCCCTCTGGCAGAGTGCTCGGGCCACCACAGCTGCCCCCGACATGAATGACATCTAGATGGCTATGCCCACTCTGGTCATGCCCCTCTGCCCTGCTGAGGTCAAACACAACCCTCAATGAAATCAAGTGTGTCACCCCTGTTCTATAACAATTATTTCCACCCCTGTATTTGTCTGCCCTTATCTTTCTATTAAGGGAGTCCTCAATTTAGGACCACAATTTGGGTCCCTTCCGTTCCTAATTTGGGCGGTGATTAAGTGACTCATGCCTGATCTTATGACCTTTTTAGAGTCGTTCCTGACTCTAGGGGGTGGTGCTCATCTCCATTTCAAAGCCGAAGAGCCAGCGCTGTCCAAAAAAGGTCTCCATGGTCATGTGGCCAGCATGATTAAATGCCAAAGGCGCACAGAACACGTTACCTTCCCACCAAAGGTGGTCCCTATTTTTTCTACTTGCATACTTTCAAACTGCTAGATTGGCAGAAGCTGGGACAAGTAACGGGAGCTCACCCTGTTACACGGCACTAGGGATTCAAACCGCTGAACTGCTGACATTTCGATTGAGAAGCTCAGCATCTTAGCCACTGAGCCACCACATCCCAGTTAATTCTGTAAACCTACCTTTAAAATGTTGTTTTAACTTTGTTCTTATTTATGTTTTTATATCATGATCCACTTTTATTATTAAGCTCTCCAGGAATGTGCTGGATAAGGAAATAAATAATTGCCCAGGAATGTGATGTGAATAAATACTGTACATATATAAAATACTTGTATTTATATTGTCAGTATGTCAGTAACTGCACCATAGCTGAATAGAAAACCATGAAACTAAGGTTTTTCCTAAAGATTTATGGGGTTCCCATTTCCAAACAACTGAGTCCAGCAACCCAACATGATTAATATTTCATTAGGAAATCCAGGGAAACTGTATTCTACAAATGAAAATTTTAGAAAAATCATGTTAATGCCCTGTGACTGGATTGTTCCAGATAAGCCAACTCCTGTTAAGAAAATGTTTTGAGTTATCCTCTTCCTTGAACATATTCCACAAACACAATTCACAATTCTCTATGCCAGTGTTTTTGAACTTGGCAAATTCAAAAAGGGTGGACTTCAACTCCCAGAATTCTCCAGCCAACTGAAGTCCACACATCTTAATGTTGCCAAGGTTGAAAAACACTGTTCTGTGCAAAGTGCATACTAGCCAAAATACTAGCTTGGTAGACTTTCACAACTGGAAATCGCCCATCTGGTAGGATTTGAATTGTAAATGAAATGCTCTGCTTATATTTTGTTTGCCACCCAGAGTTTCTTGGATAGATGCACAGCCGTAATAACTGAATGAATGAACAAGCAACCCAAATAATACATCAGGTTTCTGGAAAAGTATCATGGCTCTAGGAAAGAGATGGATGAGAGGAAACCACAAGGGATATCTCCTCCCAGGAGACAGAACTTTACATAGAATTGTGACTAGCATGGAGGCTGAGTACTGCCTGTCACACCCCCTGGCCAGACCTACTATGGCCTCGCCCACCCATCCAGTCATTAGGGCAGAGAACTTGTTGTTATTTGAATCCCACTGTTTCAGACAGTCTGACTGAAACGGCTGAAAGACTGGTTGTCCAGTCTTTTCTTAAAAACCTCCAGCACCCACAACTTCTGAAGGCAACTTGGCCAATAAATCTATTCTATTCTATTCTATTCTATTCTATTCTATTCTATTCTATTCTACTCTACTCTACTCTACTCTACTCTACTCTACTCTACTCTACTCTACTCAAGATCATGAAAAAAAATCATCCCAAAAAATGACTTCCAAAATCTCTTCCCAGTAAGGCCTTCAAAATCTCTAAATATGGTTAGGGTTGGGAATTGGGCACTATGACATGCCCAGTATTTCCCAGTACAGGTACTCCTCAACTTACAACCATTTGGTTAATGACTGAATTTGCAATGGCATTGAAAAAAGTGATTTATGATCATTTTTCACACTTATGACCATTGCAGGATCCCCATGGTCACGTGGTCAAAATTTGGATGCTTGGCTCATATTAGTGATGGTTTGCAGTGTCTTGGGGTCATGTGATCATTTTTTGTGACCTTCTGAGAAGCAAAGACAATGGGGAAGTCAGATTGACTTAACAACCACTGCAATGACTCACTTAACAACTATGGAAAGAATGGTAAAATGTGGGCAAAACTCACTTAACAAATGTCTCACTTAGCAACATAAATTTTGGGCACAATTGTGATCATAAGGACTATCTGTACTGACATGGAGCTACATAACTGATTTTGACTGACAGTGGTTAAATCCAAGTTGACAATTTTTGAATGCCTGGTGGTTTCTATAACTCAAGTGATTTTATGGGGCAATTCCTTGCATAATTGAGTTATTGTCTCAAAATGAAGGTAGGTGTGAAATAAATTAGTCACCGAGGGACTGCCAAACTATTTATATGATAACAGCTCACACAGAGGTAAGAAGTTAGTTTTTGTGCTTTGTAATTAGGGACTACTTGGGTAAGGTAAGAGTGAATATTTTGATGAACTGGGGAGTAAAAACCACAGAAAAACGAATAGAGTTGAAAGGGATCTTGGAGGTCTTCTAGCCCAACCCCCTGCTCAATTTCATATACCATTTTCTGTACCATTTCAGACAAATGGCTGCCAATCTCTTAGAGACCTCTAATGTTGGAGCACCCTCTACTTCTGAAGGCAAGCTGTTCCACTGATAACTGTTCTCACTGTCAGGAATTTCTCCTTATTTCTAGGTACAGTAGGTTTTCTCTTTGATTAGTTTCCATCCTTTGCTTCTTGATCTGTTCTTCAGGTGCTTTGGAGGACAGATTGACCCCGCTCCTCTTTGTGACACCCTCTCAAATATTCTTCTTCTTCTTTTTGTGCCATATACGTCATCGGATGCTGGTGAACACGTTGGCGATCCTATTTTTATCAACAGCCATACGAAAAAGTGATTTTGAAGCCATGATGTTCTTCTTTTGCCTGGACCTCATTTGCCTTCAATCTTTCCCTGGAGGATTAAGTGAAGGAGGCCATATTTTTCCGGGTGTTACATCACATGTCCGAAATATTCTAACTTTCACTTTTTAATGGTTTGATGATTTCAAATATTGAAATCCAATTGAAGATATTGGATTTCAACTATTCTCAAATATTGGAAGACTGCTATTATGCCACTCCTAGTTCTTCTCTTCGTTAGACTAGATATACTTGGTTTTTGCAACCATTCATCATACTTTTCATAGTGAGCACTAGACATGAACTGTAGGCAAGCAGCATTTTTCAGTATACAGAATTAAGTTAAGAAGCTTTATTTTTGATTCAGATTGGCTTCATTAATTTACCAGATGTTGTCACAATAAAACTAATTCAGAGTGAAGGATTCACACATAGCTGTAATAGAAGAATGGAATGGAATAATAAAAGCTACACAGAAATACCTGAGCTTGGGATTTATTATGGACCATCTTTAAAGTCTCCCAAATAAATTCCACTCTCATGGATAGTATTTCAAAACCATCATAATCTTAATCAGAAATTCTTGGGCTATAAAAAAAGGACTGTAGTATTCTTTTCTAAACCAACACTTCCCTCTCCCCATGCAGGCATAAAGGTTCTCATTTACTCCAGAAATAAAACTGTGTTTGTCACAGATGAACAAAAGGATAGCGTATTATCCCTGACACTTTTATTCAAATCACTGCAAATGAAGGCAACTCATTTCTATCATAAAATGAGTTTTTCTACTTTCAGTGAAGAAGAGGAAAACTTAATGATTCCTCTTTCCAGAGAGGATATTAATGGGAAACTGTTATAGACAAACCAACAATGGGTATTCAGGTAGTCCTCGACCTACAACAGTTCGTTTAGTGACCGCTCAAAGTTACAACAGCAGTGAAAAAAATGATGTAATCATTTCCCACATTGCAGCATCCCCATGTTCAAGTGATTTACATTCAGATGCTTGACAATTGTCTCATACTTATGACCATTGCAGTGTCCTGGGGTCGTGTAATCCCCATTTGTGAGCTTCTGACAAGCAAAAGTCAATGGGGAAGCCAGATTCATTGAACAACGGTGTTATTAATTTAACAACTGCAGTGATTCACTTAACAAATGTGGCAAGAAAAATCATACAATGGGGCTAAACTCACTTAACAAATGTCTCACTTAGCAACATACATTTTGGACTTAATTGTGATCGTAAATCGAGGACCATCTGTATTCCTCAAAGCAAATTCAACAAATTTCTCATTTAGCAACATTTGTTGGGACTTTGGAAAAAGTTCAGAGAAGAGCAACTAAGATGATTAAAGGCTTGGAGACTAAACCATATGAAGAACAGCTGCAGGGTTTGGGTTTGGCTAGTCCAAAGAAAAGAAGAATTAGGGGCGACACGATAGCAGTATTCCAATATTTGAGAGGCTGCCACAAAGAAGAGCAGGTCAAATTATTCTCCAAAGCAGCAGAGGGCAGGACAAGAAACAATGGTTGGAAACTAACCAAAGAGAGAAGCAACTTGGTATTAAGGAAAAACTTCCTAACAGTGAGGGCAATTAACTAGTGGGACAGCTTGCCTTCAGAACCATGGGAGCTCCATCGTTGGAGGCTTTTAAGAAGAGACTGGACAACCACTTGTCTCAAATTGTATAGGGACTCCTGTTTGAGCACGGGGCTGGATTAGAAGACCTCCAAGGTTCCTTCCAACTCATTCTGTTCTATTCTAAACATAAATTTTGGGCTCAATTATGGTCTTAGCTCCAGGACTACCTTTATTATGATAGTTAGTGACTAAATTATGAGGGAAAACAAAACCAAAAAAGACCACCATCACTAAGTATTTTAATATTAAGAGTCAAAAGAAGAAAGAGGAGGTGGAGGAGGAGGAGAGGAGGAGGAGGAGGAGGAGGAGGAGGAGGAGGAGGAGGAGGAGGAGGAGGAGGAGGAGGAGAAGAAGAAGAAGAAGAAGAAGAAGAAGAAGAAGAAGAAGAAGAAGAAGAAGAAGAAGAAGAAGAAGAAGAAGAAGAAGAAGAAGAAACAGGAACATAAAATAAAATTTTAAAAAACGACAGAACTGGAAGGGATATTTGAAGTCAACTGGTCTAATCCTTGGTGGATGGAGGAAGTCTGTTATAGCAAGGAGAAGGACACTATTGGAAGGCCTGAAAAACTAGGCTTAAGAGATAAATTGTCATGGAGAAAATCTATCTATGTGGTCTTTAGGAGTTGAAAACAACTTGATGGCACATAATCAATCTATTCTAATCCCTAGCTCATTGCAAAATCTACTGGAGCATCTCTGACAGATTACCACCATTTAGCCTTTGTTCTGAAAACCTCCAGCGAAATAGAATTTACCAATTCTGTTTTAGTCATTTCTTCTGCCTGACAGCTCATATCATCAAAAAACTCTCCCTAAAATATACCCTGTACCCCATGGGTGTCAAACTCAATTTCATTGAGGACCGCATTAGGGTTGTATGGGGGGACTGGGTGGGCATGGCCAGGGTAGGCGTGGCCAGCTTAAGGTCACTTGTGTTTGGGGCACCTGTGGTGGCCCGAACACTCTGACAGCAAAAACAGAACCTTTTCCCTGGCAGAGGCATTGTATGTTGGTACTTCACTGGTTCCAGGCTGGTCCTACAAGCTAGATCTAAGTACCCCATGGGCCGGATTCAGCCTACGGGCCTTTTGAGTGACACTTAGAGTGTGTTAATTCTGGTCCTGCCTACTGGGGCAATAGAGAATAGATTTACATGCATAAATATTGTCTTCAGCCTGGTTGCATCTATATGTTCATTCCAGTGGTGAAATCCGTATTTTTTCACTACCGGTTCTGTAGGCGTGGCTTGGTGGGGGTGGGGTGGCTTGGTGGGGGTGGCTTGGTGGGCGAAGCAGGGGAAAGATGATGCAAAATCTCCATTCCCACCTCATTCCTGGGGGAAGAATATTGCAAAACCTCCATTCCCACCCCACTCTGGGGCCAGCCAGAGGTGGTACTTGCTGGTTCTCCGAACTACTCAAAATTTCCGCTACTGGTTCGCCAGAACCTGTTGGATTTCACTCCTGGTTCATTCCCTAAACTGTATCCAACCTATCTGGAAGCAGAACAGAACAACAGAATAACAGAGTTGGAAGAGACCTTGGAGGTCTTCTAGTCCAACCCCCTGCTCAGGCAGGAGACCCTATATCCATTCTAGACAAATGGTTGTCCAATCCCTTCTTAAAAACCTCCAGTGTTGGAGCACCCACAACTTCTGGAGGCAAGTTGTTCCATTGATTAATGGAGCAACCAACATGACATAGTCAGAATAGTCCATCTTGTAACGAGATAAGGGAAAGACGTTGGGAAATGGGGCCTTAGGGAATGGTCAGATAAGAGGCAGCATAGCCCATAGCTGGCTAATGGATAGGGCAAGAAGCTCAGAAAAGATTCTCCCTAGGTTCTCAGGCTGTAAAGGTGACAGTGGGAGATTTGTACTTTCAGTCTTGCAAGATTCTGTATATGCAGCTAATTCTAAATAGAATGAGCTGACGTTCCCTGTCTGGTCTACCTGGTAAGGCTCAGCATCTTGAATGGCATTTTCTTTCTCACTCTGGCCAACAAAGCCTTGAAATCAATTTAGACCTAGGAGGAGAGCTCTGCATCTTTGAGGGAAATCCACCAGCACATTTCTCAGTGCCCTTCTTATTTAAATCTGGCACAGAACTGACCTCTTGAAACTTACAGAGTTGTACAGGAGTCATCTTATCCATATCTCAGCTCATGCAAAGAATCTACAGCAAACTTGGAAATAGACATCCAGGTTTTTAAATTTTTCTTGCAATTTGAGTCTTATCTTCTGGAGAAGATAAGATAAGATGCTTAAAAACTACTTTTCAAGCAACTACGTGACAACTTCTTAAATATTTGGAAAAAAGAACTACTATAAAGTAATCCTCCAGGAAAAACACTAGGACTTTATTAGGAATTTGTACAAACTAAGGACACATATGTTGTCTTCACTTAATAACCACAATTGAGACTGGCAACTCCATAGTGAAGCATCATGGTTGCTAATGTAGGAAGTTAGCACCCACCCCACTCCTAGAAAAAAGAAATATTAAAGGAAATATTAAAAAGGCAGAATATTATACCCCCCTGGAAATGGAGAAATATGTTATTTTGGCAGGAAGAAGACTCACTCTTAATAGCCCCACCCTCCTCAGTAGCCCACAGCAGATGTTCACACTAGGTCTGTTCATAGGTAAATGCCCTCCCCCAAGAACCAACAAAGGTAGGATTGGCCCTCTATCCATCTAGCAACAGAACTCACCACATGGCACCTGGGAAGATTACATCACCCAGCAAGGCTCAACCAAGCTTGGAACCAGTGGTGGGTTTCAAATTTTTTTACTACCGGTTCTGTGGGTGTGGCTTGGTGGGCATGGCATGGCTTGGTGGGTGTGGCAAGGGAAGGATACTGTGAAATCTCCATTTCCTCCCAATCATCTGGGACTCGGGAGGCAGAAAATAGATGGGGGTGGGGCCAGTCAGAGGTGGTATTTACTGGTTCTCCGAACTACTCAAAATTTCCACTACCGGTTGTCCAGAACTGGTCAGAACCTGCTGCATACCACCTCTGCTTGGGACTCAGGACAGCCTACAGAGTTGCCCCTGCATGACCCCATGGGAGTCTGACAACCACTCAGAATACAAGCTCAAATTCAAAAGGCCAGAGAAGGTATAAAGCTCAGGCACTCTCAGCATCTCTTCCCTTTTTTTCCTTCACCCAACACCATTAAGGCATGAGATCTTGTCCACCATTAAAAACCACGTTTCCAAGCAGTCTCCATGTTTCCAGTATCTTTTTCCCCACTTGGAACTGAACCCAGATGGACATTTCTTCCAACATTAAGCAGAAAATCACAGGACTGTCATGGACGTAGGACTTCATTTCTGCTTCCGTCAAGGGAAATATTGTCACTTACAATTTTACTTCTACATTAATTCTGTTTGTGACAAGCTAGTTGCAAAGTGCCCGCAGGGGATCATATGGCTGTGGGACACGGCAACAGTCATAAAGGCATGATTTGGTCACAAAGCTGTTTATTTTTTACACTGTCATAACTTAGAATTGCTGAATGAATGAGGCAGTCGGTAAACGAAGTCTACTTGTAATGAAGAGCTTTAGATATTGCTCTAGCATCCTAGTTTATTCAGTCCAAAATGACTTTATAGCCAGGTTTACCTAGCATGGGGAAACCAAACTACTTCATATTTCAACTGTTTCCTCACCTCTCACTCCAAGTTTTACAAATCCACGTTCTGTATGTTGTGGTGACGGATTATTCCACTCAAAAAGAGACCTCTGAGGTCTCTTCAAACTGTTCTATCAATGATGCAATAATTTAGCATCATTTATGATTCTCCTCTCTTTGAAGGAGATGGGTGGTTTAGAAATATGAAATATAAATAAGGGGCTGCCAGAAAGAAGAAGGATTCGACTTGTTCTCCAAAACACCTGCAGGCAGGACAAGAAGCAATGAATGGAAACTAATCGGGGAGAGAACCAACTTGGAACTCAAGAGAAATTTCCTGACAGTGAGAACAATTAATCCGTGGAACAACTTGCCACCAGAAGTTGCGAATTCTCCAACACTGGAGGCTTTTAAAAGGTATTGGATAACCATTTGCCTGAAATGGTATAGGGTTTTCTGCTTGAGCAGGGGGGTTAGACTAGAAGATCTCCAAGATCCCTTCCAATTCTGTTATTCTGTTATAAATAAATAATTTATAAATAAATCAGTCCTACCCCTGTTCAGCCCACCACCACCACCATTTTTCAGTTTGCTGACATGTTTTAAAAAGTGAGATTATGTCATAAGTAGGCATAGAAAACACAGTTTCCCCCAAAGCAAACTGCTCTGATTGTTTTCCTCCACATCTCCCAGCCTAGCAAGATGGCCCTTTCCAGCTCAGCTGACTGTGAAAGAAAGCATTTGGCTGCAGATTTTCACCACTGGACTTTTTACAACTGCCTCTGGGATCCATCTGTGGCTCAGACCCAGAGATGGTTTTTTTAAAATAGATAGATAGATAGATAGATAGATAGATAGATAGATAGATAGATAGATAGATAGATAGATAGATAGATGATAGATAGACAGAAAGAAGATGATATATAGATAGATAGATATATTATTTATTTATTTATTTATTTTATTCAATTAGTATACTACCCTTCTCCTGCTGGACTCAGGGCGGTGAACAGCCAAGAATAAAAACATACCAACATATGATTAATTTAATTAATCATATTTCTATGCCGCCCAACTCCCAAGGGACTCTATCTATCTATCTATCTATCTATCTATCTATCTATCTATCTATCTATCTATCTATCTATCTATCTATCTCCATCCATCCATCATCTATCTATCTATCTATCTATCTATCTATCTATCTATCTATCTATCTATCTATCTATCTATCTATCTATCTATCTATCTATCTATTTACAGTATCTATCTGTCTGTCTGTCTGTCTGTCTGTCTATCTAGATACAGAGACAGAGACAGACAGTGGGCGGGGGACGGGATAGGGATATAGAGATAGAGATATGACATTTGTGGATGGCCCACGCTAGATTCTCACAAAATGAAAAAAAAATGGAAAGAAAATTAAAATCAGGTAGGTGATGGCAGCTGCTCAGCACCAAGAAAGATGTTACCGTGCAGACTGGTGCCAGACAAAGCCCCATGTTTTGAAACCCAGACAGAGGAAAACTATGTACTGTTCCCTCTTTTTTTCCTCTCTCTCTTAAGAGCAGGAGTGTCCAACCTTGGCAACCTGAAGCCTTGTGGACTTCAATTCCCAGAATTCTGGGAGTTGAAGTCCGCAGGCCTTCAAGTTGCCAAGATGGGACATTCCTGCTCTAGACAATATGCCTAATTGGACCTCGCTAACCTCTCCTTGTTTTCCCTGTGCTAAAAAAAAAAAAAAAAAACCTCCCCAATATTGTCACCTTTTCACATTCTCTGCCACACGCTGGTGACAGCTCAGGCTGATTCCAAAGGACAGCCGTGGAAGTCAGGAGCAAAGTGACAGGGAACAGAAGGAGCTGCCGATCCAGCCTGGGCACTGACATTGAGTCTCCTTGGTGAAGGCAGCGAGGGCCTTGGAGATATCCATCAGCCTGCCTGCCTGCAGCACGAGCCGAAGTAGGGAAGTTGCCGGAGAAGCTAGTAAAATTTTAATGCACTCTGTAGTGCGGTCATGTCACACTCACTCATGGCAAATAATCCCCGATGCCTGCAGAGGTAAAATGGAGCTGTAACGTGCTCGCCTCCTAACCCGAGCTGACAGCGATGATGTACGACTACCATTAGCGGAAAATATCACTTCAACTAACCCATGATCCAGCTCTGCTAAGGGTCATATTATCCGTGAGGAACAAATTACATTCCCAAAGTAAATACAAATTTTCAACACAAAATGGGCCCACTCCAAAAACAGAAAGAAGAAAGAAAGAAGAATAAAAAAGAAGGAAGGGAAGGAAGGAAGAAGAAGTGTGGCTCTGAATCAAACATGCGGCTGTGGAGAAAGGAAAGTGTTTGTTACCTATGACAACGAGAGTTGTGGAGTGACAAAAGCGACAGCCGGTGGAATGAATCATCGCCAGAAATCAGGCAAAGTCTGGAGCGGAGCGTTGAGCAACCTCGGAGACCTGGGAGATCCCATTTCTCCTCAAATAGCAGAAGCAATTCCGCCTCAGGAGTCTCTTGTGGGTGGTAATTTGCAGAGAGAAGAAAGATTTGGACCACGTTTCCTCTCCTTTCTTGCTCGAATTCCAAGAAAGTACACGCAAGAGCAATTTGTTGCTAGTCAACTCACGAGAAGGAGTCTGGCTCATTAGTTGAACTCATTGCATGATGAAGTTCTCACACTGAATGGTGGCATCTCTAAGAGCTCATCAGAGGAGACAAGATGCATTAGATTACCGTTTCCACTTTCTTTGGTCACTGAACTAATTCCAACTGATGGAAGTTAAAAAAGGAATGGATCGGTCTGTCACACGCACCATTTTGAAGTTTTCCCCCCAATCTGTGGGCACATTTTCTTGCTATGGTTTGAAAGTAGTCTTTTGGTTAGATACTTCACAGAGGAACTTGCCATCTCAACTAAAACAGTAGTTGTCCCAAGTGTGCTTTTTCAGGAGGCAATTGGACTTCCTTGTTTTTTTCTTTGCAAGACATTTCATTTTTCATCCAAGAAGCTTCTTCAGTTCTGACAGGATAGTGGGGAATGGAAGGAGTGTGACACTATCCTGTTAGAGCTGAAGAAGCATCTTGAATGAGAAGCTAAAAGTCTTCAAAAGTAAAAACCAGAAAGTCCAGTCGCCTCTTGAAAAAGCACCTTTGGAGAACCATGACCTGAATGACTGAGACTCTCTACAGACTTAAAATATTAGTTGCCTTGGTTTAAGAGCTCCTAAGGCACGGCCTTGTTCTTTAATATCAAATCATTTTGCTAATATGTAAAATATTATTAATTCAAAATCCAGCAGACACATTTTGGAATTATTATTATTATTATTATTATTATTATTATTATTATTATTATTATTATTATTTAATCTGTAGTGAGATTCATAGCCTTTGAGGCTGGTTAATAGCTCAGCAGCTCGAATCCTAACCAAGGCCCTAGGAACTGTAAAGGTATCGTTGGAGGATGTAAGCTATTCCGAGTAAGGTGGTTTTTTGTAGAGTCAAAATGTTCAAGTCCAGTAAATTTAGGATTTCTAAATAGTGGGGTAGCTCTTTGGGTATTGCTCCAAGGGCTTCAATTACAATCGTGACAACACACAATTTCTTTTTCCACGGTTGCTCAACTTCAATTTGCAAGTCCCGGTACTACTTTCTCCTTCTCCTTCTCCTTCTCCTTCTCCTTCTCCTTCTCCTTCTCCTTCTCCTTCTTATTATTTTATTCATTAAACATGAAACTCAGTCAACTGGACATTTAAAAATGTGTCACAAATACCATTGACTGGTGCTAATGGTTGATACGGGTTGCTGCCAGTGTCATAGGTATCAACCAAGTACATTCTTAAAATATATGATGTTCCAAGTAGTGCAGTTTTTTGGAGTTCCGCTGGTGTTATTGTAGGAAGCTGCAATTTCTTGAAGTGTTTTGTGAAATTCTTGGACATGGTACCAAGTGCCCCGATGACAATGGGTATTATTGTGACATGTTTCATCCATAGCCATGTAGTTTCTATGGCCAGGTCACGATATATCATGATTTTTTCCAGTTCTTTTATTTCAACTCTGGCGTCTCCAGGTACCGTGATGTCAATAAATTGTATGTTTTGGTTTTTGACAACTGTGATATCTGGCGTGTTGTGTTCCAAGTGATGATCTGTCTGTATACAAACGTCCCACAAGATCTTCACTGTCTCATTTTCTATAACTTTTTCCACTTTATGTTCCCATGACTTTTTGGATGCAGGAAAGTTGTATTTTTTACATAATGACCAGTGGATTACTGTATTTTCCTGCGTATAAGACTACTTTCTAACACACAAAAATCTTCTCAAAAGTCGGGGGTCGTCTTATACGCCGGGTCTCATTCTCCTGTAACCAGGCAGACCAGCCCATAAGGCTCTGACGAGCCTTAAATGGCTCTGAGGAGGGTCGTCTTATACGCCCAGTCGTTTTATACGCCGGAAAATACAGTAATTTAGCAACTCGGTCATGTCTAGTTTTGTAATCAGTTTGTACGATTTTGCTGCATTCACATATTAAATGGGAAACAGTTTCGACTTTGATGTTGCAAAGTCGGCAGTTTGGATTGTTGGTGGATCTTTGTATCTTTGCTTTCATGGCATTAGTTTGTAGTGCTTGTTCTTGAGCAGCGAGTATTAAACCTTCAGTTTCTTTCTTGATGGTTCTCATCTTAAGCCATGCCCATGTAAAGTTGTCATCACATTTTCTTTCAATGTTTTTCAAGTGCTATCCATGCAAAGCTTTGGTTTTCCATCTATTTAATCTGTCATCCAGCTGTTTTTTCTTATATTCTGCCTTTGTTTCTGTTGTTTTTATTATGTTCTCCGTTTTCACAGCCTGCAGCAATTTTTCTGTACTTTGGTTCACATAATCATTCAAACTTTATTATTGGTTAATCTGTAGTGAGATTCACAGTCTTTGAGGCTGGTTAATAGCTCTGCAGCTCGAGTCCTAACCAAGGACCTAGGAACTGTTAAGGTATCGTCGGAGGATGTAAGCTGTTCCGAGCAAGGTGGGTTTTTGTAGAGTCAAAATGTTCAAGTCCGGTAAATTTAGAATTTCTAAATAGCGGGGTAGCCCTTTGGGTATTGCTCCAAGGGCTCCAATTACAATCAGAACAACACATGATTTCTTTTTCCATAGTCGCTCAACTTCGATTTGCAAGTCCCGGTACTTTGTGATTTTTTCTTGCTGCTTATCTTCAATCCGTGCATCACCAGGTATTGCAATGTCAATGAACCATACTTTTTTCTCTTCAACTACCGTTATGTCAGGTGTGTTGTGGACCAAGTGCCTGTCAGTCTGAATCCTAAAGTCCCACAAGATCTTGAGTTTCTCATTCTCTAGAACTTTCTCAACCTGATGTTCCCAGTGGTTTTTGCTGTACTCAAATCCAAACTTCTGGCACAATTTCCAGTGAATGATTTTAGCAACACAGTCATGGCGTTGTAGGTAATCGGTTTGTGAATTTTTGCTGCATCCACTGATCAGGTGGTCTCATCTTTCTCATTACAGAGGTGGCATTTGCTGTTGGTGGTAACATGTTGAATTTTTGCCTTCATGCACTTTGTAGCTAGGGCTTGTTCTTGAGCTGCCAAAATAAAGCTTTCTGTTTCTTTTTTCAGCACTCCTGATCTTAACCAGTTCCAAGTTAGTTTCTGGTCACCTTTGCCTTCAATACTTTTCAAGTATTGGCCATGCAGAGCTTTGCTTTTCCAATTTTCAGCTCGCTGCTCAATTACTTCTTTCTTATATTCTGCTTTTGTTTTAGTTGTCTTTAAAAGGCCTCCTTTATTTACTTCCTTAATCATTGGTTCTTCACTTTTCTGGATGTAATCATTCAAGCTGCATTTTTCTTCTTCCACAGTCTGCTTTACTTGTAGGAGCCCTTGACCACCCTCTGCTCTTGATAAATATAATCGGTCAACATCACTTTTAGGGTGTAAGGCATGATTCATTGTCATAAGCTTCCTTGTTTTTCTGTCCAAATTGTCTAACTCCATCTGGGTCCAGTCAATTATTCCTGCAGAGTATCGAATCACAGGTATAGCCCAGGTATTTATGGCTTTTATGATGTTTCCTCCACTCAGTTTGGACATTAATATCTTATGAATTCACCGAATGTACTTGGCTGAAGTTATTTCCTTGACTTTATTATGCATTAAGTCAGAGGCCTCTAAAATCCCCAAGTACTTGTAGCCTTCTTCTGATGTTACTGCCTTTACCGTTTCTTCATTCTCTAGTTCTATTCCATCCTCTTCTATGATCTTACCTGCTTTGGTTGCTATTGTTGCACATTTGTCAATTCCAAACTGCATACCAATGTCTTGGCTGAATTCTTTTGTGTGTTCAGTTAATAAATTCAGTTCAGCTTTTGTTTTACCAAACAGCTTCAAATCATCCATGTATATCAAGTGCGAGATTTTCAGTCCTTTCTTTGCAAGTTCGTATCCACAGTTCAGATTTTTCAAAATGATTGTCAGTGGTAGCATTGAGAGTATAAAAAGTAGGGGGGAAAGGGAATCGCCCTGGAAAATGCCTTGTTTAATTTCAACTTCACCTAGTTCTTCTTCATTAGCCATAAGTTTTGTTTTCCAGAGGTTCATTGAAGATTCCATGAATTTTTGTATGTTTCTGCTGATGCCAAAGATTTCCAGGCATTTCTTGATCCAGCTATGGGGAACTGAATCAAACGCTTTCTTATAGTCTATCCAAGCCATGAACAGGTTGATTCGTCTTTTCTTTGAGTTCTTTAGGATTAGCTTGTCAATCAGCAATTGATCCTTTGTTCCTCTTGAGTTTTTGCAGCATCCTTTCTGTTCTACAGGAAGCAAGTTATTTCTTTCCAGGTATCCATAGATTTGGTTTGCAATGATACCAGTAAGAAGCTTGTATGTTGTTGGCAAACAGGTGATTGGCCTATAGTTTCCAGGGTCCTTTCCTTTTTCTTTATCTTTTTGGATCAAAAATGTTCTTCCAGTTGTCATCCATTCATCATTTTCAGGTGTTTTTAGGACCTGGTTCATCTGGGTTGCCAATCTTTTGTGCACACTTGTAAGTGCCAAACATCATCATCATCATCATCATCATCATCATCATCATTATTATTATTATCTTTAACCTATTATTATTATTATTGTTATTGTTAGTATTATTGTTATTATTATTTTCTTTTATTCATTAAAAATGAAACTCAGTCAACTGAACATTCAAAAATGCATCACAAATACCATTGACTGGTGCTAATGGTTGATACAGGTTGCTGCCAGCGTCCTAGGTATCAACCAAGTACCTTTTTAAGATGTATGATGTTCCAAGTAGCACAGTTTTTTATAGTTCTGCTGGTGTTATTGCAGGAAGCTGCAATTTGTCGATATATCTTATAAAATTCTTGGACATGGTACCAGGTGCCCCGATGACAGTGGGTATTATTATGACAGTATACACAGCAAATGAGATGACCATGCTGGATTTCATATCCCAAATCACTAGTTGAACACTTCCTAAACGTTTAGGACTGCGTGATGTATCGGCGGATTATGCGAGCAGCTCCCAGTAAGGTGGTCTTCTGCAGCTGATCAATGGTGATCTTGTCAGCGCCAATTGTTTTTAAGTGCTTGCCTAGGTCTTTTTTATTATTATTATTGGTTAATCTGTAGTGAGATTCACAGCCTTTGAGGCTGGTTAATAGCTCAGCAGCTTGAGTCCTAACCAAGGACCTAGGAACTGTTAAGGTATCGTCGGAGGATGTAAGCTGTTCCGAGTAAGGTGGTTTTTTGTAGAGTCAAAATGTTCAAGTCCGGTAAATTTAGAATTTCTAAATAGCGGGGTAGTCCTTTGGGTATTGCTCCAAGGGCTCCAATTACAATTGGGACAACACACTATTATTATTATTATTATTATTATTATTATTATTATTATTATTATTATTAAATCTGTAGTGAGATTCACAGTCTTTGAGGCTGGTTAATAGCTCAACAGCTCGAGTCCTAACCAAGGACCTAGGAACTTATTATTATTATTATTATTATTATTATTATTATTATTATTATTATTATTTTCTTTCCTTTAGCTATGCAGCTAGGTTTCCATGGGGTCCTTGGTGTTCTCTGAGCTTGGCGCTTTTCTTGCAGTCAGTTCATTACCAATGGTAACACCATCCATGCTGCAGTGATGATGTTACCTAGTTTGGTAATGAAACGCCTACAAGAAAACTCCCAAGCTCAGAGAACACATAGGACCCCATAGTTCAACCCTGAGCTACAAATAATATCTTCTGGGTGATTTTAACAAAACAAAACAAAACAAAACATGTGGGATTTTAGCATCTATAGAGATTCTCAGTCACCCGGGTCATGGTTGTCCCTAAGGTGCGTTTTCAAGAGGCAACTTCTCATCCAAGAAGCTTCTTGTGGGATTTTAGCAAAACAAAACAAAACAAAAAATGAGTGCACAGTTCTAGCATTCCAATTTTTTTGTCATGTCACTTGAAACAAAAAGGGTTTGATGGACCATTTGTCTGAATTGGTGTAGGGTCCCTTCCAACTTTGTTATTTATTTATTTTATTATCGGACTTCTACGCTGCCCTTTCTCCGTGAGGACTCAGGGCAACTCACAACAATAATAACACCAATCCAGATTAAAATTCAGACAATAAATTCCCATTAAAACCCCATTCAGTCCAGGCCAGCCTGGTGAAACAACCATGTTTTAAAGTCATGGCGGAAAGAGCGAAGGTCGGGGGCTACCCAGAGCTCCAAGGGGAGCTGATTCCAGAGAGTAGGTGTGCCTTACAGAGAAGGCTCGCCCTCTAGGGGCTGTCAGCCAACATTGCTTGGCCGACGGGACCCCAAGTAGGCCCTCTCTGTGTGAGCACACCGGGCAATGGGGAGCTGTTGCTGGCCGCAGGTGTTCCTCCAAATACCCTGGGCCTAAGCCATGTAGGGCTTTATAAGTAATCACCAACACCTTGAACCTCACCCGGAGGGCAACCAGTAGCCAATGCAGGTCACACCTGCATTATTCTATTCTATTCTATTCTATTCTATTCTATTCTATTCTATTCTATTCTATTCTATTCTATTCTATTCTATCCTATCCTATCCTATCCTATCCTATCCTATCCTATCCTATCCTATCCTATCCTATCCTATTCAAGACTTGCCACCTTGCTGGTTCAGAAATAAAATACATGGTCAAAAATGAAAATAAAGACATCTCTGCCCTAATATAATTTGGGATTCAGTAGCCCTAAATGGGACATTGCTCCGTTAGAATTCAAGTTCTTCCACACCTTCCTTGTTGATAGATAGAGACTTTTCAAGAATCATGCTTGGAAAAGGAATTATTTTCGCTTTTAGGCTCAGGCCAAACAGCCTGTCATTTCCTGTCTTATTTTCTCGGGATTTTCCTCACTTTTAATGCTATAAGCTCCTGCCATTTTCAGACAAGGGAAGATATATAAATAAAGAAAAGGAGATAAAGAAAAATCCCAGCGATTACTATCTGTCTGAATGAAAGGAAGTTCCAACTTGTCAGTTAAACAAAGCAATAACACAGCGCTCCTCTTTATACTCTATGTTTTCATCCAGAAGAGACCATTATCACGTCATGCCAGAGTGTTCCCTTCTCTAGGTCACTTGGTTTAAAATGACATGGATAATGCACATGTCAGGAAGCTGACAGCTTCGACTGTCCTTCAGAGATTTAAGAAAAGAGAGAAAAGAAAGGGGGGAAAAAAACCGGCAAGGAAAGGAAAGACAAATGCCTGTTTCTTATCTGCGGTCCACGCCTCGGGTCTATCTTGGAAGTCAGGCAGAACATGATTTCTCCAGGGAGCACTTTTTTCATTTCCTGATTTTAAAGAAATCAAATAAGCGCCATTTGTCTTCATCTGAATATGCTTGACCCGTTCAAAGGATGGTATGTTACTTCCCCCCCCCTTTTCTTTTCTTTTCTCCTCTTTTTTTTTTAAGAGAACAAGCAACGTATGCAGAATTGGCAATGAAGGGAACACAAGACTTTTAGTACGCCGTCGAGAGACGCCGGAGCACGAAGGGTTGAAAGCACCTCCTCTAGAGGGAACTGATTCAATTTAAAGAAGGCAACTTCTTTTCCTTTTAAAATTTCATGCAGAATGAATTCATTCCTGGTGAAGGGTGGGGAGAAATCAAAAACACCTTGAAATCCAAAGGCTCAGGGGAGTGGGGGCAGTGGTGAAATCCATTTTTTTTAACTACCGGTTCTGTGGGCATGTTAGGGGAAAAATACCTCAAAATCCCCATTCCCTCCCCACTCCTGGAGGAAGGATGTTGCGAAAGTCCCATTCCCACCCCTCTCCAGGGGAAAGATACTGCAAAATCTCCATTCCCTCCCCACTTCTGGGAGAAGGATATTGCAAAATCTCCATCCCCACCCCACTCTGAGGCCAGCCAGAGGTGGTATTTGCCAGTTCTCTGAACTGCTCAAAATTTCCGCTACTGGTTCTCCAGAACCTGTCAGAACCTGCTGGATTTCACCCCTATGGGGGGAGAAGAGAAGAACCTGGGACTTCAAGGTGAGTTGTGTGAGCTCCACAATCATCATCTACCGAATGTGGCCAGGAAATCCTTTGATCAGTTGCATCCCTTTCTGGACTTGGAGGCGTGGCTGACCATGACCCACGCCTTAGTCAACTTCTGATTGGATTACAGATAGTCCTTGACTTAGATCCATTCACTTAGTGATTGTTCAGAATTACAACAGTACTGAAAAGGGTGACTTACAGTTGGTTCCCCACATTTAAGACTATCACATCATCCCCCCACATTCACATGATCAAAACTCAGGTGCTTGGCAACTGGCACTTATTTATGATGCTTGAAGTATCCCAGGGTCATGTGACCAACATTTGTGAGTTTTCCAGCCAGCTGCCAAAAAGCAAAGTCAATGGGGGAAGGCAGGTTTCCTTAACAATCACACGGTTCACTTAACAACTGAACTGATTTGCTGTGATACTTGGTTTTTTTTTAACCTTGACTTATATGAACAACTATTTATTTATTTATTTATTGGTTTGATTTATATGCCGCCCTTCTCCGGAGACTCAGGGTGGCTTACAATCCGTTAAGCAATAGCCTTCATACTTTTGTATATACCTGCTTAGTAGGGCTTTTGCCCCCCACCCTCAAAGCAGTGTTCTTTTTTATACAAAGTCATCTTATTGCCCCCGCAATCCGGGTCCTCATTTTACCTACCTCGGAAGGATGGAAGGCTGAGTCAACCTTGAGCCTGTTGAGATTCAAACTTGAAGTAATTGCAGGCAGCTGGCAGCTAAGTGCTATTTAACAGCGCTTTAATCCACTGCACCACAGCTATTGCCTGTGTTATACTGTTCTGCCCCAGCTACGGACCCCAAAGAATGCAGCACACACAAAGTCTGTACAAACCTTAGTTTACTAAATTAAATCAGACTTTTTCAAATAAAGGCTGTTAATTAACTTTCTTAACAGCCTACAAGAATCCAAAGAATAAATAATTGTAATCTTACTATGATTGGCAGAAAGCCCAGAAGCAATTTGCAGGAAACTGATAAGAGAACTAAGATAAGGACGCCAAGGAGAGTGAATGAAGTTATTCCCTGCAAATTGCCTCAGTCATCGTCTTTCCTTAAATAGCTTAAGGGAATGGCCAATTAGTCCCAAGCCTTACTCTCGAGACCTCCTCCTAAGGAAGCACTCCTGCCTTTTGGCAGCTCTGCGTGCCCGTGCATTGAGAAGAGGCTCCTCCTCTTCTTCCTCTTCACTTATGGGAGCTTCTGGAGGTTCTGAAGGCCCTGGCTGAATCCCAGCCTCTGGCACCACATCTTCTCCAGCCTCCTCATTGTCTGACTCGAGTGACAGCTGCACAGGCTGCTGGTGCAGCACCACACCAGCCTCCTCGCTGTCAGAATCAGCTACTAGCTGCACAAGCCGCTGTTGGGCCACAATATATACCCTATATAACAGCCTTATATAGCCCCCCACCCCTTCCCCGCCACTATCACCCATACAATAATAGGATCACAAAGGTGCAATGTGTGTGTGTTTTTACAGTCCAGTTCTAGTGTGATCACTGCTATCATTTTTTGCACCAACAGGAGTAAATCACAATTAACTTTGACTTCCATGCCTTGCTGGATTGGCAAGATGTCTATATAAATAAAGAAAACAAACCACAAACTGCTACATTACAGCAATTTACTTCATCGCTGACAAAATTATAGTTCCTAAACTGCAGATGACATAGTCAATACCAACATTATTCCCCAACAAGATCACTAATCATGCTTGCGTTCCAAACAAAAATACTGTCAATGAAAGCTGTGTAGCCTGTTAATTAATTTTGTAGTAATTTAACTGGATCGAGAAAGCAGTTTTAATTTGTGCCATGCCCATTTATATACACTGCTCAAAAAAATAAAGAGAACACAAGCAGAAGACATCCAAGATCTGAATGAATGAAATAGCCTTATTAAATACTTTGTTTGTTACATACAGTAGTTTTGTGTTCCCTTTAGTTGTTTGAGCAGTGTATAAACTATTGTATGTAAAGAACAAAGTATTTAATAAGGCTATTTCATTCATTCAGATCTCGGATGTCTTCTGCTTGTGTTCCCTTTATTTTTTTGAGCAGTATATTAACAATTCCATAGAGCTTTTTTTTCTGGAGTATGGGGGAAGGGGAACTTATGCATAACTCAATTTATATTGTAGGAACTGTATTCATTCTGTGATGTCCAGTGTTTTAACCAAAGAAATACAATGGTGCAGATCCAATGGAATATATTTTGCAGCCAATGAATCAGTGGTGGGATTCAGACAGCTCGCACCTATTCGGGAGAACCGGTTCTTAACTTTCTAAGCAGTTCAGAGAACCGGATGTTGAAAGAAGTCTTATTTTGTTTTCTTCCACTTTACAGGGCTAATCCTGTAAAGAAGGAAACATTCTGGTGTTGTTTCTAGCCTAATCTTTATTGCCCTGTTTACAGAAACTGCCTCTCTGGTTAACCCTTATTACATTGTAACAGCTAAGGCGTTACAATGTGAGTGATGTTGAGTTGGCCATGCCCACACAGTCACATGACCACTGAGCCACAGCTGGTTATTAGGGCAAAGAACCGGTTGTTAAATTATTTGAATCCCACCACTGCAATGAATCCATATTTGAAATAGACTCCAGTGTGTTTGGAGAAACAACTCTGTAAGTAAAAGAACTTTTTAGGAGAAAATAAAACGTTTACCATCCACTTGTCAAACATCAATATTCTACAAAAGAAAAGTCAATACAGATAGTCCTTGAGTTACAACAATTAATTTACAGTGACCGTTCGAAGTTATAACCGCTTTTCATTCATGACCATTACAACATGCTCATGGTCACATGATCAAAATTTGGATGCTTGGCAACTAACACATATTTATGACTGTTGCAGTGTGTTAGGGTCACGTGATGACCTTTTGCGACCTTCTGACAAGCCAAGTCAATGGGGAAGCTAGATTCACTTAACAACCGTGTTACTGCGGTGATTCAAATGGGGTAGAACTCACTTAGCAAATGTCTCATTTAGCAACAGAAATGTTGGGCTCAATAATGGTTGTAAGTAGAGGACTACCTGTATTTAAAACAGCAGAATTACCGATTTTGCACAAATAATCAGAATGTTGTCACAGGAGTCAAAGCTAAACAATGAACTACAGTAGTGGCCAAAATTGTGGAAACGTTTTGGGAAAAGTGTATTTTTGATGTTTGATGGCTAATAATATGACTTTTTTTTTTTTTTGGAGTTTCAAGATAATCCTATTCCACTGCTGGAATGGCCTGGGAACAGCCCAGACCTTAACCCAATTGAAAATCTATGGAGCCGACGAAAGAAACTTGTTAGTCAGAAGCGACCCAGCAATAAAACCCAGTTAATAGAAGCCATCATTCAGTCTTGGTTTCACATTATAACAGGTGGAGAACTAAAAGACTTGGTTCACTCCATGGGAAGACGTTGTAAGGCCATAATTCATGCTAAAGGTTACCCAACTAAGTATTAACTGATACTTGGTGATCATTTTTGTATATCTCATTTTTCCTAAGTGTTTCACTTTTCTTCTTCATACTGTAACTGCTATTCTAATAGCAAATCCTTCATAAAAGTTATTGCATTACATTCGTGATTAAATTATCTTTCCATTGATATATAATTTTATGGTATTACTCAAAAAAAAAAGTGGTGTTCTTAGCTAGTTTTAGAAAATACACTTTTCTCAAAAGGTTTCCACAATTTTGGCCACTACTGTATATGCTTAATGCTTCCCAGTGCATAGCCACACAAATGCAAATATATGGCCCCTGCTGATAAAGGACTTGGAAAGACTTTCAGACACTCTACTCTTCCCACACACAAACATACACACCCCTTGTTTAAACAGTTTCCACAATTTTGGCCACTACTGTACATGGTTCTACCATCCAGAAAACAACAAAATATTTTTCAAGTAATTAATAATTGCATAATAAATCCATGTTATTTTCTAAGGTGGATTAAAATATCTACAACCTCTTGCCATTAGGGATGTTGAAAGTGGATGAGCGACGTGACCCAATTATCTACCCTTGGTTCCAAGCAGTGATTCTTAACCTCTACAACGTTACAATGTGTGGACTTCAATTCCCAGAATTCTGGCTTGGGAATTCTGGGAGTTGAAGTCCACACATATGAAAGTTGCAAGGACTGAGAACAGTGGTTTTAAAAGTAGGTGTTGCAGTTGTACGCATGACTCCATTTTGAGTAACTGTCTATAATCATAGGACGTTCTATGCCTCAAACAAAGGGTCAAACAGGATATGCCCAATTTAAAGCTGTTGAAATCTACTACAGTAAGTGAATTATGGATCCAATAGATCAGGGGTGTCAAACTCAAGGTCTGCGAGCCAGATCTGGACCATGGGCTACTTAGATGTGGCTTGCGGGGCCACTGTGGAAGCAGTGAAGGGCCGGTCCGCAGTGCCTTTGCCAGAAAAAACAGAGCTTAGGAGCCCATTTTACCTGGCAGAGCGCTCGGGCCACCACAGGTGCTCCCAATACGAGTGATGTCGAGCTGGCCACGCCCCCCAGCCCCCCCCCCGAGAACAAACACAACCCTGATGCAGCCCTCTATGAAATTGAGTTTGACACCCCTGCAATAGATCAATAGAGAAGATCTATTGAAATCATCTTTGGTCAAGTATGGACCATGATGGAATGTTAAACTTAGATTCAGCACACCAAACATTTTACACATCTCAGACTAAAATTCACTAATGAAAACATGAACTAAAAGGAAATATGAGAACCATGAACCATACCAGAAATAGCCGTAAAAGGGGGAATAAGACACCAGAAACTGACTTTACCTTCTCTTCTTGATCACTGTCGCTGTCACACTGAAAGAGAAAGGAAGAGATTACCTTCAAAAACAATCCACAGATGTTGAAAGCTTTCTGTGTTAAATGAAAATTCATTTCAAGGGAGTAACCTATAGAGGTATAATCTTCCAGTAAACATCAAGTTTTTCCGCAGGGTTGAAAATGGCCCACCCGGTGGAGGGCCACAGC
The DNA here is from genome assembly GCA_030761175.1 of Masticophis lateralis. Taxonomy (NCBI): domain Eukaryota; kingdom Metazoa; phylum Chordata; class Lepidosauria; order Squamata; family Colubridae; genus Masticophis; species Masticophis lateralis. Next base: position 14,882,145 of record JAUDYJ010000001.1, read on the forward strand.
ATGTCTAACTAATATCAAATACAACCTCAATTACATGGAACAAGTCTGTCCTCCATTCAAGGTCAACATTTTCCCTACATATTGGCCAAATTAGCTAGACCAGGAGAAATCTCAGCATCTAACTGACCTTGTCTGGGCATGGAAACTAAGCAGATTCAGGCCCAGTTAGCATTTGGATGGGAGATTATCAGGGAATGCCAGGGCTGCAGATTAGCTTGAAAAGTCAACAAACAACAACTCCCTGGAAGAAGCCAATGCCAAACAACATAGCGTTGCAAAGAAAACTGCATAGATGTGTTCATAAAGAGTTGAGTTCAACCGAAAAGGGGACTGGAACAGAGTGAGATTCTACTGGTTTGGACCAGTTTGGGTGAACCGGTAGCCCTGACAATCAGCTGGGAGTGAACCGGTTCATTCCAAGAATTAGGTGGGCCTACCCACCCCTGCGCTTTACTGACCTATATCTTCTCAGCTGATTCACGTGGCAGAACGGATTGCTGTGCCTCAGCTGTGTTACTCCCCAGCAGTAATGCGGAAGGTAAATTTTTGTAAAACTTTGCACACATGTACAGCGTGCATCAGGCGCATGCACGCGCGATCACCAAATCGGTTGTTAAACCGGCAGGATCCCACCACTGGATTGGACTCTACATTTTCTATAGCAGATAGGAGGACAGCTCGCTGTTGTAAATTGTAAATCTTTACCGGTAACTCTCAATTTACGACCACCATTGTTAAGTGAGTTTTGCCCCCTTTTACTTTCTTGCCACAGTTGTTAAGTGAGTTGCTGCAATTGTTAAAAGTTAGTAACACAGTTGTTAAGTGAATCGGGCTTCCCCATTGACTTTGTTTGTCAGAAGGTCGCAAATGGGGATCAGAAGGGACATTGCAACCATCATAAATATGAGTCAGGTGGCAAGCATCTGAAGTTTGATCACTTGACCGTAAGTATTCTGCAAAGTTCCGTAAAGGTGAAAAAATGGTCATAAGTAACTTTTTTTTCTTCAATGCTGTCGTAACTTCGAATGGTCATGAAATGAACTGTTGTACGTCGAGACTACTTGCAATGATTTTAGTATAGATACCAATAAGGCTGCAACAGAGACTGATTACTTATTTTATAATTTCAAAATAATGTCAGATATAAAACACTGCTCAAATTAATACGGTTATGGGATAATTTTAAGATGAGTGACTGATCCATCCATTAATTTCAAAGAGCAATATATGAGATGCATACAGTCATGTGGAAAGAGACTTGACAAGTCTTCATAGAATTCCTAAAGAGTTCCCCAAGCATTCTTATCAGTGGTGGGTTTAAAAAAAATTACTACCAGCTCTGTGGGCATGGCTTGGTGGGTGTGGCATGGCTTGGTGGGTGTGGCTTGGTGGGTGTGGCAGGGGAAGGGTACTGTAAAATCTCCATTCCCACCCCACTCCAGGGGAAGGATTCTGCAAAATCCCCATTTCCTCTCAATCAGCTGGGATTTAGGAGGCAGAGAACAGATGAGGGCGGAGCCAGTCAGAATTTTTACTACCAGTTCTCTGAACTACTCAAAATTTCTGCTACCGGTTCTCCAGAACTGGTCAGAACCTGCTGAAACCCACCTCTGATTCTTATTAATTCTGCAGAATCCTCAATATATGATTAATTATTTCTAAGTGAGAGAAAAAGAAATCACTGTCCTAAAATTCTTCCTAAAGTGGAGGATCTTTCCCAGTTTAATGCTGCAAGGACAATAGCAATTAGACTTATATACCACTAGTGCTAGGTGCTATACAGAGGATTAAAATAAAGCAGATCAAAATAAAATCAGTAACACAATATGCAAAATGCTGTAAACAGTCTCACCAGCTAGACATGATGGTCTGGTTCACACACCACCTCCGGATATATGTAAACTCATTTTGGCTGAATATAAACATGTTGTATGAACACAGCCATCAATTCTTATCACTGAAATTTATTGCAGAAATTTGGTATGTTTAATGAAAAGGGGTATGTTTAATGAAAATAAGGACTGGGTGTGTGTGTGACATGATAGCAGAGTTCCAATACCTAAGGGGCTACCACAAAGAAGAGGGAGTCAACTCTAAAGCAACTGAAGGCAGATGGATGGAAACTAATCAAGGAGTGATCCAACCTAGAATTAAGGAGAAATTTCCTGCCAGTTAGAATAATTAATCAACAGAACGGCTTGCCTTCAGAAGTTGTGAGTGCTCCATCAATGGAGGTTTTTAAGAAGACATTGGGATTGTCTGAAGTGGTATAGGGTTTCCTGCTTGAGACACGGTTGGATCAGAAGTTCTCCAAGGTCCGTTCTGACTCTGTTATTCTGTTATCTACCTACTTCCAGTAATTCCATGCTGGCCTTTTTTGTATATTACAAGGGCATTCTAATTTTTAATTGCTCCATCTGCAGATGAGGCTAGGAAGAATCACCAGTAGGGAGATGACAACATCACCAGAGGAGTAGGAGATGGAAGCAGGAGGGAATGCCACTATCTTTTTGCTTATAAAATTATATTTGGCATTATGAGGTGGTCTTTTTTTTTTTTAATCAGTCCTAATTCCTTTTATTGGCAAGCAATCACTCTGTTTTAACTGGTGGTAAGGCTGTTGAATTTTGATAATGTAATATTGGGACATTTCAGAAGCCATGAAAATATCTTCCCGGGACTGACAGATATTTCCCTAGACTTTCCAAAGGCAATCCAACTGCTTTAAAATTAAGCTGTGTTTCTGCCTAGAATTCTTTGCCATGACATTAAATCGCTGCCTTCTTGTGATGCCAGCTAGTACATGTCAGTGAGTGTGTGTTGTGTTCTGAGCTGCACAGCCTTAACTGGGGGAAAGGAGCGAGTGTCTTTTTTTTCCCCCTGCCATCCACTCAACCCATAACTCATTAGATCTCACTGTGAAGCTAATCAACACCATCTGAATTTTCGCATGCGATGTTATCTTGCGCTGCAGTGATGCTGCAGAGAACGCTGGAAGCAATACAATCCCCAGGAACCACCGTTTCCACTGCCAATATATTATGCTTTCCTGCCTTTTCCGACAGTCCAGTTCTAATTTCAAGGTCCACTTAATTCTTCCATCAAATCATTACTGCTATACCCAGCAGCACCTTCTCTCCAGAGCTAAGCATATGGCAAAGGACTGAGGCCGACTGGTTTCCATTATGGAATCAGAGCTGGTGCCAAGCTGATTTTAAAGGAAAATAGGGGAGGGTATTTGTGGTGTGAGTGAGTGAGAGAGAGAGAGAGTGCATCCCAAATGTGCTTTTGTAAAAGGCAACTGGACTTTCTTTGTTTTCCTTGGAAGACGTTTCGCTTCTCAGCCAAGAAGCTTCTTCAGTTTTGAGAAGCAAAACTTCTTCAAGAAAAACTAAAGGAAGTCCAGTTCAGTGGTGGGTTTCCGAACTGGGGCGAACCAATAGCAGTGGCGGGAGGCTCCACCCACCTGCCTGGATGTCATCACGGACGTTCTGCGCATGCGCAGAAGCACCGCACGCAAGTGAAGCAAGCACCCACGCTCATAGTTCCAAACCAGTAGCGAAGTTAAGCGAAACCCACTACTGGTCCAGTTGCCTTTTGAAAGAGCACTTTTGGGACGACCATAATCTGGATGACTGAGAATCTCCACAGACAGACAAAACAGACAGATGATGTATGCTATCTCTTTTTCCCTTCTGACTGATGGCTTCATGACTTGGCTAAGCCAAGGAATTGCCAAGAAGGTCCAGCCGAGTTACCCAGAACTTACGGGAGGGGAGGGGAGGGGAGAGAGAACAATTTCCATTTGTATCCCTGGATTCTTGCATTGACCCACACATTTCACCGATTTCACTCTCAGCATGGTTGAGCCGTGCTATTTTATAACTTTCTCCTTCAGAGCCAGTTGCCCCAGTGTCTGGCACATGAAAATAAGGCAAAGGAGCCTTATACACTCTAGAAGCTCATACACTATAGAAAAGCAATAAATGCACTCAGCAAACTATCGTGCCCAACTTGGCATCTCCGAGAAAAGTCGACAGAAACGCCCATGGCTACAAAAAGCCATTCTATTCTAAAAGCAAGATGATCTATGTTAAATTTATGGGGTGTCACATTCAGAAGACACAACCTTCTCCCATCACAGGGGCTGACATTTTTAAGGTTTTGTGTGTGTGTGTGTGACAAAGATGGAGAGATGCCAACATGGTTTCAAAACAGGAATAGGCAAAAAAAAAAAAAAAGAAAGAAAAGAAAAGAAAAGAAAAGAAAGAAAAGAAAACCCACCTAGGCTTAGAGACAAACAGATTCAGGCTGATCCACACCTGTCAGTCATTGGGGGCATGGAAGGAGGAGTAGGTGGAACAGCCTTTTCTGCGTTGTGAAAACTAAATAAAAAAGACCATGTAGATTTTGCCAAAGCAAGTTTTCCAAATTACATTTAAAATTGTAGTGGAAGCCGAATCAAACACTTACTTTCCAATTTAACATCTTTACCGGACCTGTTGGGAGGAGGACTTTTATTTTTTTAGTTTAATCCATTTCTAAAGATGCCAATTCACTGGAATTGGATGGCCATGTACATCTCCTTTGAAAATTTCTACTTATTTCGAATTTGGGACTTGAAATAAAGAAAAATCCCCCAATTCAGAGGTGGTATTCAGCAGGTTCTGACTAATTCTGGAGAACCGGTAGTAGAAATTTTGAGTAGTTCGGAGAACCGGTAAATATCACCTCTGACTGGCCCTACCCCTATCTATTCTTTGCCTCCTGAGTCCCAGCTGATCAGGAGGAAATGGGGATTTTGCAGTATCCTTCACCTGGAGTGGGGAGGGAATGGAGATTTTACAGTATCCTTCCCCTGCCATCCCCCCAGGCCACGCCCACCAAGCCACACCACACCCACCAAGCCACGCCCACAGAACCGGTAGTAAAAAAAATTGAATCCCACCACTGCCCCAATTTTTGAGTTTCTTCTATCTTTAGTTGAAATAATCTCATTCTAGCTGGGCAAGAGTTTATTTTTCTGTCTTGTGAATTTCTGGCCAAAATCTGAGCTGGCTGAACTGGTGGTTAAGTGCATGTTTTGCCATATGAACTAAAGCTGGCCTCTCCAAGTGTGAGAAAACTAGCCTCTGAAGCCACATACACTTCAGTGCATCTTGCAAGGAAAAAAAAAGTCCCACTTTCATATTTCAAATCTATTTATTGTTGACATCTGGCATCTTCTCCAACTGGGAGTATGCTGTTAATGTATCTTTGCCTCCTTCTCTTTCTCGCTCTACAAGAAACGTAAAGAGACTCCAGGGCAAACCCTGGCCAACCTCCTGGAATGCTTTGCTGAGTTGCTAACAATATCCCCCTGCATCTCTTCTCCTAGGACAAGCTGACAGTTTAGGAAGAGGGCAAAAATGAGATTGGAGCAGCACCATCTGATCTCCTCCTTCTGAAAGGAAGAGGGGAAAAAAATTGTTTCACCGCTGAAAGCAGGGAGAAAATTCCACACACCAACTTCCTGCGGCAGGTGTGAGTCTGGGGCCATGTTTAATAGCAGTAGCACTTGGACTTACGTTCCACTCCATAGTGTTTTACAGGCAGTCCTTGAGTTGCTAAGTAAAACAGAATTAGTCAAGTGAACTTCGTTCCATTTTACGATCTTTCTTGCCGAACAATTGTTCAGCCAATATCTGCAGTTGTTAAGAGAGCAACATGGTCATTAAATGAATCTGGCTTCCCTGTTGATGTAGAAGCTCGCAAAAGATGATCAGATGACTGCGTTTATTTAGGATCACTGTTTGCAATCCCTTCTTCCTTCTGCCTCCCTATTCCTCCCTCAACGAAGCCCATGGCCTCATTTTATTTCAATGCAACCTTTATCGTGGCCTAATTCACTGAGCGTGACCTTCTACAAAGCCTTTGGGATATGGCATTTCTCTTTTGCCTTTTGCTAGGGATCATACAGGAATGCCCTTCTTTGTTGATTAATGGCATTTTCACCAGCTAAAATAGCTCCCAAAGAGTCTGTATATCGGTTGATTTTTGTAAGTATTATCATAGTCGTCCTTATCACCATCACTGTTCCCAGTCAGAAAGAAAAGAAGCAAAAGGAAGCAGGAGGAACAGGGTGGTTGGAAGTCCAAGACCTAAAGATAATACTAGAATTCTTATAATGGTCTTATACTTGCTAAGACCTTGCCTAATAGGATACACAATGGGAAAAGAAATAGGTTAGTAGAATCAAAGGAAGGAACAAATTTGAATGGAAGGCACAAATGCTAAGCAAGAAGTTCCAAAGGTGCTTTTCCAAAAGGCAACTGAACTTCCTTTGGTTCTTTTCTTGAAGATGTTTCACTTCTTATCCAAGATGCTTTACACAACCTGATGATTCTATGAAGGTTTAAAAATAATATATGGCATGGCAGGAACAATAACTACTACCACTTCTTCTTCTTCTTCTTCTTCTTCTTCTTCTTCTTCTTCTTCTTCTTCTTCTTCTTCTTCTTCTTCTTCTTCTTCTTCTTCTTCTTCTTCTTCTTCTTCTTCTCCTTCTCCTTCTCTCTTCTTCTTCTCTTCCTCCTCCTCTTCCATCTTCTTCCTTCTCTTCTTTTTCCTCTTCTTCCTCTTCCTCCCCCTTTCCTCTCACACCAAATGAAGAAAATGACAGCAATTGAGACTAACAACAGAAGTTGTTTGGAGGGAGACTACAGCATTGCCATCTAATGAAGTCTTTGGAGAAGGAACAGTGAGCCCAGACTGCATTTTAGCATCATCCATTTGCTTTCTAGGAATGGTGCCTTTGTGCTTGGCAGACATTCTGTGAATGCAAAACCTGCCTCTCCCTCCCCCTCCCCGATCCATAACAGCCTTTTTCTGAGAATGCCCATAGCATGATTTTAAACATCTAAATGTGCCCTTCAAAGGCCATAGACCTAGCCATTGGCAAATGGCTAATGGCAACATATCAAGCTAAATTTCATATTCATAATGCACCAACTAACAAAAAAATACAAAGCATTAGGAAGCAATGGAATATTTATATTTGCTTCCTATTCCATCTCCAGACCATTATGTGTTCACTACCAAACTAGCAAAATGTCATTTGGGGCTCGTAAGACATGGTTTCATTTTCACAAACGTATTCGCATTCAAAAGTAATTTTTCATTTTTCTTCCTTGGAGATAGTTCAGCTGCTGCATGATTTTTATTTTTATTTTAATAGCTAGAATAATGTTCTACCTGGTATGCCTTTGAAACATTATATCATTAGCTGCAGAAGTCACGTCTGTATCGGCATTTTATACAGAATGTGTGGCGAGGGAGTGAACAAAGCCACCAGTGAAGGGAACTCACAAGGGTATGTATCTGTGTGTATGAGTGTGTCAAAAAAGTCAAGATCATGGTCACAATCTCAGGATCAAAGCTATGCCCCTTTTTACACACAATGAAGCACATTTATTTATTTATCAAACTTGTATGCCGTCTGTCTCACCAAAGGCGATTCCAGGCAGCTTACAGACATTGACTAAAATGCAAAATTAAACACTAAAACAAGAAATAAAGGTCCTAAATTAAAAAATGTAATTAAAATAAAATTAAGCAGGATGGAAAGGAAGGGATCAAAGTGCCCACAGAAAGGAGGCGGGGTGTTCTCTACTCCATCAGCCACCTCCAACGGGCTGCATCCCTATTAGGGACCCGAGCTAGTTGGCATAGCCATATCTTCAAAGGCCTTTCAAGACTAAAAGGGTGGGAGCGGATCTGATCTTGGGAGGGATTAAAAGAAGGGGAGCTTCGATTGCGCAGTTGTGATTCTCATCTTTTTTGGCCATGTCATGTGGGGGAATTCACTGGAGAAAGCAATTATGTTGGGAAGAGTTAGCAAAAGAAGGCTGCCAAAGAACACAGCGGCTAGACACCATCAAAGTGACATCAGCCAGAGCATAGAAGAATTCAAAGAAATAGTGCAAGACCAGAAGGTGTGGAGAGACCTGGTCCACAGAATTGCCAAGAGTTGAACACAATTCAATGATATCATCATCATCATCATCATCACCACCACCACCACTATCATCATCATGATTGATTGTCATCTTGCCATTTTTGTTTTCATCCAACAAAAGTTGAATTGAGAAGACCGGTGTACAAAATTGAATATATAATAGTCCTGATTTCAGCTCATCATTCCTGCTATTCCTGAGATTTCAAGTAATGGGGTTTAATTCAAAACAACCACATCATGCCAAGTTGAAGCATCCCTGTACAAAAGAAAGATGGCCCTGTATCGCAACGAACACCTACAATCTTGCAACTTATCACTCAGTGCAAAGCTCAATTGGTCTTCATCTTAATTTGTCATTCTCTTTGATTCATGTCTGGGATTTAGTATATTGTGAAAGCCTATGCTATTTACCTAGTTTAATGTACTGTAGGAATCCAGAATGGAAGTTAATTCATTATTCAATTAATGTTTTATGGGAATGCAATCTAAGAGAACAATTCTATCAATTGACTTTTTTAAAAAAATCACATTAAGAACTCTTGAAACCCAGTATGGTATCTAGGAAATATGTGGCACTATGACAAGACAATTTTCAATCATGCAAGTTCACTGGGTAACTCTGATGAAGTGGTGAAGATGCTAGACTAGGGACGGGAAGTGCCAGATTCTAGTCCCCTCCAAGTCACTGGTGGAGTTTGGGCCAAACCAACCTTTCACACAAAGTTGTTGTGGAAGAAAAATCAGAAGGGATCACTATGAGGTCTTTGGTGCTCTCTGAGCTTGGTTGTTTTCTTCCAGGCATTTCATTACCCAACTAGGTAACATCATCAGTGCTAGAAGGGAGTGGGCTTTGCTCTTTGTTTATATACTAGTGGATTGCCTTGTCAGTGTAGATGGGCATTTTCTTGTTGGTTCCTTGATTAGGCTGTTGTTTACTACTAGTTGTTTGTTTGAGTTTGTAATTATTTGATTGGGATATTGTTTTACTATTTAATTGTTGGTCTAGTGTTAATCCTGATGTTAATCTCTGTGTATCTAGATCAGTGTTTCCCAAACTTGGCTATTTTAAAGTGCATGGACTTCAACTCCCAGAATTCCCCAGACAGTATGGCTGGTTGAGGAATGCTGGGAGTTGAAGTCCATACATCTTCAAAGGGTCAAGTTTGGGAAACACTGATCTAGATGCTAGCGAAGAGGTAATAAGGAGGTAACAAAATGTCACCAAGAAAACAACCAAGTTCAGAGAGCACCAAAGACCCCACACTTTAATCCTGAGCTACAAAATATTCTCCTCTATAGGGAGCACTATGAAAACTTTATTAAACTCCAGAGCAGTGGTGGGTTGCTCCCGGTTCGCATCGGTTCGCAAGAGCCGGTAGCGGTGACGATATGACGTCACCGAACCGGTTCTCTGTCTTCGGGAGCTGGGCCCACCCGCCCGCCCCGGCGTTATACCAACCTTATATTTATTCTTTTTTCGCCCAGCTGAGAGGTGTGGAAGAGTGGATTGCCGCACCTTAGCTGGGCAGATTCGCAACGCGCTTGCGCAAAGCGCAAGTTTGGCACACAGGCGAGCAAAGTGAGCATGCGCACGACAATTGTGTGCAAAGTGCACGACCGAAGAGGTGATCGCGCACAAAGCGTGTGCACAAAGAGAACCGGTAGTAAAGCCGGTTAGAACCCACCCCTGCTCCAGAGTGAAAGTCAGGAGAGACCAAAAGCCAAGGCCAACCACATGGCACACCCTGCCATACATCGAAAACATTTTGAAAGCTGTAGAACACAGCTTCCGAGATCTGCAAGTGGGCATCACATACTTCCCAGAGGCTACCCTACAAGGACAAATTATGCATTGTAAAGATTGCTGGGAGATACTTCCAATGTAATCTACTGAATCCCCTGCATGGACTGTCCCTGTGACTATGTAGGACAGACATAGAGAGGAAGCTAAGCACCAGATTGCAAGAACATAAGCGAGCAGTCAGGTGAGAGACCCAAATTCATTGGTAGCCTCATACAGCAATGAACAAGGACATTCAACTTTGCAGCTACTAAGATTGTTGGACAAGCACGTACAAAAACAGCCAGGGAAGTGATTGAAGCCTGGGAAACGGACCTCTCATCAGTCAACAGGAGTGCTGATTTACCACAGCTTATCAAGTACTTAGAAGGCGAGGACTGGGTAGCCCAAGCAAACAACAGCCAATGACTTAAAAGCCATTCATCAATACACCCCAATAAGCATCTAAAAAGCCACATGCAACAGGCACCATATAAATACCACACACAGAACAGCACACACTCTACTAGAGAGAGGTTTCCTGAAGATGGGCTCCAGCATGGGTCCAAAAGCTTGGAAGATAAAATCTCTGGTCCCAATGATCGACCCAGATTGGATCCGGCAGCATTATCCTAGGACACATACTGTATATTTGTCTTCATTTGTGAGAGACATCAATAAACATAAAATAACTCTATATAAGGTAAAGGTAAAGGTTCCTCTCACACATATGTGCTAGTCATTCCTGACTCTAGGGGACAGTGCGCATCTCCATTTCAAAGCCAAAGAGCCAGCACTGTCCAAAGACATCTCTGTGGTCCTGTGGCCGGCATGATTAAATGCCAAAAGTGCACAGAACGTTGTTATCTTCCCACCAAAGGTGGTCCCTATTTTTCTACTTGCATTTTTTACGTGCTTTCAAACTGCTAGGTTGGCAGAAGCTGGGACAGGTAACGGGAGCTCACCCTGTTACGTGGCACTAGGGATTTGAACCACTGACTCTATGTGGCAGTGATGGCTAACCTTTTTGCCATCGCGTGCCGGGAGGGGGGGTGGGGGGTCATGGGCACACGTGCCCACACTCATAATTTTATGCGCCCCACCCCCACTCATGAGCGCATGCCATCCCCCCCGCCCCACTCCTGGCACGTGATGGCCCGTTTTTCTCTCTCACCTGACTCCAGAGCCTCTCTATGAGTCTGGGGAGGGCAAAAACGGCCTTCCCCACCCCATACCCTCCAGAGGCCAGAAACAGCCCATTTCCCTCCCCAGACTCATAGAGAGACTCTGGAGCCAGGTGAGAGAGAAAAACGGGCCTTCCCCACCACCACCCAGGCCCTCCGGAGGCAGGAAACAGCCTGTTTCCCTACTTCTGGTGGGCCCAGAAGGCCTGAAAATCAGCTGGCCGGCATGCACATATGTGCCGACACTGAGCTCATGTGCCCACTGATATGGCTACATGTGCCACCTATGGCACACCTGCCATAGGTTTGCCATCAAGGCTATATATCAGGGGTGAAATCCAGCAGGTTCTGACAGGTTCTGGAGAACCGGTAGTGGAAATTTTGAGCAGTTCGGAGAACTGGCAAATACCACCTCTGGCTGCCCCCAGAGTGGTGGGGGGAATGGGGATTTTGCAGTATCCTTCCCCTGTCACCCCCCCCCCCCAAGACACACTACAGCCAGCAAGACAAGCCCACAGAACCAGTAGTAAAAAAATTCGGATTTCACCACTGCTCTATATATAATGGTGTAGAAGAAGACAGAGGTTGCGTTTAAAGTCAAAGCATGAGGCGGGTTAAACTAATGCACAATCCCCCCCTCTGACATTTCTTTTCTCTCTTCCATCCCCACCATGTTGCGATCCATTTAAAAAAAAAATTCACCCTGAACATTTGCTTCTTTCTTCTCCTCCCGGGAAGCCAATTGCTTTGATTGCAGCGATACAAGACTGCGGAGATGGCTTGCCCTTGCCTGCGAAGCAAATGGAACGTGCTAATAGAACTTATCACATTACCCGATGCAGAAGTGCCATAGCTCATTACTTTAAGATAAAGGGATATCATTGCGGACGGGAAGCAGGATTGACTTTCGAAGGCCCAACTTGATGATGATTTAATCAACTGCTCTCTTTCACTTCTCATCTCCGCGCCTGTCGGTTTCGCAGGTGCGGTTAAATGAGACACTCCGAACGGGAGAAGCAGGGAGAGAGATTGCCGTCATTATTTCTCCCGAAAGGAAGTATGCAAATCCTCGACAGGCAGATTGCGTTCATAATGGGCCCCGTAAAATATAAGGGGCACACTTGACAGGTGAGGGCAAGTTATTTGTACATCTTTAAAAGAAAGCAACTGTCCTCGTTTAAACATTGAGGGCTTAAAAAGGGAAGAGGGCGAGGGAGGAAGAACAGCCAGAAAACACTATACACTGCAGAGGGGAATGGAGAGGGAGTCTTTGAATGCCATGTTATGATGGAGCCAACTGAAGCATGAGTGTATGGCCTTTCGACAGATGCCATGCAAGAGAAGAGCAGGCTGAGCTGGAAGGTGGAGTTAAATGCGTCATCAGTTTGGAATCATTGCGTTGCCACAAGAGAACCAAGTCCAGCCTCCCATAAATTCTGTTGACCTTTATGTAGCACCAACTTAACATTTGAACCAGGGGTGGGTTCTACTTACCTTCACTACTGGTTCGCAGCGGGCCTGCACACATGCTTCTGCGCATGCGCAGATCACCAATGTTGATGTCGTGGCGGGTGGGTGGAGCTTTCTGCTGGCTTTACTACTGGTTCTATAGAACCAGACCAAACCGGAAGCAACCCACCACTGATTTGAACATTAGTTGACCATATTCTTGTGTATAGGGAGCAATAATAAACACATCTCTGCTTTGAAGTCAACAAATACTCCTGGTTATTTGCACCTGACATTACAGTGCTGAAAATGGGGGGGGGGGGGGATAATGTAAGGGACACCTTTTTTTTCCTGACCTTGAATTGATTCATGTACCATAGAATCATTGAATGTTAGAGGTCAATGTTCTATTGAGATATTATAAAATCATAGGGTTGGAAGCAGGGGTGAAATTCAAATTCAATTCAATTCTGTGGGTGTGGCTTGGTGGGCATGGCACAGGAAAGATATTGAAAAATCTCCATTCCCTCCCCTCCTGGGGAAAGGAAATTGCAAAATTTCCATTCCCGCCCCACTCTGGGGCCAGCCAGAGGTAGTATTTGCTGGTTATCTGAACTACTCAGAATTTCCACTGTCGGTTCTCCAGAACCTGTTAGAACCGGTGGGATTTCACTCCTGGTTGGAAGGGACCTTGAGGTCTTCTAAACTAATCCCCTGCCCAGGCAAATGGCTGTTCAACTTTGCTTTCAATACCTCCAGTGATGGAGCCCCCATAACTCCAGGTCATTCATTCTAACTTCTGACTCAGTAGGAAAACCTGGCATTTCAAGACTCTTACAAATACACCATGCAAATAAAGCTTCAAAAAATGCCAAGCAACTTGCAAAACAATTTGTTCCAGTGCTAAACAGTTTTGCTATTGTTTGGTCATTTATTTATTCATTTGATTTAGATACCATACAGCTCCTAAAAGACTCGGAAAGACTTAAATACATGCAGAAAATACCCCCAAACAATAAACAACATGCATGTTGGAAGATTAAAAGAGCCAAACATACCACAAACTAGCCAAAATGAACAAATGTTTGGTGTCCATCCTAATCCTGGATCTAGAAGCAGAGCGACATTTTAATGACCTTTTGAACAGTTGTTGAGTGAGAGCAATATGAATCTCTGGGGGGATTCTGTTCCAAAGGCCAAGGAACCCAACAGAGAAGCGATGCTTGGTCATGATAGAGGGCATTGTTTAATTTAAAGGACTTGGAATTTACCCAATCACCTTAATCTCACTAGACAAGTAGAAATTGGAGATAGAAAGTCCCTTAAATAACTAGGTTCTATGTCAGGGGTGTCTAACTTGGCAATTTTATGACTAGTGTGTTGTGGTCCACCAGCAGCCGGCAGATCTGGCAGAGGAGTCAGAAAGTGAGGAGGCTGGGGAGGTCAATGGGCCAGTCCTAGAGTCTGGGGAAGGCCTGGATGAGGGCTCTGCGTCGGAGGCAGAGATGGGGCCAGAGCCATCTGGGAGCGAAACGCAGACTCTGGAGCTTCCAGAGGCAGACAGCAGAGAAGCAGAGGAACAGGAGGAGCCTGTTCCTAGTTGCACGCATGCGAAGAACTGCCAGAAGGCAAGAGCAGCTGAAGCAAAAAGGACGACTCGGGAGTAAGTCCAGAAGATAACTGGCCACTCCCATAAGGCTTAAAAGACCAGCAATGAGCCATTGGGTTCTTTGTAGAAAAGCAACATTGATTCCAGTGCTTCTTGTCAGCATCTCTTGAAATTTGTGGGGGGTTTGCCAGGAAAAAACTTCAGCAGGTTGCCAAAGACATCAAAGGTTGGTGATAAGGCCATAGGACTGGTTATGAAGAATTTGTTTTGGACTCATCTGAGAATGAATTATTTTATTAAAATAAGTTTGTTGAGGACTGAATTGTATTTGGTAATCACTATGTGGGCCTCAGTCACAACATAGTGGACTTCATGGCTGACCGAGAAATTCTGGGAGTTGAAGTCCACAAATCTTAAAGTTGCCAAGGCTGGACACCCCTATGCTTTATAAGCAATAACTAGTGTCTTGAATTGTACCCAAAGATCAAGGGACAACCAATGTAGCCCCAGAAACAGGGATGGTACATGAGGATAATGTGACACACACACCCCCGCCCAATGCTTGTGAAATGCTGTATTTCTGTCAAGAGTAATGAGTTGAGCAACCATCTGAAGGACCTAGGAAAGGGGACAACAGGCACACCAGGTGAATCTGTATAAAGCCTCCCGCTGGTCACAGGTGCCAACTGCTCCTTGAGCTGGTATTACTCCTTGAGCTGGTACCACAAATCCAGGTAGATTCCCAGATTGCATACCACTTTTTTAATGGGGAAGTGCAACTCCATCCAAGAACCAAGATGAAATCTCATCAGATCCAAGGTGCTACTAAGTCTTGTTCAGGCAGAGCCTGAATCTAATTCTCCCCATTAATATGTAAAGAAACTCCAGATATAGGATCAGAACTTCAACAGCATCAACAGACTGAGTGGACGGATCCAACCATCAAATGACCTCTGCCAGAAGTTTCATGTAGACAGTGAACAGGAGAGGTGGAAACATCAAGCCAGTGGTGAAATCTGAACCGGTTTGCTACCGGTTCGCTGGACACGCATGTGCACTGCACAACAAACACGCACTGCGCACGCACCTACTCAGTTCACACCAAAAGGAGGCTTGGGAAGGTAAGTAGAACAGTAGGGGGAGGGGGGAATCAGCTGTGGCGAGCGATCGTGGGAACCTTTTTAAAAAACTTTTTTAAAGCATTTTTTTCTACCAGTTCAGGCGAATAGGTAGTGAAAAATGCTTTTTTAAAAAAAGAGGCTTGGACGATCCCAGCTGTGCTGCGCGATCATCCGAGCCCTTTTTTTTTCTGACCGCAGAAAGAATCATCTTTGCACAAAATTGGAAATTGGAAGAAATCCCAACACAAGATAAAATAATATTGAAAGTAATGGAATGTGCCGAGATGGACAAACTCACTAAAGAAATCCAAGAAAAGGAAGAATCTGAATACTACCTGGTTTGGCAAAAGTGGTATCATTGGCTGGAGAAAAGGAAAACCAAATAAAAAGACGACTAAAAGATTTGAACCAAATCCTGTACCAAAAGAGATACAATAGAGCTACAACAAAACTTTACAAAATATCATTATATAAGGTGAGATGTGGGAATATGTACTCAGAAATACAATTTACCGATGTACTGTCTTAAGAAATAAAATGTCATGTTTAAATGTTGTATATGTTGTGTATTGTTTTACTTGTACCTGTATGTGTTTTATTTTCTCTTTTGTGTGTGTGTTTTTAATTTAATAAAAAATTTTTAAAAAAGGAATCTTGGTAAATTTTAAAATTAACATTTTGTAAACAATTTTTTTTAAAAAATTAGATTTATATGCCGCCCTTCTCCGGAGACTCAGGGCGGCTTACAATGCATTAAGCAATAGCCTTCATACTTTTGTATATTATACAAAGTCAGCTTATTGCCCCCACAAACTGGGTCCTCAATTTACCTACCTTAGAAAGGATGGAAGGCTGAGTCAACCTTGAGCCTGGTGAGATTCGAACTTGCAAAAATTGCAGGCAGCTGAATGTTAATAACAGGCTTTTAGTCTGTTGAGCTATCCAGGCTCTACTGCATTACAAGAAGTTTAATTTTGCTCTGAGGCAAAAGCCTGTAAAAATTAAAGATCATCTAATTAATCTCACCAAAAAACCCAAAAAAAGTTCTGACAATCAGCTGAGCAACACATGATCATGAGAACTTTTTTTTAAAAAAAATTTAAAGCATTTTTAACTACCGGTCCTGGAGAACTGGTAGTAAAAAAATGCTTAAAAAAAAAAATTCCAACAATCAGCTGAGCGACACGCGATCATTGGAACTTCTTCTTCTTTTTTTTTTTTTACTTTTTAAAAACATTTTTAACTACCGGTTCTGGAGAAATCGGAAACTGGAACAATTGTGCGTCACTCAGTTGATCGTTGGAAATTTTTTTTTTACATTTTTTTACTACTGGTTCAGCGAACCAGTAACATTTTTTAATACCAGTTCGGGTGAACTGGCCCGAACTGGTAGCATTTCACCCCTGCATCAAGCCCCGAGGAACCCCACTAGGGAGGAATGGGGCATTTTTTAAAGGAAGACCTTTTTCCCCTCAATGGTAAAGGGATGCCTACTGCAAAACAAAACTTATGAATAATTTGATATTGATGATTCAGATCCTCCTCATAACCAGGAACATCTGAATATCATCTCTGATGATCCACAATGAGGTTTGGGTGGGGATTAATAGGTCGTATGAACATAGTCAATGAAAGGGCACCAACCCTTTCATTATTCAAGAACTTCTACATGCTTACCAAAATCCTGCCTTTCTTTCCTATCTATACAGATTTCTAGTAAGAAATTACAGTAGTGGCCAAAATTGTGGAAACCTTTTGGGAAAAGTATATTTTTGAGGTTTGATGGCTAATAACACCACTTTTTTTTGGGGGGGGGGGGAGTTTCAAGATAAATACATTCCACTGCTGGAATGGCCTGGGAATAGCCCACAACTTAACTCAATTGAAAATCTGTGGAGCCAGCTAAAGAAACTTGTTAGTCAGAAGTGACCCAGCAATAAAACCCAGTTAATAGAAACAATCCTTCAATCTTGGTTTCACATAATAACAGCTGCAGAACTAAAAGACTTGGTTCACTCTAAGGGAAGACGTTGTAAGGCCGTAATTCGTGCTAAAGGTTACCCAACTAAGTATTAACTGACATGGTGATAATTTTTGTATATCTCGTTTTTTTCACAAGTTTCATTCTAACTATTCTAATAGTTATTGCACTACATTTTTGATTAAATTATCTTTCCATTGATATATAATTTTATGGTACTACTCCAAAAAAAAAAAAAAAGTGGTCTTATCAGGTAGTTTTAGAAAATACACTTTTCCCAAAAGGTTTCCACAATTTTGGCCACTACTGTACCCAAGAAGCAGTTGCCGGTCTGTTAAAAAAGGACACAAGGGAATGAAAAAAGATATAATTGCCAATCTACAGGAATACTCCAACTTAATGTTCCTGTTTAATCCTATCTGGAGGTTGGCTCATCTCATATTCGCTACCCAAGGCTAGATGACCACATTGCCACACTTGTTAGAAATAAAAAGTGTAGAAAGTTGAAGTGGTTTCTAACAATAGATCTCTGGGAGGAAGATGTAATTGCCTTGATTTGATGCTTTGAATTATTCTAACAACTTCCCCTAGCAGCGCTAGTAATGGAAGCAGCTCCTATCCAGCTACAGTCAATGTATCAAAAGCCTCTTCTAGCATTTTACAATGACTCATTGGAGGCCCCAGAACTGGCTTTTGTGAATCTGCAAATGGGGAAGACATTTTTGATGATCAAAATTGCGGGAGAAAACCATCCGAGTAATAGTTCAGTCACTTCAAACACGACGGGGATGGGAGGCTGATGTATCTCATCTGCATCGTTTCCTATGTCACACGCATGTGCTGCTATGCACACGACAGCTACATGAAATGTGTGGTCTACAAGCAGAGGGTATGGGGTTGAGCCATTGATGTTAAAAGGAGAAATGGAAAGACAAATGGCAACCAGGCAATCAAAAGAGATTTTGCTCAGGGACGTAATGGGCGAATCAGGTTAGTCCTTCTGTATTTTTTCTACCAGTACTAGTTCGGTTTAATACGTGTTCAAGATCTGCTTTAGAATTCCTTTTCAAAGGAGAAGGGTATCTTGGAGAAATGCACATAGATAGAGAACAATGCACACAGGATTTACAAAATGGCCAGAGAAGAAGAGGTGATATTCAGCCGGTTCAGACCGGTTCGGGTGAACAGGTAGCTCCGATGATCAGTTGGCCCCGCCCACCCACCCCCGCTCTATCCTGTCCTTTATTTCCTACTTTGTGGCTCATCTCAATTGCGTGGCACAGCTGATTTCTCCCCCCCCCCCCACACACACACACCTTGCTGTTCTACTTACCATTGCTGACTTGGAAGGTAAGCAGATGAGCTTCTAAATGCTCTATTTTCAGCGCTGTGTGCAAACGCCTTAAGCATACACAAACACACGCAAAGCATTCAAAGTGCGTGCTCACCGAACCGGTTGTTAAACCAGCAGCATCCCACCATTGCAGGGAAGATATGAATGCCCTGTTTCTCATTATTCAAAGTTTTCTCCAGGAGTTTCTTGCCTCCTTTGCATATTAGGCCTTGATAAAAAAAAATTCCAAGGAAATCAGGAGGCAATTAGCTAAAATATATAAAGAATGGTTGCAGGAACTGGGTATGTCTAGTTTAATGAAAAGAAGAACTAGGGAAGACATGATAGCAGTGTTCCAATATCTCAGGGGTTGCCACAAAGAAGAGGGAGTCCAAAGCACCTGAGGGTAGAACAAGAAGCAATGGGTGGAAACTAATCAAGGAGAGAAGCAACCTAGAACTAAGGTGAAATTTCCTGACAGTGAGAACAATCAATCAGTGGAACAACTTGCCTCCAGAAGTTGTAAATGGTCCAACACTGGAAGTTTTTAAGAAGATGTTGGATACTCTTTAAGAGCCTTCAGAAATTGTAGCTGATCCAGAACGAAGCAGTACACTTGGCATTCAGTTGTATACTCATTGGCTTCCAGTGAGCTTCTGAATGCAATTCAAGATGCTGGTTGTCACTTATAAATGCCTACATGACATAGAACCAGATTTTTTGTAGAACTGCCTGTTTCTGATCATAGAATAGAATAGAATAGAATAGAATAGAATAGAATAGAATAGAATAGAATAGAATAGAATAGAATAGAATAGAATAGAATAGAATAGAATTCTTTATTGACCAAGTGTGATTGGACACACAAGGAATTTGTCTTTGTTGTATATGCTCTCAGTGTACATAAAAAGACAAGATACATTCGTCAAGAATCAAGAATTAAGGTACAACACTTAATTATAGTCATAGGGTAGAAATAAGCAATCAAATCATACAAGGAAACAATCAATATAAGGATACAAGAAACAAAATTAGTCATACAGTCATAAGTGGAAGGAGTTGGGTGGTGGGAATGATGAGAAGATTAATAGTAGTAAAGACTTAGTAAATAGTTTGACAGTGTTGAGGGAATTATTTGTTTAGCAGAATGATGGCGTTTGGGAAAAAAAACTGTTCTTGTGTCTAGTTGTTCTGGTGTGCAGTGCTCTATAGCATTGTTTTGAGGGTAGGAGTTGAAATAGTTTATGTCCAGGATACAAGGGGTCTGAAAATATTTTCACAGCCCTCTTTTTGACTTGTGCAGTATACAAGTCCTCAACGGAAGGCAGGTTGGTAGCAATTGTTTTTTCTGCAGTTCTAATTATCCTCTGAAGTCAGTGTCTGTCTTGTTGGGTTGCAGAATCATCCCTGCTCATTCCACCAAAACTACCAGAAATGACGTTATTTCAGGTCTCTTCTATCAAGCAATGTCATCTTACTGTCATAGGTTTCCTGTTGCAGCACCTGCCCCGTCGGACAGGATCCTTTCTGGAGATTTGGATGGTGGTCTCTACTACTTTAATGCTAGCCTAGGATTAAAGACTTGGCTACTTTTCCCAGGCCTATGAACCAGAAGGTTGAGAGAGCTCTCCTGGTTGATTGTTTTTATTGTTGTTGCTTTTTCTACCCTACGTTGGGAATCATTTTGTGACCTTCGACATTTATTTTCTGGATTGCTGGTGCAATTATTGTAGATTTTACTTTGTGTGCCTTTGCTATGACGTGGGCAGCCTTATAAAATGTATCAGTCAATCAATCAACCAATTCCAGGTATGGCATTTGATTAAGCCTTTGGAGAGATGACCTTTCATAAA
Source organism: Masticophis lateralis (assembly GCA_030761175.1). NCBI lineage: Eukaryota > Metazoa > Chordata > Lepidosauria > Squamata > Colubridae > Masticophis > Masticophis lateralis. The sequence goes on from JAUDYJ010000001.1 coordinate 14,902,451, forward strand.
AATTGGTTTCAAATAGAAAGCAGGATTCTTTTTACCGGATATTTGTGGGTCCACCTAAGCCAGGGGTATATTCTGTGCTTATTTGCACTCTAGGATACTCCACTTTCTGCTCGGTAATGCAATCTGTGTAGGTCAGAGGTGGGAACTATGGTCTTTTTATGAATTGTGGACTTCAACTTCCAGAATTCCTGAGCCAGCTATGTATCAAAATTGGCTAGAAGAAAGTGGAGTATCCTAGAGTGCAAATGACCATATAATATAGCCCTTCGGTCCCATGCAGTCTAGCCTTCGAGTGAATACACTCAATAAAAGTCCCAAAGATGAGGGGGGTTTTTTTTCCCAAAAGGCAACTGGACCTTCTCATCCAAGAAGCTTCTTCAGTTCTTAGGTGAGAAGCAAAACGGCTTCAAGGAAAAGCAATGAAGGTCCAGCTGCCTTTTGAAAAAGCACCTTTGGGACAGTGGTGAAATCCAATTTTTTTTTTACTACCGGTTCTGTGGGCGTGGCTTGGTGGGCATGGCAGGAGAAGGATACTGCAAAATCTCCATACCCACCCCACTCCAGGAGAAGGATATTGCAAAATCCCCATTCCCTCCCCACTCCTGGGAGAAGGATATTGCAAAATCTCCATTCCCACCCAGCTCTAGGGCCAGCCAGAAGTGGTATTTGCTGGTTCTCTGAATTACTCAAAATTTCCTCTACTGGTTCTCCAAAACCTGTCAGAACCTGCTGGATTTCACCCCTGCTTTGGGACAACCATGACCTGAATGACTGAGAATCTCCACAGGCACCCAATGAAAGAAGATCCCATCGCATCCCTGGATGATTGCTTCAACTACAGGTAATCGTAAATTTACAACAGCTCATTTAATGACCATTCAAAGACGGCACTGAAAAAAGTGATTTATGGCCATTTTTAACACCATTGCAGCATCTCCATGATCATGTGACCAAAATTCAGACACTCTTGGCAGCTGACTCATATTTATGACGGTTGCAGTGTCCCGGGATCAAGTGATCACCTTTTGCGACCTTCTGATGAGCAAAGCCTAATTTACTCAACAGCCTGAGTAGCGTAGGGGGGTAATGCCTCCTACGAAGGCAGCATTTAAGATCCAGCTGCTTGCAATTACTTGCGAGTTCAATCCCAGCCAGGCTCTAGGTCAACTCAGCCTTCCATCCTTTATAAGGTGGGTAAATTGAGGACCCAGTTTATTGGGGGCAATAAGCTGACTTCGTATAAATATAAATATACAAAAGTATGAAGGCTATTGCTTAACGCATTGTAAGCCGCCCTGAGTCTCCGGAGAAGGGTGGCATATAAATCAAATTTTAAAAAAAAAACAACCATGTCACTGCAACTTAACAATTGCAGTGATTCACTTAACAACCATGGCAAGAAAAAGTTGTAAAATGGGGCAAAGCTCGCTTAACAAAATGTCTCACTTAGCAAGAGAAATTTTGAGCTCAGTTGTGGTCGTAAGTCAAGGACTACCTGTACTGAACTGCTCTTTACATTAGGACGTTCTTCCCCCTCCCCCACCTTCAAACAGACTTTTATCTGCTGAAAATCAAGTCCACAGACATGGTCGTTGTCTGCTTTGTTTGCTGGAAAATTCACCAAAATGTCTCAGGGCATATTTGGGGAAAGAAAGATACCAAGGAAGAGAAAAAAAGAAAAGCGCAGGATGTTAAAGACTACTTATGTTTAGGGGAAACACGAACAGAAAAAAAAGGGAAAAAAAAGACCAGCCATTTTATTTCAATCATTGACCAGCAAAAGAAGTTATTATAGTTGCAGGAAAAATAAAATTGCAGAGAAACAAGCCTTTGCACAATATTGTATGTTGAGGAATTGTGCACGAGATGAAGCTTTTTGGGAAAGAAATGATTTACTGGGGGAAAAAATGGTGTGAAATGACACAGAAGCATATGCAGCAGCAGCATTTTTAATGAATTCTCAGGGAAGCCACCTGTCTCGTTTTCAGAATACAGGTATCCACAGAATATACAGGTAGTCCTCAAATTATGACTGTAATGGAACCTTGCCCATTACGCTCATTAGTTGTAAGCATCATAAAAAAGTGTCAGTCATGTGACTGACCTCATTTTATTATGTTTTTTATGTTGGTTGTTAATTGAACACCATAGTCATTAAACAAAGCCATTGTTTCGCTATGGTAGAGCTTTGCCAAAAACCAGAAGTGTTACTTTTTGGCAAAACTATCCTAAAACATGACCGAGGGATACCTCAAATGGCCATAAATGGATGCTTCGAACAGCCATAAATGAAGCTATATTACTGAGTGTCTGCAGTTCAGTCACACATGACTAAGTTCCTGATGTGCAGCCACATGACTATGGAGGAAATGGAAGCCATTGCAACTTCAGATTTGGGCTGTAAATCCCCTTTTTCAGGTAGGTCCAGGGGTGAAATCCAGCAGGTTCTGACAGGTTCTGGAGAACTGTAGCAGAAATTTTGAGTAGTTTGGAGAACCGGCAAATACCACCTCTGGCTGGCCCCAGAATGGGGTGGGAATGGAGATTTTTTTTTTTAATTTGATTTATATGCCGCCCTTCTCTGGAGACTCAGGGCGGCTTACAATGCATTAAGCAATAGCCTTCATACTTTTGTATATTTTATACTAAGTCAGCTTATTGCCCCCACAAACTGGGTCCTCATTTTACCCACCTTAGAAAGGATGGAAGGCTGAGTCAACCTTGAGCCTGGTGAGATTCAAACTTACAGTAATTGCAGACAGCTGGAGTTAATCACAATGCATTAGTCTGCTGAGCCACCAGGCTCAGTAATATCCTTCCCCTGGAGTGGGGTGGGAATGGAGATTTTGCAATATCCTTCTCCTGGAGTGGGATGGGAATGGAGATTTTGCAGTATCTTTACCCTGCCATACCCACCAAGCCACGCCCAGATAACTGGTAGTAAAAAAATTGAATTCCACCACTGGGTAAGTCGTAATTAAGCAACCAGTCATAAGTCGAGGACTAACCATTGTTTTTTTAAAAAATCAAAATGGCAACCACAAAGGCAAAACTGTCATGGCTAACGTCTTGACTTGTTTTATCTGACCTGCAAACATTCCTACTTATCTGCTTTAAGAGTTCCATGTTTTTGGGGTTTTTTTAAAAAAAAATACCAAGCTTCTAAGAAGTAATTAGACATGTGTTCATGCAATGGAATATGTAGAAATATGTCTGCTTGGAAAACAGATTTGCATACCAATTGACCATTTAATGCTGTTAGATTTACAATAATCCTAGCTTTCTTTGTGGTCATGCAATTTAAATTATACATCATCCCCGGATGATAAAGGCTGCCATAAATAATAAACAACAAAATAGATCACAACAACACAAGTAATGAATTATAAAGCAAGGAAAGTAGTGGGTGGGAAAAATAGATTTTATAGGATCAGGTCTGACAATTGAGTTGTTTACTTGTGTTATTGCAGTGGGAATCAGACAAATGAAAATGGACATCTAAAACCCATCCGTTGCATTATATTAAATCACTCTGTCTACACATATTTATATCCAACCCAAATTTATTTAAGATTTGTGATGTGGGAGTATATGGTATGCCTATTCTCTTCTCCTTTCGGGGACTTTAAAAATGCATGCTTTAAAATTTTACTTTGATGTGCATCCACCTTAAGTGCCCATGATCCTGTCAATGACCCTGTTCCTGAAAAGATGTGCTATCAAAGAACACAATTTTTTTTTATCCCATGCTGTTTCTCTAGATCAAGAAGAGCACCTTTTTTTTGGTAACTGGGTTAGCTATACACTTTTAAAATGCCAAGGGAGTGTTAGAGGTAGTCCTCAAATTATGACCATTCGTTTAACATTCATTCAAACTTACAACAGTGCTGAAAAAAAGTTACTTATATCCTTGCGGTTATGACCATCATAACGTTCCCACAGCCATGTATGAAAATTCGGCCATTTGGCAACCGGTGTGTATCTATGTATATAAAAGCGAAATACCACTCATGCATCATCATGAAATCTCCAGAACCGTAAAGCCTACAAACTTGAAATTTGGCATCTTTGTTCCTCTTGGCTTCTAAATGCTTGCTAAGAAAGGATTTATTAACGTGCTCTGATGCTAAGGAGTCAGGTGTTCTACTCCCCCTCCCCACCTGAACAGAACTCTGTTCCAACTGCCACTTGGGTGTGGGTGTGGCCAGCGCGTGACTCATCCGGTCTGCGGGCTTGGAGTTTAGACATTCTACTCTCCCTCCCTACCTGAAAAACGCTCTGATGCTAAGGAGTTAGACTGGGGGAGAGAAGGGGATAAGATAGGAGAGGCCTCTGTGGGGCAAGCCTGAGGGAGAGAAGGGAAGAGGAGAGGCCAATGATAACTACTCAATAATTTTAAAGCTGTGTCGATTTATCAAATCCAATCACATAGTTTTGTAGCGGAGCACGGGTGTCCAGCTAGTTTTTGATAGTTACAGCATCCTGGAGTCACATGAGTTCTTATTCTGACCTTCCCAGCCATCTTATGAAAAGCAAAGTCAATGGGGGGGGGGGGGTTTAAGATTCCCTTAACAACAATGTGATTCACTTAATGACCACGGTAATTCACTTAACAACTGTGACGTAAAAGATCATAAAACTGGATGCAATTCATGTAAGGATGACCGCCCTTAACAGCAAAAGTTCCAATCCCAATTGTGACCATAGCTTGAGGACTACTTGTAAGTGACATGATATCCCCATATTTCAAAGAATCAATTTGCACATCTGATTTTTATTTTATTTTTAAATTTTAGTTATTGATATCTCTCCTTTATTATTTTTATAAATAACTCAAGGTAACAAACATATCTAATACTCCTTCCTCCTCCTATTTTCCCCATAACAAAAACCCTATGAAATGGATTCGGCTGAAAGAGAGTGATTGGCCCAAAATTACCCAGCTAGCTTAAACCAAAACAAAAACTTCCTCTTTCATGATAGATAAAACGTATCTCGTAAAATACATCACAATAGAATATCTTATGCCACCAGACTTGAAATTTTGGGCCTAGACAACTTAGAACTAAGCCACCTTCAGTCTGACCTCAGCGTAGTATACAAAATCATCTACTACAATGCCCTACCAGCCAATGAACACTTCAACTTCAACCACAACAATACATGATCACACAATAGATACACACTCAACGTAAACTGTTCCAAACTCGATTGCAGAAAATATGACTTCAGCAACAGAGTGGTCAATGCCTGGAATGCACTACCTTTCTTCCCCAAACCCCCAAAACTTTAACCTTAAACTGTCTACTCTTGACCTCACCCCCTTCCTTAGAGGTCTGTAAGGGACATGCATAAGTGCACCAGTGTGCCTACCGTCCCTATCCTAATTTCCTCATTTATTCATATCCATTTCATGTATTCATAATTATGTTTATACTTATATCTGTTATCTTATACATGCTTGACAAATAAATAATACAAATAAAAAAAAATACAGAGAAGCGAGGAAATTTTGTCCGGAAGCGAGGAAATTTTGGAGAACAATACAAAAATGGATCCAAGAAGTAATACAGGAGAATATCAATCTGGAACCAGAAACCTATCTCCTGGGAGCACCAAAAAGGGCATATGGGAAGAAGAAGAAATACTTAATCATACATATCATCACTGCCGCTAGATTAGTATATGCGAAACAATGGAAAGAGAAAGGAGGCCCAACAGAAGAACAGATAATCAGTAAAATATTAGAATGCGCTGAAATGTGTAGACTAACATATATACTAAATGAGAATGAGGATTCGGAATTCTATACGGTATGGGATGTGTGGTATAGGTGGCTGGAAAATAAACGTAAATGTTAATTTGAACTAAGAGGGATAGTATCAAACTATTTATGTAACCTATATATGTAAAGTAATAAGATATACCGCAGTTAGCACTGTAATAACCTATAAATATTTTATATTTTAATTTCAAAGTATAACTCTATTAGATACTACTTATACAATGTATATAGCATGATCGCACGTAGCCAAACCGAAAATGTCGAATTGTAATAACTTTGCTTATTTAATAAAACTTAAAAAAATAAAATTAAAAAAAATACTGAGAAGAAGCCCTGCCTCCCTGCCTCCTTCTCCCTTTCCTTCCTCCCTCCCTCCCTCCCTCCAAAGTTAGAGTAATTCTTATTCCGAAATTAGAGACAATTTCCTTATTATCTGAAACATTTTAATGTGTCTCTAGCATCCAGTAGCAGCTGAAGGATAATAGTTTCTCCGTGTGATCATCCTTAGGTTTCAAGTTTCCCAAGGACACACACTGATAATCCCAGGCGAGCTCTTAAATCCACACACTAAAGGCTACTTGGGATTTGCAGCAATTCCCGCTCTCTAAACCCAATTCATCCCACAGGAGCAGAAGCTCATGTCAACAGCGCATCAATAAAACGCAGAACCAGAACTGTATAGAAGTCCCACAAGTGCTTTTCCAAAAGGCAATTGGATTTTCTTTGGGGTTGGTTTTTTTTTCTTTGAAGATGCTTCACTTCTCATCCAAGAAGCTTCTTCAATTCTTCTTGGATGAGAAGTGAAATGTTTTCAAAGAAAGAAAAACAAAACAAAACCAGAAAGTCTAGTTGCTATTTGGAAAAACAACTCTGGGACCACCACAACCTGGATGATTGAGGATCTCCATAGTCCTATAGAACAGGGGTCACCAACCTTTCGGACCTCAGGGACCACTAAATTCATAATTTTAAATCCCACGGACCATAATCTGATCTGCCTAATGACTGGCTGGGTGGGCGTGGCAAGGTGGGCATGTGACTGGGTGGGCATGGCCAACTCAATGTCACTCACATCCAGGGGTGCCTTGCCAGCCTCTACTCGCTACTCCTTGCCTGCCCACCCGGGCTCCTTAGGGCCCCAATATGAAGCAGTTGTTGGAGCTAAGCAGCCACCAGGAGAAAGAGTTGGCAAAAGAACTCAGTTCAAATTGGATCTGACCGAGAAGGAGGCTTAGCAGAAGCATCTTACTGAGGACTACAAGCATAGGCTTTCCAAACAGAGGGAAGACCTGCAGGAGTGCAAGGCCAGGTACTGGTGCCTGGAGGCTCAATGGGCTGAGATAGTCAACCAGTTCCAGGCAATGATGCAGTCCCACTGGAACAGGCCCTCCACCTCCTTGCCACCAGTGGCACTTCCCTCCAGCCTTCGCCCAAAGCCCTGCACCAGGAGGCTGAAGCAGACCCCAAGTCAGAATTTCTGCCCCCCTCCAACCCACACAAAAAGACCCCGAAGGGGGAGACTCTCTGCAGCAACAAAAGCATTCATTGTACGTATCCGGCCCAGAGGCCATAGTTTGAGGACCCCTGATTTAGTGCAATATAAAAAATGCAAATAATTTTTCTGGGGACCACCAAAAATTTCTCATGGACCACCAGTGGTCCACGGACCACCAGTTGGATACCTTGCTGGAAGCCAAAAAGAATGAGCTAAAACAGCGTTTCTCAACTTTGGCAGCTTGCAGATGTGTGGATTTCAACTCCCAGAATTCCTAAGCCAGCATGGATGGCTGGGAAATTCTGGGAGTTGAAGTCCAAGCATCTTTAAATGTCTATGGAGATTCTCAGTCATCTAGGCCATGATTGTCCCAAAGGTGCTTTTTCAAAAGACAACTGGACTTTCCGGTTTTTCTTTGAAGACATCATCCAGAAGCTTCTTCAGCTCTGGCTTCCATTCCTAACCATTTTCCATTCCCCCACCATCCAATCAGAGCTGAAGAAGCTTCTTAGATGAAAAGCAAAACCTCTTCAAAGAAAAAAGAGAAAGTCTAGTTGCCTCTTGAAAAAACACCTTTGGGCTAAGCATCTTCAAGCTGTCAAGGTTGAAAAACACTGATCTAAAAGATCCAATCTGAGTCGGTCACTGAGACCACAGTTTTAACCTTCCAAGCTGTCACATTATCCTGGGGCACATATATTTGCCTTCATTCATGAAAAATAAAAGAATTGACCATAGAATAGATAGACATTCTCCCTTCCCTTAAGGAGAAGGCCTTTGCTTCGTTTTGTGTTTTTGATGAAGTCAGTTGCCAGCCTTGCCCAGAAGGCATCAATCCCTCTGTATTTTCAGTGTGATATAGACCGAAATTGTCACTTTTCCAAAAAAAAAAAAAAAAAAAAAAAAAAGCACCAACGATCTGACACATGCCGTCCGAAGAAAGGAAGGAGTTAAACCCGGAGCAGGGCTGCCCTCCGAGGGCATCTCGAAGCAAGCTGCCATCTCCACAGCCAGATATGACAGAGCCAATTTGACAGGCTGCCATCAAGGGCCTTCCTAAGAAGCTGAGCATCCTGATGGCTTCCTGATGAGAACAGCCACATCACAAAATGGTTTTCTTCTCCTGCTGCATTTGCTTCCATCTGCTGCTGGGGCTCGGCACTAGCGGCCGCCTGCCTGTCACAGCATGTATTAAAATTAGCCAGGGAGGAGGGCCTCTGTTGTGCTAATTACATTTTAATCATTGGAAATGTGTTGGCAAATCAAGCTTCGATTGCCATCTCGGAGTCAGATCTCCTGCAGCAGAGCAGAGGGGCTGCCTACATTAGTCGAATCCTGCTGGGCCTAGTTCATTCAAGAAGATGGAATAGGAGGCCTCGCGGCACACCACTGAGACAGCTTTGGCACATTATTAGAAAGCCACAAGGCATGTTTCAAATCATCACGGTGTGAGATCTGCTCATTCTCACATCCCGGGGTAGCCCAGTGTGTTTTCACTGCAGCCTTTGCGCGCTGCCGCTTCACTCTCAAAATGGCCGCCGCCTGAACTGTAGCAAGAATAACAAAGGAAGGCTGTGGATCTTCAAAAAGAGAAGAAGCCAAGCTTCTGAATAGTTTTGTCTGCCCTGGCCAGGCACTCTTTTTAAACTTTGCATCTTCTAACTCACGACAATATCTCCCTTTCCCCCCATGAACCTCTGGTTAGGGATTTTTTAAAAAGCAAAACAGATAACAAACATTCAGAGTTGTCATTCGTTCGGCAGCGTCTCTTCTGCAGAAGTTGCACCTCCGAGCACCTTTTGCTTTGCATGCCCAGGTGTGACAAGGGTTACGTGTGAATTTGTCTCACTGCATTTTGTAGACCAAAGCCTGCCTGCAGTTTTACAGTTCCCTCCTGAACTGCTGACAACATAGCTTAGGCGCTTTACATTTCGCACTGCATCATTAACCAACGAATGTGGGGTGGGAAAAAAAGGTTATGGCAGAGCAAATGCATCATGCGTGTAGAAGACGGAAGATAAATCTGCAATGTATACAGTTCATGTGGGTATACAGTATAACAAAGTGGGTGAGTGTGTTCAAAGACGGAGAGAGAGAGGGAAGGAGCCAAAAATTTCCATCATTTGTTTGAAAATGGATTAATAGCAGCTCCAATATTTCCTTCCTTCCTTCCTTCCTTCCTTCCTTCCTTCCTTCCTTCCTTCCTTCCTTCCTTCCTCCCTCCCTCCCTCCCTCCCTCCCTCCCTCCATCCATCCATCCCTTCCACAGAGTGGTTTGATGGTGAAGCCAATTACTGAAGATAATATATGGGTTCAGAGAGAGATGAGGTATCACAACACATTCATTGAGCAAAGGGTCAGTCTAAGTGATCAGTACCAATTCTCGTTCTATGAAAGCAAAATAAGGATAAAAAGCCCTTGCAAAACCTTAGAGATTTGCTTTTGCTGTTGAATTTTTAAAATCACATTTCAGGAAACAACCCCTGCTCCCAAAGCATATAATAATCATTTAAACAATATAACACACTCTCTATTCTTAAACCCAAAGTTACAATCCTTCTTTCTTGACATAAAAAAAGGTTTCGTCCCAGCCTTCTAATTCTTTTCCCAAATGTGTTAGTAAAATGTATACACACATATATCTAAATGGAATTCAAGATTGGGTCTGGTTTTCAATGTTTTGAAGGATGCAGGCAAAGACATATAGCAAAGCTTTCCATTTGGCCCCAGATTCCTTGTTCAGAGATTTTGCAAAAACTGTCGAGAAGTGCCATAAGGTGCCTGAAATATAAGCCAAGAGAAAATCTCAGGGCCACACAGGCTCCTGTTTCCAAAGCTGTTCTTTCATCTGATGTGCCAGTCAAAATCATTTCTGCAAGATGCTCAAATGCAACCTGGGTGGGAGAGTTATAGACATCCAATTGCTACCAGATAATGCAGAGCATGTGTGTGAGAGAGTTTATCCGTGTGTGTGTATGTGTGTCAGTGCGAGTGCGTGCGCGCACGCACGCCTCCATTAACCTAAAGCAATGCAAATTAGACTCTCTACCAAAAACAACTTTGTCTTCAAACGTTATTCCCAAGCAACATGTCTCAATATGATAACTACAGTGTTCTAAACCGTGATTGTACTCAGAAAATTAGATCCAAGAAAAAGGCGTCTCTGAAATTCTTATTTATCTAAGCATCTGCAGAGACCTGGAAGTTCCAAGCTACCTATGCTTGTTTTTCTAAAGTGAAACTCATACATTGGGGTCCATTTTAGGAACTTTTGAGCCTGGAACTGTTGCTTCAACAAAGCTTAGCTTCCCCTGAAAAACTGCAAGTGGGTTAGAAATTTTATTTATCCTGCTTCCCAGGCAGTACCTAATTTTGGAAGTCTTAAAGGGGCTAAACTTAAGACATTTCAGACATCAAGAAATAACCCTGAATCTTCCTCCCGAAACATCATCTCCTCTACTCATCTTGAACAAGGTGAAGGACAGCTCCTAAGGAAGGCTGTACCCCTTGCCTCACATTCTGATAGGCAACCTTGGCAACTTTCAGATGTATGGACTTTCCCAGAATCCCCCAGCTGTGCTGGCTGGGAAAATTTGAGAATTGAAGTTCATAGGTCATAAACTTGCCAAGGTTGAGAAACAATGGTCAATGCTCCTTTAAACTGTTCACACTCATCAGTGGTGGGTTTCAAAAAAAATTACTACCGGTTCTGTGGGTATGGCTTGGTGGGTATGACAGAGGAAGGATACTGTAAAATCTCAATTTCCACCCCACTCCAGGGGAAAGATACTGTAAAATCTCCATTCCTGTCCCAATCCAGGGGAAGCTTACTGCAAAATCCTCATTTCCTCCCGATGAGCTGGGACTCGGGAGGCAGAGAATAGATGGGGGCGGGGCCAGTCAGAATTTTTACTACCAGTTCTCCAAACAACTCAAAATTTCCGCTATTAGTTCTCCAGAACTGGTCAGAACCTGCTGAAACCCGCCTCTGACACTCATGTATCCTTTTATGATTTTTCTTATCTTTATATTGAAGGTAAGAACAACCCTTTGGATCTGAACTAGGCTCATCCTAAAACAACATCATCTTTCTCAAAACAGCCTGCCAAATATCTCTGGGTGTTTGCAAAAAGGAGATCCAGATATACCATTCTCTTGCTGTTGTTTCCTTGCGGTTGATATTTGAAGCGTGGTGGCTCAGTGGCTAAGATGCTGAGCTTGTCGATCGAAAGGTCAGCAGTTCAGCAGTTCAAATCCCCTAGTGCCGCGTAACGGGGTGAGCTCCTGTTACTTGTCCCAGCTTCTGCCAACCTAGCAATTCGAAAGCACGTAAAAAATGCAAGTAGAAAAATAGGGCCATCTTTGGTGGGAAGGTAACAGTGTTCCATGTGCCTTTGGCATTTAGTCATGCCGGTCACATGACCATGAAGACGTCTTCGGACAGCGTTGGCTCTTCGGCTTTGAAATGGAGGTGAGCACTGCCCCCTAGAGTCGGAAACGACTAGCACATATGCGCGAGGGGAACCTTTACCTTTTAAGCTCAGACCTAGAGGTAATATGGAACCTTTAAGACTACTATCCCTTGGCTAACCTGTACTCGATTACCTGAACTTCCCTCACTCCCTTTTAAAGCCATCAAAGTTAATGTTTTGCAGTATTGAATTCCATAGATCAATTATGGGCTGCCTGAAACAGCTTTGTTTCCCTCTGTTCTACATCTTTTTACATTCAACTTCATTGCATGACCCCTGGTCCTATTGTTTTAAGGCAGGGAAGGGGAAAAATGGCTTTAATTTGATTCTGATTTGGAGAACTAACAGCATAAATTTATTGTATAATATAGGAACACCATTCTCCAGTTCTGACCTCAAATAAGAATGACATGGATTAGACTCACTCCTTGCTGCATGTTCGTAAAATACCCCTGTAATACTGATGAGGTTGATAATCCTTCTGTTCACAAAGGGAGGTCAATTAATTCTCCAGAATTAATTTTAGAAATTATCTTAGCTCAACTGGAATTCGGGCAGAGTACATCTTACACACTATGCTTCAATAACAGCCACATTTTTCAAATTAGACACCCAATCTGTTTAGAATTTGTCGGAAGTGATGGGATTTTCAGACCCGAGTCTTTCTCAGCTAAACCTAGAGATGTTGAGGTTTAAAATCCGGGATCTTTGGGGTGCCAAAAAATGCCCACTTTACTGAGCAATAGCTCTGGCCTCGGTTCTAGTAATGGCAATAGTTAATAAACTCATGAGGGGAGACCAAAGATTTCTTCAGCACAAATTCGGCAAGCACTATTTTGTCTTCTCAACAGATGCAAAGCCAGTATCCAAAGTGGAAACTGGCGGAAACAGATGGCGCCGTAGGGCAATTTTTTTCTTCTAGCCCTCTCGGGGCTTGGGCTAGTGAAGATGAGTGACATGGAGAGAAGTAGAAAGCTGTGTTTTTCATCTGCGGGTTAAAAAAAAAAAATAACACGATTTGTCACACCATCCCTGGCTGTGTTTGCAACACCGCAGTTAATATCTGAAACCAATGAGGCATTCCTGCCTTGCCATTTCAGCCAAAAAGGTTGGCGGTGGGGAGAGGCTCTTGGATGAACCCTATAAAAGCCATTTCTTTTCTTAAGAAAGGGGAAGGGAGAGAGGAGGGGGGTGGGTGGGTCCATGGCGATCTATTCTTCCTTTCTGAATGCTTCAGAGTTCGAAGTCCCCTTTCCAATGGGAGACGGTGGGGTGCCTTTTTGATCTTGCGGAGGCTTTTTATAATGATATACTATTATAATAGTATATATATATAATATAATATTAGCAACTTACTGAATTACTTATTGGAGTTTATTATTCAGGGAGGATTACAAAGAAGGGGGATACCATTCACTGAAATATGTAATTGAGAACTTTTACATATGCATGAAGGCCCATGAATATAGGTCCTATATGGGTTTATTCCTTTCCTTTATATTTCTAGTACTCTTTCATTTAATTATTTTCCTTTCTGTATATGTTTACATCCTTAAGAGCAGTGTGCTGGCCCAGAGCAGTGGTGAAATCCTTTTTTTTTTTTTTTTACTACCAGTTCTGTGGATGTGGCTTGGTGGGCTGGGCAAGAGAAGGATATTGCAAAATCTCCATTCCCACCCCACTCTAGGGGAAGGATACTGCAAAATCCACATTCCCTCCCCACTCCTGGGGGGAGGATATTGCAAAATCTCTATTCCCACCCCACTCTGGGGCTAGCCAGTAGTGGTATTTGCCAGTTCTCCGAACTACTCAAAATTTCCGCTACCGGTTCTCCAGAACATGTCAGAAACTGCTGGATTTTACCCCTGGCCCAGAGGTGAAGACACTCATCTTCCACTTGAAAGGTTAAGAGTTCAATTCTAGGCAGTGGCAAATGTTTCTCTATGAGAGCATCAAGAGAAAATATCTGCTGCAAACTCCACATAGGCGTCATCCAGCCAGGAAGGGCATCCAGCCAGTAAATGCTCAGCTCCATTCAGTCACCCCGACTCCACCCCAAATAAAGGGATTAAAGGGTTGTAAAAAGTTAAAAAAAACCCACCACATCCTTTTATACCCTTACTGCAATTTGCACCCATTTTCTATTTGTATTCATGGCTCCTACTCAACTGTAAGTGGAATTTTGAGATAGGAAGACCTTGGTCAGCTTTGGCTGGTGAGCTACTTGGTGCAGGAGGACCTGATTATACACCCACCTGGTTAGACTACTGCAATGTGCTCTACACAGGACCACCTTTAAAATCTACTCTGAAATCACAACTGGTCCAGAAAACACCAGTTGGTGTGTGTTAATGCTGAACATACATTTACAACTAATACTGTGAACCCTGTCCTGCTTTTAATGTTTACATTCATGTATCCCTTGGCATCTGGGTACTTGCAGGAGTGCATGCTGCAATCTGAATTGGCCCAACATACTACACCATGGGTGGAAAAGTTTGTGGTGGTTCCATATTTCTGGGAGGGAAGGGAGTTAAATCCAAGAGCTGCTGATTTTCAGTGGTAATACCAATACTTTGGAATTCTTGTTGATTGTTGACCGAGTAAATATTATTGATTGGTTGATACTTTTGAATAGCCTCTTGAGAAAGATCAATCTAGATCCGTGATGGCAAACCTATGGCACACGTGCACCATGTGGCACGCAGAGCCCTCTATGCAGGGACTCGAACCGTTGCCCCAGCTCAGCTCCACCGCACATGCATGTGTGCTTTCTGCCAGTCAGCTGAATTTCGGGTCTCTGCCGTGCATGTGGGGGGGGGGCAGAGTACATGCGTGCAAAGGGAGCACAGGGGGTCACATGCACATGTGTGGGTGGGCGGGGCATGGGGGCATGCACACATTGCATTATGGGTTATAAGTGCAGGGAGGCCTACTAGGCACAAAATTGGGCATAGGGATGGTGCGAAGTAGCCCCTCTCCCCCGCAGCCCATTTTTGCTCCCAGGAGGCTGCATGGAGGCCTACTAGGGCCAAAACAGAGGGTGGGAGAGCATGGGGGCAGTCATACACACCTGCACAGGGGGCAGGGCACGTGAGGGGGGTTGCACGTGCATTGCATTATGGGTGCGCGCTTCTGGCACACAACAACAAAAAGTTTAGCCATCACTGGTCTAGACAGATGGATTATGTGCTGATTGTGCCATCAAGCTGGTGTTGACTCTTAGTGATCATATACATAGATCTTCTCCGTATTGATCTGACCCAAATCTAGTCTCTTAGGTCTTCCAACAGTAGATTCATCACCACTATAACAATCCATCCACCCCGCTGCACATCTTCTATTTCTTTTATACAGAGCTTTTTCCAGAGAGTTGGATCCTAGCATAATATGTCCAATGAATACTTTGACCCTGGTAACTTGTGTTTGTCATCAGAACTCTGAATTGAAATCATACTAGATCACTCCATAATTACTTTCAGAAGAATGTTAAAAAATGAACTACTTCAGAGCAGAATGTGACAACTTGCTGTCCCTATCTCGTCATGGCCATCTCATCATGGCCAACATGCCATGGCCATCTTGCTGTGGGCAACTCACTGTGGGACAACTCGCCATGGCCAACTTGTCGCAGGACAATTCACCGCAGGACAATTCCTTGAGGGACGATTCAATGCAATAAATGTTGTTTGCCACTGTTTCTCTCATTGTATTTCCACTGCCAAAAATGAAAACTATGTCAAAAACCAGTGGCAGATAGTATTTACCGCATTGATTTATCCTGTGTGGAATTGTCCATGGTGAGTTGTCCCATGGCGAGTTGGCCATGGTGAGTTGTTCTGTGCTGAGTTGGCTGCGAGATGGCTGTGGCTAGATGGGCCACAACAAGTTGGCCATGGCGAGCTGCCCTAAGTCCACTTCAGAGACTATCCAGCTACGTTCAAGAAAGGCAATAAGTACACCATTGGGAGATTGGAAAGAACACGTGAGGGATAGATTTCTTGGAGATTCCTATTGTCACTAGGAATCAGAAATGACTTCAAGTCAGACAATCTATCAATCAATCAGTCAATCAATAAATCAAGGCAATGTAAGTAGCACTCCACCCTTTAATGTGAGATAGAAGGGGCTGGGTTAGCCAAATGTTTCCCATTTGGCTAACATGGCTAAGGATACTTCAGAATGTAGGTTTCCTTACTGCTAGTTTGATGGCATAGCCACGAAGCCACATCGGTTCTAATATAAGTAAAAGTATCCTTGACTTACGACCAGTTACATTACGATCGTTTGAAGTTACAACCTACCTGAAAAAGGGGATTCACAATCCAGATCTGGTTCCAATGGTTGCCCAGCCTCCCATCCTCACCCCATGGTCACAGGACTATACTTAGCTGCATGTTTGGCAACATAACTGCATTTACAATCATTTGCAGTGTCCCGTGATCAGGCGACTGTGTTTTAAGACAGTTTTGCCAAAATCTGGCATTTACTTCTGATTGTGGGCAAAACTACACCCCTAGTGATGGCCACCACAAAAATGATCATAATATTGGATGGGCTATGTGATTGGGGAGGTTCCATTATGGTCATAACGTATCTTTTATTCTATGTAAACTGAGGGCATATGCACCAAGACAAATTCATTGAGTGTCCAATCACACTTGGCCAATATAAATTCTATTCTATTCTATTCTATTCTATTCTATTCTATTCTATTCTATTCTATTCTATTCTATTCTATTCTATTCTATTCTATTCTATTCTATAACTCAAGGACTACCTGCCTATGGAGATTCTCAGTCATCCAGGTCATTGTTGTCCCAAAGGTGCTTTTTCAAAAGACAACTGGATTTTTTGTTTTTTTTTCTTTGAAGACGTTTCACTTCTCATCCAAGAAGCTTCTTCAGCTCTGCCTGGATGGTGGGGAGTGGCAAAACAAGAAGTCCAGTTGCCTCTTGAAGAAGCACCTTTGGGTCAAGGACTACCTGTATAGGAATGTTCTTCACAGAATAAGGTTGATGACCTAATCCTTTTTAGATGCTTGCTAAGCATCAGAGAGGACAAGAACAATGCAAAAAAACCAAAAAAAAACCCCACACCAAATAACAACAACAACAACAATCCACTACCCTATATTCAATCCGAAGCTTGCATTCTATTATCTCGCACATATACAACAGTGGGCAAGTATTTCCTTTGTGTATCCTTGAAGAATACAGAATGTTCTGTATCTGTTGAATACATTTAATGCAATTGAGTACTTTGAAAAGAAAAATTATTGCTTACTTTAGAAAAGCTATATTCCAGTCCATTAGAGTTTTCACTGGCTCTTGAAAAAGAAAAAAAGACTCATTCCATACCCTATATTTATTTTGATTTAGGTTTTTTTCCTAAAATGTAAAGCTATTATATATATATGTGTGTGTGTGTGTGTGTGTGTCTGTCTGTCTGTCTGTGTGTGTACAGATAATATCCCGGGTTTCTTCCCGTGTAATTGTAACAATTTGTTATTTACAATTTGTTATTTACAATTACACGGGAAGAAACCCGAGATATTATCTGTACACACATATATATACCCATGTTTGTATGTAGATCTTTGGTTACTGGAAGCTCCTGGAAGCACGAAGCCGAGAACACCAGCCTGAAGATCACGAATGAGACTTCGACAAAACGTCGCCAAGACACTTCCAATTTTACGCAGAAGATCCGAATAATTAAAGACCTACAAATATATATATATACACATACACATACACATACACATACACGTACACATACACATACACATACACATACACATATACACACATACATACATACACACACTAAAGGAAACACACGCACACACATACATATATATATTCAGAAATGCTCTTTTAATGCAAATTTCCCTGATGTTTTTCTTTGTTTCACAAATTGCTACAATGCAGGCTTTTACAACGTGAATGCCCCTGTTCATTTGGGGCAGGGGTGGCATTGCTCACTACCATTTTTTATATGCAGCTTTTGACAGAAGCAGTAGAGTTTGCTATGGAGAAAGATTAATAATGACAAACTGGTGCTGTAATCTCTCTGCAGCACGATGGATCTAGGGATTTTTACCATAAGGATAATAGTCCTAAAGGTGCTTTGGGAACATAGTTGTTCCAAAGTTGTTTTTCCAAAAGGCAACTGGACTTTCTTGAGGTTTTTTTTTTTTCCTTTGAAAATACTTATCAGAATAGAGCTGGAAGGGAACTTGAAGGTCTTCTAATCCAACTCCCTTCTTAAGAAGGAGACTGATACCATTTCAGATAGGTGGCTGTCCTGTCCTGTTTTTTCTTTCTTTTTTTTCCCCCAAGAAGCTTCTTCAAAGAAAAGAAACAAGAAAGTCCAGTTGCCTTTTGGAAAAGCATCTTTGGAACAACTGTGAACTGGATATACTCAAATAATTTGGCCACCTAATGGGAAGGAAGGACTCCCTGGAGAAGAGCCTAATGCTGGGAAAGATTGAGGGCTAAAGAAGAAGGGGACGACAGAGAACGAGGTGGCTGGATGGAGTCACAGAATTTATTATTTATTTATTTATTTATCGAATTTATATACCACCCTACTCCCAGAGGGACTCAGGGTGGTGAACAGCCAAAATAAAAATACAATTAACATACAAAAGTTAAAAACTATTAAAATAGATTAAATAATTTAGGCTCAGAAAATTTAAAACATCCAATTTATATAAAACATTTAAAACCCAGTTTAAAAGGGAGAGTTAGGCCAGACCCGCCTGTTGGAATAAAAATGTTTTTAGGGCGCGGCGGAAAGTGAGTAAGTCTTGAATCCTCCTTATCTCCGGGGGGAGCTTGTTCCAGATGGCAGGTGCCCCCACAGAGGAGGCTCTCCCCCTTGGGGCCACCAGTTGACATTGCTTGGCCGACGGCACCCTGAGGAGCCCCTCTCTATGGGAGCGAACTGGTTGGTGAGAGGTTACCGGTGGCAGAAGGCGGTCTCATAAGTACCCTGGTTCTAAGCCATGGAGCGCTCTAAAGGTGGTAACCAAAACCTTGAAGCGCACCCGGAAGACAACCGGGAGCCAGTGCAGCTCGCGCAGGAGAGGGGTCACATGGGAGTGCCACATCCTCCCATCACCACCCGTGCGGCCGCATTCTGGACCAGTTGAAGCCTCCGGGTGCTCCTCAAGGAAGCAGTTGGCGTGAGCTTAAATGGACTCCACAGGATGGTAGAGGGCAGGAAGGCCTGGAGGAAAGTTGTCCATTGGGTCGCAATGAGTCGGACACAACTTCACAACTAACAACAACAACAACAAAATGACCTGAGAATCTCCATAGATGTAAGGATAATAAGTCAATTTTAAAATTCTATTCTATTCTGTGAGATCAACAATGGGTCTGTTCCCCCCCCCCCATGGCTTTCCCTTCCCTCTGCTACTCCTACAGCATACATATTTCAGAAATTTTTGAAGAGGACTCTTATAAGTAACACATTCGTTTCTTTTTCCTTTAGATGTTACTTAGCTTCCAGGGATCTAACCTCATAAAATACATAGGTCTTACTATTTTTGCTGTTGTTAAATCAATTCCTATCTTTCTATTCAGAATCTTGAAATCAAGGTCAGTATCAAGACTTTATATTTTTTCATGCTTTTTCATAGACTTTTAGTTGTGCTTTAATTAACCCTCTTTAAGCATTTCAATGACATGCCATGCTCCTGTCAAATGCATATGGTGTTTTCATTGGGTAATTTGTTTGGTTTTAGTGTAGATGTTTTTACTCAGATTGTATTTTAGAGTATTGGATCACAACTGCCTAGAAAATGAAGAAGGGAAGGGAAGGGAAGGGAAGGGAAGGGACGAGACGAGACGAGACGAGACGAGAAGAGAAGAGAAGAGAAGAGAAGAGAAGAGAAGAGAGAAGGGGGAGGGGCAAGGGAAAAGAGAAAAAAGGAGAGGAAAGGAGAAGGGGGGAAGGGAGAGGAAAGGAGGGGAGGGGAAGGAAAGGGAAGGGAAGGGAGGGGAGGGGAGGGGAGGGGAGGGGAAGGAAAGGAAAGGGAAGGGAAGGGAAGGGAAGGGAAGGGAAGGGAAGGGAAGGGAAGGGAAGGGAAGGAAAGGAAAGGAAAGGAAAGGAAAAGTTGTCATGCATGCTTTAAGGTCTGAATAAATATTTAATACCCCACTAAATATTTTGGCATTCTACCATGTTGCTGGGAGTCTATCCATTCTGATAAAATCCCTGCGTTCTCATGGTATTCTGTGCTGAAGAAGCACAGTTTTAAACTTTATCAGTCTGATGGAAATGAAGGGTTTATCCTGGTGACAAGTTGACAGAAAGAGCTGTTTTCTTTTCCATTTCAGAGAGTTCCTCATACGAATGCTATGAAACACGCCAGGGCTTCCTCAGTGCATGTGAAGACAGAGATGGCATCCAATCCCTGGGGCAATCAGGGGTTGCTGGTGAACAGGCTGACTGTTTGCAATTTGGCATCTTGATTGACAAATCCAGAAAAAGAAGAAGGAAAAGAAGCAGAACTCTGTTTACTGTATTTTGTAAGTTGCTCTGACACATTATTAAAATTCTATTGCTTTTAAAAGATACACGGGGTTTCTATGGGGGCTTCTCATTTTTCTATTTTGGGCTAGGAAACATTCAACAGGTTCCTATCATCCCTAACCATATTCCTGATGGCAAAATAAGGGAGATTTATTTATTTAAAAATAATATCTAGAACAAATTTCTTTTTTTCTCTTTGTATGGATATGGGTGTAAATGGGCAAGATTTGTTAATTTATTAATATTTTGTTTTATTTGTACCCTGCCTTTATTATTTTTACAAATAATTCAAGGCACCAAACATGTCCAACAGTCCTTCCCTCTCCTATTTTCCCCACAACAACAACCCTGTGAGGTGGGTTGAGTGAGAGGGAGTGACTGGCTCCAAGTCACCCATCTGGCTTTCATGCCTAAGGTGGGACTTGAACTCACAGTCACCTGGTGATTGGCCCAAAGTCACTCAGCTGGCTTTCTTGCCTAAGGTGGGACTAGAACCCTTGTTTTCTAGCCTGGTGCCTTAATCACTGGACCAAACTGGCGCTCTATCAATCACCTCCTTTACTTGTCCTACCAAAATAGTAAGCAATTCTTTGGCGACACTATTGCTTGTGATAGAAAACCTTCATTGGTTTCCTCTGAAGCTACTTAGCTGAAAAAGGAACCTCAGATAGAAGCATTAGCATCATGGCCACATTATTGTAAGGGTCATGAATGGGCTGATTGAACTCTGTTTCATGAAACACTTCACAAAGAATTGAAACAGTTAGAGCTTGTATTGCAGGGCAGATCAATAATGTGAGGATATAAACGCCTCCCTGGTTGGTTAGCAAAAGTGGAGGAATGTGTTATGTAGAGATAATGGTAAGTTCCCCTTGCACATATGTGCTAGTCGTTCCCGACTCTAGGGAGCGGTGCTCATCTCTGTTTCAAAGCCGAAGAGCCAGCACTGTCCGAAGATATCTCTGTGGTCATGTGGCCAGCATAACTAAATGGCAAAGGTGCACGGAACTCTGTTACCTTCCCACCAAAGATGGTTCCTATTTTTCTACGTGCTTTCGAACTGCTAGGTTGGCAGAAGCTGGGACACGTAATGGGAGCTCGCCCTGTTATGCGGCACTAAAGATTCGAACCGCTGAACTGCTGACCTTTCAATCGACAAGCTCAGCATCTTAGCCACTGAGCCACCGCGTCCCTTTACGTAGAGATGATTCTACATAATCCTTTTCCTTCTGCGAGAAAGAGTACATCAACGCCTTCTGAATCCAAATCTATTTTAGCCAAGAACAGCCAATGCCAGGATAGTGGTTAGATTCGGTTGTGTGTTTCTTATTCCAAAGCAGAGGACCGTTGAATCAAAGCTTGTGCTACAGAACTTTTCTTAATCAACACCGCAAAAGTTCTCATATACCATGACCACACCCACTTCGGAGGCCTTAGCCCATGATCTTTTCCCTTACCAAATAGATGGGAAATTTGTAGACTTCCAATTACTATCAGCATAATAAAATTTATGGGTTTCAGGCATTTTTCTATTACACAGAATATTATTGTGGTTTTCTTTTTCCTTCTCTCTCTCTCCTTCCTGCTCCTCCTTCTTTTTCTTCTCATCCTCCCTCCTTCCCAAATGTGCTTTTTCAAAAGGTAACTGGACTAGAATTGAAGAAGCTTCTTGGATGAGAAGCGAAACATTTTGAAGGGAAAAGCAACAACAACAACAAAAGTCCAGTTGCCTTTTTAAAAAAGTATCTTTGGGACAACCTGGAGAATTGAGAATCTCTATAGAATAGACATCTTTTTTTAAAAAAAATTGATTTATATGCCGCCCTTCTCCAGAGACCCAGGGCGGCTTACAATGCATTAAGCAATAGCCTTCATACTTTTGTATATTTTACAAAGTCAGCTTATTGCCCCCACAAACTGGGTCCTCAATTTACCTACCTTAGAAAGGATGGAAGGCTGAGTCAACCTTGAGCCTGGAGAGTCGAACTTACTAATTGCAGACAGCTGGAGTTAAATTACAGTGCATTTGTCCACTGTGCTATTCCAGGCTCTTTCCTTCTCCCTTTTCCCTCTCTTTTCTTCACTCTCTCTCTCCCCTTCCTTCTCCTTCTTTATCTCTCCTTCCTTCTCCTCCTCTCTCTTCTTCCTCCTCCTCTTTTTCTACTCTCCCTTCTTCTTTCTCCTTCCTCTTCCTCCTTCCTTCTTTCTTCTGTTCTTCCTCCTCCTGCTCCTCCTCCTCTCTCTTTCCTTCCTCCTCTTTCTCCTTTCTCTATCTCTCCCTCCCCCTCCCCCTCCCTTTCTTCTCTTTCTTCTCTCTTTTCTCTCCTTCTTCTCTTTCTCCTTCTAATACTAGAAAATTGCATTTTGTTTTTACTGCAGGGTCCCAATGTGGATATTTATCCTGATCCCTGCCAGCTTCTTTGCCCGGTCTGATCTTTTATAGTTGAAAACATGTAAAATGTATTAAAGAAGACATGCAGTTTTTACATATTTCAGCTTAATAAATGGAGGGGTGGCAAGCTTCAAAGGACGGATAGACATTCACATACATTCCCACACACAAACTCAGAGGTTTCCTGCTACTTATTGTAAGAAGCAATTGGGATTCTCACGCCCAGAAGAATTAGCTGATTCTTGACACTGAAAAATAACCAGGCCATCAAAGAAACAGTGAGCATTTGGCTGCTGTGACATTCCTGGGTGAGCCCGGCAATCCCTCCAAGGCTGTGAAATTTCTTGTAACCCATGTCAAATAAGGGCAGTCTTGGGGTTTCCCACTGAACCATGCAAGTGAGAAGATGGCATCTTAAAAACCAGCACGAACAGTCGCCCATCATCAAAGATCATGCTAGGGAAGATAACAGACAGTTCTGCCAAATGTACCAAGGGCCATTTGGAAATATTTTGAAATTTTGGGCTTGGACAATCTGGAACTGCACCAACTGCGGTCTGATCTAAGCATAGTACACAAAATTGTCTGCTACAACGTCTTACCTGTCAACAACTTCTTCAGCTTGAAGCTCAATAATACACGGGCAAACAATCAATACAAACTCAAGGTAAACCACTCCAAACTCGATTGCAGAAAATACTTCAGCCACAGAATGGTCAACGCCTGGAATGCTCTACCCGACTCTGTTGTTACATCCTCAAACGCCCACAGCTTCAACCTTAAACTGTCTACCATGGATCTCACCCCATTCCTAAGCGGTCCGTAAAGGGGGCATGCATAAGCGTACCAGTGTGCCTACCGTCCCTGTCCTACTGTCCCTGTTTATTTGTATTCATTTCCTTCGTTCATGTCCATGTTCATATTCATACCTGCTATCTTATGCATGTATGACAAACTAATAAAATAAAAATAAATAAATAAATAAACAAACAAACAAACAAACAAACAAACAAACAAACAAACAAACATTGGAATAGTTTTGCAGGATAGGGATGGAAATGAAATAGCTTCTCTGCATTTCAAAGAACAGGCTAATCTCCCCTACAAATCTGATGGTCATCCTAGTTTGATGTCAACCTCGTTGCCCTCATGGTATTCAAATCCCATAAGAACCTAAGAATCCTTCTGCTGCATCAGAGCAGGGCTAGTCAATCAGAATAGAGGTGGAAGGGACCTTGGAGGTCTTCTAGTCCAACCCCTTGCTCAAACAGAAGATGCTATACCATTTCAGACAAGTGGCTGTCCAGTCTCTTCTTAAAAACCTCCAGTGATGAAGCACCGCAACTTCTGACGGCAAGCTGTTCCACTGGTTAACTTCCACTGTTAGGAAGTTTCTCCTCAATTCCAGGTTGCTTCTCTCCTTGATTAGTTTCCATCTGTAGTCTCTTGTCCTGCCCTTGGGTGCTTTGGAAAATAAGTTGAAATAATAAATAAGTCCATTATTTTGTTTCTCACAATAATCAACCAAGAACCCTCTGGGATGCTCCCAAGCATGAGATGAAGCTCTTCTCCCATGGTTGATTCCACTCAACTGGTAACTAACTTCCTAATTTTATCCCCACGAGAACAATCCTATGCGTTAAGTTTCAATTACCCCCTGAGCTCTGCAGTCAAGTGGGACTTCAACCGGAATTTTGCTTGTCTGGATCTAACTAACATCTTAAGCATTGAACTATGCTAGCTTACTAAAGTTTCGGTGTTGCTATGCTGGCCTTGAAGGAATCTGGCATAGGACTGACCGTGGAGCAGATTAAAAGCCAAAGATGTCCTTGGAGACTCCTGACCCTTATTAGTCTCTCACATAAAACTTTCCCCATCATTGCTACAGCTGTTGCTAATCCATGCCTGTTGGGAGAAATCAAAAGTGCCTTTAAAAAGTAAATTGAGATGGCACCAGCATGCCTCCCTTCCAGCACTTAGAGCTTAAATCAAATAGGCATCAAAGGAAATGTGAATATCGCCCCCCAATATTTCTTCACTAGCTTGAATTAAAAAAATGCAAATGTAAACCTAGGAAGAAAAGATAGAAGGGATGGAAGATCTCCAGCCAAACCTTCAATGCACTCTTCATAAAAGCAGCCTATCAATTTGCCACATCCATAGGCAATCAAAAACTTTGCATATTAACCTTATCTCGGGAGGAGATACCTGTTCAGCTTAAGCTAATGGGGGTCAGCTCACAGCATGTAGGTATTATGAGGGATATGCAAATCAGGCCAGGACATATTCAAATTTATGATTCCGTTTCAAAATGCTCGGATTTGAATTTGCCATCTGATTTGAATGAGTGATCCGATCAGATTCAAGACCTGAAATGCACATGAATGGAAGCCATACGGGAGGGAGACAGGTCCTTCTTGCCACATACGAAAAGCATTCAGTTGGAAGATTGCAAGTAGCAGTTCCAATGAAAGATTCATAAACCCTATAAATGGAAAATTCGCATAGTTCTAGAGGTTAACATACTCTACAAAGCTCTAGATGATAGGCACGACCTTAGATGTCAAGATACTTTACACATTCTCCCCCATATACTGAAGCCTACAGGTGATAAAGAAAATATTATTTTTAAAATTAAGTTTATGTTGCTTCACAGCTCAAGAGGATACACTGTGGGGTTATCAAGATGGAGGTAACTCGGCTTGTCTTCGCAGCTTCTTTAGACTGCCCAGATGGTCAGAGAGGTTGCCCACCCACCCACCCCCTCTCTCTCTCTCACACACACACACACACTCAACCTCTCATCAGGATACCATGGAATATATTGCTGGCATTCAACTCATATGATATATGTTTCCTGTCATTGCTGAAATAACAGCCAATGCATCTGAGCAGACTCCACCTGCCAAGCAATATGTTCTGAATCCCTCTGGCAGAGAAGAGCCTCACTTCTACCCACCCGACAAATGGCTGAACTGAACAATACAGCTATAGACATAGAACAATCGTGCACTCTCCTACAATGCACGTAGGTGGAGGCGATGTATATGTTCAGCCTCATTTCACTGCAGTAAGAACATCACTTTCAGATGCATTATCACGAAAAATAGATGTGCAACCTTTTCATCACATCCATCGTTACTGGAATTGGCCAAAGAATTAAGCTTGTGGATTCATTGGGCACGATGCAAAGGAAGGAAGAGAAGAAGGAAGGCAGAGAAGAAGGGAAGGGAAGGGAAGGGAAGGGAAGGGAAGGGAAGGGAAGGGAGGGAGGGAGGGAGGGAGGGAGGGAGGAAGGAAGGAAGGAAGGAAGGAAGGAAGGAAGGAAGGAAGGAAGGAGATTCACATTTATTACAGATAAATAAACCCATCTCTTCCTACAGGAAATTGCTAATATGAGAGAGCTGTCTCCAGGTTGCAGGAACTATGATGAAACCTCATCCAGCTGCTGTTATCTGAACTAAATTGATCAATTTTATTCTTTTCTACCACCTATTGTTTTCTCATCATCGAGAGGAATTATCAGGGCAGGGAAGTGGATTGCATTCTCTCTCTCTTTTTTTCCTCATGAGTTGACAAAGTGTGTGGATATAAGGGATCAGTACTTCCTTCAATTGGAAAGTTTTAAGCGGGGCGGGGGGGAGACCGGGCGACTATTTGTTGACAATTTCAAGGAAAAGCTGCCATCCAATTCTGTTTCTCTTAGGAGCTTTGAGACAAGCAATTCTATAGATGGGACAATCTTTCGCTTTCTGAACTATTTGTTGTTCTCTCCAATTTGGTGTCACCTGCCAGTGTTATGGCAGCAATGGTGACTGGCTTCAGAATAATATGTGCAGTCAGGTATCTAGATTCTTTCTAATATGTGTGGCAAGCATAGAAAAATCTATTGAGCTTTGATTGCCTGCCATTTTAAAGCCAGGACCCATGTCATTGGACATTTCTTTCTTTATTAAATTTATTTGAAGAGTATTCTTTTTGCTTTATGATCCAAGCCATTAGGAAACATGTTTGAGAGTGGTAGCCTGAGATTAAAACGTGGGCCTCCAACCCTCCTTTCTCTACATTGATCAGGAACCATGGAGCACTGTTGGAACAGCTTTCAATGAAGCTATATCTTTGTTGAAAGCTGAATGTTCTTTAGTTTGTACTTTACTTGACTAGCTTGTCATGTTGTTTAGTTCACACTTTACTAGCTTGCAAAACAGAATGAATTGTGGTATTTTGTCAAATGCCTTGCTGACATCAAAATACATCTACTGAGGAATACAGCAGTTATTACACTATCAGATTATACTGTCTCTGTGTGTGTACATGTGTGTGTGTATCTATTTGTACCCCACCTTTATTATTTTTACAAATAAGGTGGTGAACATACCTAATACTTGTCTCTTCCTTACTGTCTTTTGCCCAGAATCCTTCCTTCCTTTCCTCCTCCTCCTCCTCCTCCTCTTCTTCTTCCCTTTCTTTTTTCTTTCTTTCATCTATGTCTATGTCTATGTCTGTCTGTCTGTCTATCTATCTATGAGGACCCAAATTCTTGGGGGCAATATGCTGACTCTGTAAACCGCTTAGAGAGGGCTGTAAAGCACTGTAAAGTCTAAGTGCTAGTGCTATTTCTCCCTCTTTCCCTCCCCCCTCCCCCTCTCTCATCCATCTATCTATCTATCTATCTATCTATCTATCTATCTATCTATCTATCTATCTATCGCCGATCATTTGATCCATTCTGGGAGCTGAATGCTCCCCAGGACGCTGCAAACGGGGCGAGGATGTAGGCGGCTGTTGGAGGATCATGCAGCCAGCCGAAAGCGGCCTCGGCGTCTTCTGGCGTCTCCTGTTGACTCTGCGGCTTAGGGACTGCCGCGGCAACGTCGACCTCAATGGTATTGCCCCCCTCCCCCCCTCCCGTGGGAGCTCCAAGGAAGCCGTTGGAGTGGCTGGAGTTCCCTGGGTGTTCCAGCGGGGGATGAAGATCGTTTGGGGGAGAGTGGAAAGGACGATGAAGAGGTTGTCGGCTGGCGGTGATTCCAGGACAAACGGCTGCAGAGAAGGGGCGCTAGAAAGGGCCAGAGAGGGCAAAGAGAGACTGGAGGCTTCCATTGGTGAGAGCGTGGGGCGCTATACTAACTATGCCACCAACATTAACAGGGTTACCTGGGGCGGCCATGGAAGGCGGACCCATCTTAAGAGGGCCCACTCCTGGTTGTCTCAGAGGCTCTCCCCCCCACTCCCTGTGTGGATTGGGGGTGATTAGAGCTACCACTGGTTTACCACTGGTTTAAACCCTGGAATAGATCTTTAGCCATTTCTTTTTGTATGGATTTGGCCTTGGCCTTATGGCCATTTATCATTTAGACCCCTGAACAACTGTGATATCTGCCTCCCATGGACTTTACTACCTCTTTTCGCCTAAAATGAAATCATCGAAATACCCCCGGGGCCAGCAGTTCCTGTAGATTGGTGACTACCATCGATTGCTTCTCAACCATTGCAGGATACACCCTGGTTTTTCTAGTCTGGTATAGAGTCGGACTAAGACTGCTGCTTTTCGGCCTCCCCAGCTTCTGTGAGAGGGCGGCTGGTGTGAACATTTGGCCCGGAGTGGCTTAAGACTCTACCCACTGTGGTGAGAGAGCAGTGGAGTTTACTGACTGAACTGGAGTGGACATCCCTTGCCAGAACTTTTGGATCTATTTTAATTAACCCCTGGCCATGGACTTCTCCCAAATATTAAATGTATTCATCAGCGGAGCTTCTTATCCTGCGAGACTCCCCCCTCTCGCAGGTCTGGCCCTCCACTTTATCAAGGGCCTACCTTTATGACGGGCTTTGGAGCCCCGAGAGGTGGCATGCAGCGAAAAGGAATTTGAGGGGTTTTCTAGGGAAATTGTTAAACAAATTTTTAAGGGGTTCTGGGAAGCGGGAGGGTTGTGTGGGTGTGGGGGTTAACCCACAGGAGGAGGGGTCAGGTCCAATTGTTAATGGGGCTACGGGGGGTGTAGATTCCGGGGGTAAGGGGTACATTGACGTTCATTCTGCAGAGGGCCTTTTTATTAATACACTGAGTGGGAGGGGCAGATATGGCGAGTGCAGGGGACCATATCATGTGAGGGGGGCACGCACTCGCTATCTTCGAGTGACGGCATGCCCCGGTCCCCAAAGCCCTTCTCGCTCCCCAGGTTGTGCAGTGTCTCAGGGCCCGAGTCTCCGGCTGTTGCTGTGCAATGCCAGGTCCGTGGTAAATAAAGCCCCCCTCATCTGTGATCTTGTCCAGGAGGGGGGAGCGGACCTGGCAGGTATTACGGAGACCTGGTTGGGCCAGGAGGGGGGAGTCCCCCTCGTGGATATGCGCCCTCCAGGCTTCCATGCATTCCATCAGCTGAGAGCTCAGGGCAGGGGCGGGTGGGTGGCGGTTGTCATAAAAGAGAGTCTTGATCCGCGGGAGTCCACTGTACCTCAGATAACAGGGTGTGAATCCCTCCTTGTGAAGTGGGGTCGCGGAGTTCAGATGGGTCTGCTGCTTACGTACCTGGCTCCCTGCCACGTAGCAACAGCCCTGCCTGAGCTACTCAACGTGATAGCCGAGGTGGCAGTTGATACCCCCAGACTTTTGGTCTTGGGAGATTTCAACCTGCCATCTGTCGGTGAAATGTCTGAGGTGGCTCGGGAGTTCATGGCTTCCATGACTCAGTTAATTCACGCCCCCACTCACACGGGCAGACACACCCTGGACTTAGTTTTTGTCTCTGGTCAGTGGTCGAGTGGTTTTGATATAGGGGATATAGTCATCGAACCCTTGTCATGGTCGGACCACTCTCTCCTTCGACTAGACTTTCTAACCGCTACACCCCGCCGCAGGGAGGCGGAACCGATTAGGTGGTTCCGCCCCAGGCGCCTGATGGAACCTGATAGGTTCCAGACGGAGCTTGGGCCGTTTCCTGAGACTCTGGCTCATGATTCGGCTGAAGACCTGGTGGCCGCCTGGGATAGAGCGGCTGCCGGGGCTTTGGACCGCATCGTGCCTTTGCGGCCTCTGACCCGGCGCCGAATTCAGCCAGCTCCTTGGTTTACTGAGGAGCTGAGGGAGATGAAGCGCCGGAAAAGACGCCTGGAGAGTGGTTGGAGGACCAGCCGTTCCGAATCTGACCGAACACTGGTGAGGTCTCGTATTAAGACCTACCTAGTGGCGATAAAAGCGGCAAAGTCTAGCTACTTTTCCGCTCTTATCGCGTCATCAGATAATCGCCCAGCCACCCTGTTCAGGGTGACCCGCTCCCTCCTTCAACTGGGAGCTTGGGATGACCCCTTGCAGGGTCGAGCTGAGGACTTTGTCCAGTATCTGTATGACAAAATCGCTCAGATCCGGGAAGGTCTGGCCTCTGACTGGGTAGATCCGGATGGGATAATCGAGGCAGATCTTGGGGGTGTGGTTTGGGAGGAGTTCGACTATGTGGCTCCCGAGGACATGGACAGGATCCTGGGACGGCTGAATGCAACCACATGTTTATTGGACCCGTGTCCCTCCTGGTTGGTGCTGGCCTCCCAGGAGGTTACACGAGGCTGGCTCCAGAAGATTGTTAACGCTTCTTTGAGTGAGGGTGTTCTGCCGGCCGCTTTGAAAGAAGCGGTGGTGAGACCCCTCCTCAAAAAGCCCTCTCTGGACCTGGCTGTTTTGGCCAATTACTGTCCAGTCTCCAACCTTCGCTTTGTTGCGAAGGTTGTTGAGAGTGTGGTTGCATGGCAGCTTCCCCGGTTCCTGGATAAAGCTGTCTATCTAGATCCGCTCCAGTCCGGCTTCCGGCCTGGGCACAGCACGGAAACGGCATTGGTCGCGTTGGTGGATGATCTCTGGAGGGCACGGGATAGGCGATGTTCCTCTATCCTGGTCCTATTAGATCTCTCAGCGGCTTTTGATACCATCGACCATGGTATCATGTTGCGCCGATTGGAGGGATTGGGGGTGGGGGGCACCGTTCTACGGTGGTTCTCCTCCTATCTCTCTGACCGGTCGCAATCTGTGTTGACAGGGGGGCAGCGGTCGACTCCGAGGCGCCTTGTTTGTGGCGTGCCGCAGGGGTTGGTCCTCTCGCCAACATTTATGTAAAGCCGCTGGGTGAGATCATCCGTGGCTTTGGTGTGGAGTTCCATCAGTACGCTGACGACACCCAGCTGTACATCTCCACCCCAGGCCACCCCAACGATGCCGTTGAAGTGATGTCCTGGTGTCTGGAAGCTGTGCGGGTCTGGATGGGGAGAAACAGGCTCCGACTAAACCCCTCCAAGACTGAGTGGCTGTGGCTGCCGGCGTCCCGATATAGCCAGCTGACGCCATCGCTGACTATTGGGGGCGAGACATTGGCCCCCACGGAGAGGGCTCGCAACTTGGGCGTCCTCCTGGACGCACGGCTGTCTTTAGAAGAACACATGACGGCTGTGGCCAGAGGGGCTTTTTATCAGGTTCGCCTGATACGCTAGTTGCGTCCCTTTCTAGATCGGGACTCCCTACGCACCGTCACCCATGCTCTCGTGACTTCCCGCTTGGACTACTGCAACGCTCTCTACATGGGGCTCCCCTTGAGGTGCACCCGGAGGCTCCAACTGGTCCAAAATGCGGCCGCGCGGGGAATTATGGGAGCGACATGGCGCTCCCACGTGACACCTCTCCTGCGTGAGCTGCACTGGCTCCCGGTGGTCTTCCGGGTGCGCTTCAAGGTGTTGGTGACCACCTTTAAAGCGCTCCATGGCTTAGGACCTGGGTACTTGCGGGACCGCCTTCTGCCGCCAATAGCCTCCCACCGGCCAGTACGCTCGCACAGAGAGGGCCTCCTCCGGGTGCCGTCGGCCAGACAGTGTCGGCTGGCAACCCCCAGGGGGAGAGCCTTCTCTGTGGCGGCGCCCGTTCTCTGGAATGACCTACCCCCAGAGATACGCAGGATTCCAGATCTCCGGACCTTTCGTCGGGCCCTTAAAACCCATTTATTCCATCTAGCTGGGCTAGCCTGATCCCATCCTCCGTTTTTAAATTTGAATTTGATTTTAAATTGGGTTGTTTTAATTCTTGGCCAAATAATATTTAATAATTTTTAATTGTTTTTAACTTTTGTGTACCATGTTTTATTCTGGCTGTTCACCGCCCTGAGTCCACAAGGAGAAGGGTGGTTTATAAATTGAAATAATAAAATAAATAATAAATAAAATATCTATCTATCTACCTATCTATCTATCTATCATCTATCTATCTATCATATAATCTACCTTAAATTTAGGGCCATCTGATTCCCAAAGATTCTAGGAGGTATTTAAGGATTACATTGCGGTAGTGGTGAGCTCCCTGCTTGCTGGGCAATCAAATTACTGTTTTTAGCAATTGTTGATATCATGGGTTGAAAAAGGGGAAGAAAGAAGAGTTTGAGAATCTAGGGCTTCAGATTGTCAACCTTCACATTAAATGTAGCTTCTCACTGCATTAATCTGGACAAAAGCTAATGTCAGAGTTTTACTTCTCTATGTAATAGGACATTTGGATTGAATAGACAGGCAGAGTACATATCAAATATTAGCAATAGTATAATAACGACTTTTTGCATGTTTCATCATTACCCAAGCTGTTTTGTTCCTTTTCTCATATGCATGAGTAGTGCTGTTTTGGCTACAAAAAGGCTAACATTTGGAGAACAGAAATTGCTATCAGTATTGATGAGAGCACTCAAATGCTAAAATTGATTTATTGTGCATTCTTAAAAGAAGCTTCCAGTTTTTATTTGATTACAGCAAATAAACATAAACAGCAATTCTGTTTCCATTCCCATAATGGAGATGTCTGATCTAAATTTAGTTGAACTTAAACTTGGGGGTTTTGTTCTGACCCAGTTCCCAAACATGATAAACCCTCTGTAGTTAAATCAGTGATTCCTTTATTAGGAGCATCAACAGCCGCAGCAAAAAGTCTCTCTCTCACTCACAGCAGGCTAACAAGTCTGTCCCGGAGGGAGATGAATAGTTGTCTGCCACACCTATTCATCTCTGCCCCCTGCCTTTTATCAGAGCTAGGGTGGGGCTTCACTGGCAGCGGTGGCTCTTCCATCCCCAGGATGGGCCCATAGATTTCCACTGCTCTCCTCTCCTCTGCCTTCTGTGCACACATCAGGCACTGGACCCAGCTGTTCCTCCTCTTCCTCATCAGCCACTTCCAGACCTGGGGGCTGATGGATTGCCCAGGCTCTGCCTCTGTCTCTATCTTTGACAGCTCCATTCCCTCTTCCCCCTCGGAGCTCTCAGGTTGCCTTGATGACTTCTGACTCCCACGCCTCCTTCTCCTCTGATTTGGCTGCTGGAGGGGCCGGCGGCCAACAGGACACAACAGGTTCGTTAAGGATGGCTAGAGTTTGAGATCCTGTTTGTTGTAGTGGTTAAAACAGGCAAGGGCATTTTATGGCTCTTGGGCCACATCTGGCCCTTTGGCTGTCCCTGTCGGGCCCAATGAGGTCAATCAGAAATTAGAAATCAAATGTGAGCTGCAGGGGGCGGGAGAAGAACCTGGGTTAGGTCCAGCTTTGCACAGTCGCTATGTGCTCCTTCAATCAGCTGGGGGCCATTTGAGGGAGAAAGTGCTTTTCTGTACCTGCATGACATTCACTCCTCACTTGGAGCAGCCTGAGGAGTTGAGGTGATGGAGTTTGAGGACATCAAATCAGGTTAAATCCGTTGGGCCACCCGCAATAGTCTTAGTTTCTCATGTGGCCCCTTAGGAAAATTCATTGCCCATCCCTGGGTTAAAGACACTGGACTAGAAGACTGGAGACTGTTGTGCTCTAGGCAACAAGCTGGCTCTATGACTTTGGTTCAGTCATTCTTTCTCAACCCCAGGAATAAAGCAAAGTAAATCACTTCCAAAAATGGTTATCAAGAAAATGGCATTGAATTGTCCAAGTAGACCCCAAGAGTTAAGTTTGACTGGAAGGGGAGGAGCAGGAGGAGAAGGAGGAGGGGGGAGGGGGAGGGGGAAGGGGAGGGGGAGATGGGAGGACAGCAATAACACTCAGATTTATATATCTAAATGCTTTACAACACTATCTGAGCAATTTACAAGGTTATCATACTGCCCCCAGCAATCTGGGTCCTTGTTTTACTGACCTTGGAAGGATGGAAGGCTGAGTCAACCTTGAATCTGTCAATAAGAACAATCAACCCATGGAACAGAAGTTGCCTTTGGAAGTGGTGGGAGCTTCATCACTTGAGACTTTCAAGAACAGATTGTGCTGCCATTTGTCAGAAATGGTGTAGGGTCTTTTGTTTGAGCTGGGGGTTGGACTAGATGACCTATTAGATCCCTTCCAACTCTGTTAACCTGTTAGGATTGAACTCCTGGCTATGGGCAGAGTTAGCCTGTAATATTCCATTCTAACCACTACACCACCACCGCGTCCTCCGCTTCCCTCCGATTCAACTGGAAATCTCAGTTACATGGCTGATCTCTACATGCATGGCTTCTCCATACACTGGTATAACTTCCTGTGATATAATTTCAGCGACCGTCCTGCCCCTTTGCGGTTTCTTACCCGTGAGTGAAGATTTCAAGTTATTTCTTTCTGAACCTGTGGAAGGAAGTCCATACCACTCTGGGGAAAGGCCTTCAATTTAACTTGTCATGTATTCCTAAGCATACACAGACTCCTGAAAGGCCCCTGTGTTAAAACAGCATCAGCCATGGATGGTTTTTTTTGTTTTGTTTTGTTTTTTGTTCTCGCTGCTCAGGAGAATAACTCTACGGAAAAGTGGCACCTGGATCATCCTCCTATGGGAATTAAAAGCTCATTCCTGGCTTCTTTGCGGTCTCGCAAGAGAAGGACCGAAGATTTGTGATGCTCTCTTGTCTACCAATCTTACAAGCATGTAAAGGCACGCGCCCAAAGATCAGAACAGCTATGAGAAACCCCTACAGCTCGGGGTTGGAAATCACCAATTCAAGACACCTCTGCAAACATGTGCCTTCCTGCTAAAACAGAGAGGATAATCCCCCAGGTCTTAATTACCTGGCCTGCTTTATGTGCTGCTAAGAAGAAAATTTCCCAAAGGGTCTGTTAAGGGTCCAGCATGAAAACCTTGGCTCCTTTGCAAGATGTTGAAGACAAAGGAGAAATTAGACAGCAAGGAAAAGAGTTTCCAAGTATGTGTGTGTGTGTGTGTGTCTCCCTTTCTCTATGTATACTCTGTGTGTGTGTGTGTGTGTGTGTGTGTGTGTGTGTGTGTGTGTGTTAAATACCAAGTAACACATTTACAAGCTGGCAAATCCTAAGTAGCAAAGCTGCAATCATTAAAAACATCCCATTTTTTATTTTACCCTAACATGCCCCCCAGCCCCCACCCCAATTCCTTGTTATCCAATACTCACACTGTAAAGACTTTCTAGCCACGCATTTAAGGAAATCTACAGGGGGCCATAAAGCCCAATTCAATTTAATTGGGTGCTCTCCTGGCAGAATAGTTATTAATAAGTCTGCATCGTGCAAACCTTCTCTGAAATCCCAATGCAACCGAGGAGAAGGAGGGACCCACATATTTAACACTTTGGGAAAAAAAGCAAAAAAACAACTGGCACACCAGTAGATCTGTTCCCTTCTTCTTTTCCACTCTACGTTTTCTCCCTCTGCACCTCCGGCAAGCCCCTCCTGCCCGCCATTTTAACGGATGCTCAAATTAGAGGGAATGGGATGGGGGAACGTATACCATGGAAGCCTCCCATAAATTATTCACACGGCATTAAGATAGCATGTCAGCAAGTCTTGCAGTGTTTAAAAAACTTAACTCGAAGCCAATTAAAATGTAAGCTGAGAAAGAGGAATGGGACCTGCTTGTACTCTATGAACTTCAGCGGCTTGTAACAATGCACTCTGTAAAGTCCAGGTCTCCTAATTTGACAGCAGTTTTCAGCTAACCTGGTATGACTCTGTGTGTGTATGTGTGTGTGAGCGTGTGTGTGTGTTTTCCTGTGTAGCATTTCACCCAAAGAGCTCTGGAGCTGGGCGGCTAATAGCAATAGCACTTAGACTTACATACCCAGGGCTTTAGAGCCTTCTCTAAGCGGTTTACAGAGTCAGCTTCCTGCCCCCAACAATCTGGGTCCTCAGTTTACCCACCTCAGAAGGATGGAAGGCTGAGTCAACCTTGAGCCTGGTGAGATTCGAAGTGCCAAATTGCAGTCAGCCGGCAGTCAGCAGAAACAGCCTGCGGTACTGCACTCTAACCACTGTGCCAACAGTTGTTAAGGGAATCACTGCACTTGTTAAGTTAGTAACACATTTGTTAAATGAATCTGGCTTTCCCATTGTCTTCGCTTGTCAGAAGAATGCCAAAGAGGCTCTTGCTGTGCCACAAAGAGCCTTGGTGGAGCAGCAGCTTAAAGTGGTGTTAAAGTGACACCAGTTGCCTGCAATTACTGCAAGTTCCAATCTCACCAGGCTCAAAGTTGATTCAGCCTTTCATCCTTTCAAGGTAGGTAAAATGAGGACCCAGATTGTGGGGGCAATAAGCTGACTTTGTATAAAAAAGAACACCGCTTGGGGGTGGGGGCGAAAGCCCTACTAAGCAGGTATATACAAAAGTATGAAGGCTATTGCTTAACGTATTGTAAGCCACCCTGAGTCTCCGGAGAAGGGCGGCATATAAATTATTTTTTTTAAAAAAAATGACCCTGGGATATTGCAGCTGTCGTAAATATGAATCAGTTGACAAGCATCCAGGCTTTGATCACATGACCATGAGGATTCTGCAACAGTCATAAGTATGAAAAACGGCCATAAGTCACTTTTTTTTGGTGCTGTTGGAACTTTGGACAGTCACTAAACAAACTGTTGTAAATCGAGGACTACCTGTATAATCTCCTGGATACTTTGCCTTGACCCTCTCTTTTTGTTACAGGACTGGATGTTAAAATGGAATTGATCTTAGCAGCGAGTTAAACGCTTCTTGGGGTTTTGGTCACGAGTCAGGCACTTTACCATGCAATTTTGTCAATTTGCCAACTAAAGATACCCATTTCCTTCTGCCTTACTGCCTGGGTAGGAGGATCAATAATTAAGAGTACACAAGGCATTATGTCCATCAAAAGTGAACCTTCTGATGCATGGAAGATCTTACCACACACCCACCCTGACAAATGCACTCATAAAGGCATACGCCACAAGGTTTATTAAAAACTCATGCAACTATATTTCAGTTTCGCTTGCACGAATGAAGGTACGAGCCAAAGTTTGCCAGTTAACTTTCCCCATTCAGTTCCTCCTAGTGATGAAATCCATTTTTTTTACTACTGGTTCTGTGGGCGTGGCTTGGTGGGCGTGACAGGGGAATGATACTGCAAAATCTCCATTCCCACCCCACTCCAGGGGAAGGATACTGCAAAATCCCCATTCCTTCCCCACTCCTGGGGGAAAGATATTGCAAAATCCCCATTCCCACCCAACTCTGGGGCCAGCCAATATTTATTGGTTCGATTTATATGCCGCCCTTCTCTGGAGACTCAGGGTGGCTGAGCAATAGCCTTCATACTTTTGTATATACCTGCTTAGTAGGGCTACCTACTAGTCCACTACCGGTTCTCCGAACTGCTGACAATTTCTGCTACCGGTTCTCCAGAACCTGTCAGAACCTGCTGGATTTCACCCCTGGTTCCTCCCCTCTTCTGGTCCATTAGCATCCAATCATATTTGCTTTGGGAAACAGTCTCTTCAACAGTAGGCTGATTGAGCTGTTGCATTCTGTTCCCAGGGCTTTGACCTTGAGATGGTGCCTTTGGAAAGTACAATGAGTTCTTCGCCTTCCCCCCTCCCATCTGCCTCCCTCCCCCTCTTAGTTCATGGTAGACTGGCAGCTAGCAAATGTGAAGCTCAAGTATAAGATGGCAGTTCTGACACAAGGGGCCCATTTCCCAGGCTTCAATCATTTCACGTGCCCTCAAAACATTCTATCTTAATATACATCTTGGAGTCCCAAAAGAGCCATCAGTTTGCTTGTGAAGTTTTCTAGATGTCTCCTGTCCCATTTGAGTTTTTTATACTTTCTATCTGTCTTCTGTCAGGAAGGAAGGGATTTAATAGAGAGGTTACCTGTTCAATTTACATGCATAGCATTTAACATTTATAGAAGCCACACTGTACGAAGATATTAAAATGTGAACACTGGTGGAAGTCTCATCAACAATCTTTGTTATGCTGATGATATCCCACATTACTGGCTTAAAATGGAGATGATCTGAGCATCTGCTTATCAAAATCAAGGAACATAGTCTCCAAAACAGCCTATACTTTAGGGTGAAGAATATTCTAACAATTTGGATAATTTCAGAGAAGAAATAGCAATAGCTGACAACATCAACTTGCTTAGGTCAATAATCAATAATGAAACTACAAGCAATCAAGAAATCAAATGATGATTCTTGTCTTGGGAGGGAAAAAAATGGCTACCAAGGACTTAGGACAAGATCTTTGAAGTGAAGAGATGTTTGTGTACAAAAGTCAGTAGATGGTAACATGAGAAAAAACAATTGCTACCAACCTGACTTCCATTGAAGACCTGTATATTGCAAGAGTCAAAAGGAGGACTGTGAAAATATCTACAAACCCCTCACATCCTGGACATAAATTGTTTCAACTTCTACCCTCAAAACAACGCTATAGAGCACTGCACACCAGAACAACTAGACACAAGGACAGTTTTTTCCCGAATGCTATCACTCTGCTAAACAACTAATTCCCACAACACTGTCAAATAATTTACTAAGACTGTATTAATATTATTCTTCTCTTCCTTACTAGTATCTGTCTCTTCCCACTTATTACTATAATCATGTTGCTTGTATCTTTCAATTATATTTTTATTTGTTTCCTAGTACGATTTGATACTTAATTAGTAACCTTGACTATCACTAAATGTTGTATCTTTTTATTTTTGATGAATGTATTCTATTCTCCTTATGTACACTGAGAGCACATACACCAAAGACAAATTCCTTGTGTGTCCAATCACACTTGGCCAATAAAGAATTCTATTCTATTCTATTCTATTCTATTCTATTCTATTCTATTCTATTCTATTCTATTCTATTCTATTCTATTCTATTCTATTCTATTCTATTCTATTCTATTCTATTCTATTCTATTCTATTCTGAGGGGGAAAGAGATACGTTTGAATTACAGTATTGGCAAAGGATCCTACGGGTAGCATAGACTGCCCGACACACAAATCAATGAATATTGAGAAAATCAGCCGTAGACGCTCAAAAGACAAGATTATGAGTTTTCTATTTTGGACATATCACATGAAGAGAAAAATCATTACAGAAGTTTGGTGAGTTGGAAGGAAAATATTAAAAAAGGAAGGCCGGCAATATGATGGATTGATACAGAAAAAAAAAATATGGATGACACTCTGGGCTTGATTAGCTACCTAAGGATCAAGCACAATTTAGGATAACTATCCACAGAGTGGCTAAGTGTTGACATCAGCTTGACATCAACTTGATGGGCAGCTAAGAATAACAGCATAAGAAGAAGCTAAATGCCAGACCCAGTATGATCTCTATGAAATATCTCCAAAAGCAGGTCTTATTCTTTCTGCTTGACCACATAGTTGAAAGGCTCACTTGTGTGTTTTTTTTCTTCCGTTGAACTCTTCAAAAGGTTACAGTGAAGTAGGGAGGAAACGGGATGCCAAGTTGTCGTTCATGGACCGTGAGAGCTGGTAACACGCCAAGGTCACTACCGCAGATGCTTGATGGAGAAGTGGACTATTCCCATAAGAAAAAGAAG
This sequence comes from Masticophis lateralis, assembly GCA_030761175.1. Classification (NCBI taxonomy): domain Eukaryota; kingdom Metazoa; phylum Chordata; class Lepidosauria; order Squamata; family Colubridae; genus Masticophis; species Masticophis lateralis. The sequence continues at coordinate 14,941,951 of JAUDYJ010000001.1, forward strand.
TTCTACTATTGGGCCATGTGAACACTTGAAGGGTGGGAGAAAGTGTATCTATTGTTTAACTAAGCAAGCTTTCACAAGGAAAAGTAGAGCTGGTTTTGCTTCTTCAGTTCCGAGATAGTGTTTTCAATAAAGATTTACTTTTTGGGATTCAAAGACCACGAGAGTTCTTTTTGTTGGGTTCGCTAGTTGGACTGTTGTCATCAGACTTTGGCACTACTCAGGTGACCCTGAGGACACAGATAAACCTCCAGATGGCCTCAAGGACTCTCTAAAAGAATTCAGATGACCAGCTGTCTGCAAGGAGTATACATTTTTCCATTCACCACCATCCAATCAGAACTGAAGAAGCTTCTTGGAGGAGAAGCAAAACGTCTTCCAGTTTTCTCTTGAAAAAAAGCACCTTTGGGACAACCATGACCTGGTTGACCGAGAATCTCCGTAGACATCAACTCATGATGCAACTGTGTGGTAGCGATGGTATCAATTGACTTGTACCAGACACTGATTTGTGCTGAATGGGAATACTTGGCTCAAGATCTCCCAGTTGACTTTTGTACCTAAGAGAGAATTAGAATTTGGAACTCCCTGGTTTTAGTCTTGCACTTTAACCACTAGCCTGTGCTGAGTCTTTTAGGAAGGATTCTACTTGTTCCGAATGTTAGCAGAGTAGAGTAGAATTCAGAGCAAAAAATATGCCTGGAGTTCAAGAAAGAAATGGAGCAGATAACCGCCTTGTGGTCAGATGTAACTCAAAACAGAATAATACCACTGATATTCTGAAGCTGAGAAATCCAATATAGTTTTCACAAGTCAGGAAGAGGTAGCTATGGGTAACTACTCCTTGGTGTAATCTCAGGGAAATAACTGCCCTGTCTAAAAACAAACAAAAGCAATGGGCAGGGCAGGCCTGAAGTTCCATCACACAAGGCTGAAGCAGGAGTTAATGATGATTTACAGAGCATCATTGGGATACAGCTAGAGGGCAGCTGACTTACACTTTTCACCTCTTCTATCAGATGCAATGAATCAGATGTAATATACTACCTAATCCCTGTAGATGACAGGTAGAAAGGAGGGGGAAAAAAAGTTAACTGGACAAGCCACTGTCAAACATTATCTGTCTCTACTTGCAATAGCAAGGATGTAATAAGAAAGAACAGTCACTTTCTATGATTCACTCGTTGCCATAGCTCCGTAGGAAGAGAACTTGATTACTGCATCCAGAAGAAATCATTGCAAAACCAAATGCACCAATGGAGGAGAATACAGGCAGTCCTCTGTTTACAACGGCTTATTTAGTGGCTGTTCAAAGTTACAACAGCAGTGAAAAAAAAAGACTTACAACCGTTTTTCATACTTGTGACCATTGCAGCATCCCTGTCATCACATGATCAAAATTCAGACACTTGGCAACTAGCACGTAGGGTTGCAATGTCCTGTGATCTCCTTTTGCGACCTTCGGACAAGTAAAGTCAATGGGAGGCCAGATTCATTTAACAGCTGATAAGATAAGGTAACCTTGATTGACATTTTTTTTCTGTGGGACTCTGCCACACATTTAAAATGAAATTCTGTTGCCTGCTCTCCAAAGTGCACACATATAGATATGTTTTATACATACATATATATATATACCTGCACCCTAACATGTAAATATATATAAATATTAATCACTACCCATCTTGAATAGATAGTGGAAAAAGGAGGCTTGAGAGTTTATTATTATTATTTATTTATTTATTTATTATTATTTATTATTTATTATTTATTTATTTATTATTTATTTATTTGTTAGTTCGATTTATATGCCACCCTTCTCCGGAGACTCAGGGCGGCTTACAATGCGTTAAGCAATAGCCTTCATACTTTTGTATATACCTGCTTAGTAGGGATTTCGGGCCCCCCTAAGCGGTGTTCTTTTTTATACAAAGTCAGCTTATTGCCCACACAGTCCGGGTCCTCATTTTACCTACCTCGGAAGGATGGAAGGCTGAGTTAATCTTGAGCCTGGTGAGATTTGAACTTGCAGTAATTGCAGGCAGCTGGCAGCTAAGTGCTATTTAAGTGCTACTTTAACAGCACTTTAGTCTGCTGCACCACCAAGGCTCCTTCACAAGGCTCCTTCACAAGTTCACAAGGCTGATATTGTATGGAGCAAAACTGTGATTGAATCTGGATGTTCTGCTTCAGATACCACGGAGCCTCCCCCGTAAAGGTGACAAGGAAAAGGGGTCATGAAGAGGATGTGTAGCATCCCAGACAATCCTGCAGATCCTACTCAAGCATCGCTTATGTGCTACGTTCTGGATGGAAGGGAGTGAAGTGCCAATGATCTTTCCTGCTGTCCTCCCCACTCTCTGCACCGCCTTCCTATCCGAAGCAGTAAGGCTTCCAAACCAGACAGTAATGCAATATTGCAGGATGCTCTCAATCGTCCCTCTATAGAAAGTGGTAAGGACGGGGGAGGGGGGAACGGGGGACAGGGATGACACATGTACTTTTCTCATGCAACATAGAAAATGCAGGCACTACCATGCCTGTCTCCCCAGTGTCTGTCTCCCTGTTGAGTACCCAAACCAACCCTACTGTGTTCCTAACTTTACAATTGCAGTGATTCACTCAACAACTGTGGTAAGAAAGGTCATAAAATGGGAGGAGGGGGGATCACTTAACAAACTGTCTTGCTTAGTGATGGCAATTTGGGGCCCAGTGGTGGCCGTAAGTCGAGGATGACCTATAGTGATGCTGTGAATGTTCTTTTTTTTTTAAAATGAAAAATAAAGGTTTGAAAATCTAATTCTGGGACCTTGCTGCTACTGTGCTGCTGATCCCTGATTGACAGAAGAGTGATACAAAAAGAGTCTGATTAAAAGAGAAGAAAGAACTTCCAATTAATAGAACCAGAGGTGGTATACAGCCAATTTGGACCAATTTGTGCGAACTGGTAGCGGAAATTGTGGGTGCCCACTCACCCTCTCCAGCTCTATGCCATCCTATTTAGGCATGTTTTTGAGGCCGGGCACATGTGTGAAAAGCACACACATGAGCAAAGCACATGCATGGAAGGCAGGCGTTTGCGTGCAAACCAGGTGTGTGTGTGTTGTGGCCCCGTCCTCTGAGCCTATCCCATTGGAGGAAGGAAGCTCTGAGCAGGAGGAAGAGGAGCCAGCCAGATTTCCCAGCCCCCCCCCCTCTGGCACCGTCTCAGGTGCCAGCTGAAAGAGAGCCAAGTAGTGGGGAAACAGGTGTCTCAGATGAGAGTGAGGGAGAGACGTCATTCCTGGATGCACGCCAAAGAAGGCGAGAGAAACGATTACTGCAGCTGCGGCGACGTATGAGGAAATAGACCTGAGACACGGGACTGGAGTCACAGGATCAATGAGTCACTGGACCACACTCAGAGCCTATATAAGCCAGGACGGTGGGTCAAGATGTTTGTGACGAACAAACAAAACAAACATAGCAACCTCGTAGTCTTGGAAGCTAGATGAACGGCAAAGCTACATAGGTGATTTTCTTTTTGTGTAAACTAATAAAGTCCTTGGCAGACGGTGTGCATATCGCTGCCAAGGTTGAGATAAGAACTGTGGAGTGTGCCAAGTGCTTCCTTAACCCTCGACTGGCTGTGTTTTTGTGGGTCTCTGAAGGGGGGGACAGATCAGTGTGTGCCTGGTGAATTAGTAGTAACATAATGTGAAACTGAAGGCTGTAGGCTGAATCGAACCCTACATATAACGCTATTGACTAGAAAACAAAACGGAGAATATCTTCCATTATTCCTAGGAAGCAAAGACAAAATATTTTCTAAAAGAAACATTTCCTTCTCCACAAAGATAGAGCCAAACCAACCAACCAACCAACCAACAAAAACCCTGGGCTTTTAAAAAAAATAAAATAAAGAACAAGAAATGTCTTTGGCAGGCAAGTGGTCACTCTGTACTTATCTGAACAGACAGCACTACTCACAACCCATCAGTCATCCCAACGGCTATTGGAACGAGGTTCCTTGTTCATAAAACAATTGGACAGAAGAGTGCCAGACCATTTTCTCTTGTAGATTGGATTCTACAAAAGAGAAGGATTTGCTCCTTTTTAAATTTGAAAGCTAGGGATCTGGACAAGCTAATGAGTCCCTGAGGTTTTGGGTAGGAAGGAGGGAGAGCCATTCTTTTAGCCCAGTGGTTAATCTGGGAGCATGGCTGGAATACAAAATATGGGAGCTGTGAAACTGTGGCTTGCAAACTGCTGAATAAAGAAATTATTCTACTTCAGTAGAAATGCTTGTTAATGTTATGTGAGGCCCAGATTTCATTTCTAGCTGAAATATGTCAAGGAGGAAAACAAATACCTGAATTAAAACTATCAAGGCCCCTGAAAGGTTGTAGAGATTCTTAGTCATCCAGGTCATGGTTGTCCCAAAGGTGCTTTTTCAGGAGGGAAACTGGACTTCCTTGTTTTTTCTCCTGAAGACATTTTGCTTCTCATCCAAGAAGCTTCTTCAGCTCTGACAGGATAGTGGGCAACCAAGGCCCCTGAATTTAAGGAAACCTCCTTAATTAACAGCTTGCTTAGATGTTGCAGATGCTAGCTTGCAACCCATCTTAAATCAGTGCTCGTATTTTTAAATGGAAACTAGAAAACAACTAACCACAAAAATGATAAGGTTCAACCTCCACTTTATTATTAGGCTTATCTCATTATAAGCAGAAAATAACCACAAGTAATCCTCAACCTGTGACCACAATTGAGCCCAACATTTCTGTTTGTTCAGTGAGTTTTGCCCCATTTTACGACCTTTCTTGCCACAGTTGTTAAGTGAATCACTGCATTTGTGTAAGTTAGTAACCCGGTTGTTAAGTGAATCTGGCTTTCCTACTGACTTTGCTCGTCAGAAGGTCACAAAAGGGGATCACCTGACCTTGGGACACAGTGACGGTCATAAGTATGAACCCGTTGCCAACCATCTGAATTTTGATCACACGATCATGGGGATACTATAAAGCTTGCAAGCTTTATAGTCCCAGAAATGGGACTGATAAATGGTCATCAGTCCCATTTCTCAGTGCTGTTGTGTCTTTGAACGGTCACTAAACAAACTGTTGTAAGTCGAGGACTACCTAAACTACACGGCTCCTCGCTTTATTTTTGATAAACAGTTCAACACCCTTCATCTTCCACTAACCACTAGAAATAGCTGAACTGAAATATCTTGGATCAAGGCAATGAAGGGGAAATAATGAAGGTTCTAAATGTATTGAAACAAAATAGGAAAAGACAACACCACATTTTCCATGAACAACGCTTCGAAAAGAACCACTGCATTCACACAGTACACAGAACCTGATTGCCAAATTGACTTTCCTTAGTATACATTTTACGTCAAACCATGTCTTCATTGGGTTTAAGCCACATGCTAAGCCACAAAAATAGAAACAAACAAAAAAACAAAAAACCACAGACAAACCAAATTCAGTGGGTTGCACAACTACATTTGTCTTTCCATGGTTTGATTAAATATATTCAATGGGTGCCATCAATCTTCGTCAATGTTGTGGCCCGTACGTAGCCTGTGCAGCTAGTAGCTGATTCAGACAGTGAGGAGGCTGGTGTGGTGCTGCGCCAGCAACCTGTGCAGCTGGCACTCGAGTCAGACAATGAGAAGGCTGGAGAAGATGTGGTGCCAGAGGCAGGGATTCAGCCAGGGCCTTCAGAACCTTCAGAAGCTCCCTTAAGTGAAGAGGACGAAGAGGAGGAACCTCTTCTCAATGCACAGGTGCGCAGAGCTGCCAAAAGGCAGGAGTGGCTCCTCAGGAAGAGGTCTCCTCGAGAATAAGGCTTGGGGCTAATTGGCCACTCCCTTAGCCCATTTCAGGAAGGACGACAACTGAGACAATTTGCAGGGAACAACTTCGTTCACTCTCCTTCGCGTCCTGATCTTAGTTCTCTTATTAGTTTCCTGCAAATTGCTTCTGGGCTTTCTCCCAACCATAGTAAGATTATGATTATTTATTCTTTGGATTCTTGTAGGCTGTTAAGAAAGTTAATTAACAGCCTTTATTTGAAAAAGTCTGATTTAATTTAGTAAACTAAGGTTTGTACAGACTTTGTATGGGCTGCATTCTTTGGGGTCTGTAGCTAGGGCAGAACAGTCAATTAAAGCTAAGATGATCCCAAAATCAAAAAGAAAGACTCTGATTCCCCCCCCCCTCCACCAATTAGTTAACATCTTTGGTACTTTTCACAATAGAACACGATGGCTAAAAATTGTAATTTTACAAAGTTTGTGTAACTTCCAACTTCTTGTCATTCTTTTCCTTTTTTTAAAAAAAGAAAGAGTGTAACTTGGAAGACAACCAGATTTGGTTAAAGTTCTAAAAGTATCTAGCTGTGGGGTTTATGTGCTTCTTGGACTTCCCCACTCAGAAAATGCTCACTTCCCCCAAAACAATTAGTCAAACAGTGGCAGCTTCATTCTTTGCATGTTTGTCAGAATATTCATGACTGGGAAGACATGGTAACAAGGTCAGCCAATGAATAGGAATAGCAACTAAGTCAGCCAATTGGGAGCTGAGACAAACTGGAGCCAGGGCGTGTCTTAGTCTGCAGCTTCTGAGTCTACAGAGAGAAACTGAAACCAGTGTGTGTTAAGTCTCTCTGCTGTACTCTGTGTGTGAACATGTCCGCTGATCTGAGCTGAAGAATCTACTCTTGGTATTGTAAATATACTTTATGCGTTATTACGAATATAAAGAAGTTAATGAATCCAGCTGATTCAGTTAGCTCTGTGTGCTTCTGGATTTGAATTTTGCAACCAACTCTGACAATGTTAAACAGCTTATGCGTTTTTGGGGGGAGAAAAAAGCTGCTTTAAGAGTGAAACCAGTTAGGAAAAGCACAAATCAAAAACCAAACTTGGACATTTGAAACATGGGGCTTCTGCTCCATTTAATAGCTTCCTGTGTCAAGAAGGTCTTTCTCAGCTACCCAGACATAATAGCAATTAGCTGTTTCAGATAGCAGGTCTCGTGTAATGGAGTTCACCTTCCTTCACATGGTGGAACTACTTACTGTGAGTGTGTCCTTTCCTCCTTTTCCTATTATTTCATTCTCCTGACTCTTGACAGCTGCCAGCCATTACCCTAAAGCTTCAGCTCTTCAGATGTACCATCTCGGGGAGCTAACAACTCATCCCCCCAGAACTTGGAGATTCCTGTCAAATGGAAGACTCCCCAAATGAACATCCCAAGAGGGATGAAGGGGGGGGGGATGGAGATTATTTTTGCCTTCATTCATGAAGAAAAAAAAAAACCTTGGGGGTTACTGTCTGGTCATGATGAAATTAAAGAGATCAGCTGCTCTTCTCTATCAGGACTCTATAGGGCACGGGTGTCAAACTCGATCACGTCATGTAACGTATTATGACTTTTTTTTTGCCTCTGAGGAGCCAGGGGTGGGCATGGCATGCGTATGACACATCCAGCCCACAGGCCGCCGGTTTGACAGGCCTGCTCTCAGGGTTAATCAGATTGCTGAGAAAAATGGTTTCTTTTATAGGAATCTCTAGTGTTATTTGCTCTGGGCTCAGGATGCATGGTGCCCACAGCCTTACCAAAATATAGTCGCAGTCACTCATGTCCTGGTCATTTTGTGTTTGGACTGCTGCAATGCTCTCTACATGGGTCTACCCCAGGGGTGAAATCTACTTACCTTCCTTACCAGTTTGGAAGTGCGCTCTCTCTCTCTCTCTCTCTCTCTTGCTTCACATGCACACGCAGACCTTCTGTGCATGCGCAAAACCTTCTGTGCATGTGCAGAAGGTAAAAACACATTACTTCCTGGTTAAAACCAGAAATTTATGACACCGGTGCGGGTAGGCAGAGCTTCGCTCTGCCATCGCAACCGGATCACAGAACCATATACCATGATCGCTACCGATCATGGATCGGATCTCTCAATCCGTTCCGAACCAGGAGCATCTCATCCCTGGTCTACCCTTGAAAAGTATTCAGAAGCTACAAGATGCACCGGACCAACACAGTAGCTATGTTCCATTGCTTTCAACAAAGAGGCCTTCATCATGGAACGAACTAAAACATATGGAAAATGGTTGCAGGAATTGGGTATGGCTAGTCTAGAGAAAAGAAGGACTAGGGATGACATGATAGCAGTGTTCCAGTATTTGAGGGGCTGCCACAAAGAAGAAGGAGTCAAGTTATTTGGTAAGACAAGAAAGAATGGATGGATACTAATCAAACTTCCTAACAACGAGAATAACTAACCAGTGGAACAGCTTGCCTTCAGAAATTGTGGGTGCTTCTGGAGGTTTTTAAGAAGAGAATGGACAGCCATTTCTCTGAAATAGTATAGGGTTTCCTGTTTGAGCAGACGGTTGGACTAGAAGACCTCCAAACAGAGGTGGGATTCAGCCGGTTCAGACCATTTCAGGAAAACCGGTAGTGGTGACCTGATCACCTGAGCACAATCCCGTCCTATATCTCTGTGTTTTTGACGCTGCACACACAAGTGGAAGGCATGCGTAAACGAATTGCCATGTTGTTTGAGATGGCACGTATGTGCGGATGGAGTGTGCGAGCGAATTGCCATGTTTTGTGACGCCACCCTCATGCACGGATGATGTGCGCTCACATTTCCGGTGCTGGGAGAACCCGTTGTTATAGTATGCAAAGCCCACCTTTGCCTCCAAAGTACCTTCCAGCTCTATTCTGATTGATTACTATCCATCTCTTTCTCTCAATCCTCTTTCATGCTCACTCACTCACACACACACACACACACAGACTACAGTAAGAGACACGTCACATTGAGAGAAAGTGTGAGAAGAACTGAATTTTAAAGGATGACAAGTTGCGCAAGAAACTCTTCTAATAAGATGCTCATCTACCCCGTTCATAACACGCAAATGAGGAACCTCAGTACAGTATTAATGTAACTTAAAGCAGGTGGATATGTGTGTCGTGTGTGGGAGAGAAGGGGAGGGGGGGAAAGTGCTCAAAACCAATCTCCCGTCCAAGATCAAAGACAAGAGAAGAAGAAAAAGGAACAAAATAGAAAAAAATCTTAAGTATAAAACCATTGAATGTTATTGAAGTAAATCACTCAATCTAATTGTTCTCTTTAGAGTAAAAAATGGGGGCGGGGAGAGAAAGAGATGCACACAGGAAAGTAATGACCTGCCTGATAAAAAAAGATGAACATAATTAATTGAACTGTTTGTTTCCGATTTTATCAGCGTGTTCCAAGAAAATAGTTTCCTGCCAATTAATTTATCTGATCCGTATTACACAAAAATAGCCATTTTATCCATTCAATGCTTTAACCATGCCTGGTTAGTTTCTTATAAGAATACCATATCCATAAATCTTTCCTGAAGGAAAACAGAAGATAGATGCATTGAAAAATTCACAACAGTTGGAATTCGCCTTTTCGACTGGTGAGGTGGCATCCAAATTCCAGCATGTTTAAAACTGAGATTTTTCGTTACTCATCCAAGTCACTTCTTCAGTCCAAATGAAAATTTGAGTAAGTGGAATCAGAAAGTCATTAGAAAGAACCAACTCTTGCAGGGGAGGAGGGGGTTCTCCCCAAAATGAAAAAAGCAACAAATTTTCATTTGGACTGAAGAAGTGACTTGGATGAGTAACAAAGCATCTCCATTTTAATAACCTTTAGTCCATTTGCCATGGTTTAACCCAGGGGTGTCAAAATTGAGGCCCGGGGGCCAGATCCGGCCTGTGAGGTTCTTTGATTGGCCTGCAGGGCTGCCCTAGAAACAGCGAAGGACCGGCCCTTGGTGCTTGTGCCAGTGAAAACGGAGCTCAGGAGGGCTGGTACAGGGTTGCAGGAGGTCGTCGCAATTGAAAACGGAGCTCGGGAGTCTGTTTTCACTGTAGAGCACTCAGGCCATTACAGGCACCCCCGACATGAGTGACGTTGAGCTGGTCACGCCCCCATCACCCCCGAGATCAAACGCAAAGTTGATGCGGCCCTCACTGAAATCAAGTTTGACACTCTTGGTTTAACCTGTTAAGATACGTTTGGCCTGGATCATTGAACCTTCATTTTACATGTTATAAAATGGAGCAAAACTCACTTCATGTCTCACTTAGCAACATGATTTTTGTCAATTGTAGTCGTAAGTTGAGGACTACCTGTATTTCAAACCCTGCAGAACGCACACTGAAACTAAAAATTATTGGAATACTCAAATGACCGTGAAGTGAAATGGGGGGGGTGGGGAAGTGTGGTCTATTTCTCCTGGTCTTAAGAAGTTCATGATCTTCTATGACCTTTCTCTCCCTGTGGTCTAATCTGCCTGTCCACATTTCTCAGGAAAACATGTCAGAAAAAGTCATGTCAGAAGCAGATCCAAGTGGTTTATGAAGGCCGGATGGGCAGGTCAGGAACCCACTGTATTAATCTGTATTCCTTTGATGGCCCAACCTCCGCCAAAGGGAAAGCTGTCAGAAATTCTAATAAAGAATGCCATTTACCGATGGGCTTTGGGGAAATGATCTTTCCAAAGCTTAATGCACAGCAAATACCACCTATCACAGTAGGGTGATCCCTGCTCACAGTTGCTGCTGACTTAATTAGCTAAAGGTGGGAAAACCAACATCTCTCTCTCTCTCTCTCTCTCTCTCTCTCGGCAGTCTCTCTCCATTTCCCTCAATCGTACTTGTCAATACAGGTAGTCCTCAACTTATGATGGCAATGGAGCTCAATATTTCTGTTCAGTTTTGACCTGTTTTACGATCTTTCTTGCCACAATTCTTAAGGGAATCACTGCAGTTGTTAAGTTAGTAACATGGCTTCTAAGTGAATCTGGTTCTCCCCAGGGGTGGGCTTCAAAAAATTTAGCAAGGGGTTCTCTGCCCGATTGCTAGGTTGGCGTGGTCATGGTAGGTGTGGCCTAGTCAGCCTCCTGCGCCACGGCAGGGGGGTATTTTTGCCCTCCCCGGGCTCCGGAGGTTATCTGGAGGGCGGAAACAGGCCCATTTCTGGCCTTCCCGAACTTCCGGTAGGCCCATTTTTCACCCTCCCTGAGCCGCCACGCACGCCTTGCACTTACCTGAATCCAAAATAGGCTGTGTGGGGACTCCTAAGAGAGGCAAGGTGGGGTGGGTGCGGCCAGCCAGGAGTACGATTTGGGGGTTCTCCGAACTGCACAGAATCTTAGCTAGAGGTTCTCCCGAACCCCTGTGAACCCCCAGCAGCCCACCCCTGGTTCTCCCCATTCCCATTCCCCAACACAAGGACAGTTTTTCCCCCCATGTCATCATTCCGCTAAACAACTGATTCCCACAACACTGTAAAACTATCTAGAAAGGCAGTATTATCATCGTTATTCTCATCTTCCCTATCACCTATTACCTATCTCCTTATCTTCTTATAATTTTGTTGCTTGTATCATACGATTTATATTATTTACTTGGTATCCTAGCCTGATTTATGTTGATTGCTTATTTAGTATCCATGGCTATCACTAAGTGTTGCATCTAATGTTTTATGATGAATGTATTTTTATAATGACTATGATAATGATCTATCACTATTGTTGTACATACAATGTGAGCTTATGCACTGGAGACAAATTTCTTGTGTGTCTAATCACACTTGGCCAATGAAGAATTCTCTTCTCTTCTCTTCTCTTCTCTTCTCTTCTCTTCTCTTCTCTTCTCTTCTCTTCTCTTCTCTGTTCCCATTCCATTCCATTCCATTCCAGTGGTGGGCTTCAAAATGTTTAGCAAGGAGTTCTCTGCCCGGTTGCTGGGTGGGGTTAGGCATGGTGGGCTTGGCCTAGTTGGTGTCCTGCACCATGGCAGGTGGGCGTTTTTGCCCTCCCCGGGCTCCAGAGGCTTTCCTTGAGCCTCTGGGAGGATGAAAATGACCTCCCCAGGCTTCAGAGGCTCTCTGGAGGCTGGAAACAGGCCCATTTCCAGCCTTCTCAAACTTCCGGTAGCCCCATTTTTCACCCTCCTCTAGCCTCCATGCATGACCTGAACTTATCTGCATCCAACTTATCTGGATGCAGATAAGTCCAGGGCATGCATGTGGACTCCTGGGAGGGCTGGAGTGGGCAGGGCCAGCCTGGAGTGGGATTTGGGAGTTCTCCAAACTGCACAGAATCTTAGCTAGAAGTTCTCCCGAACCTCTGTGAACCCCCAGCAGCCCACCCCTGTTCTATTCTATTGGCTTTGCTTGTCAGAAGGTCACAAAAAGTGATCACATGACCCCAGGACACTGCAACCATCATAAATATAAGTCAATTGCCATCAATCTGAACTGAGTCAGTTACGGAGCATCTGAATTTTGGTCACGTTACCATGGGGATGCTACAACAGTCATAAGTGTGAAAAACAGTCCTAAATCACTTTTTTTCCATTGCCATTGTAACTTCAAATGGTCATTAAACATTGTAAGTCAAGGACTACCTAAACAGGACAGTTTAAAACTGTTAAACGTAGACCTCAATGCAAAAGTCTAGGAATTTCCTGAAGACAAAGGAGGCGCAAAGGAATTCTCTGGGATGGTTTCACACATTTCACTACTTAGGTCAAATAAATCAAATAAAGGCTTAGCAAGTGCATGTGCGCAACATGCTAAGTTTTATTAGGATTTTCTAGCCTGGAAGAACCAGAAAATAGGTGGTAACCCGGGTTAAGGGTGTCGTGAGAATGCAGTCCGCAAGAGACAGTTGATAACTTACGGGACCGCCTACTGCCACCAATTGCCTCCCACCGGCTGGTTCGCTCCCACAGAGAGGGCCTCCTCAGGGTGCCATCAGCCAGACAATGCCGGCTGGCGACCCCCAGGGGGAGAGCATTCTCTGTGGTAGCTCCCACCCTCTGGAACGATCTTCCTCCAGAGTTGCGAATGATCTCTGACCTCCAGACTTTTCGTCGGGCCTTAAAAACATACTTTTTCCAGCTAGCCGGCCTGGCCTGATCCCATGGGAAAATCTTTTTTAGAGTTTTGATATTAATTTTAATTTGAATTGTTTTTAACAAATGGGCCAAATTTATATTAGTTACTTTTAAACATTTTTAACTTTTGTAAGATTTGTTTTTTATTTCTGGCTGTTCACCGCTCTGAGTCCACAAGGAGAAGGGCGGTATATAAATTTAATAAAATAAAATAAAATAAAATAAAATAAAATAAAATAAAATAAAATAAAATAAAATAAAATAATAAAATAAAATAAAATAAAATAAAATAAAATAAAATAAAATAAAATAAAATAAAATAAAATAAAATAAAATAAAATAAAAGTAGGCCTGGATTGGCATAGTAACAAAAGAGGACAGCAAAATGACCATAGACTAAAAACAGATTAAAGGCTACTCAATCCATTTGCAAATTCTTGACCTCTCTTCTACATATTATATTAGTGACAAAGTAGTTAACAGGAAAAATAATAATACTAAAACAAAACAATACATCAGGATCAGACAAAGTCCAGAAAGATGGCTACCAAATATAAGAACTGCTATTCTGAAGGTCATGTATTTTAATAGTAAACTAGAAGTCCCTGTGGATTTTACTCCACTAGTACATTCTGAGCGTAGGGGATAGTGCTCATCTTCGTTTCAAGGGCTATTGAACCAGCAACATCCAAAGATATTTCCACCATCATATGGTCAGTAGAATGTCATGGAGCACTGTTACCGTCCCACTGAAGTGGTACCTATTTATCTACTCACATTTGCATGATTTTGAACTGCTAGGTAGGCAGGAGCAAATCACGCGATGCTCTGGTCTCAAACCTGAGCTGTCGGCTTTCCAGCCAATCAACCCAGCATCCTAACCACAGAGCCATTACATCACCCCCCAATAATCAACTAACCCTGAGATAATGTGGAAAGTAATGTGCAAATAATGCTATTGACATAGGATAAAACTACAGGACTCCTGCGGAAGAGTCTTAATTCACACAGATACCTGTTCTGTACAGAACACTCCCAAATTCATGAGCTGTGATGTTGCAGTGGTCAGAAAGCAGTATTGCAGGCTGCTGACTGCAGTTTGGCAGTTCGATTCTCACCGGCTCAAGGTTGACTCAGCCTTCCATCCTTCCAAGGTCAGTAAAATGAGGACCCAAATGGAGGCACATATGCTGTCTCTGTAAACTGCTTAGAGAAGGCTGTAAAGCACTGTGAAGCGGTATATAAGTTTAAGTGCTATTGCTATATTCTCCCAGTCTGCCTGTATTTCTTGGCCAAAGCATAACCATTCAAATACGATTGTGGGTGTGCATGTGTGTGTAATGCTTAGGTAATTGTAATTAATAAAGCTTTTGTAGCTTAGCAGGGACTCCCTAGGTGTTCCCTTAAGCATTTCATTATAGCATAAGATCCTGAATGACTCTTATCTTGTTGAAACTAATAACAGACTATATGCTGTCCTTCTCTGGCCCCAAGTGGGCTTGGTGGATTGCAAGAGATGTGACTGGCCTAAGAGCCTCGGGAGGAAGCTTGATGTAGGAAAAGAATGTAGCAATTGTAAGGGAGGAATTTATAACACTTTTTTTATTAAGTAAAGTACATAAAAAATTAAGAATAATTAAAATACATTTTTGAATTGCAAACAGCCCAGAGTTATTTGCTCAGATGAGCAGCTATAGAAATCAAATAAACTCAAAACAAAACAAATAAGATTTAAAAAGGAGCAAAATGCATCAGATATCTTGTATGAATCAGCTTGAAGGGTCCCTAACGGCCTCTGAGCTTAGTTGTCTTTTTGCGGGAGCACTGAAAAGTGGAAGAGCAATCACCCAGTGTGCATGCATGTGCCGGGAAGATGATATTCCGCTTTCCAGTGTGTGCATGCACACTGGGAAGCTGCTCTTCCGCTTTTTGGGGCTCCCGCACTCATGAAGACCAGCTGGTTGGTGAGCCAGAACCCAGAAAACCTATGGGCAACTGCTTGCGTGCCCAAAGACATGGAGAGGGGATCCTGGCGGTCACTTCCTAGAGGAGCAGAGCCGTCAGCCAGAACAGGCAGGCCAGGGCTTCCCTCCCTCCCCACCTGAGTGGGCTTCTTGTGTGACCCCAGCCCTCCAGCCCGCGGCACCGATGCGCATTCACAGTCCAGAGCATCTGGCTGGCTCGCGCGCCCCAGGAGAGCAGCAGCAGAAGCAGCAGCTGCAGGGCAAGGGGCAGGAGCGACCGGCCGGCCCCCGCAGCTGCTCCCCCGCTGGTGAGCCAAGCTCTCAATGCATGAGAAGTGGCACTCTCCTCCAGTTCTCCTGGGGCAGCTCGCCTCCCTGATGGTGGCTCCTCCTCCTCCTCCTCCAGCATCCCAGCCAAAAGTGGCAGCATGAGAACGGCTGCCGCCCCCTCGCTCCCCAGCCAGAGCAGTGGGCAGGGCGGGCAGCCAAGGGCCAAAGGGGCGGCAGCAGTTCTCATGCCACCGCTGGTGTCACAATGCATGCATGCACCCCCGTGGTGGGTTTCTCCCGGTTCGGCCCGGTTCTCCCGAGTCGGTAGCGGTGACGATATGACATCACCTAACCGTTTCTGCCCCCTCGCCCCCCACCCACTCCCTGTGCCCCCATCCACCCACCCCCCATGGTATTCCTTTTATACCTTTGTTATACCTTTTATTTGGCCCCACCCCGAATCTATTGCTGCCTCCTGAGTCCCAGCTGATTGCTAGAGGGGAAAAAAACTGTTTAAACTCTTGCCACGGGGCTTCAAAGGGCCGCCCTACAGCTGATCAGTGTTAAAAGAAAACAAATGAGTAGACCAGTGCCTGCAAAAATACATGAGTAGATCAGTGCCTGCAAAAATACATGAGTAGATCAGTGCCTGCAAAAATACATGAGTAGACCAGTGCCTGCAAAAAATAAATGGGTAGATTGGTATAGCTCTGCAAGCAGTTAAAAGCCCAGTAGACCAGTACCTCTGCTAAATCCTAAATAATTGTCACATGACCATCAAGCCACGCCCACAAAATAAGCCACGCCCACAGACCCGGTAGTAAAAAAAATTAGAACCCACTCCTGATGCGCCCCCATTTCCCCCCTTGCTGAAGTAGGAGACCTTATATCATTTCAGACAAATGGTTGTCCAATCTCTTCTTTAAAGCTCCACTGATGGAGCACCCACAACTTCTGGAGGCCAGTTGTTCCACTGATTGATTGTTCTCACTGTCAGGAAATGTCTCCTTAGTTCTAGGTTGGTTCTTTGCTTGATTTGTTTCCATCCATTGCTTCTTGTCCTGCCCTCAGGTGCTTTGGAGAATAGCTTGACTCCCACTTCTTCTTTGTGGCAGCCCCTGAGATACTGGAACACTGAACACTAGACTGAATCACAGCCAATCCTTGCCCATTTCATCCTGTCTCCACCTATTTAGGGAGTGCAATTCCCTATGGAATTTCAATCCCAGTTGCAGCCCTTATTCCCAGGCCTGTCTGTATCCATTATTTGGCTGCTAGAACTGGACATGCTATGCTCTGTCTCCACCCAGAAAGGTTTGCAAATCATTGAAAAAGAGAACGGAGCAGCTTAGCTCCGTGTCTGGTTTAATTCCAAACCTGCTCTACAAATGATCACCGAGGAATGCCAATAGTCTTTCCCTTCCTCTTGGCAGTATATTCTCCCATTAGTTTTGCTGACATTTCAAAACTGGCTTGGATTTTTTTGGGTGGTTTTTTGTTGTTGTTGTTGACATTTTAAGTCACGTGATGAATAGCAATAAAACTTAGACTTATATACTGCTTCACAGTGTTTTATAGCCCTCTCTAAGTGGTTTACATAGTAAGTAAATTGCCCCCAACACTCTGGGTCGTCATTCTACCCACCTTGGAAGGATGAAAGGCTGAGTCAAGCTTGAGCCGGTGAGAATCAAACTGCTGAATGGCGTTCAGCACAATTAGCCTGTTGTACTGCATAATGATGGTTAATGATGTTATTAGTTTAAGAAAAAAACTTCCTTTTTCTGCCCATCTCCTTCTTTTTCACTGTTCAGTGAGAGCATCACCATTTGATCCTTTAAAGAAGATACAGGTAGCCCTTGAATTATGACCACAATTGAGCCCAACGTTTCTGTTGCTAAGTGAGTTTTGCCCCATTTTACAACCTTTCTTGCTCCGGTTGTTAATCACTGCAGTTGTTAAGTTAGTCACTGGTCGTTAAGTGAATCTGGCTTCACCATGGACTCTGTTTGCCAGACGGTCGAAAAGGGGATCACATGACTCTGGGACACTGCAACCATCATAAGTATGAATCAGTTGACGAGTATCTGAATTTTGATCACGTGACCATATGGATACTGCAACAGTCGTAAATGTGAAAAAAAACTGTCATAAGTCACATTTTTTCAGTGCCATTGTAACTTCAGTCATTAAATGAATGGCTGTATGTCAAGGACTACCTGTAGTTAGTGCCACCTACCGTATTTTTTGGAGTATAAGACACACTTTCCCACCCCCCTAAAAGAGAGTGAAAATTTGGGTGCGTCTTATACATCGAATGTAGCCCTGCCCACCTGCCAGAAACTACCCTTTGGCCTCTGCCTCACAGCAATTTGCCTCCTTGCAGCAAACAGCAAACAGCCCATTTCAGTTTCAGCTTCAGCACAGCCTGATTACCACAAGCAGCTGATTGTCAGATGGATTGGCTGTTTCAGGCTGCAGGGATTGCCATTGCCTATTGCCACTTCCGGGTGCCCCATTTTTGGCCTCCATTGTTTGCTGCAAAGAGGTAATTTGCTAGGAGGCAGAGGCAGATTTTTCCCCCTTGTTTTTCTCCCCCCAAAAAAGTAGGTGCATCTTATACTCCAAAAATATGGTAAGATGTTGCTTTTAACTACTTCATAAGAAAGTGAGGCAGAGACCGTTTTTCCTGTTTCATCCTTAAGCTGTCATTACTTCTCCCTCTTAACCCTCCTCTCCGTTTAACCTTCTACTGAATGCGTTCCTTGTTCCAAAAAAACACCACCCCTCATTAATTGCCGTGTTGAAAGGCCTAAATAAATAAGTAAGGAGTGAGGTGGCATTCCTTTGACCCACCATGGGTAAAGCTGGACTCCTTCAGCTTTTGGAGAGGGGAGAAGAGGGAAGCCGGAGAAAGGGGCCCCACTAAGACCAATTACAGCTTTTACCAAGAAGCTGAGAAGCAGACAAAATGGAAGCTGAAGGGCTTGCACAAGCAACCTCGGTGCAATTTTGAATGGTCTCGGGGGCACATCTGTATAGAATCCACAGGAAAGATTTTTATAACCTGTCTAAACTTAGCACAATCTTTCTTTTTTCTTTCAGCTTCCAGTTTTCTTCGGGGTGGGATGGAGGAGGGAGGGAGCTTGTTTAAATGTTATATAAGTAAATGCTTATGTGAAAGTGAGAAATGAGAGAGGGGATGTTATGACTGTTCCTGCTGGGCCTCATCTCTTTGGATATTTGTGTAAAAAAAAGTAGAGAAATGTCTTGACATTGATGCTAGCTTTTATAGCATAAAGACAATTGTTCCTTATGTTTTTTTGTTTGTTTGTTTGTTCATAAATAGAGAAAATTTACCATTTGGCCAGCTGTTCTTTGCAGAGGCCGTGTTCATTCACAACTTTTAACCAAATTCACTCATTTTATAGCAATGTAAAAAGATGCCAAGGCATAAATGTATAGCACAACAATTTCCCTTCCATGCTAAGCTACCCACCCATTTTTTTTTAAAAAAAGAAAAAGGACATAAAAAAACTAAAAGCCTCTGATCTTGATGGAATATGTGTGGGGGGGGGGGGGTTGTGGATGTATGTATATATATGTGTACACACACACACATACATACACACACATATACTTACATACATATACCAGGGGTGAAATGCTCCCGGTTTGGACCGGATCGCCCGATCTGGTAGCGATGGCGGCGGGTGGTTTGGGAAACCGGTAGCAAAAATCCCTGTGTGCCCCACCCCCCACCTCCCCAATGCCAAACTGAGCCACGCAATCATCAGAGGCTTTTTTTTTTACTTTTAAAAGCATTTTTTCTACAACTCTTCAGCCAAAAAATGCATTTAAAAGTAAAAAAAAAAGCCTCTGATGATCATGCGGCTCAGCTGAGATCGTCAGAGACTTTTAAAAGCATTTTTTCTACAACCTCTTCGGTCAAAGAGGTTGTAGAAAAATATACTTTTAAAAGCCTCTGATGATCTCAGCTGAGTTGCCTGATTGGCAGAGGCAGATTCTATAGAACCAGTAGTAAAACCTGCTGGAGGCCCTGCCCACTGACCCCGACGTCATCAGGGAGCTTCTGTGCATGGACGGCCCCATTGCAAACTGGTAGCAAAGGTAAGTAGAACCCACCCCTGAGATAGACAGACAGACAGACAGACAGACAGATAGACAGATAGATAGATAGACAGACAGACAGACACATACCTACACATACACACATACACATACACAAACACATATACATTTATACTACAACACAGTCCTTTCAACAGTTCCAAGAAGGCTCCACACCCATTTGCACCCCTCAGGTGACCCTGATGACACAGATAAACCTCTGTAAAAGGATGCAAATGACCAGCTGTCTGCAAGGAGTATAAATCCTTCCATTCCCCACCATCCAGTCAGAGCTGAAGAAGCTTCTTGGATGAGAAGCGAAATGTTTTCAAAGAAAAACAAGAAAGCCCAACACAGTCCTTTCAACAGTTCCCAGAAGCCTCCACACCCATTTGCACTAATCAAGTAATCCTGATAACACCAATAAACCTCCAGTGTCCTCAGTGACCCTCTAAAAGGATGGAAATGACCAGCTGTCTGCAAGGAGCTGGTCCATTCCATTCCCCACCATCCATTCCCCACCATCCAGTCAGAGCTGAAAAAGCTTCTTGGATGAGAAGCGAAATGTCTTCAAAGAAAAACAAGAAAGCCCAATTGCCTGTTGAAAAAGTACCTTTGGAACATACTTTCCATCCTTGGTTCTGATCCCCTGAATAGATGCTACTTCTGATTCCCTGATGGATCTTTGGACTGGTCCAAGATGCATTTAGTTACGATTTTTGGATCTTGGATGTATCTGTATTCTGAAATAAACTGATTTCGTCCTTTTGAGTTCTTGCATTCCTGCAGTGTGGTGGGATTTCTAACTAAAGATCTTGCACTAAATCTGACCTCCTTCAGTTATAATTGCTGACACAGATCAATCTCAAAATGTGTATGTGTGTGTATATATATACATATATGTATGTATGTATGTATAAGTAAAGGTAAAGGTTCCCCCTGCACAAGCATGCTAGTCGTTCCCAATTCTAGGGGTCGGTGCTCATCTCTGTTTCAAAGTCGAAGAGCCAGTGCTGTCCAAAGACGTCTCTGTGGTCATGAGGCCGGCATGACTAAATACCAAAGGTGCAAGGAACGCTGTTACCTTCCCACCAAAGGTGGTCCCTATTTTTCTACTTGCATTTTTTACGGGCTTTCGAACTACTAGGTTGTCAGAAGCTGGGACAAATAATGGGAGCTCACCCCATTACACGGCACTAGGGACAAGCTCAGCATCTTAGCCACTGAGCCACCATGTATGTATATGTATATGTATATGTAGCCTTGGTGGTGCAGCAGACTAAAATGCTGTTAAGTAGCACTTAGCTGCCAGCTGCCTGTAATTACTGTGAGTTCGAATCTCACTAGGCTCAAAGGGTAGGTAGGTAAAATGAGGACCTGGATTATGGGGGCAATAAACTGACTTTGTATAAAAAAAGAACACCGCTTTGGGGGGGGGGGCAAAAGCCCTACTAAGCAGGTATATACAAAAGTATGAAGGCTATTGCTTAATGCATTGTAAGCTGCCCTGAGTCTCCGGAGAAGGGCGGCATATAAATCGAACCAATAAATAAATAAATAAATATGTATATGTATATGTATATGTATGTGTAACTTTGAAAAATGCTTGCTTCAGTGTCTTTACTTGGAGTTGGGGGTTTTCTGGAATGCTGACATATGTATATGTATATGTATATGTATATGTATATGTATATGTATATGTATATGTATATGTATATGTATATGTATATGTATATGTATATGTATATGCAGTGGTGGGATTCAGCCAGTTCACACCACTTCGGGAGAACCGGTTGTTAACTTTCTGAGCGGTTTGGCAAACTGGTTGTTGGAAGAAATCATTAGGGCAGAGAACCGGTTGTTAAATTACTTGAATCCCACCACTGTGTATATGTATACGTATATGTACACGTATATGTATTTTAATGCATGGGGGCCTTTTTCATTTTGTCAAGTATTGTACTGCAAAATGTTTTTGGAGAAGTGCAACCTCTGACAATGTAAAGCGCCTATTAATCCAGATGAAGGTGAATAACACAGCTGGTGTCACAATGCATAAAGCCACAGCTTCCTTGATTATCCATACAGCACACAACCTGTCAATAAAATCAGTTGCAAAGGGGCGGGGGAACAAGAATCTCCTTTGTGTGAGATTAGGCTACTTGGATTCCTCATAAACCTCAAATGCATACTGTTTCTTTAAAAAAAAAAATCAAACATTAAGAAAATCTTTGGAATTCCTTTGAAAGGCAGTCCAAGGACATCCCTTTTCAAGCATTAAGATTTGGTTGCACATGAGATGATTAGACTCATCCATGCTAATTACATGAGAAAGAGCTAATTAGAAAAATTCACCATTCAGCTAATGAGGGCTGGGCCCATCCAGAGCTCTATGCTTCATTTCTCAGATTTAAAATATTACTCTCCTTCTGCCCCATGTCACCTTCTCTGCAGGCACCGACACCATATTACTCTACTAGATATTTAATGTCAGTTCTACAATTGTGGATTGCAAAGATCTGAAAACACATTCATGTAGCTGTATTCTTTCTAAAGCCAGCATATAGGAATGCAAACATGCATCTAGTTTGATAACTAATAAATATTTCAAATTAAAGCTTTGCCTATTTTGGGTTTCTATATTTAGATGCTGCATTTCACAGGAAGCCTTTTTGAGGAAGTCCTCAACCTACGATCATTAGACAGTTTGAATTTATAACAGCTGGAAAAAGAATGAATTAGGACTGGTCCTTGCACTTATGACTATCATTACTTCCTCCTGGTCATATGGTCAAAATTCAGCCCTTGCCAATCAGTATGTATTGCAATACTTGCAAGGTCACATGGACACCATTTGCAAACTCAGTCAGCTTTGGACTAGCAAAATCAATAGGAAAAGCCAGATTCACGAAACACAAGCGTGTCATTTGTCTATGGAGATTCTCAGTCATCCAAGTCATGGTTGTCCCAAAGGTGCTTTTTCAAAAGGCAACTGGACTTTCTGGTTATTCTTTGAAGAGGTTTCACTTCTCATCCAAGAAGCTTCTTCAGCTCTGACAGGATGGTGCGGAATGGAAGGATTTATACTCCTTGCAGACAGCTGGTCATTTGCATCCTTTTAGAGGGTCACTGAGGCCACTGGAGGTTTATTGGTGTTACCAGGATTACCGGATTAGTGCAAATGGGTGTGGAGGCTTCTGGGAACTGTTGAAAGGACTGTGTTGTACACTGGAGAATGTAGACTTCAGGTGGCCTCAGTGACTCTCTAAAAGAATACAAATGACCAGCTGTCTGCAAGGAATATAAATCCTTCCATTCCCCACCGTCCAGTCAGAGCTGAAGAAGTTGATTGGATGAGAAGCTAAACATCTTCAAAGAAAAACCAGAAAGCCCAGTTGCCTCTTGAAAAAGCATCTTTGTGACAACCATGTCATTTCTTTAATCTTTGGAGATTTGTATAACAATGACAGCAAAGAAAGTTGTAAAATTTGGAGTGACCGTTTAATGACAAGCTGCTTAGCAATGGAAGTGCCAGTTCCAAGGTTAATACTACTGAAGCTTAATATAAATTCTGGTCGGAAGTGAAGGACTACTTATATTTTGAACACATAGAGGTAGGTAGGTAGGTAGGTAGAGGTAGGTAGGTAGGTAGGTAGGTAGACAGACAGACAGATGATAGATAGAGATCTATATAGATATATTCACGATTCCAAGTTCCATAAGGCTGGACTCATTCAACATATATCCTCCACTTACGACCACAATTTATATTAAGCGTCAGTAATTTTAACCTTGGTTGGGTTTTTGTGGTTTAGCAAGTTGCGCAAACCAAATGGTTTGGCTAATTTAGGATTCAGTCTTCTCAACAAACAAAAGGGGACTGTGTATACAGTTCTTCTAAAGCACCCTGAAAAAAGTACAAAATGTCAACCCTGCCCAGCACATGGCATCACATCACCCATTCTGTGTTAATGGGAGAGCCCGCATGTGACTAGTAAGTGATTTCTTGGCAACACAATTGGTGACTTTTGATTGCCCTTCTCCAAGTAGGAAGAGGTGAACATTATGCATCTTTTAGTTTTTGAAAGTTTTGAAACTTTCAGTCATGAAATGGAAACTGTAAGTCTTATGGAACTTGGAATCACGTGAATATATCTATATAGATCTCTATCTATCATCTATCTATATCTATCTATCTATCTATCTATCTATCTATCTATCTATCTATCTATCTATCTATCTATCTATCTATCATCTCTACCTCTCTCTACCTCTCTCTATCTATCTATCTGTCTGTCTGTCTGTCTGTCTATCTCTACCTCTCTCTCTCTATCTCTACCACCCTCCCTCCCTCCCTCCCTATCTCTACCTCTCTCTCTATCTCTACTTCTATCACCTATCTATCTATCTATCTATCTATCTATCTATCTATCTATCTATCTATCTATCTATCTATCTCTATCTATCTCTACCTCTACCTCTCTCTCTCCCTCCCTCTATCTCTCTATCTCTATCTCTGTCTGTCTGTCTGTTTGTCTATCTCTACCTCTCTCTCTCTATCTCTACCACCCTCCCTCCCTCCCTCTACCTCTCTCTCTATTTCTACTTCTACCATCTCTCTCTCTCTCTCTCTCTCTCTCTCTCTCTCTCTCTCTCTCTCTCTCCCTATCTCTACCGCTACCTCTACCTCTAGCTAACTAGCTATCTTTCACAAGGAGCAACAGGATGGCTTAAATGTTGATAATATTATGAATTCATAAGTAATAAAGTTATAGTTTGTAGTAGTTCATTTCCCTAAATATCATTCATAGACAGAAACTCATTTACATCTGATTCTGTCATAACTCAAAATTCCAAATGCTTAAAAAATGATAGTACCGAAATAGTTTGATTTTGGTGATAACTTTTTTATAAATAGATTTTAAACCAGCATCTTCTGTTACCAAGAAGACCTGTCACTATTTATCAATATTCTCTGTATTCAGTGACAGTCCTACTGATGAATGATTAGACTATTTAAGGAGATGGTATGAATTGCAACGGCTTTTGGTTTCTTCCAGTTAGACAGCTACATCATCATAATTCATCTCAAAAGATGGTTAAAAGAATGTGGAAATAACCAACCTTGTTTTAGCTGGTTCATTATTCCAGCAGGTGCCATTATAAATGCTCGGTGTTAACATTCATTTGTGGCAAATAGCATTTCCTTTTTTACGATGATTCATATTCTTTTGACCTTTACAGTTTTCTTGTTGAAGGGTAAATGGTTTCCTTCTTTCTTTCTTTCTTTCTTTCTTTCTTTCTTTCTTTCTTTCTTTCTTTCTTTCTTTCTTTCTTTCTTTCTTTCTTTCTTTCTTTCTTTCTTTCCTTCCTTCCTTCCTTCCTTCTTTCTTTCCTTTCTTTTTGCATTTTAAAATTTTTATTATAGATGCTTTTATTCAAACTGTATACTTAGTGTGCTTTATTGTAAATCCTCCAGAAAGTTTAATCCACTGAAGATGTTAAAAATGTAATAAATACAATAAATACTTCATTTATTACTTTAAATTAACTCATTTGCTAGTGGCTATTCAGGATTTCATGCAATATATATCCAAATCAGAGGTGGCATTCAGTAGGTTCTGACCAGTTCTGGAGAACTGGTAGCGGAAATTTTGAGTAGTTCAGAGAACCGGTAAATACCACCTCTGACTGGCCCCGCCCCCATCTATTCTCTGCCTCCCGAGTCCCAGCTGATTGGGAGGAAATGGAGATTTTGCAGTAACCTTCCCCTGGAGTGGGGTGGGAATGGAGATTTTACAGTATCGTTCTCCTGCCATGCCCACCAAGCCACGCCCACCAAGCCATGCCACACCCACCAAGCCACGCCCACAGGAAAACATTTGAATCCTACCACTGATCTAAATTTTTAAAATCAACTGTTGACAATTAAACTCAATTTTTCTGGGGAAGATATCACAAACTGAAGATTGCTCCACTGCAAGCAGAGCCAACAACTACAGCAGAATGAAGAGCTGGAGTGGAAAACCGCCCCTTCATGATTATTCTCTGGACAAGGAGAGGACTGGGATTAGCCCTCAAGGGCTCCAGACAGATGTTTGTTCCCTGCAAGGAGATCAGAAAATTTCTGACTCCAGCAGGCTAAGAGTGCTGGGAAAAGAGGGAATGCCATCATAGCCCAAAGCTTGGTTTCATGCCATCAAAAAGGATACAGGATTCACAGAGTCTCTTTCTTAATTCCCTTTTGAAATTGCTTGTTAACTGCTTCTGGGATATTAGGAATCTTCGTAATTGCAAGTTTTATTACACTGAGTGGTTTTTCTTCTTCTTCTTTTTTTGAGTAAACAGCAAAACTTGATTAGACTATTGATTTTGGAAAGCTATACACAGACTAAGTATCCAGATCAGTAGAGGGTTGCCCCTGGTTCGGAACGGTTTGCAAGAACTGGTAGTAAAATCGACGGGAGACTCTGCCCACCGCCCCAGATGTCGTCATCGGCTATCTGCGCCAGGGGTGGGTTCTCCTTACCTTTACTACCGGTTCGCAACGGGGGCCACACACACGCTCTTCTGCGCAAGCACAGAAGCTTCTGCACATGCGCAGAATCATTTTGATGATGTCGGGGTCGGTGGGTGGAGCCTCCTGCCAGTTTTACTACCAATTCTATAGAACCGGTGCTAACCGGGGGCAACCCACTACTGATCAGCGCAGAAGCAGAAGCGCAATCCCATTGCGAACCGGTAGTAAAGGTAAGTAGAACCCACCCCTGCTCCAGATGATTTTGAAATAAAGATTTTAAAACTAGAATAATGTGCAAGATACTACACTGGATATACAAACAAAGCAGGCTGATGGTTTATCAAATCAAAAGAGCGATCTGAGTAATTTTCTTACACAGGATTTAGAAAACAAACCTGTTAAAGTTATAAAGAATTTTGTGAGAAGGAACAATGAAACAATGAGAAGAAATTGTAATGGTAAGTAGGAATGAACTTGAGGGATGAGGGGGAAAGAGAAGGAGGACTCCCAGTGGTGGCTTAATGGTCAGAGAAAGAAACTTTGGAAGGACCCACCCTAATTTATCAATTGATCAATCAAAAAGTGGCAATGGAAAGTTTGTACCTTCAAACTTGCAAGATTCTGTTAAGATAGTCTTAAAATCAAGTAAAATTGGTTTTATGGTATTATCTCCTGTCTGGTTTACCTGGGAGAGTTGATGGAAATCAAGTTCTAGACTTTATTTGAAGGGATTAAGGGTTAAGAGTGTTAAAAATAAAGGGGAGAAAAAAAAAGTCGGTTTATTTGATCAAGGCTAAAACAAATATGTTGTAATATGTTGTAAACTTTAATAGATTTTTACTTATCAGGACTGAACAATGAGGGTTTAAAGATCTGTTTATAGATAAAAAATAAGATTTGGGAAGAAGAGTTTATTTATTGTGTTTTAAGAGAAAATGGTTAAATTATTAAACCTGTTTATTGTTATGTATTTTTTTCCTTTCCTTTCCTTTCCTTTCCTTTCCTTTCCTTTCCTTTCCTTTCCTTTCCTTTCCTTTCCTTTCCTTCCTGTCTTTTTCTTTTTTATCTTCCTTCCTTTTCTTCCTTTCTTTTCTTCCTTTTTTGTTATCTTCCTTTCTTCCTTTCCTTCCTTTCCTTTTGTTCTTTATCTTCCTTCCTTCCCTTCCTCTCCTCCCCCATTTTTCTTACCTTCTTTCCTTCCTTTCCTTCCTTCTCTTTTGAACGTTCTATTTTTTTTAGCTTGCAATAGTTTTTATCTTTTTAATTGTAATGCTCTATAAAATTACAAAACACACAATTAAACTAAATTCCACTATCTAATTCCATCATCTATTAATGGAATGCTTTATCTTGTTTTAAAAAAATATTCCACCAAGCATTTATTCTATGTCACTTGCAAATTTTCGGATAATCAGAATAAGAATCTAAAATGAGTACATATTTTTGCCTCTGATATTCAAATAAGTATATTTCAGCTTTAGATCAAAAGTTTTTTAAAAAGATAATTATGTATAGTCTTTGGCTGCTCAATTTAATACTGTATTTCTGAACAGCCCTTTCAATCTATAAGAAACATTTCAAGTATATTTCCATTTTGCTAGTGTCTTGATCTAAAGTTTCATATTTCATCTGCCCTATTACATTATTACTCAAACTTTACCACCGTTGTTGCATCATTAACATTTTCTTCAGCAGACAATTCAAAATAATCTTATAATTTCTGAACATCACAACCTTACACATACAGAATACTGCTGTTTTTTGAGTATTTGATGTCAGCCAACTAACTAACTACCAGAAATATTTGCAGTTCTGGATTTGTCCCAATCCATTATAGCCATTATACAACAGAGTCAAGAGACTCCGTCTCCATCTTGGCAACTTGAAGTTCTGTGGACTTCAGTTCCCAGAATGCCCCAGCCTACATGAATTCAAATAAAATTATGGGGTCCTTGGTGCTCTTTGAGTTTGGTTGTTTTCCTGCAGATGTTTTATTATTAAACTAGGTATCATCATCAGTGCTAGAAGGAGTGGAGTTTACTATCTGTTTATATACCAGAGGCTTTCTAGTGTTGGTGAGAATGTTCTTGCTGATTCCTTGATTAGGCTGATGTTTACTGATAGCTTGTTTGTCTGAGTTGGTCGTTCCTTGATTGGGGTATTGATTAGTTCTTGATTGTTGGTTTAGTATTGATCTTGGTGTTAATCTCTGCTTAATGTTGATTGCCAATGGGGAAGTGTTTTGGACTTTCTGTTTCATTTTTGACTTTATCAAACAAAGCAACCCAGAGTTCTCGCCTGAGGGACAAATAACCAGGCTCAAAATATCCTTTGCTGTTGTTAGTTGCGAAGTCATGTCCGACCCATCGTGACCCCATGGATAACATTCCTCCAGGCCTTCCTGTCCTTTACCATCCTCTGGAGTCCATTTAAGCTCACGCCGACTGGTTCAGTGACTCCATCCAGCCACCTCATTCTCTGTTGTCCCGTTCTTCTTTTGCCCTCAATTTTTCCCAGCATTAGGCTCTTCTCCAGGGAGTCCTTCCTTCTCATTAGGTGGTCAAAGTATTTGAGTTTCATCTTCAGGATCTGGCCTTCTAAAGAACAGTCAGGGTTGATCTCCTCTAGGCCTGACTGGTTTGATCGCCTTGCAGTCCAAGGGACTCACAAGAGTCTTCTCCAGCACCATAGTCCAAAGGCCTCAATTCTTTAGCATTCAGCCTTTCTTAGGGTCCAACTTTTACAGCCATACATTGCAACTGGGAAAACTATAGCCTTGACTATAGGCACTTTTGTTGGCAGGGTGATGTCTCTGCTTTTTAGTATGCTGTCTAGATTTGCCATAATTTTCCTCCCCAGGAAAGCGTCTTTTAATTTCTTGGCTGCAGTCCCCATCTGCAGTGATCTTGGATCCCAGGAAAATAAAATCTGTCACTACCTCAACTTCTTCCCCATCTATTCGCCAGGAATTGAGAGGGCCGGATGCCATGAACTTGGTGTTCATAATGTTGAGTTTCAAGCTAACTTTTGCACTCTACTTCTTCACTTGCATCAAGAGGCTCTTTAGTTCCTCTTCACTTTCTGCCATTAGAGTGGCATCATCTACATATCTGAGGTTGTTGATATTTCTCCTGGGGAAAGCTCATCATAAAATTGGAAGACTCATACTTAATAAAAGTTTACAGGTTTTATCAAGGAGGGAAAATTTAAGACATTGAAGATCTAAACCAATAGCCTTCATAAGTTACCGAATGTGTTACATTATGCTTTAGAGAGGGTCAACCTATTTTCCAAAGCATCTGAAGGCATAACAAGAAGCATTGGATGGAAACTAATCATGGAGAGAACCAACGTAGAAATAAAAATAAATTTGTCGACAGTGAGAACAATTAATCAGTGGAATGACTTGCCTCCAGAAGTTGTGGATACCCCAACACTGAAGGTTTTAAAGAAGAGATTGGATAGTCATTTTTCTGGAATGGTATAGGGCCGTGATGGCGAACCTATGGCATGGGTGCCACCGGTGGCACGTGGAGCCATATCAGTGGGCACGCGAGCTCAGCTCCGGCGCACATGCATGCACCGGCCAGCAGATTTTCAGGCCTTCTGGTCCCACCAGAAGTCAGGAAACACGCTGTTTCTGGCCTCCGAGGTGGGGAAGGCCGTTTTTGCCTTCCCCAGGCTCCTAGAAAGGCTCTGGAGCCTGGGGAAAGCAGCTACCGGGGCCACCGTGCCATCGCGTGTCAAAAGCGGGGGGAGCACGGGGAGGCCGGGCACATAGAATTATGGATGTGGGCATGTGTGCATATGACCCCCCCGTGTTCCCCCCGCTTTTGGCATGCGATGGCAAAAAGATTAGCCAACACTGGTATAGGGCCATGATGGCGAACCTATGGCATGCGTGCCCGAGGTGGCACACAGAGCCATCTTTCTGGGCACGCGAGCTGTTGGCTAACTCACCTACAGCTACGCATGTGTGCATGCCCCACTGGTGTTCGGGTCTCCGGTGTGCATGTGTGCAATTCAGAGGACCCAGCTGGTCTTCAGAGCTCTCATGCACATGTGCATTTGAGAGCACATGAGAGTACTTGCACATGCATGCGAAGATGGAATAAACCGCATGCATGAGCAGATGGTGCGATTGCATGCACATGCGCAGATGGTGTGATTGTGCACACATGTGCAGAGGGCGTGATTCCAAGCGCAGCACACAGGAGACAGTTGTGCAAAACCTGCATGTATGCGCAGATGGAGTGATTGCACACACAGCACACAGGAGAGCCACACAAGAGCCAAGTGCATGCGCAGATGTTGTGATTGTGAATGCATGCACAGATGGTGTGATTGCACATGCAGTGCACAGGGGAGAGTTGCGCAAAACCTGCACGCATGCGCAGATGGTGTGATTGCACATGCAGCTCATGGGGGTACGCCAAAGGCTATGTGCATGCGCAGATGGTGTGGTTGTGTGTGCAGCACACCGGGGAAGAGCCATGTGTTAGTACAAATAGCACGCATGCATGCAAAGTGCGCAAAGCATGTACCTTTTTGGCACTCGGTGAGTAAAAGATTTGCCACCACTGATATATGGTGTCCTGCTTGAGCAGGGAGTTGGCCCTCCAAGGTCCCTTCCAACTCTGTTATTCTGTTCTGAACTATAAGATCTTTGTGAAATAACTATAATACAAATTTCCATCTAGAGGTAGAACCATTGCATTTTTTTGGATCCATCAGCACATTCAATTACCCAAAATTTCCCCCCACAATCTAAGAGAATGATAAAAAGAAAATCTGTGTGGCACTTTATAAAAAATAATAAAAATCACTTGTCTGATGTAAATGTTGCTGAATTTTTTCCCCCATTAATAGAACTAAAATTGCATGCCAACCTTTTCTTTTCCCATTTGAAATAATGAACAGGGAAACAATCTACGCCAGTGAGTTATGGAGTGATCTGCTGTGTAGAGAGGTCACTGTGGATTATTAGTACTTTGAAAAGATGCACCACAATTTATTTTTCATCTTTAAAACGAATTATCCAACCATTAGTAGAGTAGCACTGATAAAGGCACATCATCAGAGAGATTTCTAGCTGAAAACCCACGTGATGAAGAGAAAGATGCAATCTCTCATTAGATACTGGCTGAATTGACCAGCAAAGTTGTCTCCAGAAGGATCATAAAAGTCGAGATAGAATAGAATAACAGAATTGGAAGGGACCTTGGAGGTCTTCTAGTCCAACCTCCTGCTTAGACAGGAAACCCTACGCCACTTCAGACAAATGGTTATCCAACATCTTCTTAAAAACTTCCAGTGTTGGAGCATTCACAACTTCTGGAGGCAAGTTGTTCTACTGATTAATTGTTCTAACTGTCAGGAAATTTCTCCTTAGTTCTAAATTGCTTCTCTCCTTGATTGGTTTCCACCCATTGCTTCTTGTCCTGCCCTCAGGTGCTTTGGAGAATAGTTTGACTCCCTCTTCTTTGTGGCAGCCCCTGAGATATTGGAACACTGCTATCATGTCTCCCCTAGTTCTTCTTTTCATTAAACTAGACATACCCAGTTCCAGCAACCATTCTTCATATGTTTTAGCCTCCAGTCCTCGATCTGGAACGAGCTCCCCCCGGAGATACGGAGGATCCCGGATCTGCCCACCTTCCGCCACGCTCTTAAGACTTTTTTATTTCGCCAGGCGGGCCTGGTCTAACCACTCTCCGTTTTTAGTGTTAAATTTTAATCTGTTTTAAATTATTTGGGGTGTTTTAATTCTGTCTGGGCCAAATTTATTTAATCTGTTTTTAGTTGGTTTTAAATTTTGTACTTATGTATTTTTTATTGTTGGCTGTACACCGCCCTGAGTCCTTCGGGAGTAGGGCGGTATATAAATCCAATAAAATCTAAATCTAATCATCTTCGTTGCTCTTCTCTGCACTCTTTCTAGAGCAGTGATGGCTAATGGCTAACCTTTTTGCTGTTGTGTACCAAAAGTGGGGGTCGTATGGGGGTGTCATGCGCGTGTGTGCCCACACCCATAATTCAATGTGCCCCGCTCCCACCATGCATGCGCGTGCGACACACCCCCTCACCCCACTTTTGGCACATGATGGCACAGTGGGCCCAGTAGGCCTGTTTTTCGCTCTCCCTAGGCTCCAGAGGCTTTCTTGGAGCCTGGGGAGGGCAAAAACGCCCCCCCCCCCGAGGTTCTCCAGAGGCCAGAAACAGTCTTTTTCCCAACTTCCGGTGGGTCCAGAAGGCCTGAAAATCAGGTGGCCGGCGCACACATGTGCGCTGGAGCTGAACTAGGGCAATGCTCGTGTACCCACAGATATGGCTCAGTGTGCCACCCGTGACACACGTGCCATAGGTTCACCATCATGGTTCTAGAGTCTCCACATCTTTTCTACATCGTAGCAATCAATACTGGATGATGAGATGATGGCTTAGACTTCACAATCGGAAATCCCACCACTTTTGCATGGGCAAGATATGAAAAAGATGCTACGTTTTGTTTAGAATTTTTTTTTCTTTTTTACCCTTCTATGGACTTTTTGTAACTTGGAGAGGAAAAGTCTGTTGTGGGCATTTCCCTCCATCACCACCACAATAGTACTTTTGCATCCATGGAGATGAGTAAAGAAAGAGCATTGCATGCTTTTCAACAAGTTTCATAAAATGTGTATCAAGATCATTAGAACCGTGATTCGATGGAGACCAATGGACTCTGACAGCAAGTCAGAAGTTCTTACATCTCCACTGTGGTTTTATTGCAGTTGACTAATGCAAAAATTGTGTATGTTTTGCCAGACTCCAAAAAAACCCCTCAATTACTGCGCCAAATGGGACATCTTTTCCATGCATTGCCCATGCAAAAGAAATGGGGTTTTAATGGTGAATTCCTACCCATCATCTTGTGGGAAGCCCTCTCTCCAAGAAGAATGAAATATTTTGGGGAAATATTAAGAGGCACAATCAGTGGTGGGTTGCCCCTGGTTCACACTGTTTCTATAGAATCGGTAGTAAAACCGGTGGGAGGCTCCGCCGACCGACTCCGACGTCATCAAAACACTTCTGCACTTGTGCAGAAGAGTGCGTGCATGAGCGAAGCGAGCACACGCGCACAGCCCCGCTGCAAACCAGTAGTAAAGGTACATAGAACTCACCCCTGGGCACAATATTATATTTCCCCAAAGGAGAAATGGAGAAACGAGTTCTTAGAGGCAGAAAGCAGCCCCCAGTCTTTCTTAATATCCCACAGCAGATGCCAGCACTTAAGAGATAACGAGCTCACTGAAAGAGGAAACCAACTATCTAGATGGCTCCAGTCATAAGCAAAGTAAATACTGCCGGCAGAAGTCCATTCAAGAGGGGATATTTCGAAGCTCCTTGCAGCAAACTTTGACAGCTAACAAAAGCAGAGTGGTAGGATTAGAACAAGCAGGCCCTCACCCAACATTCAACACAGGACGAAAGCCATTAGCCACCGTAGGAATTGCCTTTTAGAAACACAAAACCCATATTGCACAAATCCCAAACTTCAGAGTTACAGAAACTATAAAGATCCATCCACCCATTCAGCCGTTTGGTCAGCTGCCCCAGAATCACGCTCTGCTGGTGGTTCTGTTTCATCAATAAATGGGCCCTCTTTCCAATCAGTCTTCATGTTATTTCCAGCCTCTTTCTCCCAGCTTGGAACGGAACCAGATGGATTTTCCTTCCAACAATATCTCAGGGGCTGCCACAAAGAAGAGGGAGTCAAGCTATTCTCCAAAGAACCTGAAGTCAGACCAAGAAGCAATGGGTGGAAACTAATCAAGAAGAAAATCAACTTAGAACTAAGGAGAAATTTCCTGACATTTAGAACAATTAATCAGTGGAAGAACTTGCCTCCAGAAGTTGTGAATGCTCCAACACTGGAAGTTTTTAAGAAGAGATTGGACAAACCATTTGTCTGAAGTGATATAGGGTTTCCTGCCTAAGCAGAGGGTTGGACTAGAAGACCTCCAAGGTCCCTTCCAACTCTGTTATTCTAAACCTAAATCAATCTTGACTTTTACAATGCTTCTGCGGACAACCTCGCTGGCCAACTCAGACTGCACCTAATGAGAAATCACATCTTTCTCTTTGTCACATGAGTTTTTAGCTAGAAACCTCTATGACGATGTGTTTCTAGAATCAGTTACATCAGCTGTGCCTGAAAGAATGCTCAAGTGAGAAACGTTGGTAGCCCTTAGTAGTAAATCCTCAACATGCAATTAGGCATCTACATGGCAATCAAACCATGCCTAGATTTCATGTTTGCCTTCCTTTTCAAAGCCATGACTAGAGGGATACTTACTCTGTCAAATCTGCTATAGTAATCAAAACACTGAAATTACTTCTTTCCACACTAAATATACTGGAACTGGTTGTTTGATTAAATGGAGAGCAGAGTGCGCAATTTGCTAAATTACAAGTATTCTGAACATGTAAATATAGTTTAATTACTGCAATTAAAGAAGATTACTGGAGATTGGCAGATGGGAATGTAATACTGTTTTAATTAGAGTTTTTAATGCACTGTAACATAAGCATAATATTAACCCTTTCTCCTAGACTGGGTTGGCTGCTTTTGGAGGAAGTCTGTGGGGGCGAGGGAGGGATAGACAGGAAAATAAAAGTAGATTCTTTGTAAATATATTCAAGGTGAAGCAAGAGTCAAGATCCCAAGCAATTATCCCGTGTAGAGCCAAAATCTCTTCCACTTATTGCTGTTTTTGCAAGCAAGAGAGAGAGAAATGCCTTAAGCATTTCAGATTTCATTCATTATTGCAGATGGACAGATCAGTCTATTTCTGGCGAGGGTCACTTTTTGTATGCATTCATTCATAAATCTGCCCAATCTTGTTTGTGAAGGTTTTTTCATGTTTGTTTTTTGTTTGCCAAATTTTCAGACAAAAAACTGGCCCCGGGGTGCTTAGTTTTGGCCTGCAGGGCCGCCTTGAAACAGCAAAGGACCAGCCCCTGATGTGTTTGCCAGTAAAAATGGAGCTCAGGAGGGCCGTGGGCAGCCATCTTGAGTTCCATTTTCACTGGCAGAGGGTTGCAGGAAGGCACCACAGCTGAAAACAGTGCTCGGGAGCCTGTTTTCGCTGGTAGAGCGCTTGGTCCATCACAACCACCCCCAACATGAGTGACGTTGAGCTGGCCATGCCCATCCTGGCCACATACCCCTGCCCCCTCCCCAAAGTCAAACATAATCCTGATGCGGTCCTCAATGAAATTGACACCCCTGATCTAGAAAGATTGTAGAAGCATGTTCAAATTAGAAATAAAGGGTACTGGAGTTAGATTGCTCTAGATAAGACCCAGATGTGTGCCACCTTAGTATTCCCTTAGTAACACTCCATGAAAATGGAAGCTACACTTTGAAGAAGCAGAATAGGAAGCAATTGGACGCTCTTAAGCATTGGTGTTGGAGAAGACTTTTGAGAATAACATGAACAACCAAGAAAACAAACCAATATAGATCATTGAAACAAATCAACCCAGTGTTCTTTTATTCATGGCACAAATGACCTGGCTCAAACTATTCTACTTTGGATTATGTTGTGCTGAAATCCAGCTCTTTGGAAAAGGCTCCAGTGTCGGAGAAGGTGGAAGAAAAAAGAAGAAGAAGATGGTGAACAGCAAAGTGAATGGACTTAGTTGTAGTGGGAACAAATGTGCTACAGGTAGCCCTCGACTTACAACAGTTCATTTAGTGACTGTTCAAAGCTACAACATCACTGAAAAATGTGACTTATGACTGTTTTTCCACAGTTAGACCTTTGCAGCATCCCCATGTTCATATGATCAAAATTCAGATGCTTGGCAACTGTGTTCATATTCATGACCGTTGCTGTGTCCCAAGATCATGGGACCCCCTTTTGTGACCTTCTGACAAGCAAAGTCAATGGGGAAGTCAGATTCACTTTACAACGGGTTACTAACTTACCAAACACAGTGATTCACTTAACAACTGTGACAAGAAATTTGGGCAAAACTCACTGAAAAAAGGTCTCACTTAACAACAAAAAATTTGGGCTCACTTGTGGTTGTAAGTCAAGGATTTCCTGTATTGGGAGGCTTGAAGGAACAGCTTAGGGATAATGTCAAGTGCCAGAGAAATCAGAAGATCCAGAACCATTCAAATCGGTATAAAGATTTATTGCAAGCTTAAGCTCTCTACAAGAATCTGAACTACTAACGATCCAAGCAAATTGGTGATAGATAAGAGTCAACAGAATTCCAGTTGGGCTGGATTTTGAACTCTTGTGGCATGAAGGGATGCAGGACTGATGATGCGTTTGACCCCCTCCCTCAGATTCATCCTGATCATCTCCCTCAGATAAGTCACCATGGAGAAAATCTGTCTATGTGGCACTAGGAATGCAGATAATCAATAGAACATTCTGGTGGGTGATCTGGCTGATCTCATCATCCTTATATTTAATGACAGTACTGAAAATATTTGATCATTTATCCAACCACTTATGGTCCAAGAGTCATACGTGGATTTCATCTTAGTTTTAGTGGGATGCTTATATATTTTCTCACCCTGCCTACATTGTTTGGGCTCCACCCATTTGGTCCTCCTCCTCCTCCTCCTCCTCCTCCTCCTCCTCCTGCCATATCCATCATCGGACATTGGCAATCATGTTGGCGATCCTATTTTTATCAACAGCTACACAAAAAAGTGCTGTGGAGTTTTGTCCAAATCAGTCCCTTAGATTTTGAAGCCATGATGTTCTTCTTCTG
Organism: Masticophis lateralis; assembly: GCA_030761175.1. Taxonomy (NCBI): domain Eukaryota; kingdom Metazoa; phylum Chordata; class Lepidosauria; order Squamata; family Colubridae; genus Masticophis; species Masticophis lateralis. The sequence goes on from JAUDYJ010000001.1 coordinate 14,978,553, forward strand.
CCTGGACCTTGTTTATCTTCAGTCTTACCCTGGAGGATATGTAGCCTTGCACAAATTAATTAAAATAATAGAGGTTCAAAAAAAAAGAACATTCCCTTAACCTGGCTTAAATCATCTCTCATTCAGACTTTCAGTTCTGCTACAAACATCCCAACCAGTGGTGAAATCCTGCTGGTTCTGTCCAGCTTTTGCGAACCAGTAGTGGCGGCGGCATGTGGTTTGGCAAACTGGTAGTGGCGGTAGTGCAAGGCTCCACCCACCTGCCCAGATATCGTTATTATCTGGTTTTAACCAGGTAGTAACTCATTTTTGACCCTCCACGCATTCGCAGAAGGCTTTGCACATACACAGAAGGTCAAAAATCAGACGTGATGATGGTGCGTGCGCACCTCCGAACCGGTAGGGAAGATAAGTAGAGATCACCCCTGATCCCAACAGTCTTCCTTCCTAACTTCAAGCCTTCTCCTGATTTGTAGAGACATTCATGAACAGCTGATGACAGATATTAAAACATATATTTTTAAAATATATATATATTTGTCTTTATTGACTCAGTTCCACTGGCTCAGTTTAGAGTGTATGACATTGAACTAGAGATCTTCTGTGTGTGTGTTTTTTTTAATGGCTATAATACAAGTGCCTGCTTTACAGACTCATTAAGTTTATTTCTCATTTGTTATGAATGAATACACATGTCTTCTTCCAAACTCACTCCCAATTAATGACCTTGTGTCTTAAAGGCACTCTACTGAAGTATAGCTCCACAAGCATAAATTACTCTCAAAAGTGACCAGATGTTCAGCACTTAAGGAGACCAAAGATCCATTCCAGGCACAGTAAGAATTTCAGGGATTGTAGACACACAAGAAAAGCACATTGGCTCATTCCCCCCCCCTCGCTCAAGTTTGCAGGTCATGAAAGGGCCAGATCTTAAATATGCAATTATCTTTTCATAATGCTCCTCGTCCTAAACACACTGATAAATATTTATTCACATTCAAGGAAATGGAAGACAGAAATCTTTGGGGTTAAAGACTCAATGACAAAAATGATGAACCAAATAGGCCTTTGGACTGACCCGTCAAGATGATGCTTATTGTAAGTTGTAAAAATGTGCCCACGGTGACACACAATCACTATTTCAAGAACTGGATTTGCATAACCTAACGGAGTTTGGTAGGTCGGTCATCATTCATCAATGATGGGAACACAACCATAATATAAGAAAAATGTTTGGAGAGACCACGTTGGATCCATTGGCATCCAGTACAAACCATGATTGATTTGATTAGTGAATGTGTGTGTCAGTCATGAAGGCAATTCTAGGGTGTGGACCAAGAGATCATCATGGAAGTGATGCGAATTATGTAATTCATCATTTGACATGCAAGTCATATAATTTGCATCATGTGTGATAAAGCCATGACCCATGTGATGTTACTTGTCTCTCTTGTCCCACCAGATTTAGATGGTTGAACTCCATCTCAACATCTATTATTAATTGAGTTTTAGGTTTAGCATATGGAGGGAAGCAAATAAAGAAGAAACATGCCATAAAGGGACATCAGCATTTATTGTCATGAACTCTGTTCATTCTTTGCTCGAAGAATATGATTTGTTTCATAAAACAATATCCTAGGACATAAGAAACAATTTTCGTCATTCTGAAAGTAATAGCTTGCAACATTTTATCCATTTAAGTCAATAGCCTATTAGAAATTCTAATTGAAAGTTCAATACTCTGCATCAAGTCTTACAATCGAGGTGCCTTGAAAAGCCATTCCAGGTCTTAATCTCTTTATCATTTGGTATTTTGAAGCCTAACTTTGTTCTTGTTAGGCAGATCAATGGCATTAATTTACAAAATGGGGAAAATGTCACCCTTCATCCTTTAAATCTCAGCACAGCGAAGAGCCGCGTAAGCGAATCTGATCGTTGCTCTTCCATATTAACAGAAAACAGGGCCATGAGAGACCTGACCTACAATTTTTAATTACTGCATGAAAAATTCAGTTCCTGGAAGATGAATAGAAATTTGCGGGTGGGGTGGAGAAAGGGAAGCAGAAAGCAGAGGTCCAGGTAGTGACAGATTATTGAGCTTTAACTCTTGAGAAGACAGCTGCCCAAGCAAAATATTATGAACGTCTCCTTTGGCATCTCTCCAAGGTTGTCCCAGTTCCTATTGTTTAGAAGGTTGGATCTGTTTTAGCGCAACTTGTTTTCAAAGTTGACTTCATTCAGTGGCTATGCTTACAACAGAGTGGCTTGGTTGGCAAATATTACTCATCAGGGTAACCATGGAGTGACAGTTGATTGAATGTCTAGGGAGACTCACAGTCATCCAGGTCATGGTTGTCCCAAAGATGTTTTTTCAAGAGGCAACTGGACTTTCTGGTTTTTCTTTGAAGACGTTTCCCTTCTCATCCAAGAAGCTTCTTCAGCTTCAGAGGATTCAATCAACTGCACCTTTGGGACTGTATGTATGTATGTAAGTAGGCATGCATGTATGAATGTATATATTTAAAGCATTTATAGAGGCACTCATTTTTCAAACAAATCCCAATCAAAAATTAAAAGACATATAAACTCATGTGAAAACTATTGTAGGAGATGACCGGGCTGAACCCAAGGGCAGGGTCAAATGTGTCATCAGTTGGGAGTCACTATGCTCCCACGAAAAACATAAGCCCATCCCTCCATGAATTCTATTGACTCCTATGTAGCACTGATTTGCCTTGACCATTAGTAGATCAGATTCTTAAATATAGGTAGCATGAAATAAACTCATAGTACTTTTGGACTCTATCCAGGCTCCTGGTTTCTTGTACTTGACACTCTAAAACTGAACATCTGTACTCTGTACTTTTGAGTGCCTGGAGCAAAAATACAATAGCGTCCGCAGCAAATTGCTAAGATGTTCATGCAATTATGTAATCCTACCAATGATATAGAATAACAGAGTTGGAAGGGACCGTGGAGGTCTTCTAGTCCAACCCTGCTTAAGCAGGAGACACAGTACCATTCCAGACAAATGGCTGTCCAGGCTCTTCTTGAAAACCTCTGGTGATGGAACATCCACAACTTCAGGAGGCAAGCTGTTCCTCTGATTAATTGTTCATACTATCAGGAAATTTCTCCTTATTTCTAGGTTGGATCTCTCTCTCTCTCTCTCTCTCTCTCTCTCTCTCTCTCTCTCTCTCTCTCTCTCTCTCTCTCTCTCTCTCTTTTGGATTAGTTTCCTCTAATCTCTTTTTGATTAGTTTCCATCCATTGTTTCTTGTCCTGCCTTCAGGTACTTTGGACAATAGGTGGACCCCCTCTTCTCCGTGACAGCCCCTCAAATATGGAAAGACTGCTATCATATCACTCCTAGTCCTTCACTTCGTTCAGCTAAACCCGGAGTGTCAAACTCAAGGCCTGTAGGGGCAGATCCGACCCGCAGGGTGCTTATATCTGGCTCTCAGGGTCACCCTGGAAACAGCAAAGGACCAGTCCTTGGTGGCTCTGCTAGTGAAAAGGGAGCTCAGGACGGCCTCCTGTGGCCCTCCCAGGCTCTGTTTTCAGCCACGATGGGCTCCTGCAGCCCTCTGCCAGTGAAAAAGGAGCTCGGGGAGGACTGCACATGCCTTCCCCGGCTCCATTTTCAGCTGCAGGTGCTCTCAACACAAGTGACATCGAGTGGTCATGCCCACCTTGGCCATGCCCACCCAGCCCCCTGATGCAGCCCTCAATGAAATCGAGTTTGACACCCCTGGACTAGATGTACCTAATTTCTCTATGGTTCATTGTACAGTTTAGTCTCCAAAACCCATACCATCTTTGTTGCTCTTGTCTGCATTCTTTCTAGAAGTCTCTCAACTTCTATTTTGTACCATGGTGACTACTGGATGCCGTATTCCGAGTCTGTGGTTACATGATTATGTACTTGTGTCAGGATACACAATGCAAATATGTGGACTGTATTACACATTTTCATTGCCCCCGGCCTAGAACCTTCCATAAATGGTCAAGGAGAGGTAGAATGGGGTAACAGAGAAGGGCGGTATAGAAATCTAATAAATAAATAAATAAATAAATAATAAATAAACAGATGAATAAACGAGCAAGCAAAGAAGAAAGAAACAGCAGGAGGAACACCATTTCCAAGAAAAAGGCCAGTTCAGAAACACCAACAAAAGAAATTGGAAGGAATTTCTCAAGCATTCTGCTGAGAATAAGATGAGAACACAAAAGACACTAGAAGCACAGAGGAAGAAAAGACATAGAATTTACAAAAGATATGTTGGTATCATTACTACTTTTTGTTGTTGTTATTTCAGAGGTGGTATTCAGCCAGTTTGGACCGATTCGCTCAAACTGGTAGTGGAAATTACGGGTGGCATCTAACACCAGCGAGATTGGCAAAAATGTACCACAACCTATCATCCCAATGTTGGAGATGCGGTCACAAACTAGGGACATACTACCACATGTGGTGGATGTTCCCTAAGGTGAGGAAATTTTGGTATAAAATTAAAGGGTGGTTGGAAGAGAATACACTCCAAAAGATGGATTTTAAACCAGAGATGTTCCTCCTAGGAATGATTGATAGAAAAATGGAAAAAGTCTGTATTATATTATATTGCATATTCTAACAGCGGACAGAATTACTCTAGCGCAAATGTGGAAGTTGACCAATACACCATCTGAAGAAACAATAATTTAAAAAAATCCTTGAATGCACCGAAATGGACAAATTAACAATGGAGATCAAAGAAAGTGATGACTCAGAATATTACAAAGTGTGGAACAGGTTCTATACATGGTTAGAAAACAGAAATTAAATTAAGAAATAAGAATATAAAGTGAAATTTGATATTAATATACTGGATATAAATGTAAATAATGACCCTGCTTACAAAAAGATTAATTATGCATATTTAAAAATAAAGAGAAGGATCGGAAAGATATAAGTTAAAAGTAAAGACAAAAGTTGATGCAGAAAGTTTGACGTAAGTGTATGTGTTTTGTTTTTTGTTTTTCTCTTGTTTTCTTTTGCTATTGTTTTTTGGATTTAAAAATGTAAAATACTCAAAAATTATTAAAAAAAAAAAAGAATACCACCCCTGTTGTTATTGTTATTATCCTTGTACTACCAGGGAGAATAGGCTATGGGGAAAAAGTAAGGCTTTAGTGAGACTCTATATTAGCCTTGCAAGCTGGAATAATGCTTCAGGCTAGAAATTCCCCATTCCTGTTTTAGCTAAAAGACAAGAGAATAGCCCGGGGAGGAATCTTTCTTTCTCTAAAAGCAGCTATCCAAGATGTTTTAGCAAAGAGACGGGGCAACAAATCAACGCAAAGGACAACGCCAGAACCAAGGGCTACAGTGAGGAAAGTCATCCCGGGCCTGAAGGCCAAGCCGAAGAATGAATCAGAGACAGGAAGATTGTGTTTCCTCCTCCAGAGCTGTCTAGTCTAAACAGGAAAGGCTTCCCAACCCTTCATGTCAGGATGTTCCAAAGTTCGGTTTGGTTTCCTTCATCTGTCTTCTAGGGTTGCGAGCACACAAAGCCAAGCTTGGAAGATTTGCAAACCCAGTTGGGCTGGAAGGAGTTAAGCCAACACGAGGTGCAACCCTCCTGTGGCTGTGAGACAAACCAGCCTGCTTTTAGACAAATTGAGCAAAAGAGTCCTTTTAGCTCGGCAGGCGCATGGCTCGCCAGACAAAAGAGCCCTTCTCAAAATGCCTTGAATAGACCCATTATTCTAAAAAATTGGGTTATAGAGCTCCCCCACTTCACACCCACTGCCACCTGTGATTAGTTGCTGCTGCTTCTTTTTACAGTCATTAGTGAGCCCTTTGATAGCAGATGATTGTTTAAAGGCCTAGCGATGAGGATGAAGGAGGTCTTTTTGGCATCCCACCCCAGGCACGCTTGCACAGGTGAGGGGATAAAAGAGGAGGAGATTTTGAAATGAGAACATCCCCACTTTGGGGGTTGTTCTGGACTTCCATCTCTCTAGCCAGAAGACAGGAAGGAAATTTAATTTCATATTCAAATCAGCGGTGGGTTTCAGGTTATGTTACTACCGGTTCATCCTGCATGCACACACTTTCTTCATGCATGCACTTCATGCAGTTCGCGCATGGTCCCGCCTTCCACACATGTGCCTGGCCTCAAAAACATGGCTAAATCGGTTGGCATAGAGCCTGGGCAGGAAGGCAGGCCCACCCACTATTTCCGCTACCGGTTTCAGGAGAACTGGTTCAAAATGGCTGAATACCACCTCTGACTCAAATCCATCTGATAACCAAACTTAGTAAACATATGAGAAACTGTGATTAAGATGGCCCACCCAAATCACATTCTGACTTCTGTTCCAGATTGGTATGGTTTAATGTGTCATGTAAACACTGAATACCTGTATTTTTTTTTAATTCTATAGAATAAATCATTAACAAAACACAAATAGAAAGCAGAGGAAAGTTTGGAAAATGGGGGAAAGAATATAAACCCTAATGGAGAAAATGCCTAGAAGGGAGTTTTCTGAATGCACTGTGATAAGACTACACCTCAAGGAGGCAGAAACTCAGAAAAACGTGAATTGGCAGCAGAGATATAGGAAAAACATTATCCCTCTTCACTGCCATCTGGTGGTTGTCTGCATTTTTGCAACAGAGATCTGGGTTCTCCAATTTTGTAATAGCCCATCCTTTAAAGGATAAATTAATTTATGTGATACCCCCTCCATTTATATTTAAAAATAATGGTTTCATTGAGCATTGGGCAAGAAATAAATACACCGTGTATGCTTAATAAGTAATCGGTAAATCACAAGAAATCTGAAATCCAACATTATAACTGTCTATTGGGGCTCATGTACACCAAGGCAAAGAATCAAGTCTGAAGGGATATTTGGCAGAAGCCGGGACAAGTAACGGGAGCTCATCCCATTATGCGGTACTAGGGATTCGAACTGGTAGTGAATTACCGACGTTTTGATCGGCAAACTCAGCCCCTGAGCCACCACATCCCTTTGTGTGTGTGTGTGTGTGTGTGTGTATCTACCTAAACATTAAACAATTTGCTAAATCCTGCTAGGTGTGACCAGACACAGTTTTTGTACTACCAGGTACCGTGTTGACTTCATACAATGAGTTAATTCTATACCAGGTTCAGCATGTTTTGTAAACATAGCCATGATGTTCATGATTTAAAAGAGCTCCCTGGGGAACAGGGGAGTGGACTATCCTGGGGATAGCAGTAGAGAATATCTCATCAGCGTAGACCACTGCTGAGAAAGGAGATAAAAGCTTCCATTACTATGAATATATTATAAGCAACACAGGAAAGCAGAAAGGAAGCCTACATTATTCAAGAGATTATCGAGCCCAACACCTTTTGAGCGGTTAATGGCAAAAACGGTTTCTGTAAAAATCTGATGGGATCAAACAATCGCCTGCAAAAGAATGAGCTTCAACGGACATGCTTCGAACTTAAATGCGCTCTGGACTGGAGCCCAGAATGCGTCCTTCATTCCCCTTCGTTCACCTGGGAGGAAAACAACATTTGAGATGAATTACGCCGGATAACACAGCACCCCTAACACCCCTTTTTTTTCTTTTGGTGTCATCGAAAATAATGCCTCTCCTTGCTCCTTCCTTTTGAATTAGATGCAGGTTGTAGGAAGAGAGAATAGTCTTGTACGTCAACTCAAGGAAAGTGTGCAGAAAATACTTTGCTTTGTTACTGCTGAGAGCTTTATCGTCCTTTCCAGGCTTTTGAACAAGAAGGTTGGCATTTTCATACAAATATGCTTAGCATAGATTGGGTGGGATTATAGAATTGTAGAATCTTAGAGCTGGAAGCGACCGTAAGCCACTGATTATGACCTCTGCTTGAAATTGAATATATACATGGTAAGGGAAGCTGCCTATCACTCTAGGCCTTAAAGTTGTGGTCGCTTTAAGAATGGCTCAGAAAGATGTTAGCCGGAGGAGTCTTCCACAATATATTTCCTTCGAGAGATTTGGAAGCAATATTTCCATTGATCCTATCCACCATAACTGGTTGGATTGAAAGGATTTGGTCAAAAATTTCTGGAAAATATCAGGCTGTTGAAGGCCGCTCTGGAGTCTTCTCAGCTATCGATGTTTCAGAGAAAATCCAACGCATGCTATTTCTAGAGCAGTGATGGCTAACCTTTTTGCCATCACGTGCCAAAAGTGTGTGGAGTGGGGGGGGGGTCATGCACATGCGTGCCCACGTCCATAATTTTATGTGCCCCGCCTCCTGCACGCATGGGACTGGAAGTCGACAAACGGGCTAGAAAGAGGCCTAGAAAGACCCTGGAGCCTGGGGAGAGCAAAAAACTGGCCTTCCTAACCCCTCCCCCAGGCCCTCTGGAGGCAGGAAACTATCTGTTTCCATACTTCTGGTGGGCCCAGAAGGCCTGAAAATCAGCTGGCTGGCGTACACATGCGCACATGAAGCTGTGGTCACGTGCCAACTGATATGGCTCCGCATGCCACCTGTGGCACGTGTGCTATAAGTTCACCATCATGGCTGTGGAGAATTGTGGGCAAAATCTTGAGTGCCATACCCAGGGATATTTCTTGTATTGTTTTAAAGATGAATGTTAATTTATATGCCAGCTTTCTTTCTTGCGGGAAATCCCGAGGAGTTTATCATGGAAACATCTAAAGCACAGCCAGGTTTATCAATAAGAAAATTGAGCAAGAGGAAGATTACTTCCTTAAGATCATTTGGACAGCTGGCAAGTATCTGGCTGAGTGAATGTTTACAGCACCCTGTAGAGTGCTATCTACTTGATAATAAAAGGGGGAAAAATGCCCTAGTAACCAGACATATCATCAGCTGTTGGCAGAAGACTTCCATACCAAGAGTTCAATCTTGATCAGATCATTGCACCTGACTGGCAAAGGTATAAGAGCAGTGTTTCTTAATCTTGATAACTGGAAGATGTGTGGACTTCAACTTCCAGAATTTCCCAGCCAGCATGGTAGCTGGGGAATTCTGGGAGTTGAAGTCCATATATCTTCCAGCTGTTAAGGCTGAGAAACACTCTGCTATAGAGTGGTCTTTGCCTTCTTCATCTTAATGGTTAGTACTTGGATGAGAGACTACAAAAAAAAAATCCCAGGGCTGTAGATTAGACTGAATAGTTGGGGGGAGGGGGGAAACCCCAGCAGGCTTTGAAAATTTCATGGAGATGTCCAGACAGTCAACAGGAGACAAGCTTATGTCAAATGAGGTGTTGCTTTTTCTTTATATAATACTGCGAGATGGAACTTTTACTTGATATAGAAGGAAGGTATGGGTTCCCTACTAAATCACGTTTGATAAAAGGAACATAGGAATATAAGCAGTGTTCTGCTGGATTGGTCCCTTAATCCATCTAGTCCAACAATCTGTTCTCACAGTGGCTTACCAATTGTACATGGAGGACCAGTAGTCTTCCAGCAGATGGCCTTCAGAGACAATAGCAATAGGACTTAGTCTTATATGCCACCCGATACAGGGGTGGGATTCAGCCGGTTCAGACTAGTTCGAGCAAACCGGATGCTAATTGTACATCTGCTTCACCGAACTGGTAGTTGCAAGGACTGTCTGACCCCGCCCACCCCACCCCGCCCATCTCAGGAGTCTCCATGTGGCCCGTTTTGGATGCAAGGTAAGTGCAGGGCCCGTGCAGAGGCTCTGGGAGGGCGAAAAACTGGCTTTCTGGAAGTTCCGGAAGTCTGAAAAAGAGCCCATTTCACCCTCCTGAAGGCTCGAGGAAAGCCTCTGTATCCTGGGGAGGGCAAAAATGCCCTCCCACCATGGTGCAGGAGAATAGGCCACGCCCCCACGGCCACATCCACCCAGCAACTGGGCAGAAAACCTGTTGCTAATTTTTTTCAATCTCACCCCTGACCCTATGGTGCTCTACAGCATTCTCTGGGTAGTTTACAGAGTCAGTGTATTGCCCCAAAGAATCTGGGTCCTCATTTACCATTTTACCAATTTGGAAGGATGGAAGGCTGAGTCAAGCTTGAGCTCCCATCAGGATTGAAGTCCCATTTCCCTCAAGACTAAAAACCATTGATACTTATGGCTTTCATAACGCATTACAGTGTGCTATTAATTTTTCTCCATACTTTTCTTTCACAATTAGGACAGTTCACGGTGAACTGAAGTTTTTAAGAAGTTGCTACGAGAATTTCCCAGCTTGCCATATGAAAGTACTCTTAGGGAAAAGTTGCATGGTTAAGTCTGCTTCCAGCCCATATCATTTTGTACCACTCCTCTGTCACGTTTCTGTACAACAGCTTTCAAACCAGATGGAAATTGTCAATATTTATTATGTAAATCTGTGCTTTAAATGCATTTTAAAAGAGGGATATCTAAAATATGGTTTTCTTGAAATAGTTGCTTTTAAAAGATTCATTATGAGATGCAATTTCAAAATTCACATTGTTGAATGCATTTGTTCGTTTTTAAGAACTGTCCTGTATCCAGGATAAAACAACAACTTTCCAATGGGTTACTTCATACTGTAATTGGAGAAAAAAAATCAAATTCCTCAAGGATCACCAAACATTGTTGGAAAGTTCTGCAGTTTAAAATGTTATTAGCATCAGAAAAATGCCAAGTTTAGCTATGATATTTCTGAAACCCTATGTCTAGCTAGGGTTTCATCGGTTCTGACAACTTTTACAGCTCTGGATTTTAGTAGATAGACTTGGCCACCTGCAAGCTTGCCTCTCTTAAAGACTGGAACAAAAAATATTTTTCAATTTGCTCCAACTGTAACCCCAAAATGTACCAAACACACTGAGATGATGTCATGCTATTTGAAATGCAAATAATAACAACCCTGCTTGGTAAATGTGAAATTTATTTAAGGTCGAGTCTACTTTGATGCTCAGTTAATTAACCTGATATAAATCCCTATCATTCAGCATCGCAAATAAACAAATAAAATTGAGTGAGTGATCCGTTTCCTTGAACTGGTCAGGAAAAAAAAATGACTAGCATGAATTGCAAATAGAATACAAATACGTACATTTTGTTTTCATTATGGTGTTTTTGTACGTTTTAGTCACAACAGACAAATCGTTGGAATTAATGGGGTTTAATGGAATCAAGTAGCTACTGTGTTTCCCCAAAAATAAGAACTATTCCAAAAATAAACCCTAGCTTGATTTCTGCATGTGTGCCAGTGGTGGGTTTCAAAAAAATTTACTACCAGTTCTGTGGGTGTGATTAGCTCTGTTTCAAACTGTCCCCTTTGCAAGCAGACAAAGCTTTGTCTCCCTCTTCACCCAGAGGGAGAAGTGTTTGGGCAGCTACTACTGCCCCTGCCCTCTCCATCCCACTGTCTGCTTGCCCGCAGTCTCAATTGGGGCCAATCTCTCAGCACGCCCTAGGCTCCATCTGCCCTGCCAGAAGGTTGAAGAGCCCCCACGAGGCACTGCGGCCAAGAAGTGTCCCAGCAGAAGCTGGGCTAGCATGCAGGGTGAATGGAGGCTGAAGCATGCCTAGAGCTTGGCCCACTGCAGCCACAGGCAAGCAGACAGTGGGATGGAGAGCATGGGGCCAGCGGTAGCTGCGCTCCCACTCCCATCAGCTTGCCACCTCCTTAAAATAAGCCCTGTCCGAAAATAAGCCTGAGTGCTTATTTTCAAGCCCAAAAGAAAATAAGACCGGGTCTTATTTTCATAGAAACATGGTAATTTGTTGTAGCAGTTAAGGCACTGGACTAGAAATCAGGAGACCATGAATTCTAATCCTGTCTTGGCACAAAGTCAGCTGGGTAATCTAGAGCCAGTCACCTTCTCTCGGCCATAGAAAACAGGCAATGCAAACCACTCTTGAAATCCTGCCAAGAAAACTGCAAAAACTTGCCCAGATTCAATGCTATTTTAAAAGCACAAAATAAATAAGGAAGTGGCATAACTTGGGTATCCCAGCAAAGTACTGTGGAAGTTATTTTTTATAATGATAAAAGATTACAATAAAAGATGCAGATTGCCTTCATCACAAAAGAGGCAAGTTTCCTTTGCATTGTCTGTATATGTAAAAACTGAAACTTGTTGCCTTAAATTACCCAGATGATAGAAAGATTAGATAGACAAGAGATATATAGATGAGTATAGATGAGAGGGAGATGATAGGTAGGTAAGTTGGTTGGTAGAGATAGATAGATAGATGATAGATAGATAGATAGATAGATAGATAGATAGATAGATAGATAGATAGTAGATAGATAGATAGATAGATAGATAGATAGATAGATAGATAGATAGATAGATGAATAGATAGACAAAAAGATAGACAGACACTGTAGACAGATGAGAAATACAGATGAGGAAAATGAGAGAGATAATAGAAAAATGAATGGATAGTTGGATGGGTGGATAGATGGGTGGGTAGAAAGATGGATGGATAGATTAGATAGATGGTTGATATTTATTTATTTATTTATTTATTTATTTATTTATTTATTATTTAAATTTTTATACCACCCTTCTCCCGAAGGACTCAGGGCAGCGTACAGCCACAATAAAACAACATATGATACAAAATTTAAAAACAATTTAAAAACATATTTAACAATTTGGCCCAAAATTTAAAACTCAAATTTAAAACTCAAAGATTAAAACCCAATACAACTCCTTATTAAGCCAGGCAAGCCTGTTGGAATAGTAAGGTCTTAAGGGCACCTTACTCATCTATCTATATTGTAGATAGATGAGGCAAATCTTGTATATATTGTAGATAGATGAGCTGCCTGTAATTACTGTAAGTTTGAATCTCACCAGGCTCCAGGCTGACTCAGCCTTCCATCCATTCTAAGGTAGGTAAACTGAGGACCCAGTTTGTGGGGGCAATAAGCTGACTTTATATAAATATAAAAAAGTATGAAGGCTTTTGTTTAACGCATTGTAAGCCGCCCTGAGTCTCCGGAGAAGGGCTGCATCTAAATCAATTTTTTTAAAAAAAAACAACATAGATGAGAATAGATCAGAGGAAGATGCTATAAAGAAAAATGGATGGATGGATAGATAGATGGAAAGAGATAGATAGATAGATAGATAGATAGATAGATAGATAGATAGATAGATAGATAGATAGATAGATAGAGACAGATGGTTAGTAGGTAGGTAGGTAGGTAGATAGATAGATGGTAGGTAGGTAGATGATAGACAGACAGACATATAGTTAGATGATAAATAGATTTATTTGTTCAACTTGTATGCCACCTTTCTCCGAAGACTCAAGATGGATAGATGGATAGATAGATAGATGATAAATGGATGGATGGATGGATGGATGGACAGAGAGACAGACAGATCTCTCATTTGAAAGCAAAATGCAGTACTTGCTTGAATTCTTGTATTGTAACCTTAACTTTTCTTCTAATGCTCCCTTACAATCAGAGCTGTTATAGTCTTATTCCTGGGATTAACTGTTCTGGGCTCAGCCTGTAAAGAAAGAGTCTGACAGATATAGCTCACAGAAGCATTCTACTGTAGAGCCCTTCAGATGTTTTAAATTGCAGCTTCCATTGGATGCCATCAAGATGTTCAATACCAAAGCCCAACTCCCCATTCTGCTAAAACCTCACTGTGTATAACAGCTAATGACCTAACATGCTTGATTTTTTTTCTTTTTTCTTTCTTTTTTTCTTTTTTTTAAAAGAGGCCTGTAGGATAAATGCAAAATGTGCTTTCAGCAGTCAACCACTATTCAGCATAGCACATTAAAAAATGTTAAGTACTAGTAACAGTAATAGGATCGTAATTTAAAGGATCATTAATTGATTTCTCCAATTTTCCTGCATCTAGAATGAGATGGAAAAACCATTAAAATGCTTTGTGGTGGCAAATAACACTGTTATCTGCCAGAAGGAGAAAAAAAAATAGAGCAGCCAAGCAAATTATACTGTGGCTAAGGTGTGGGATTCCTTAATATTCCTCAAAATATTAAGTTATGGCCAAGAACAATGTGAACTGGTTGGAGGTTCACTGTGGAGATGTGGAAAAACTCCAAGACTCTTGTGAATTTTTATCTCTCATGCGACCCAGCCTCCTTTTATTGTTTTTAATTTGTTAACAGCTCAGTTTTCTGCACTTCACAGCCCTTAAGGGAAGTATTTTTAAAAAGGCAGCAGGTATTTAGCATACAATCACTCACTTATTAAATATAAATGAAATGCCTACTTGAGGTGGTCAAGTAGACATGCTATCTATCTACATGGGGCGGGGGAAATCAACTTTTTAAAAGTCCTATTAATAGGACCTCAATAGGAACAGGAGGCTTGCGGTTAAATTACATCTACATCCCCTCTCAGTTGCCTCCTATTTCCAAATCATAAATGCATTTCCTTTATTATGAACAATCTCAGTAGTGCTGGAATAGTTTTTTAGGAAGGCATCCATGGCAAAGGGGTCAAAAAATGTAAGATGTGTGATTGAAACTTCATCTCTTTTAACTTGTGTCATATGAGTTGCATGTAAAATGGGCAAGGCTTGGATTGTGAGGTCACAATGACTATTTAAATAGATTAACAGAGTTGGAAGAGACCTAATAGGTCATCTAATCCAACGCACACACCCCACCTGCCCAAGTAGGAGACTCTACACCATTTCTGACTAATGACAGTCAGAAATGTCTCTTCTTGAAAGCCTCCAGTGATGAAGCTCCCACAACTTCCAAAGGTTCCATTGGTTGATTGTTCTCACTGTCAGGAAATTTCTCCTTATTTCCAGGTTGAATCTCTCCTTGTTCAGTTTCCATCCATTATTCTTGTCTGGCCTTCAGGTGCTTTGGAAAATAGCTTGACCCCCTCCTCTCTGTGACAGCATCTCAAATATTGTGTGAGAAATGGACAAATAGCCTATTGGACTACCAGAGCCCAGAGGTCTCAGAAGGACAGCAGGCCCTTAAAAAAAAAGCTACATGAACCAAAGTTTTAGACAGAAAGATTTCAAAGTGTATCAGAACTAATCCTGCTGAGCTGTTGCTGTGAAATGTGAGTTTGCAAAGTCCGTAATTTTGAAATATATTTGGAATCAGAACGTTGAAACTGTGAGAAATAAGGAACTGAAAGTAGCCGATGGATAGAAGTTTGAGATGTACATGGGTATATGTGGAGACTGTCCGTCAAGAAAGAACAAGGAAGTAAGTTGTGAAATGCATGCAGAAAAGTATAAAGAGAATGCCCTGGGATGACTTCATGGACACTGGCTACAGCTATTCCTTGCTGGACCTAGCTATTGTCTCTGGACCTCATTATATATGTGATCGCTTGCCAACAGAACAGGAAGTAATACAGAAAATATTTGCATGCGCAGAAATGGACAAATTAACCTTACAACTAAAAGATAAGGAGGACTCAGATTATTATATTATATGGAATAAATGGTATCAATGGACAAAACAGAGGAAGAAGAAAAGTGAGTAAGATGGAATCTAGAAGAAATTGATGTAATTAAAAACAGCACTGTCAGATGGATATAGTTGGAATAGTGTATATATGTATATGTATATTAAAAAAGTTATTAATATGTTAGTAGTTAGTTAATATATGAAGTTGAGTAATAGTACAAGTACATTTGTCTTTTGTTCTATTTTCTTTTGTTTATCTTTTTGCTTTTGTTTGACTAAGAAATTTGTGTATTTTAAATGTTTGTTTTTTAAAGTCTTAATAAAGGTTTGTTTTTAAAATTAAAAAAAATTAATGGGTTATTGATGGCTGTTCATGTTTCAAATTGTTCATGAAATAAACCTCTGGATCTTAAAGTAAGAATTGTTTGTTGTATTGTTGTTTCCTGTTTCTTTCACTGGAATATTTTTATGACAATTGGAACACTGCTATCATGTTTCCCCTGGTCCTTCTCTTCACTAAACTATCCATGCCCAGTTCCTGCAACTGTTCATCGTATATTTTAGCCTCCAGTCCCCTAATCATCCTGGTTGCTCTTCTCTGCACTTTCTGCAGTCTCAACGTCTTTTTTATAGTGTGGTGACCAAAACTGGATGCAGTACTCTAGGTGTGGTCTTACTAAGGCTTTATAGAGTGATGTTGGTACCTCACTTGATCTTGATTATATCCCTCTGTTAATTTTGACTTTTTTTTTAACCTTGCAAGATTCCCCCCACCAGATAAAATAAATAAATAAAATAAATAAATTATTTTTATTCATTCTATAACTTAGAACTGTCTCGTTTGCAGTCAGACCTAGGTATTGCATACAAAATTGTACGTAGTAATGCTTGACCTGTAAATGATTTTTTTCTGTTTTAATCACAATAACATGTGTGCAAACAACCACTTTAAACTAAAATGTAAATCGTTCTAAACTTGTGAAAAATATGATTTCTGTAATAGTCTATCTAAGTCTGAAATGCTCTAGCTTATCCAGTTGTCTCAGCTATAAATTTTAACAGTTTCAGTTACAAGTTGACTTCGGTGGACCTTACTTCAAACTTAAGTGGTCAGTAGTGGGGGCGTGCGTAAGTGCAATTATGTGCCTATTGTCCCTGTCCCTGTATCTTTTTTTCTTTTATTCTTGTTCTCGTTTTTGTTTGGCAAACTCAAACAAACAAACAAATAAACAAATAAATTTGTTTTTATTTGCAACCTGGCTAAAGCTGAAAAAAGCTTGAGCCTTTTATTGAAGCAAACTGAAGAGTGTTTTCCACATTTTAGCTGTGCTGATTTCTTGCAAGAAAGACCTACTGGATTCAAGGGTACAGGTAGTCCTCAACTTACAACCATAACCAAGCCCAAAATTTCTGTTGCTAAGTGAGATAGTTGTTAAGGGAGTTTTGCCCCATGTTATAACCTTTTTTTTTTTGTCACAGTTGTTAAGTTAGTAATATGGCTGTTGAGTGAATCTGGCTTCCCTTGGACTTTTCTTATCAGACATTCGCAAAAAGTGATCACATGACCCCAGGACACTGCAACAGTCATAAATATGAGTCAATTGCCACATGTCTGAATTTTAATTTCGTGACCTTGGGGATGTTGCAATGGCCGTAACTGTGAAAAACGGTCGTAAGCTCACTTTTTTCAGTGCTGTTGTAATTTACAACAATGAGCTATTGTAAATCGAGGACTACCTGTAGTAACATTTGAAAGGCATTCAATGCAAGGGCACCCCAATTCTGACAAATCCCTCTCCTCCAACACAGGGTCACATGACCACAATTTGGGCCCTTAGCAACCAATCCACATTGGCAGCCATTGGTAGCGTTTCACGATCACATGACTCTAATTTGCAATATATATTGCCAAAAATACCCCATAGAGAACTGTAGGAAGTTAGCACCCGCCCCTCTCCTAGGAAAATGAGATATTTTACGAAATATTAAAAGGGCAGAATATTTCCCCTAAACGGGAGGCACAAACTCACCCCACCCACCACCAACCTTTGTCAATGGGCCATCAAGGCCTGGGCCAGTCTATTCTACAAAACAAAGATCTACCTCCTTCAGGCAGAGCCATAATAGGAATCCCAAAGCCCTGCATTACATCATCACCCAGCAAGACTCAACCAAACTTGGGACTCAAAAACACAACCTACAGAGTTGCCCCTGCATGTCCCCATGGGAGTCTGACCACCAATCAGAATACAAGCTCAAATTCAAAAGCCCAGAGAAAGTATAAAACTCAGCATCTCTTCCCTTTTTTTCTCTTCACCCAAGATCTTCAAGGCATGTGATCCTGTCCACCATTAAAACCATCTTTCCAAGCAGCCACCATGTTTCCAGGGTCTTTCTCCCCACGTGGAACTGAACCCAGAAGGACATTTCTTCCAACAGAACAATGGCTTCACTTAACAATGGTCTCAAAAAAAAAAAAGCGCTCCTAAAATCCAGTCAGTTGTGTGATTAACAACTTTCGTGACTTAGGATCGTAACGAGCTGGCTCCATTACGGTCGTAAATCGAGGACTACCCATACTCAAAATCTTTCCTCCCTGGAGGCTTTGTAAGATTCAGTTCCCTGACAGTCCAATCTCCTCTCCAGCCCCCTGTAGTTTCTAGCCTTGTTTAATTTTTTTTTTCCTTTGACTGTCTGGCCAGCCTCCAGCCATTCCACTTTTAATTAGGGGGTTGCCACAAAAACAGCTTGTGAACACAGCTCCTTTTTCTGGCCTGGCTTCTCTTTGCTCAACACCCTCATCCGTTTTTTATTTCAAGGGAGGGAGGGAGCCGAAGGGAGGACAAAGGCCGATTGTCTGTCAGTCTGAAAATCCTTAATTGGTTTGTAAGCTGGCAAAACAAGCTCCTACAGTCTCCTCTGCTCAAATTTAAATTCAGCCTCAGGTTACATTTCCCTAGTTTGAAAAAAAAAAAAAGAAAAAAAAAAGAAAGGAAGGAAGGAAAAGGGTGGGGGGAAAGGGTGGGTGGGTGAAGAATCAGAGCTAATAAATACAGGGAAAGAAATGCCTTTAACACATCATCTTTGAGTGCAGCTACATCGCCAATTAGCTCGCGGAAGCTACTTCTCCGATGTTGTCCCACAATTTGGATTGCCATGTGCATTATCATAGAAATTTGTTGGCTGTTGCCTTGGAAACCAGCGACTGTTTTCCTGGTGCATGCCGGGAATCTTACATAAGGTGCGCAAAGGATTATGACACTGGGTACCAGATTCATAAATTATAAAAAATACGGAATTAGATAGGCCCTTGACGTTAAATCTTCTTTTTCTTTCCTCCTTTCCTCCCTTGCTTTTCCTTCTTCCCTTTCTAACTTCATTTCCTGTTTTCCTTTTCCCTTCCTTTCCCTCTCTTCTCTATTTTACTTTGCCTTTTCCATTACAGTTTCCTTTTCCCATTCTGTCTCCACTTCCCCTCTTCCCTTCCTTTCCTTCCCATTCTCCCCTTCCCTTTCTTCCACTCCCTCACTACTTCTTTCTTTCTTCTCTTTTCTCCTCCCTTTTCCTTCCCTTCTTCTCTTTCCCTTTTCCTTCCCATTCCATTTCTTCTCCATGTTGTTTCGTATCTTCCTTCCCACTTTCTCTTCCTTCCCTTCCCCATCCTCTCTTCCATTTCTTTTTCTCTTTTCTTTCCTTTTTCTTCCCTTTCCATCTTTCCCTCTCTTCTTTCTTTCTTTTTCCCTCTTCCTTCCCTTCTTCTTTCCATCTTTTCCTTCCCTTCTTTCCCTTCCCTTCTTTCCCTTCTTTTTCTTTTCCCTTTCTTTCTTCCCTTTCATTCTTTCCCTCCTGCCCTTCCTCTTTCTTCTTTTTCCCTCTTCCTTCCCTTCTTCCCTTTCCCTCTTCCATTCCTGTTTCTTTTTTCCGTCCCTTCCTTTTTCTTTTCTTTCCTCATTAGCCTATCAATATAATTGTTTGTATATTTGCCAAATTGTTAGTTATTACAGTGCGGAAGGGAAGCGTATACATTTCATTGTACAAATCTAGTCCTTAATATTTAGCATCTTAAAGACAGTTGCCAGAGATATAATAGCAATAGCAGACTTATATACCGCTTCACAGTGCTTTACAGACCTCTCTAAGCGGTTTACAGAGTCAACCTATTGCCCCCAACAATCTGGGTCCTCATTTTAGCCACCTCAGAAGGATGGAAGGCTGAGTCAACCTTGAGCCTGGTGAGATTCGATTTGTCAAAATGCTGGCAGCCGGTGATCAGCAGAAGTAGCCTGCAATATTGCACTCTAACCACTGTGTCATCGCAGCTCTTAAATGCCGTAATAAAATGCCATAATAAACTCAGTTAATGTCGATAAACACCTTTCTATGTTTTCCCCATTAAGAGTTTAGGTCAATAAATTTATATCTTAGTTTGAAGAATTAAGTCAGACAAACTCAGATTTCAAAGAATAAACTATTTTTAAAACGATGCCAGGATCCACCAACTGTTTCACACAGAGACACCTCTTTCCCTGCTTCAGGAAGTGAAGTTGGTTTGGACTTGGTGTGTTGCTGTTATTTAAACTGCAATTGTTCTGATTTTCTAGGAAGTGAAAGAAAAACAGAATATGTAAAAACAGTTCAGTGTTGTGCAGTTCAGGAAGGAAGAATTTTTTTTTCAAACTTTCTTATTTTCATCTGTAGAAAAAGAAGCCACTGCCTCAGTGGTGGGTTTCAAATTTTTTTACTCCCGGTTCTGTGGGTGTGGCTTGGTGGGTGTGGCTTGACTTGGTGGGCGTGGCAAGGGAAGGATACTGTAAAATCTTCATTCCCTCCCCATTCCAGGGGAAGGTTACTGCAAAATCCCCATTTCCTCCCAATTAGCTGGGACTGGGAGACAGAGAATAGATGGGGGCGGGGCCAGTCAGAGGTGGTATTTACCAGTTCTCTGAACTACTGAAAATTTCCACTACCGGTTCTCCAAAACTGGTCAGAACCTGCTTAAACCCACCTCTGCACTGAATGGAATTTTCTTACTAATTTCTCCATCATGCTTACTGATAAGATTTCTCCAACATGAAACCGTGCAGGCTTCCCTTCCCTTCTGTAGTTCTCTGGATCTGTGCTCAATCCAGGCATTATATGGAAGATAGAAAATGTTGGCCAGAAATTCTGGGATAAAAGTCAGGGGGAAAAAGTTCCTGTTATTGAGAAAGTCTGGAATAATTTGGTGAAATGTTCTTTTTTTTTTCCCCGCTCACCAATCAAGTGCCAGTTGCATGCTGTTATCATTTGTGAATTAGTATATAGAGATAGTCCTCCATTTATAACAGTTTGTTCAGTGACCGTTTAAAGATACAATGGCACCAGGGGTGGGTTCTACTTACCTTTACTACCAGTTCGCAACAGGGCCGCATGCGCAGAAGCTTCCTGATGATGTCGAGGTCGGTGGGCGGAGCCACCTGCCGGTTTTACTACCGGTTCTTACAAACCGGTCTGAACCAGGACACTGAAAAAAGTGTCTTATGACCTATTTTCACACTTACAACCATTGCAGCATTCCCTCATGGTCATGTGATCGAAATTCATACACTTGGCAACTGACTCATATTTATGACTTTTGCTGCATCCCAGGGTCATGGGGTCACCTTTTGCCCCCTTCCAACAAGCAAAGTTAACGGGAAAGCCAGATTCACTTAGCAACACTATACACCTTAACTATGGCATGAAAGGTCATAAAATGGGGCAAAACTCACTTAACAACTATCTTGCTCATAAAATGTGGGCTCAATTGTCGAGGTCTACTTGTTTTATGAAATTCACTCATGATGTCTCAGAGTTTGAAGGGGAAGTACATTTTTCATCGACAAAGGCGCGCCCGCACACCACATTGAGTTGACTGTAAGGTACTACTCAATCTACCTTCCCTTTATTTAATATCCATATCGGTACTCAGCTGTGTGAGAAACATCTATAAATAAATAGCACTGTGTACACCAAAAAGCATTTCATGCTGGTAATTTTAAATGATGTATCGCCCAAGCAAGCTTTTCCACTCCTTTGAGCACTTCGAGTTTGCTTTACCTGTTGTATTATTGCTTGCCTGGCCAG
This sequence comes from Masticophis lateralis, assembly GCA_030761175.1. Lineage (NCBI taxonomy): Eukaryota > Metazoa > Chordata > Lepidosauria > Squamata > Colubridae > Masticophis > Masticophis lateralis. The sequence continues at coordinate 15,000,038 of JAUDYJ010000001.1, forward strand.
ATTTGCAAGAGAGAGAGAAGCACAATGAAAGTTGTTTGAGATGAAACAATCTGATGAATCCTCCCGTTAAAAAAAGAAATAAAAAAAAAGAATCCCTCTCATCAGAAATATTGTTTTTCTTTCCTTTTAAAACATTACCAGTAACTGAACATTTTAAAATACCACTTTCTTGTAGGTAAAAACAGTACATTTGCTCTTTGTAAGACAATGTAGAGATTCTAATGCTTACCGGCTAGTATAAAACAGTGGCATAAAAAGGATCCCAAGGAGATCAAGGCCCAGGCTTGCTATAGCAGTAGCAATAGCTCTTAGACTTATATACCACTTCATAGTGCTTTGTAGCACTCTCTAAGCAGTTTACAGAGTCAGCATATTGCCCCCAACAATTTGGCTCCTCATTTTACCCACCTCGGAAGGATGGAAGGCTGAGTCAACCTTGATCCAGTCGGGATCGAACTCTAGACTGTGGGCAGAGTTTGCCTGCAATACTGCATTCTAGCCACTGTGCCACCAGAGCTCTAACCTAGACCTGACATATTTTCTAAACTAGTGTTCCTCAAACTCTCAAGTTCTCAAACTTCAAGATGTGTGCACGCTGGCTGGGGAATTCTTGGAGGAGAAGTCTGCACATCTTGAAGTCTGAGAAACACTGCTCTAAATTAGGTAAAGTATCACTGAATCAGGGGTGAGTTCTACTTACCTTTACTACTGATTTGCAATGGGGCCGTGCGTGTGCACTGAATTCACTCGTATGCACGTGTGCCCTTCTGCGCATACACAAAAGCTTCTGTGCATGCACAGAACCGTTCTGATGACGTGGGGGTTGGTGGGCGGAGCCTCTCTTCGGTTTTACTACCGGTTCTATAGAACCGGTCTGAACCGGGGACAACTTACCACAGGTTCTATAGAATCGGTCCGAACCAGGGGCAACCGGGGGCAACTGCACTGAAGGTAAGAACAAACACAAATATTTTGAGATCATCTGACTTGAGCAAAATGAAACCAACCTTAGTGTTTCTGTTTCTGGTGGCAGTGGGATTGAGTGGCACTGTGGACTGAGCCAAGCAAGCTACCCTCTGGAGGGGGAAAATTTATTGATTGATTGATTGATTGATTGATTTATGTGATTTATATGCCGCCATTCTCCCCGAGGACTCAGGGCGGCTTACAAAAACAATTATGAATACAAATCACAATAAACACATTAAAATACATTAAAATCTATAAAAACATTCTAAAACTATATAACCCCACGACCGTAATATTCTTTAAACAGCCATGTCTTTAATCCCCGGCGAAAGGAGAGGAGGTTGGGGGCCATCCTGAGGTCGGTGGGCAAACTATTCCAGAGGGTCGGGGCTCCGACAGAGAAAGCCCTCCCCCTGGGGGCCGCCAGCTGACATTGCTTGGCTGACGGCACCCCGAGGAGGCCCATTCTATGGGAGCGCACTGGACGGTGGGAGGAGGGCAGGAGGTGATCCTGTAAGTATCCTGGGCCTAAGCCATGTAGGGCTTTATAGGTTAAAACCAGCACCTTGTAACGAACCTGGAGAACAACCGGTAGCCAGTGCAGCCCGCGCAGGAGAGGTGTAACACGGGCGTAACGAGAGGCCCCCGTAACTACCCGCGCGGCCATGACCTACATCACAACTGTTCAAGTTCCACATCTGTATTTCTTAAGGATACAGGTGGGTGTTTGAAGAGTACATGTGGGTTATTATCCAAAGATGCCTAGACTACCCAGAAAATTATCTTAACAGAGAGCAAATCCCACACCCTTCTAACACTGATGAGGTTACCTAGTCAGGTAATGAAATGTCTGCAAGTAAAGAACCAAGCTTAGAAAGCACCAAGGGACCCATTATTCAACCCTTAGCTACAAATATTCTCTTCTATTGAAACTCTTCCTCAATCTATATATATATAGACATATATAGACATCTTTCTTGACAGTCTTCCAACTAGTGCTAATAGCCTTTATTATTGTTGGCAAGGATCCTTTAGCTTTCTTTGGCATGCAAACTGCAAGCATCTGGCAATGGTTGTGTGCTTGTATGATGGTTTTCTTCCTGAGCAACATGATTGAGGTCCAGCGAATGTCAACAGGTGCATCTGAAATAACTTTAAATCATGTCCCCAGTCTGAGTGTGGAGACCTTTCTTTCAATGCAACAACTTGTCCAAGATGCCAAACTGGAAATATAATTGTAATATTTCATTCTCACATCAACGGTCTTGGCAATACATTTCTCAGTTATGCATACAGCAAATGGATAATCAGCATTATATTGACTTTAAAGCTAGGAAGCTATTAGTGTTTTCAGTCAAATATCTGCTAGGGGAAACAAAAAAAAAAACACATCTCCCACAATAGGGTATTTGTTCAAATTCCCTCAGAAATGAAATTGTACATTAATGATAATGCACATGTCTTGATGAGCATATGCACCTGGGAGAAGATGCACTTAACTATCTAGAAAATATAGCTCTGGAAAAACAAATTAATCCATTTATCAGCTCATCCTCTCCATTCAAAAGAATGATTGGGAACAGTGATTATAGCCAGAAGAATAATAGTTTTGTTTGTGAAAAACAGAAATCAGATAATGATTTAAACCAGTTTTCCCTTCCTTGGATTCCTCAATGTGACTTGATTACAATTCTCATGAAGATTGGGAATGATGAGAGCTGCTGGACAATAACATCATGGAATCAAATTTGGCAAAATGTCAGTCTATAACAGTGATGGCTAATCTTTTTACCATTGTGTGCCAGGAGAGGGAGGTGGGGGAGGTTTGCACACACATGTGGCCACACTCATAATTCTATGCGCCCCGCCCTGCACATGTGCACGCAACCCCCCTCCCCCCCCGCTCCTGGCATGCGATGGCCCGATAGGCCCGTTTTTCTTTCTCACCTGGCTCCAGATCCTCTCTATGCATCTGGGGAGGGTGAAAACAGCCTTCCCCACCCCCTCGGAGGCCCTCCAGAGACCTGAAATGGCCCATTTCCTGGTTGGACAGGAAGTGACTTTTTTTGCTGCCCCAGCTTCCAGAGCTTCTCTAGGAGTCTCTGGAGGCTGGGGACAGCAAAACCAAGGGTTGGGTCCTGTCCAACCCAAAGTTGGGAAACAGGCCGTTTTGGGCCTCCAAGTGGGTGGGGAAGGTGGGGAAGAAAAACAGGCCTCCTTTCTCCCCAGGCCCTTCGGAGGCAGGAAATAACCTGTTTCCCTACTTCTGGTGGGCCCAGAAGGCCCGAAAATCAGCTGGCCAGTGCACGCCTGCACACCAGAGCTGATCTGGTGTGCCCACTGATATGGCTACGCATGCCACCTGTGGCACACATGCCATAGGTTTGCCATCACGACTCTATAACTTGAATCTTTTTTCATCAATTTGGAACCTAGAAACAAACTAAATATTTGCTAAATCGATTCAAGATACAAACATACGTTTTAATAATTAAAACAACAGTAATTGGCGATACATGCAACTTGCTTTCCTCATACAGGATAAAAATATTTTGTCAGTCATCAATCTGTACTAGAAGAAAAGTTGTTTACCCATCACAAATATGAAAAACAAAGAAATAATGATCTTTTATAACAAATCAGGTACAACAAGAAGGTGATATCTGAAAAGAATGCATCAGTTCTGGAATAAAATGACATCCAAAATCAGAACAGAGGCTAGCAGATCAAAGCTGATTTAAAATACAATGTATTAGATAGTATTTACAGAAGCAGAATTAGATGAACTGCACATTGTACAAAAGGTCAGGTTTTGATAGATAAAATAGTTTTGAAGAATTGCAAAAGGTGAAAGACCAATTTACATCTAGTCTGGATTGATTATAAAAAGGCATTTTATTCATTATCATATGGTTAGATCATCAAATATTTGAAAACAACTGATGTCAGCAAAAACATATGAATACTATATTAAAAAAAATAATGAAGCAGCGCAAGACAGAATTGGTAGTCGGAAATAAAAAAAAATATGGGCTTGTCAACATTAGGAGTGACATCTTCCAGGGTGACTCATTATCACCCTATTATTTGTCCTTATACTGATTCACTTTCAGTGATTTTGAAGAAAACACATTTTGACTACCCAAAAGCAAAAATTGCTAATAAGATCTCACATTTGTTTTATATGGCTGATCTGAAGCGTTACGGAAAATCAGAAATCAAAATCCAGTCATTGACAAATACTATAAGAATTTTTAGCACAGATGCAGCAATGGAACTTGGTTAGAGAAATGTGCTATAGTAGCAATAAAACAGGTTAAAAAACACAGGCAGGAATGGAATTGAAATGTTGAATGACCAAACCATTAGGAGTCATCATCATCATGATACCTACATCATCATAACACCTACAAATATCTGGGCATTTTACAGTTGGATAACATCAAGCAAGGGCAAGTTAAAAATGTGATTACCAAAGAATATATCCAAGGAGGGGGGAAATTGCTAAGAATAACATTGAATGGCAGAAATACCATCAAAGGCTTTTTTTTTTCTTTTTATGACCATGTAATCCTTTGCTTCAAGATGGAGTCGGGGCAACTGAATATAGCTGAGCATTTACTGAATAGATGCCCTTCCTAATGCCAAAGTGGAGTTTGCAGTACATATTTTCTTTTTGAGACCTGATAGAGAAACGTATGTCGCTGTCTGGGATTGAACTCTCAACCTTCCAAATAGGAAGTAAGCATCTTCACCTCTAGGCTACTGTGCCACTCACCATCAAAGCAATTAATACCTTGGCCATATCTATGATATGACACATTGCTGGAATTGTTAACTGGACACAAGCTGAATTGGACAGCTCAGACCAAAGAAACAAGAAAACTAATGACCATTCACTACATATTCCATCCCTATAGTGATATTGATAGATTATACCTGCCTGGCCGAAATGGAGGCAGAGGTCTACTTCAAGTCTAACAAATGGTTGAAAAATAAAAACATGTGTTGGCTGATTATGTAAAAGACAGCCAAGAGCAAGCATTGATGCCAATTAAAAATGGGAACTTAATGAATGTACAGGAAACAAAACGTGAATATCAAATGAATGTAATATAAACATGAACTGAATGCCTGGCAAAGAAAAACATTACATGGTCAATTTCTATAAAAGATTGAGGGGAAAGTCGATAAAGATAAAATCTGGCAATGGCTTACAACTGGAACATTTAAAAAAAAAGAAAGAAACTGAAGGCTTGATTTTGATTGCTCAAGAACAAGCTATTCAAACTAATGCAATTAAGGCTAGAACTGAAAAATTGTTGAATGGTTCAAAGAGCAGATTGTGCAACAAGGCAGAATAAACCATAGATCATATACACTCAGGAAGATAACTGATTATAAACAATGCACAACTCTCTCACCAAAAATGATTCACTGGAACATCTGTAAAGATTATCATGTGCCAGTAATGAAAAATTGGTGGGAACATAGAGTTGAAAAGATTGTTGAAGATGAGTAGGTTAAAATACGTTTTGTGGGATTTCTGAATACAGACTCTTGGCTCACAACATACAGATTTAACTATGGGTGATAAGAAGAAAGTTGATTGTCACAATTGATGTGACAACACCAGTGGATAGATAAATACAAAGAATTAGAGATCACAAAGTACCAAGATCTGAAAATCGAAGTTGAACAATTATGGCATAAATTCGCTACAGTGTCTCAGTGACATTGGGTGCCATACCAAAAAACCTTGGATTGCAATCAGAAAATCTGCCTATTAACACAATTTCCATCTGTCAATTATGAAAGGTCAGACTTCTTGGATCCACACATATACGATCCCGATACATTACAGGTTCTGGGGAAGAACTCAATGTGTCTGAAGGCCAGCCTCAGCTGAAGAACTGACAATTGTGATTTGACATTGTTATGTATACAATTATTGTTATTATTATTACATCACATCAAATGCCTTAGTTGGCAGGCAACCTAGAAAAAGGTGACCCTGTTATTGCTGTCGTCCCTAAAAGAGAAAAAATGTGCTCCATAGATTGTCTTCCTTCTCTATTTTGTCTTGGTTTAATGACCCTTGCAAAGCTTGAGCTGTAAGTTGTTAGAAATCTAATCAGCAGATAAAGGTCTTCTCTCACTCTAACCAAGGAAAGGAAGGTTGACTTTATAAATCTTTTGGATTATGCAGGAGCTCTGTAGGGTATCCTTGGTCTAAATGACGACAGCTCGCTAGAGGTTTAGAATGTATGGTCCTCGTTCCCATCCACCTCCCTCCCCCCCTCCTTGCTCTCTCTGAGTCACAGCGCTAGCAAACTGAATTACAGGGCTAGAATTGGCTTGAGCTGGTGCATTGATTATTTTGCATGCTGCTCGGCTGAGATGAATTGACCTGGCGTGTTTGTGTGTGCATGCTCGGGAGATCTGTCTTTGCAGAGAGCGGGACAGCTGTATCCACAAGGGGGTCACCAATCATCCTGTGAGGAACTGCTTCTGTCCTTCAACAGGCAATTAACGTGAGTCCATTACTGCTCCCCGGAGGCCCCTGGGGGGCTGCAAAAGGCATTGACTGAAAGGTCAGAAACCTCACGAGGGCAAGGAAGAAGCTGTGCCTAGCGAAATGGAGTGGAAAGTAGTCACTATTTATCACCTGCTAGTAATTTAAGAGAGGGGGAGGAGGAAGAGAAAGGAGGGGGAGAAAGGATGCCAAACACTAAGTATTCATCATGGCGAGCATGTGGCAGCTATGAACATATAAATAAAAGCTGTAGGAGCATCTCTTCTTTGCCAGGGACAAGACATTAAGTAAGCTCTCCGTGAGCACTGAGTTGGGGAAGAAATTGACAAGTCCCTCCTAAAGTAATATTTCAGCAGGGATGGGTGAGGTAGAGGGACATCTGCTGATGGATTCTCCAGCTGTTCCATGCTGATGGAAGTGAAAGGAGAGTGGTGGTGTTGCCCCTGCATGATATTTTTGTGTGCATGATATTTTGTGTGTTCTACAGAGGAATTATTGAGTCTGTCATCTGCACCTCCATAACTGTCTGGTTTGGCTCTGCAACCCAACAAGACAAACACAGACTTCAACAGATAATTAGAACTGCAGAAAAAACAGTTGCATCCAACTTGCCTTCCACTGAGGACCTGTATACTGCACGAGTCAAAAAGAGGGCTGTCTACAGACTCCTCACATCCTGGACATAAACTGTTTCAACTCCTACCCTCAAAACGATGCTATAGAGCACTGCACACCAGAAAAACTAGATACAAGGACAGCTTTTTCCCAAATGCCATCACTCTACTAAACAAATAATTCCCTCAACACTGTGAAACTATTTACTAAGACTGTATTATTATTATTATTCTCTTCCTTACTAGTATCTATTTCTTCCCACTTATTACTATAACCATGTAGCTTATATCTTTCAATTATTTATTTCCTGGTACAATTTGATAGCAACCTACCTTACTTATTAGTAACCTTGACTACCACTAAGTGTTGTATCTTTTTATGCATGATGAATGTATTTTATTCTCCTTATGTACACTGAGAGCATATACATCAAAGACAAATTCCTTGTGTGTCCAATCACACGACCAATAAAGAATTATATTCTATTCTATTATGCCAAAGTTGCCCAAGAACTAAGGAAAACAATTTAGCAATAAAATATTAAGTAAGTCAAGATTTCCCTATGTGGTAACATTGCCCCCTGGGTTGGGGGAGTCAAACATCAAAGAGAAAGCTCTACCAGATAATGGCAGCTCTGTTGTTTTCCTAAGAGGACTTGAGACCCAATTGCTCCCTTGCCACCAGCAATTCAGAAGACTCCAACTCAATGTGTCTAAATAAACCACTAACTTAATTTGGCAGTTTTATGACTAAAGCACAACGTGATAAAAGTGACACATGGGTGGGCCAGGAGGTGGACCAGGTAGAGCCAAGCTGGGCCATGCTGAGGACCTTGTACGTTGTGGTTTGGAAGCCCAAGAGGTGCATAATGAGTTCCTGATGTGCATCTGGACAGATGTTCAACTTGGCAAAAGGGGAGGCTCTATAACCAGAACCTCTGCAAACATATTATTCAGCTAAAGAAGAAGGAGGGGAATTACCCTCTTTGCAAGGTCTCTTCTGGGAACATTAAAAAAAGAAGAAGAAGAACTTGATGAAGTACCAACTGAATAAATTTTGTGGATGAGAGGAAGATAGTTATGGGGAAAAGGGAACAGTTGGAGAGTATGAGCAAAGTGTGCGTTTGGAAGCCAAGGACACCAGACTATGAAAGCTTTGGTTGTTTTAAAAGCAGAGCCTCTTAGTCATGATTTATGCTCATTCAAAAATTTTCCATCTCAAAGAAGATCCAGGATTGCTCACTGGGAAAATATTAGATTCCAGAAACTAAGTACAAACACAGGAGCACTAACCATAGAAAAGAACTCTTGACAACAGGAATTCTGTACAAGTTGTGAGATTCTATGGCCTTGTTTGAATGAGGCCTTAATGTGCCATCTATAAATAAATATAAGAGGCACATGTGTGAGCTGTGTTTGGCCCAGCATCCCCATATATTCTGGCTCTGTCTTTTTAGCTTGCCTATTTGAAGCCAAAGAGGGGTGGGTGGGTCCTAGTTTGATCTTTACTTTAGACTTTGCTGCTCAACCCAATGCAGAGTATAAGGAGAATTGGCTAAGATGGATGACCATTAGACTTTATGTCTAATGAAGTGTTTCTCAATCTTAGTAACCTGAAGTTGTATGGACTGCAACTATTAGCGGCTGAAGAATTCTGGGAGTTGAAGTCCAGACATCTTGAAGTTGCCAAGGTTGAGAATCGTTGCATTAAACACATTGTAAAGTTTAGGGATCATGGAACAGCTTCTCCATATGGGCTGGAGAATTCTGGGAATTGAAGTCCAGACATCTTCAAGTTGCCAAGCCTCAGAAACACTGGTCTAATGTAAAACAGGCTTTATATTTTGAAACCAAGAATTATTCTGCAACTACTTTGCCTCCCCCATATACAAACTTCATTTTTTCTGGTTTTCAGATTCCAGATGCTAATATTTCATTGTTAAAAGTAAAGGTAAAGGTTTCCTCACACATGTATGCTACTCATTTCCGGTTCTAGGGGCAGAGCTCATCTCCGCTTCTAAGCTGAAGAGCCAGTGCTGTCCGAAGACGTGGGCAGCGCTGACTAAATGGCAAAGGCGCATGGAACACTGTTACCTTCCCACCAAAGGTGGTCCCTATTTTCCTACTTGCATTTTTTATGTGCTTTCAAACTGCTAGGTTGGCAGAAGCTGGGACAAGTAACAGGAGCCCACTCCGTTATGCGGTGCTAGAGATTCGAAAAGCTGAACTGCTGATCTTCTGATCGACAAGCTCAGCGTCTTAGCAATTGAGCCACTGCGTCTCCATTTACTTAATTGTTAATGCTCTGCAAAAATGAACTCTTGCGGTTCATACTTCCTTATGTCCAAAAGTGCCATGGGAATTATAACTTCCAGAGTAATTTCCTTAAGGGAAGTGTGAGGAATCAGGGAGACTGCAGGACGCAGAAGAGAGTATTGTACAGTGATACCCAGAACACACAAACATCTCGTTGTTGTTAGTTGCAAAGTTGTGTCCGACCCATCACGACTCCATGGACAATGTTCAGGCCTTCCTGTCCTCTACCATCCCCCAGAGACCATCAAGCTCACACCTACTGCTTCAGTGACTCCATCCAGCCACCTCCTTCTCTGCCGTCCCCTTCTTCTTTTGCCAGCATTAGGCTCTTCTCCAGGGAGTCCTTCCTTCTCATTAGGCGGCCAAAGTATTTGAGTTTCATCTTCAGGATCTGGCCTTCTAAAGAGCAGTCAGGGTTAATCTCCTCTAGGACTGACCGGTTGGATCGCCTTGCAGTCCAAGGGACTCACAGGAGTCTTCTCCAGCACCAGAGTTCAAAGGCCTCAATTCTTTGGCGCTCAGCTTTTCTTAGGGTCCAACTTTCACAGCCATACATTGCAATTGGGAAAACCATAGCCTCGACTATAAGCACTTTTGCTGGCAGGGTGATGCTTCCGCTTTTTAGTATGCTGTCTAGATTTGCCATAGCTTTCCTCCCCAGGAGCAAGGATTGTTTAATTTCTTGACTGCAGTTCCCATCTGTGGTGATCTTGGAGCCCAGGAAAACAGTGGCCAACATCTCATTGGCCACTTAGTAAAAGAATATAGTAAAAACCATTATCTATAATCAACAGTCCCAACCTGCATCACTCTTCCTCCTTTCATGTTGATCTTGCTAAAATTCAAATAAACCTATGATACAAATCATTTGACAAACATTACACTTAGTTGCTGTCCCACAAGGACCGGATTTACACATTTCACTAAGTTGTTATGTGGTTTCCTTTGTTTGGCCTAGAGAAGGGTATCAAACTTGCATCATCACAGTGGCGTCACATGATGTATCGGGACTTTTTTCCCTTTCCTTAAACTGGGTGGGAACAGGGCCAGCACATAATGTATCTGGCCTGTGGACCACAAGTTTGACACCCCTGGCTTAGAGTATGAAGTGAATCTTCTATTGTGATTTGTAAATTGTGTCTCATGGTTTTAATAGTATATGTGTATATGTGTGTATACACCCACATGTTCAACCAATGGCCAGAAAAAAAATATTCTTCATCAACCATGAACTCTGACATTAGGTGGTATCAGGAGTGAATCAAATGGTATCCTTGAAAAGCTTGTTCCTTTGAACTAGAGCAGGGGTGTCAAACTCAATTTCATTGAGGGCCGCATCAGGGTTGTGTTTGACTTTGGGGGGCTGAAGTGGGCATGGCCAGCTTGATGTCACTCATGTCAGGGGCACCTGTGGTGGCCCGAGTGCTCTGCCAGTGAAAACAGGCTCCTGAGCTCCATTTTCAGGTGTGACGGCCTCCTGCAGCCCTCTGCCAGCAAAATAGGAGCTCATGGGGGGGGGCGCACAGCTCTCCCAAGCTCCACTTTCTCTGGCGGAGGCACAAAGGGGTGGTCCTTCACTGTTTCCAGGGTGGCCCCATGGGCCAGATCTAAGCATCCTTTGGGCCAGATGCGGCCCACGGGCCTTGAGTTTGACACACCCTCAACTAGAGGTATATAATTTATCCAACTATAGGCATATAGATAATAAGCAACATCTAAAATTTATACTAGTTGATTCCTACCACAATGGCTAAGGTAATACATCACATCAAGCCTTAATGTGATATAGTTGCTGATGGATTCTATAGCTGATAAACTGTGATTTATGGCTTACGTCGATATGTTAACATGGCCCATTGTGATTTATTTTTATTGGCTAAAGACAGGTTCTAATGCAACATTGTGCCACTGATGAAATGCAGTTATTTAAAATGAACTTCAAACAATGTGGAAAAAATTAGAGAAGAAAGAAAAGGGATATAAATGGGTGTTTCCAAGTTAGAAACTAATTTTTCTACCAGGCTATTTTCCTCTTTATTTGAAAAAGAATTCATGCTGGTATGTTGGCAACTGAATAACAGTAGAATATGCACATAGTTATATATATATTGCATTTATGGCAATCCTTAAAAATATACCAAGTAGCTCTGGCCTATGTTTAATGACAATTTTTTTTCCATCATAACTATATTGCTTTATGAGGGTGAGATTAAGCTGGGATAAATGGTAGTGAGATTAAGACATTTATTGGGATAAAATGTCTAAATCTTGCAGATTATCAGTCAATGGATGACTTGAAAGCCTGGTAGATTATCCAGTGGGGATTTAACCTATTTGTTTCTATGACATCTGTTGAATGTTGCATTCTATTCCATTAAGAATTGTCTGAAAGGTGACAAGTGAAAACTAGTTCCATTATCTCGCCTCTAACATGTAGAATTCAAGTATTCCGCGTTCAGAAATACTGATGAGGCTCTAGAATAGGGATGTATCAACCAACTATCTTTCAGTTATTTGGGAGTTCAGTTTCCTGAATCCCTCGCCATCGCTGACGATGGCTAGAAAATGACAAAAATTGAAGTCCAGAAGCATCCAGAGCAGGGATGTTCAACTCTGGCAACTTTAGCACTTGTGGACTTGAACTCCCAGAATTCCCTAGCCAGACTGTAAATATAGGACATTGCAACTGCTATAAATAAATGCCAAGCATCCACATTTTTATATGACCGTGGAGATGCTTCCAGTGTGGGGACTAGCTGTAACATTTCAGTGCAGTGTAAACAGTCACCGAACAAATGGTTGTAAATTGAAGACTATACCTGTATGAATTCTATAGACAAGGACCAATAACAGAACTTTTCTGAAGGACCACCCAGTGGTGGGTTGTCCCCGGTTTGGTCCAGTTCTATAGAACCGGTAGTCAAAACCAGTGGGAGGGTCCACCCACCCGCCACAACATCATCATGGGTGATCTGCACATGCACAGAAGCTTGCGAGCACTCCTGTTGCAAACTGGTAGTAAAAGTATGTAGAACCCATCCCTGGAACCACGTTATCTTTTATTCATTTGCATGCACAACTAGGTGACAACCATATAGGGACAGGACTTCCAGGAACTGGAATTCAGGGTTATACCTAAGCCAGTGATGGCTAACCTTTTTGCCATTGTGTGCCAAAAGTGGGAGGAGGGGGGGTCGTGTGCACCCATGCCCACACCCATAATTCAATGCACCCCACCCCCGCGCTTCCTCTGCTTTTGGCAAGTGATGGCACAGTGAGCCCATTAGGCCTGTTTTTTTGCCCTCCCCAGGCTGGGAGCCTGGGGAGGGAGAAAACGGCCTTCCCCAGCCTCCCAGAGGCGGAAAATGGTGGGCCTGGAAGGCCAGAAAATTAGCTGGCTGGCATGTGCATGTGCTCTGGAGCTGAGCTAGGGCAATGCTAACGTGCCCACAGATACGGCTCCGCGTGCCACTTGTGGCACATGTGCCATAGGTTCACCATCATGGATCTAAGCCATCGCAATAGATTTGTCTCTAAAAATCTAAACGACACTCAAAAGTGACAAACAAGGTTAGTCAGATAACCAGCTTTTACTGCAAAGAGATTAGTGGCCCTAGTAACAATAAAGATCATCTTCTACAGAGCCTAAAAGTCTACTCCAATTATGTGTAGCCCAAAGTTTTAAAACTGGATCTGTTTCTCATGCCCTTTCATCGTAACAAGAATCGAGTGATCTATTTTTTTTCCCAGGCTTGGCTGTTGATGGCTTCTGCAGTTTGTTTATACAACCTGTCTGGTCTTGGGTTCCCTCCTAGTCATCCCTTCACTAAATGAAAGGAGAAAGGGGGAAAAAAGTACAAAAGTGTTTTTCTTATTATTGCATTTGCTGCTCCATTACGTTTTGTAAGTAACAATGCCAAGGACTTCAAATGGAACATATTGTTAGGAACTGCGCCAGAAAATAATCACTGAACCAATGTGACCAATCTGACCTTTTGAAGACCTTGTCTTTCTTCGGCTTTAAAAGCCAAAGGATAACTATGATCAAGGAGGACAGCAGAGAGCGGTTTGTATATATCCAGGCAGCCCAAGCATGACAAGATCAAAAGCAACGATTCATAGAGTTTAGTCCTTGACTTACGACCACAACAGGCAACCAGAATTTCCACTGCGAAGCAAGGCCGGTTGCTAAGTGAGTTGCACCTGATTTACAACCTCTTTTGCCATATTTGTTAAGCAGATCCCTGCAGTCCTTAAGTGAATCATGTGGTCATTAAGCAAATCTGGTTTCCCCTCGTTGACATGACTTGTCCAAAGCTGGATGGGACGGTTGTAAGTAGGGATCACATGATCCCAGGACACTACAATGGCTGTCAATAGATAATGGTTGTCAAGCAAGCATCCACATTTTTATCACATGACCATGGGGATGGTCCCAGTGTGAGGATTGGTTGTAACATTTCACTGCAATGTAAACAGTCACTAAACAAATGGTTGTAAATTGAAGACTACCCGTATGAATAACTATTAAGGGGAAAGTACTCAATTCGTTAATTCTATGTTAGCTGAATTGTAAATTCCTTGTTGGTCTCCAGCTATTTTAATTCTGTCTTGTTTTTTTTCCCCCTGCCTGCAATACAGGAATCTAAAATACTGTATTTTCCTGCGTATAAGACTACTTTCTAACACACAAAAATCTTCTCAAAAGTCGGGGGTCATCTTATACGCCGGGTCTCATTCTCCTGTAACCAGGCAGACCAGCCCGAAAGGCTCTGACGAGCCTTAAATGGCTCTGAGGAGGGTCGTCTTATACCCCCAGTCGTCTTATACGCCGGAAAATATGGTACTTAAGAGATTTCAACAGAAGTAACATCCAATGAAGATGTAGAATAGCAAGAAGGACTTCCAATATTTCGGGGGCTGCCGCAAAGAAGAGGGGGTCAACCTATTCTCCAAAGCACCTGAAGGCAGGACAAGAAACAAAGGATGGAAACTAATCAAGGAGAGAAGCAACCTAGAACTAAGGATAAATTTTCAGCCCGTGAGAACTGTTAATCAGTGGAACAACTTGCCTCCAGAGATTGTGGGTGCTCCATCACTGGAGGCTTTTAAGAAGAGATTGGACAACCTTTTACCTGCAATGATGTACGGTCTCCTGCTTATGCAGAGAGGTGGACTAGAAGACCCCCAAGGTCTCTTCCAACTTTGTTATTTTGTTATTAGTCTTTAGGTAGCATGCCATTGGCCATATTACCAAACCAGGCAGGATAAGAAAAAAGAATAGAAGGAAAGGACAAAGTATTAATTTAAATTTTAAGCATTCACAAAAATGTTCTATTAAGTTTCTGGACTAGGACAAGGTCTGAGAAGATTCTGTTCAAATCCACAATCAGATGCTCACAGGCGAATTTTGAGATAATCAGGGCCTCTCTGGGCTGTTACAGTTGGGGTAAATCTATAATCTGTCTACCAAACAATCTTTAATTCACATATTTAAATCAAATACTTATATATTGGTTTAAAGCATTTCCTAAAGATTCTGCATCAAAGCTTTCCACCTTCCTATTAAGCATTATTTCTGCTTTTCAATCACTACATTTTCCTTCCAGTTTGTTTGCAAAGTCGCTGTGTCTCCGACCCCCCCTCCACAAAAAAGGGAGCAATTATAATTTATTATGCAGTAATTGTTACCTAAATGTTTTTGAATAAGCAAAAATCACATCTGTTTAGGAATAAGTTCCGCGCTGAGAGAATTCCCTTTGAAATAGAGGCAGCCTTCTCCGATTCCGTAACTGTACACATAAAACAACGAATTTATTTCCCCACTGCGTCCATTACATTCCCAAGTCAAACGGCATCTTCTTCCCCTTCCCATATTAAAGCCTTTGATTTAATGGAGGTTTTAACTACTGGTTCTTCAGGGAATGTTCAGGAGGCTCTGTGCAGATTAGGTTATTGGAAAGTATAGTTATTTGCTTGTAAAGTGGCAGCTCCGTGTCAAAATTGATTTTCTCTAGTGCGGCAACAGTAAGAAAGATAAGCCTCTGTTTTGCATCCAAAATAACATGATCTCCATGCCTCTGGATTAGGTTGCATCCCATCCTGATTTTCTTCTTGAGATAAAGAGTTTTTCATTGACCAAAATGAAGGGGACCCAAAGCTGGCCTATCTCCATGCTGCTTTATGCCAGACAATTCTCAGGAAGACATATTTAGCCTTGTTTTTGTTGTTGTTGTTGTTGTTGTTGTTTAAATTTGATTTATATATCGTCCAGAGACTCAGGGCGGCTTACAATGCGTTAAGCAATAGCCTTCATCCTTTTGTATATTTATACAAAATCAGCTTATCGGCCCCCACAAACTGGGTCCTCAATTTACCTACCTTAGAAAGGATGGAAGGCTGAGTCAACCTTGAGCCTGGAGATTCGAACTTACTAATTGCAGACAGCTGGAATTAAATTACAGTGCATTTGTCCGCTGAGCTATTCCAGGCTCTATTTCTTCTTAGAACATAAAATAATAGAGTTGGAAGGGACCTTGGAGGTCTTCTAGTCCAACTCCCTACTCAAGCAGGAGACCCTGAACCATTTAAGGCAAATGTCTGTCCAATTTCTTCTTAAAAGCCTCCAGTGATAGAGTATCCACAGCCTCTGAAGGCCAAGTACTCCATTGGTTGATTGCTCTCACCATTAGGAAATTTCTCTTTATTCTAGGTTGCTTCTGTCCTTGGATAGTTTCCAACCATTGTTTCTTGTCTTGTCTTCTGGTGCTTTAGAAAATAGTTTGACCCCCTCATCTTTATAGGAGCCCCTCAAATATTCAAACAGTGCTATCATGTCACCCCTGGTCCTTTTTTTCATTAGACTAGACATACCCAATTCCTGTAATTATTTTCTTCATATGTTTTAGCCTCCTGTCCCCTAATCATCTTTGTTGGTCTTCTCTGCACTCTTTCCAGACTTTCAACATCTCTTCTTTTTTTATAATAATATGGTGAGGAGAATCTTAGAAATGGTCAACCTTTGTGGTTGATTGGAGGCACTCTGGGTAGGCCACAGGGAGGGAAAGAGAAAAAGGAAAACAAATTTCCAAAGCTAGATATACAGTTAGTCCTCGACTTATGGAGAACCCAAAGTTTCCATTGCTAAGTGAGACAATTGTTGAGTTTTGCCCCACCTTACAATCCTTGTTGCCACATATGCCAGTGAATCACTGCTGTTGGGAAGTGATTCATGCGCTCCTTAAGTGAATCTGGCTTCTTTCGTTGACTTTGCTTGCCGGAAGCCATCTTGGAAGGTTATAAATGGCGATCACATGACCCCGGGGCAATGCAACTGTCATAAATACATGCCATTTTGACCATCTGACAGATGTCATAATGGTTGTAACTTCAAACGGTCACTAAACTGTAGGATTAGCTGCAATCTTGTTTCATCTTAGAAACTCACAACCCTTGAGGTTGATTAGAGGCACTGACCACAATAGGGCCAGAGTGGGGAAAAAACCCTCCAAAGCTTTCCATCCAGAAATAATTTGGTTAAACAGATGATACCTGCAGCCAAGACAACACATTCTCTCAGAAAGAT
Source organism: Masticophis lateralis (assembly GCA_030761175.1). NCBI lineage: Eukaryota > Metazoa > Chordata > Lepidosauria > Squamata > Colubridae > Masticophis > Masticophis lateralis. Next base: position 15,017,058 of record JAUDYJ010000001.1, read on the forward strand.
TGAGAACCTAAAGCCAATCTCCCTCTTTCAGTTCATTCTACCCCAAAATGTTCTGGAGAGGATGAAATGAAGGGAAATGTTTGTTGAACCACCACAGAAGGAAGGCAAGAAATGGAAATAATAATAATAATAATATTACAATATTCTCTGGGGTTCAGTTTGCCAACTTGTGACACAGACCGGCTCTCACTCTAAGTATGTTCATTTATGGAAGTCTAATATTCTCATATGCTAAAGTTCATGTGTGACTTCAGCCAAAATAAATACATACAGTAAATGAACGTTACAGGGTTTTTATATACAAAGGATCTTTTCAAAGAAAGAAGATGGAAAGGCATCCACAAAGACAACTTTAATTATTATTACACGTTGAAAGAAATATATAGAGTGTCAGGGTTCCAAGTAAAACCCCAATGAAACAAGACTCCGAGGCTTGAAGTTACTCAAAGTTCCATTTTATTAGAGTTGTCATATTGGCACATCTGGGAAAACCCAAATCTGAAAGCTTCCAGGTTTTCCCCACCCAAAGGAAAGTCCAAGTACCTTCCCCAGCACCCTCATGTCCATCACTTGGTCCAATCAAAGCACCGTTCCAACTGGAGATGTCTCCCAGTCACACCCCTCCAAGTGCAAGGCAAGATGTCCTTAACTCTCTGAGAAAGGAATGTTATTATGACTACATATCATCCCTGCTCCATACAATCCCCCCTCCCGGTTTCCCACAGCAGTAAATGTGGCAGGCCTGAAGGCCCAATGCAAAAGATGGCTTCCAAGCCTGACATAGGGTATATGACTCAGGGACTCAAACTGCACCCCCCCTCAGAATAGAAATATGTCAAAATGATGGTGGGGTTTGAAAGACCCTAATAATGCAAGCCAATAGGAAGGAAATGCACAAAAACAACAATGTTTTAATTATATAATATGAATACCATGTTTATTTATGTATGGATTTTTGTATTTTTAGATGGCTCCAGCTCTCTGATGATTATACAAGAACAACAGAGAAAGTAGGGGCAACAATAAAACAATACAATAATATACAATATAAAATTAATAATTACAATTAAGAGGTACGATTAAGTTGCTGTGAGATACAGACTTGAAGACTATGTCTAATGCAGGAGTGTCAAACTCGCAGGTAACCGCATGAATCATGTGCAGGCCACGCCCACCCCCATTTTAGCGAAGGAGGAAAAAGTTGTGATACGTGACATGATGACAATGTGTCATTGTGAGTTTGACACCCCTGGTCTAGTGTAATGAGAAGAAGGACTAGGGGTGACATAATAGCAGTGTTCCAATAACTCAGGGGCTGCCACAGAGAAGAGGGGCTCCAAAGCACCAGAAGACAAGACAAGAAACAATGGATGGAAACTGATCAAGAGAGATCCAACTTAGAACTAAGGAGAAATTTCCCAACAGTGAAAACAATTGACCAGTGGACAATTGTCTTCAGAGGTTTTAGGTGCCCCATCTCTGGAGGCTTTTAAAAAGAGACCACGTAGCCATTTCTCTGGTATAGGGTCTCCTGCTTGAGCAGAGATTGAACTAGAAGACCAACGAAAGTCCCTACCAACTCTGTTATTCGAATCCCTTCAAAAGTTGCACCTAATATTTTCACCTTTAGGAAAGTCTAGAATCATCTATTGTCTCACTTTTTCAGTTTGAGTTAGTTTTGAAAATGATTTTAACTTGTTTTATGACGTTTTAACTACTCATATTTTATTGCTATGAGCCTTGAACGCTCTTTGGGAAAAAGGGCAGGTTATAAATAATCTAAAATTAATATGAGAGAGAGAGAGAGAGAGAGGGAGAGAGGGAGAGGGAGGGGGGAGGGGGGGAGAGAGAGTGAGGGAGAGAGAGAGAGAAAAGAAAGAAAGAAAGGGAGAGGGTGGGAGAGACAGAGAAAAGAGGGAGGGAGGGGAGGGATAGAGAGAGAGGGGGGGAGTGGGAGGGAGGGAGGAGAGAAGGGGAGGGAGGGGGGAGAGAGAGAGGGGGGAGGGAGAGGGAGGGAGACAGAGTCAGAGAGACAGAGAAGAGAGAGAGAGAGAGAGAGAGAGAGGTGGACTCAAAAACAGGTTGTTTTCCAAACCAGGGACCTCATCATTTATTCTTTTGTCCCTTCAGTTTAGCTGCCCTTGTAGTTCTCTCCTGCAGCTAACAGAATTGTTGTCCCAAGTTCCCAAGAGATTAATGTATTTACTGACTTCTATAAGATGTTATACCAATCAGCACTAACTGTCCCTGACAGAGACGTAAAGGATCTATTAAATTAGATCTGAGGCCCTATTAAATTACTCGGCAAGAAGCAGCATGGCTCGCCTTATCTGGGACAGAAATTAATGCATGTTATTAAAGCCATGTATTTAAGGGAAATTCTCGAGGAAAAAAATGGATAGCCTTGCAAAATTGAGCAGGGGAAAAAAAAATAATATTGGAAGAAAAGGGAGGGGGGTAGAACTCTGCTGTTACCATGTTGCCTTCAGCAAATCCCCTGCAGTTTCTATAATGCCACAGTAAAAAAAGAGGAAAATTTGCCTGCAGCCACCCACCCACCAGTTCCTCTTTGCTAATCAGATTAGTGACAAATAAAATTAAACCATTAAGGCAATTAAGTAATTCTTAGTTAACATTTGATCGGGAGCTTGCATGCAAATGCTCTTGTTGCTTTTCTAAGAAGAGAACTGATCAAAAGCAGGCCCAACTTCATGAAGACCTTGGCTTCTTCCTAATTCAACAATTTTGGGGTCTGTTTCTTGAAGCGGCCAAGGTAGGCTGATGGAAATGGACTACATGTAGTCCTCGACTTATTTATTTATTTATTTTATTTTATGTAATTTGTATGCCGCCCTATCTCCGTAGACTCAGGGCGGCTCACAACAAATAAAAACAAACCCAATAAAACATAGAATACATACAAAGTACATAAATGTATAAATATATAATTTAAAACATATATTAAAACCCGTTAAAATAATCAAACCCCCTCAGTTCAGGTTGGGCGATGTAAACAACCATGTTTTTAATTCGCGGTGGAAGGTGCGAAGGTCAGGAGCCAACCGAAGCCCCAGGGGGAGTTGATTCCAAAGAGTGGGCGCACCCACAGAGTCTACCCCTGGGGGGCAACAGCTGGCATTGTCTAGCCGACGGCACCTGGAGAAGGTCCTCCCTGTGAGAACATACCGGGCGATGGGAAGCTGTTGCTGGCTGCAGATGGTCCGACAAATATCCTGGGCCTAAGCCATGTAGGGCTTTATAGGTCATCACCAACACCTTGAATCTCACCCAGAGGACAACCGGTAACCAATGCAAGTTGCATCGCGCAGGAGAGGTGTAACATGGGAGTATTGGGACCCTCCCATCACAACCCGCGCAGCTGCATTCTGCACCAGCTGAAGCCTCCGAGCGATCCTCAAGGGCAGCCCCAGGTAGAGAGCATTACAGTAGTCAAGGTGGGAGGTGACTAGCACATGCGTAACTGTGTGTAGAGCATCCCAGTCCAAATAGGGACACAACTGACACACCAGACAAATCTGGGCATACGCCCCCTGGTCACGGTTGTTATGTGATCATCTAAACTCAACCATGAATCCAGGAGGACACCCAAGTTGGGTGCACTGTCTACGGGGCGTAAAACTTCACCTCCTATAGCCAGTGATGGAACCTCTCCATCAGATCAAGATGTTGGTACCCATAGCCACTCAGTTTTAGCAGGGTTGAGCCAAAGCCTGTTCCTCCCCATCCAGACCCGAACCGCTTCCAGGCACTGCGACATCACATCGAGGGCATCACTGGGCTGGTTCAGGGTGGATATAAAAAGCTGGGTATCATCAGCGTACTGATGATACCTCATCCCGAAACCATGGATAATCTCCCCCAGCGGTTTCATATAAATGTTGAACAGAAGGGGCGAGAGAACCGACCCCTGAAACACCCCACAAGTGAGGGGCCTCATGGTCAATCTCTGTCCGCCTGCCAACACCGCTTGCATCCGACCCGAGAGGTAAGAGGAGAACCACTGTAAAACGGTGCCTCCCACCCCCAACCCCTTGAGGCGCCGCAGCAAGATACCATGGTTGATGGTATCAAAAGCTGCCAAAAAATCTAATAGGACCAGAACAGAGGAATAACCTCTGTCCTGAGCCCTCCAGAGATTGATTGATTGATTGATTGATTGATTGATTGATTGATTGATTTAAATTTATAAACCGCCCTTCTCCTTGTGGACTCAGGGCGGTGAACAGCCAGAATAAAAACATGGTATATAAAAATTAAAAGCAATTATAAATATTAAATATTTTCGGCCGACAATTAAAACAATCCAATTTAAAATCAGTTGCAATTTAAAACAGAGGATGGGATCAAGCCAGCCTAGCCAGATGGAACAAATGGGTTTTAAGGACCCGACGAAAGGTCCGGAGGTCTGGTATCCTGCGTATCTCTGGGGGTAGGTCATTCCAGAGGGTGAGTGCCACCACAGAGAAGGCTCTCCCCCTGTGGGTCACCAGCCGGCACTATCTGGCCGACGGCACCCGGAGAACCTCTCTGTGCGAGCGTACTGGCCGGTGGGAGGCTATTGGCGGCAGAAGGCGGTCCCGCAAATACCCAGGTCCTAAACCATGGAGCGCTTTAAAGATTGTCACCAGCACCTTGAAGCGCACCCGGAAGATCACTGGGAGCCAGTGCAGCTCGCGCAGGAGAGGTGTCACATGGGAGCGCCATGTCGCTCCCATAATTCCCCGTGCGGCACATTCTGGACCAGTTGGAGCCTCTGGATGCACCCCAAGGGGAGCCCCATGTAGAGAGCATTGCAGTAGTCCAGGCAGGAAGTCACAAGAGCATGAGTGACCGTGCGTAGGGAGTCCCGATCCAGAAAGGACGCAACTGGCGTATCAGGCGAACCTGATAAAAAGCCCCCCTGGCCACGGCCGTCATGTGTTCTTCTAAAGACAGCTGTGCGTCCAGGAGGATGCCCAAGTTGCGAGCCCTCTCTGTGGGGGCCAATGTCTCGCCCCCAATAGTCAGCAATGGTGTCAGCTGGCTATATCGGGACGCCGGCAGCCACAGCCACTCGGTCTTGGAGGGGTTTAGTCGGAGCATGTTTCTCCCCATCCAGATCATCCACCAGCGTGACCAATGCAGTCTCCATGCTCTATCCAGGCCTGAAACCCGATTGGTACGGATCGAGATACTCCGCTTCATCCAGGGCCATCGGGAGCTGACGTGCCACCACGCTCTCAACAACCTTCACAAGAATCACAATTGATGAAGCTTCCTGGATGAGAAGTGAAACATTTTCTTCTTCCTCCTCAAGGAAAAAGCAGTCCAGCTGCCTTTTGTGGAAAAAAACACTTTTAAAACGAAAATGTGCGTGCTTTCAAAATTCATTGGATAGGAGAAAATAATTTTGATGTATTTCTAATGGGCAGAGAGTGGTATTTTTGCACACATTTAGCTACAAATTGGTCAAGCAATGTACATGAATATCCTGTCTTTCATTTTATAGTAATGCCTTTAATGATCTACAGCTTTTCTGATATCCTCCAGTTCCACTACATCGCAGTATATTTAATGGGAAGTCGCAGTGAGGAAATTCTTCCCATGTGGTATTTTTTTTTCTCTCCAAATTGGGAAATGTAAGCTTTAAGTGAGCTTCCAGACTGAAGGAAGTGATGTCAGAGAAAATAACAGTAATTGGACCTACCGCATTCAAAGATAACTTCAGCAGAAAAACACTACCCACAGAAATCAGAAAGAAATCCTCTAGTATTTTGAGAATAAGATACAAAAACAGTGACTACTTTCTCAGGGCTTTCTTTTCTTTTCTTTCTTTTTCTTTCTCTTTCTTTCTCTTTCTTTCCTTCTTCTTTCCTTCTTCTTTCTTTCTTTTCTTCTTTCTTTCTTTTTTCCTTCCTTCCTTCCTTCCTTCCTGGCAGACTTTCAACCCAGTATTAATGAACAATGAATGGATGGCCCTGAGCTTAAGAAAGCAACCCTTTAATTCATATTCACATGTTCAATGTTTTCTAATTGGTTTAATTTTCTCCTTTCCCCTCCTCCCTCATTTTTTTTTTTTTTTAAAGCAAGCAACTCATGTCTCGGGCTTTTCTCCTTTGCCCCATTTTCTGAAGTGTCAGCAAACTTCCTCCTTCAATGAATTGTAAGGTGTGCCCTATGTACGTGGCTCTCCTTAAATCATCCATGATGTATTGAACGTGCCTTAAATGAGCCTCTTCCATTTGCACAATTGCCCTATTAATTTCCTCCTCATTGATTTACACCACCTTCTGCAGAAAACGGTTCCCCCAGGCCTCACTTTTAACATGTGCTCACCAGAGACTTTGGTCTGAATTTTCCTACCTCCCTGCCACATCTCCTCCACATTTGTCTTCATTCACCCATCTCTTCTCTTCTGTCTCCCTTCCCCTCCTACTATTCCATCTTCCTTCTGTTCGTTTTGCATTTCCCTCCTGTCTCCCTCCCTCTCTTGCTTTTGTGCAGCTAATAAATCTCCCGATTGGGATTTTACTAGATAGAGTAAAATTCAAGAGTCGTCAGCTCAGGGGAAAGGCAACAGTTCCTGGAACATTTGATACCTCTTTGAGCATCTTGGACCTCATTTAACTTGTTTTCTTTGCCATTTCTTCCATCTCTGAATCCTGAAGAAATCCAACCCTTGATTCTTGAACTATGCAAACATGGTTTCAGTTTTCTGCTCCTTTGCTTTGTACCTCGCTTATCTTTTCTATTTATTTAATCATTAATGTTGGCACAGTGGTTAGAATGCAGTATTGCAGGCTAACTCTGTTCCCAGCCAGGAGTTTGATCCTGACCAGCTCAAGACTGACTCAGCTTTCCATCTTTCCAAAATCAGTAAAATCAGAACCAGATTGTTGGGGGCAATATAGCAATAGCACTTAGACTTTTATACTGCTTCACAGTGCTTTTACAGCCCTCTCAAAGCAGTTTACAGAGTCAACATATTGCCTCCAATATGCTGGGTCCTCATTTGACTGACCTTGGAAGGATGGAAGGCTGAGTCAACCTTGAGCCTGGTGAGATAAATTGCTGCTAAATTGCAGGCAGCCGGCAGTCAGCAGAAGTAGCCTGCAGTACTGCACTGTAACCACTGTGCCACCACAGCTCTATGCTGAAACTGCTTAGACAGGGCAATAAAATAAGGGTCCCCAACCCCAGGCCATGGCCCACTACTGGACCATAGCCCATCTGGAACTGGGCCAAACAATCGGCGTGTGCCTGCCACTCACACAGAACCATCCCCGTCCTCCCAGCATTGGGCCACCAAGGTTGGGGACCACTGCAATAAAACACTATGAAATGGTATATAAGTCTAAGTCTTGCTATTGCTAAGTGACCAATCGTCCTCCTTTAGGGAGGACAGTCCTTCTTTTGTAAGTTCTGTCCTCTCTTGAAAAGTGTCCTCCTACATGTCCTCCTTTTCGATATTTGAAGACTAATCTGTAAATCTCCGTATTTGATCAATGCCGAACTCATCCATTGTGTGTGATGTGACATATTTGTATTTGCCATGACGATTTGTCAAGACTCTGTACAGTGCAGTGAGATGCGATTATGAGACGCATGCGCTCCGCACAGGAGAATTGTTTTGAGAGAGTGTGCCGCGTGCAAGTGGCTTTGTTTACTATTCTGTGTTATTGTTGCAATGAATAAAATGTTTCTTTTATTTACAATACTTTTTTTCTTTAATTTATTTGTGTCCTCCTTCTCATTGTAAAAAAAGTTGGTCATCTTACTATTGCTAATGTTTCAACCCATTTTAGATTGAAACTGAATTTGAAGTTACATACTCAATTAGATGTAGAACAAATAAATGGGACTATATGATAATTGGGTCTATTCAAGACACCATGCAACCCTAATTTAAGGTCTTTTGCAGAAATCTATCCATTGCTTTGGTATGTTTTCTAAACCAAACCATCATGTTCAGCTGTAATGTGACTTATTTACTAACAAGTTATGGGAGTAAAATGGAACCAACTTCTTCCAGGGTTCTGGTATTCTTATGTGCTTTGGGCCAGCAATAATCACTGTATTTTCTTTGAACAGTGAAGGAGACATTTGCATTTGTTAGAAACCCAAAGGCATCATGATGACATCATTACAACCATTAAATGTGTTATATAACTAAATAATCAGCTTCAAGTGAACAAAAGTAAAGGCCACAGACTAACAAGTTTGGTCAATATACTCAAACCCAAACAAAAGAAGTTTGATTTGTACTTATAAGCCTATAAACCTTAACCAAGATTAACATTATTAACAGATTTTTAACTGATTTAACTGTGTTTGCAATCACAACTATATGGAATGGAATCTGTGATCCTATGACCAGATCCAATGTTTGGCCTACTTTTAATGTAATATACTATATTCTGCAGGTTTGGACCCCAATATCACATCCCTAGAATGGGGTGGGAATGGAGATTTTGCAATATCCTTCCCCAGCCATGCCTACCAAGCCATGTCCACAGAACTGGTAGTAAAAAAAAAATAGATTTCACCACATCCCTAGCCTGGGAGAAAGTCAAGGTCAGAAAGAGGGGGAAAAGAGGCTATATCTGTCAGATGCAAAGAATCAGGACTACACGTTAAGTTCCAATTAAGCTGATTTATTACTCATGTCTTATACGGCAAGAATCTAGTCAACTAATGATCAGCACTAAATTGGTGATGGATAAGAGTTAATGGAACTCAAGGGGACTCACTTGGATTGCTTTTGGGAATCCAAGCTGACTCCTCTCTTGACTCCACCCCCAGGGTCTGCCTCTCTTTATATATGTTGAATTTATATTTACTGACAAAGAAATAAAGTGGCTCAATGGCTAAGCTGAGCTTGTCGATCGAAAGGTTGGCAGTTCAGCGGTTTGAATCCCTAGTAATGCGGTGAGCTCCCGTTACTTGTTCCAGCTTCTGCCAACCTAGCAGTTCAAAAGCATGTTAAAAAATGCAAGTAGAAAACTAGGGACCACCTTTGGTGGGAAGGTAATAGCGTTTGTGTGCCTTCGGTGTTTAGTCATGCCAGCCACATGACCACAGAGATGTCTTCGGACAGCGCTGACTCTTCAGCTTTAAAACAGAGATGAGCACCACAGTCGGGAATGACTAGCACATATGTGCGAGGAAAACCTTTACCTTTACCTTAGTATAGATCTATTTCAAACTATTTAGCTGTCCATACCCTTCTGGGATTCGAATCAGGGCTACTTACATATTAGGTAGATGTATTAACCTCTAAGCCATGGGCTCTCCTCGTTTTGTCGGCTATACCAGGGGAGAGATTTTTTCCAGTGAGACCGGTTTATGAGGGCAACCTGGTCTACCTAAATCTTGGACAGAGCATACTGCTTCAGCTTTCGCCTTTCAGCCCCAATCCAGGAGCCTTCGCAGGCAATGGCTTTTGCGACAAACTATTCAACACAAAAATAGTTTGCCGCAAAAGCGATTGCTTGCGAAGGCTCCTGGATTGGGGCTGAAAGGCAGAAATGGAAGCAGTATGCTCTGTCCCATATCTGGGTAGACCAGGTTGTCCTGATAGACTAATCTCACCGGAAAAAAAAACACTCCCTCCCTTTCTATATTACATTCATTCTTAGGATCTGCTTTTCCTTTTCCTACACTACATCCATTAATGCTTTACTTCCACCACTTAATGGGGATGTGAAATATTCTGACTTAAGCTTCTCCAGCAGCACAAAGCTGAGTCTTCGTCCTGATCAACCCCTTTTATTTAAGTTACAGTGAATTCCTCTCCAGCAAAGTCTTTCCTCTCCCACAGCCTTTCAAGATAGTTCACAATTATCAACCTTTATCAGGCTTGGAGAGTGGCCAGGCTGATATCTTTCAGACTCCACACTGTAACAGACAATACTTGGCAAGAATGCAGGAATAGATCTTCACCCAAATGAACTAATTGTCTCTTGCAAACTCCCCTCCCCTTCACTCCTCTTTATTCCCTATGGCAGAGGCAATTCACCATCCACCTGTGGCTTTACTCCTAAGTTGACCCTTGTTCCTTAACTCTTCCCTTCTTCTGGTAGCTCTGTGCATGCGCACATTGGGAAAAGGATCCAGCTGTTCTTCTGCCCCACTGATGTCCAATTCCGAAGGCAGCTGATAACTGTCAGATGGCGTGGGCCCCATTTTTGCCTCCGACGCAGAGCACTCATCAGAGCCTTCCTCAGACTCCAGGACTGGCCCATGTTCCTCCCCAACCTCCTCACTGTCCGAATCTGCTGCCAGATCCGCTGGTGGGCCACAACATGAAAGGAGTCCCCAACTAGGTGTCTCCCAGGTGACAGTGATGTCATCATTCAATCCTTTCAATCCGGAAGTACTTCCTTGCTCCCGACATGATGAGAATAGTAGTTTCACCTATCCCTGGCATGTGACAGCTCCACATGGATTACACACAAGCCCATATGGTTCTAAACAGAAAAAAGTGTCTATTCTTGATATAAAAATATGCACCTGGGCCTTATGTTTTTAGTACAGCTTAGTATCCCCAAAATGAAAGAAAAGAATGAAAAGTAGAACACATTCTGCATTGTGGTGTGGACAGAAAAGGAAGCCTTTCAGTGATGGATAATGAAATGCGTAATAAGACAGTGGGGAGCATAATTTAACTCAAGAGCCTATCTAGCTTAGCTGCAAAACTCATCAATGCAAGGGTATCCGTCATTAAATCAGACGTATCATGAGGTAATAATTTTGTCCAAAATGGTATAGGGTCTCTTGCTTGAGCAGGGGGCTGAATTAGAACACCTCCAAGGTCCCTTCTGACTCTGTTTTTTCTGTTAATCAAATGGCAAAAGGTTCTCTGCTGACATAAAGACTGCAGGGAAACAGTGTCTGTAAAAGAAATCATGGTTTGGGGAGACTGTAATCTATCTGTAGTGAAAAGTACTTTTTTCTTTTTAACAAGAGCAATTTGTAAAATCACATCAGTGTCTCTGAATGGAATAACTGGAGACAATTTTTGTAGCTTTTAGCATTCCATGTTCCCAGAAAACTTAAGGATGAGGTAAGATCTTTTTGTGGAATGTGGTAAAAATTGGTGGGGGACCAGGAATTTAATCGGGGAATTTGTTATAACTGAGGTGAAGCAATCTAAAAGCGATTTACAAAAATTAGGAGGAGTAAAGTGGTATCTCCATGGATGTATGGAAAACATTAATGGAATGTCTAGACTAAATGTTCATTTTTTCCCAGTGCAAATGCCAAACACTGGAAAGGCAGATTATTCATTTATTTATTTCTTGGTGGTACTTACACTGATATGACAGCGATTACTAAGTGCAGACTGAATGGTGGCACTTTCGATATTTCTTTTGTTATTATTATTCTCCAAATAGTCCATGACTTACAACCACAATTGGGACCAGAATTCCCATTGTTAAGCATTCACATGTTAAGTGAATCATGCTCAATTTTATGATTTTTTTTGGTCATGGTTGTTAAGCAAATAACTACAGTCATTAAATGAATCCTGATTCCCCTATTGACTTTGAGAGTGAGAAGCCAATTGGGAAGGTTTCAAAATGGTGATCGCATGACCCTAGGATGCTGCAACGGTCATAAATGTGAGGACCAGATCTAAGTGACTTTTTCAGTGTCATTGTAACTTTGGTTCTTTAAATGAATGGTTTAAAGTTGAGGATTACCTGAAGACACAAAAAATGGGAAGTCAGAGCTGCCAGTTCTCCAGGTTTTTAGCCTACTTTTTAATACTGGATAAAACTCAAGGCAGCGAACATACCTAAAAGCAAGGCAGTCGTTAAGTGAGTTTTGCCCCATTTTACGGCCATTTTTCAATTTTTCCTTGCTTGTTTTCTTGTGGATGTTTCATTACTCTAAGCATGTAACATCATCAGTGCTAGTGGTTGGCCCCAAATCACCCAACCAGCTTTCATGCATAAGAGAGGACTAGAAATCATGATCTCCTGGTTTTTACATTTGTATCCTGATGAACTTACAGCCGGTCACTTAACAACTGTTCAAAAACTACTTAAGATTCTTTTTTGAAATTATGGCCCTTGTATTGTCCCCATGGTCATCCGTCCTTATGACCAACTACAGAAATACTGTAGCTTCCCCTTACATCTATCTCTTCTCTCACTCTGCCCCACCAGGTGCCTGGAGGCCTTGGTCCTTCTTCCCACCCCACCAGGGCCAAAACCTTCTTTTACACACACAGACACACACACACACACACATCATCCGTTATGCACATACCTTCTTCAGTATTTTTAATCTACTGTATATTACCTTCTATTATTTCAATTAGGTATTATTAATTAATTACATCAACATTTAAGCGGGAACGTAAATCCTGTAAGTTTCGTGATCTTGAATGCAGTCTTTGGACAATGCAGCCCCAGGGGTGCCTCCTTCCCCTCCCCCCACCACCACCAAAGAGTTGTAACCAAATTGTAATTTTACTACTGTGATAGAAAGGGAAATGATTAACTATAGTTCATTTCATGAACTATTAACTAATAGTTCATTAAATATAACTACTTAATATTTCATATAATTAAACACACTTAAATTAAATATATGAGGGGAGTAATCACATTAACTACATTTATTTAAACATACAGAAAGTCAACTCAAATTTAATTTTTGTCTTAATTTCACCCATGTGTACCCTTGGTAGAGGAATTCTAAACTCACACCTAAATTACTTCACTGAACAAATTCTGTCATGAAGCGAATGGCGGTAAAGGGTTGATTGAGAAATTTTTGGTTGGTTCCTCTTCCTCTGCTTCAGCATAAATGCATGAAACAGAGTGCCTGTGCAAAGGATGAAAGATATGTTTCATCCAAAAACGATGAAGTATAGATTCAATGTCTATAAGCCGGTTAGAGTCCCCTTTGGTAAAATGGATGACATACAGGTAGTCCTCAAATTACAAAAGTTCTTTTAGTGACCATTTGAAGCTACAGGGGCACTGAAAAAAAGTGACTTATGCCTGTTTTTCACACGACCATTGCAGCATTCTGTGATCAAAATTCAGCTGCTTAGGAACTGACTACCGTGTTTCCCCGATAATAAGACCCTGTCTTATATTTTTTTGAATCCTGAAATAAGCACTTGGCCTTATTGCCATGTGCTCAAAAACCCCATTGGGCTTATTATCAGGGGATGTCTTATTTTGGGGGAAACAAGATAGTATTTATGACCATTGTGGTCCTGGGGTTATGTGGTCATTTTTTGCATCCTTCTGACAAGCAAAGTCAATGGGGAAAACCAGATCCACTTAACAACCATGTTTAACAAGTGTAGTGATTCACTTAGCAACTATGGCAAGAAAGATTGTAAAATGTAGCAAAATTCACTTAACAAATATCTCATGTAGCAACAAAAATTTTGGGCTCAATGCAGTTGTAAATCAAGGAGTATGCGTACCAGTTTCAGAGAGAGAGAGAAAAAGAGAGAGAGAGAGAGAGAGAGAGAAAGAGAGAGAGAGAGAGAGAGAGAGATTTAACTGCAAGGAAGCATTAGGACCACAAAATGGAGAAAGTAAACAAAGCTAAAGTGCTATGAGATTTTAAAATTCAAAATGACAAGCATCTGCCATGTAATACCCCAGACTTTAAAAAATGTGAATAAGAAAGTCAAAAAAGTTCAGATAGCGGATATGTTGCAGGCAGCAAAATAGAAGAGAAAGAACTAGAGAAAGTCACAAAATACAAAGACATGCAAATAGAAAATGAATGACTGGTAAAAGAAAGCAAAGATAGTCCCAATAATAATAGGTGCCTTGGATGCACTCCCCCCAAAAATGGAGCACCACTAGGACACCATCATCAGATGGTGATGATTGACTAAATCACCATCAGCAAAAGGCAGCTTTACCTAGAGGAGCTTACATCCCATAATGATTCCTTTAACACCATCAATGGACAACATTTACCTATCCCAGGCCCTTTGGAAGGAGTTAACAGGTGGATAAAAAGGCTAAATCCAGCCTAAACATCTCTGCAACCAACCATAATAATACATCCACCAAAGCGGCTCAGAGCGAGGCAGCATATACATTTAATAAATTATTATTAATATTCCTTGTTCAATTTTCCGTCGAGGAAAAAATGGAACTGCAAGGCCCAGTCTGGGTTTGGAAAGCTGGCAAGGACTCTGAAGTGGAACTGTAAGCGAGAAGTCTGGCGCCATTTTAACAAAACAAATTTCTGATCGGCACACATCGCTGCTCCCAGCTGGCACGACCCTCATTTCAGTCTGATGGAGTCCGTGTGATGAACTCCGAGTCTCAGCCTGCCCTCCAGTCTCACATTTATCTGATCTTTCATTCCGAGAGCCACACTTTTTTTTTGCTAAGCACACACAATTCCCTGAGCTGCAGCCAAGATGGCTTTGCACAGGTTCAGCATCAATATGTTGAGTGTTGAATTCATTTCTTTAGGGAACCCGCTAAATCTGAACTTTCCAAAATCATTTGGCCCCTATTACTGGTAAGCACTGCTCTTAAATAGGTTGTAACTCCAGCTAATAGGCTCTGTAATCGGAGCCGAATTGAACAAAAGACCTTTCCAGGGCTAAGTACCTGTCATTTTGATTGCCAATCAAATGCCCTGTGTAGGAAAGGGGGAAAAAAAACCTTTCCCCCCACCTTTGCACAAGCTTTTAGAAGAGAAGAGAATAACAGAGTTGGAAACGACCTTGGAGGTCTTCTAGTCCAACCCCCTGCTTAGGCAGGAAACCCTACACTACTTCAGACAAATGGTTATCCAACATCTTCTTAAACACTTCCAGTGTTGGAGCATTCACAACCTCTGGAGGCAAGTCGTTCCACTGATTAAATGTTCTAACTGTCAGGAAATTTCTCCTTAGTTCTAAATTGCTTCTCTCCTTGATTAGTTTCCACCCATTGCTTCTTGTCCTGACCTCAGGTGCTTTGGAGAATAGCTTGATTCCCTCTTTTTTGTGGCAGCCCCTGAGAAATCGGTACATTGCTATCATGTCTCTCCTACTCCTTCTTTTCATTAAACTAGACATACCTTCTGACAAGCAAAGTCAATGAGCCTTGATGGAGTAGCGGACTAAAGTGCTGTTAAAGCCTGCAATTACTGCAATTTCAAATCTCACAAGGCTCAAGGTTGACTCAGCCTTCCATCCTTCCAAGGTAGGTAAAGGACCCGGTTTGTGGGGGCAATAAGCTGACTTTGTATAAAAAAGAACACCGCTTGGGGGAGCCCAAAAGCCCTACTAAGCAGGTATATACAAAAGTATGAAGGCTACTGCTTAACGCATTGTAGGCCGTCCTGAATCTCTGGAGAACGGTGGCATATAAATCGAACCAATAAATAAATAAATAAATGGGGAAGCCAGATTCACTTAACAACTGGGTTACTAACTTATCAATTGCGGTGATTCACTTAACAACTGTGGCAAGAAAGGTCGTGAAATGGGGCAAAAACTCACTTAACAAAATGTCTCACTTAACAACAGAAATTGTGGGCTCAGTTGTGGTTGTAAGTCAAGGACTACCTGTACTATGGAAGGTTTTGGGGTTTTTTTGCAGTTAATAAACATACTTCACCTACTTTGTTAAGTATCGCATGAATGGGTGACTCTATTAAATTCGATTTCACACCCCTTCCAATCTTAAATTTCTCCTCTCTTTTACACATCCATTTGCAACTTTAAAAAATTGTGTGCATCTTTGTGTACCTTTCTCCTGACATCTATTGATTCAACACACTTCTGCATTCTGTCAGCCCTGCTAGGAAATCAATTCTGTAAGAAAGCTAAAACTACTTTTACTGAGATTGGCTATAATCATAGAATTGTGCAAGTTTGATTGTCCTAGATCTCTTTTTTCCTTCTTATAATTAACAAGAGAACTAGCACTAGCATTTAGACTTATATACCATTTCACAGTGCTTTACAACCCTCTCTAAGCCATTTTACAAATTCACCACATTGCCCCCAACAATCTGGTCTTCACTTTACCAAGCTTGGAAGGATGGAAGGCTGAGTCAACCATTAGCCGGTCAGAATCGAACACCTGGTAGTGAGCATAGTTATCCTGAAATACTTCATTCTAACCACTGAGCCACCACAGTTCTTAGGTAAAGGTAAAGGTTCCCCTCACATATATGTGCTAGTCATTCCCGACTCTAGGGGGCGGTGCTCATCTCTGTTTCAAAGCCGAAGAGCCAGGGCTGTTGGAAGACGTCTCCATGGTCATGTGGCTGGCATGACTAAATGCCAAAGGCGCATGGAACGCTGTTACGTTCCCACCAAAGGTGGTCCCTAGTTTACTACTTGCATTTTTTACGTGCGTTCAAACTGCTAAGTTGGCAGAAGCTGCAACAAGTAACGGGAGCCCACCTCGTTACGCGGCACTAGGGATTCGAACCGCTGAACTACCGACCTTTCTATCGACAAGCTCAGCATCTTAGCCACAGAGCCACCACATCCCTTAACAATGCCAAATTAGGGGGCATCTGTCTGTGCCCTGTATGCATTCTCCAATCTGACTTCTGTGAACTTCCTAGCTTCTCCAATATAACCAACAGAACACTAAGAATGGTCATGTTCAACCACGTTTGGGGGATTTTAGGAGGCATGATGAACAATTTGATTTAAGATGCTCATTTTTCCCTTATGCTGTTGTGGCCTGCTAGCAGACAGCAGAGCTGGAGCAGAGTCAGACAGTAAGAAGGTTGGGGAGGAACATGGGCCATTTCTGGGGGCTGGGGAAAGCTCAGACGAGGGCTCTGCATTGGAGGCAGAGAGGGGGCCAAGGCCATCTAATACTTATTTGCAGCCTCCGGAGTCTGACAGCAGCGAGACAGAAGAACAGCAGGAGCCTGTTCCCAGTGTGTGCATGCACAGAGCTGCCAGACGACAAGAACTATTAAGAAAACAGGGTCAACTTGGGAGTAAGGCTTGGAGATGATTGGCCCCTCCCATAAGATATAAAAGAAGAGCGAACGGGACATGAGCTCTTGCAGGAAACAATTAGTTCATCCGGCCAAGTCAAGATTTGAAAATTCCGTTTGTGACTCTGTGCCAAGTTTGGCCTTGCCCTGCATCTGGAAATTAGCTCTCTGGCAGGGTTCCACGTGAAATAGGTGGGTATTGATAACCTTGTCTGAAAGACTGTTTATCAAGCCTTGCGAACTGTAAATGAAAGTAATTTACAGTCATATAAATAAAAGAGGTTTTGCGGGATTAAGATTGTGCTTCATACTTTCTAAGGAAGCCTAGGTCAGAACATATCCCTCCAACTCAAAATAATATAAATAAATAAAAATATCCACATTCCAAGAAGGTTGAACTCTTTAGAGCTACCCACTCTGATGATGCATGAGGTCCCTGCCCGTACTCTGGAAGACTGAGCAAATAAACATTGATCACATGGAAGCTGTCTTCCCCTAATCAGGCATGTGTTTAAAATTGCACATCCTCCCAACCACAGGCCTTTCTGGCTGGTTTGCTTTCATTTATAGATGCATTTAAGGCACTTTTTAACTTTGGAGTCCTTGGTGCTCTCTGAGCTTGGTTATTTGCTTGCAGGTGTTCCATTACGCAATTAAGTAAAATCATACCTCCATCAACACTAGTATGGCAAGCAGCTGTATATAAACAGGAAGCAAACCTCACCCTCTCTCACATTGATGATTTTACCTAGTTAGGTAATGAAATGTCTGCAAATAATCAACCAAACTCAGAGAACACCACAGATTCCATAGTTCAACCCTGAGCTACAGATGGTCTCTTTTATTGAAATCTTGAGCAATTTGGATTGGCCAATATAAAGTTGACCACACAGATATTAAATTAGGATTGTATTCAGTTTACAGAGAGCTTTGGGAAGGATAAATGAACCCATTGATTGCAATAGACTTGAGAAAAAAGAAGTCAGAATTAAGAAAATTAATGGATGCACACACACGTTTGTAACTGGGTGGAAAAATCAGAAACTGGGGAAATGGGATCCTTGGAGATGTTAGGATAAATAAAGAGAGAGATTAAGGGAATTGATAAGAGGCTCCTGACAGACAGCTTGAAATCAGTAAGGAAAACAGTCTTATGAGATTTCTAGAAGGGAAGGACTCTATCCCAAACAGTAGAGAAGCAAAAAAATGAAACTAAATGTTAGGGACAGATATAAGAGTAAGAGAAGAGAACAGCAGCCAGAGTTTAGGCTGGAGGACAAAGCTAAAGCTAAATTAAAGCTAAAGAAATAAGAGAAATATTAAAGAGAGAGAGAGAGCTAGGGAGATTAAGAGATAAGAGAGAGATCTCTATCTAAAAAGACAGAGAGAGAGAGAGTTTGATCTAGTGATTAAGGAACCAGGCTAGAAACTGGGAGACTGTGAGTTCTAGTTCCACCTTAGGCACATAAGCCAGCTGGGTGACTTTGGGCCAGATGCTCACTCTTAGCCCAATCCATTTTACAGAGTTGTTGTTGTTGGGAAAATAGGAGGAAAGGGTATTAGATGTGTTCACCACCTCAAGTTGTTTATAAAAAAACCTTCTGTTTTTCTTTGAAGACGTTTCACTTCTCATCCAAGAAGCTTCTTCAGCTCTGACTGGATGGTGGGGAATGGAAGGATTTATACTCCTTGCAGACAGCTGGTCATTTGCATTGTTTTAGAGAGTCATTGAGGCGGCCTGTAGTCTACATTCTCCAGTCTACTACACAGTCCTTTCAACAGTTCCTAGAAGGCTCCACACCCATTTGCACTACTCAGATGATCCTGATGATACAGATAAACCCCCAGTGGCCTCAATGACCCTCTAAAAGAATGCAAATGACCAGCTGTCTGCAAGGAGTATAAATCGTTCCATTCTCTACCATCCAGTCAGAGTTGAGGAAGCTTCTTGGATGAGAAGTGAAAAATCAGGTACACAACCTTTTTTAGCAGAAACTACTATTTATAATGAACATTTTGGCTGCCCTATTTGTTTGGCTTTACAGATAGACAATGAACTATTTAAACCTAGGCATCTGTTTATGATACTTTGGTTTCTGGTTTTACTACTTTGTGGACCACCCAGAGTCACATAGCTGTGAGATGGGCTGCTACATAAATTATTTAGACAGGAAAAATATATGGAAATCAACACACGATCAACACACAACTTCTATCATGGTGCTGTGATAGTTCAGAAGAACAGCAGTGGTTAGAACGCAATATTGCAGGCTAATTCTGCCGACTGCCAGCAGTTTGATCCTGATTGGCTAAACTCATCCTTCCAAAGTCAGTAAAATGAGGACCCGGATTGGTGGGGACAATATCCTGATTCTATACACTGTTTAAAGGTAAGGTAAAAGTAAAGGTTCCCCTCGCACATATGTGCTAGTCATCCCGACTCTAGGGGGCAATGCTCATTTTCATTTCAAAGCCGAAGAGCCAGCGCTATCCGAAGACGTCTCTGTGGTCATGTGGCCGGCATGACTAAATGCCAAAAGTGCACGGAATGCTGTTACCTTCCCACCAAAGGTGGTCCCTAGTTTTCTATTTGCCTTTTTTACGTGCTCTCGAATGGCTAGGTTGGCAGAAGCTGGGACAAGTAATGGGAGCTCACTCCGTTATGTGGCACTAGGGATTCGAACTGCTGAACTGCCAACCTTTTGATCGACAAGCTCAGCGTCTTAACCACTGAGCCACCATGTCCCTGTGTACACTGTTTAGAGAGGGCTATAAAGTACTGTGAAGCAGTATATAAGTGCTATTGCTATCATCAAGTCTTCCGAGTCCAGAGGAAACCATCACTGCCCAGAAAGTAATGTGTATCATTTCCCACACAATCCATAATTGAACTGGGATTGGCTTCATGAAAGGACCACTCTAGGGCATATATTCCTCCTATCTAAGAATCCACCACAAAGCTGTGGAGAAGCCCAAGGAGATGGAAATTTCCACAATTGATTTTGTATCATGTGTTGCTGGAGTCTAAGCTACTTATTAACTACTCAAATTAATATGCCTACGGTTTTGAGTTATAAGCAAAATTATTTTGTTTGAGTCTGTCTTCTGTGCCATTGGTGTTCTTTTCTTATTCAGCTGATCTCTCCTGCTGGTTTGATGAATAGGTTCTTCTTAAAATAGTGTTAACTGTGGCTTGTTGACTGAGAACTACACATCAAATGAAAAAGGTCCTACAAACCAACTGTTGTCATTCTTCTAATAAAGGTATCCTCGAATTACAATAGTTCATTTAGTGTCTGTTCAAAGTTACAGTGGCACTGAAAAAAATGGACTTATGATGACATGACCGTAGCATGCATCTCCAAGGTCATGTGATCAAAATTCAGGCGCTTGGCAACTGACTCATATTTATGACGATCACAATGTTCCAGGGTCATATGATCCCCTTTTGCGACCTTCTGACAAGCAAAGTCAATGGGGGGAGCCAGATTCACTTAACAACCCTGTTATTAACTTATCAACTGCACTGATTCACTTAACAACTGAGGCAAGAAAGGTCATAAGATGGGGCAAAATTCACTTTAACTGTCTCGCTTAACCATATACATTTTTGGCTCAATTGTGGTCATACGTTGAGGACTACTTGGTATGCGTGTCTACAGATTTTGCTACTGGGGATGTTGGAAGCAAGTGCAGCCAAAAATGCATATATATTTGTGAAGACAAATTGAAAAAAAGGCAAAAGCTATTTTCTTAACAAATAGTGTGTGGGATTTTTTTTTTAAAATTGTACCAGAGAGAAATAGCATAAATTGAATTTATGAACTGGAAATATGAGAGAAATTAACCAACATGTCTGCCTTTGTCAGTAATTTACTACAAATTATCGCAATAGGAATATACATTAGGTAAAAAAAAAACCCTCTTAATTACAAAAGCACTTAACGTGTTTACAGTTGCAATCTTCCTTTATATGATTTTTTTTGTTTTTTTTTGTTTTTTGTTTTTTGCTTTTGTTTCGGAGAGGAAGAGTGAGAGAGAAGGAAGAAAGGAAAGAAGGGAAACCACTATCAAATCTTAGCATCAAAATTGATAGTGTTTACTTAAAAGCTCATTCCAGCTTTGTGGACTTCAATAGATATCGAAGACATTAATAAATCTAAGATTCGTTGCAAGTCTCTCTTCTTGAAGCACTCTGCATCCTCAGTGATTTATATCAAGCTGAAGAAAATGAGACGGTTCTTGCTTGTAATTTCCTAGATGTTTCTAACTCATGTTTGTTTTTTTAAAGGGATGAACAGAAATTATTATGTATTAGGGATAAGAGGAAAGTAATGTTTTTGAATTTCTTTGCAAGTCAGACTATCAGAGGTGGTATTTGAACCGGTAGTGGCAACCTGGAGTGGGCACCCACCCGCCCAGGCACAATCCCATCTATATTGTTCTGTGTTTGATGCTGCACACGTGTGGGTGGCGTGCGCAAGCGAATTGTCGTGTTGTTTGATGTCACACACATGCATGGATGGCGCGTGCGAGTGAATTGCCATGTTTTGTGATGCCACATGCATACACGGATGGCAGACACTCACATCTCTGGTGCTGGGCCAACCAGTTGCTACAGTATGTGAAGCCCACTTCTGCAGACTATGGAATGTGCTTCTTTGTTCTTTTATAGAGAAGTAGAACTCCTCTACTCCCACCACTTTTATCTATCATTTGGTATTCAGGTACCCTGTTTCCCCCAAAATAAGACATCCCTTGATAATAAGCCCAGTCGGGCTTTTGAGCTCATGGCAATAAGGCCAAGCGCTTATTTCAGGGTTCAAAAAAATATAAGACAGGGTCTTATTTTGGAGAAAACACGGTTGTCATCAACTTACAATCATTCATTTAGCAACCATTTGAATGTAAAGACCACTGAAAAAAATGATTTACAACTGGTTCTCGCACTTAAGACTGTCACAGCTTCCCCGCAGTTATCCGATCAAAATTCAAGCTCTTGACAACTGGCATGTATTTATGAAAGCTTACAGCATCCTGGGGTCATGTGATCACCATTTGTGACATTGCCAGCTGGCGCTCATCGAGCAAAGTGAATGGGGGAAGCTGGATTCGCTTAACGACCATGTGATTCAGTTAAGAACTACAGTGATTCACTTACAACTGTGGCAAAAAAGTCATAAAATTAGGCACCATTCAGTTAACTTTCGGTTGCCTTGCTTAGCAACTGAAATTCAGGTCGCAACTGTGTTCCTAAGTTGAAGACTATCTGTAGTTGTTTCATTCTGTTTAATGGAAGGGATGAGCCTGCACAATTCTACTCATCAGTGAATGGCACACTCTAAGCTTAGCATTTGCTGAGATTTTGACACCAATGTGATGGGACATAGTCAATCAACATGAGAAGAGGGGAGAGGAAAATCATGCACTGGGCTCCCCGGGCAGATTGGATGGATGGATGGATGGATGGATGGATGGGAGGAAGGAAGGAAGGAAGGAAGGAAGGAAGGAAGGAAGGAAGGAAGGAAGGAAGGAAGGAAGGAAGGAAGGAAGGAGAGAATCAGATCAAAGTTTATTTTCTCTAGATTGTGTCCTATAATCTGGTACTACTAGGAAGTTCACAAATGGGACATGACTTCAGCTAGCCCTTCTATTCATGTTCGTGACATTTGGAACTGAGATACATACATCCTTTGAAACATACATATCTGTGACACTATTCCTGTTCAGAGTTGCCAATAGTAGTCATTATTCTCATGTCTATGGAGATTCTCAGTCATCCAGGTCATGTTTGTCCCAAAGGTGCTTTTCAAAAGGAAACTGGACTTCTTTGGGGGTTTTTTTCCTTGAAGATGTTTCACTTCTCATCCAAGAAGCTTCGTTGGATCTTCAGGCCTGCCACATTTACTACTGTGGGGAATTGGGAGGGGGGATTGTATGGAGCTAGGGAGATATATAGTCATAATAACATTCCTTTCTCAGACATTCAAGGACATCTTGCCCTGCATCTGGAAGGCTGGAACTGGGAGGCATCTCCAGTTGGGACGGTGCTTTGATTGGACCATGTGATGGACATGTGGGTGCTGGACAGGGACTTGAACTTTCTTTCGGGTGTGGAAAACCTGGAAGCTTTCAGATTTGGGTTTTCCCAGATGTGCCAATATGACATCTCTAATAAAATGGAACTTCAAGCTTCGGAGTTTTATTTAGTTGGGGGTGTTCCTTGGAACCCTGACACCCAGAACCTTACCACCTGTTGTCTGAAATTTGGCAAACCTGTGCTATTCTTGGTTTTTCAATCACAGCGTTGACCAGGAGGAAAAACCCTGTTGATTTTAGAAGTGACAGCCAGGAGAAGATAGGAGATTTATTTTCACAAAAGAGATACGCATTTGGACCATTAGTCAAATAGGAGAGATTTAAATTGGGTATTCAATCCATCTCCCTAATCCTTAGAAATACACTGAATTCACATAACATGGTAAATCCTGCTGCCAGGTTAACAAAGTAGCACCTATATTTTCTTCCTATGTATCCTATATCCGACCAAATAAATCAGAAATTTGCCTAGCATTTTTTAGCCTAGTCTAGTGTGTTGGAGAAAACCAGTTCTATTACTATTATCCTTTCCTACTACAGTACTTTCTCTTATTGGTATCATTATTATGATTATTATTACTCTGTTGTTTTATATGTACACTGAGCTCTTATGCACTGGAGACAAATTCCTTGTATGTCTAACCACACTTGGTCAAAAAAAGTATTCTATATAAATGAACACACAGATTCTAAACATTAAAAGAATTGTGACTACTTATGATGTCCTATGATTACTGATACGTTTTAATCTGTAATTAAGAGGTCTTATAAGAGTAATCGGGGAGGTCTTATTATTTTGGGGTGCGTGGAGCAAGAGGAGCCCCATCTTGCTCCAGGCACTCCAAAATAATAAGACCTCCCCGAAAATAAGGCCAAGCACTTATTTCAGGGTTCAAAAAAATATAAGACAGGGTCTTATTTTCAGGGAAACATGGTATATACCCTGTAGACCTATTGTAAAGAAGAGTGAGGCTTTGGTCACATGATTGTGGCTGCCATATTGATTTATTTTGATCCCCTCCCTGCAGACACCCCTGTAGGGAGCTTTCTCTTTAGAACTATTGCTCCTGTATTTGAGTAGAACGTTACTTTTCCTCATCCTCAGCTATATATGGGAAGAGGGGAAGAGGGGAGGGAAATGGAAGGATAAGGAGAGGAGAGGAGAGGAGAGGAGAGGAGAGGAGAGGAGAGGAGAGGAGAGGAGAGGAGAGAAGAGAAGAGAAGAGAAGAGAAGAGAAGAGAAGAGAAGAGAAGAGAAGAGAAGAGAAGAGAAGAGGATTACAAGAAACAGAATTGGCTTCATATGCAACCAGCCTCATGGTTGGTTCAGTGAAAATCTCCTACATTCTGATCCCTCTTTCTTGTTCCCACTTAGTGGCTCAGTGGCTAAGACACTGAGATGCTGAGCTTGTCGATCAGAAAGGTCGGTGGTCCGAATCCCTCTCCAGCATGAGCAGTGGGGTTGGACTAGATGACCTCCAAGGTCCCTTCCAACTCTGTTACTTTGAAATGGAAATAAGAAATAAAGGGGAGTGGAGGAATAAAAAACATGTTGAGGGGGGAGAAGCCAGCCAGAACTGCCACAGCAATCCATTACAGAACCCGAAAGCCTGATTCCTGCTTATTGTCATCGTATTTCACAGCTAAAATACTTACTCCCTTTTAAATTGATCCTCTCTTTTTTTCACCATTCCTGTTTCTGAAGCCAGGGTATAAGACCCATGTCCTCTCTCCCCCTCTCTCCCCCTCCCCTCCGCCTTTTATCCCGAGCCTGTGTGCGAAAGAGCACATAACATCAGGGTTGTCATATCTGAGGAATTATTAAAGTAAGACGAAGGCAGCTATTGTGGGGGGCGGGGGGGGGAACACGGCTTTGAGACGGCGTCCTCGGGAGAGACACGCCAGCTCAATCTCATTAGTCGGTGCCGAGAATTGTCCTAGCCACCAGGTTCAAGGTGATGAAAAATTAGGCTGTTTGGCCTTCCCTCATTTTGTATGCGGCGCACACCTCTCCCTACCCATGAACACCAAATTACATTGAACCTGGGGAGTCTAACTCCATTAATTTTAAATGGAAGATTAATTTAACAATATGCGGCAGATATTTGTTACAAACCTATCATGTACAAGTGACGTTTGGCCATAAATTGTAGTGACTCACAACTGGCCAGTGACTGGGGCTCAAATAAATCAGACGCCATTTGCACGTAATTGCTGGATTTTTTTTTTTAAGTTATGGGAGAAAGAGTGTGTGTGTGTGTGTGTGTGTGTGTGTGTGAGAGAGAGAGAGAGAGAGAGAGAGAGAGAGAGAGAGAGAGAGAGAGAGAGAGAGAGAGAGAGAGAGTGATTTTTTAGGATGAAAGGTTGTGAATGTTCCTGGTTCAAGACACCAGATGCTGCTCTTAAACACACACACACACACAAACACACACAATGCAATACTGTCTATAAACAAAATTTTGGGGTTACTCAAACTCCAGTTCACATTTTATGTTTTCCTCAACTGTTGACTTGGTAAGGAAGGTCCAGAGATGCTAAAATAGAACATAGAATCATTGGGCTGGAAGGGATCTCAGAGGTCTTCAAAAGTGTTTCCCCACCCCCACCCCCTTTATACCGAATACACAGATTTGTTTCCACCGCTGTGAATATTTCAAACAAAACAGAACAACAGAGTTGGAAGGGACCTTGGAGGTCTTCTAGTCGAACCCCCTGCTCAAGGCAAGAGACTTTGTACCATTCCAATCAAATGGTTGTTCTGTTTATTTTGGAAAACCTCCAGTGATGGAGCACCCACAGCTCCAGTAGGCAAGCTATTCTACTAAAAAAATTGTTCTCAGTGCCAGAAAATGTCTCCTTACTTCTACATCGGATTTCTCTTTAACAAGCTTCTAGTTATCTTTGGTTTGGCAAAATCCAGATTAAGGTCAATTGGGATCAAAGACTCTTGTAAATCAGATGAAGCCAAGTGAGCTGGATTTGTCTGTGTTACAGAGAAGAGGGGACTGACTTATTCTACAAAGCACCCGAGGGCAGGAAAAAGAAGCAATGGGTGGAAACTAATCAAGGAGAGAAGCAACCTAGAACCAAGGATGAATTTCCTGACAGTTGGAATAATTCATCAGTGGAACAACTTGCCTGCAGAAGTTGTGAATGCTCCAACACTGGAAGTTTTTAAGAAGAGATTGGACAAACCATTTGTCTGAAGTGGTGTAGGGTTTCCTGCCTTAGCAGGGGGTTGGACTAGAAGACCTCCAAGGTCCCTTCCAACTCTGTTGTTCTGTTTTGTTTGAAATATTCACAGCGGTGGAAATAAATCTGTGTATTCGGTATGAAGGGGGTGGGGGTGGGGAAACACTTTTGTTGTAAAAAAGACCCGATGGCCTAGAGGTGGAGCTCTTGCCTCACAATCAGGAGGTTGTGAGTTCAATCCTAGGTAAAGGCAGATGTAGGGTCTCCTGCCTAAGCAGGGAGTTGGACTAGAAGACCTCCAAGGTCCCTTCCAACTCTTCTTCTCTTCTCTTCTCTTCTCTTCTCTTCTCTTCTCTTCTCTTCTCTTCTCTTCTATTCTATTCTATCTCCTTTCAATTGTGACCGGCTTTCCCTTATCCTATCCTCTGATATAAGGAGCAGCAGTGTACTAAGTCAGCCAGGACCTAGCTTTGTCCAATCAAAAGATCCACATAAAAAATAAATAAAAGAAAAAATAATTTAAAAAAAGACTTCTGAAAGATGCAGATGAAAAAAGAATTTGCCTCTGAAAGCAGTGTGTAAAGGAATTTATATTGGGAAGTTTGCATTTTTTAAAAGTATATCTTCAGGCTAATTATGTAAAAATATTACAAGCTTACAGGAAAATATATGTTAAAGAACTCAATACCTTGGGAGATGTATATTAAAAAACTCTGATCTGATCAGATTCACATGTCCTCTTAAACCGGAATATGCTTGATATGATTTTGACTTCACCCTAATGTGTGAAATCAAGGAATTGTGCTTCATTCAATAAACAATGATTTTATTAAACTGTGGCTTAGCACAATATATGAAATGGATATTTGCATATTTGGGAAGCTGTGGGCAAAGCCTAATGTTAGAGAAAGTCTGAAGGACAAGAAGCAGTAGTTGTTTTGCTCAATACAGGTAGTCCTTGGTTTACGATCACAATTGAGCCCAAAATTTCTGTTGCTAAGTGAGACAAGTTGTTAAATGAGTTTTGTCTCCTTTGAAGGCCTTTCTTACCAGAATTAAGTGAATCACTGCAGTTATTAAGTTAGTAACACAGTTGTTAAATGAATTTGGCTTCCCCATTGACTTTGCTCGTCAGAAGGTCACAAATGGGGAGCACATGACCCTGGGATACTGCAACCGTCATAAATATGAAACAGTTGCCCAAGCGTCCAAGTTTTGATCAAGTGACCATGGGGATGCCGCAATGGTTGTAAAACCATGTAAAAAATGGTTTCTCCCCGCATCCTGGATATTGGGCAAGGATAACAAATGAGTGCTGTGTGCATTTTATTAACCCTTAACATATGGACAGTAAGTTGTTTATGGATTGTCTTTCTTTTCATTTGGTATAAAATCTTACCGTCACTAGAATAGAATAACAGAGTTGGAAGGGACCTTGGAGATCTTCTAGTCCAACCCCCTGCTTAGGCAGGAAACCCTACATCACTTCAGACAAATGGTTGTCCAACATCTTCTTAAAAACTTCCAGTGTTGGAGCATTCACAACTTCTGGAGGCAAGTTGTTCCACTGATTAATTGTTCTAACTGTCAGGAAATTTCTCCTTAGTTCTAGGTTGCTTCTCTTCTTGATTAGTTTCCACCCATTGCTTCTTGTCCTGCCTTCAGGTGCTTTGGAGAATAGCTTGACTCCCTCTTCTTTGTGGCAGCCCCTGAGATATTGGAACTCTGCTATCATGTCTCCCCTAGTCCTTCTTTTCATTAAACTAGAGAAACCCAGTTCCTGCAACCGTTCTTCATATGTTTTAGCCTCCAGTACCCTAATCATCTTTGTTGCTCTTCTCTGCACTCTTTCTAGAGTCTCCACATCTTTTTTTACATTGTGACCAAAACTGAATGCAATATTCCAAGTGTGGCCTTACCAAGGCATTATAAATGGGTATTAACACTGTAATCACTTTTTAGTTTTTGTTTGATATGTGCCATCTTGTATGCCATTTAGGCAAGCTGGATTGCTATATAAAGGAGTCAGAAAAGCCAGGATGGCAGAAACAACTTCATGATCCAAGAGCTGCCACTTCCCTCATCCAATTATTTTCCCCCCCATCAAAGTACCACAGGTCCCATCATTGTGCCTGGACTTGATATTCAACATCAGTAGACTGAGGCCAGGGTCACCAATCATCTAGGCACCTGGATATAAGAATGGGGTATTCTCCCCAAGATGTGGGGATCAATGACAAATTGTTGGTGTCCCTCAGTGTACAGCTGATGGCCAACATATCTTCTCAACCCATAACACAGAAGTGCAGTCATCTGCTTTTCACTCCATTAGTTCACCTATAGCACCTCTCTGTATCATTGGCAAGCTCTGGGATTTAACTTATAATCCACAGCCTCAGTTCCACCCACCTCTCTTCCATTCTTAACCAACTTTGATCTGACAAACCTGTTATTTGGCCAAGTTTCTCTAGCCAGCTTGACCTCACTTGTGTTGCGGGGTGCCTGTGGCAGCCCGGGTGCTCTGCCACTGAAAATAGGCTCCTGAGCTCCATTTTTGGACGTAAATGGATGCCTCCTGTTACCCTCTGCCAGAAAAAATTGAGCTTGGGAGGGTCGCACGCAGCCCCTCCAAGCTCTGTTTGCATTGGCAGAGGGCTGCAGGAGGCCGTTGTGACCAAAAACGAAGCTCAGTTTTCACTGACAGAGATACCACAGGCTGGTCCTTTGCTGTTTCCAGGGCAGCTTCACTGGCCAAATCTAAGCACCCTGTGAGCCAGATCTGGCCCACGGGCCTTGAGTTTGACACTCTTGCTCTAGACAGGTACACAAGCTGTTAATCACAGAATCACACTACACTGATACACAACTTTCTCCCTTTAATCCAGCTGCAACCAATTCCACGTATTTCATCTCTCTCTCGTGGTAGTCTTTGTCAAAGTTCTCAAACAAAACCTTAAAGGCTATTTTATATTTTCTAGCCCATCAGGAAAGATGTCTTCAGTCTTTATAGAATTTATAAACTGTCTACACATATCACTTAAAATGGTCTCGACTGAAAGTTTGAACCACCGTTTTTTTCAGGTCTTAGAAACACTAAGAATTTCATAGGAGATCATTTTCCGCTGAAGGCTGGATTCCAAGACAAAGAGACATTCCCAGATCCTGGATCTCTGTCTCTGAAAACTGCAATTCCTGAATATCTTTCCAGAATTTACATGTATGCATGACACTTGGTGCAAAAATGTAAAGGCAATTCAAGGATATGTATGGCTCTTAGCAGTTGGAGAAGTGAAGAACTTTGAATTGTTTCAAGAAAAGGTTAAGTGCCTGGCCATACTTGCAATATCTGAAAAACATGTGACTTAAATTACATTCCTTAGAAAAACTCTGAGTTTGCCAGGCCTGATGCCCATCACTGAGGTAGCCTAAGGCACAAAAAAAAAAAAAAAAAAAAAAACCCACAAAAAAACCCCCTACAAAAACAAAAACACAATCAAGCACAATGTGTTATTATGTATACAAAGAGGAGTTAATGAATCCTGCTGAATCAGTTACCTGTGTGTGCTTTCTGGATATGATTTCTGGAACAAACTCAGACATGTGTAAAGAGACATTCCATCTTAGAGCCTGTCCGGGGAAGGAAACACCTGAGGTCAAACCCTTAGATCTATATCTGCCATTTTCCAAGCGAAGGGAGACATCTGGCAAGATTCTCGTAATACAGGTGATCAGCAATAGAATATCTACTTGGGCCTATCCATGGGTGATTGTAGTTCTTTTCACCCAACAATAACAAAACCCAAGAAATAGGTTTTGTTGGCCATCCTCTTCTTCTCAACCCAGTCAGTTTTCCTTCATGCCTTTTTTTGCAATGTGATTGTCATCCAGCTGAATGCATGATTCAGACTGTTTATTCACTGTTACATTAAATCCACATTATTGTTGCATCCAATCATGTTTGAACCTCTTTTAGTACATATCAGAGGTGAAATGCTCTGAAGTATGCTACCGGTTTGCTTCGCTACCAGTTCGCTTTGTGCACGCATGCGCGGGGCACACCAAACGCACACTTTGTGTGCAGATGCTACCACGCAGCGCTGAAAAAGGAGGATTAAGAAGCCTTTTTTGAGTCTTCAAAGGTAAGTAGAACAGTGAGGGGGGGAGAACAGCTGTGCCACATGATTTAGATTTGCTAGAAAGGAGGATTTTCTGCTTTCTAGTGAATATAAATTGTGCGGCACAGCTGATCACCGGTTCGCTTGAACCGGTAGCATTTTTTTTATTCGATTTAGGCGAACCGGACTGAACTTGTAGATGCTCCAGTTCTACTGCATTCAACTTAATATTTCTCCTGGCTTGGCCAGTTCTCACTTCAATAAAACGAAGTGAGCACAAAAAGAAAAAAAAAGCCACTTTTGTCATTATTGACAAATATTCAAGGAGCAAGGAATATCAACTAGCATTCTAAGCAGCATTTGTGTGTGTGTGTGTGTGTGTGTGTGTGTGTGTGTGTATAAAACCAACCCTCCAGCAATTTCCCCATCTTCTGCAAACATTCTACCAAGGTATAAAAATCCATCTTCTTGCTCTGGTATCTCACTGTTTAACTTGCAGTAGTTCACTCCATTTTCCCTGTCAAACATAACCACCTCGCTCTTCAAAACATTAATTTTCAAATCCACACTTCTCATTCCATCATGCAATCTATGTATATTTGCTGCAAATCATTCAGGTTCTTGGTGAACAACATAGCATCATCTGCATACAAAAGTAAATATATACAGTATTCACGTCCCTAGCCAATATATTTCCAACATCACTACAAGCATTCCTTAAACATTTCTGCATAAATACATGAAAAGACCAAGGGGACATCATACATCTCCCCTCTCGGTGTTGAAGAATTCACTAAACAATCCATTTATACTCATGCATGCTTTGTTTCCAGCACACACCATTCTTGACACATTCAGCGACTTAACTCCATATTTGCACAAAACATTGCATAATTCAAGCCAGTTCCCTTTAGCATACAATTTTTCTAATTCAACAAAAGCACAATATATTTTCTTTCTCAGATTTTTGCAGTGGTGAAATCCTACTGGTTCACACCGGTTCAGGCGAACCGGTAGTGATAAAAGCTACCAGTTCGGCGAATTAGTAGTAAAAAAAAAGCTACCAGTTCATTCGAACTGGCATTTCTGACAATCAGCTGTGCTACACAATTTATATTCACTAGGAAATCCTGTTTTCTAGTGAATCTAAATAGCACAGCACAGCTGATTCCCCACCTCACTGTTTTACTTACCTTGTTTAGTGTCCTTTTTCCACGTGAAGCATGTATTAGGTGCTCACTGTGCATGCACGCATGTGCAGCATGCATTTGGTGAACACTGTGCATGTGTGTGCATGTAGTGTGTGTTTGGTGCACACTGTGCATGTGGCATGTGCAGCGTGCATTTGGTGTACACTGTGCATGTGCACACGTACAGTATGTGTTTGGTGCACACTGTGCATGCGGCGCTTGCAGTGTGCGTTTGGTGCACACTTGCACTTGCATGTATGCAGTGTGTGTTCGATGCACACTGTACATGTGGCGCATACAGCGTGCATTTGGTGTACACTGCATGTGTGCACGTGCAGTGTATGTTTCGTGCACACTGTGCATGCGGCGCTTGCAGTGTGCGTTTGGTGCACACTGTACACGTGCACGCTGCGTGTTTGCTGTGCACGGCACATGCACACACACCACACATGCGCAGGCAGCAAACCGGTGGCAAATCGCAGAGGATCTCACCACTGTATTTATGTACTTGTTAGTGACTTGCCGAAGAAGAAACTACAGTTTGTACACCTTGATGAAAAGTGCCCCTCCATTTTCCATTGAGTCTTTCATACCTTTCATCCAGAATTCTCCAAACGCCTTCCTACACAATCTTATGAAATTTATATCCTTATTGTTTTTACCTACACTTTTTGTAGAGGAGCACAGAGGTGACGTTGAAGAATGTATTTGACAACCTTTACATCAATGTAGCTATGAAAGGGCACTGTCAGAAAATTTCTCCTTATTTCCAGGTTGAATCTCTCCTTGATCAGTTTCCATCCATTATTCCTTGTCTGACCTTCGAGTGTTTCGGAAAATAGCTTGACCCCTTCCTCTCTGTGGCAGCCTCTCAAATATTGGAACACAGCTATCATGTCTGCCCTGGTTCTTCTTTTCACTAGACTAGCTGTGCCCAGTTCCTATAACCGTTCTTCATATGTTTTAGCCTCCAGTCCTCTAATCAGTGATGGGTTGCCCCCAGTTCGCACCGGTTCTATAGAACCGATAGTAAAACCAGTGGGAGGCTCCACCCACTGACCCTGACATCATCAGAATGTTTCTTTGCATGTGCAGCCCCGTTGTGGACCAGTAGTAAAGATATATAGAACCCACCCCTGCCCTTAATCATCTTGGTTACTCTTCTCTGCACTCTTTCTAGAGTCTCAACATCTTTTTTATACTGTGGTGACCAGTATGTAAAACTGGATGCAAAATTCTAGGTGTTGTCTTACTAAGGCTTTATAGAGTGGTATTAGTACCTCACTTTATCTTGATCGTCTGTTAATGCAATTTAGGATTGCATTGCATTTTTTGGTTGCCACTGCACACTGCCAACTCATATTTAATTGGTTGTCCACTAAGACTCCAAGATCCCTCTCACAGTTACTGCTATTAAGCTTGGTTTCACATAGTCTATATTTGTACTTTTGGTTTTTATATACATTTATCACTTTATATATATCAGGATGGATAAGAAATTGGTGACCAAAACATTGGGGAATGTGGTTCTACTCACATTCCCCAATGGGTCTTTAACCCAACTTTCTTTGATTACATTCAAGAAAAATGCCATTTACTCCCTCCTTTCTATAGATGCATGGAGAAAAACAAGCAGAAGGTATATCTATTGTCATCTAATGAAATTCATCACTTGGGGGAGGGACGGGGAAGAGAATATATACCACAACTAAAAATTCATTCTACCCTCTACTGCCAGTAATAGATGCTGCTCTCTCTCTCTCTCTCTCTCTCTCTCTCTCTCTCTCTCTCTCTCTCTTTTAATGACACTTTAACTTTGAATTTCTTATGGGACCACATCACCTAATTAGAGGAACTGATAACTGCACTGCTCCATAATGAGGCCAATACATTTCAAAGTCATTAAAAATAACTAAGGCAATAAGTCTATGTTTAAGCAAGGCTTCCTTCGAATCTGTATGCCTGTTTCTGTGTATTGGAGTCCAGGATAAGGCAGTGGGTTGGATTGAACGAAGGAAAGCCAGCAAGCAA
The DNA here is from genome assembly GCA_030761175.1 of Masticophis lateralis. NCBI lineage: Eukaryota > Metazoa > Chordata > Lepidosauria > Squamata > Colubridae > Masticophis > Masticophis lateralis. The sequence continues at coordinate 15,050,638 of JAUDYJ010000001.1, forward strand.
AAGCAATCTTTGCTTAGTCAACTGTAAATGCTGGGTTATTGGAATCTTTAAAACAGGCAGCATGGAGAAAATTACATAGCCAAATCTGCCTCTTCCTAGTTAATGAAGAATTAAGAGTGCCATTTACCACATTAGAAAGTTCATCAGAGACCTGTTCCCTCTGCAGCGGCTAGTTGACAGCGGTGTCACTTTTCCCAAGTCTGGTGTAGAAAGACTTGACAGCACATCAGTCATAAATGTCACACCTATTTATCTCTCTCCTCATCACAGCCCTGACAAAATTCAATCCTTGTTGCGGAACGCCTGTAAGCAGATGGAGGGAGAACGGCAACCTGCTTAAGGAGCTCTCAGCCATTAGAGGGGGGGGGGAATGCAAGGCTATCCTGGTGACATGGAGAGTCTGGCTGGGGAGGATGGAAGCTGGAGTCCACCTCTACTGGGGAAAAAAAGTGCCTGGCCAGGGAAGTGTTATGGTCTGCCAGCAGCCTGCGGAGTTGGACAGCGATGAGGCTGAGGAAGACCATGGGCCAGTCCTGGAGGCTGCGGAAGGCCCAGATGAGGGCTCTGTGTCAGAGACAAAGATGGGGCCAGGGCCATCGGGGAGTGATGTGCGGACCTCGGAGCCTCCAAAGGCTGACAGTAGAGAGGCAGAGGAACAGGAGGAGCCTGTTCCTAGTGCATGTATGAGAAGAGCTGCCAGAAGGCAGGAGCTGCTAAAGCAGAGAGGATGACTCGGGAGTAGGGCCAAGAGCTGATTGGCCCCTCCCATAAGGCTTAAAAGACCAGCAATGGCTCTAGGCCTCTATGCTGAAAAACAATGTTGAGAGAATTGCTTCTTGTTTCACTGTACTCATTTCTTCTGAAGTCTTCTGCTTCTGAAATTTGCCAAGAAAAGCCTTTGCCTAATTATATCAAGATCGGTGATAAACTGAGGAATGGTGTTTTGAAGAATTTGCTTTAATTTAGTTTGGAATACACTGAGAATGAACCAAGAGCTGTGAGAAGAAAAAAATCCATCCCATTTGTGACAGGACAGCTGACTGCAAAATGGGTTGATGATGCTCTGTCCCTTTAAAACAGGGGTTTCAAACTCAAGGCCCGTTAGCCGGATCTGGCCCATGGGGTGCTTAGATCTGGCCCACAGGGATGCTCTGGAAACAGTGAAGGACTGGCCTGTGGTGCCTCTGCCAGAGAAAATGGAGCTCGGGAGGGTTGAGCACAGCCCACCTCAGCTCCCTTTTTGGCTGTGATGGCTTCCTGCAACCCTCTGCAAGTGAAAATGGAGCTCAGGAGGGCCACACGTGGGCACGCAAGTGATGTCCACTGGGCATGCAAGTGATGTCCAGCTGGCCACACCTATCCTGACCACGCCACCCAGCCCCCCCCCAAGGTCAAATCCCTGATGTGGCCCTCAATGAAATAGAGTTTGACACCCCTGCTTTAAGACCTCTCCCTAGCCAGCTCAGCTAAGCAGGGAGGCAGCTGGGTGTGACAGTGTTGTTGTGAGAGGGAAGGTGGTTTGTGTTTGTTTGGGAAACTAAAACAGCCTGAAACAATATAAATAAAATAGAAGAATTACTGTTCTTCAGAAGTAAGGCTCACAAGGAAAAGTAGTGGAGGAAGAGTTGTAGCAGTAGAATTAGGGGAGAGTGGTATAGTAATCAGTGCTAACACTGATGATGTTACCTAGTTTGGTAATGAAATGTCTGCAAGAAAACCACCAAGCTCAGGGACCACCTAAGACAGGGGTGAAATCCAGCAGGTTCTGACAGCTTCTGGAGAACTGGTAGCGGAAATTTTGAGTAGTTCGGAGAACCAGCAAATGCCACCTCTGGCTGGCCCCAGAGTGGGGTGGGAATGGGGATTTTGCAGTACCCTTCTCTTGCTATGCCCACCAAGCCACGTCCACAGAACTGGTACTAAAAATTTTGGATTTCACCACTGACCTAGGTCCCCACAAATATTCTATAGGGGAAAAAAAAAACATTGTCAGGCTTTCCAAAGTCCACTATTATATACTGATAAAGCAGAGTCACAGCCTTTCTTTTGAATTCTACTTCCTGAGATGGCCTGCCTCAAAAGGATGACTAAAGTAGTGTTTTTCAATTTTGGCAGCTTTTAAGATGTGTGGACTTCAACTCTCAGAATTCTCCAGCCAGCCACGGAGAGTTGTAGTTCATGTATCATAAAGTTGCTAAGGTTGAGAATTACTGGTCTAAAGTGAAATCACAAAGGGGAGTGGCTGATAATCCTTTCCCCCATTAGGTGGGAAGGGGTAAGCAACTTCTTCAGGAACCAAATGTACATCCCACCAGTAATAAGATCTGCACCCTCACCGATCGCTATTTAGAAAGCTTGTCAAAACTACATTACTTCAACAAGTATTTATAGTAGATTGTACCCAGGTCCATGATGACTGTGGATTTTAAGATGAGAATTGGTTATATTGTGACTATAGGATTCCATATACCATATATATTCCGTATAACTGCATGAGGATTGTATTTGCTTTAGGGCAATCTTACAAGAATACTGCATTTTATTTTGGCTGTGCTTAGAATTGAAACAATTAAAAGGATCATATTAAAGCCATCTGCAAAGACTGAATAAAAACGTGACTAAGGTTAACCTTAACCAAGTTTAGCCTGTTAGGCAAATGCAGCCAGTGAGTCTATAATTGGCCTGGTGATCCCAGAAATTAGGTTAATTCAATAAGAGTGCTTTGAATATGTGACTTCAATGTTTTGTTTAGAGAGAAAACAGCAGTTCAAAGCTCTTCTCATTTTAATACGAGATAAATTGGATGTCTCAGTCTGTTCAAATACACAAAAGCCAAGATCTTTTTTTTTTTCAAACCGATGTGAGAACTTGGAATTATTTTTCCTCATCTGTATTACCCATCTATTTTGTCCACTCTATACAAAACATGCCATCTTTTCTTGTCTTAGTTTGCAAAGAAGCATGGGATACAAATAAAATCCAGGTTTAACTGTCTAGAATACCACAGAACAGAACAGGAGCTGGAAGGAACCTTGGCATTCTTCCAAGCAGAAGAACCAGTGGTGAAATCCATTTTGTTTTTTACTACCAGTTCTGTGGGTGTGGCTTGGTGGGTGTGGTGTGGTTTGGTGGGCATGGCAGGGTAAGGATTCTACAAAATCTCCATTCCCTCCCCACTCCTGGGGGAAGGATATTGCAAAAGCTCCATTCCCTCCCCACTCCAGATGAAGGATACTGCAAAATCCCCATTCCTGGGGGATGCATATTGCAAAATCTCCATTCCCACCCCACTCTGGGGCCAGTCAAAGGTGGTATTTGCCAGTTCTCCGAACTACTCAAAATTTCCCGCTACCGGTTCTCCAGAACCTGTCAGAATCTGCTGGATTTCACCCCTGAAAAGAACCTATACCAACGTCTTATCAAAAAGTCTTATCAATGCCCAGATCAACGCACATTCCGAAATGCTACTATTGTACTAGTTTCTGCCACTCTTAAGACAACATTTTAGTATCAATAAGTAATTTGCATAGCTACATGCAAAAAGGAAGGAAGGAAGGAAGGAAGGAAGGAAGGAAGGAAGGAAGGAAGGAAGGAAGGAAAGCATTAAAAGGGAAAAAGAGAGGTGTCTGAAAGATTGGAGAAAGGAACCACCAAGGAGAAAATCATACATCCACCAACTTTGGCAGGGCAAGCTACTGTATATACACAGAGAGCAAGTCCCACCTTTCGTCGCTCACCCTGATGACATTACCTAGTTGGGTCATGAAAATACCTGCAAGCAAACAACTAAGCTCAGAGATCACTAAGAACTCCATAGTTCATCTCTGAACTATATATACTCTCTTCTATTGAGAGACCAATGCAAGGGGGAGAATAAACATGGCTAACCCTTTAGAAAATTCCCTAGAAATCAAATTGATTACTTGACCGCCCCGATAAGTTCCATTATAACACCAGTGCAAATTGTTTGCCTTAAGCTGGGAGCAAACAAGGCACATTCAAGTTTGAACCCCTGAAGGACATGATTAAGTACAGCTATATTAGCTTTTTTGAAAACACACTTATTTCCTTATTCCAGGCCCATAGAGCAATAATACCACTTTTCCACGTTGGGAACAGATTGTTTGTTAACACAGTTCTGGTAAAAATGTAACACAGTACAGTTTTAACCTTGGAGGAGTGAGGGAAACTTGTTCCTTTGTGTGTGTGTTTGTGTGTGTGCATATGTGTGCGCACATCACTCTCATGTTAGTACTTCAGATGGAATACATGTTCCATTAATCTAAACGCAAAATCTGCTTTTAGTCTTCAGGAAAAAAAAAAAGTTTCTAAACAGAAACTTGAAAAAAAAAAAAGCTAAATGCAACAAGGCCTTCTTTTTTTTTTTTTTTAAATATTCTTTAGATAACTAAAGCTTTGGAGAACTTATATTCATTTTGAATAAATGAACATTTAATGGTTCCCAGAGGAATAGCTACTACAAGAATATCTAAGTTTATAATGTGGGTGGCAGGGTGGGAGAGAAATTAAGTTTGTGTAAGCTCTTTAATCGGATGTGAAATTTTCCCTGGGGCATAAAATGGGAGGTATGCAAGACCCTTCTCTTATTTGGCCTTATTTAATTTTAAAATAATATACTGATACACTTCCATTCTTAAGACTGGGTGCCCTCCCCTGGTAGCTGTCAGCCTCCTCATCTGTCTAGGTATTTTCTGTACTTATTTGATCTCAGCTAGGCTACACATGTGTTTGTGTGAACATGTCTATGCCTTCAAGTCAAGGGTGAAATCCAATAGGTTCTGACCGGTTCTGGAGAACCGGTAGCAGAAATTCTGAGTAGTTCGGAGAACCAGCAAATACCAACTCTGGCTGGCCCCAGAGTAGAGTGGAAATGGGGATTTTGCAGTATCCTTTCCCTGGAGTGGGGTGGAAATGGAGATTTTGCAGTATCCTTCCCCTGCTACGTCTACCAAGCCTTGCCCTCCAGGCCACACCACGCCCCCCCAAGCCATACCCACAGAACCAGTAGTTTAAAAAAATGAATTTCACCACTGCTTCAAGTCACTCTTGACTCCTGGCAACTGCATGAACAACTCCCCTCAGTTTTCTTGACAAGGTTTTTCAGGGGTGGTTTTGCCATTGTCTCTTTCTTAGGGCTGAGAGGCAGTGACTGGCTTCATGTCCAAGGTAGGACTAGAACTCATGGTCTTCTGGTTTCTAGTCTATTGCCACAACAACTACACCAAACTGGTTGGTCAGATAAAACTAATTTACATCCCAAGGATCTCCATTACAGGTGGTCTTCAACTTACAACCACAATTGAGCCCCAAAATTTATGTTGCTAAGTGAGATAGTTAAGTGAGTTTTACCCCATTTTGCAACCTTTCTTGCCACAGATGTTAAGTGAATCACTGCAGTTGTCTAGCTAGTAACTTGATTGTTAAGTAAATTTGGCTTCCCCCTTGATTTTGCATGTCGGATGGTCACAAAAGGTGGCCTCATGACCCCAGGACACTGCAACTGCCATAAATATGAACCAGCTGCCAAACATCCAAATTTTAATCACACAACCACAGGGATACTCTAATTGTCGTTAAGTGGGAAGAACGGTCATATGTCACTTTTTTCAGTGCCATTGTAACTTCGAACGGTCACTAAAAGGAATTGAGGTGATGTATTAAAAAGCACACAATTAGTTCCAACCCCCCCCCTTTTTAAATTTTAATGGCTGTTAATTCATTTCATTCACAACACGTGCTGAATCACCAAGAGTTTATAAATAGTCCAACAGAAGTCTGCCACAGTCCTGGTAAAGGCTGATAAACACCCACCTTTATCTTCTTTAACATGCTACCAAAGACCTAACTGACAATTATCTTGGCAAGGCCACACAGAAACACAGAGTCAAAAACAGAGCTTCAAAGTATAAACCAACACCATCCACAAGGTTGCTTCCTGCAAAAGCCCATGTACCTTTGCTCTTCCTTTATATCTTATGGGAGGGGTCAATCATCTCCAAGCCTTACTCCTGAGTCATCCTTTTTGTTTTAACTGTTCTTGCCTTCTGGCAGCTCTGCACATGCACACACTGGGAACAAGCTTCCCCTATTCCTCTGCCTCTCTAATGTCCAACTCTGAAGGCTCTGGAGTCTGTACATAACTCCCAGATGGCCTTGGCCCCATCTCTGCCTCCGACACAGAGCCCTCATCCAAGCCTTCCCCAGACTCCAGGACTGGCCCATGTTCCTCCCCAGCCTTCTCATTGTCTGACTCTGTTGCCAGCTCTGCAGGCTGCTGGCGGACCACAACACTAACTGGCTAACTTTGATCCTGATTGGCTCAAGGTTGACTCAGTCTTCCATCCTTGCAAAGTCTGTCAAGTGAAGACCCAGATTGTTGGGGGCAAGATCCTGACTCTGTAAACTGCTTAGAGAAGGCTATAAAGCACTGTGAAGCGGTATATAAGTCTAAGTGCTATTGCTATTCCTAAATGAATGGTTGCAAGTCAAGAACTTCCTTTCAAATGCCCAGCTTCATAGGTTTTTGTAACAAGCCATAACATCATCTCATGGACCATGATCCTATTGTGAATATGATGCAAATTATATAATTTCCATCGATCAATATGGGACAGGAGCAGGACTCAATTATTTGCAGGACTGCCTCTCCCTGAAAGATTGCCATCAAATGGGACTTAGGAAAAATGACATTTTTATAGCTGATCTTCTCTTATGGAACACCCTTCCTCACAGCAATGGTATATCCACCCACTTTCTTAGCCTTTGGAAGGCTGTTAAAACTTGGCCCTTCACCGAGGCACTGGGCTAAAGGGATAGATCCTACAGACAGTTGTTGGGGTATCCTCCGTGGTTGATTGAGACCCTGGGTTTTAAAATTTTATTATGTATTTTTTATCCTTTTTGTAGTTCAATTGCTATGGTGAGCATCCCAGAGTTAAGATGAACATCCAGTGGTGGGATTTAGCTGGTTCAGGCTGGTTGTTAAATTGATGGCTGGCCCCTCCCTTTCTTGCCCCCCCCTCAATCCAGGAGTCCCCACGTGTCCCGTTTTTGCTCCCACAAGGCTGCAGGGAAGCCTAGTAGGCCCAAAACAGGGTGTGGGGGTGCGGCGTGGGACCCCCATGGCCCATTTTTGTTCCCAGGAGGCTGCAGGAAGACCTACTACTACATCCATACAAAATATTTTAAATGAATGCAGATAATAAGAGATGGGCAGATTTATAAAGGCAAGGGAGATCCTTCAAATAAGCAGGACTTCAGTCATTTAGAATTTCCAAGTTCAATTACAACATTTAAACATTTGTCCAGTAAGGAATTGGCAACCAGTTGAATCTCTTTCAATGGGCATCAGGTGATCCTGATATTGAACTTTGTACAAGTTAGCAATCAAACTGCTGCATCGTTTTGAAGTTTTCAAAAATAAGCTTACATCAGTGGTGGGTTTCAAATTTTTTTACTACTGGTTCTGTGGGTGTGGCTTGGTGGACATGGCAGGGGTAGGATACTGTAAAATCTCCATTCCAACCTCACTCCAGGGGAAGGTTACTGCAAAATCCCCATTTCCTCCCGATCAGCTGGGGAGGCAAAGAATAGATGGGGACGGGGCCAGTCAGAATTTTTACTACCGGTTCTCTGAACTACTCAAAATTTCTTCTACCGGTTCTCCAGAACTGATCAGAACCTGCTGAAACCCACCTCTGGCTTACATATATAGTAACTCTCTGAACTGCTGGTAGCCCTCAACTTATAACAATTCATTTAGCAACTGTTCAGTTATAACAACACTGAAAAGTGATTTAGAACTGGTCCTTGAACCCTAAAGCATCCTCAAAGCCACCTGATCAAAAGTTGGGCATTTGGCAACTGGCATATATTTATGATGGTTACAGCATCCCAGGGTCATGTGATTTCCATTTGTGACCTTCCCAGCCAACTTCTAATAAGCAGAATAACAGAGTTAGATGGGACCTTGGAGGTCTTCTAGTCCAACCCCTTGCTCAAGTGGAAACCTTATCCCATTTCAGAGAAGTCATGGTCCAGTCTCTTTTTCAAAACTATGGCACTGGACTAGATCTGAGAAAATGATTTTTTAAAAAAGTCCCAGATCAATCTTGGATGACTTTTGAACTGGTTTCAGAAGAGTTTGGCGACAGAAAGTCTAGAAGACCTCTAGAATTGTAGAAGACCACTGAATTATACAATAGATTTCCCTGAATGTTTAAGCACAGTTCCTGACATCATTAATGCAATGGAATACATAATTGATGAAATGTACATCTCTTGCAATAGGTTGAGATGAGAACATTTCTTTAAGAAAAAACAAACAAACAAATGACACGTCCAGGCAGAAACCAGAGGTGCAAATGTGCAAAAGGAACAAGGGCAAGAAAAGCCTACACATCCCTACCCATAGCCCTGCTGTCATTGTGATTTATGATACTCGGCTGAAAGAAAAGTCCCATCTTCAAGGTATGAGGATTCACTCCCTCAGGAAAGAGAGGAGCCAAGATTTTTGCCCAAAGCAAATGAAAACACCTTCAGCTCCCCTCCTCACTGCTTAATAAATTGCTAAATATTCAAAAATGCCGGCCACCCAAGAAGGCATCTGCCACAGAATGCTTCAAATGAACCGTAACTCATTATTTTGACAAGTTCCTGGCTTGACATGGAGTGAGAGGGACCTGGCGTGAAGGATTTACCAGACCAAGGTTGGCTCTATCAGACAATGCAAAATGAAAGGGGAAGTTTGGTGTCAACGGAGCACACATGGTTTTTCCTCAGCAGAATGGCCAGACCCCTTGATGGTGTAATGAGTTACACATGCAGGCCAATAACTGGTTGTCAGTTCAATTGCGCATCTCCGACATGATGCAATCAACGAGCAGATGGCTCTGTTAAACATCGTCCGTGTGGATACGCCAAAAGAGACAGTCGTACCGCGGTGCCGAAAATTTGGCCTGTTTTTCATTCAGCTGGAAGGAAATTGCTTTCTTTTCCTCTTTTTTTTTCTTTTCTTTTCCCCCTCTCCTTTCCCAGGGGATAGAAAAAAGTTGATGAAATTATCATGGGTGAGATGTGGAAATCTGGCACAAGATAGCTGAGGAATATATTAAGGATCATCAGGCTGTCCTAAACATCAATCAATCATCGTATGGTTGGTTCTCCACCCTCTATGACTTCCATTCAATCCTTAAGAATAAATTTACTTCTCTGTTTTCGTTCCCACCCAGATTTGGCCTCTCCATGCAGGGAGGATATCTGGCAGGTTCTCACTCAAAGTAAAGTGAGAGAAACCATTGCCCAACTCAGCACGTTCTCAGTGGTCCTTCTGACTCTTTGGAACAACTTGCCTTCTGAGATAAAGCTAAGAGTTATCTCTTGATAAGGCATTAAATGCCTTATTTTTCCACAGCTTATTTGTGTTCTGTTGATAAAAGGACTACTTGCAGTGGCTAGATGATATCAGAGATTAGAGAAGGCATAGAAATTAGATTAGATTCAGTACTATTTTTATTTTATAGTTTTTTTTTCTTACTTGCTATTACATTTTCTTGTAAATTGTGACAAGTCTTCAGTGGTCTACTTTCTTTCCCCCAAAATTAGGAAGTGTGAGCCAAAGGGAGGTTGCAACATGAGAGTAAGGACAGGGGTGGGCTGCTGTGGGTCTGCAGGGATACGGGAGAACCTCTAGCTAAGTTTCTGCGCAGTTCAATGAACCCTCAAATCCCACTACTGGCTGGCCCCTCCTACCCCATCCCGTCGCTCCCAGAAGTCCCCACATGGCCCGTTTTGGATGCAGATAAGTGCAGGGCACATGTGGAGGAGCAGAGAGAGCGAAAAATGGGCCTACCAGAAGTTCAGAAAGACCAGAAGCTTTGGAAGGCCATTTTTGGCCCAGAGTCTTGAGGAAAGCCTCTGGAGCCCGGGGAGGGCAAAAACATGCCCCCCCCCAACCATTGTGCAGGAGGTCAACTGGCCATGCCCACCATGAACACGCCCACCCAGCAATCAGGCAGAGAACCCCTTGCTAACATTTTTGAAGCCCACCCCTAAGTAAGGATGAATGAAAACAATAGCATGGCCATTATTTGCCATGAACATTTTTTTTTTAAAGTCTTAATTTTCAAAGGAATTTATTTAAGTAAAAGTAATGGATGCAGCTCAAGTGTTCTTTTGGCTTACTTTCACACAACCTTGTTGTCCTGATTGCTAAATATAATCAGCACCATTCTCATGTAGGAACAGATGGAAATGCTGAACATGTTTTACAGTAACTGCTGGTTTGGCTCCTGTAAACCATCCTGCAGAATTGTGATGGGAGTTAAATGAAATAAATAAATGTAAGCCTTTCACAGTACAGAACAAAGAACAGTCCCCAAACTGTTTGCTAGATCCAGCCATAGCTTTGTGTTGTTTGGCAACACAACACTTATAGGGCTGACGAAAAGCATTAAGCATAAACCCTGGTTTATAGACAGTCCTCGATTTATGACTATTAACAGAAATAGCATTTCTGTTGCTAAGCAAGGCGGTTAAGTGAGTCATGCCCAGTTTCCTTGCCATGGTTGTTAAGTGAATCATGCAGTCATTAACCAAATCTGTCTTTCCCCATTGACTTTGTGTGCTGGAATCCAACTAGAAAGGTCACAAATGGCGATCACGTACACCTGGGATATTGCAACCATGGTAAACACACGTTGGTTGCCAGTGCCTGAATTCTGATCACATGATCATAAGATGCTAGGATGGTTATAGGTCAGTGGTGGGATTCAAATAATTTAACAACCGGTTCTCTGCCCCAATGATTTCTTCCAACAGCCAGTTTGCCAAACTGCTCAGAAAGTTAACAACCGGTTCTCCTGGAGTGGTGTGAATTGGCTGAATCCCACCACTGTTATAAATGCAATGACCAGTTTTAAGTCACTTGTATCATTCTTGTAAATTCAAACAGTGGCTAAACAAATGATTGCAAAGTTAAGGATTATCTCTACTCACTGTTGTGATAAGGAAAGAGGCAGAAATAACTTTTTTTCTTATCAGCACAATAAAGTGCTGATTTTTCCCTGTCCTTGGGATGGAAAAAAAAATGTCAACATAAACTCTAATACCTTATAGCCGTGATGGCGAACCTATGGCATGCGTGCCACAGGTGGCACATGGAGCCATATCTGTGGGCACACGAGCGTGGCCCTAACTCAGCTCCAGCATGCATGTGCACACCGGCCAGCTGATTTTCGGGCCTTCCGGGGCCACCAGAAGTCAGAAAACAGGCTGTTTCCAGCCTCCAGAGGTCTCCAGGGGGGTGGGGAAGGCGGTTTTCACCCTCCCCAGGCTCCAAGAAAGCCTCTGGAGCCCGGGGAGGGTGAAAAACAGGCCTACCGGGTCCACCATGCCATAAGCAGAGGGAGCACGGGGGGGGCGGGGAAGGGGGTGTGTCACACGTGCATGCAAGGGAGGGTGGGATGCATTGAATTATGGGTATGAGCATGCACACGAGTGACCCCTCACACTTCCCCCGCTTTTGGCACATAATGGCAAAGAGGTTAGCCATCACTGTCCTATAGCCAAATTTTACTATGTCTTGGCCATGCCACCAGACAGAATTTCCAGCTTTAAGGTGGAACAATTTCAGGGTTATGACTGATGGATTCCCAGGCTTCATTTTCTCTTCAATTTAGGGAATTTTACCATTTTCCTTTTCTCTTCTACTTTGTCACAGGTACATTGATCTCATGATATTCCCACAGATAAATGAATGAATGAAAACATTCCAAGATTGATATACCTTGAGAATAGTGCTTTAAACTGATATTCAGCTGGTAGCACAATTCCCTAGCGTGTCGATATTTCTGCTCCAAAAAACACTAAACCAAATCGAACCAAAACAGAGGCAGAGGGTTCCAAAGGGTTCCAGAAGCCAGGAGATCAGTCATTCATGGTTTTAAAAAAATATCAAATCAGTTGTACTAATCAAAGATGATTAGTGACCAAAGTATATGATGAATGGTTGTGGGAACTGGGTAGGACAAGAATTATCATCAAGAAGTTCATCAAAGAGCGATCCAATCTAGAATTAACAAGCAATTTGCTGATAATGAGAACAAATAATCAGTGGAAAGACTTGTCTCCAGAAGTTGTGGGTGCTCAATCACTGGAAGTTTTCAAGAAAAGATTGGATGACGATTTGTCCAGTACAGTATAACAACTCCTTCCTTGGGCAGAGGGTTGGATTAGAAGACTTCCAAGGTCCTTTCCAGGCCTGGGATTCTGTGATTCTATGATATTTTAAGGTTTTCAGGGATGTATACAAAAAAAAATTATACAAAATTTATATATTAAAAAAATATACAAAAAAATGTATATAGAGAGCATACAAAACATTTGCTAGACCAATTCTTGAATACAGCTCATCTGTCTGGAACCCGCATTGCATATCGGACATAAATACAATTGAGCATGGCCAGAAATATTTTATGAGAAGAATCCTTCATTCCTTTAACTGCAATAAAATACCTTATGCCATCAGACTCCAAATTTTGGGCTTAGACAACTTAGAACTATACCAACTTCAGTCTGACTGAAGCATAGTACATACAATTATCTGCCACAATGTCCTTCCTCTCAATGACTACTTCAGCTTCAACCACAACAATATACAAGCAAATAATAGATACAAATTCAAGGTAAACCGCTCCAAACTCGATTGCAGAAAATATGACTTCAGTAACAGAGTGGTCAGTGCCTGGAATGCACTACCTGACTCTGTAGTTTCTTCCCCAAACCCCCAAAACTTTAACCTTAAACTGTCTACTGTTGACCTCACCCCATTCCTAAGAGGTCTGTAAGGGGCATGCATAAGTGCACCAGCGTGCCTACTGTCCCTGTCCTAATATTCCTTTTTACTTACTCTTTTCATGTATTCAAATTATGTTTATACTTTTACCTGTTATCTTATATATGCTTGACAAATAAACTTATGAAATGTTTTTTTTTTCCTGGAGATAAACCAGAACCCTCAACTAATTTGTGTTTAAACTGATAGTTTAAAGAAGAGATTGTATAAATATTTGACTGCAATGGTATAAGGTTTCCTGCTAGAGATCCTTTTCAGCTCTGTTATTCTGTATATTCTATGTAATACATTTTGGTAACTTGGTGTTTTCTAAATTTTTCTGTGCTAAATCCTTTTCAGGTATCATCTAACTATTAACCCACATTTAGACAGCCCTCCCAAAAGGTAGCAGATCCCTGCTTGAAGTGTATTTTTGTGTGTGTCCTTTGTACCTTGATAATACAAATGGTAGGACCTTGTGTTGAGTCTTGGGTCTATCAATAATAGGTTGGAGGGCACAGGACGTCCTTCCTTGATACATCTACTTAGCCTACCAATTACACCTCTTCTTGGACAAAGAAGCATTGGAGACAATAACACCTTTGTCATCTTTCACTTAGACTGCTTTATGTGGGGCTTCCCTTGAAGACAATGCCAAAGCTGCAGTTGGCAGGGAATCTCACTGATGTTAGCCAATTCAGCAACCTAGCATTGGTCTTGGAAGAGCAGCAGGACTTACCAGGAGGTTTGAAAGTACTGGTGGTTATCTATAAAGCCCTATATCACTTGGGCCTTTGTGACTGAGGTTGTCTTCTCCACGTTGAATCTGCCCACCCCATATAAGTCTAGAAAGAAAAGGAATATGCTCCAGTTGCCCTTCCCAGAAAAAAAATCAGGAATTGGGATAGACCAGGGTCAGCAACCCGCGGCTCTGGAACCACATGTGGCTCTCTCATCCCTGTGCTGAGGCTCCCTGTCGCTCAAAATATGCATCACAACTGCCAATGTGCAACTACCACCAAGGTGCAATTTATTAATCTTTTTGATCCCCAGTAGGCCAATCATGGATAAATCCAAGAAAAGAAAAGTTTCAGAAGAAAACAGACTCTTTAATTCAACTATATATGCTCATTTTGTGGCTGCTCAGAACATAGTCAGGTACAGGAAGAGTTTTGTGGCTCCCGGTGTTTCCTTTTCTGTGGGAAACAGGTCCAGATGGGTTTAAGGTTGCGAAACCCTGAGATAGACCATAATCTCAAGTCTGAACTGAGTTCAGATATCCCTATGTCTTTTAGATAAACTCTCAAGACATTCATCTTTGGGAAGACATTCGGAGTACCTGTTTTGTGTGTATTAGCAATAGCAATAGTCATAGCACTTACACGTATATATAGACTAGACTAGACTAGACCAGACCAGACCAGACCAGACTAGATTAGACTAGAATAGACTAGAATAGACTAGAATAACAGAGTTGGATGGGACCTTGGAGGTCTTCTTTTCTAGCCCCCTGCTCAGGCAGGAAATCCTATACTCATGATGGCAAACCTATGGCACGTGTGCCACAGGTGGCACGCATAGCCATTTCAGTCCAGTTCAGCTCTGGCGTCTGGTGCCGCCCAGCTGATTTTTCGGCTTTCTGGGCCCACCAGAAGTAGAGAAACAGGCTGTTTCCTGCCTCCGGAGGGCCTGGGGGGGATGGGGAAGGCCCATTTTTCTTTCTCACCTGGCTCCAGATCCTCTCTAAGTATCAGGGGAGGGAGAAAACAGCCTTCCCCACCCCCTCCAGAGGCCTGAAATGGCCCATTTCCCAACTCCTAGTAGGACAAGAAGTGACTTTTTTGCTTTTCCCAGCCTCCAGAGACTCCTAGAGAGGCTCTGGAGGCTGAGGACAGCAAAAAAAGTAACTTCCTGTCCCACCAGGAGTTGGGAAATGGGCTGTTTCAGGCCTCCGGAGGGCCTCTGAGGGAGTGGGGAAGACTGTTTTCGCCCTCCCCAGATGCATAGAGAGGATCTGGAGCCAGATGAGAAAGAAAAACGGGCCTACCTGGCCATCGCGTGCCAGGAGCGGGGGGGGGGCGGGAATTGCGCGGGCATGCACAGGGTGGGGCGCATAGAATTATGGGTGTGGGCACGCATGTACACAAACCTCTCCCGCCCGTCCTCCTGACACATGATGGCATAAAGGTTAGCCATCATTGCCCTATACCATTTCAGACAAATGGTTGTCCAATCTCTTCTTAAAAACTTTCATTGTTGGATTGGATATACCATTCCATAGTGCTTTACAGCCCACTCTAAATAGTTTACAAAGTCAGCCTATTGCCCCCAACAATCTGGGTCCTCATTTTACTGATCTTGGAAGGATGGAAGGCTGAATGAACCTTGAGCTGGTCAGGATCAAACTCCTGGTTTAACATTTTTATTGAGTTATAATTCCTGGCAATGGAATACAGAGTTAACCTGCAAATACTGCATTCTATCCACTGTGCCAACACGGACAATATGTATTGTTTTTAACAGATGTTATTAAGGATGTTTTAAAAACTGTACATATTTTAAGTCACCTTGAGACATCTGAAGACACTCTGGACAAGTGTTGGTGGATGGATAATCATATAAATCAATAAAACAGAGTCACTGCGGTTTTGTGAACTCCTAGCAGCAACTACCTCTCTAATCACACAGGGAAGTAGAGTTGTTGTAAGGAGATTCTCCAAGGTTGGAAAAGAAAAAGCAGCATTTCAAAACATGGCAGATAAAAGAGTAGATGGACATTTCATTTCACCCTTATCTCTTAAGTGAGGCATCCGTCCATCTGTAATGGATTCTGTAAGAAAGAAATTCAAACAATACAGAGTCCTTAATGAAATTGCTAAAAATATGAGAATTGAAGTACACTTATCTGGTTTGTGAGATTCTGTGACATAAATCTTTTCTCTTGGCATTAAATTTGATTAATGTTCCCTCGCTTTGTTGGCTATGTGCTGCTACGCCAGCTATGGAAGTGAATTCCTGCACAAGGTAAGGGGTTACCATTGATGTTCCCCCAGATTTCTCATAACCTTTATTTTCTATGTTCCTATAAGATGCTTTCTGTCCACCACTTCACACCTGAAGCTCCATATACTGGCAAATTGAGGTGCTAAGCCAAATTGCAATTGCATTCTTGACTGTGCCAAGCTGTTTTCTATGTTTAAGAACAAAGTTTGAAAACTAATACTACAGGCAGTCCTTGACTTCCAACAGTCCATTTAGTGAATATTCAACATTACAACAGCACTGTAAAAATTAACTTATGATCGTTTTACATACTGATGACCATTACAGCATCCCTATAGTCATGTGATCAAAATTCATACTGACTCATTTTTATGACAGTTGCAGTGTCCCGGGGTCTTGTGATCAACTTTTGTGATCTTCTGACAAGCAAAGTCCATGGGGAAGCCAGATTCACTTAACAACCGTGTGACTAATTCATCAACTGCAGTGATTCACTTAACAACGAGAGCAAGAAAGGTTGTGAAACATGGCAACATTCAGTTAACAAATGTTTCACTTAACAATGTTCAAATGTTGGGCTCCATTGTGGTCGTAAGTCAAGGACTACCTGCATTCTGTTTCCTCCTATCTGTTAATGGGAGAGGTAAGAAAGGTGTGTTTTTTTTTGTTGGGGGACAAAAACCATGGACTTATAGCAACTGTGCGTAACCGTCTGAGCTTCCCACCCCTCCCCATAATTGTCTGTTGTGGTGACATCAATGAGCACTATGAAGATTAAAGTCCTTTCAAGTTGTCAGGGTAATGAAGATTTAAAGCTGACCAGTCGTTGTAGGGCTGTAAATCAAGATGATGAACTGAGGATGAGTCAGCAGGGCTACTGCCGCTTTAAGAATCTGCCTATATAAGGGAGGCCATGAGAGGGTGTCTCTTTCTCTCCTCGTGTATCAGTTCTATCTGCATTGTAGTTCTCTGTGTAGATTGATAGGTATGTGCCTACCATGTGTATGTCTGTATATAGAGGTCTTGTATATAAACCACTGTTTGTAATGACAAAACCTCTTTGTCCTGTATTTTGCTACTATCAAAATAGTAGTCACGCTGTAAACACTCTAACACAAGTGGTGATTTGAATTTGTGGAACTAAAATCACCAGTACCCATCCTTTACCTACCAAGATTGAACAAGGAGGCCTCAAATTTCCAGCTGTTCCATGTAAACTTCCCATCATGACGTCCTTGGTGTTTTCTGAGCTTGGTTGTTTTCTTGTACATGTTTCATTACCCAACTACACAAAAATCATCAGTGCTAGCACAGTAAACTAGTTGGGCAATGAAACATCTGCAAGCAGACAACCAAGCTCAGAGAGCACCACAGACCCCGAAATTCAACTCTGAGCTACAAATATTCTCTTCCACCCATGCACTAAGGTCCACTTGCTCCTGTGTGCTCTGAAAAGCAAGTGAGTGGATCGCGTGGAGAAGTTGAACATCAACAATGTAGCTTAGGAACATCTGGGTATGTTCCTAAGCTACATTGTGAAAGCCTTACCATTTTCCATCAGGCTGGCTGGTGGATTCTGGGCATTGAAGCCCACAGGTCTTCCACCTTTGGAAGAGGGAGAATTTGCAACCAAAGCAAAGGGCTTAGAACAAAAATAAATGCATGGTTGCATTACTCTCTACAGCTCAGTTGCTTTGGTTGCCTCCCAAGATCCTTTCCTTTCCCTTTTCCGCAAAGGATGTTTTTCATTCTGCCCTCCCTCAGAGCCCCTGCTCTTGTTCCCGCTCACCGTTAACCATGGCATTGGCGTTGTTGAACAATTTTGCGGTGACAGTGTGTCTCTGGCAATGTTAGACCACTGTCAACAAGCCCTGAGTAACCAGGGTTGACAACGTATTACAGTTCTGCCATAAGTAATTATTGTCTTGCCCGAACAACAATGGCAGCTAAATTATAGGAGAGTATCTGATAGCGTATGGATTAAATTGCCAAAGCTAAACAAAACAGGAGAATAAGATGGCAGTGATTTCTGAAAAGTGGGGGGGGGGGTGTTTTTATTTTCTGAGTTCTTCTCTGGAGACATCCTACTGGTTTGGTCTGAATTTAGAAATACCCTATCAAGAAAGTCCATGTGATGTATTTTCCTTGACAGGCATCATATATCTAAACAAGCATTTGGTTTACAAAGCTGAGTTATTCTTTTTCTAGCTCTTGTATATCCTACACTGTATTTTGGCTGTCAGGGCAAATTCTATTTATGCTTTAGAGCAGGGGTGTTCAACCTTGACAATTTGAAGACCTGTAGACTTCAGTGCCTAGAATCCCCAACCTAATTATGCTATGCTATGCTATGCTATGCTATGCTATGCTATGCTATGCTATGCTATGCTATGCTATGCTATGCTATGCTATGCTATGCTATGCTATGCTATGCTATGCTATGCTATGCTGGGAGTTGAAGTTCACAGATCTTCAAGCTGCCAAGGTTGGGCACCCCTGCTTTAGGGAGTTCCTACTGAGAGCCTCTGACAAAGCTACAACCTGTCCTATAGGAATAAGCGAATAAGTGAGCCATACTGGTGCAGTGGTTAGAGTGCGGTACTGCAGGCTACTTCTACTGACTGCTGGCTGCCTGCAGTTTGGCAGTTCAAATCTCATTAGGCTCAAGGTTGACTCAGCCTTCGATCCTTCCAAGGTGGGTAAAAGGAGGACCCAAATTTCTGGGGACAATATGTTGACTCTGTAAACTGCTTAGAGAGGGTTGTAAAGCACTGTAAAGTAGTATAGGAGTCTAAGTGCTATGCTACATGCTATTGTTATAAACCCAGGAGATTAGAAAAAAGGCAGATTGCTGGTGTTTGAACCTCTCTTCGCTCACTGGGGAAATGGAAATTTTACACTAGCTCTAGGGCTGTGGAGAGAACCTACCGTGAGGAGAATGCCTTAGAATAGGTAAATTACTTCAAATCCTAAAGATCTGAGATCCTTCTTCTGGAATATTCACCAATCTGCTGCTTCCTCCCCCGCCCCATTCTGATATCAGACTTCATCAGACTTAGAGACACAAAAGATGTGGCAGTATTCACTTCAGCTGGAGATTAATTACAATATTAGATTTCCACCCAAAATCAAAGTTACAAGACAAAGTGGTGTGAATTCTAAACTCCTCATCCCGGGACACTTCTAGAAGTTCATGTCTGCAACTTCATGTAATCCAGAGGTGGTATTCGGCACGTTCTGACCAGTTCTAGAGAACCGGTAGCAGAAAGTTTGACTAGTTCAGAGAACCGGTAAATACCACCTCTGATTGGCCCCCATCTATTCTCTGCCTCCCGAGTCCTAGCTGATCGGGAGGAAATGGGGATTTTGCAGTATCCTTCCCCTGGAGTGGGGAGGGAATGGAGATTTTACAGTATTCTTCCCCTTCCACACCCATCAAGACACACCCACCAAGATATGCCACACCCACCAAGACACACCTACAGAACCGGTAGTAAAAAAAATTTGAATCCCACCACTGATGCAGTCCTCTACTTATAAGCATTCATTTTAGAGGGGTGTGGTGGGTGATGAAATTAGAATGCTGGGCTACAGATCGACAGTCCTGTCTTCAAGACCCGTTGCTGCTGTGGGTGAGCTCCTGTCACACATTCCAGCTTCCATCAACCCAGTGGTTTGAAAGTGCAAGTAGATAAATGGGTACCAGCTTGGTGGACAACTTCACAGGGATGCAAAAGGAGCCCTCCCCCTCCATCTGGGTGTCCTCCGGGGAACATGATGTCACCAGCAAATCCTTTCACCACAGAAGCACTGAAATGGTTCTGACATGGAAATATTAGTATTAGCATCTGTTCAATTTTGATTTAGGACTGGTCGTCATACTTAGGACCATTGCAGCATCTCCATGGTCATGTGATCAAAATTTGGGCATCTTGCCAACCAGCATGTATTTATAATGATCGCACTGTCCCAGAGTCACATGATCATCATTCATGTTCTTCCCAGATGGCTTCCGACAAGCAAAGTCAACGAAAGAAGCGGAATTCCCTTAATGACTGTGTAATTCACTTAACAAGTGATGCGGTTTGGTCAACAAGCATTGCAAAAAAAGTTTGAAAATCTGGCACGACTCACTTAACAACCACTTGTTTAGCAGTGGAAATTCTGGCCTCAGTTGTGGTCATAAATTGAGGATTACCTGTAAATTTTAGGCAGTGGTGGCATTCAACCAGTGTAACAACTGGTTCGCTGAGCATGTGCAGTATGTTTGAAATCAGCTCTAAAACTTACCTCCTACTGCAGCCCCAGTGAGTAAAACAGCTGAGGTGAGACAATTCGCTCTGCCTCGCCTATCAGCTGGGCTCAAACAAAGAAAATATAGGTCGGTATAGCGCAGGGGTGGGCCGATGGGCCCAACTGATGGTTGGAGTGAACCGGTTCGCTCTCAGCAGATCGTCAGAGCTACCGGTTCGCCCGAACTGGTCCGAACCAGCTGAATCCCACCCCTGGTTTTAGGTAGTCTCACTGGTTATTTCCAGGGAGATCTTGATACAGAGTTAGCTGAATTTATGCTAAATCCAACTTTCTTCCATTCCAGGAGGAGGATTAATATTTGGGATCATTGGTCTGTGTGTGTGTGTGTGAGAGAGAGGGTGGGGGGACTTTCTTTGGGATTTTATATTTGTTTGAAATTATTTAGGACTAGCCTTAGTGCCAGTATTGTGGGCATAAGCAAGGGTTTTATTATAGCCAAATCCATTTCCTCCCATGCCCATTTCGTGCCAACAAATCTTTCTGTTCCTTTTGCTGGACAATTTTAAATTCCAACAGGGCAAACTCTTCTCAGCCAACAGAAAACTGTGGAATAAATTCAAATGTCATCCTAACCTCATCTAGCTGGCATAAGCTTTTACTAAGGTTTATATTATTATAGTACAGTTGTTAACTTCTTCACTCCCTTCCCAGTTTAATTACCATTTTTTTCACAGTATAAGACACACTTTTTTCTCTCCTAAAAGAGGCTGAAAATTTGGGTGCATCTTATACTCTGTATGTAGCTTTTTTAAAGCTTTTTAAAAAAAAAATTAAATATTTTATTAGTTTTAAAAGTAAAACAATGGACATTGTTCAACGCCTCTGGTTTCTAACATTTGCGTCTAAATCAACTTAATAAGTAATCTATTCCTTTCTTTATATACAAATTTACATATCTCCTATTTCAGCTTTTTTTTAGCCCTAACGATGTGCTAGCGAGTGAAGCAATCTCCGTGCTTTCCCTGCTCCCTCTGAATGTCAGCTGTGAAGATTTTTTTTCCAGCCCTAATGAGCTGCTAGTGAGTGAAGCGATCTCTGTGCTTTGCCTGCTCCCTCCGACTCTCAGCTGTGAAGCTTTTTTTCAGACCTAATGAGGCGCTAGCAAGTGAAGCGATCTGTGTGCTTTGCCTGCTTTTCTCATTGCTTCCCTCTCCAAAGATCAGTGTGCTTTAGAAGCTGTTTTTTATCTCCAATCAGGAGATAAAACCCAGCAAATGAATGTGCTGAAGCTGACCAGACTAAGGACGCTAGCCAGATGGATACCTGGTAGGCAGATTCCCCCCCCCCCATTTTCCTCCCCCAAAGCTAAGTCGAATCTTATACTCGGGTGCGTCTTATACTCTGAAAAATATGGTATGTTTGCAATGCTACTTCTTCTGCAGGTTTCCCTCTTAGCAACAGCCATTTTTTTAAAAAAGGCATCTTCTCATACAGAATAAGCCACTATTTTTCAAGGCTCCTGAGGATTGTTTGGTCTTTGAAGTAGCATAGGTAGAATATTGATGCTTTTAAAAACTGTAAAAAAATCAATCCAGACCTCTGATGAATAACAAGACTCAAATTATCATATTTGGGATACATTATGCAAAGACCTGACTCTCTTGAGAAATCGACAATGCTGGGAAAGGTGGAATGGAAAGAAAAGAGAAGGATGCCAAGCAGCAAGATGGATGGACTCATTTATAGCAGTGATGGGTATTAGAAGACCTGAAAAACTGGGGCTGGGACAGATCTTACTGGAGAAGGTCCATCTATATGGTCAATAAGAGTTGTGGTGAGCAAGATGGCATATAATCAATCAATAATTTTAAATTGCTCTTGTGTTTGCTGGTGGAGGAGCCATCCTTGATGGTATACATTTTTTTCATTATTCTGAAATCTTCCTTAGTTGCCCTTATTTTGCAGTCAGAATAACAAGAGTTGTAAGAGGCATTGGAAGTCTTCTAGTCCAATCCCCTGTTCAAGCAGAAAACCCTATACTCGTGATGGCGAACCTATGGCACGCTTGCCACGGGTGGCACGCGGAGCCATATCTGTGGGCACGAGTGTTGCTCTAGCTCACCTCCAGCGCGCATGCGTGTACTGGCCAGCTGATTTTCGGGCCTTCCGGTCCAACTGGAAGTTGGAATATGGGCCATTTCTGGCCTCTGGAGGGCTTCCGGGGGGTGGGGGAGGCCGGTTTGCCCTCCGCAGGCTCCAAGAAATCCTCTGGAGGCTGGGGAGGCAAAAAACGGGGCTACCGTGCCCACCATGCCATCACATGCCAAAAGTGGGGGGAGTGCAGGGGTGTTGTGGGGGGGGCAGGACAGGGCACATTGAATTATGGGTGTGGGCACATGCAAGCCACCCCCTGGTTTCCCCCCGCTTTTTGCATGTGATGGCAAAAAGGTTAGCCATCTCTGCCCTATACCATTTCAGACAAAGGATTGTACAATCTCTTCTTAAAAACCTGGAGTGCTGGAGCACCCACAATTTCTGGAGTCATGTCATTCCATTGATTAATGGTTCTCACGGCCAAGAAATTTCTCCTTAGTTCTACGTTGGGTCTCTCCTTGGTTAGTTTCCATCCATTGCTTCTTATCCTGCCTTCAGGTGCTTTGGAAAATAGGTTGACTCCCTCCCCCCTTTTCTTTGTGACAGCCCCTTAGTTAGAACCAATGGTGGTATTCAACTGGTTTGGACTGGTTCGGGCGAGCCGGAAGTGGAGATCGTGGGTGGGCCACGAGGCATGTGCAGGAGGCATACATGCGAGCAAAGCGCATGCACAGAAGGCTGGGTGCAAGTGTAGAAGGTACGTGCCCAAAGCGAATGTATGTGAGAGGGGGGCACGAACCAGTGGTAAAAATATATGGAACTCACCTCTGGAGGGAACATCCCTCTGGGAGAACTTTCCTCCTTATCCTGTCTTTGTCAATTTCATGGAAATGTGAAAATCTAAGGTGAAAGAACTCTATTCTGAAAAAACCTAGTATTCAACTCACCTTCTTCTTGTCACATAATTCAGTTAGCCCAAAACTATGGCAATGCACTATAACCATCTCTTCTCCGCTTCTTCAAAATAAATCTGAATGCAGCTTTCTTTTTCAACAAATGGAGTACAAAGAAAAATTACCGGAACATTTTTCCGCACAGTCTTATTGCATAGCTTAAATTGAAGGGGGAAAAAAAAAAAGATTAACTTTAGAAGAACGTTTACCCTTTCTGGTGCCAGTAAGGAGAAGCATTGTAATTAGAACTTTTGCAGAAAAAGGAGAGAAAAGAGAAAAGTCTGCCATTATTTCTAGCTATAAACAGTTTGGTGCGGCTGTGGTTTATTAACCTAACATACTGCAAATCTAATTAAAAGTCAAATACACAAAACCCTCATCAAAATCCAAATGTTCTTTACAGAAACATCAAGGAGGAAAAAAGGGTACGAGGAGCTATACCTCCAAGGTAATCAGAATGCATCTTCAGGGACCCATACCTTATTACTCGTGCCTCATTATCAGTACTCTGCGTAGTAAAACAACACCTAGAGACGGCATCATTAGCTTCCTACACCATCCATTATTGGAGAAAATGGAAATGTGAAACAGAGGAGCTAAGCTGTAGGTATTGTTGAAGGAAGAGGAGGGGAGCAAAAGAAGGGAAAATTAAAGTCGTCGTTTCGCAGTGTCCCCCAAAGAATGGCAAAATATTTCCCAGGTGGCTGGAATTCTTGCAAATATCTGCCCTCCGTGGTGCTTTCAAGCTTGGTTTTCCAAGAGTCTAGTAGTCCAATGTTTTTCAACATTGACAACTTTAAGATATGTGGACTTCAACTCCTAGAATTCTCCAGCCAACACGTTGGCTGGGGAAGTCCACACATCTTAAAAGTTGCCAAGGTTGAGAAACAATGCATTAAGCACCTTGATTTGTGCATAAGGCAAGACTGGAACTCATGGTCTCCTGATTACTAGCCAAGTGCTTTTAACTATTACACCAAGATGGCTTCTTTTTCTACCTCTGGTTACATTATGGAGAGGGTCGTGATGGCCTACAAAGACATTCATTAGACACTTAACACATAAGTGTTTTGTATTAACCAGCACACCTATTAACCACTGAGTCCTAGAAGGTGGATAGTGCATCACATTCCAGATGCATTTCTCTACTCTGCCACCAAGCATCTGATGATGAGCCCTTTAAGATTCTCTGACTTTAACTTATACAATATTTTGTTAGACTTGAATGCAACCATTGGTGCAAGGGGAAAAATATGTCTCAAATGGTGGCAGCATCTGTAATGGAATGTAGTAGCCTGGATTCCAAGGAAGGAGGGAGAAGATCTAGAGGTGGGCTTCAAAAAAATTAGCAAGGAGTTCTCTACCCAGTTGCTGGGTGGGCATGGCCAATGGTGGGATTCAGCCAGTTCGCACCACTTTGGGACAACCGGTTGTTACTTTCTGAGCAGCTTGGCAAACTGGTTGTTGGAAGAAATCATTAGCGCAGAGAACCGGTTGTTAAATTACTTGAATCCCACCACTGGGCGTGGCCATGGTGGGCATGGCCTAGTCAGACTCCTGCACCACAGGGTGTATGGGGGGGTATTTTTGCCTTCCCTGGGCTCCAAAGGCTTTCCTCGAGCCTCCGGGAGAGCGAAAATGGGCTCCCCAGGCTCCGGAGGCCCTCTGGAGGCTGGAAATGGGCCCATTTTTGGCCTTCCCAAACTTCCAGTAGGCCCGTTTTTGCCCTCCCCGAGCCTCCATGCACGCCCTGAACTTATCTGCATCCAAAGCAGGCCACGTGGGGACTCCTGGGAAGGAAGAGGCGGAATGGGCAGGGCCAGCCAGGTGTGGGATTTGGGGGGTTCTCCAAACTGCACAGAATCTTAGCTAGAGGTTCTCCCAAACCCCTGCAAACCCCCAGCAGCCCACCCTGAGAAGATCCCTCCGAGAGGAATAAGAGGCAGCTCAGTCCAGATATGTTGTGGAAGAGAAAGAGGATGAAGAAAACAAATCCCTCAGAGTTCTCTCAGTATATGTTTGATGTATATATTAGAATGCTTCAGTTTGTCAAAATTGATGTCAGATCCCCAAAACTAAGAAAGACACCCAGTGATCCTTTCAAGTTGAGTTCTTTATCATTCCACACCAGTGGTGGGTTGCACCCAGTTCGGTCTGGTTCTCTAGAAGTGGTAGTAAAACTAGTGGGAGGCTCCACCCACCCACCATGATGTCATCATGTGCGCTCTGCACATGTGCAGAAGCTTTTGTGCATGTGCATGCACACTCCCATTGCAAACCGATAGTAAAGGTAAGTAGAACACACACACACACACACACACACCGTTCTACACCTTAGACAGATTCTTGCCAAACTATATCACTCTACTCAGCATCAACCATATACGCTGTGAATTATTAGGAAGGAGCTGCCTCCAATCTCTCACACAACATATTTGGGCTGAGTTGTGTCTTAGCTCTTACTCCCCTGGAGCATAAACACGCATACCCATCACAGTATCTGTTTGAACTTGTCTGGGCTCTAAGAAAAACCTAACCTAAGCAAAATCAGGTTTGGTTAGAAGTGAATTTCAGGGTTGAAGGCTAGATTGGATTTTAAAAAACCCTGCAAAGTCACAGCTGTGGCACCCCCTTGATAGAGGAGCAAGCTTTCAACTTTGTGGCCACGATCATCGTGATCTATCTGACACCTATTTGACGCACGTGTGTAACTCCTCTGTGATACACATTTATAAAGTGGGAGGGCTTTTTTTGACTCCCCTGCAGCTGTAGTCTGTTTTTAATCTGCTAATAATGCTTATGGGGCTTTCGTGGGGTCTAGATCTTCTAACTCTAAGATGATGTTGTTGGTAATAAGAGCCGAGGTGGCGCAGTGGTTAGAGTGCTGTATTGCAGCTACTTCAGCTGACTGCTAGTTCAGCAGATCAGCAGATCAAATCTCACCGGCTCAAGGTTGACTCAGCCTTCCATCCTTCCAAGGTGGGTAAAATGAGGACCCAGATTGCTGGGGGCAATACGCTATTTAGTATACTGTCGATTGTTGTAAGCCGCCCAGAGTCCTCGGAGAGTGGGCGGCATAGAAATATGATTAATAATTAATAATAATAATTTCTTTGCACATTATGGCTCATCGCATAATCAGATAGGAATTGGCATTTCTACTGAGATATCAAATCCTTCCCAAGGACCTGGGATAGGCAGATGTGGATGTTTGTTGTATGGCAGCAGGATAAAGCAATAGCTCTTAGACTTATATACGGCTTCACAGTGCTTTACAACCCTCTCTAATCTGTTTACAGAATCAGCCTATTGCCCCCAACAATCTGGGTCCTCATTTTACCAAACTCAGAAGGATGGAAGGCTGAGTCAACCTTGAGCCAGTCAGGATCGAACTGCCGAACTGCTGGCAAATTGGGAGTCAGCTGCTTTAGCATGCAATACTGCATTCTAAGTACTCCAAGGCTCCTTATATAAGCTGTTTCAAGTGAAGCTGCCTTTTGCAATTGACCGACGGTGATTTTGTCAATGCTGATGGTGTTCAAGCGATGCCCCAGTTGTTTTGGGATTTCACCCAAAGCCTCTGATACTATTGATACTACCTTTGCTTACTTTTGCCACAGTTGTTCTATTTCTACAGGTAGTCCTGGACTTACAACAGTTTGTTTAGCGAGTGTTCAAAGTTACAACATCCCTGAAAAAAGTGACTTAGGACCATTTTTCACACTTATGACCATTGCAGCATCCCCACGGTCATGGGACCAAAATTCAGATGCTTGGCAACTGCTTCATATTTATGACAGTTGGAGTGTCCAAGGGACACATGATCCCCTTTTGCGACCTTCTGACAAGGCAAGTCAGAATGGGGAAGCCAGGTTCACTTAACAACCGTGTTCCTAACTTTACAGTTGCAGTGATTCACTTAACAACTGTGGCAAGGAAGATCGTAAAATGGGACAAAACTCACTTAACAAATGTCTCTCCTAGCAACATATCAAACAACAAATACCAAAAGCAATAAATCTTGGGCTCAATTGTGGTCATAAGTCGAGGACTCCCTGTATTTGCAGCTCTTTGTATTTTGTTATCTTCTCCAGTTCCTTCTCTTCCCTTCTGCTGTCTCTAGGTACTGCCATGTCCACTATCCAATTTGTGTGTGTGTGTGTTTCTTATCAACAGTTGTTAAGCCTGGGGTGTTTATTATTTTACTGGAAAGCCAGTCTGATATAGATGAAAGTTGGCAGGCAAGCTAGTGGGTACCAAGAGAGGGTCCTCGGCCACCTCATTACCTACTTACTTCTGGTCCAGGCAATTGTAGTCTGTCGAGAACTTATTACAATGGATTAGCTGCGATGCCGCCTTGCAGGGAAATCTGACACATTTTCTGCACTCTCCATCCTGACCTCTCAAACTGAGTAAGAGAATTTGCAGTTGCGGAAGAGAGATTTGTTGGTCTCTGTTTTCATCAGGTATCTGGGGAACAAAACTTGCTTCCTATACATAAACTTGTCATCGGGGGATGGCAACCTTGCTCTTTAAAAATGATGGATCACTTCCTACAAGTCTTAAATTAACATTACAAAGGCCTGACCCTGTGTACATTAAGGATTCCCTTAGGATATGGTGGAATATTTTACGAGTTGTTACATTTTGCTGTCTTTCCTTCTGATTACCTTGGGGATTTATGAAGACATACATTTCCCCCCCCCCCCACTCCTTCCACCCCCATTCAGCCAATGATTTGCTCTTTCTTGAAAAGGTGCAGTTTGTAAATGGGGGAGAGAATGCAAATTTGGCATCGGAACTGCACTGAAAGTTCAAAGATGAAAGAGTTGCGTTTCAAGGAAACACTTTGAAACTAAATAGCAAGCCCTTTCATCTATCAGCATTTTCCTCTTTATGAAAAATAATGCAGGCGGCCAATCAGATTATAAATAAAATACTCGCATCCGGAGTTGCATGTCAGAGACTACTGCATTGGCTTCCTGGTTGGGGAGATGTTAGCAAATATATACTGACCTGGAAAGTATTGCGGTCTATAAACAATCTAGGTTGCACAGTATACTGTGGGGTAAAAACTGGACTTCAGCTGAGCTGGTTACCTATTGATTGAAAAATGTCCCCAAGTAATTTGTGTTGTCCTTGCTATTTGCAGGGAAAGCTGCATGTGGAACGCATGTACAATACATGATATAAAAAAAAAAAGATGTTATCTGTTAAACTACTGAAGTTCGCAGATGACACAACAGTGATCAGCCTCATTCGAGACAATCATAAATCCGCATACAGACGGGAGGTTGAACAACTAGCCTCATGGTGCAACTGGAACAATCTGGAACTGAACATACTCAAAACCATAGAAATGGTGGTAGACTTTAGGAGAAGCCCTTCCATACTTCCACCTCTTACAACACTAGATAACACAGAATCAACAGTAGAGACCTACAAATTTCTAGGTTCTACCATATTGCAAGATCTAAAATGGACACCTAACATCAAAAACGTCATCAAAAAAGCACAACAAAGAATGTTCTTTCTGCGCCAACTCAGAAAGTTCAAACTGCCCAAGGAGCTGCTAATACAGTTCTACAGAGGAATTATTGAGTCAGTCATCTGCACCTCTCTAACTGTCTGGTTTCATTCTGCAACCCAACAAGAAAAACATAGACTTCAGAGGATAATTAGAACTGCAGAAAAAACAATTGCTGCCAATCTGCCTTCCATTGAGGATCTGTATATTGCACGAGTCAAAAAGAGGGCTGTGAAAATATTTACAGACCTCTCGCATCCTGGACATAAACTGTTTCAACTCCTATCCTTAAAACGATGGTATAGAGTACTGCACAACAGAACAACTAGACACAGGAACAGTTTTTTTCCCAAATGTCATCACTCTGCTAAACAAATAATTCCCTCAACGCTGTCAAACTATTCACTAAGTCTGCACTACTACAGTATTAATCTTCTCGTCATTCCTATCATCCATCTCCTTCCACTTATGACTGTATGACTGTAACTTTGTTGCTTGGATCCTTACAATTTATATTGATATTGTTTCCTGATTGCTTATTTGTACCCTATGACTATCATTAAGTGTTGTACCTTATGATTCTTGAAGAACGTATCTTTTCTTTTATGTACACTGAGAGCATATGCACCAAGACAAATTCCTTGTGTGTCCAATCACACTTGGCCAATAAAAAAATTCTATTCTATTCTGTTCTGTTCTGCTCTTTCTCTAGAAAGAGTGCAGACAGGAGCAACAAAGATGATTAGGGGGCTGGAGGCTAAAATGTCGGAGAGAGGGCGGCATACAAGCTAAATAAATAAATAAATAAAATATAAATGAAGGATGGTTTCAGGAATTGGGTATGTCTAGTTTAATGAAAAAGAAGGACTAGGGGTGACGTGACAGCAGTGTTCCAATATCTAAGGAGCTGCCACAAAGAAGAGGGGGTCATGCTACTCTCCAAAGCACCTGAAGGCAGGACAAGAACCAATGAGTGGAAACTAATCAAGGAGAGAACCAACTAGGAATTAAGGAGAAATCTCCTGACAGTTAGAACAATCCATCAATGAAACGACTTGCCTCCAGAAATTGTGGGTTCTCCAACACTGGAGGTTTTTAAGAAGAGATTGGAAAATCATTTCTCTGAAATGATATAGAGATTCCTGCTTGAGCAGGGAGTTGGACTAGAAGACCTTAAAGTCCCTTCCAACTCTATTATTCCATTATAAGAAAAGCAATGAAGTGTGATTCCTAATCTACACCTTCTCTAAATGACTAAACACTGTGATACACAAACATTTCCATAGGCCAAAACCATGAGGAGAGATGGAAGCCAGGGACAAGCACGGCACATAAAAGATTGTAATTTGGCATGTAGAGGGAATAAATGAATTAATGAATGAAATAAAAGAAATATAAAGCCCTTGTATCTATGAAACCAAGAGAGAACCAGAATGACACAGGCATGTTGCGGATCCCAACTATGAAGAAAGTACATCTGGTGAGTCCTGGGAAAAGGGCCTTCTCTGTGGTGGCTCCCTCCCTTTGGAACATCATTCCTTCAGAGATAGAATTGACCCCAACCCGTTATTTTTCCACAAGGCCTTGAAGACATAGTTTTGTCAGCAGGCCTGGGGATCCCATTTAGATCCTATCAACTGACTTGTTTGATTCTGTTGTCATCACCAGCAGGTACACTCTTATGGGAATGCACAAAGTTGTCCAAGACACATAGTGGACTGATTCACTTAATAACCATGGCAAAAAAATCATAAAGTCATGACTCACTTAACAACCTCCTTGCTTACCAATGGAAATTCTGGTCCCAGTTGTGGTTGTGACATAAGTCTATGTACTGTACTCACTGTGAGACAACTCGCTATGGCCAATTTGCCGTGGGTCAAGAGATACACTAATATCGAAAAAATAGTGAAATAGAATCATTAAAGAAAGGATGCAAAAGAAGGGACGAAATGAAATGTGAATGACCAAAATTAAAATAATATGAAATTATTTTTAAAAAATATTTTAAATAATTAAAATGAATTGTTGAATTGTCCCACATCATATTGTTCTATGGTAAATTGACTGTGGCAAGTTATCTTATTCTCCTTTCCTGTCCTGTCCTGTCCTGCCCTTTCCTTCCCTTTCTTTCCCCTTCTCTCTCTCTCTCTCTCTCTCTCTCTCTCTCTCTCTCTCCCAATTGGAATACTAGGGTAACATCACTAGTCTATTTAGCATCAAATTATCTATGGTAGCTGCATTTCTGATGATTAACCGGTGGTAAATGCACCTCATTTGGCAGTAAAAGAAATGCTCTCATTACATCCCACATTCTAGAAGCAAAATTTGACAAGAGAGAGGAGGAGGGGAGGGGGGAGTAGAGGAGAAGCAAAGCAGGAACCCGAACAAGCCGCACTGAATTTCTTGCCGCTCGCTCAGTCTGTTGGAAGCCCATAATGAAATACAGTTCTGTCAATCTCCGCCCCTGGGTAACATTTCCACTCCCGCTTCCCATTTTCAGTTGAGGTCGAGATTTTGCAAGACGACAGCAAGCAGTTCTCACAGTCCCGGGTGACCCGATCGGCACCGATTTAGTCTTTGAATGTTGCAAATTAAATTCCCTCATCAGTCTTCTAATCACTCTTACCAGATGGGGCTCATGCTCAATTTTGGATCCACAGGAAATTTAATGGTTATTGTTTCTGTTTAAATAGGAGATTATTGCATTTTAATAAGTTCTCTTTGGGACTTACAGCAACAATGGAGCGCTATGAATTACTGTAGATAGCTGTTATGGCATGCTGGGGAAAAATCAAGTTACTAAGTGTGACAAGTTGCTTTTTCTTCCCTTCCAGCAATCGCTCGGAGTGTATTTACCACCAAATTAAGTATGTGCCGTGGGGATAATATTTTTATCCTGCCGAGGGGGGAAGGAGCTTGTCTGTGGATTTTCATTAAAATGACACATCTGTTCAGCAATTTCATAAAGTAATTCTGCTGAAAGTTTTATCAGCTAATTTTAATTATTCACTCCAGTGGGTTGAATACAGGATTCATCATGTTGAATTAATACATTTGACGGGAATTTCACTAACCGGGGGGTGGGCGGAGGAAGAAAACGAAGCTGGGGGAGGATGAGAAAGAAGAGAAAGAGAGAAAAGCAATCAACAAATTGAATTGTCATGCAATATGTATTAAACTGAGATTCTTTAATTAGGATAAGACTGAGATTTGGTATTTTAAAGGTATTAGAAAGCTTAGCTTAGTGGTAAGGATTAAGAAAATGCAATTAAATACCACACTTTAGATGCATTCTTTGTATCATGTGGGCTGAAGTAAAAAGGGCCCCACTCTAAGACGCATGGTTTCGGGAAGAGGTTTCCTCGCTTTTCAAGCCAGAAGATGCGAGCAATCGGTTGGCATTCAGCCTGGATCTGAACAATAACCACTAAAAAGGCAAACATCATAAATGAAAGGCCTGGGCAAAAAATCAACATCCCCCAAAAACAATTCTGGCTACAGGCTAAAGCTAGTAATTAAAGAACCAGTGAAAAGTCTTTTTTCATTTTAAAAAAAAGTGCTTTAACTATGCATTGTATATGTGCATATTCGGAGGCTGGGACTGGGGAGACGCACGTTCAAATTCTGATTCATCAGTGGAGCTTCACTCAGTGACTTTGTGGCAGCCATTATCCCTCAGCCCAAGCAACCTCATAAAGTTCCTATAGAAGAAAAGGGAGATATTTACGCATCCCTATGTGAGATCCTGGAGGAAAGATAGGCTAATTCTATAATTATTATTTTTGTTCTGATGGAAATCTTCCTAAATGATCAACCAACATGCAGGAATGCAGATGTTTCTTTGACAGCACTTAATGGTATGTCCCATCAAATTCAGTAGGCTTACTTTCAAGCTGCTACTTCTGTCAGGGTTCCAAGTAACACCCCCCAATGAAAGAAAACTCTGAGGCTTGAGTTTCCTCAAAGTTCCATTTTATTAGAGATGTCATATTGGCAGATCTGGGAAAACCTGAATCTGAAAGCTTCCAGGTTTTCCCCACCCAAAGGAATGTCCAAGTCCCTTCCCCTGCACCTACATGTCCATCGCATGGTCCAATCAAAGCACTCTCCCAACTGGGGATGCCTCCCAGTTCCATCCGCCCAGGTACAGGGCAAGATGTCCTTGATTCTCTGAGAAAGGAATGTTATTATGACTATATATCACCCTGGCTCCATACAATCCCCCCTCCCGGTTTCCCACAGTAGTAAATGTGGCAAGCCTGAAGTTCCAACAAAAAAGATGGCTTCCAGGCCTAACAATTTCATTAAGAAATGCTCAAATAGTGGTCAATTCTCCTCCTCCTCCTCCTCCCCCTTCCCCATCCTAATCCTCATCATATTTCAGGGATGTAATTGTGATTCTCCCACCAAGGATGGAAAGAAACTGCCCAAAACAATGGTTCTCTTGAACGCGCTGAAGAACTTGATGGACTTCTTACATCCCAAGCCAATTTAGGCTCTAACCCAGACTTATGGACATTGCTGACCACAGACATTCAACTGATTGTGCTAAGATATAAATATAATCCTACATTCAGGGTTACACAGCAATATAGTGCTCTCAAAAGTAATATACTCATGCGTATTTCCCTTTATGTTTTTCTGTACCCTGCCCAGACTGCCAAGTGTAGGGCAGGCTGTCACTAATGCAAAATGAATGAACAAGTAGTAGCAAATTAAGCCCCACAGGTTTCCTGCTGTATCTTACTTAAATGGGAAACTAGCATGTCGCCAAGCAAAACTGTGATCTTCCCTCTTGCCTTTATTACCTAGAATGCCTCCGGACTGCAGTCTAGGCTTTGTGGATGTACACAAAAAACAAAATAATAAGAAAAAGTAAAAGATGGTTGTATTCCAGTGCTTTGTTTTGAAATGGCAGAGCTCCTGGAAGATGCTATTAAAATTCCAAATGGTTTAGTTCTGGTCAGTGGCTCTAATAAAGTTTTTTTTTTACTTGATTTCCTCCCAAAAGTTCCCAAGTGCTCAACAAGTTCTGCTTAAGCTATTTCCACGTATACCAACTCAAGAGCTGACCAACATGTGTTCCCACTTCTTGGGTATTAATAGGATAAAAACTAAGGAAGTCAGCTGAGGAAGATTTAAAAAAAAAAACTCAAGATGGGAACCATGACTATGGGATTGAAACTCAGTTTATGTACTGAATATGGCTCCTGGGGAGCCATCTCCTCACTATATTCCATGACATGGCCATAACAATGTGCTTCACACACACAACACATGTAAAAGGAGAACTCCCCAAGAGGAAGCATTCCAGAGAAGAGGCAACTCAGTGTAGATCCGTGATGGTGAACCTATGGCATGTGGGCCCAAAGTGGCACCTGAAGCCATATCTCCCGGCACCCGTGGCCTTGCCTGTTTGTCTTCCAGGTTTCTGACATGCATGCATGCATGCATGTCAGAAACCTGGAAGACAAACAGGCAAGGCCACGGGTGCCGGGAGACATGGCTGAAAACCCATGTGCGCATATGCACCAGCCAGCTGATTGTCAGGTGTGCATGCATGCCATAATCCATAATTTCTGCTTTTCTGGAGTGCAATCCCTTCAGCGTGTGTCAGTGCCGAAAACAGGTCTGCGCATGCATGCCGGCCAGCTGATAGTTCACTACCGGTTCACAACGGGCGCATGTGCGCAGAATCTTCTGTGCATGCGCAGATCATCAATTATGACATTCGGGAGGGTGGGCAGAGCCTCCCACCACTTTTACTACCAGTTGCAAAGAACCAGACAGAACCTGGAGCAACCCACCATTGATAGTTGGGCGTGCATGTGCACTAGAACACGGAAGTTCGGCTTTTCTGGAGCATGGCACTGATCAGCGCGCACGTGACATTTCCACTAGACCTTTTCAGCACTCGTTGCCAAAAAGGTTCGCCGTCACTGGTCTAGATGTCAAATGTGAGAGAAAGAGATTGAAGACAGACCCTCCGTAATAATTCACGGAAAGTTTTGTAGACACAGATGATAGAGTGGTGAGTCTGCCAAAGTTCATGCCAGGCCCAAAATTAAGAATGATACATGGGGGATTCTTCCAAGCTGCATTCTTTTTTGTTTCCCTACCTATAGACAGAATCTTACCAGATGGAGGACTCTACTATGTGCATCCACCATATACTCTGAGAACTATTAAAGAGGGATAATCTTCATTCTCTTTCTCTCACACAAAATATCTGGACTGAGTTGTCTCTTACTTCTCCGGAATGCATCCTCTCCCTCATGGGAATCTGCCTCGTTACTACATTAAATCACAAGCTGCCATTTTGATTGTTTTGAAACACCCTGTGAATATTCCCGTGGAAACTCTTACTTAAAAAGGAATAAGAGAGAATGTAAAATAGACAGTATAAACATCTATTCCCAATTCTGCTCTTCCGGCAGGATTCTGGATGTTACAGCAGCCTCTACACTGAAAAAACTTTTAAGATGAAAGATGGGAATGGTTCATGGGGAAGTCATCATGTTTTCCTACTTAAAAGCTGTGGAGCGATATGGATCATCTCTGTCTTAAGAAAATGGTAGTCAAGAAATTGGCCCACAGCAGAAGTGACAGACAGAATGGACATGTGAAATATTGGGATTGTTTTGTGAATGAGCCATGGTGACACAGTGGTTAGAATGCAGTACTGCAGGCTACGTCTGCTGACTGCCAGCTGCAGTTCGGCTGTTCAATTCTCACCAGCTCAAAGTTGACTCAACCTTCCATCCTTCAGAGGTGGGTAAAATGAGGATCCAGATTGTTGGCAATAGGCTGACTCTGTAAACTGCTTAGAAATACTGTAAAGCACTGTGAAGTCTAAATGCTATTGCTAACATTCCAGTTCACCACAAACAAAAAGCAAAAAACAGGAGAAGAGTAAAAAGAAAGTCATAACCAGAGTATAGCTATTTCTCATCAAAGTGAAATGTTTTCTATCAGATATCAGTTCTTCCCTAAATTCAGTGTCTGTGATTTGTTGTGGATTTAAATCATCCGTCAGTTTTAATGTTCCAGTCATGCAAATGTGGATCATCTAATCTCCTTTCCTATTAAAGTTTAAAAATGGAAAGTAGAACGTCTCTGAAATAGTTGGACAAAATCACTTTGGGAAATAGGAGAGCTGCTGGGGGAAAGAAATACATATTGGAAGTTTAGATGAGGATGAAGGAAAGGGGTTATTTGGGTAAATAAGCATTTTTTAAAGATGCCTTTTTAAAGCACTTCTTGGTAACTATATGTACTGCTGTGTAAATATGTATTTTGTATAATTTCAAAAGCCATCATTTTCCTTAAAGTGTAACCATTAAGGGCGTCTTTCAAAATTCTTGTCTAACGTGAAAAATATTGTGAAAATTCATTTTGAATCATGAATTGGACTGTTGTTAGCTTTTTTTTTTCAAGAATGTGTCTACATAGATGTAATTATACAGAAATAAAGTTTTGTTTTGGAAAACGTCTTTTCAAGGTATGTGATTGAAAAACTAAAAGAAAAAATGTGTTATTTTCATGGCTTATGGGAATTCTATATATTTTCAAGGTATGGGGTAGTTAGCATTAGAAATAACAGCAGAAATAGGGTTTTTTACTACAATTTTATAAAAGTGTAGTTTGGTATGATTGATGGCTTTTTTTGGTCAAATTGGCAGGGTATCAGGATGATGATGATGATAATCATAATCCCCTGCTTTTCTAGTCACAAGGCAGTTTACAACAATAAGATAAAATATACAGGTAGTCCTCAACTTATGACCATAAATGAGGAACAAAATTTTATTGATAAATGAGACATCCGTTAAGTGAGTTTTGCCCCATTTTTTCTTGCCACAGTTGTGAATCACTGCAGTTGTCCACTTAATAACATGGTTGTTAAATGAATCTGGCTTCCCCATTGACTTTGCTTTGGAAGAATTGGAAAGGAGGAGGAAGGAGAGAGAGGGATGGAAGAGTAGGGAGGAAGGAAGGGAAGGGAAAGCAGAGTAGGAGAGAAGGTAAGACGGGGGAAGAGAGGAAGAGAAGGAGAAGGGAAGGGGACGTAGAGAAGAGAAGAAGAAGGTGGGGAAAGAAAGTTGGAAGGAGAAGAGGGAGAGG
This sequence comes from Masticophis lateralis, assembly GCA_030761175.1. NCBI lineage: Eukaryota > Metazoa > Chordata > Lepidosauria > Squamata > Colubridae > Masticophis > Masticophis lateralis. The sequence goes on from JAUDYJ010000001.1 coordinate 15,087,449, forward strand.
TTAGGTCTGAGGAGAAAGATTGCTGTACAATAAAAAAGTTGAAGTAGAAGAAAGGCAGCTCTGAACAAACAAATATATTAAGTATATATATTAAATATATTAAGATAAATAATGAAATGTTCAAGAATAAAGGAGGATAAATATGTAATAAATAGTAAAGTTAGAATTTAGGGATAAATGAAGAAGTTTATGTATGCAAGTATAGAAATACTGAGGTATGTTCAAAAAAAAGGAAAAGGAGGTAGTGATATTGGTAAAAATTGTAATTGAGTAAAATATATTTGAATTTGACTAATTGTATAAGGTAAGAAATGACCAACACTGTTCAAAAAAAAAAGAAAAGAAAGAAAGATGTGGGTGAAGGAAGGAGAGGAGGAAAAGAAGAAACCAATAAAATTTGTTTACAAAAAAAAAAGACTTTGCTTTTGAAAAGGTTGCAAATGTTGATTGCATGACCTTGGGACATCGTAAATATGAGTCTGCTGCCAAGCGTCCAAATTTTGATCACATAAGCATGGGGATGTTGCAGTGGTCATAAATGTGAAAAACACTCATAAGTCACTTTTTTTCAGTGCCGCTCAAATTTCGAACAGTCATTAAATGAACACACCCACCAATGCCACATCCACTCAGCAACCGGGCAGAGAACCCCTTGCTAAAATTTTTGAAGCCCATCCCTGCCTGTATACCATTTTAGACAAATGGTTGCCCAATCTCTGTCTATAATGCTAGAAAAGATAGAAATAAATAAAAGAAGAGGATGACCAGCAAGAAGCAAAGAGACTTAATTAAAATGGCAATGGGTCCAAATGCTAGAAGCTGTAAAAGTTGGAAAATATCTACCTATGTTGTTTCTAAGAAGTGAGACTAACTAGATCAGGGGTCACCAACCTTTCGGACCTTAGGGACCACTAAATTCATAATTTAAAATCCTGTGGACCACTAATATGAATCCAGCACGCCGCTCATTGAAGCGCCTGGATTCCCAATGATGGGTCGGGGTCCTTCAGGCACTTAGCTTGGCCACCTATTTCTGCAACCTTAAACATTCAAAGAACCATTTGGACCTGTTTCCCACAGAAAACAAAACACCGGGATCTCTCATCACTCTCTCTCTCTCTCTCTCTCTCTCTCATCTCTCTCTCTCCCCACCCCACTTTTTGTCTGCAAGGGAAGGAAAGGAAAACAACAGCAATTTTTAACCGTAAAAGTCTTGATAACAATTACCATTCTTACTATTTGTTTGTTTGTTCGTTCATTTATTTATTCATTCATTTATTTATTTATTTTTTATGCCACCCCTATAAGGGAACTTCAGGCACCTTACAGATTACAGAAAGACAAATATAAAAATAAATAAAAATTTAAAGCTATGCAACTTAAAATTTTAATTTATTTTAATCTTAATTAATGAATGGGTATTCAGCATGCTTTATTGTGTGTATTAATGATTGACAGATTGATTGATCGACTTGAGTAGCACTCTTTTCTCCATGCTATATAACTGGGAGCTAAAAACTAACATTTGGAGACTCTAACAAAAAGAGCTGTCCAGCTTTGACAATTTGAAACCTTGAAAGCTATGCTGGCTGGGGAATTCTGGGAGTTGAAGTCCACAGGTCTTGAAGTCGCCATGGTTTGACATCCCTGCTCTAAAGAAAACTATCCTAAACAGGCCAAAGGGCATTTTTTAAATTAGTGTAATTCAGGCATCTACAGAACCATCATCCCCAAACTGGAAACCTGTGTAATTCAGATTTTTTTTAAAAAAAGATGTGTCTGTGTGTATATCTGTGCATTACGATTGAGACATGATGATCCTGTACAGTTTCAGCCATTTTTTTAAAAAAATGAAATAAAGTATATTTCAACCTAGGGTCCTAGAGCATACACATAAAGAAAAAAAGATGGGAATACCCTGTTTTGACATCTTAAATTAGAACATGTCATTCTGTCAGGCTCCTTTTTGATGTTCTGTAGACTGTTTAGTGTTATTTCCTATTCATGCAATAAAGTATCGGTAGATGTTCCTCTTTTTTTTTTTCCTGGATTGGGGATTAAAAATGGGGGAGACTGCTTTTGAGGGTTCTCATTTTTAGAATCCAATTCAGTAGAGAACTATTAAACCAACAGATCATACAAGAAAGCCAACATGCAAGATGGGACAAAATGGCGACTTGAGGAAAAAATGATGAGGAAAAAAATTGTGCAAAGCACTTCACTAACCCTTAACTCCTGGACCTCCTTTTCCTGGTGGAATTATTACTCTTTGGAGAAATCTCTTTAACAGGTGTCATGTTTACATCAAAAGGGATGACAGGCATGAATTTTGCTGCCACACAACACCTCCTTTGGAACGGGGCATCCTATAATAACCCAGCTATTATTTTCCTGACACAGCAAAAGAATCAGTAGGTTAACATGATGGGCTGAAAGTAGTAGTAGCATCAATATAATCTGAAGAAGCAGCTCCTTCTCTCTTTGTAGCAATGTAAAAAAACACCCCCCCAAAACCCCAGGTGCTTGCTGTAAAATTTCAACTGACAGGTGAAGTTAAACTTGACACTGTTAATTAAGCGACAACTCTATTGCAATGCCAAAATTTTCTTCCCAATTCCCTTCTCTCTTGACTATTCTGGTTTCTTTTCATTAAAAAAAAAAGTACTTTTTAAAATTTTTATCCCTTTCCAAAAGGAGAAGCAACTATTGGTAGAATCTTCATAAGTGGAAAAATCTCTTATTATAGGACTAAGAGCCCAGGATGCTTCATAGCCCTTTGTATATCAGGGAGCTGAAAGGCTGCTATGTGATAAAGCAGGGGTGTCAAACTCGTGGCCCGTCAGCTGGATGCATCATGTGCTGGCCCCGTCCCCGTGTGGTTTAGCAAAAGGGAAAGAAGTCCCAATATGTCACATGACACCGCCATGATATCTATCTATCTATCTATCTATCTAGGTCTGCTACAACAATCAAATATCAGTTCCGACAGATGCCCTAATTAACTCATGAGCCTTGAGCCAAATTTCAAAAGAAATCCAGTTATTTATTAGGAGCAACATGTCAGCAACTACCCGAGTGAAGTCAACTCTGCCCACATAATTTATGGCTCAACTCTGACCCTGTTTCCCCCCTCCTCTTGGGTTGTGTTATAAATAATATTCTCCAACGAGGCACTTTCGTGGGCTGTAGAAAACACACCTCACAGGCCGGCTCTGGTAATCAGAGATCCAACCTTGAGGAAGATATGCGTGGAATGTGCTTTTGAACATGGCTGCTGCACTGCTCTGTCAGTTCTCCTATTTCCTATACATGGCAACTTGAGAACTGACCAGAAATGCTTTGCAAGTTGACATTAAAAACCCAAGCCAAGCCAAGCCAAGCCAAGCCAAACCCACCCAACCCAAAATATATATATTTCCTTAAACAATGATAACTATTGAAATTTAAGATCTCAATTTCATCTACATCATTTTTAGATGTAGATGAAAGAAGATCAGGTTAGCTATTTTCTGTCTAAATGACTTGATTCTAATCTCCAGAATCAATGATGGAGATAGATAAATTAGATATTAGTTGTTTGAGAGCAAAAAAAAAAAATGAAAAAGGGGTCCCCATGTTTATAAGCTATCTAAGTACAATAGTTATGGGATACACAGATGGGGTCTTGACTCTGTGGTTTCTCTGTGTCATATAATATATGAGGGTATATGCATAATTTTGTATTTATTTATTTATTTATTTATTTGTCTTATCATGTCTTTGTAGTGTATATTGGAGGTGGTGACTTTTTGACACCTGCATGCAATGAAAGTTCATTTTAATGTATGCTGATTAGTGTACATTCAAAGTGACCATAAAGTCTTTCTTTCTTTCTTTCTTTCTTTCTTTCTTTCTTTCTTTCTTTCTTTCTTTCTTTCTTTCTATCTATCTATCTATCTATCTATCTATCTATCTATCTATCTATCTATCTATCTATCTATCAGGAACCTTCTTATATGTTGGCAAGACACACACAATCATAACCATCCTTTGGCAACACACATACATATGCAACCATACCCATCCAACAGAAGTCGTAATAACATCACACGGGCATAATGTCATTGCAATAATGATGTAAGCAATTTGCATAATTCACATCATTTGCATGACTATGCTATGCAGAGTCACTCCCTCTGTGCGTCCCCCGTAGAGAGAAAAATCAAGAGAGTTTTGCTCTGAGATAGGAGAGGAGAGAGAGAAAGAAGGGACATAGATTTTTATTTTCAGTTCCCCCCTCCCCCCCCCAAAACCCAAACCCCATTATGCATGACACACTCACAAAATTACTGGTATCTCTATGCACAAGTTCTGTGCAAAGCTGATTTATTCATTTATGATCAGGAAAGGAAGCCAAAAGTAAGTAAAAAGTGAATGCTAAATTTAAAATTACATGAAAACAGGGTGAATTGATTTAATTAGTGCATGGAAAGCAAAACACGGTAGGGCAAGCTTCAGCTGGGATGGGGAGGGGAGAGGAGGAAATTCAGAGAAAAGCTGCACCAAATACAGGAGTGCCAAAACTGATTTCCTCTCTCTATATGGCGCTATACGCATATGTTCAATCGAACTGTGAATGCTACAACATAAATTTCTGTTGCTACAGCCCAAACCAGGCAGTCTATTTGGAATAATGAACCATTTTGACTGGTAGGGTGGCATGACCTGGGGGTAAGGGCGCAGGGGTCCTGATGGAGCATTATTTAGTTGACTATGGCTGTAATTTTACTCCAGAGCTTTCCCAGCAACGGGGTGAAACTACAAATGAGAATCTTAGGACAGAGTTTGCCTTTTCCCTCCCCAACTCCCATCCCTGTGGTTAAGATTTGATAAAAAGCATGATGAGGGCTTGGGGAGACGGCAGTAATGGTGGATCCTGGGGGGCTCCAGAGACTATCGTGAATCAACAGAGGAGCCAGAATTGTTTAGAGACTTATTAAAAAAATGTAAACACTAATTTTATTCACAGTAGAAGGAGGGTGGGTGGGTGGGAGGGAGGGAGGGAGGAAGGAAGGAAGGAAGGAATCAGATCAAAGTTTATTTTCTCCAGCATTGTGCCCCATAATCTAATTAGAACTTAAAATTAGAATTTTCAGTTCTAATGCATCAGTTTTTGTTCTAAGCTTTCTCAACTCATGGTGTAGTCATAAAATAAAAATCTTGGAGGGTTCAAATCTTCATTTATCATTGTTGCTCTTGAGGAATACTTGTAGTCAGGCAGACATAAAAGGCATTAAGTGCTGACCAGAAGTAGGAAAGGAGAGCAGAGCAGAGCAGAGGAGGGGAGGAGAGAGAAGGAAAGGAAAGGAAAGGAAAGGAAAGGAAAGGAAAGGAAAGGAAAGGAAAGGGAGGGGAGGGGAGGGGAGGGGAGGGGAGGGGAGGGGAGGGGAGGAAAGGAAAGGAAAGGAAAGGAAAGGAAAGGAAAGGAAAGGAAAGGAAAGGAAGAATTAAAACTTCCAACTCCATCCCTCCAGTAATATCTGTGACTCATTTGCATAAAAAACCACATTCCTCAAAATACAGTTTTTGTTTGTTTCCTGGCTCAGAAATATTGCCTGCCTTGCTATCTTCAGAAAGCAGGCATCATCTTGCTAAAACAAGTCTCTAGGCTGGTTGTGGCAGAAAGACTGAAATTATAAATGTATCATTTTTATTTGAGAAATTTATTGAAGAAAATGCTTTAAAAATATCTTCTTAGTTCTGTCTTTTTAACTATACATTTTGGGGTGCATATTATGCAGACTGCTGAGGACTGAGATTCACAGTACAGCAGAAAGAATGATTGTAATAGACTAACAGATTTTTCAACATTTATTCCTTCCCCTCCATACTTTTCAAGTCCACTCCAACTCAGAACACACCAGACCTACTTCTGTTGTTATGAATTCTCAAAAAAATGTTGGAATGTTGGATTCACACAACCCAGTGAATCCTGATTCCTGAATATGGGTTAATTTATTTGCTGTGTTTACATAACACGCTAAGCCTAAGCAAAGACGTGGCATTACGACTAATTTATGGCTTTGTTCACATAACAAATACTATTACTATGTTCTCTAAACATGCTGATTCACAAATTAACCCCACTTTAGCTTAGTCTACCATGCTGCATAGATTCAGCTACTACATAATAAATCACCCTTGGAATGCTGTCTCAAGTTTTGGTCACCAGGATTAAAAAAAACACGCTGAGACTCTAGAAAGAGTGCAGAGAAGAGCAACCAAGATGATTAGGGGACTGGAGGCTAAAACATACAATGAACAATTGAGGGAACTGGGTATGTCTAGTCCAGAGGTGGGTTTCAGCAAGTTCTGACCAGTTCTGGAGAACCGGTAGCAGAAATTTTGAGTAGTTCGGAGAACCGGTAGTAAAAATTCTGACTGGCCCCGCCCCCATCTATTCTCTGCCTCCCAAATCCCAGCTGATTGGGAGGAAATGGGGATTCTGCAATAACCTTCCCCTGGAATGGGGTGGGAATGGAGATTTTACAGTATCCTTCTCCTGCCACGCCCAACAAGCCACACCCACAGAACCGATAGTAAAAAATGTTGAAATCCACCACTGGTCTAGTCTAAGGAAGAGACTAGGGGTGACGTGATAGCAGTTTTCCAATATCTGAAGGGCTGTCACAGAGAAAAGGGGGTCAGCCTATTCTCCAAAGCCCTGAGGGCAGGACAAGAAGTAACAGATGAAAGCTTATCAAAGACAGATCCTATCTAAAATTAAGGAGAAGGTTCCTGACAGTGAGAACAATTAATCAGTGGAATTATGTTATAAGTAAGCTGGTTTTGATTGAATGTCAGGAAGAATGTTTGAAACTCAAAACATATTCAAGAATGGCATAGACTACCATGGGAAGAAATGGATCCTTCTGTACTGGAAGTTTTAAAATAAAGTTTGGATGTTGGGATGGTGACTTCTGTACAGGACAGGGGGTGGGGTTGCACTAGATCAGGGGTCTCCAATCCCCGGGCAGTGGCCAAACTACCGGGCTGTGGCCTATTCACAACCAGACCGTGTGAGTGGGTCAACTTAGTGGGCCATGGTTTGGGGGGTCAGAGATCTCTGATCTAATGCATATGTGCACATCAGAAGTGGTATTCAGTATGTTCTGACCGGTTCTGGAGAACCAGTAGCAGAAATTTTGAGTAGTTCAGAGAATCGGTAAATACCACCTCTGACTGGCCCCGTTACCATCTATTCTCTGCCTCCCGAGTCCCAGCTGATCGGGAGGAAATGGGGATTTTGCATTTAACCTTCCCCTGGAATGGGATGGGAATGGAGATTTTACAGTATCCTTCCCCTGCCATGCCCACCAAGCCACACCCACTAAGCCACACCCACAGAACCGGTAGTAAAAAAAATTGACTCCCACCACTGGTGCACATGCGTGTGTGCAGCTCAGCTTGTGTAAATTGAGCTACGCGCGCATGCACTTGTGAACTGGCCTGCCCCTTGTGCAAGTTGAGTTTTGGCGCATGTGCACGGCGGCTCACCACTGGTGCAGCCCAGTTCCCCCCTTCCCATCAGCTCGCCAAGCAGCAAAAGCTGGGGACCGCTGAACTAGTTCTGATCTGCTATGTCCCTTCCTATCTTTACATGTTATCAGTCTCTTAACAGAGACAAAAAAAGAGGTCCAACATGCAGGAAGACAGCATTGTGTCACCCTCCTTTTTCAGATTTTTTTTAAAGACTCCATATCATGTGAACTAGGCAACTTAGATACGTGTACTTTAAAATTGTCTTTGGAGGTGACCCTTCCAAATGCAATGTGTTAACTATTGGTGCCAAGAACGAGGATTTGAAGAAAAGGAAGAAAGAAAGAAAAAAAAAACAGCAAGCAGCTGGAGATAAAGAACAGTGCCTTCTTTCAGTCTCCTAAAAGAAATGAGCAGATCAGTGTTTTGATTCAGGCTGACATACGGCGCTCGTTCCATTTATACACTACTAGACAAAATGTGCTGAAGAGAAACTGTAGAAAACAACAGAAGGGGAAATAACAAAGATAATCTATTAACATGTGTTTTGTTTTTTTAAAAAAGGAGAGTTAAATATTTCTGTATTCAACGACTATTCATGCTTGGTGGATCAGCGCTACAAAACAGATGTTGCTTCCAAGGAAAACAGGCCCTTTCTTCGTTCCCTTTGAATTCATTCAATGATGGCTTCAGGTGTGAGTTACATGACAGGACAGAAGGTCACCATATGCTCGGATAGCTTCCCTCAAACCCCACACTTCATTTTACTTATTCAAAATCGTCCATCTCAGGGATGGGCTGTTGGGGATTTGGGAGAACCTCTAGCTAAGATTCTGTGCAGTTCGGAGAACCCCCAAATCCCATCCCTAGCTGGCTCCGCCCATCCTGTCTCTCCCAGGAGTCCCCACACAGCTAGTTTTGGATGCAGATAAGTGCAGAGTACGCGTGGAGACTCAAGGAGGATGAAAAACAGGCCTACCGGAAATTTGGGAAGTCAGGAAATGGCCCGGAGCCTGGGGAAGCTATTTTCACCCTCCTGGAGGCTTGAGTAAAGCCACCAGAGCCCTGGGAGGCCCACCATGGCCACACCTACCCAGCAACTGGGTGGAGAACCCCTTGCTAAAATTTTTGAAGCCCACCCCTGGTCCTTCTCCATCTCCTCCACTTCTTTCCAATGTACATTTCAAGGATTCTTGAAAAACAAGTTATTCTTCAGGACTTGGCCTCAAATTCCTTTGACTTGTATAATGGAGTGACTTCTCCTGTTCCTCCTTTACACAAGATGGTCTCCATTTGAAGGGATCATCATCTACATAGGATGAATGGTTGCAGGAACTGAGCATGGCTAGTCTAATGAAGAGAAGGACCAGGGGAGATATGATAGCAGTGTTTCACTACTGGAGGGGCTGCCACAGAGAGGAGGGGATCAAGATATTTTCCAAAGCATCTTAAGGCCAGGCAAGGAATAATGGATGGAAACTGATCAAGGAGAGATTCAACCTGGAAATAAGGAGAAATTTTCTGACAGTGAGAACAATCAACCCATGGAACAGCTTGCCTTCAGAGTTTGCGGAAGTTTCATCACTGGAAGCTTTCAAGAAGAGACTGGACTGCCGTCTGTCAAAAATGGTGTAGGATGTCCTGCTGGGGCAGGGGGTGTGTGGACAAGATGGTCCCTTCCAACTCTGTTAATCTGTTAATCTACCACTGGAGATCCATCTAGGTGGTCTTGGAAAGAATCTTAGCAGAGCAAAATGATTAGATCATAGCCCCCTCCCCCCACCCCACCCCCGCCGGTCACAGCAAGATAGAATGAAGTTTGGTTTTCATTTCCAATCAAAATCTATACACATCAATCACATATCTGCATTTTGTGATGATTTCTGTCTTGGTTTGCATTGGGCTAAGAAGATTCAAACAAAATCTGTATGGTAGTCAACTTGGCATCTAACACAAGCAGACAACTGAGAAAATCAGCTGCATGACTATTTTTTTAAAAAAATTAGATTTATATGCCGCCCTTCTCTGAAGACTCAGGGTGGCTTACAATGCGTTAAGCAATAGCCTTCATACTTTTGTATATTTTATACAAAGTCAGCTTATTGCCCCCACAAACTGGGTCCTCATTTTACCTACTTTAGAAAGGATGGAAGGCTGAGTCTACCTTGAGCTTGGTGAGATTCAAACTTACAGTAATTGCAGACAGCTGGTGTTAATCACAATGCTTTTAGTCTGCTGAGCTACCAGGCCATTATTTTCTCCCCTCCTTTAGTGGTTCTCATTGCTACTCCTTTGGCTAAGGATTATGGAGGTAGCCTTTAAGAAAGTTCTGACATCTACAATATGTCACAATGTTCTGGTTACCAAGTTCTGGTTACCAAGATACAAAAAAAGATGCCCTAGAACAGAGGTCCCCAAACTTGCCAGCTTTAAGACTTATGGACTTCAACTTCTAGAATTCTCCAGCCAGCATAGTTTGAAGACCTCTGCCCTAGAAAGAGTGCAGAGAAGAGCAACAAAGATCCCAAGGGATCTGGAGGCTACATCATATGATGAACAATTGAGGGAATTGGGTATGTCTAGCCTAATGAAAAGAAGGCTCTGGGTAGAAATGATAGATTTCCAATACTGGAAGGGTTGCTACAAGGAACAGGGCATTGATTTATTCTCCATAGCACCTGAGGGCAGTAGAAGAAGCAATGGATGAGAGCTCAGGGAAGGAGGATTCCACCTGAAACTAAGAAGACATTTCTTAACAGTGAGAAGGATGAATCAATGGGACAACTTGCTTCCTGGAATTGTAGGTGCTCCATCTCTAGAGGTTTTTAAGAAAGATCGAATAGCCATTGTCTGCAATGGTCTTAGGTCTCCAGCCTTGAGCAGGGGTTGGACTAGAAGACATCCAAGGTCATTTCCAGCCCTATGATCCTATGATTCTAAGGAATTCAACAACTTACGAGCTTTGTCAAGATAGACAGAAACAGGTGAGGAAAAAACCATAAGATTTGGCTCTCCTTGATTGAGGAGGATTACAGGAGCACAATGGTTCATGTGATTAGGACACTGGATTGGAGGTTAGCAAGCTCGCATTCGAGACCCAAGTGTTGCCATGGAATGGGGTGAGTTCCCGTCCTTCACTCCAGCTCCTGCTGGAGACATGAAAAGAGCTTGCTACTGGGCATTCCCCCAGGCAATGGTGATGTCACCAGCTAATTCTTTCAACCCAGAAGCACCTCAGTGCTTCTCACAACAGCGTGATGTGACTGTGGTATTAGTACCACACCTGGAATACAGCATCCAGTTTTGGTCACCACATTACAAAAAAGATGTTGTGACTTTGGAAAAAGTGCAGAGAAGAGCAACTCAGAAGATTAAAGGCCTGGAGACTAAAACATATGAAGAACAGTTGCAGGATTTGGGTTTGGCTAGTCTAGAGAAAAGAAAGACCAAGAGTGACATGAGGACAGTATTCCAGTATTTAAGGGGCTGTCACAAAAAAGAGGTGGTCAATTTATTTCCCAAAGCAAATAAGCAAATAAGAAGACAAGATAAGAAACAATGCATGGCAACTAATCAAGGAGATAAATAACCTGGAATTAAGGAAAAACTTTCTAACAGTGAGAACCATTAACCAATGGAACAGTTTGCCTTCAGAAGTTGTGAGTACTTCATCACTGGAGGTTTTTAAGAAGAGACTGGACAGCCACCTGTCTGAAATGGTATAGGGTCTCCTGCTTGAGCAGGGAGTTGGACTAGAAGACCTCCAAGGTCCCTTCCAGGTCTATTCTGATTGACTGAGCTGGGACACAAGGATTGTCTCCAAATCATCCAACTGGCTTTCATGGCTAAGACAAGACTAGAACTGATTTTAGTTCAGCACCTCCTCCACCAAGACAAAATGGCACAATTGCAATGTCAGCAAAAATAACAGTAATTGGACCAGCCACATTCAAAGATACCTTCAGCAAAAAAGCACTACCCACAGAAATCAAAAATAAATCCTCTAGTGTTTTGAGAATAAGTTATAAAAGCAATGGCTCCTTTTTCAAGGCTTCCTTCCTTCCTTCCTTCCTTCCTTCCTTCCTTCCTTCCTTCCTTCCTTCCTCCCTCCCTCCTTCCTTCCTTCCTTTTTCTTTATTTATCCTTCCTTCCTTCCTTCCTTCCTTCCTTCCTTCCCTCCTTCCTTCCTTCCTTCCTCCCTTTTGCCTTTTGTTTCTCTCTGCCTGGGTGTCCCCCAAGAGCAACAATGAAAAATGGAGAGTAAAATAGCATTTGAGCCGTCCAAGATACAATCAGAGGACCTGTCCAGGAATCCATTGAATACATGCTGTAACATTTTAAGCATCCTTCAGCCTTGCTCTCCAAAGGGAGAGCTCTTGTCATCCTGTGCATTTTCCCATTGTACACATCATTTCCTGGTGAATTCAGGATTTATTCCCCAGCTAAACCCTTCTTGACAGGTTTGTTATCTGCTCACCCGGTCGGTGAGCCCCAGAGAGTCAGGGCCTAGCTGTTAGGGGAGGGAAGCAGGAAAAAAAAAATTAGGCCGAGTAAATGTCAAGTGAACTGCCAAAGATGGATATTATAGCTGTTGGGGCCTTGGAGAGTATCACACATCTTTTGTGTCTATTTTACAGTCTGTGCTTCATGTAAGATGGCAGGGCTGAGCAGAGTATTGATTTCCTCCTGGGCATAAATGCATCATTTTAGGATTACAGGGGCAACCAAAGAAAATATCAACAATTTTTTTTAAAGCAAATAAACATTCCATCATTTTTTCCTTCCTTCCTTCCTTCCTCCTTTCCTTCCTTCCTCTCTTTTTCTCTTAAAAGCATTTTAAATTATTTGGAGTCATTTGCTTTCCCTGATCAGTTTTTGGGAGTTTTTTTGTTTGCACTTTTTTAAAGGAAAGACTTTTAAAGGAAAAACTAGTCCAATGATTCAGATTAGAGATTAACAGAGTTGGAAGCAGGGGTGGGTTCTATTTACCTTTACTACCGGTTCACATCGTGACTGCACTTCTGCGCATGTGCAGATCATTTATTTTGACATCCGGGTCAGTGGGCGGCCTTATGGCCATTGCAACATTCCCACGATCACATGATCAAAATTCAAATGCTTGACAACTGGCTCATATTTATGACCATTAGAGTGCTCCAGGGTTGTGTTATCATCTTTTGAGAAGCAAAGTCAATGGAGGACTTAAGAACCATGTTACTAACTTAACAACTGCACTGATTCACTTAACAACTGTGGCAAGAAAGGTCGTAAAAAGGGGCAAAACTCATTTTAACAACCATCTCACTTAGCCAAAGACATTTTGAGCTCAATTATTATACTCCTTGGTCAAGAACTACCTGTAGAGCAAAATCTCAAGCCATTGCTGTGATCCACCAAAGGAAGCTTTCCATGATCCCACATCAGAGCTCAAATCTTTATTTAGCCTATCACTCTAGCCTAGGGGTGTCAAACTCAAGGCTCATGGGCAGGATTTGGCCTGCGATGTGGTCAGATCTGGCCTATGGGGCCATTCCTAGAAAATGTATGGGGCCAGCCCGCATCGCTTCGACCTGGTCTACCCAATGAGAAGAGGAAACATGACAGCAGTTTGAGGAGTGACATCAAGCTGGCCACACCCACCCAGTCAGCCATGCCGGCCTGTCCCCCCTCCCCCCCCCGAGGTCAACCACAGCCCTGATACAGCCCTCAATGAAATTGAGTTTGACACCTCTGCTCTAGCCCTTTCTCAACTCCTTCCTTTCATTGTACTGGTTTAATTTTATTGCAACACATTTCTTACCAGACCGGAGATTGAAATGGGCAAACGTGACCTTCCCTCCCCCCTTTCTTAAACTCAGAGAACATCTGGTTACTGGTAAACCCTAATGATATCAACACAATGCAATAAAACCCCTTGTTTGCAACATCTTGAAAGAACCAAACCTCCACTAATGATATTTTAATGAGGAAATGAATGCACTAATTACTAGATGTCTACTGGACAGCCTGCGAGATCCGGCACCACAGATATGTAAACAATCTTCTAATTCATGTTTTGCGCAGGACAGACAAGAGATCAGCTTCTCCAAAGCTTTATTCTGTATGCGAATCTGGCATAGTTAAAGTCAACTGTTTGCCATTAAGCAAATCTAAAATGTCTAATGCAAAAAGTTTGAGGAAGTGAAGACTGACACCGAAGAGATCTCTATCCAGCTTGCAAGTTTCACAGAAATGATTTTGTAATTGGTAACTATTATCGTAAGGAAAGAAGCCAATGATTAAAGTATGAAGGCAATTATTCCCACAGAATTGTTAAATACTGGTTTGCGATTTTAAAGCACTAATTTATCTAATTTTTGACTTTTTGAACCAAGCGGGCTATCTGCTGAAGCCCTGTTCTGCCATTTTTGCCCTTCCTTTTTCCAAAAACACCACTGTGAGAATAATAATAATAATTTTAAAAAGTACAGTAAATCTGAGGAGAATTTGACAACAAAAATAGTAAGTGCTGTGAACATTTTCTACAAAATTGCATGGTATAATGAAAAAATAATGATAAAATCTGAGATATTCTTCCGAACTTGCATCCTTTGTCATCTGTACATCAAGAAAAAAAAAATGAAATGGTGGGGAAACAACCGAATTTTGGGTTGCAAAAATGGGGTGGGGGGAATGAAACTGCAAATTTATAATGAGGAGAGAAATCAAAAGATAATTGGGTTAGGATTAGAGCCCTCCCTTTCTATACCATTGCTTTACTAATAAATGTATGCTTAAAATATGTTTCAGTCAGTGCAGATGGAAGCAGTGTCTTAAAAGAGGCACTCTTTCTGTAGATTTGAAGAGAATTCCTAAACCCAACTCACTTAACACACTCACTCACACACACACACACACACACACGCTTACATACACACACATGATGTCTGTCTGTCTGTCTGTCTGTCTACCTACCTACCTACCTATCTATCATAGGAAGTTAGCACCCACCCCCTCCTAGAAAAATGAAATATTTTAGGAAATATTAAAAGGGCAGAATATTTCCCCTAAAAGGGAGGCAAAAACTCAACCCCCCACCTTTGTCAATGGGCCATTAAGGCCTGGGCCAGTCTAATCTACATAACAAAGATCTTCCCCCTTCAGGCAGAGCCATAATAGGAATCCCAAAGCCTTTTCATCACATCATCACCCAGCAAACTCAACCAAGCTTGGGATTCAAAAACACAATCTACAAAGTTGTCCCTGGATGGGCCCATGAAAGTCTGACAACCAATCAAAATACAAGGTCAAATTCAAAAGCCCAGAGAAGGTATAAAACTCAGTATCTCTTCCCTTTTGTTCTCTGCATCCAAGATCTTCAAGACATGTGATCCTGTCCACCATTAAAACCATTTTTCCAAGCAGCCACCATGTTTCCAGTGTCTTTTTCCCCACTTGGAACTGAACTCAAATGGACATTTCTTCCGTCTGTCTGTCTGTCTGTCTGTCTGTCTGTCTGTCTGTCTGTCTGTCTATCTATCTATCTATCTATCTATCTATCTATCTATCTATCTATTGTCTGGCTAGCTATCTCTTCCTAAATTAAAAATGCTAACGTGGGATAATGTGTGTGTCTCTGTGTGTGCATATATGTGTGCGGTTTCATAATTCTCCCAGTCGCTTAATATTGCATTTTCATTGTTCTTTTTCTGAAAAAAAGAAGAGAACAGGTTTGAAATGGGGGGGAGGGATGAGGAAGCAGCTGTTTGTTAATGTTTTTCAGCAAGTTCCCCCCCCCAAACATTCCCCCTTATATGCAGTGAAAAGTATCAAAACGACATTAAAAAAAATGGGCTCTCTGCCTTCCGTCATATTAAAAATGGATGTCTTATCCCAAGTAATTGCTGACATGATAATCTGTGTTTTTAGCAGGAAGGAGCATAAGCAGAAGCTCCTCGACCCTTTAATTAACTATCCAAGGAGGAAATGCAGCACAATGTTTCTCCCCTTTAATTAAAACACACAGATATAACTTAAATACGTCCTGCTGGAAAGAAGGAAGGAAGATACAAAGGTGTGGGGGGAATGACCTGGGAAGACGGAAGTGGGGAGTGTAAATAATGACCCTGCTTACAAAAAGGTTAATTATGAATATTTAAAAATAAAGAGAAGGAGCGGGAAGATAGAAGTTAAGATTAAAGACAAAAGTCGATGCAGAAAGTTGTAAAATTGTATATATCTGTTGTTAGTATTGTATTTTAATGTCTGATGTAAGTGTATATGTTTTTTTTTCCTTGTTTTCTTTTGCTATTGTGTGTTTGGTTTTAAAAATGTAAAATACTCAATAAAAAATATTTATTTAAAGCAAGAAAATGTTCAGCAAAAATACACAGGTGGTTAGAAAAGTTGATAAGGACACATGTAGATTTAAACCTGAGCTGTTTCCATTAGGTATAACAGCAGAAAAACTTGATAAGGAAAGTATATATTTAATATTGCATGTCTTAGCAGCAGCGAGGATTCTATTCACACAATATTGGAAAAATGAAGAACTACCGCGAGACGAAGAGATAATTTGGAAGATACTAGATTGTGCAGAAATAGATAGGCTGACATTGAAAATTAAACAGAAAGATGACACAGAATATTATCAAACACTGAATTTATTTTACCAGTGGTTGGAAGAAAAGGGGTGGAGATTAAGAATGTAATCTGTATTGTTAGAATGTTATACAGAATATGTTATTTAGGGATTAGTTTAAATTTAGGGATGAGTAATTGGGGGAAAATTATGTTTTTGGATTTTATTATGTAATGAGGGGGATTGATAAATCAGATAATTAGTATTACTATTTGGTTGATATTTAGAAATATTTTAATATTGAAAAGGGGTAGACTATATGAGAGAAATATCTGATATGTTACCTGATTTGGATTTCACCTTTTCATTTTTGTTTGATATTGGTAGATGAATAAGAATAATATTTTTTGTAAGGGAAGCCAAGGGTGGGAAGGGAGGGGAGGGGGGGTGCGGAAATGATAAATTTGTACTTGTAAAACTTTTTCAATAAAAAAAGAATGTAATCTGTATTGTTAAGCAAATTAAATACCCAGAGAACATGATATTTATTAAGCACTAACAAATGTAAACAACAGAAAATTAATAAAGTATACACACACACAGATACATACATACATACATACATACATACATACATACATACATACATACATACATCTCACAACAGACAGCAAAATGCTGGTTTAATGTCTGATAAAGCCTAGAAACTAGTGAATGAGATTTCACTGAATTATGGCTGTATAAAGATCTTGATTTACATAGGAAAAACCTGGCTGAAGATCCTTTATAACTTATGTTGTTTAAAAAAAAAGATGGGGGATATTTGTATTCTCAAATTTAGAAATGGAAGAGATGGGTGCTTCCTTTCTGTTTGTTTGTTTTTGTCCCAGGGTAAAAAGAAATTCAACAATTTCCCAGGATCACAATGAAAGAGCAACAGGGGGAATAAATTCCTCTCCAGAGTTTCTCCTTGGAAGTCTGCAAGTTAATGAAGAAATGATTGTAGAATAGGGAAAAGAAAAAAAAAAAGGCATTCACAAACACTTCTTCATTAAATGTTTATGCAAGTAGTCTTCGACTTAAGACCAAAACTGAGCCTCACATTTCTGTGGCTAAGTGAGTTTTGCCATTATTTTACCACTTTTCTTGCCGCAGCTATTAATGAACCACTAGAACTGCAAAGTTAGTAACACGGTTGTTTAAATGAATCTAGCTTTCCTATCGACTTTGCTTGTCAGAAGGTCACAAGAGGGGATCACGTGATCCCCGGGACACTACAGTCATCATAAAAATGAGCCAGTTGCCAAGTGTCCGAGTTTTGATCATGCGACTGTAGGGATCCTGCAACGGTTGTAAACTCTGAAGACTGGTTGTAAGTCACTTTTTCCCCCCAGTGCTGTTGTAACTTGAGAACTTGCGTCAAAAGTTTGTGTTGGAAGAAATGTCCTTCAGTTCCAAGTGGGGAGAAAGACACTGGATTGATGGAAGTTGCTGGGAAAGAAAGTTTATTGATGAACAGGATCACATGGCTTGGAGATCCTGGGCAAAAAGGGCAGAGATGCTGAGAGTGCCTGGGTTTTATATCCTCTGTTGGGCTTTGAATTTGAGCTTGTGTTCTGATTGGTTGTCAGACTCCCATGGGGCCATGCAAGGGTAACTTTGTAGGTTGTCTTTTGAGTCCCAAGCTTGGTTGACTCTTGCTGGGTAATGATGTAATGAAAGGGCTTTGGGCAATTCCTACTATGGCTCTACCTGAAGGAGGTAGTTCTTTGCTTTGTAGAATAAACTGATCCAGGCCTTAATGGCCCATTGACAAAGTTGAGGGAGAGGAGCTGAGTTTCTGCCTCCCTTTTAGGGGAAATATTCTGCCCTTTTAATATTTCCTAAAATATCTCATTTTCCTAGGAGAGGGGTAGGTGCTAACTTCCTACAGTTCTAAATTGAGAGCTACCTGTACTCAGCCCATAACCGTTGATTTAAGGTGGCTCAGGGCCACTTTAAAAGGATGGCAGGAAATGTAGCAGCATGGGGCCTCCCCAAACGAAGCGTGCTAAGCAGGGTCTCTCCCTACAGGCCACTCTGTCTCTTCATGCCCCCTGCCTGCCTGCTGACCACTTTGCCAGCCAATTAAATGGTGCCTGATCTTTTCCAGGCTGAGCAACCAGCTCTGATGCTCCTGCTCCCTTCCTTCTATACATCAGGTCTAGCAGGCAACAGAGGAGGAATGAAACTGTGTTTCATTCAACAGCAGTTGCCTTGTCCTTTTGCCCAGTGACCATTTTACTTCCGGACAAGGAGATAGAATACTGGGGCTATGGATGTCACTTCAATCCAAATGACCACCAGATGGCAGCAAAGAGATACAGAAATCTTTAATTCCTAGGTACCAGTAGTTTCACCAAGGAGCCCTTACTGAACTACCCTTCCTTCAGTGACTGTTCCAAGTTGCCATGCCACTGAACGATTGGGAGTCCTTACCTGGTCCTGAAATTCCAGTTGTTGCAGTGCTCCAATGGTCAAATGATTAAACTTTGGGCACCTGGCAGCCCACCTGAATTTATTATAGCAGAGAGCAGGGCATCCAAAAGAGGAGAGATGCGAGAGGAGACAGGCAGAAGAGGAGTTAAAGTGGAGGTGAGCATGGCAGGCTAGAAGAAGCATCAGATCCTGGCCTAACAACAGTGCAGTTCTCATCTAACAACCACGCCCAGGACTACCAGAATTGCTGCCAATAATAAGTGTGGTCACATGATGTTTTGACTAACGGCTGCTTCACTTAGCAACATAAATTACAATTCTAATTAGCATCATGAAGTAAGGACTCCATGTAGAGCCTAGATCTGACAGCTTTATGGAGGGAAAAGAGAAAAAAAACAAAACCAACCCAAATTTGTCCTGGCATGATTTCTTGACTAAATAAAATAAAACAAAACCTTTTTTATGATCTTATATGAACAGTTTTCCAATTGAAACACAGGTCCGGTGCCATTAGATGCACAGATTTCA
This sequence comes from Masticophis lateralis, assembly GCA_030761175.1. Lineage (NCBI taxonomy): Eukaryota > Metazoa > Chordata > Lepidosauria > Squamata > Colubridae > Masticophis > Masticophis lateralis. The sequence continues at coordinate 15,106,533 of JAUDYJ010000001.1, forward strand.
GTGACTTGGGAGAAACTATTAATTTCTGCTTCCACGTATTTGCAGTTGTGCCATATTGGGATGCTGTACCAGGGATGGAGATGTAAGAGAACAGTAGACAGAGCTGGAGGATGGAGTTAAGCATATCATCAGCTTAGAGTTGTTGCGTTCCCACAAGTGGAATAACAGAATAACAGAATTGAAAGGGAAATTGGAGGTCTTTTAGTCCAACCCATCTGCTCATGCAGGAAATCCTATACCATTTCATACAAGTGGCCATCCAGTCTCTTCTTAAAAGTCTCCAGCTGTTGGAGCACCCACAACTTCTGGAAGAAAGTTGTTACATTGATTAATTGTTCTCACTCTCAGGGAATTTCTCCTTAGTTCTAGGTTGCTTCTCTCCTTGATTAATTTCCATCTACTGCTTCTCATCCTGCCTTCAGGTGCTTTGGAGATTAGATTGGCCTCTAAAACGATTAAATTAATCATTTTAATTTAGAGATAGTTACATAACTGACTCTGAATTTTGGAGGGCATTAACTCTAGCACACTGTAATCTCTCCCTCCCCCTTACACAGAAATTCTGTACGATCGATACAGAATTCCAATATGAGCTGACATTACTGTATCTCCCTGTGAACAGAGGACCATTGAAAACACAGCTCATGTCCTGTTATATAGCATTGTCCTTATTTGACAAAATGTCTGAGAAATTCTGGTCTCTTTTGGAATAGAATAGAATAGAATAGAATAGAATAGAATAGAATAGAATAGAATAGAATAGAATAGAATAGAATAGAATAGAATAGAATAGAATAGAATAGAATAGAATTTTTTATTGGCCAAATGTGATTGGACACACAAGGAATTTGTCTTTGGTGCATATGCTCTCAGTGTACATAAAAAGACAAGGTACATTCGTCAAGAATCATAAGGTACAACACTTAATGATAGTCATAGGGAACAAATAAGCAATCAAATCATATTAGGAAACAGTCAATATAAATCGTAAGGATACAAGTAATAATGTTACAGTCACGCAGTCATAAGTGGGAGGAGATGGGTGATAGGAACGATAAGAAGACTAATAGTAATAGTAATGCAGTCCTAGTGAATAGTTTGACAGTGTTGAGGGAATTATTTGTTTAGCAGAGTGATGGCATTCGGGAAGAAAACTGTTCTTGTGTCTAGTTGTTCTGGTGTGCAGTGCTCTATAGCATCGTTTTGAGGGTAGGAGTTGAAACAATTTATGTCCAGGATATGAAAGGTCTATAAATATTTGCACAGCCCTCTTTTTGACCTGTGTAGTATACAGGTCCTGAATGGAAGGCGGGTTGGTAGCAATTGTTTTTTCTGCAGTTCTTGTTCCTATCAGATCAATATGATACAGTTTCTTTGAACATACCTAAATTCTGCTATACTCTCTGAAAAATTATGCAGACTTTGGCTGCCCTTTGATGATCATGCCATTAACTGTAATACAGATGCTCCTCGACCTACAACCATTATTGAGCCAAACATTTCTGTTGCTAAGCGAGACAATCTTTAAGTTAATTTTGCCCCATTTTACGACCTTTCTTGCCACAGTTGTTAAGTGAATCACTGCAGTTGTTAAGTTAGTGACATGGTTGCTAAATGAATCTGGCTTGCCCATTGTCTTTGCTTGTCAGAAGGTCACAAAAGGTGATCACATGACCCCAGGACACTGCAACGGTCATAAGTATGAACCAGCTGTCAAGCATCTAAATTTTGATCACGTGACCATGGGGATGCTGTAACGGTCATAAGTGTGAAAAATAGTCATAAGTCAGTTTTTTTTCAGTGATGTTGTAACTTTGAATGGTCGCTAAATGATTGTAAGTCAAGGGCTACCTGTATGCTATTATGTCCTGTCCTGTTTTATTTAAATGTTTTATTTTTTATTCTGATATGTGACTATAATAGTATAGCTATCTAACTATCTGCAACAAATGTCTTATTCGAGATATGTATTCAAATGTTCAAAATTTAACTTAACATAGATATACAAAAGACCTTCTAAGGACTCCTTGCTTATACATTCCATTCAAGACATGATGGTATCCTTTAATTACTTTTGATATTTTTACCCCACATGCCACATGAATACTTAAATTAACCCTGCAACCCTCATCCATGGCCAGAAGAGTTTTTGATGTCCTTAGCAGAGAGGTATATTTGTCTTCAAAAATTGGAAGCAGGATGATTTTGGAAAGGGGAGATGCCAGCTGCATAGTAATCAGAGGTAGGATAATTGCTTCATAATTTATCCTTCTGAAAAAACCACCTGTTTTTCTGTAAGTTTGCTCTATATGACTTTCAGGTGTAGGAAAGAGGAAAAAATGTTGCAGTTGTGTTACCCCAGCTAGACTCAATATTTTTGGACTTAAATGTACCCCAGCTAGACTCAATATTTTTGGACTAATTATTATTATTATTATTATTTATTAAATTTCTATACCGCCCTTCTCCTTCTGGACTCAGGGCGGTGAACAGCCAATTTAAAACCAATGCAATACAATAAGTTAAAACGTACTAAAATCAATATAAATTTAGGCTGAAAATACAAACCGAATAAAAACTCTAAAACTCTAAAAATTTAAAATAATTTAAAATATTTAAAAATAGGAGGGATCAGGCAAGTCCGGCAAGTTGGAAGAGATGAGTCTTCAAAGCCCGACGAAAGGTCCGGAGGTCAGCGATAGTTCTCAGATCTGGAGGGAGATCGTTCCAGAGGGTGGGGGCTACCACAGAGAATGCTCTCCCCCTGGGGGTCGCCAGCCGGCACTGTCTCGCTGACGGCACCCTGAGGAGGCCCTCTCTGTGGGAGCGAACCGGCCGGTGGGAGGCAATAGGTGGCAGAAGGCGGTCCCGTAAGTACCCTGGTCCTAAGCCATGGAGCGCTTTAAAGGTGATTACCAACACCTTGAAACGCACCCGGAAATCAACCGGCAACCAATGCAGCTCACGCAGGAGAGGTGTCACATGGGAGCACCCTGTCGCTCCCATAATCCCGCGCGCGGCCGCATTCTGTACCAGCTGAAGCCTCCGGATGCATCCCAAAGGGAGCCCCATGTAGAGAGCATTACAGTAGTCCAAGCGAGACGTGACGAGCGCCTGAGTGACTGAACATGCAACATGTTCTGTTACCCTTTCATAATTTGCAGTCATGATCTCAGTATTAAAAAATGCACATTGAAGTGTGTGTATGGGTTGTCTGTGTGTGTGTGTGTGTGTATGCAGGACAAAGTGCTTACAGAATGAATTGAAGTCATTAAGGAAAGGGCAGGAGATTAATTTTATATTATTTTATATAGAGTAAAAAGGTAAAGGACTAGTTCATAGCTATATAGTTTATAGGTTTATAAGGTAAATAAACGAGTTTATTCCGCCAGTCGTAGCCAATTCTAGGGAGCATACTAATCTCCATTTCAAGGCCATTGAGCCAGTGATGTCCGAAGATATTTCTATGGTCATGTGGCCAGCATGACATCACAGAATGCTGTTGTCTTCCCATCAAAGTGGTACCTATTTATCTACTCTCATTTGCATGCTTTCGAACTGCTAGGTTGGCAGGAGCTGGAGCAAGGACGGGAACTCACCCCAACATGTGGCACTCAGGTCTCAAACTTGGGCTGTTGGCTTTCCAGATGATAAACACAGCATCTTAACCACTGAGTCATCCCTATTTTTTAAATATTTTATTTTATTTTATTTTATTTTATTTTATTTTATTTTATTATTTATTTTATTTTATTTTATTTTATTTTATTTTATTTTATATAGAAAAACAGGCAGTGGTGGTTCAGACTGTTTTGGGCAAACCAGTGGTGTTGATCTGCGAGTGGCAGATCACCCCCATTCCGGCACTATGCCATCCTATATAGCCACAATTTCTAAGCCACACACATGCGTACAAGTCACGTGTGCAAGCAAAGCGCATGTGCGCGCTCACATTTTCGGTGTGCGGTGAGCCGGTGGTAAAATTATGTGAAACCCATCTCTGGAAACAGGAGAAAATATGTATCTTTATGTGCACAAAAATACATTTGGATCGTAAAAAAGCCGATGTGAAAACTGATACCTATGCACCCTACATTATGAGCAAAAAAATAAATTTGGATCATAGATACTGACATAAAAACTGGATGGGTGACAGGCATATTCGCCCATCACTAGTTAGAACATCCTGTATTTCATGGCTATCAATGTTACAGACTTTTGCAGAGTGCTTATTAAAATGCATTAACAACTCAGCTCAGGGTGTCTTCATGTTCTCCCACTATCCTTAAGCTGTTCTGCAGCTACTAAGCCAATCTAGAGGGAGTTCTCCCCCTCCTATCTGTTACTTTGATGTTCCCACTATTATCTTTTTATAGCATAATCACACATTTGGATGTGTTGTAGATCAAAGGGAAGCTCCAGCTTTTAAGAAAAAAACAGGACCTGGTACCCATCACTAAGTGAATTCATTATATTTAATAATATTCTCTGAGGGATGGGAAAGGCAAGAAAATCATATGAAATAATAAACAGTCAGGTAAATAGGGGGAAATCATTAAAATGGACTAAATGTGCAGGCAGCCTTCAGGAGTGGGGCAAGATTCTTGCCTCCAGCAAGTCTGTGGCTTGCCTTGACTGCTAAATCCATCATGTAATGGAAGATAACTGACTTAGCAAACAGGAATTGAACAGTTTTCCTAGGATGTTTGAGGAAACAAGAGACAGGCAGCTTATGCGATAGAAATAATAAGGTTTAAAATTCATAATCTGCTTTCTTGACATGCTTAAAAGTGAGGATGGGCAATGCCAAACAACGAAAGAGACTTGTTTATTCCACCACGAACAAAGAGAGTTCATGTCCAAGGTGGAACTAGAACTCACAGTCACCCAATTTCTAGCCTGGTATCTTTAACCGCAATATGAAACTGGCTTTATTTTGGTGAGAGAGAGAGAGAGAGAGAGAGAGAGAGAGAGACATACAGTGGTGGGATTCAAATAATTTAACAACCAGTTCTCTGCCCTAATGATTTCTTCCAACAGCCAGTTCACCAAACTGCTTAGAAAGTTAACAACTGGTTCTCCCGAAGTAGTGCGAACTGGCTGAATCCCACCACTGACTGGATGGATGGATGGATGGATGGATGGATGGATGGATGGATGGATGGATAGATAGATAGATAGATAGATAGATAGATAGATAGATAGATAGATAGATAGATAGATAGATAGATAGATGTAGATATAAAGACAGACAGACAGAGATAGACAGATGATAGATAGATATGTGTGTGTGAGAGAGATGGATGATGATGAGAGAGAGAGATAACTGTAGATATAGACAGAGACAGATGGGTAGATGATAGATAGATATGAGAGAGAGAGAGAGATGGATGATGATGAGAGAGAGAGATAACTAGATATAGACAGAGACAGATGGGTAGATGATAGATAGATATGAGAGAGAGAGAGAGATGGATGGATGATGAGAGAGAGAGATAACTGTAGATAGAAAGACAGACAGACAGAGATAGACAGATAGATGAGAGATAGATATGTGTGTGTGAGAGAGAGATGGATGGATCATGATAGAGATAGATAAATGTTGAGGCAGGCAAGCAGACTTCAATTTTCTAGTCCAACTGGAATTTTGATCACGTAACTATGGGGATGCTGCAACCATCATAAGTGTGAAAAATGCTCATGTCACTTTCCTCAGTACTGAGGTAACTTTGAATGGTCGCTAAATGAGCTGTTGTGAGTCAAGGACTACCTGTACTTTGTAAAATGCTGCTTCAAAAATTATTTCTTTTCAGGAGGGAAAAAAAATATTGAATAAAAATATGTCCATCGTTATTTATATACATTAACTATATTATATTTTATATATGGTGCCCAAGACAATTCCTCTTCGCCCAGTGAGGCCTAGCAAGCCAAAAGGTTGGATAACCACGCTTTGCATAGCACATGTCTCTGTGAACCCCTCAATAAATAACTCATAGAGGTTAATCTTCACAAACCCAACACACTGTGACATGGTCAAGTCAGATTATATTGCAGCTTGTTTGGAGACAGTTGGAGGAGAACAAACCAATGAAACGGCATGACCTTAACGCATCTTCTACTTTTCAATTATACATACTTTGCTCAGTGTTAGAGAAGAGTATCTGAATCTTTTTATGAAAGATTCATAAAGCATGGCCCAGCCTGTTTTTCTTCTAAAAGGAAGTAAGCTTGAGAAAATCTGAGGATCATTGAATTGAAATAGACCTGGGAGGTCATCAAATCTAACTCCCTTCTGAAAATAGAATTTGCAAGGCAGCACATAACTTTCGTGGTTAGGAAGATTTTCGTAACATTCGGCTGTAATCTGCTTTCCCGTATTTTAATTCATTGATTCTAGTTCAGCTTTTAGAGCCGAAGAAAATAATTGTGCTCCTGAGATACAGCATGTTAATTTCTTCTCTCTCCTCAAATGTACTTAAATATTTTCGTCTGCAGCAGGGGTGAAATGCTCCTGGTTCGGACTGGATTGCCCGATCCGGTAGTGATAGTGGCAGCTGGTTCGGAGAACTGGTAGCAAAAATCCCTGCGCTCCCCCCAGCTGAGCCGCATGATCATCAGAGGCTTTTTTTTTTACTTTTAAAAGCATTTTTTCTACAACGTTTTCTGCCAAAAAAATACTTTTAAAAGTAAAAAAAGAGAAGCCTCTGATGATCACATGGCTCAGCTGGGATCGTCAGAGGCTTTTCAAAGCATTTTTTTCTGCAACCTCTTTGGCCAAAGAGGTGGTAAAAAAATGCTTTGAAAAGCCTCTCTGATGACCTAGCTGAGTTGCCTGATCGTCAGAGGCTTTTCAATGCGTTTTTTTTCTGCAAACTCTTCAGCCAAAGAGATAGTTAAAAAAAAAGCTTTGAAAAGTATCTTATGATCCCAGCTGAGTTGCCTGATCGTCAGAGGCTTTTCAAAGCATTTTTTGCAACCTCTTCGGCCGAAGAGGTGGTAGAAAAAATGCTTTGAAAAGGTTTTTTTTTTAAAAAAAGGTTGGCCATGCCCACCCAGTCACATTACCACCACCCCCACCACCAAGCAAGAACTGGTAGTAACAAATTTTACATTTCACCATTGGTCTACAGGTAGTTCTCAACTTAAAGTCGTTCATTTAGTGGCCATTCAAAATTACAACACCAAAAAGGTGAGTCATGACTGGTTTTTTTTTACACTTATGACCTTGACTTACAACAGTTCAGAAGTTACAACAGTACTGAAAAAAGTAACTTGTGACAGTTATTCACACAGTAGTATCCCCATGGTCACATGATCAAAATTAGGACACTTGGCAACTGGCATGTATTTATGATGGTTGCAGTGTCCCGGGGTCATGTGATTGACATTTGCGACCTTCTAACTAGCAAAGTCAATGGGGAAGCTACATTCATTTAACAACCATGTTACTATCTTAACAACTGCAGTGAGTCACTCAACAACCATGGCGAGAAAAGTCGTAAAATGGGGCAAAACTTGCTTAACAAATTTCTCACTTAGCAACAGAATATTTGGGCTCAATTGTGATCATAAGTTGAGGACTATCTGTACAGGACTCATAAGTGTTTCTTGCACCAGTTGGTAACCAAGGCCATCTGGAATTCTTCCATGGTTTGCAGAGAAGTAAGACTACAAGGGGACACTGGCCAGTCAATGTGACTTCCAACCATTTTTTTAGTGAACACAGTTACAGTGACAATGAAAAAAGCGACTTACAACCAGTGCTCACACTTAAAAGCATCCCCATGGTCATGTGATCAACACTGAAATTTGGTATGCATTTACCATGGCTGCCGCATCCTGGGGTCACCCTTCATAACTTTCAAGCCAGCTTCTGACAAGCAAAGTCAATGACGGAAGCTTGATTTGCTTAACGACTGTGTGATTCATTTAACTACAGTGATTCGCTTAATAACCATGGCAACAAAGTTCATAAATTAAGGCACAAATTACTTAGCAACAGCTTTACATCTTTGTTTAGTTATACAATGCATGAAAATGACATCATCTGCACTGAGATTTATATGTAACAATCTAATGATAGATCCTTTAAATTGGATTTGAGTATACAACAATAAAAATTTGAGGGGTATTTGAGGGGCTTGGGTATTTGGATTAAGTTTGAAGGGCTTGGAATATTTGGATTAAGTTACAATGGCAATGGAAGAGGAGGGTCAAATTATTTTCCAAAGTACCAGAGGACAGGACAAGAAACTTTTAGCTTTGTAAGCCATATTAGCACCGGAAGCTTCCACGCTGCCACATTCTTGTGCTTGGGAAATTAGGAGGGGGGATTTAGTAGAGGGAATGTAGTTAGACAGAATAGAATTCTTCTTTTCGGTCAAAGTCATGGTGTTCCTGCATCTGGAGGAGGAGGGGTTGAAGTAATGTCTCAAGTTGGGACGGATTCTGATTGGACAATGTGATGGACTGATGGGTGCAAAGGCTGGATTTGGAGTCTTTGATTTACTGAGGGAAAACTCGGGACTCTCAGATTGGGGTTTTCCCAGATGTGCCAGCATACCTACTCTAATAAATGGGAACTTTGAGAAAATGCCTGTCTTGGAGGTTTCACTGGGGTTTGGTTCTTCTGGGACGCTGACAGATACAATGGTTGGAAACTAACCAAAGGAGAAACTTCCTAATAATGAGGACAATTAAACAGTGGAACAACGTGCCTTCAGAAATCACGGACCCTCCATCACTGGAGGTTTTTTAAGAAGAGACTAGACAGTCACTTGTCTGAGATTGCATAGATCCATGATGGTGAACATATGGCACATTTGCCACCAGTGGCACATGAAGCCATATTGGTGGGCACGCGAGCATTGCCCTAGCTCAGCTCCCGACATGTGCATCTGATTTTCATGCCTTCTGGGCCCACTGGAAGTAGGCAAACGGGCCATTTCCAGCCTCTGTGGGGGTGGGGAATGCCCGTTTTTGCCCTCCTCAGGCTCCTAGAAAGCCTCTGGAGCCCGGGGAGGGCAAAAACTGGGACTTCTGGTCCGACCGGAAGTCGGCAAATGGGCTGACCTCCAGAGGGCTTCCAGGGGGCATGGGGAAGGCTGCTTTTGCCCTCCCCAGGCTCCAAGAAAGCCTCTGGAGCCTGGGGAGGGCAAAAAAACGGGCCTACTGGGCCTACCGTGCCATTGCGTGCCAAAAGTGGGGGGAGCGTGGGGGGGCACTTTGAATTATGGGTATGGGCACACTCACACATGAACCCCGCCCCCCGCCCTCCCCCTGCTTTTGGCACACGATGGCAAAAAGGTTAGCCATCACTGGCATAGGTTCTCCTGCTTAAGTAGAGGGCTGGACTAGAAAATCTCCAAGGCCCCTTCCAGCTCTATTCTAATTCTATTCTATTCTAAAAATGTGCCCACTGTGCCCAAAGATGAATACAGCAAGGTTTAATTTCTATTATGACTTTATTTGCTGGAACTCTGCCAAGATGTTTTGATCCTAACAAGCAATTTCCCAATATTTTGAACAAACTAATGAACGAGAAACTGTCACATGATAGATACAAACACAAAGAAGCCACTTTTTTTCCCCCTTCTTTCTACTTTTGATACTGGTTCATTTGGTGTTTTGGACTTTTCCTTTCACATAGCAGACTCTGAATTACATTCAGCTTCTCAGTATCTTTATGAAATTTTGCTTCTTCTATTATGAAGCAAACGGCTTCCTTGCTCTGAGGGGGAGAACTAGCCAATCAAATCTCAGACTGAATCCATAGGAGGATTTCCTAATACTTCAAAATGGATTCGCCTCTATTCCTTTTAAAGTGAATTTATAAATAAATCACACTCCATCAGGTTTATGCCTGCCTCTTTCTTCTTCTTTTTTATAGAACTATGAAATATTAATATATTAAATATATTAATCTTGACACAGCCTATTACCACCATGACTCCTTTTTTGTTGACAGAATTTTTCAAACTATGAGCCTAATTCCCCACATAAAAAAAAACCAAACCCTGAACATTCACCAATATTTTTATCATAGTCAATCCATGTAATATACATACCTCAAACATTTCTTTCCTTCAATCTTTCAAGGGATTTCAGCAGAGAAGCCAGATTGATAGACAGGAGTTTTGTCTTAATCAGGTTTACGGGAGACAGATTTTCGTGGTACCTCAGAGAAGCATAATCTGAAGATGTTACAGAGCTTCAAAGATTCTGAATTAAAGGTTTGCAGTGAAAGCAACGGGGACTCTTGGTTTTTTTTTTCTTATGCTCAGGAACCTGGCGGTAGATTCAGGGCTTCCACCAAGCTCTCATGAGCACAGTGAGTTAGAATAGAATAACAGAGTTGGAAGGGACCTTGGAGGTCTTCTAGTCCAACCCCCTCCTTAGGCGGGAAACCCTACACCACTTCAGACAAATGGTTATCCAAACTCTTCTTAAAAAGTCCCAGTGTTGGAGCATTCACAACTTCTAGAGGCAAGTTGTTCCAAATTCCAAACCTTGACCCAGAAAATGGGAGATCTGATTTGTGAGACTTAATTGTTACGTAATTACACACTTTAGAACGCAGAATAATGGGCTTGGGAGGGACCTTGGAGGTCTTTCAATCCAACCCCTGCTCAAGCAGGAGACTATACTATTCTGGAAAAATGGCTGTCCAATCTCTTCTTGAATATCTATCTATCTATCTATCTATCTATCTATCTATCTATCTATCTATCTATCTATCTATCTATCTATCTCCCTCCCTCCCTCCCTCCCTCCCTCCCTCCCTCCTATCTACATCTATCTATCTATCTATCTATCTATCTATCTATCTATCTATCTATCTATCTATCTATCTACCTACCTACCTACCTACCTACCTACCTACCTACCTCTATCTATCTATCTATCTATCTATCTATCTATCTATCTATCTATCTATCTATCTACCTCTATCTATCTATCTATCTATCTATCTATCTATCTATCTACCTACCTACCTACCTACCTCTATCTATCTATCTATCTATATCTATCTATCTATCTATCTACCTACCTACCTACCTCTATCTATCTATCTATCTATCTATCTATCTATCTATCTATCTATCTATCTATCTATCTATCTACCTACCTACCTACCTACCTACCACCTACCTCTATCTATCTATCTACCTACCTACCTCTACCTATCTATCTCTCTCTATATCTATCTATCTATCTATCTATCTATCTATCTATCTACCTATCTATCTATCTATCTATCTATCATCTATCTATCTACCTACCTCTATCTATCTATCTACCTATATCTATCTATCTATCTATCTATCTATCTATCTATCTATCTATCTATCTATCTATCTATCTATCTATCTATCTATCTCTGTTTATTTCTCTCTCTCTCTTTGTCTCTGTCTCTGTCTCTCATATCCCTCCCTCCCCCCCTTATTAGTTGTAACTTTTAATAATTGCTAAATGAACTGTTGTAAGTCAAGGACTGCCTGTATATCATATATATTGTATCCTATCACATCAATCACTGATAGGATCCCACTTTGGGTTATAAGTGCAAAAAAAAAAGGCATGGCAGGAGAAATGTTAATGTATATCTTATTCTAACTGGGTTGAAAATACCACAACTTAATGACCTATGGAAGAATGTAACTATTTCTATTTCTTTCGAATAGAACTTTATATGCTTTACTCTGGAGAGTCTGGATAGCTCAACAGGCTAAAAGCAGACTAAAGCCTGTTATTAACATCCAGCTGTCTGCAATTACACCAGTTTGAATCTCACCAGACTCAAGGTTGACTCAGCCTTCCATCCTTTCTAAGGTAGGTAAATTGAGGACCCAGTTTGTGGGGGCAATAAGCTGACTTTGTATAAAATATACAAAAGTATGAAGGTTATTGCTTAACGCATTGTAAGCCACCCGGAGTCTTCGGAGAAGGGCGGCATATAAATCTAATTAAAAAAAAAACTCTGGATCAATGTTTCCTCACATTTTTATATGAATGTATGTATGCCTGTTTAATTCAATAGGCCAAGGTGATAGATTAAGTTACAATGGCAATGGAAGACCTGAAGGTCCAGGTTAGAGACAGATGGGCAGGAAGAAAATCTATCTGTGTGGTTGCTAAGAGCTGGCACTGACTTGATGGCATGTAATCCATCAGATCAGTGGGACTTTTGGCACAAAACTACATTACAGCAAATCCGTTCCAAGAAGAAAAAAAGTGTGATGAGTATATTTAGGATTGTGGCTGATGCTTCTCATCTAGTAAACCTTTAAAACTCTGTTCATGATCACATCATCAATATTAACACAGGAGAAAATTAAATGAGGGGGGAAAAATCTCTCTAAGCATTCATACTTTCATCATCTATCCTCAAGGGGAATATCAAACCTTTTCTCCTTATGCCTTCAATTCTCTGAGTTAAGACACCAGGACCAAATTTCCCAGCTTTTTATTATCAGGAAATGCCATTCATCTCAAAAGGAATTCTTGATATGAAAGATCTTTATCTGTCAGTCTTAAACTCCAACACCGTTGTCTTTCTCAAGGGCGTCAAATTAACTTTTAATTAAATTGTATTATTTAGGACAGGTTACTGAATTTGCGATATCAAGGTGATGAGAAAGGACAATCCTATCTGAACTTTGAGTGATTCAAAGGCAGCACAGAGTTTTAGAGCTCCCCTTTATTATTAACTTTTATCTTTGCTGAAACAAAGTGGGTTTTTTTGTTTTGTTTTTTTACCATGGGTTGGTATGTTCTCCTTAGTAACTACTCTGATATTTCTCATTTCAAGTGTCAGGACTGGAAGCCATCTTTTACATTGGGCCTTCAGGCCTGCCACATTTTCTACTGTGGAAAAATGGGAGGGGAGATTGTATGGGAGATATATAGTCAAAATAACATTCCTTTCTCCAAGAGTCAAGAATGCCTTGCAAAGAGATGTTTGTTAAGTTTTGCCTCATTTTATGGCCTTTCTTGCCACAGTTGTTAAATGAATCACTGCAGTTGTTAAGTTAGTCCCGTGGTTGTTAAGTGAATCTGGCTTCTCCATTGACTTTGTTTGTCAGGAAATTGCAAAAGGGAGTCGCATGAAAGCTAGAACACTAGAACAGTTATAAAAATGAACCAGTTGCCACGCAGGTAAGGTAAAGGTTCCCCTCGCACATATGTGCTAGTCGTTTCTGACTCTAGGGGGCGGTGCTCATCTCCGTTTCAAAGCCGAAGAGCCAGAGCTGTCTGAAGACTTCTCTGTGGTCATGGGAGATGGGAAGCTGGGACAAGTAACGGGAGCTCGCCCTGTTACGCGGCACTATGAATTCGAACCGCTGAACTGCTGACCTTTTGATTGACAAGCTCAGCATCTTAGCCACTGAGTCACCGCATCCCTCCAAGTTGCCAAGCTATGCGACCCCTATTCTCCTTTAGTTTTATACTAGGAAGATACAGGCAAGGTTAGCACATTCCCAATCTATTCCACTGGAAAAAAAGAGGCAAGGTTAGCTCATTCCCATCAGTGGTGGGTAGCTACCAATTCGCCCCGGATCGGGTAAACTGGTAGCGGCGGTGGCAGGAGGCTCCGCCCACCTGCCTGAATGCTTCTGCACATGCGCAGAAGCATTTCGCGCACAAGCGTGCACAATGCCCACGAGCGAACTGGTAGCGACGGTTTTGAAACCCGCCTCTGATTCCCAGTCACTGGACAAATGGAACAATTTCATTAACTTCCATAATTCTACCGAGGCTGTTTTGAACGAACGAAGACCAGCAAAAAGCCAGTCGCCCATGGAAATCAGCAGGCAATGAAATTCCTTGATAACAATGCAAAGCCAATACATTTACTGAAGAGCGAGAAAGAGAGAGACAGGTAAAAATGCACCAAGGGAGGCAATATTTGAGATGTACATATTTTTCAAGATATTAAAGTTTTTAAAAAAAACACAAAAAAAGATGGTTGCTGAGCAAAACTGCAAAGATAATATTAATGATGCAGAAGCCATCATGAATGAATGTTTTCAGAACCAGAATGCTTTATATAATAGGATCGGGAGAGAGTGTGGATGGAAACAGCAATCCACTCATCTATTTCCTAGGCAAGAACATGCCGTGGAACAGTGTCTCAGTAGGAATCTTATTCAGAGGGGTTCCCTGCCCAGATCAGTGGCCATTTCAACTTCTCCAGCCTGAGTCGGTAACTTATCATTCAGGAATGTATCTATGTCACTCTAATGAGTCTCTTGGCTCAGAAGAAAAAGTATTGGTTGTGAGTTTAAGGGGGGCAAAGTTCAATACTCAGTCTCTCCAAATGGAGCTGGAAAAAACCTAATCTGGAACCCAGGAGAGCTTTTAGCAACCCATAATAATGAGAGCGAATGTAAAGGACCAGCGTTCTAACTTGGTGTATGATTGGACAAAATTTCTCAAAAATATTGTCTGTGTTTCAAAGGGACTTGAATGTACTTAGACTTAGACTAATTTTATTGTCACTTTAAATGTACCCCACTAATCGGCATACATTAAAATGAAATTTTGTTGCATACAGCTCTCAAAGGGTCTCCCCCTCCAATATACACTTCATAAGCACAACATACAAATAAATAAAATTATGCATATACCCACACATACCCACATATAGTATACTAGTAGCTGGATACCCATGCTTTGCTACGAAACTATGTGATTGAGTTGATAACTTGAGAGTTAAAGTTTGAAAATTAATGAGTAGTTACGATTGGGCTTGATACATTGACACTTAAAGCTTGAAAATTTATGTAGAATGTGTAAATTCTTAGCATCAGAGTGGGTTACTATAAGGCAACTGGCAGTTGAAACAGATTTCTTTTCAGGTGGGGAGGGGGAGTAGAATGTCTAAACTCCCAGTCCGCAGGCCAGATGAGTCAAGCGCTGGCCACGCCCTGCCTGGTTTGGCGAAGGGGTAGCATCAGAGTATGTTAATATAAGGCAACTGGCAGTTGGAACAGAGTTCTCTTCAGGTGGGGAAGAGGAATAGAACATCAGAATGTGTTAATATAATACTGTATAAGAAATATTAATGATCTGATGGTCATTTCAAAAAATCTTTTCTTAGCAAGCACCTAGAAGCCAAGAGGAACATATGTGCCAAGTTTCAAGTTTGTAGGCTTTACAGTTCTGGAGATTTCGTGATGAGTGAGTGGTATTTGGCTTTTATATATAGATTATATGACATAGAGAAACAACACAGTCTACTTTGGATGTATACATGTACAGGGCAAGAAAAGTGAATATTGTGATCCCTACTGTGTGCAAGAAAAATAGAATTTTACTATTCTTTCATTTTCTGAAATAAAGATGCACATCTTATGCCAAAGAAGCAAATGTAACTCAGGGCTTGCATATAGCATATCAGTATCTGATTTGCATCTCCCAGAACCAGCCCAAAATATCTCCTATTTCAACTTCTAATATCTGAATCACTCCTGCAAAGCTCCTAGATAGAACAATGTTTCTCAACTTTGGCTACTTTAAGATGGGTGAATTCTAACTCCCAGAAGTCCTCTGCCAGGATGGAATTCTTGGAGTTGAAATCTGCCCATTTTAAAGTAGGATAGATGATAGAACTAGTTCTCTATTGCTTCACAGGGCAGGACTAAACCAAGGGATGAAAACTGAAGAAGTGAAGATTTCTGCTGGGATATACCATCACTGTAATCTAGACATTTCCAATCTCCTATTAAGTAAAACAACATATAAATCAGTGATGGGTTTCTACAGGTTTGCCCTAATTTGGGCAAACCAGTAGTGGTGGTGGCGGGAGGCTCCACCCACCCATACGGACGTCATCACAGATGATCTGTGCATGGGCAGAAGCACACACACACATGCACTCCCAGTTCCAAACCAAGTGCAAAAGTAAGTGGAATCCATATACCGATATAAATCCTAGTCCTATATTTTGTCTGGGATAGCTAGATAAATAAAAAGATAGATAATCAATACAACAAAAAAAAAAACTCTTCTAAAACATTACATTTGTAAAAGAAGCTTCCTTAAAGACAAACTCCTGGGAACTTTGAAGAGCATCCGTATGAAATTATATCTGTGGTGAAGACCAGATAATCTCCAGACTAAAAAGATCACTCCATTGTTCCAGAAATCAATTCAAAGAGAAGCTGAGCAACATACCATATAATCTCAAAATACTCTGGACTTCTATAGCTCCTTGTTCCTCAAACTATGTGCAGAAATATAGGTCTCCATACAAAAAAGAAAAAATGTTTATAATAAAGACTACATTCTGTAGCAATTTCCTAGATTCCTGGGGATAGAAATCTAGATTGCCAATGGATAAGTGAGCCTTAAAATCACTTCCCTGCTGACAAAAATTCATTTCTTATAACCATCTCCATTTACCAGAATGTTGAATCTTTCCCATGGGGAAGGCACAAATGAAAATGTTATTTTGATGCTCATGAACTCATACCTTTCTGTCTGCTTCTTTCACTGCTGCCAATTCCATTCTCTTCCAAATTCGACGAAGGCCGGTGGCCTGAGGGAAATAATGATCTTCTAATAATCTTCAGAAGACTCTTAATTCTGAATCCTTTTTAAAAATTTTATTCCCCCCCCCCCTCCATTCTTTATCTAGAGCTGGCTTGCATTTTATGAAAATGGTAACTGTTATGCTATGCACGTGATGTAACATGTGACTTTAACTTGAGTTTGGTGATTGTGATGATAGTAATAGTTACACCAGGTAGAAAATGTTTTTAATGGCTACTCTTAAAAATGTGGCAACGGTGGATGAGGAGGTGAAGTGAAAGTTAGTAGTATCAAGATCTTATTCATTTCTGACCTGTAAAGCCATCAATAGCAATAGCACTTAGACATATATACTGTTTCATGTGCTTTACAGCATTCTCTGAGTAGTTTACAGAATCAGCATAATGCTCCCAACAATCTGGGTCCTCATTTTACCAACCTCAGAAGGATGGAAGGCTGAGTCAACCTTGAGCTGGTCACAATCAAACTCCTGGCAGTGAGCAGCGAGTTAGCTGCAGTACTGCATTCTAAACACTGTACCACCGTGGCTCTTACTTTTCTGATAGTTTAGAAAACTTTCAAAGAAGCAAAGTATTATAGATAAATGATTATAGTTGAAGAATTTGAGAATTGGACTTCCAGGAAAGAAATGGCAGATCAGCTAAAAGCAGAGCTGACAACCACAGTGAAATAAAGCCCTGTGATGTACAGCATTTTGTAATTCCTCCCTGGACAAGGAGAAGATTTGAGATTGCCCACAAGTGCTCCTGACAGCTCCTTCCAGTTTTGAAGAATTTTCTGAGATGGGACAATTAAAAATGAAAAGAAATAAAATTGTATGGCATCATTTAATGGAATCAAAGATCAAGATTGTTAATGTAAACGGAAGGAATGTAACATTGATTTATTAAGTTATTTATTTAAGTTAAAATAGAAATGTTATCTCTAGCAACCCTTAATGAACTGGCAAGGTTTTAAGGATTTGTTTATAGATAAGAAGTGGAATGGGGGAAGAAGACATCATTTTTTTGTATTTTAAGAGAAGATGATAAGTTATTACAACTGTTGTGATGAAGGGGTAAGTCATTTCTTTATCTACTTCTTTTCTTTTTCTTTTTGTTACTATTTTTTATTTTATTTTCTATTTCTTTTCTATTTTCTTTTTTTCTGTACCTTCTATTTTTCTTTTTTAGTTTGCATTTGTTTTTATCAATGTAATAGTAATTTTTTATAAAACTACTATTAAAAGAAAGGATTTGAGAACCAAGACATCCAAGCAGTAAAATCTTGCAATGCATGTCCTATCATCCCAAAAATCCCACTAATGCTGTGTTAGTGCATTTTAGAAGGAAAGTGGCAATGGCCGTCTTTTTGTTTCATACTCCCAGACTCAAGTTATGTTGTGACATTCTGAGAGAGAAAAATCCAAAATCTTCAGAGTGGTATTTCTCAAGATACTATTTGTTTCCCTGAAGCAGTCAGTTCAATGTAGGGTGAAGTTCTCCCTTTCACAAGACCCATAGGCTATTCAGAAAGGCATTTGGTGCCATTCTAGTTGACACCTCCAGCAGATTCTAGACAAGTGCAAATGTCTCACTACAGGCTTACTGGAGGAAGTAAGTGAAACAATGGAAGCCAACATGGTGGCTTCTTTGCAGAAGGTCTGAAGTGTAATGTCAAAAGTATGCTTTGCAAGAACCATCACTGATACAACAGCTTCCTTCCTAATATTGCAAGTCCCTGTATCAAGGAGAAAACAACAGCCTCAGATGTGACTGATTGATTGCCAATAGATGATTCCCAATTGATGTTGGGAAAATGAAATGGAAACACACACTATGGATTACACACACACTATGGGTTATAACACATATGATGGCTATGTTTATTCCCTAAAACGCCAAATGACTGGAGCAGCATAGAGGTAGGAAATACTAATGTTTACTTCATTTCTGGAGGGGAAATACTAATGTTTACTTCATTTCTGATTTGTTTGTTTGTTTGTTTGTTTAATTAATTAATTCATATTTCCACCTATTTGCCCATGGCAACTCAAGGCAGCTTACAAAATATAAAACCACATTTAAAACAATAAAAACTAACAAAAAGAATCAAATAAATTAATACAGTACAATATAACAAAATCACCCCCCACCTCCCATCCCCCGCCCCAGCAACAGCAGATCACACGAGCCATTTAATGGGCTCCATTCTGCTCTAGGTTCCCCAGGCCTGCTGGCAAAATCAGGTCTTCAGCGCCTTCCAGAAGAGTATTAGAGTCAGGGCCATTCTAATCTCTGGGAGAATGATGTTCCAGAGAGAGGGAGCCACCACGGAGAAGGCCCTTCTGAGTCCCACTAGATGTATCTCCCTCAGGGATGGGACCCTCAACATTCACTGCCTCCCCGTTCTGATGGGTTGGGTAGATGTGACCGGCAAGAGACGGTCTTCGGATAACCTGGTCCCAAGCCATGAAGGGCTTTAAAGGTGACAACCAGCACCCGGAAGCAAATTGACAACCAATGCAGCTCCCGCAGGAGAGGTGATACATGATACATACCGGGGTCTGCACAAAACCATGCAGGCTACTGCATTTTGCACCAACTGGAGCTTCCAGATGCTCTTCAAGGGCAGCCCCATGTAGAGTGCATTGCAATAGTCAAGACAGGAAGTGACTAGGGCATGAGTGACTGTGAGTAGGGACTGTTGGTCCAGGAAAGGGCATAACTGATGCACAACCTGCAGTTGCGCAAAGGCCTTCCTGGCCACGATCACCATCTGCTCTTCGAACAGGAGTCGTGAGTCCAGGAAAACTCTAGATTACCTACAGGGTCTGTTTGGGATAGTGCCACCCCATCCAAGACCAAAGGTGGCAATTCTCCCTGAGCCAACGAACCCCAAACCCAGAGCCACTCGATCTTACAAGGTTTAGTTTCAACCTGTTGCTCCCCATTCAGCCCCTAACAGCCTCTAGGCACTGTAAGAGGGCGGACACGGCATCACTTAACTCAACACGGGCTGAGACATACAGCTGAGTATCATCAGCATATTGGTGATACCTTAGTCCATGGTGATGGATAATCTCACCCAGCGGTATATATAGATAGATAGATGATAGTCCACCCATAAGACAGCAAATATTTATTTTTAAAATAACAGAGTAACAGAGTCTGAAGGGACCTTGTAGGTCATCTAACACTCTACTCAAGCAGAAGACCCTATACCATTTCTAAAAAGTGGCTGTCCAGTCTCTTCTTGAAAGCTTCCAGTGATGAAGCACCCACAACTTCTGAGGGCAAGCTGTTCCATTGATTGATTGTTCTGACTGTCAGAAAAATACTCCTCATTTCTAGGTTGAATCTCTCCTTGATCAGTTTCCATCCATTGTTCCTTGTCTGGCCTTCAGGTGCTTTGGGAAATAGCTTGACCCCTTCCTCTCTGTGGCAGCCCTTCCAGTATTGGAACACTGCTATCATGTCACCCCTGGTCCTTCTCTTCTCTTCTCTTCTCTTCTCTTCTCTTCTCTTCTCTTCTCTTCTCTTCTCTTCTCTTCTCTTCTCTTCTCTTCTCTTCTCTCCTCTCCTCTCCTCTCCTCTCCTCTCCTCTCCTCTCCTCTCCTCTCCTCTCCTCTCCTCTCCACTTCACTTCACTTCACTTCACTTCACTTCACTTCACTAGACTAGCAATGCCCAGTTCCTGCAACCATCCATCGTATGTTTTTGCCTCCAAGCTCCTAATCATTTTTCTTACTCCTTTCTGCACTCTAGAGTTTCAACATCTTTTTTGTAGTGTGGTGACCAAAATTGGATGCCATATTCCAGGTGTGATTTACTGGGGCTTTATAGGGTGGTAATAGTACCTCACATGATCTTGATTCTATTGCAATACAATATGCTAAAGTGTGAATCTTACTGGATTTGAACTGGTGGCTTGGTGGATGGATGGGTGGGCGGGCAGGCGGGTGGGCAGGCAGGCAGGCAGGCAGACAGAGCTAAATAGATGGTTCTAGGTATTTAGCTGGTTCTTAGAGAACCACAGACAAGTGACTTGCAGGGGGACGTGCAGTGAAGGAAATGAGTGGGGTAGAAGAGACCAGTGGTGGGTTTCAATTTTTTTTACTATTGTGGGTGTGGCTTGGTGGGCGTGGCATGGCTTGGTGGGCATGGCAGGGGAAGGATACTGTAAAATCTCCATTCCCACCCAATCAGCTGGGACTTGGGTGGCAGAGAATAGATGGGGGCGAGGCCAATCAGAATTTTTACTACCAGTTCTCTGAACTACTCAAAACGTCTGCCACCGGTTCTCCGGAATTGGTCAGAACCTGCTGAAACCCATCTCTGCAAGAGACTATAAGAATAAGAGTAAGACCTGCTTGGAATCCTGATCAAGTTTAGTCAGAACTCAAGAAAGAAGTAACTGATATACTTTCCAGCCTGGCAGGAAGACAATACAGGCCTAATCAGCTTGGTTCTCCAAACCCAGTCCCTATTTGTTCTAAACATTCACTTCCACTGCCTTTTTCCCCCCCTGGCAAATGAAATGTATCCAACCCATTTTTTTTTTTTAAAAAAAACCAATTTATGGAGCTATTTGAAGCAGCAGGCACATGTGAAATATGAAATCCAGTGCAGAAAATCCCCTTCAGATCTGTCCGGGCCCATTTCTCTTTTTGTGAGAAGAGTTTCTAATTGGTTGGAAAGCAACAGACAATCATTCTTAGTCCTGTGGTGGATTTGCTTGGGTTGAGCCATCCTTGGGAGCTGGAATGACTCCAAATGATAATTTAATAGGGAGAATCCAGTGACACACACACACACACACACACACACACACACACACAACCTTATCTCTCTACCTCCTAATGATGCTACGCAGGTGCAGATGTACTGCAACAGCCCTAATGGCCATTTTTTTATAGGATATACAGATTGATTTGCATGCCTTGGCTGCCTTTTAATTATACACACTTGCATACATTATGGAAAACATATAGCTGGGGTTCCATTATCCAGTTACAACAACAAGAAGTTACAAGAACCAATGCCAAGAGAGAAAAGAAATTATGAAGAGGTTAATTCCAATCCCTTTTTGAAGACTTGAAGTTTTTCAAGAATCCACTGAGTCTTAACCAGGACCAATTAAGAAATACTAGAAATAAAACAAGTGCTCTTTAAAGACAAGTGACTGGGAAACAATAATTGAGGTATCAATGTTGTAAATACCAAGAACTAAGATTATCTCTGTTGTGTTTCTTTGACAGTATTCATAAAGCTCCAATTCACAAAGGGATTTTCCCTCTTCTACTTCTCAACTGGAAGTTGAAGTTAAATCTCATTTTATGAAACCTTGATGCAACTGGCATGGCATGCAGCAAACAAAACTTCTGCTGTGATTTGTATGATTTGTGTAGTGACGTTATCACACATAATGGACATTGAAGTAAATGATACAGCTTCATTCTTTGTGTGCTGAGATCATCAGAGACATTATGTCAATCCTCTATAATGTTCCATTATCTGATACAATGGATATATCTCTGTGATAGATAACCCTTTCCACAATTAGACCACTAAAATGATGTTTTATTATGAGTTCTGCCAGAACAAACCCTTCTCTTCCATATTCCAAATACATGCCCATCACGACACACTGAGTTTTAGTTATTGTTGCATTGTGTTATTACAAGAACTGAAATTAATTAATTAAATAATTAAGTTACTATAAATGTGACTGGTCACAATGATAATTTCTGATTTATCACCTTTAATAACTATCAGGAGTGTTCTACTTGCATTCAAAGAAAGTCCTTTCAATTTTTTCCACTCAAATCAACAATGTGAACAATTTGAATGTACTGGAATGCAAGAAGTTTGGTGGGACAGATGGATGAAATCAAGGAAAGGCAGTCCCTCAAATAGCCTGAACCCATGCCATATAGGCCTTTAAAAATCAGCATTGGTTACCAGAAACAAATTGCACAGCAGAGATGAAACGTATGTAGAAGAGCAGGCAAAGATGGGGAGGCGGTATTAAATGTGTCATCAGCTTAGAGTGCTTACATTGCCAAAATTGGTCCAAGTCCAACCCCTCTTGAATTCTGTTGACTCTTATCTGGTGCCAGTTTAATACTGACTGAACTTTAGTTGACTGGATTCTTGATATATAGGCTTGAATAAATCTGTGGTACAACTGTGGTGATCCTTTGCACCTGACAATGTGTGCTCTATCAGAAACACATAAAGCTACATGCACATCTCTACATTTCTTCCCATTAAAACATTTAGAAGAACGCATGAGGAGGGCTATAAGATCACTGGTGCCACATATAATATTGTTGTTGCTGTTGTTGTATCTTTTATTCATTAAACACGAAACTCAGTCAACTGAACATTTAAAAATGTATCACAAATATCATTGACTTATTATTGTTGTTGTTGTTGTTGATATTATTATTTCTAGTGTGGTTCCTACATTCAAATGGATCCACATCTCCATCTGAAACTGTTGACAAAATTATTTTTGGGAAGAATTTATAGTCAAACAACTTGAGTGGAAAACTCCAAAAGGCAATTCTGTACGCTTAAGACTTTCATCAATGATGACTGAGTGATTTCATCATTATCACACATATCAAACAAACCAGAGGATTATTTTTTTTATCATTGCCCACCGATCTTCAGCCTTGCTAAAGAAGCACTGCTTTGTTCTGTCACATTTTAATGCAATTTATAAGTTCATACATCCCCAAAGCCAATGGTTCGAAGTCTGGGTTTTCATTAAATTTCTACTTTGTTATAAGGCTGGGATTGCCAATTTTATCCAGTTTCCACTGCTGTGACATTAACTCAGCATCTAGCATGGGTATATGGTATGTGTGTAAGGATTTAAACAGATGATAAGTTAACTCTTTCCTGGTATCACATTGAGGAATGAAGAAAATAATACATTTCCATTGGAGATGAGGGCCATTCATCTCTCATTTGTGTCTTCAATGTGCCTCAGAATCCTCTCAAATGTTGCCTCTAAGTTGTCTTTTTAATGTGGTAAGAAAGAAAGAATTATTAAATCCACTCAGGGTAATTATATTAACTGTGCTTGACTTTGGTTTAATTTAATTAAATGCAAATGGACCAAAATCTGATTTAGCTTCATTTCTAGGCTCTTGATTTTTTCTTTGAAGGCAGTATCTGTTTTTCAGCTACCAACATGCAATTCAAGATTTTTTTGGATATTTTTTTCCCCCTCAAGTCCAGCCTTCCATCCCTCCTTCTTTTTTTCCTCTACCTAACATTATTCACTTTGTTTCAGGACTTAAGACAAAAATCCCACAGAACGCTTTCCATTCTGATTTAGTTGAGGCAAAAAACACAAAGTAAAAGAAGATACAATGTGTGAGAAAGATAATTGTATAATGGGACACAGAACATAGAATAGTAGGTTTGGAAGGAACCTTGGAGGTCTTCTAGTCCAACCTTCTGCTCAAGCAGCAAATCTTATACCAGTGATGGCTAACCTTTTTGCCATCATGTGCCAAAAGTGGGGGGAGCGCGGAGGGGGGGTCACATGTGTGTGTGCCAGCACCCATAATTCTATGCATCCCGCCCCCATGCATGTGCGTGCAACACCCCCCCCCATGCTCCCCCCACTTTTGGCACATGATGGCACAGTGGGCCCGGTATACCCGTTTTTCACTCTCTCCAGGCTCCAGAGCCTTTCTAGGAGCCTGGGGAGGGTGAAAACGGCCTTCCCCACCCACTCCCGAGGCCCTCCGGAGGCTGGAAATGGCCTGTTTGACGACTGGTGGGCCCAGAAGGCCCGAAAACCAGTGTGCCGGAGCTGAGCTCACATGCCCACCGATATGGCTCCATATGCCATCTGTGGCACGCATGCCATAGGTTCGCCATATACCATTCTGGACAAGTAGTTTCCCATCACTTCTTGAAAGGCTCCAATGATAGAGCATCCACAACTTCGGGAGGCAAGTCGCTCCACTGATTAATTGTTCTCATTGTCAGGAAATTTCTCCTTAATTCTATGTTGGATCTCTCTTTAATGATCAATGAATGGAAAATAATCAAGGAGAGAAACAACCTAGAAATAAGGAGAAATTTCCTGACAGTGAGAACAATTAAACAGTGGAACGGCTTGCCTTCAGAAGTATTGGATGCTCCATCACTGGAGGCTTTTAAGAAGAGACAGAACCATCACTTGTCTGAAATGGTAAAGGAAAGTGATGGCGAACCTTTTCGGCACCAAGTGGGCCGTGTGTGGGCTGCAACCAGGAAGTGGAGCTGCCCAGAGCACATGCGTGCACACGAAAATGAACTTACTGTTTCAGCCAACTACCCTTCTGGGTTTCTGGCACGCATGTGCACACGATGATCAGCTGGCCAGCGCGCATGCTCAGACAGGAAAACAGAAGACCAGCCCTTCCCGTTTCCGGCACTGCCGCATGCCAAAAGGACAGCTGATCGTTGTGCGCGCATGCATGCCAGAAACCTGGAAGAGGAACGGGCAAGGCCGCGCTTGCCAGGTGACATGGCTCCACATGCCACTTTGGACACGCGTGCCATAGGTTTGCCACCATGGGTATAGCACCTCCTGGTTGAGCAGAGGTTTGGACTGGAAGACGTCCAAGCTCTCTTTCAAATGTGTTATTCTTCCACCTCTTACTTCTTGTCCTGCCTTCAAGTACTTTGGAGAGTAGATTGTCCCTCTCTTTCTGTGAAAGCTCCTCAAGTACCGGAAGATGGCTATCATATCACCCTCATTCTTATCTTCATTGGATATCAGATAGTCAAGTGCACCAAATCTGTGCCCTGTCCACAATTTCACCCAGGATTTTTTACCTTCTGAAAACCGCCCCCCACCCATCCTTCCCCAAAAGAAAGCAATTTTTCTCACCAAATTCAACAGGGATAGGGGGTAGAATAAATTTTTAGCAAACAATTATTAGGAACCACAACTGGGAAAGCGAGGAGTGAAACCTGCCCTTGATTTATTCAAGCAATCACTCCCATTTGCACATAATTTACCAGCACTTCTTTCAACAAATGTTTTCATTTACTAGAATTATGAGGCACCAGGTACGACAAGAAATAATTTTTCCCCTCTGTCAGACGGAAAACATCCACAGTAATAGCAAGTCTTAATAGATAGCAGCCTGGCCTCAAAAAATCGCAAAGGACGGGACTCCAATGGAAAGTAAACAGGAAAATAAAGGATATGAACTCTGCAAGGCTCCGAAATGCACGTTTCAAATAGTTTTTCCTCCATATTCCCTAACCACCACAAGAAGATGTCCAGGTTACTGCTTTTATCATCATTTTATCATTTTATCAAATTACTTTCCTTCATTTCATCTCTTTCCCACAACTGAACAAGCTCAGTACTATTCAGTGGTTCCTCTTTTGAAATGCAGGTAGTCCTCAACTTATGACCACAATTGAGCCCAATCTGTTAAGTGAGTTTTGCCCCATTTCCTGCCATTGATAAGTTAATAATATGGTTGTTGAGTGAATCTGGCTTCCCCATGGATGTTGCTTGTCAGAAGGTCACAAAAAATGACCCCGGGGCACTGCAATGGTCGTAAGTATGAACCAGTTGCCAAGCATCTGAATTTGGATCACGTGATCATGGGGATGCCTCAAAGGTTGAAACCAGTGATGGTATTCAGCCGGTTCATACTGATTCGGGCGAACTAGTAGCAGAAATTGCGGATGGGCCCGACCATTTTCGCAGTGTAAAAATGTCCTATTTAGCCACATTTTTGAGGCCAGGTGCATGCACGGAAGGCATGCGTGCAAAGTGAGTGTGCCCACGTGCAGTGAACCACTGTAAGAATATGTGAAGCCTACAGCTGGTTGTAACTGTGAAAAGCGGTCATAAGTCACTTTTTTCAGTGCCATTGAACGGTCACTAAATAAACTGTGGTAAGTCAAGGTCTACCTGTAGTGTGTTCCTTTTTTTCCAACACAGATTTGGTCATGGTTGTATTCTGGCATACTTCATGGTGGATGTGGTAGCTAACATAATCTGAGGTTGGGAATTGCCCAGCTGCTACTCTATGATGCCCTCTGATTTTTGAAAACTGGTCTCTGTTGCCATTTTGAGGAACATCGAATGTAAGAAGTACCAAACAAACTTAAATCCACCAGGCCTAATTGAAATATACAAGAGCTCACACGGAGACTACAGAGTCTCCAAGGCACAAGGTCAAACAGAAAGCACAAGGAACATACACACACATCCGGAAACCAAACACACTGTACCCAGCATCACCTCCCTCTACCTACTGAGATAAATAGCTTTCCGGTGCAGCCCATCAAGACGGGCAAGTCCTTCTTCAGAATAATCTGGCAGATTTCCATTGCTCTTGTCTTTTCTCTGCCATGTGTGCTCTTGGATCCACCACAGATAGCAACTCCTCCTTCTCTTCACTGACTGACCACCCATGAAAACCGTCCCCAATTGAACCTCCCGTAAATCTCTTTCAGCCGGCTGTTCAGAGTCATTAATTAACCCAATTCCTGACATACCAGAAATGAGCTCATCCTACTTGGAGCTGACCTCTGAGGAAGAATCTAAGGAGTCGTCCAATAAAGACATACATGTTACTACTGGAAAAGCATCTGTCCACAGGTACAGTATAACAACCCAGAAACTTGGTATTTTTCAAGGAAGGTGATGGTGATGGTGATGGTGATGGTGATGGTGATAATGATACGACAAGTGGCGTGCAAAGCTCAACATGCCCTAAAATAAAGGAGTCAAGACTCGCAGCCCAGTTGTGTACTCTGGCAAAGAATTTTAGAAGGCAGCTGCCTTTTTGACAACAGCACCATGGCGCATTGTTTTATAGCTAGTTTACATAGAATAAAACAGGAAAGTGCTTGAGAGAAGATGATTAAATTTGCAAGCGGATTGAGAGTCCTGCAAAAAGCAATGAAAAATCTGCAGTAGGAAAAAAAAAGTTATTTATCCCAAGGAAGCTTAAGAATGTCACTCAGTAGTAAAATATTTAATTGACATTCTGTTGCCAGATAAAAACTCCTTTCCTTCCAAGTGGCTATTGGGGAATACCCACACAAGAGGTCTTAGTAAAGAGATTCCAACGCCAAGACAGGGAGTGAAGCAAAAACAAGGATTGCATCAGAAATAATATGTCAAGTGTATTAATTTCCAGTTAAGGTGATTCATGCCTATATACAAGAATCTAGTCCAGGGGTCTCCAACTTTGTCAACTTTAAGACTTGTGGACTTAAGTCACATAATTCCTCAGCCAGCAAAGCTAATCTAGGGATATCCAACCTTGTCAACTTTAAGACTTGTGGACTTCAACTCACAGAATTCCTCAGCCAGCTTCATTGAGGAATTCTGTGAGTTGAAGTCCACAAGTCTTAAAGTTGACAAGGTTGGAGACCCCTGATCTAGTCAACTAATGGTCAGCACTCAACTGGTGCTAGATAAGAGTCAACAGAATTCAAGAGAGGCTGGACTCAGACCATTTGTGGGAACATAATGATTCTAGGCTGATTCCTCTCTTTACTCCATCCCCAGGTTCTTGTTTTCCTTTTCCTAGATAATATTAGTCAAAGAACAACTGACCCAGGATCATCAGTTCAAGATATAGAAGATGGACACAGTTGTCCTCAAAAGGAAAGACTTTGGAATAGAAATTTACAGTTCCACTCAGGAAATAACTTATTACAACTTATTACAAAGTAACCTTGTAAAATTTATAACTACGGAAAGAGACGATGTATACAAAGAACTGAACAAGATTTGTGAGGGGATTAAGGCAGAAAATATCTGATTCCATCTTGCCAAAACAACCTTGAGATGTGGCCCATCAGATAAGTTCTGAGGCCTAGGAGCTTGAGAAAAATTTAGTAATGATCAATGAGCAGAGATACTGTATGATAGCAGGAACAGCCTCAGCCTGTTTTTTTGATGAGTTGCCTGTTTCCAGCAATAAATTCACAAATTTAAAAAAAAAAAGGATTTCACTTAAAAAGATTTGACTTAAACATCAGTGAGATCATGCTGGAGTTACAACTGGTTGCCAATGGGATAGACTGTAAACTCTCACTTTTTAGAAGTTTCTAAGCAGAGATCAAGACACTGTAGCTGTACATGGTTTTGTTTTTTTAAATCAGTCAAGGAAGAAAGTGATGGTGATTAAGTGCATTTGAGATTTCAGCCATCATTCTGAATCTACACTCACGAATGATCTCAACTCATGAATTAATTATTATCATTGAAAATTATGAATGGATTTCTAAGTTTGTTCTTGGTCCCATCCATGAATCTGCAGAACATCAACTCTTCCTTCCTCCAAATAGCCATTACTTCCTCCCTCCCTCCTCCTCCTCCTCCTCCTCCTCCTCCTCCTCCTCCTCCTCCTCCTTCTTCTTCTTTTAAGGAAATGACATAGTGACATGGGTAAAAGGTGATTTAGACAGACCGCTGTGCCACAAATTGCTGGGAGCTGATTTAGAGATCTTGCCTTTGTCAAGGAAGACGGTTGGGCGTCTACTTTAAAGAAATACTGGGAATATTTTCATCAAAGGTCTGAATTGAAAAACAGTGGGAGGTAAATATCTGAGTAGGCATGAAGAAAAATCGCTAGATCCACGCAATTACGATTAACAGGGGGACAGTGGTAGTTCAATGAAGTAATTCAATCTGGTGTCCTACATTTTATCAGACAGCAATTGTGAGCTTTGATATAAATTGCTGAGAAAGAGGATTGGAATATCATTCTCATTCTCTCTCCCTCTCCCTCTCTCCCCCTCCCTCCCTCTTTCTCCCACAATGCAATTCCCTTGCTTCATTATCATCAAAATAACTACTCTGCAGGCCACATATTCCAAATCTAGAAAGTGAAAGCTTTATTTTTTTTATTTTTTTCTCTTAGGGTTGACATCTGTGACCTGGCCCTTAGTGTGAAGTGTGCGGTCCATAAAGGGAGAAATGGTTGTGTAGTTCCCAAGTGGAAAAACTATAATATTTCCTGCAAGGACAACACTGGTTTATTTTTTACAGGTTCCTAGAAATACTTTAAAATGGCTTTTGCAAAGGTTCCTGGATTAAGAATGACACAATGGATGATATACAGGGCATAATTAATCTTGGTTGGACTATCTCCAGCATGAAAAAGTCAACTAATGACAACTGATGAAAAAAAATCAACTAATAACTGGTCCTGTTGTCCTATTATCCCTTACAAATCAAGAGCATTTGAGAGAAATTTAACCCTCCTCAGGAGAGCTAATATTGCTCGTGGAATAAGAAATTTTTCCAATCTTTTTAGGAAACTGACAAACATTTGAAGAGTTCCTTGATCTTGTTTTTTTTTCAGAAGTATCTAGTCCCAACTCTCATTTCCATATAATAAAATGAGTGTGAGCACAGTTTCACAGCTACAACCGTCATAGCAGCCCCATGGTGAGGTGATCAAAATCCGGACACTTGACAACTGATTCATATTTATGACAATTGCAGTGTCCCAGGGTCATACAGTATTTACAACAGTTGCAGTGTCCTGGGCTCATGGGATTTGCCATTTTCAGTCTTCCCAGCTATCTTCTGACAAGCAAAGTCAATGAGGAAAGCTGGATTTGCTTAATGAATATGTGATTCAATTAATACCTTTGGTGATTTGCTTAACAACCATGGTCATAAAATTGGCCTTGCTTAGCATTCTGATCTTCAATTGTGGTCATAAACTGAGAACTACTTGTATTGATTCTTGTAAGTCCCTATACTACAACTTTACACATAAACCAAGTGACATTCATGTTAACTCCTGACATGAGTGGGGAGGTAGAAAATGGAGGGGGGGGGGGGAAGAAAGAAGAAAGAAAATATTAACAGCAAGATTTAATAAGATTCTCCTTGCTCCAATTGCTGTGTTTTGAAGTTGGCATCTCCCTTCCAGAAGCATTTTACATAGTAAGCAAAATATTCATCTAAGCAAGCCTTTACACAACAGACTCAAGTTGCAATGGACACAATTCCTGTTTTCGTTACATTTTCCTTCCAATTTTAATATTCTTTGCTCCTTCCTACTGTAGCATAGGAACATAAATAATAGCTTTTTGAATAAAAATACCTTTATAATAAATAATAATAAATAATAAAACTGGTGCAAATTGGGCGAAGGAAAATATGGGACCTTCTTGGTGGTGGCCCCTTCTTTATAGAACATTGTTTACCCCGAAGCACTAGGCCTGTGATGGCGAACCTATGGCATGCGTGCCACAGGTGGCACCCGGAGCCATATTGGTGGGTACGCGAGCGTTGCCCTAGCTCAGCTCCAGCGCGCATGTGCACGCCAGCCAGTTGATTTTTGGGCCTTCCGGGCCCAGCGGAAGTCGGGAAATAGGCTGTTTCCAGCCTCTGGAGGGCCTCCGAGGGAGGGAAGGCCTGTTTTTCACTCTTCCGAGGCTCCAGAGGCTTTCTAGGTCCCACCGGAAATCAGCAAACAGATTGTTTCAAGCCTCCAGAGGGCCTCCGGGGAGGTGAGGAAGGCCGTTTTCGCCCTCCCTAGGCTCCAAGAAAGCCTCTGGAGCCCTGGGAGGGCGAAAAATGGGCCTACCATGCCAACCGTGCCAAAAGCGGGGGGAGCTCGGTAGGGTCACGTGGGCAAGCACAGGGGGGCGGGGCATATTGAATTATGGGTGTGGGCACATGCACGCATGACCCCACACATACTCCCCCCACTTTTGGCACGCGACAGCAAAAAGGTTAGCCATCACTGCACTAGACCCTAAAAATGTGGCTTTGTCAATGGATGTGAAGACCACAAATGGAGAAAGAGCTAATCAAGTGGTTGATTTGATTGTGTTGTTGTTGCTTTTGGAGGTGAGGCAGGGTTCAACAGAATAACAAAATAAGGAGAGCTGAAGGGACCTTGGAGATCTTCCTGTACAAGCCCCGTGGTCAGGCAGGAAACCCTGTACCATTTCAGACAAATGGTTGTCCAATCTCTTCTTAAACGCCTCCAGTGATGTAGCACCCACAACTTCTGGAAGCAAGTCGTCCCACTGATTAATTGTTCTGTTTCTTTTTCAATTCTGTTTCTTTTAATGGTTTTATTATATGATGGACTTTTTGTTGTTGTTGTTAAAATTCTGTAAGTCACCCGGAGTCAACTCTATGTGAGCTGAGTGTCTATATAAATTTCTTAAATAAATAAAATAAAGTACTGTAAATGTTGAGGTCATTTTTTCCCTCACTTTTACTTTCACAGCTCTACCCTTTTTCAGTTCTGAATTGTAGGTTTTTATTAATCCACACCTCACCCAGGATAAAGGTTTCCCTTCCCTGTTATAAACCAGAATTCCCCAAACTAAGTAAAGCCGTGAAAAAATATCAACAGAAATGCCAAATTTGTATTTGATATCTCCAAGCAAAATAGCTATTGTCAAAAAAATATATATGAAACTGTCATATGCACCCATAATGGAGATGAGATTTTCGAATGCTCCATTTATAATGACCATAGTCTTTTGAAAGAAGGTGGGGTTACCTCTGACAGTTTAATTGCCTTGCAATCATCCTAATTTGACCTAATAATGTATGTTTAGCCATCAGTGGAGAAAATCCTTATTATTCAAGTTGCCATGTGTATTTAATGTGACATATAAAGACAAGAAGAGGAAGAATGAGGACGGGGGAAAATGGCTGGGGAAAAAATAATATACCCTTTGATGCTGCTTCACAAGGGTTGATGGGCAAAGAATATATTTATTCCAGGCCAGTGGAAAATAATAATAATAAAAAGGAGACCAACATTGTAATAAAGCAAATTTGATGGACTGAATGTGGAGTGACAGCTAATCTCAGGCTGTCTCTTGCTTGAATAAACCTTGTAATCTTTCCAAGAGGGAGCTGACAAAAAGAAAGAAAGAAAGAAAATCAAGTTTGATTACGTTCAGAACTATATTTGGGTATCTTTCTTTTTTTCTTTTTTCTTTTTTCACCAATGACTTTAAACA
This sequence comes from Masticophis lateralis, assembly GCA_030761175.1. NCBI lineage: Eukaryota > Metazoa > Chordata > Lepidosauria > Squamata > Colubridae > Masticophis > Masticophis lateralis. The sequence goes on from JAUDYJ010000001.1 coordinate 15,139,076, forward strand.
AAGATTGACTGAAAAGCTGCCAAGAGGTGGTCTGTGAGGAGGACCCTTGCTGAGAAAGTCAATTTGATTCTGCCAGGTTCCCCCTCCCCCCACTTTTATTGTATGTTAGAAATCTTGAAACATGTTATTTTGATATATTTATATGATATAATTACAGATTCTTGACATTCCCTGAATATTCCATTAGAATATTGGAAATGAAAGAGGGGAGGGAGTAGATATTCTATCAATATAAGATATGACTTGCAGTAATAGTATTATGAGCATTAACACTATTTGGTGTTTTCATTCAAAGTTAAGTATGACATTGAAGAGGAAAATAATAAAAACAAGAACACATTGCCACTCGCATCAAGGCATTTATTAGATAATAAAGATTTTGGTCTTAAGCTATTTTTTTTTAAATTGAAAACTCCATTCTATTGTTACTTGGTCTATATATCAGTGGTTGCCCCAGGTTCGCACCGGTTCTGTAGAACCAGTAGTAAAACCAGCAGGAAGTTCCACCCACCGACCCGACATTATCAAAATGCTTCTGCAGAAGATTGCGTGCACGCGCGAGCGAAGCGAACACAGCACGTGGCTCCGTTGCGAACTGGTAGTAAAGGTAAGTAGAACCCACCCCTGATATATATGTACAGTATGTGTGTGTGTATATATTTGCATGTGTGTATGTGTATGCCTGTCTGCCTGCCTGCCTGTCTAGCTATCTAGCTATCTAGCTATCTACCTACCTACCTAGCTACCTACCCATTTACATTAATAAGAGGAAAAAATAGATAAACACAGCAAATTTAACAAAAATCAAAATTCCAAAAAGTAAAAATAGGATGATTTTTTTTAATATCGCATTAAAAAAAACCATTAACAGGTTTGACATCTTCCTTTTTATACAGTAGCTAATTTGCAATGTTTGAACACATTTAGAACAGAGGTGGCATTCAGCAGGTTCTGACCAATTCTGGAGAACTGGTAGCGGAAATTTTGAGTTGTTCAGAAAACCGGTAAATACCACCTCTGACTGTTCCCGGGCCTATCTATTCTCTGCCTCCCAAGTCCCAGTTGATTGGGACAAATGGGGATTTTGCAGTAAACTTCCCCTGGAGTGGGGTGGGAATGGAGATTTTACACTATCCTTCCTTCCCTGCCATGCCCACCAAGCCACGCCCACAGAACCGGTAGTAAAAAAAATTTGAAACCCACCACTTATTTAGAACTCCTTAGAAAACAAAATATAGATGATTATATTTGCTGTGATGTGTTTTATGTGTGGGAAACATTCTTGCTCAAATTTTGTTACACTTCTATTGTGTGTATTTAGCATTAAGTTTTGCCATGGCTGCGTATTCTCCAGTTTTAACTTCCCAGTCAGATACTGTCGGAATTATGACTTTCTTTCCAAAATGAAACAACATTTATTCTTGCTGCTATAAGCACCACACGCATCTCATTAAATTATGATGCTTCTTATTGATTGGTGCTAAAGGTTTTGGCTAATAAGTCCTTCATCTTGGGTTGATATCACTGCTTTGGGAGACATAAGACCCGTAACTATCCTTCTGATCAAGGGCTGCCCTTTTCCTTTGAGAAGTCAGTTGGGATTCATATTCCAAAAACTGGACTGGTCTAGAACAAAAAAGCAGGCAGAAACAGGAGGAAAAACTTACTTTTACTTCTGTCACAGTGGAACTGGGCTGTTTTAGCACTGAAGGCATATTCTGGTTTGCAAGGAAATGCAGTCAACACAGAGAAACCAAGAAAGTGGACATGTTATACTCTTTTACTATATAACTGTGCCAAAGGTGGCATACAGCACCCTTTCTGTTGCCATGTGAGCCATCACCATAGTTCAGCTCCGCTGTGCATGTGCACATGCCTCCCACCAGCCAGCTGGTCTTCGGGTCTCTGACGTGCATGTGTGGAGTGCATGCGGGGGGCCATGTGCGCATGTGTGGAGGGTGGGGCATGTGTGGGAAGCTGTGGGGTGTGTGTGGGGGGACGCATGTGGGGTCCACATGTGGGTGCATGAGGGAAGAAATTTCCTGACAGTTAGAACAATTAATCAACTTACTGCCAGAAGTTGTGAATGCTCCAACACTGGAAGCTTTTAAGAAGATGTTGGATAACCACTGAAGTTGTGTAGGGTTTCCTGCAGAGGTGGGTTGCTCCTGGTTCGCACCGGATGCAAGAACCGGTAGTAAAAAAATTTAATAGTTCAGAGAACCAGTAATAAGATTGGCTGGCCACGCCCCCGAACCTGTTCCCGGCCCGGTCACCGTTCGCTTACCCCGCCCATTCCCAATCTATTGTTGCTTCCTGAGTCCCAGCTGATGGCTAGAGGGAAAAAAAACTGTTTAAACTCTTGCTGCCGGACTTCAAAGAGCCGCCCTACAGCTGATCAGTGTTAAAAGAAAACAAATAAGTAGACTGGTGCCTGCAAAAATAGAAAAAAACAGCCCCTTTCAGCTTCAGGTTAATTACCACAAGTTGATTAGCTTGGGGTCCTGACTCTCAGCTGATTTGCTCTCAGCTGTTTTGCTCAGGGCTCTGTAGCTGCAAAGAGAGCTGGAGCAGGTTTTTTTCCCCCCAGCTATGCTTAAAAGCAAAACTGAAAGTAAAGCAGGGTCTTTGCTGCAACCTGACCAAATGAGGTAGAGAGAGTTTTCTTTTTCTTTTTCCTCACCAAAAAAGGTAGGTGCAAAACTGCAAACAATGGGAAATTTAGGGCAAAAGAGGAGAGTTCAAGATTTTAAAACACAAAAGAAAAAAAGCTCTATTTAACAAGGGAATTGTAATAATTGAGATATTATTAATTGTATCTTGTGTTGAAAGCAGAAATGGTTAAGTTGTGGTTTGGAGGAATATATGGGGGAAAATATTTGGTTTATTATTATTGGTAAATATAATTAATTGATTTGTAAGAAATTGGATTGCATGGAAATAATTGGAATATTCATGTTCATATTGATTAATATACAAAAAGATAGTTATATAACTAATTGATTTATATTAAAATGTTGAATTTGTATTAAACAACTGTAATATTACATAATTAACCAATGTGAGGATGGATATAAAATAGATGACAATGGGAAGGGGTATAATATAGAATAGAAGGGAAAAATTGAATTTGATTAAGATTAGAGATGAGGATAAAGGGTAATATTGGTTTTTTAAAAAATAGATGAGGAATAAATATGGCAAAAAGGAAATATAGAAATTGTAAATTTAATTGAAATGACTATACACTGTTTAAATTTGTGAACCGGCCAAATACTCTGTTCAAAGAAAACACATTGTATGTTTGTATTTGTGTTTCTAATTATTGCTATTTATTCATATTTGTTCTCTTTTATTCTTTAAAGTTTAACAATTCATTCTTTATCTTAATATCTTTATATTTGTTTGGGGTTGGCTTTCTTCCCTTTCATCTTTTTTATTGTACAGTAATCTTTCTCCTCAAACCTACCACCTCTCTCTTTTCTTTCCTTCTTACTTTCTCTTCCCCCCCTCTTCTTCTCCTCCCTACTTCCTCTTCCTTTCTCCTTCTCCTCCTCTCTTCCTCCGTCTCTTACCCTCACTCCTACTCTAATTTCCCTTTCCTTCCTTCATCCCTCTCTATTGCTGTATCCTTTTATGCATATGGACTACTCAGAGGGCTGAAAAAGTTCTTTTTGACTGGTCCTCGCACCTTTGATCAGTCCTCAAACTTACAACTGTCCTCACATTTTACGTTTTTTGCCCTATCTTATCACCATGGTGAAGAGAAGCAGTTGTGAAATGAGTGACATGGTTGTTAAGAATGTTGCACGGGCATAAATGTGAGGATGGTTGTAAGTGTGAGGACCAGTCATAAGTGTGAGGACCTGTCAGAAATGACTTTTTTCAGCCCTCTGAGTAGTCCCTATACACATAGTCATGACCACCCAGTCACAAGACCAACTAGCTATGCCCACCCAGTCACATGACCTCCAAGCCACACCCACAAAGTAAGCCACGCCCACAGAACCGGTAGTAAAAAGTTGTAGAACCCACCCCTGGTTTCCTGCCTAAGCAGGGGGTTGGAGTAGAAGACCTCCAAGGTACCTTCCAACTATTCTATTCTGTTCTGTTCTGTTCTGTTCTGTTCTGTTCTGTTCTGTTCTGTTCTGTTCTGTTCTTCCAGGGAAGCCACCTGTGAAATTTTCTTCTCCCTCTATGATTGGGAACCAATAACTGTCCATATAACTATTCTCCAGCTATTCTCTCCATTTTATAGTCTTTTTCTCTCCTCACCTGTTTTGGGTCAGTCTGTCAGCATGTTCCCCCCAAAACTCAACAAATAGATATCCACTCCAGGGCTCTGATCCCCAACACTTGTATACCAGACAGGACCAAGAGCAATGGTATCTACTTCGCCTTACAACCAACCTGGCTAGCAGCCAAGTAAGGTCATCAGATCTTATGACAACAACAATTATACTCCAAGGCTAACATTGAAGTTCTTCTCCCATTTTATTCTCACCATTTTTTGACATACACCAGGACAACTGCAGTCACACCAGGCCCTTAAAAGCCATATTTCACAACTTCATTTATGGAGAGATCAAATTTATGAAATAGAAGGTAGTATGAGCACTCACCAGGCATTTAATACTCTTCCCCTTCTATGCCATTAAAACAGAACAATTTTATTAATAACTTCTGATGGGGCCTTGAGGGCTCACATTCAGAGCCTGATCCACTCAGACTGTGGACCGCTTATCTGCAGTCAGGTTCTAACCAACACTAATGTTTAATTATTTTGAGATCCTTGGTTCTAGTACTGCATTCAGTGAATCAAAATGCCTGCTTCTTTGAAAGTGTGAGAGTTTACTGAAAGATATATTATTAAGGGAAGATTCTCCTCAGCCTTCTCCATTCTTTTCTCAGCTCTTGGCTTTCAGCAGGCCAGTACTTGGCTTCCCACGGAAGGCTTCAAAAAATGTTACAGTGCCAAATAGCATCATGTGAAAGAAGCATCCTCAGAGCCACTTGGAGTCCGCAAAATTCTTCTTTGAGCCACTGTGCCTCAGTGGTTAAGTGCAGTACTGCAAACTACGTCAGCTGCCTGCGGCTGCCTGCAATTTGGCAGTTCAAATCTCACCAGGCTCGAGGTTGACTCAGCCTTCCATCCTTCCGAGGTCGGTAAAATGAGGAGCCAGATTGTTGGGGGCAATATGGTGACTCTGTAAACCGCTTAGAGAGGGCTGTAAAGCGGTATATAAGTCTAAGTGCTATTGCTATTTTGTGGGAAATGGTGGTTGATAGCAGTCAGAAGCAAGATGGTCTCTTCTCTGTCCATTGTTTGCCATTTAGGCCAACCAATGCCAGATAGGAATAAAAAGCTATAAGCTAAGAAAACTAATTATTTTTTCCACTTCTTGAACTAAGTCGGAGGTCTCCAATTTTGGCAACTTTAAGGCAGACTCCTGAACTAAATCATTCCTATAATTACGCACAGCACATCGCTATGTCAGGAAGCTATTGCTGGTCAGCTTGAAAACCTACCAACATTTTTTTTTTAATGACTATAGAATTGGTGGTAGGTTTCCTTGAGTATCTAATAATATAAAGTACCTTGGGCATTATAAACCTGAAAGGGAAGGCTGTGGTTATTTAATATACAACTCATACGATCTGAAGAGAAACCTGAGCACATTTAATTTAATATTGTGGGCTAGGTTACGACGATGTCTTTGCTTTGCAAGGACATTGATTTCCATTTGACACAATGAATGGTGCATTTAAGGACAAGAACTTTTGTGTTGTCCCATCCTATCAACCTGCTTTTTAACAAGAAAAGGTAAGTTTACTGCCCTGGCTTGGTCATTCCTTCCTATGAATGGCTTTATTGCAATGGCTCTCCCCTGTTCCCTTGTCTCTTTGTTTCAATGGCAGGGACACCCCGCTGCTGACAAACATTAAAATTAATTGACCCAGAGATAGATTTTATTGTACAAAATGTATTTATGGGATAATGGAGGGCCATTATTTCTGCAGTTCAGGGGTACCGGATTTTCAATGGCTGTCTTAGAACATAAAAAGGAGAAGGTATGTTTCACATAACCAAAGTTCACCCTCATTACCTCCAGTGCCATCCTGATTAACCCATCTCCCACTTGTATGTTTTGATAAGCTGCATTCAGGTTTACCAATCCAAATAATACAAAAAATATTAGATGTGTTTTCGGGAAATCTGACTGACTACTCTTGCATGTGGTTAACTTCCTTGCAGTACTAAAATTACAGGGACAGGAGAATATAAAGAATATCAGTTTTTGCTCAAGGTGGAATTCCGCAAAAGTATTTATTCAGTCTGTACAACTTATTCCAAATGGAAGCATTCCTGGAAAGATCAAGGGGGTTCGTTTTATTATTTATTTATTGCTCTTTTAAATGCCAACTTTTCTCCAGCAGCTCAAGGTGGCTTAAATGGAGATCTTGCTTCATTTGATCACACAACTGGAACCTTATGAGGTATGATTAGTTGCACTGAGACTGACGGGGCCCATAATCACCTAGGGAGCTTTTACACCTAAGGATGGTTTTGAACCTGGGTTTCCTCAAACTTAATTCAAAAACACAATCATTTAAAAACACAAGCTCTGGCTTGCACGCTGTATTAAAAAAGAAGCCCATTTCCATTGCCAGCTTCAATCAATATGCACAATGCCAAGCTAAAAAGATAGATTAAAGGCAGCTTCATAGATTCCTCTATCCCCAGTCTTCTTTATATCACTTTAAGAAATTAAGTTCCACCTTGTTTTAAAATAGCATCCATCATATAAAAGAGACTCAACTGATATGTTCTCTTATAAGAATATAAAGACATGGTAATACCATCTTTCACCCTCTAGTCTTTCCCATAAAATTGTTACATATTCTGTTATATAAAAAGGAAAGGAAAAATTGTATCTGCTAATATTCCCCCTAAATCATTATTACTAATTCTAATATATAATGGTGTGTATTCTTATTTCTTCCTCTATAAATTTCTAATCAGGCCATTATATTAGAAAAAAAAAGAAGAAAAAAGAAAAATATTTATAATAATTTCTTTCTATCCATCATCTCTCGCCCATTTTAATCCTTCAATTCTTATCCATTTTTTTGCTTGTCTCCAATATTCCTGTCTTGGATCTTTATCTCTATCAACATCTGTATCTTTGTTTTAAAATTTGATTTATATGCCACCCTTCTCCAGAGACTCAGGGCGGCTTACAATGCATTAAGCAATAGCCTTCATACTTTTGTGTATTTTACAAAGTCAGCTTATTGCCCCCACAAACTGGGTCCTCAGTTTGTGGGGGCAATAAGTTCTTGACCATTCAGACTGAATATTTCTCCCATCTCTATCCTCCTAAACTGCCATGTCTCCAGAGTGTCCACCCACACTCCCATCTCCCTTTCAAAAGTATCTTCCCAGTTATCTGATTCCATTTTTAAATCTCTTAAAGTGCTTTTCCCTTGATTTATTTCATCAGTCATTATTAATTTTATCATCTTCTCTTTTCCATCTTTTGGTTTTGTTTGCTGGTTTGTCCATTCTGTCTTTTGTTCCATTCTTTCTGCTATCTCCTTTCTTTCCTGGACTCTTTGATCTTCGTTCACCATCAGTTGTAGCATATTTTCTATTTTCCCATGTATGCCTTGCATTAGATACTTTATCTCTCTGTGATTCTTTTCCATAGTACCCCTAAAGCTTTGAAACATCCACACCATTTCTCTTGAAATCTCACTCCTTTCCCCCTGATGAAGTATCTTGTCTTAATTCAATAAGTCCTGCTCTTACTCATGTCCAAAAACAATATATTCCTGTCCAATGTTACTCCTCAAAAAGTTCAGTAACCATAGTCCTTTACATCCCAGAGTTATTAATAAATTCCATTTAAGTAGTCCAGGAAGCTTCCGCAAGTCAAAAATCACTTTGCTTTATTTAAAAGTCTTCCTTATTCTCATAATAGGATCTCCAGTAATCATAAAGTAACTACTTATAAAACAGTAAATGTCACCACCATCCTCCAGATGGATGTTATTTCTCTCATCAAAGAGTTTTTCTAAACTTGCAGGGGTCTAGTATATTCCATTCCCTAGTAGATGGCACCCTCAGCCTAGGTTTCAGCATTGTTTCAAGTCTTATAGATATAATTAACCCAAATTTAGTTCAATTTATGGGAACAAAGTCCACTATTCCAGTAATTTCAAGTAGATAGTCCAGCATTTTTATGCCTTTCCAATTTAAAAGTCCAAACTTTCTATGTTTTAAAAGGTTTTTCGCTTTTCTCCCCTTAGTTCCTTTTTTTGAGGTCTAGGATTTTTCTCTCTATGGTAGTTCGGTGCTTTAAAAAAATAATTCTAAGAGTCTCTTTTCCTGGCTTTTCCTCTTTCTTTTTTTCTTTAAGGTTAGGGTCTAAATAAAAAGGAATATTCTCACCCAGCTCCAATTACTGTTTATCTGCATTGATCCTGCACATTTCTTTGTTGCCTCAGCTGTCCCAGCTTCATGGCACCCATGATAACTGCCTCTTCTCTTTGTCGAGGGAGAGGGAAGAAGCTCTGAATCCAGCAGGAGAGTAGCTGCTCTCCGCGAACTACAGGGTGCCCCTCTTTTCTTCACCACCCCTACAGGGTGGCTTTAGCTCCTTTCGGAGCCCTCCAACAAAGAGAAGTTGGTATGGGAGTGCGGAGACCTGCTCCTCACATCCGATACCACAGTGACATCAACCGGAAGTCCAAACTATAGATTCAGTTTGAACTACTAACTTGAATTACCAACTCAAGGAACTACCAACTCAGACAAGCAATCAAACAATAAACAACACCCTAATCAAGGAAGCACCAAGAATATCCCAACCAACTCTGACAAAGGAAGCCACATATATATATATATATATATATATATATATATATGTATGTATGTATGTATGTATGTATGTATGTATGTATGTATATATATATATATATATATATATATATATATATATATATATATATATATATATACATACATACATACATACATACATACATACATACATAGAGCAAGCCCCACTCCCTTCTAATGAAGTTACCCAGTTGGGTAATGAAAGGTTTGTAAGAAAACAACTAAGCTCAGGGAGCACCAAGGACCTCACAATACAAAATTAGTTTTGAAGAACAATCAACACCCTCACCAATTATTAAAAAGATCAAGAGCAATAAACCATGGATACAAGCCTGATTTTTCTCTTCTCTGGGTCAAACTTGGAGATATCCAAAGCCATTCAATTGGGCTTCATGTTGCTAATTTCCAAAAAGTAAAAACAACAGTCTGATTAGGCTAAATGTAATACCTGTGTAACACTTGGCTTCAGCAACAGTTTAGCACAAAGGAAAATGAACTACAGAATGTTCTCCTTTTGCAGAGAGACCCAGTAAAGCTAATTAGGGTGTGAAAACTGGAGCTCTGTCATTAGCCAAGCTAAGTAAATTAAGATTTGTTAACTATGATTTATAGTGCCAAGTGCTAGCTAACAAGAGTCGGCCTTTGCAACGAGCACACAGGAACATGTTAAAAAGCCAAGACAGTGTATTACCTGCAACAGATCCAAACAGCAAATCACCAGGGTGCCTTTGTGTAAATGTGCTCATTTTAAAAACGGATAACCATTTTTCACATTAACAAAATGCAGTTAAATATTCAACTTCCTGAACTGATTATTAAAGATGAGCAAATCGTCTCTACCTGTCTGTATCACCAATATATCTTTTCACTGTTATCTCTGACAACCTGCTGCTATGGTAAATCAGGGTCTTGGCACCCAGATCCTACACCACCAAAGTTTGTTGATTAACATGACGTGAACCAACCTAATCTGCATTTTTTAGAGCAAATTCAATTGCTGTTTGTACACTACATATTTTGAAACTTTCTGTATTTTATGAAAACTCACACATTTCTTTACAAAGCTTATTTTAGGGAAAATGCATATGAATTCAGTGCTAATTTGGTTGGGCTCTGAGGTAAAAAATAAATAAATAAAGCAAACCAGAATGACTTTATAAATGAATGCATGTGAAACTTAAAAACTTTCTGTATTTTATGGAAACACACACATTTCTTTACAAAGCTTATTTTAGGGAAAATGCATATGAATTCAGTGCTAATTTGGTTGGGCTCCGAGGTAAAAAATAAATAAATAAAGCAAACCAGAATGACTTAATAAATGAATGCACGTCAAACTTAAAAAGATTGAAAATATACAAATTAAATAACCATAGAGAAACAACACTCCCACTTGTCATTGTTAAACAAATTTACCACAGGTTGTTAAACAAGAATTTTATGTGGCCAAAATTTCTGACCTTCTGTCTTTCTTACTGACTTTTCCTAAAATCTGATATCAGCATTTCAATCAATCAATCAATGAATCAAGCACGCAAGCAAGCCAACTTTTCTGGCTTTCTTATTGGGTAGAAAAGACCTCATGCTGCATTTTGTTTCCAATTGCAAAGCAGAGTGATGGAAAGGTGCAGAACAGAAAAACAAATTAGCATCGGAAGTACCATCCCTTAATATCTCCAATAATGAGATAGCTCTTTAGACTGACATAAAACACTATGGAGAGGGATTCAGAATAAATTCTCAAGCTCTCAGTGAGAATAAGACAGAAAAGCAGCTGCCTCTTTGGAGAGTCAGTTTGGTCTAGTGGTTAGTGGTTAAGGCACAAGCTAGAAAGTGAGAGACCATGAGTTCAAATCCTGCATTAGCCATAACAATAACAAGAGTTGGAAGAGAACTTGGATGTTTTCTAGTCCAACCCTCTGTTCAAACAGGAAACCCTATACCAATGATGGCGAACCTTTTGGGCACTGCTCGCGCGTCTGGGCCGTAACCCAGAAGAGGAACTGCTCAGGGTACATGTGCGCACACAAAAACAAACTTCCGGTTTTAGCTAATGAACTTCCGGTTTCAGCCAGCTACTCTTCCTGGTTTCTAGTGTGCATGCGCTCGCAACGATCAGCTGACTGGTGCACATGCTCCCACAAGTAAATGGAAGACCAGCTCTTCTAATTTCCAGCACTGCTGCAAGCAAAAAGGAAAGCTGAACATCATGTGTTCATGCGTGCCAGAAACCCGGAAGAGGAATGGGCAACGCCACACGTGCCAGGCAACATTGCTCTGCATGCCACTTCGGGCACCCGTGCCATAGGTTTGCCATCATGGCCCGGCCCTATATCATTTCAGACAAATTGGTTGTCTGAAGAGATTGGTTGTCCAATCTCTTCTTAAAAACCTCCAGCGTTGGAGTATCCACAACTTCTGGAGGAAAGTCATTCCACTAATTAATTGTTCTCATGGTCAGGAAATTTCTTCTTAGTTCTAGCTTGGTTCCTTCCTTGATTAGTTCCTATCCATTGCTTTTTGTCCTTCTTTCAGGTGCTTTGGAGAATAGATTGACCTCCTCTTCTTTGTGGCAGCCCCTCAAATATTGGAACCCTGCTATCATGTCACCTCTCGTCTTTCATGAAGGCCACCTGGGTAACTTTGAACCAGTCAGTTTCTCTCAGCCCAACTCACCTCATAGAGCTGTTGGGGGAAAAATAGGAGGAGGAAGGTGTGTTGGATATGTTTGCTGCCTTGTGTCATTTATAAAAATAAAGAAATAAATGCAGGTAGTCCTCAACTTACAACCACAATTGAGCCCAAAATTTTATGTTGCTAAGTGAGAAATTTATTACAGTAACTGTGTTTTATACCATTTTACAACTTTTCTTGCTACTGTTGTTAAGTGAATCATTGCATTTGTTAGTAACATGGTTGCTAAGTGAATCTGGTTCATACTCATTGACTTTGCCTGTCAGAAGTTTGCAAAAGGGGATCAGTTGACCTTGGAATACTGCAACCATCCTAAATAGGAGTCAGTTGCCAAGCATCAAATTTCATTCACTGACCATGGGGATGTTGCAATGGTCCTAAGTGTGAAAAACGGTTGTAAGTTAATTTTTACAGTGTAACTTTGAACAGCCATTAAGTGAACTGTTGTAAGTGGAGGACTACTTGTAAATGAAAACAATTTTTGGGGAGATGTTGCATGGTGATATGGTGACAGATTCCTTCTTAGAGCAAAGGTGTTTTCCTTCAGTCAGCAACACAAAAGCCTGGCACAAGAATCCCACTTGCCAGAATGTTCTTCTTTGAAAATAGGATGTGCTAACCTCCAATGGTCCTTAATCTTCTGTCTAATGGCAAAATATGTTTAGTTGTCTAAATACAACAGATATTCTGAAAATTGCAGATTAACAGAGTTGGAAGGGAAGTTGTAAGTCATCTAGTCCAGTGGTGAAATGTAAAATGTGTTACTACTTGTTCTGTGGGTATGGCTTGGTGTATGTGTGTGTGTGTGTGTGTGTGTGTGTGTGTGTGTAATGTGACTGAGTGGGTGTGGCCAACTTTCTTTTTTAACTTTTAAAAGCATTTTTTCTATAACCTCTTCAGCTGAAGAGGTTGTAAAAAAAATGCTTTTAAAAGCCTCTGAAGATCAGGCAACTCAGCTGGGATCGTCAGAGGCTTTTTAAAAGCATTTTTTCTACAGATAGAATGCTTTTAAAAGGCTCTGGCGATTCCAGCTGAACCGCACGATCATCAGAGGCTTTTTTTTACTTTTAAAAGCATTTTTTTTGGCTGAAGAGGTTGTAGAAAAAATGCTTTTAAAAATAAAAAAAAAAGCCTCTGATGATTGCGTGGCTCAGCTGGGATCATGGGGGGCACAGGGATTTTTGCTACTGGTTCTCCGAACCACCACCTGCCATCGCTACCAGATCGGGCGACCCAGTCTGAACCGGGAGCATTTCACCTCTGATCTAGTCCAACCCACCGCACAAGGATCCCCTATACCATTTCTGACAGATGGCAGTCCAGTCTCTTCTTGAAAGTTTCCAGTGATGAAGCTCCCACAACAAGCTGTTCCATTGGTTGATTGCTCTCACTGTCAGAAAATGTCTCCTTATTTCCAGGTTGTATCTCGAAAAATAACTACAAATTAAAACATCCAGTGTTGTTTTTTTTAAATGGGCTTGGGTCTATGGTACATACTTCTGTGTGTCACACAAAGAAGTGTTGTGGAACTGCTATGTTAACAGGCAGAATGCCCCGTGCACAGTTTGTGGCTCGAAAATCCAACCCAGCTACCCTGCCGTTTATCCTTCTTTGGGTTGCTACCTTTACACAGCTGCCTCGTGCGTGGCTCTCCAGGGAAGGGCGTTTTGAATGTCATCCAGCCCCATCCTTTGTGGTGTCCCTGTGGCATCCCATAAGAGAGCCAAAAACAGCTGTCGGATGCACTGCCTTTTAGGTCTGCCTTTATGAGCACGCACACAGAAACGACTTCCTGCGGGAGGTTCCAGCAACGTATGCTTTCCAGATTCTCCAGATTGGGTGCAAATTAAAGCTTTCCTCAGCTGGGAATGGTAGAGACATATTGTTTGGTAGCTGAAGAACAAATGTCAAAACAATTCACCATCCTTTCTCCTCAAAGATTAATTAATCTCACCCACCCGCACAAAGCTCATCTGTCTAAATGCATAATGGGAAACGTAATGCAGCATATGCAGCCTCCACACACACACACACACACACACACACGGTATACAAAATCTAGGACTGAGACCAAGTGAGATTCCCACATTCCATTATGGTGATTATGCAGGCTGAAAATTTAGGGGCTTTTAAGAACAGGAGGGGGAATGTACATCACTGTTGGGGGAAAGGAATGCTTCTCTTTCCCTCATTTTGGTTTCTCGTTTACTAAATACTAAAAGTCTATAAAGATTCTCAGTCAACCAGGTCAGGATTGTCCCAAAGGTGCTTTTTCGGGAGGCAACTGGACTTTCTTGTTGTTGTTGTTTTCTTTTGAAGACATTTCACTTCTCATCCAAGAAGCTTATTGGATGAGAAATGAAACATCTTCAAAAGAAAACACAAGGAGAAGGTTCTTGGATGAAAAGTGATACGTCTTCAAAAGAAAAAAAAAACAAGAAAGTCAGTTGCCTCCTGAAAAAGCACCTTTGGGTTGGCCAATACTACTTTTATCACAAAAAAGTTGTGACAAAACCTTGCAAATCTAAAAGCCCTTCTCCTATCCTTCCCTTTATCTTCTGGATAACTAAGGATGGTCTGGAGATGTTTCCTCAGGTTCCATTTCTTCCCCAGACTTCATCCTCTTGTACCTGATTATTGTCATTTCCTCCTAGCCCTCAAGGCCATTCCTTCTGTTCTCTACGGATGGGAAGAGGGAGGAAAGTAGGTCTATTAGCAATTTGGAAAGTTAACATTGTTGAAAAATGTTATTAAAGAGGTGAAAATATCTCCAAAGAATGGTAAATGGGATCTCCTAACCGTCATAGAACTCAGAAAGAACTTAGAATCAGCCTACTGCTTCAAATAAGAAATTCTTGCTAGGTTTCTAGGATCCATTCATCCTCTATGTTTCCCATGTCTGGTGTTAGAACCCAGTCACACACAAAGGATTTCAATTCCTTCTTGATATCTCCAGGTCTTCACTGCAGTGCTGCTCCAGTATGTTCTTAATTCCTACATGTGTAATCAGTTTGCTCTTTGATCTAACAAACTTGAATAGTTTTTTGTAATTCAAGCCAACAATAAGTGCCAGTGGAACCAATTACACAGAAAAAGCAGTGGGCTCCTATTCAAGTGAAGTTCAAGGAAAAAGTTAGTTTTCAAGGACATTTTCCTTTGGGTTCCAAAACTGAGCAAGGGGTTCAGTTATGATTCAGTATTGATTACCGTTTGGATTTTCCATAGTTGCATGGACCACAGGATGATCCAAGAACCGTCATTTTTTGTTCAAGTTTAAATATCAATTGCCATAATTGTTTCCTTTAGGCAGGAAGTGAAGACATTTCATTTGCAAGATCTTATTCTTATAATATACTTGGTGACCAGATGTGATGGAAATAAAATATACCATTTTTTTAGAGTATAAGATGCATCTTTTTCCCCCCTTAAAAGGGGGTGAAAATTTAGGTGCATTTTATACACCAAATGTAGCCCCGCCCACCCACTAGCCCCCAACCTTTGGCCTCTGTCTCACAGCAGTTACCTCCTTGCAAGCAAACAGCAAAAAAAAAAAAAACCAGCTCCTTTCAGCTTCAGCACAGTCTAATTAGCATAAGTTGATTCCATTGGCCTCCTGACTCTCAGCTGATTTGGTCTCAGCGGTTTTGGGCAGCGCTTGTTGCTGCTTGCTGCAAAGAGGTAAATTGCTGGAGCAGATTTTTTTTCCCTTGTTGCTAATCAAGCTATGCTGAAAACGAAAATGAAAGTAAAGCAGGCTGTTTGCTGCAAGGAGGCAAAATTGCTGGGAGGCAGAGGCAGATTTCTTGTTCTTGTTTTCCTCACCAAAAAAGGTAGGTGTGTCTTATACTCTGAAAAATATGGTAACATCTTTTGAAACACCAAAAACATGGAGAATCTGATTAAGAATGCACTGTTTGTACCTACAATTTGGCATTCTAACTATGACTTCTAATGAAAGGGAAATTGGTCCATCCCTACTAAATATTCACTAACCCAAATGTTTAATTATTCCCTCTCCCTATTATTTTCTTGTTTTGTCAGTTGCGGACAAGTATTCTAACACAGGGGTGTCGAACTCAAGGTCCGGGGGCTGGATCCAGCCTGTGGGGTACTTGGATCTCCTGGAAACAATGAAGGACCAGCCTGTGGTGCTTCTGCCAGCAAAAACGGGCTCCCAAGCTCCGTTTTCAGCTGCCACAGCTTCCTGCAACCCTCTGCCAGTGAAAACAGAGCTCGGGAGCCTGTATTCACTGGTACAGAGCTTGGGTCACCACAGGCGCCCCCAACAGGAGTGACGTCGAGCTGGCCATACCCACCCTGGCCACACTGACCTCAACCCCTTAAGGTCAAACACAACCCTCATGTGTCCCTCATTGAAATTGAGTTTGACACCCCTGTTCTAGCAGGATGACCCAAGCTAATTGAGTCATAGAAACAGTGGAGCTCTTTCCTTTTAGATCCCTGTTTCTTGACACTGGCCAACTTGAGATTGCCAGCATCTCCCACCCAACTTCAACTGCCAGCATCTCCCACCCAACCAATACCTACCAGTTTGCATCTGTGCTAGTCAATAGGCTGATTTGCTATATACCACTAAAACTCCTCTTCTTTGTCTGTTTGTAACTTTCAATTGAGCGAAACGGTGCTTCTTAGGGCAATAGTGCTTAAATTAATGTATCTCAAACGGGTTAACTTAAAGAATGCATCCATAGTTCGTGACTCATCACTCCTGTGGGATTGAAATCTGACAAAGTTGTGGCACTTCAGCGTTGCTGTGATGCCACACTGCCACCATTGTTTCCGATGCTCCATGCCAGCTTCCCACAAGGAAAGTCAGTGGGGAAATAGGCAGGAAGTCGGAAGTCACTCCTGTTCCCACTTCTTTTTTTCCAACCTGTGGTCATTCTGTTTCTCTCTTTAGGTAGGGAATTATCCCTAAAACAATGTCCCAAGGGGCCATAGTCTAGTCACCTATAAAGTTCTACACGGCACCTATAAAGTTCTACTGGGTACTTGAGATAGCAATAGCACTTAAGACTTATATACCACTTTACTGTGCTTTGCAGCCCTCTCTAAGCAGTTCACAGAATCAGCATATTGCCCCCAACAATTTGGGTCCTCATTTTACCCACCCCGGAAGGATGGAAGGCTGAGTCAACCTTCAGCCTGGTGAGATTTGAATTGCCAAATTGCAGGTAGCCGGCATTCAGCAGAAGTAACCTGCAGTACTGCATTCTAACCACTGCGCCACCATGGCTCAGATATCACATAACTCCCAAGTTATCAGTCTCGTTGGATCATTCCAATAGAGTTGGCATACTCCAGATTCCTTCAATGTAGCAATGCTATCTATCAGGACCCCAGAAACATGTCTTCTCTGTTATGATGCCTGCCCTCTGGAATGAGGCTTCCCTGACATCCAGGTGGTCCCCATCCTGATGGTGCACTGGAGGGACTTAAAGGACTCTTCTCCTAGGCTTTGAGCTAGGATGGACAAAATCCCATGTTCTGAATATGAAATATGTTGTGTTCCCTAGATAGGCCATCTGTTTATTGTTATCCTTTGTATCCGGATTGCATATTTATTCTCTTTTTGTGCTATGAACTTTCCACAGTTGATTCGGGTCAGGTGGTCTCTAAGCCAAAATAATATAAATAAATAAATGGCAGACAACATTGCAAACATTCACAAAACTAAGCCAACGACAGATACAAACGAAATATGAAACAAAAGAAAATGTTGTCTAATACCTAAACCTGCAAAGAAGAAGAGATCGATTAGCCAAGTCTTGGGTAATAAAGATGTTTTCGGATAGATGTTCTATGACAATATCTTTGACTCTTAGTCTGATTATCATAGTGTACGAGACAATTTAACCTGGTTCATGAGCCCATCTTCTTGGCTTCCACAACAGATTCAGCCACAAATTAATTGAATGGGCGGGATTCATCCCACACACTAAGCCAAACAAAAAACCCTCAAAAACCCCACATTTGAATATTAAGACCGGGTCAATTTAATTAATGACATAGAGTGGTGCAGTGGTCTAGAGGTGGAGCCCTCACCTTCCAATCAGGAGGCTGTGAGTTTGATCCTAGGTAATGGCAGATATTTCTCTCTCTGGGCACAATGACCTGCTGCTGTTGTGGTCCACAAGCAACCTGAGGACCTGGCAGCAGAGTCAGACAGTGAGGAGGCTGGGGAGGACAATGGGCCAGTCCTGGAGCCAGGGGAAGGCCTGGACAAGGGCTCTGCATCAGAGGCAGAGATAGGGCCAGGGCCATCTGGGAGCCATGCACAGACTCCGGAGCCTCGAGAGGCAGACAGCAGAGAGGCAGGGGAACAGAGCAGAGGAGCCTGTTCCTAATGCACACATGTGAAGGGCTGCCAGAAGGCAAGAGCAGCTGAAGCAAAAAGGACGACTCAGGAGTAAAGCCAGAAGATGATTGGCCACTCTCATAAGGCTTAAAAAAGCAGCAACGAGCCATTGGGTACTTTGTAGAAAAGCAACGTTGATTCCAGTGCTTCTTGTCAGCATCTCTTGAACTTTGTGGATTTTTTGCCAAGAAAAGCCTTGGCAGGTTGCTAAAGACATCAAAGGTTGGTGATAAGGCCGAGGAACTGGTTATGAAGAATTTGTTTTGGACTAAGCTGAGAATGAATTAATTCTCAGCTGTTTTAATAAAATAAGTTTTTTCAGGACTGAATTGTGTTTGGTAATCACTACTTGGGCCTCAGTCACAACAGCTGTGAACTCTGCATTGGTGACAGGAAGGGCATCCAGCCAGTAAATACTCAGCTCCATTCAGTTGCCCTGACTCCACCCCGATGCAAGGGATTACGGGTTATTAAAAGACACAAAATAATAATTAATGATATTCATTCTGGTATTTGCAATTCATTGGGATCTTCAGAGCCCAGACACAACTCTGAGATGATGTATCCATAACAGAGACCGCTAGGGAGGAAACTGTGTGTGTGTGTGTGTGTGTGTGTGTGTGTGTGTGTGTGTGTGTGTGTGAATATGCACTCCTGTAAGCTCATACCAAGTGTCTTGTACTTTGCAAATGCCAGCTTGGGGAGTGAAGAAAAGACAGCCAGGCGTTGTTAGCACATAGCATGCCTGTTCTTGACAGCTTGAGCTGTCTGTAGATTTCCTGACAGATGTAGTCACTGACACCCCGTCTTGCTTTCGGGGGAGTTATACCAGGCTTGGGATGCTAAAAATGTTTATTTTCCTCAGCAACTGAAGACAGAAGGATATCTGTGGATGGAAGAGGCATTGCTGTCAAGGAGCCAGATGATATATAGAAAGTCAATTTAACTTCATTTGTTGATATTCAGGGAAAAAACCGAGCCGGAATTACATTAACTATCACTTTTGTGAAACAGGTTTCACTCTTCGAGTAAGTCCCTTCAGCATTGAGATGCTGAAGATGAAGGGCGTAAATGTTTAGTTGATGATGATAAATAGATGAAAAACAAAGAGAGAGAGATGAACAAGGGCCCCAGGACGATTAAAATCTGCTGTTTTTTCTTCCTCTGTGTCACAGTCTTGGCTCCTACACGGGGTCAGAAGAAAGATCACAGCACAGATAGTCCTTGACTTACAGCAGTTCATTTAATAACCATTTGAAGTTACAACGGCACGGAAAAAAAGTGACTTGTGACAGTTTTTCACACTGTAGTATCCCCATGGTCACGTGATCAAAATTTGGCTGCTAGCTCATATTTATGATGGTTGTAGAGTCCCAGGGTCATGTGATCCCCTTTTGTGACCGTCTGACAAGCAAACTCAATGGGGAAGCCAGATTCACTTAACAACCGTGTTACCAACTAAACAACTTCAGTGACTCGCTTAACCACTGTGGCAACAAAGCTTGTAAAATGGGGCAACATTCACTTCACAATTGTCTTGCTTAGCAGTAGAAATGTTGGACTCAACAGTGGTCATAAGTCGAGGACTACATGTCATTTGGATCTACCAGAGCTAACAACATGGAAATTACAACGCCATGAGTTGAGACTCTTCGGTTCCAACATGAATTATTCTGCCGTCATTCCCCATACAAGCTGCCCATTTGTTTATTCCCACCAGGGAGAATTATAATCAGATAAGCCATCATCCAAGCAACCGTAACCAAGCAACCATAAGACGGTATCCAGACAAATGGATAATCTCTATTCATTTGAGGACAGACTCATTGATTCTTGGATGTCATCAACCCCTGGATACTTCTCCTTCTCAGCACTTACCTCTGAGAAGGAATGAGTTTTTCAATAAAGAGATGGTCTTCTCACATAGTTGCCTTTCTATCAAAAGGAGGATCCCAAATAGCTCTAAGCACACAGTTAGTGGGAAACACTATGGAGAACCCACAGCACTTTCATCTTCATCAGTTTATGTCCCTACCTTTTCTCCACAATCTCAAGGCACCTTCGTTTCATTCCCCAATTGCAACTGCAGGTAGCAGGGGTGGACTGAGGTAGATGACTAATCCATAAGCACTCTGTGAATATCCATGTCTGGAAATGGCCTTGAAGAACTAGGTCTCCTCCATCCTAATCCAACACCTTTATCACACTAAGATCTTGCACGCCAGATCTACCAAGTTTACTTCCAGAGATCATCGCATAAGGCTGGAAAAGCCCCCCGTTTTACTCTGAGATGCCAGTTCTGATCAATTCATGCATATTGAGCTATGAAGTGGCACTTTAAGATTGTGGCAGTTTTCAGTTCTGTCCACCATTTTGTTGTTTAATATGTTTCAATTAGTTATGGTTTCCTCCTTTCCTCCCTTCCTTTTTTCCTTCTCTTCCCTCTCTCCCTTTCTTCTCCCTCCCTCCCTCTCTCCCTCCCTTTCTTCTCTTTCCTTCCCTCCCTTCTTCCTTCCTTTTCATTACTTCCTTCCTCCCTCCCTCCCTTTCCCTCCCTGCTTTCCCTAGTCACATAGTTTGAGTTGGATGGCCACATAATTGCATGCATGCATGAATGAGTATGAAAATCTGTCAAAAGGAACTTCATACTTCCCAATGATCTCACTCTTTTTATATTATATTAGGACATTCCATTCAAACCTGATTTAAAATTAACACATCTCATGTAGAATGAAGAAACTGATGTCACTATTGTATAAAAACACACCCTCCAATCAGCTGAACAATACTTATTTAAAAATCCATAATGGGAGTAAACACAAATTGAGCTCCATTTGTTAGCTCTTTTGTTTAGGTGATAAGGTAACAGCATATCTTAACTGGTACTGTTTTTCTCAAGACCATTTGGGAAAGTCCTGGCCAAATACCAGATGTGAGTCCAGCAGGAAAGATAGCCTGTGCAACTTATTTGCACTGCATTTAGTAAAGATGCCTGATTAACTGTACTGTATACACTGCTTGATAAGTTGTACCTCATTTTTTTCTTGTACTTTTCACATGGGAGCCTGGGAGTCATTTGACAATCAGCATGTATAGCTAAAAGAACAGGTATTGCCCACATCCTACCCTATATCCATAGGTGATATCAAGGCTCTGGACTTTAATCAAAGGAGCAGGTGGAATACTTGGGAATGTGGAGATGAATAAGCTACTAAAATATCATTGGTGGCCTCCACCAGGAAAGTGATAGGCATTTCTACAAGGAAGAGGGAAAAGTCCCAAGAGATAATGTTGTATCTATTGTAATAAGGCATATAGCATGTTAAATTTCAAAGCTGGGTTAAGAAAACACAAATTCTCCTTTGACATGAAATGCTATGCCCGGTCTCCCAGATAACCCATATTATGACTTAATGTGATGACTTAAGTCAAACAATCTCATATAAAAGCTCACACACACCCTCAAGAAAAATAAACCAATACTGAACTTCTTACTGTCCAATCTCATTTTAACACAGGACAAATGTGTTGTATGAAACCAGCCTTCTAGTCATAGTAGACTGGTTTTGTACAAAGTAGATCCTAGATCAGACGTCTTCAAATTTGGCAGCTTTAAGCTATGCTGGCTGGAGAATTCTGGGAGTTGAAGTCCACAAGTCTTAAAGCTGCCAAGTTTGAAGACCTCTGCCCTAGTTGGACCCTTGAAGACCCTTGAAGTCCTAGAAGGAAGGATTAACCTGGATAAAGGCAGAAGTCAACAATATAAAGGAAAGTGACAATATAGGGGGAGAGGGATCCAGCCCCAGGGCAGAATTACTGGGTGGGGTGGAGGAACAGGGGTTAAGGTAGACAGGGTGATTAAGAAAGGAAGTTGGTGGGCGACGCAAAAGATTCTGTTTAAAACAATTGTCATAATTTTTGGGTTGCAGGCCAACCAGTGAAAGCCATGGAAATAATTAGCCAAGTCCACATCAGCTGAAATACCAGCCACTGCAAAATCTCCCTCCTTGGGTATTACCATGTTTGACACTGTTCCATGACACGTATCTTAAAAAGTTGAGATCCACTTACAAAGTAGCCTGTTCCCAAGCTGGAAGGGGCGGAGCTCTGCAAGGAAACAAAAACAAAAACAAAAAAAAGGGGGAAAAAAGATAGACAAATGAGAATTACCCTTCAGTGTGTTTGCATGTTTCTCCCTTTTTTCTGAAACCTGTTCCAGTCCACCTCCCTTCTGTCTGGCTCTGTTACAGACAGAGATTTTCTCCCTACCCCACACCCCACTCCCACCACTCCCAACATTGCCTTGACAAGCATTGTCCCTTGTCATTTTGCTAGTGAAACAAACATGTTCTCGTTGTTTAATTTCCTCCTCCCTCCTTCTTCTTTTTTCCCCCTCTCCTTTTCTTTTCTTTTTTTTTAACATTTCTCAACAGCTCCATCGACAGAAACATGCTATTTACTGAAATTCCAGGCTCCGGCGGTGGGTGTAATTGCCAATTTATTTGACAGGCAGCTGGGTAATGAATTAATGATGGCATTTCGGCCTATGCTGAGACTAAATAGACACACATCAACCAACCCCCATGACACGTTGCCATTTGTTGCCCTGGACTCCGGTGGCAAAGCTTTGTGGTGGGTGGGGGTATGGATGAGGTGGGCAGGAGACAAGATGGGTGAGAAGGGAGACCCCTAGATTGATGCGACTTCAAAAGCAAAACTTCCCCCATGGATTTTGATGGATGGATGTCATTTTTTTTCCTACTTCTTTCCCCACCACCCTCTTTTCCTTTGCAACAACACAAGATGGTTTGTCAATTTATTCCCCCAGTGTGTTAGCTTAGTTTATTTTCTAAAAGGGATGTGTGGTAGGAAACAGCAATTTTTCTTCTTTCATGCATTTGATTTTTGATACCTGACATTGAAAGCATCTGGATGCAAGAAACCCAGTAATGAAAAGCTAGCCTGTTCCCATAGGAATCTGCTCAATTAGAGAAATGTTTCCCTAAGTTGTCCTTTTATATAAAACTCAACTGGCATCAGCTTATAACTTATAAAGTGGAATTTTCAGTTATGGGTTCTTATTTTCTTGGTGCCTGAAGATCGGTTACTTCCAGCGCTTTTGTTTTCAATGTGGAAAGTGAAGCACAGTTTTTGGGGGTTTTGCTAGCCTTATTTAGCTGATGTCTTAATAGGTTCCCCTCCTTCTAAAATGATCTTTTAAAAGGCGTCTATTGCACTTTTAAAGACTTTCAACACATGCCCAATTGTTTAGATCTTGGTTTAAAATGAACGCAATGCTTTTTAATTGGGGTTTTAATTATTTTAATCTTGGGATGGGTTTATTTCCTTTCTTTTTTTAAATTTTGGCAGGAAAGCAGAATAAAAGGATTTCAAGTAGAGAAAGAAAGAAATTCCCTCTTCCCTGCTATGGACTTCTGTTTGGTACATTTCCTGGAGCCCATGGCATTACAGCTTACAATTTTTAACCACTGTTGTCCCAGCATAAGGAAGAATGAGGGGACTGTATCAGGACCTTCAATTTGGATATCATCAAATCTTGTTTAAAAAATGGTATATGGTCTCCTGTTTGAGTAGGGGGGTTGGAGTGTCAACTTGCAAAGCATCCCTGGCCTGCTCTTGAGTTGCCATAAGCAAGGGGGATGGGAAACCGATGAAACAGCAAAGCAGCCGAAGACAGATGTACATTCCAGACTTATCTCTTTCAAGGTTGTATCCCAGGGTTACCCACAGTGGTCGTCTCTACAACCCGTGAAATTGCTCCATTGGTAAATGTGTTTGATGACACATCCTGGAGAGAGGAGGGAAACAGGATCATGATTGGGGCATAAAGTATGTAGGGTCAGAGCTGGCTTCACTTGAGAATGTGTGGACATGAAGCTCCTAATAAATAACTGAATTTCTTTTGAAGCTTGGCTTGAGGCTCCATGTCGGAACCCTGACATGGAATTCCGTTTTTGATGGCAGAGGTACCACAGGCTGGTCCTTCGCTGTTCCCAGGGCAGCCCCATGGGCCAGATCTAAGCACCTCGCAAGCCAGATCTGGCCTGCAGGCCTTGAGTTTGACCCCCCTGTTTTAGGGTAATGAGGACACCAGTTGGTGTCTCACTCTGAATAATGTCTTGAGTCTAATCTGCCTGAGACTAAGTCTTTGTGTTTTCAGGAAGCAGCCTATATTATCTTACTTTCATTTGCCGTGATGCTATATTTTAATGTTATTATGGCTAAGCTAATTATTTAGCTCATTAGTTCCAGAAGGTCCTCTAAAATGGTGAATGTCAAGTTTTCCCCTACTTGGAATCTTTCTGATGCATTTGAACTTAGGTTTGCCAATCTTCAAGCTAAATTTACATTTATAAGATTCTTATAGTGGGTACCAGATGTGACTCTGAAGTGCATGAGGAAGAGTCACTACCAAGACACTGGTTAAATAATTGATATATTATTCTAGTTTACCATGTTAGGCTGGCAGTTCTGGAAATTGTACCTTCTAGAGACTATTGTTGGGCAGCACCAACTTATTATTATAGGCAATTCTGATTCACAGCCTCTCTTTTCCTGTATCATAGGTCTATTTAGCTACTTATCTATCTATATCTATCATCTATCTATCTATCTATCTATCTATCTATCTATCTATCTATCTATCTATCTATCTATCTATCTATCTATCATCTATCTATCTCCTGTCTTTTACTTTTTGTATATCATCCTCTCCCCCTACCTACCTCCCACTCTCCCTCTCTCATCTACCTCATCTACCTCTCTTACTCTCTGTGCAGAAACCATCTAATATATTCGAAGAACTAGTCATAAAACTCCAAAAATGGTAAAACCTGTTCTAGGTCATTCCATGCATCTGTTAGTCTAATTTATTCCCCAGAACCTGATGAACTCAGGAAAGAAAATGGAGTTTGATTATTTTTTAGGAAGATTCTCCCTGTATCATTGAAATGATTGGGATCATTGAGGAGTGAAGTTCACATTTCTCTTAGTGAATTGGGTAAAACACTAGAGATGAGTCTGCGCTGCAGTATTTCCTTTACCGAAAGAACTTTGGGGTGCCACACACCCCTTTTTCATATTATACTTTCATCCCCAATAAATATCCCATTGCCACTGCCTGACATTCCAAGCAGCTTCTGCACCTATAAACTCTGTAGGTCCTTTTATCTCAGGTCAAATGAGAGTTAATACAATCCAACATTTTTTATAAGGAGGGAGACGTTCATATGGCCTCCCCTGGCCATTTCCTCTGGCAACAAGGACACCAATGTCTCCAGAGCAGATTGCCAGGGGCATCCCAGAAGGTTTGGGGGGGAGGGCGCAGAAGAACGCATGATGTCACAATGATGGGCACAGCTGAGCGTTCAAAGCCCTATCCCTTTCTTACAAGTACGCAAGTGATGCAAACATCCCTGCAGAATCCTTTGACGGAGTTTACCGAAATCCATCATTAACATCTTGCACAGTGTTTCTTTTCATCTCTCAGTCACAGAGATTACCTGCTCAGCAGAGGTGGAATTCACTCACCTTCCCTACTGCTTCGCAAATGTGTGCGCTGCGCGCGCTCGCTTCACTTGCACATGCCTCCTCTGTGCATGGCCTTCCATGCATGCTCTTTGCTCACACATCCGGGCAGGTGGGTGGAGCCTCCCGCAATCACCACTACCAGTTCGCCAGAACTGGACAGAACCAGCTGAATCACACCACTGCTGCTCAGACCACGGCTGCACCGTTCAGAAG
The DNA here is from genome assembly GCA_030761175.1 of Masticophis lateralis. Classification (NCBI taxonomy): domain Eukaryota; kingdom Metazoa; phylum Chordata; class Lepidosauria; order Squamata; family Colubridae; genus Masticophis; species Masticophis lateralis. The sequence goes on from JAUDYJ010000001.1 coordinate 15,164,818, forward strand.
ACTCCTTGTAATTTCCAAGGCCTCTTAGTCTACCTGCTACTTCTTCAAATTGTTTTTCTGTACAAATCTCCACACCATTCCCTCAATTATTGAAAGGCCTGGTCTTCCTAAGGTCACCCCTTGCCAAGATGTGTCTTTAGTGCAATGACCGATAAAGAGAGAGCAGTCCTTTGACCTTAATGATGGCTCTGATTGAAGGATAACCTCTCAGTTACTGAATCCAGTCATCCTTCTTTTTCCCTACTGGGGGCTATTTCAAGGAAGTCTTTTCTCCCCCTCCCCCAGTGATGGGATTCAAATAATTTAACAACTGGTTTTCTGCCCTATCGACTGACTGGGTGGACGTGGCCAGGGAGTGACAGGTAGCACTCAGCCTCCTGCAGCCCCCTGGGAGCAAAAACACTCAACAGGGGGGACATGTGCCCCCCCCCGAGCCCCGTTTTGGGCCTAGTAGGCCTCCCTGCATTTATCTGGGAGCCAAAAGGGGGGGGGGCGTGTGGATTCCTGGAAGGGGCAGGGCAGGGAGGGGTGGGGTGGGGCCAGCCAGCAATTTAACTACCGGTTCACCCGAACCAGCCCAAATCGGCTGAATCCCACAACTGCCTGCCCCCAATTTATGTGTGTGGGGGGGTTGCAACAACAGGTACCAAAAGCTATCTCCATGCCATGGAAATGTGAATGCTCCATCAGATATCAGGCATCTCCCTTCTTGACCACATCACAAATGACACCATTCAACAACATCTTGGTGTGGCACCAATTATAGAGAACATGAGAGAAGGCCGGCTCCGTTGGTATGGACATGTCCTGAGAGCAGCACCTTCCACCATTGCCAAGACTGCCTACCAACAAGAAATCAATAGTCAGTGACTTCGTGGGCACCCAAAACAGAGTTGGCAAGACACCATCAACAAAGATATGCAAGCCACGGGTCTGCGCCCTGAAGACATAGCTGCAAAGTGGCATTCAATGATCCGAAAAGCGGATCCTGTGCTTGCGGGAATACCCTAGGACCATGATGGCGAACCTATGGCACGCGTGCCACAGGTGATACACAGAGCCATATCGGTGGGCACACGAGCATTGCCCTAGCTCAGGTCCGGCACGCATGTGTTCACTGGCCAGCTGATTTTCAGGCCTTCTGGGCCCACCGGAAGTTGGGAAACAGGCTGTTTCTGGCCTCCCGGGGGATGGGGAAGGCCATTTTTACTCTCCCCAGGCTCCTAGAAAGGCTCTGGAGCCTGGGGAGGGCGAATAATGGGCCTACCGGACCCACCGGGCCATCACGTGCCAAAAACGGGGGGAGTTCAGGGGGATGGGGTGCATTGAATTATGGGTGTGGGCACGTGCACGCACGGCCCACTGCGCTCCCCCCACTCAGCACGTGATGGGAAAAAGGTTAGCCATCACTGCCGTAGGAAGAAGAAGTGCATTTGTGTGTGGGTCCAATAGGTACCGCACCAGGCTTTACTCCCTACTTGCTCCTTATTCAGCCACACATAGCTCCATATATATACAAATCCTGATTGAAACTTCATAGATCATTTTAATTCAGAACAGGATAACTTAGATCTGTCAGCCTCTTTTAGAGGAAACGTCAGCTTGCTTTGAAGCCTTGTTATCTCAAGCTTATCTAAGCACATATGCTTTACAAACCTCTAAATATCATCACCCGACTTGTCATCACTGTTGTCCCTCTCATCATTTTATAAGGAACTAAAAATGTCAAAAGAAAAAATAATAATAATAATCCTTCCACCACCTTACAGTAATAGCAAACGGAATTGCTGGCTCTTCCACACTGCATTTATACCCAGCTCTGATCACAATGAGCTTCTCCATATGATCCCATGAGGTAGCTTGAGGGAAAACAAGCAGGGCTGCACTGGTGTAAATCAGGCTTAATGGGAGGCAACATTAGAAGTGGCCCATTTCACTGGAAGTTCGGATGCTAATTAGCTTCCCTAATGCGTTAAGGGGATCAGGAAATATTCTCTGCACAGCACAGAGAAATTCATCAGTATAAGCCAATGAAGCAAAACCAGGAAGCTGGAACTTGCAATCTGTTGTAGGGTTGTGGGTTGTTAGTTGAATGTGCCTTTAAAAAAAAAAAAAAGCACCGGCATTATATTAGCCCTAAACATTGCAGGTATGTTCTAAGGCCTAGGCTGTTCTTGATCAACACAATTAGAAACACAAAGCTTCTTCATTTCCTGCAAAGATATATATTCATGCTCAGGGTTTAATAAAACCAGTGTAAGTAGGGATGGATGGAGGGATGGAGTGGTTTATATGCCCAATATTGCTTCAACGTGCATTTATCATCAACTTCAGGGGTGGTATTCAGTAGGTTCTGGCCAGTTCTGGAGAACCGGTAGCGGAAATTTTGAGTAGTTCGGAGAACCTGTAAATACCACCTCTGACTGGCCCTGCCCCCATCTATTCTCTGCCTCCCGAGTCCCAGCTGATTGGGAGGAAATGGGGATTTTGCAGTAACCTTCCCCTGCCATGCACACCAAGCCACGCCCACCAAGCCACGCCCACAGAACCGGTAGTAAAAAAAATTGAATCCCACCACTGATCAAGTTCATCCTATATTATCTACATACATCAGTGATAACTTTAGTTTTGAAACACAAGAAAAAAATTTTATTGCATAACTACTGGTAAAAAATGCTAAAAATGTTTTTTAAAAAAGTTCTGATGATCGCGTGTCATTCAGCTGATTGTCAGAACTTTTTTTTTTCACATTTTTTACTACCGGTTCGGCAAACCAGTAGCCTTTTTGGGCGAACTGGAACAAACTGGGAACATTTCACCCCTGCCTTCAGGGATCAAGTTCTCATCAGCTCCACACCAAACTCGGGGTGCTCGAGTTTGGAGGTAACATTGCCATGGCTATCATTAGCCAATGAGCCCTCAAAAACCTTTCTGATATCCATATCCATCCATTGCCCCCAAACTGCTGAAATATCCTCATTAAATTTGACTCCAGGGGAGAAGGTAGTCAAACAAAGATGAGACAATTTGGTCCTAAAGGAAAATTGTGACCCAGAATAGCTTTAATAAGAACAAAAGCCATGTTGCCTTTTAGAAGGATAAGAATAGCATTGTTTGGACCAAGAGATGGAAGGCGTGCCCTCAAGCACCACTTTAGTCTGTAAATGGGGAGGCAGTGATCTTGTTGTGGACCGTCGGCCGCCAGCCCCCTCAGCAGCCAAATCAGATGGGGAGGAGGTGTGGGAGTCAGGGCCAACATCAAGGCAACCTGAGAGCTCCAAGGAGAAAGAGGGAATGGAGCTGGTAGAGAGAGAGAAACAGAGGTGAAGCCTGGGCCGTCTGTCAGCCCTCAGATAAAGAGTCAAGAGGCCCCAGGTCTAGAAGTAGCTGATGAGGAAGAGGAGGAACAGCTGGATCCAGTGCCTGATGCACGGATGCACAGAAGGCAGAGGAGAGGAGAGCAGTAGAAATCTATGGGCCGATCCTTGGGATGGAAGAGTCACCGCTGCTAGCGAAGCCCCACCCTAGCTCTGGGGATAAAAGGCAGGTGGTGGAGATCAATAGGTGTGGCAGATAACTATTCATCTCCCTGCCAGACAGACTTTGTTACCCTGCGGTGAAAGAGAGACTTTTTGCAGGGGCTGCTGGCACTCCTAATAAAGGAATCATTGTTTCAACTACAAAGGGTTTGTCTGTAGGGTTTGTTTGGGGAGCTGTGTCAGAACAGATCTCTTGTACAAGCACCCGGCACTTTAATAACAAGTCCCCATTTTCCTTGGTGCGCAAATTGTTGGCCAGCGTGCAGTTCCCTCGTCTCTTCCCAAACGAACACAAAACGGTTAACAACAAAGATGCTGTGACAGATTGGGATGCCCACAAGCAGAACAGAAGAAAGATCTTCTCGCAGAGATCCAGCTTCATAAATAACCACCAATCCATGAGAACGTTTCTCAGGCCTTTGGCTGCAGGGCTGTTTCAAGACGAAGAATGTTTTGACGAGCGTTTTGCACTGGGATGTGCAAAGGAGCCGCCCTTCTGCATTCAGGAGCTCATCAAGAACCCCAAAGAAATTATATCCTTCGGGTCTTGGGAAGTCCGCGGTTCCATTTCTGCATATATATTGTGAATTACACGAGAGGAATCGCGATGGTGAGGCGCCTTATTGCCGCTTACGTTTGCTCTGGCTATTGTTTATGCAGGTCTGACAGAATGAAGGAACAGTGGGTATCATTTCAATTTCTGATGTCAACATCAAATTACTTATTTAATTTCATGCCTGGTGAAGCATTGTATAGCTACATGCAGAAGCATTTCACTTCATTTGTTATGCTGTGTTTCGGCTGCCATTGGCTTGCCTTCCAACTGACAGCTTTAATTACAACATGGATTTGATTGTGCTGCTGAGGAATTAACATAATGCAACAAAGCATTTATGCACCCAGATTCAGATACTCAACATGCCCAAACACAAAACAAGGACATGGAAGGAGGGGGGAGGACTAAAACGGATACACAAGAGTCCCTTGTCAAATTCTCCTGTGTACTCGGTGAGCTGTCCATCATTCATTAGACTGAAACTATTCAGCTGATCAAGTCAAGGTTATTCTGAAGAAGGCTGATTTGGAAGGGGGGGGGGCTTGGTGCTTCTCCAAAATAAACAATTAGTATTATGGCGGCCATTTACCTTTGTACAATGCTGCTCTTTGCCAGCATGAGGTGCTCAGTTCAGTGCCTGCCACTTCATATAAGATGTCTGACGTCTGTCTGCCTGCCTGCCTGCCTGCCTGCCTGCCTGCCTGCCTGCCTATCTATCTATCTATCTATCTATCTATCTATCTATCTATCTATCTATCTATCTATCTATCTATCTATCTTCTATCTATCTATCTAATTTACCTATTTATCTATCATCTATCTATCTAATTTACCTAGGTATCTAGCTATCTTATCTAGTGTTGAGCTATCTTATCTAGCTATCTAGCTATCCAATCTGTCATCTTTCTCTCTGCCTTTCTATGTTTATCTGTCTTTGTCTGTCTCTGTCTCTGTCTCTGTCTCTCTCTATCTATCTATCCATCCGTCTATCCATCTATCCTTTTCCTATCTATTCTCTCTCTCTCTCTTATCTATCTATCTATCTATCTATCTATCTATCTATCTATCTATCTATCTATCATCTATCTATCTATCTATCTATCTATCTATCATATTCCATTTCTAGCTATCATCTAGCTATCTAGAAAATATCTAGCTAATCTTTTTTGTCTGCTCTCCCCGCCCCCCAGATCTTGGAAGAGGAGCTGCAACTAAATAAATTAATAACACTGGCACAAATTGACCAATAGTCTTGACTCTGGTTGAAGAAACCTTAGTCTGTTTATTTCCTAATTTATTTGGAGGTTTGCTAATGCAGAGAAGTGAGTGAAACAAGTGCTTTTATTGGGTTGCCAAGCTCTTAAACTTCAGTTAAGGCTATAATCTCAACCACAGGCAAAGTCAGTGTCTCAGACAACCACATGGAGTCACAACTATCATCTTGACTTTTTGGACTCCTTTCTTCCTTCCCTCCCAACAATGACTGACACATGTCACCTAGGAGAGTTTATAGTTGTATAAGAACTTGAATCTGAGAACCTCCAGTTGTTGCACAAAATTAACTACTGTGTTATGGCCCTGCTGGAATTGTTTTCTGACGATGATGAGGGGGGAAAAGTAAATTCGGGGGCATCTAGGGATAATGGTCCTAGAGGGGTTGTTTACAGCAGTGCTGAAGCCAATCTTCAAATGATGTCCTTTATCTATTTGATTCTAGCTTCCAAAGAGTTTCTGACTATTTATCTATCTCCTATCCTTCTCTTTTCTCCCATTTTTTTAAAACAGGAGAAGGATTTTCCCCCCATACTCTTGATATTATTTGTTCCCACAATTATCTTTGGAGATTACTACAGGAGGCAGAGCCCAAACATTCAGCTACCTTCCATAAGAGTTTGTAGCAACTGTTAACCAAAATGGGTTTATTAAATCTAATAGGGAGTTCATATGCTCATTTTAAGACTTAATCCTTTTTTTTAAATGCAAAAACTATGTAGTTGAGAATCACATGCCTATCACAAGGCATGCACAAATTTCCCAGGTTTTCCAAAATCTGGCCTTTCAGCAAAATACAGGTAGTCCTCAACTTACAACCAAGCATTTAGTGACTGTTTGAAATTGTAACAGCACTGAAAAAAGGGACTTATGATTTATTTTTCAAACTTACAGCTGTTGCAGCATCTCCATGCTCATGTGATCAAAATTTGGTTGCTTGGCAACTGGCTCATATTTATGACTGCTGCAATATCCTGAGGTCATGTGATCCCCATTTGTCACGTTCTGACGTGCAAAGTCAAGGGAGAAGCCAGATTCACTTAAAAACCATGTTACTAGCTGCGGTGGCACAGTGGTTAGAATGCAGTACTGCAGGCTACCTCTGCTGACTGCCGGCTGACTGCAATTTGGCAGTTCGAATCTCAACCGGCTGAAAGTTGACTCAGCCTTCGATCCTTCTAAGGTTGGTAAAATGAGGACCCAGATTGTTGGGAGCAATAGGCTGACTCTGTAAACCACTTAGAGAGGGCTGTAAAAACACTATGAAACGGTATCTAAGTCTAAGTGCTATTGCTATTGCTATAGTACCAGAGAGTCCCAAAGTTGTAGGTTATGCAGGGAAGCATAACATAACGTCAAAAACATGGTTGTGGTAAACCAATCTCTGTGTCAGCACTCCAAGCCGCATTCACTCTAGTGCTGACATAAGAAGGAGAAGAAGGGCATCTGGAAAGAGACGTTTTGACTTTTCACCTAGTTATTTTCCCTGGAGATAATATCCCCTAGGATATGGGATGGGAGGGGGGAAATTCCTTTGAGCTGGAGCAGTAGATTAGGAAAAGAGTGATTTCGAAGATGGCCAATGAGACCAGAGGAGTGGAGACAGGAAGGGAGGGGTTGGTGCCGGGAAGTCAGTGTTGGCTGCGAGGAGTCTGAGTTAGAAAGTCGTGCTTAATAAATGAAAGATTTTCAGCAAAGATTCTGTTTGAAATGCAATTTATTTGAGACGACCTTGAAACCTGACACTCTGGTTTGCTGCAAAGCAAACTACAAGGATGTGGTTGTGAAGTCATCCTGAGTTGAATTCAACTTCCAAGTCTCTTTATTCCTTTTTTCACTAAAGATGATGTCCCTGAACAAATGGATTTGTGAGGGAGCATAGCTCTTGCAGATTAAAATTCTGCCACATATAAATTATACAGGTGTGTGATATTTTGCTTACACATAATAAATCAGTGACAAGGGAGGTGGTGAATTGTGGTCTTTCCTCCAGAGCCGTCGCAAAGTTACAAATGCAGCCTGAAGCCGCCTGATTCTGTCTGTGTTCTTCCCTTTGATTTAAGAAGGCTGAAATCTCACCATTCTCTTTCTTGGTCTCATAACTAAACTGGCACATGGAGGATTGCAGTGGTCAAATAGAAATTATTAATAAGTTTTTTTTAGAAAACTTAAGGGTGCTTTTTTTTTTTTCAAGAGACAACTGGACTTTCTGCTTTCTCTTTGAAGATGTTTCACTTCTCATCTGAGAAGCTTCTTCAGCTCTGATAGGATGGTGGGGAACAGAAGGATTTATACTCCTTGCAGATAGTTGGACGTTTGCATTATTTTAGTGTGTTAAGGCCACTTGGAGGTTTATCTGTGTCATCTGAGTGGTGCAAATGGGTACGGAGCCTTTTTGAAACTGTGGAAAGGACTGTATTGTAGATTGGAGATAGATGATGTCGTATCCAGTGATGGTATTCAGCCAGTTCTATCTGGTTTGGGCAAACCAGTAGCGGTGGCTGCGGGTGGCTCCACTCACCAGCCTGGACATAATCACCTCCGATTTATCTACTTTTTGATGCTCTGCACATGCACGGAAGGCATGCATGCTCACATTTGCACACTAGTAGCGAAGGTAAGTGTATACCAACCCTGGCCGTATTCCTCCCAATCTATTGAGAGAGGGCTGTTCAATTTTGACATAATGGCCTCTTTAAGCCCTCTTTCAAACCAACAATCCTCTCTGTCCATAATATGGACTTTGTTGTCTTCAAAAGAGTGGCCTGTGTCTTTTAAATGCAGATGGACTGATGTGTTTAGAAAAAAAATGTGTTTCCAACAGGAATCCACAGATCTCTGGGAGTAGGGGAAATGCTGTTCCATAAGGCTGGTTCTGCGTCGAAGAAGACACAATTCCTAGGTCCATTAAGAAGACACTTCCCAATAAAAGTGACTTTGGATCTTGCCAACCATGCCAGTGCTGGCAGGGTAAGCAGAAACAACTGGAGACAGGTAGTCCCATATGTGTCCTGCTCCTATGCCAGGTAGGATGATATAGGTGATAACTAGCAATTTGAACAGCACCTAAAAGCCCACGGGTAGTTGGTGGTCATCACTGAGCTTCAAGAGCTTCTACAATCATTGTCCTGCTAGTTGCTTTGGGCAGAGTCAGGTTCCACTGAAAGAAACTGTTCTGTGACTCGACAATCCTTCCAGATCTATGGTTCCTGCTGGTAGAGACTGTGGGCAGGGAAGTGTGTACCAATTGTCGACTATCTTTTAGAATGCAGTATTGCATATGAGCCTCAGTGGCGCAGTGATTAGAGTGCAGTACTGCAGGCCACTTCTGCTGACTGCTGACTGCCAGCAGTTCAGCAGTTCGAGTCTCACCAGGCTCAAGGTTGACTCAGCCTTCCATCCTTCCAAGGTCAGTAAAATGAGGAATCAGATTGTTGGGGGCAATAGGCTGACTCTGTAAACCACTTAGAAAGGGCTGTAAAGCACTGTGAAGCAGTAGATAAGTCTAGATAAGTGCTATTGCTATTATTTGGCCACACAAGGTATTTGTCTCCAGTGCAGAAGCACTCGATATACATGCAAAGCAACAGAATAATGATAATACTATTGTTATTGTTCTTATCAACCTTATGAATATTATTGATATTGTTCTTCACCTATAGATAGAATCTTGCCAGACTAAAGCAACTAGCTCAGAAGTGGGTTTCAGCAGGTTCTGACCACTTCTGGACAACCAGTAGCGGAAATTTTGAGTAGTTCGGAGAACCAGTAAATATCACCTCTGATTGGCCCCACCGCCATCTATTCTCTGCCTCCCAAGTCCCAGCTGATCAGGAGGAAATGGGGATTTTGCAGTAACTTTCCCCTGGATTGGGGACGGAATGGAGATTTAATAGTATCCTCTCCATGCCATGCCCACCAAGCACTGCCCACCAAGCCACACCCACATAACTGGTAGTAAAAAAATTTGAAACCCATCACTGAATTAGCTGCATAACTATATAGATATACTCTGTGAACTGATAGGGAGTGGTCATCTTAACTCTCTTCCTGCCTACAAATTTTCCAAACTCCACTGGAAACATCCCCTCCCTCTTGGAACTCTAGACTACTTTCCACTACAGCTACATTTGGAGAATTATTCTATTCTAATTTCATGATAAAGAGTTTCATTACTAGTACCAGAAGCTATTGGATGTCTTTTTATCTTATTTTTAGACAGTACACTATCCAGGATCTTAGGACTGACAGGATAGAAAGCTTTAAAATATATGAATGCATGCACAACATCCAACATCTTGTCATTCCAAGCCCAATCTGATGCAGGCTTGTTAAAAATTCTGAAAACTGAAAGTATTAATTTAAAAGGGTAGCTTGGGGCTAGATCATTTCCCCCTATATTTTCCACCTAGAGACAAATGTTGTCTAAATTCCCTCTTCAGCTGGTCTTACCTACTCAAGGGAAGAGGAGGAAAAACTGGAGGAGGGGGAGAGGAAGGGAGGAGGAGGAGGAGGAGGAGGAGGAAAAGAAGCAGAAGCAGGGGAAGGAGAAGGAGAAGGAGAAGGTCCTTTGGTGTTAGCACCCCATCTGTAGAATACCTCTTCCAGAGAAACACACCTGGCACTTAAAATACAGTGATTATCTGATCTCCCCAAGCATTTGTAGAACCACTTAATTGACTAGGGGCTTTACTGCTTTTACCACATTTCCATGGGATGCATCTAGAGGATCATTTGCTCAAAAGAGGGCAGATAATGAAAATTTAGACAAGTGCTGTGACTCACATGCATGCATCAAAAGAGCTGAACATGCATCATGCCATTGCAATGCTGCTTTCGTTATTTTAATAGTTCTGTGGATGATGTTGCTTTCCAGTCATTCCTTGTGCTATATAGCTGCTTTCATCAACTGGGATATTCTCCAACTCGCCTTTTAAATATTTGCATTGTATCAGTAGATGCACACATATGGAAAGAAACTCTCTCTCTCTCTCTCTGTCTCTCTCTCTCTCTCTCTCTCTCTCTCTCTCTCACACACACACACACACACACACACGTCTAATTTGATTTAAGTGATGGCATATCTCTTCATGGGTGGTCTGAAACTACAAAGAATAAACAAATAACATCTGGGTGAGTTCTTTAATAAGATATGTCTTAAAAGAAGTGTGAAGAGAGCTTCCATCCTTCCACCAAAAGCAAAGATCCAGACATCATTCAGTACTGAATTCATAATTTGATTACATTTTCAGCCCAAGCTTGCCAAACACTTTATCAGTAATGATTTAGTTTAACTAAATCATTTAGTTTAATGATTTAGTTTAAATTTAGTTTAGTTGAAATGTAAACAAAACTAACACATCCTGGATCATCATTTGCTTGTTTATGACGTTCATATGTCAACCATTCCCAGTTTTAGGTGATAAACAATGTAAACAAATATAATAATCCTCAACCCAAATTAGTAACCAATGCAAATTCTGAAGCAGCAATGTCATTTCACTATTCTCTCTCTCTCTCTCTCTCTCTCTCTCTCTCTCTCTCACACACACACACACACACACACACACACCTCCTATCCATACAACCATCTAATTTAGAATCCTCACAGACGGATGTGCAATACACTCACTGCAACACACACATTGTTCCTCGGCTGCCACATTTTGAACCAGCTACAGTTTTCAGGTGTTTTGCAAGGACAACCCCAAGTAAGACATCTTTCGTTCATTGAAAAAACAGAAGTAACTCAACCATGAGTGACTGTGAGCAAGCCTGACAGTCCACTAAAGTTCACAATTGACACAAAAGATATAATAGCACAAGAGCTCTTTTATGCATATCTGTTGCCTGCTTCTGAAACAGGAATTAGAAGTTACACAATAATGTCTCATGCTGTGGATCACTTCTGAATGGCGGAATTTGGTGATGGAATTGTCCTGGAACCCTTAAGCCCACAACATCAAAACCATTTTATTTTGAAGAATGAAACTTTGTTCTTCGTCATCCAGATCCTGAGAGTTTCTAACCACTGGATCAGAACTTTCATAGGCTTACTATTCAACCCAAGATAAGAAGTAAAACTGGGTATCATTTGCGTATTGATAATAACAAACCCTATATTAACGGATGGCCTCCTCCAAGCAGTTGAATGTTAAAGTGAACTGTAGTGAAAAGCCAACACAGTTCTAGGCTGCATAAACAGAGGGATAGAATCAAGATCACATGAAGTGTTAATACCACTTTATAATGCCTTGGTAATGCCACACTTGGAATACTGCATTCAGTTTTGGTCACCACGATGTAAAAAAGATGTGGAGACTCTAGAAGGAGTGCAGAGAAGAGCAACCAAGATGATCAGGGGACTGGAGGCTAAAACATATGAAGAACAGTTGCGGGAACTGCGTATGTCTAGTTTGATGAAAAGAAGGACTAGGGGAGACATGATAGCAGTGTTCCAATATCTCAGGGGCTGCCACAAAGAAGAGGGAGTCAATTGTCCAAAGCACCTATGGGAAGGACAAGAAGCAATGGATGTAGACTAATCAATGAGAGAAGCAATTTAGAACTAAGGAGAAATTTCCTGACAGTTAGAACAATTAATCAGTGGAACAACTTGCCTCCAGAAGTTGTAAATGCTCCAACACTGGAAGTTTTTAAGAAGATGTTGGATAACCATTTGTCTGAAGTGGTGTAGGGTTTCCTGCCTAAGTAGGGGGTTGGACTAGAAGACCTCCAAAGTTCCTTCCAACTCTGTTATTCTATTCTATTGTAGAGAGGACAAAGTCTTGAGGCTCTCTACAAAGCAGAGGTCTCTAGGAAGTTCTCTCCTCGCCATTGCTACTGACTGGAACTGACCCTTCAGAAGGAGGAAAATAATTGCAAGATACCGCCCCCCCCCCCCGGCTATCATGTTTTGAGTAATATAGCAGTGTGATCTTCTGACTATGAACATCCAATTCCAGTCCACTTCAATTCACTGATGTCTAACATATCAGTATGTTGCAAAGTCATCTGTCATTGTGTTGAGGGTTCCTATCTTCAAGCTTGCTATATTCCATCTTCCTGCTGTTATTCAGTCTTTGAAAGTTCAGGTTTTCTTTTCTTGCATGGCATCTTCAGCAACTAGACATCCCAAAGGCTTTAATCTAGACATGTCATAAACATCATTAGTTCTCTGAAAGATTGTGAGCTCTTTCTCAGTAGCATCTTGAATGACACCCAACAGGAGGGGACCATCTTATGACACTTATGACATCAATCACTGTATCTTGTATGTCCTTGTCGTCTTCTTGGTACAATACAGGAGTGCTTCACCATTGCCTTCTCCTGCTCAGTACGAAATGAGGCTTTGGCATTTTCACTGAAGTAATCATCTACTTTCAGCACCTTCCCTATATCGCTGCGACCTAAGATAGGTGCCTACTTTCAGGACTTCAATGACCCCGCTGGTATTAAATTACTGGTATTATAACCTCTTAACATACACTCCTGGTGTTACTAATAAAGGAGAATATTTGTAGCTCAGGGTTGACATGAGGGGTCCTTGGTGCTCTCTGAACTTGGTTGTTTTCTTGCCGACGATATACTGTTTATAAAATCCAGGTCAGTCTCCAACTGAGTGTTTTAGATTTTGCTGATCAATTGGTTCTTTCTATCTCCCTTACCTATCCCACCCATATAATTCAGGTAACTATTCAGGCCTGCTAAATTTGCATGACTGAATCTGTTGGCTGAATCCCAACTTTTATTCTTTAAATATCTGTTCTAAAAATGCAGCCTTCAAGATAATAGCACTCTATTCTGTTTAGATGAGATGTGTGTCTAACAGGCTGCATATAGACCTGGATAGCTAGTAACGCTATATAGATTTATACATTGACTATATTATACTGTATATACACCCCAAGACAATTCCTCTTCACTCAATGCGACCCCAGCAAGCCAAAAGTTCAGACACCCATAATTTAGACAGCCTATTTTTGATCTGGGTCAATTTCACATCTCATATACTTTCAAGTCTGTTTTGTCACATTTTTTTTGCAAAGTTGCATCCCAGTCTACTTGAAACATTTTCTGTGTTTATCAAAAGTTTGAATTTGTAGCCACTCAAGTCTGAGGGGTCCTTGGTGCTCTCTGAGCTCAGTTGTTTTCTTGCAGAAGTTTCATTTACCCAAACTAGGTAACATCATTAGTGCTAGTCATTGATCACTAGCACATAGCACTAGCTCTCAGGGTTCCAAGTAACACCCCCAGTGAAAGAAGACTCCGAGGCTCGAATTTCCTCAAAGTTCCATTTTATTGAAGATGTCATATTGGCACATCTGGGAAAACCTGGATCTGAACGTTTCCAGGTTTTCCCCACCAAAGGAAAGTTCAAGTCCCTGTCCAGCACCCTCATGTCCATTACATTGTCCAATCATCCACTGTCCAAACTGGAGACACCACCAAGGTTTTGAGGCAAAAACGTCCTTGACTCTCTGAGAAAGGAATGTTATTTTGACTACATACTACATATCACCCATACTCTATGGAATCCTCTTACTATTTTCCCACAGAAGACTATGTGGGAGGCCTGAAGGCCCTAATGTAAAAGATGGCTTCCAGGTGTGACACAAGCAAGCTCAGAGAATACCAAGGACCCTTCATTCCTGGTGTTCTTCACTCATACCTCCCAGGAACAACATTTCCCAACTGATATCACAATGATGCAGCACAAGATATGAGTGACGTACAGCGATATGACATAAAGAATATAAAATATTTATGTATTTTATGGGTACCACATATGGTCATCAAATGCTTCAGAAACCCTGGGAAATCCAATGGGAAAAATCTGCCTGTAAACACATTTCCACCACAAACACTGATGATGTTACTTAGCTTGGGTAATGAAACATCTGCAAGAAAACAAACAAGTTCAGAGAGCACCAAGGACCCCTCAGACTTGAGTGGCTACAAATTCAAATTTCCGGTAAATGGACACAAAAAATGTCCCAACTGGTCTGGCAGAGGTGGGTTTCAGCAGGTTCTGACCAGTTCTGGAGAATCAGTAGCGGAAATTTTGAGTAGTTTGGAGAACCCATAAATACCACCTCTGACTGGCCCCACCCCCCATCTATTCTCTGCCTCCCAAGTCCCAGTGATCGGGAGGAAATGGGGATTTGGCAGTAACCTTCCCCTGCCATGCCCACCAAGCCACACCCACAGAACCGGTAGTAAAAAAATTTGAAACCCACCACTATGGTGTGGGATACAATACTGCATATATATATCCAAACTTTTGACTTGCTGGAACCACACTGAGTGAAGAGGAATTGTTTTGGGCCATATATACAATATAACATCTAATATAGTCAATCCTTAAATCATGTAATAATGTTAAAAAGTTTACGATCTTGTGGGGATTCATTACTAACTTTTCAGGGCTACTTGCAGCCTCTGGGCCACAGGTTGGACCCGCTTCATCTAAACAGAATAGCGTCCTATTATCTTGAAGGCTGCATTTTTCGAACAGATATTTAGAGAATAAAAGAAGAGATTCAGCCATCAGATTCAGTCATGCAAATTTAGCCTGAATATTTACCTGACTTATGTGGGCAGGATAGGGTGAGGAAGATAAAGAAAAAAACTACTGATCAGCAAAACCTAAAACACTCAGTTGGAGATTGACCTGGATTTTATATACAGTAGTGGCTAAAATTGTGGAAACCTTTTGGGAAAAATGTATTTTCTAAAACTAGCTAATAACACCACTTTTTTTTTTGGAGTAGTACCATAAAATTATATATCAATGGAAAGATAACTTAATCAAGAACGTAATGCAGTAACTTTTATGAAGGATTTGCTATCAGAATAGCAGCTACAGTATAAAGAAGAAAAGTGAAGTATGTAGAAAAAAATGAGATATGCAAAAATTATCACCATGTCACTTAATAGTTGGGTAACCTTTAGCATGAATTACGGCCTTACAATGTCTTCCCATGGAGTGAACCAAGTCATTTAGTTCTGCAGCTGTTATAATGTGAAACCAAGATTGAATGATTGCTTCTATTAACTGGGTTTTATTGCTGGGTCACTTCTGACTAACAAGTTTCTTTAGTCGGCTCCATAGATTTTCAATTGGGTTAAGGTCTGGGCTATTCCCAGGCCATTCCAGCAGTGGAATATGATTATCTTTAAATTCCCCCCCAAAAAACTGGTGTTATTAGCCATCAAACCACAAAAATACACTTTTCCCAAAAGGCTTCCACAATTTTGGCTATTACTCTACAGTATATCTGGCAATATATTTATTTCTGCTTCTATCTGCTGAGGGTATGGTGATCTCACTGTCATTTGAAGAGGCATTCAAATCATACTCCAACAATGCAATACCTTTGTTGTATGCAAAAAAGGAGGAAAAAGTTAATCCCTGATATTCTGGACTAGGGCTAGGGGGGAAAGAATCCAGGTTTTAATTTCTACAGAGCAACTGTTAATTGATGCTAACAGTACTGAGTTAGATATGTGACTTAGTACATAAATCAGGTTCTCAAGCCCCTTTAATTATCTACTCAACAGGAGTGCAGTGGTTCACAGAGTTAGGACGCCGAGCTGACAATCGGCAGGCTCACATTCAAGACCCGGTTGCTGCCATGTATCGGGGTGAGCTCCCGTCACTCGCTCCAGTTCCTGCTGGCCCAGAAGTTCAAAAGTGGGTGACTGTGAGTAGATAAATGGGTACCACTTCGATGGGCAACCTAATGGGAACATGAAAGGACACCCCCCAACTAGATATCCCCTGGGCAACTGGATGTCACCGGTTAATCTTTCAACCTGATAGTGCTTTGATGCTCCCACCACAAGACCAGCAACATCTACTCGATGCCCTTAAATCCAAACCTTTCTCTATGTCTCCTCTCTGAACCTGAAAAAAAGCTAACTCTGGCCCTAAATAGAGCCAGAGTTGAATTTTTGTATGGGACACTTCCAGAAAATCTGCTGCTGATACAGAGGAATTATTGAGTCTGTCATCTGTACCTCAATAACTGTCTGGTTTGGTTCTGCAACCCAACAAGACAGACACAGACTTCCACAGATAATTAGAACTGCAGAAAAAACAATTACTACCAACCTGCCTTCCACTGACGATCTGTATAGTGAACAAGTCAAAAAGAGGGCTGTGAAAATATTTACAGACCCCTCACATCCTGGACATAAACTGTTTCAACTCCTACCCTCAAAATGATGCTATAGAGCACTGCACATCAGAACAACTAGACACAAGAACAGTTTTTTTCCCCAAACGCCATCACTCTGCTAAACAAATAATTCCCTCAACACTTTCAAACTATTTACTAAGTCTGCACTACTATTAATCATCTCATCATTCCAATCACCCATCTCCTCCCACTTATGACTGTATGACTGTAACCTTGTTGCTGGTATCCTTACGATTTATACTGACTGTTTCCTAATATGATTTGATTGCTTATTTGTTTCTTATGACTATCATTAAGTGTTTTACCTGATGATTCTTGACAAACGTATCTTTTCTTTTATGTACACTGAGAGCACATGCACCAAGACAAATTCCTTGTGTGTCCAATCACACTTGGCCAATAAAAAATTCTATTCTATTCTATTCTATTCTATTCTATTCTATTCTATTCTATTCTATTCTATTCTATTCTATTCTAGTCTAGTCTAGTCTAGTCTAGTCTAGTCTAGTCTAGTCTAGTCTAGTCTAGTCTATTCTGGACATGAAAGGACCCCCCCTCCCCGCAACTAGGCATCCCCTGGGCAACAGTGATGTCACCAGTTAATCTTTTAACCTGGAAGTGCTTTGCTGCTCCCATCACAAGAACTGCAACATCTACTCAATGCCCTTAAATCCAGATCCTTTCTCTACCCACCCACCACACCTCTGAACCTGAAAAAAAGCTAACTCTGGCCCTAAATAGAGCCAGAGTTGGTGAATTCTTGTATGGGACACCTCCAGGAAATATGAGTTCCGGAAACCCCCAAAGAAAATAGTTAACCAAAAGACACTTACGCATTGCTGCTAGGAAAACTGCCATGCCAAAAAAAGGTTTTTATCGGGTTTAACAATATGGAGCCCTATGGTGAAGCATCTTTCAGCCTAGTTCCACACAGGAACTTGGATTGCTTTGTGATTCTCTCAACAATCATTCACTTCAGCTCCCTGATGTGAGATACCTGTTCAGTCCATGCGACCTGCTGCTTTAGAAATGAGAGTGAAGAGTGTCAAAAAGATTTAAAAAGGGGGATATCACAGGCAGAACGTGAATCCTGCCCACAGTACAGTCTGCAAGAAATTATCCCTAAGAGGGACAGCAAATGGAAATTCACCTCCGTGCTGATCTCAGCTCTTGGAGATACCCTTCTGGAAGCTAAGAAGCTAAGGAATATTATAAAAGGCAATTGCCTTCCCTGTAAAACAAGACAATATCTTCTAAAGCTTAACATGACATTTTGGTTTGTTGTTAGTCATTAGCATGGGTGGGCTTCAAATATTTTAGCAAGGGGTTCTTTGCCTGGTTGCTGGGTGGCTGTGGCCATGGTGGGTGTGGCCTAGTCGACCTCCTACACCACGGTGGGGGGGGGGAGTTGTTTTTGCCCTCCCTGGGTTCCAGGGGCTTTCCTCGAGCCTCTGGTAGGGCAAAAACAGCCTCCCCAGGCTCCGGAGGCCCTCTGGAGGCCGGAAATGAACCCATTTCCAGCCTTCCCAAACTTCTGGTAGGCCTATTTTTCACTCTCCCCGAGCCTCCGTGCATGCCTTGCACTTACCTACATCCAAAACAGGCTGCATGGGGACTCCTGAGAAGGGAGGGGCGGGGTGGGTGGGTGGGGCCAGCCAAGTGTGGGATTTGGGGGTTCTCTGAACTGCACAGAATCTTAACTAGAGGTTCTCCCGAACCCCTGCGAACTCCCAGCAGCCCACCCCTGGTCATTAGATTTATATCCCACTTTCCTTGGCCAAGTTCAGGATAGGTCATAAGCCAGGCTGACAGAGAGTTGATAACCTCACAGCATCCCAGGAATTTCTGTTAGTCCACAGGTATCTACAGAAGCATGTCAAAAGTCAAGACAGTGGCTGCAATTGTGCAACCCTAGCATGGTACATGGAACCCCACTTCCATCTGCTTCTGGGCACAATTGAAGGTGTTGGCTATCACTATTAAAGCCCTTTAAGATATGGGTCCAGAATTTCTGAGGAACCATCGTGTTCCAATGGGATTGCCCTGCCCCACTTGCTCCATTTATTATTTATTTATTTATTATATTTCTATACCGCCCTTCTCCCACAGGACTCAGGGTGGTGTACAGCCAAGATAAAAACATAAAGACATAGACATCATAAAATTAAAATTATTAAACAATTTGGCCTGATAGAATTAAAAACTGAGAATTAAAATATCTGATTCAAAATCATCACAGAGAAGGCCCTCCCCTTGGGAGTCGCCAGTTGGCATAATTTGACTGACGGCACCCTGAGGAGTCCCTCTCTGTGAGAGTGAACTGGTCAGTGGGAGGCTATTGGTGGCAGAAGGCGGTCTCTTAAATACCCAGCCGTGGAGCACTTTAAAGGTGGTAACCAACACCTTGAACCACATCTGGAAGACTGCTGAAAGCCAGTGCAGCTCGCGCAGGAGAAGTGTTACATGGGCGCAGTGAATTGCGCCCATAATCACCCGCACGGCCGCATTCTGGTCCAGTTGGAGCCTCCGGGTGCTCTTCAAGGGGAGCCCCATGGAGAGAGCATTACAGTAGTCCAGACGGGAGGTGACAAGTGCATGAGTGACCTTGCGCATGGTGTTCCGGTCTAGAAAGGGATCAGGCGAACCTGATAAAAGGCCCCCCTGGCCATGGCCATCATATGGTCTTCTAAAGACAGCCATGAGTCCAGGTGGACACCCAGATTGCGAGCCCTCTCTGTGGGGGGCAAGGTCTCATCCCCAATAGTCTGCGATGGCACCAGCTGACTATACTGGGACCCCGGAAGCTATAGCCACTTGGTCTTGGAGGGGTTGAGTCTGAGCTTGTTTCTCCCCATCCAGATCCATACGGCCTCCAGGCAGCGGGACATCACGTTAAGGGCATCATTGGAGTGATCTGGAGTGGAGATGTACAGCTGCGTGTTGTCAGCGTACTGATGGACCCTCACCCCGAAACCATGGATGATCTCGCCCAACGGCTTCACATAAATGTTGAACAGAAGGGGCGAGAGGACTTGTGCCACCCTACAAACAAGGCGCCTCGAGGTCAACCTCTGTCCCCCTGCCAACACAAACTGCGAACTGCCGGAGAGGAAGGAGGAGAACCACCACAGCACGGTGCCCCCTATTCCTAACCCCTCCAACCGATGCAGCATGATACCATGGTCGATGGTATCAAAAACCGCTGAGAGGTCTAATAGGACCAGGACAGAGGAACAACCTCTGTCCCGAGCCCTCCAGAGATCATCGACCAACGCGACCAATGCCGTTTCCGTGCTGTAACCTGGCCTGAAGCCCGACTGGTACGGATCCAGATAGACAGCTTCATCCAGGTACTGGGGCAGTTGTCGTGCCACCACACTCTCAACAACCTTCACAACAAAGCGGAGGTTGGAGACTGGACAATAATTTGCTAATACAGCTGGGTCCAGGGAAGGCTTCTTGGGGAGGGGCCTCACCACCGCCTCTTTCAAGGCGGTGGGAAAGGCACCCTCACTCAGAGAAGCATTTATAATCCCCTGCAGCCAGCCTCGTGTAACCTCCTGGGAGGCCAGCACCAACCAGGAGGGACACGGGTCCAATAACCATGTGGCAGCACTAAGCAGCAGAAAGGGCCTAGGAATTTCAGCCAGCAGGGTCTAAGGGAAAAGCCTTTCCTGCTCTTCTTTGGAACACCTTGCTGGAGGAGAGGTCTACCCCCAGACTTCTGGTTTTCTGAAGGAACCTTAAGACTTGCCTCTGACAGTTGAGATGGGACCCTGATGAAGGTGCTTTACACTGGAGGTGCTTGGTGGAGTGACAGGGAAAGCACTACCCGGCTAATTGAGTCCTCTGTAATTCTAATTGTTCTTGTATTTGCTATTTTTATTACTTTTGTAAGCTACCCATTGGCTTTGGATAGTGAGATGGGCAAGAAATAAATTTAATAGATAAATAACAAATGCATCTATTATTTATTCATTTAACAAATAATATGATTTATTATTTATATGTACAACAAATAAATAATAAATGTATTTTTTATGAGCAACACACTGAGGCTACAACCATACCATTGTAGATGGCATCTTGACATTTTTTACCATACCTGTAGATCAGGGGTGGGTTCCACATATCTTTACTGCAGGTTCGCAGCGGGAATCTGCATGCGCAGATAACAAATGATGATTTCATGCCGGGTGGGTGGAGCCTCCTGCCAGTTTTACTACTGGTTTTATAGAACCGGACAGAACCGGGAGCAACCCACCACTGCTATAGATACCTCTCTATATAGCTGAATCTAGATTTCAATCTGAATCCCCACAGTCCATGTCCAACAACTTAGTCTCTATATAGCAAAGGACTGCTTTCAAATACAACATCAATATTTTGGCCATGTATATTTAATAATGTTTTTTCATTAGCCCCAGTTCCAAAAAAGAAAAAAGAAAGTTATGCAGCTACTTCTAAGCACTTTTCCTTATTGTTCGTCACCTACAGACAGAAATCTTGCCAAACTAAAGCAATTACTTGCATCATTACAGATAATTCTCTGAGAACATCTAAGGAGGAGCGGTCTTAGCTCTCTTCCTTCCAGTCAAACTGTCTGCACTTCACTGTTTCTTGGTCCTCTGGATTGCAGCCCCTCTCTGCTGGGAATCCTTTTTCATTCTTTCTCCATGGATGATCCAAATAGATGACCAAAACAAAAATGAATAGCTCCTGTCTATTTTTACTCTCCACAGGATTTCCTTCCCTGAGCATTAAGAAGTAATGTAATTCTAATGTAGCACTAAAAGCAGAGTTCACATGTTATGCTAAGATATGTGGTTTATTTGGTTTTAGCTATGCATGCCTCCCATTCATGGCTTACTAGATAGAGTGTGATTAAATAATCTACTACTTAATATAATGGCAGCCATAATTTTTTTGTATCCCACTGCAATATCCTGTGGCATTTTCCATATTTCATTACCTCCAGCAGCCATTTTCCGCTACACCATTAGCAAATTCCATAATATACTAGAATATTTGAGAACTGATGTGTATCTATAAATAAAGCCTTTTTTAAAAAAAAGAAGAAGAAGCTTTAAAAAAGGAGAGTGGAATGAGGGAGGAGACGAAGCTCCAGGAGAAGTGCATGAAAATACAAGTAATTCCGAGGGAAAGGGAAGGCAAAGTTGGGTGGAACTGAATTCCTGGATGAAGGAAACAGAAGGAGCAGCCATCTTGCCTCCAAGCAAAGTCTCAAGTGAATGAATTCCACTGCAGGCAAGGTTTTGATGAGACGAACTCGGTGACAGTGCTCTCTGCTTTACATAAGGATGGAGGGGGAGAGAACTGACAGCTCCAACATCTTCTGAGCCCTAGGGCAGTCTTATCCAGAAAGCAGAAAACAAGTTGTCAGTCCCACAAAAGCAACACAAATGGAAATATAGCAAGCGGGGAGCAGGAGGTTGAGAGAGAATAAGAAAAGCAAAGCAAAGGGCCAAGGTATTTTGCGTGGACTCATCCCCTCAATGCCAAGTGCTGTTGGCTAATTAATTGGCCTTAGTCTACCACAGGGTAAGTTTAGAAATACATTTATTTCTGAGAATGCCTCTCCTTCCCTTTCCCTCTGTCAACCCCTCTCCACATGTGCTGCAGGCATAAGGATAGGAAATCAGAATCAGAACTGAGCTGGAAGGGACCTTGGAGGTCTTCTAGTCCAGCCCCCTGCTCAAGCAGGAGATCCTATACCCGTGATGGCGAATCTATGGCACGTGTGCCACAGGTGGCACGCGGAACTGTATCTGTGGGCACACACGAGTGTTGCCCTAGCTCAGCTCCAGCAAGCATTTGCCTACTGGCCAGCTGATTTTTGGGCCTTCCGGGCCCATCGGAAGTCAGGAAACGGTCTGTTTCCGGCCTCCAGGAGGCCATTTTCGTCTTCCCCAGGCTCCTAGAAAGCCTCTGGAGTCTGGGGAGCGCAAAAAAACGGGCCTTCCAGTCCCACCAGAAGTTGGGAAATGGGCCGTTTCTGGCCTCTGGGGGGGGGGGAGGCCGTTTTTGCCTTCCCCAGGCTCCAAGAAAGCCTCTGGAGCCTGGGGAGGACAAAAAAATGGCCTTTCAGTCCCACCGGAAGTTGGGAACTGGGCTATTTCTGACCTCTGGGGGTGGGAGGCTGTTTTTGCCCTCCCCAGGCTCCAAGAAAGCCTCTGGAGTCTGGGGAGGGTGAAAAACATGCCTACCGGGCTCACCGGGCCAAAAGCAGGGGGAGCACGGGCGGGGGGGGTTGTCATGCGTGTGTGCGTGCATGCATGGGGGGGACGGAGCACACTGAATTATGGGTGTGGGCACACGGGTGCATGACCCCCACACACTCCCCCCTCTTTTGGCACACGATGGCAAAAAGGTTAGCCATCACTATCCTATACCATTTCAGACAAGTGGCTGTCCAGTCTCTTCTTAAAAACCACCAGTAATGGAACATCTGCAACTTCTGAAGGCAAGCTGTTCCACTGGTTAATTGTCCTCACTTGTTAGGAAGTTTCTCCTTAATTCCAGGTTGCTTCTCTCCTTGATCAGTTTCCATCCATTGTTTCTTGTCTTCTTGTCTGGTGTTTTGGAAAATAAGTCCCCCCCCCTCCTTTTTTGTGGCAGCCCCTCAAATACTGGAATACTGCTATCATGTCCCTCCTAGTCCTTCTCTTCTCTAGACTGGCCATACCCAAATCCTGCAACCGTTCTTCATGTGTTTTAGTCTCCAGGCCTTTAATCATCTGAGTTGTTCTTCTCTGCACTTTTTCCAAAGTACAAAATCCATCAAAATCAAATCCATCTTTGGTAAGACCTGCAACCCGTTTTCTGAATGGAGGCTACTTTTAATGCTTGTAACTCATAACTGAATATACAGGGTAGTCCTCAATTTATAACCATTCATTAGTGACCGCATTGCAACAGCATTAAAAAAGGCTGGTCCTCATACTTATGGCAGTTGTAGCATCCCCATGGTCACCTGATCAAAATTCAGGTGCTTGGCAAGAAGCACTTGTTTACAATGGTTGTACTATCCTGGGGTCATGTGACTGCCACAAGCAAAGTCAGTGGGGGAAACTGGATTTGCTTAACAGCTACATGATTCACTTGACAAGTGTGGTGATTCATTTAACAACCTGTTGTGGCCCGTCAGTGGCCTGTGCAGCTAGTAGCTGATTCCGACAGCGAGGAAGCTGGTGTGGTGCTGTGCCAGCAGCCTGTGCAGCTGGCACTCAAGTCAGACAATGAGGAGGCCGAAGAAGATGTGGTGCCAGAGGCTGGGATTCAGCCAGGGCCTTCAGAACCTCCAGAAGCTCCCATAAGTGAAGAGGAAGAAGAGGAGGAGCCTCTTCTCAATGCACGAGCACGCAGAGCAGCCAAAAGGCAGAAGTGGCTCCTCAGGAGGAGGTCTCCTCAAGAGTAAGGCTTGGGGCTAATTGGCCACTCCCTTAGCCTATTTAAGGAAGGACGATGACTAAGGCAATTTGCAGGGAACAACTTTGTTCACTCTTCTTTGTGTTTGGATCTTAGTTCTCTTATCAGTTTCCTGCAAATTGCTTCTGGGCTTTCTGCCAACCATAGTAAGATTACGATTATTTATTCTTTGGATTCTTGTAGGCTGTTAAGAAAGTTAATTAACAGCCTTTGTTTGAAAAAGTCTGGTTTAATTTAGTAGTCTAAAGTTTGTACAGACTTTGTGTGTGCTGCATTCTTTGGGGTCCATAGCTGGGGCAGAACACAACCACGGCAAAAAAGGTTGCAAAGTTGGGAGTAACTCACTTAATAAGGGCAATGAAAATTCTGGTCCCAACTGTGATCATAACTCCAGGACTACCTGTAACCTGGGTTTGTGCCATTTAGAATAACAGAGTTGGAAGGGACCTTGGAGGTCTTCTAGTCCAACCCTCTGCTTAGGCAGGAAGTCCTACACCACTTCAGACAAATGGTTATCCAACATCTTCTTAAAAACCGCCAGTGTTGGAGCATTTGCAGCTTCTGGAGGCAAGTTGTTTCACTGATTAAATGTTCTCTTCGTCAGGAAATTTCTCCTTAGTTCTAAATTGCTTCCCTCCTTGATTGGTTTCCACCCATTGCTTCTTGTCCTGCCCTCAGGTGCTTTGGAGAATAGCTTGTTTCCCTCTTCTTTGAGGCAGCCTCTGAGATATTGGAACACTGCTTTCATGTCTCCCCTAGTCCTTCTTTTCATCAAACTAGACATACGCAGTTCCCGCAATTGTTCTTCATATGTTTTAGCCTCCAGACCCCTAATCATCTTGGTTGCTATTCTCTGCACTCTTTCTAGAGCCTCCACATCTTTTTTACATCGTGGCAACCAAAACTGGATGCAGTATTCCAAGTGTGGCCTTACCAAGGCATTATAAAGTGGTATTAACACTTCACGTGATCTTGATTCTATCCCTCTGTTTAGGCAGCCTAGAACTGTTGGCTTTTTTGGCAGCTGCTGCACACTGCTGGCTCATATTTAAATGGTTGTCCACTAGGACACCAAGATCCTTCTCACTTAGTCAGCCACACTGATGTCTGCTTTAGAGCTAGGATAGAGATTTAATGTCATAATTTACCTGCCACCCTTAGGAAGGTTGGATATCAACAATGGCTACTACAACCACAGTCTGCTCCAAATATGTCCATTGACTGTACTGACCACCAGTAACGTATTTTCACTGTGTTAAAGTCACCTCCGCCAACATGCTATTATCAGTCTATGTTCCTCTTTGTGTCACACTTTACACCTCTCAGTGTCTCATTATGTAGTGCTGGTTAAAAGCACAAATGCCATGAAAGATAATTCTCTGCCCATCTGAGAAAATTTCATTGCCTGGGGAAAACCACTGTGTAGGTTAAGCCACTGCCAGAAAAGCAGAGCTGTGGAGAATGTTCCTATCCTTCTCACTGTAATCACAGGGATGTCGCTAATCACTGTAATCACTGATTAATTAATAATTCATCCATCCATCTATCCATTTTAACATACCCATGTTGTATTTCTATGTAGGTGAATACTCAACTCCATATGGTTTAGGGCTGGGTATGTATGACATTGTAGGGACGCTGGGAAAATAATGGAAAGAGGATAGACATGAACTCTCAAAGAGAGTTGTTGGCAGGTTATCTGATAAAGGGAAGCTCAGTCCTGATCTGTGTTTTCCAACTTTAGCAATTTTAAGATGGTCGACTTCTGCTTCAGAAAAGGGAAAAAAGGCGGAGAAAAGGTGGAGAAAATATGAAGGAAATGTGAAAGTGAAGGTAAGGAGGAGGAGAGGAGGGGAGAGGAGAGGGGAGGGGGATTGGAGGAGAAGAGGGGAGAGGGGAGGGGGGATTGGTGGAGAGGAGAGAGGAGGGGATTGGAGGAGAGAGGGTGGGTGGGGTGGGATGGGATGGGGGGATTGGAGGAGAGGAGATGGGAGGGGAGAGGAGGAGAGGAGAGGGGATTGGAGGAGAAGAAGGGAGAGGGAGGGTGGGGTGGGGTGGGGTGGGGAGGGGAGGGGTGGGGAGGAAAGGAGAGGAGAGGAGAGGAGAGGAAGCCTGAAATAGTATTTTCTTTGCAGCCTGAGAGATGATGCTGAGGTGAATTAAAATGTTATTTATAGAGAAATAAAAATTGATTAAACAAATTGGCACTTTCATTTCAGTTTCTCAGGATTTACCAGCATCCTTGATTTCTTTTCCCTATATCTCTCTTGCTTTGTTTGCCAGGCTAATTCCTGTGTCTTCCTATGTTGTCTTTTAAATTCAGGCCCAACCCTTTCCCAAGATTATGAGTAAAACTGACATAAGACATCAAGTCAGACTGTTGGGCAGACTCCAGGAAAACCTTCTCCAGTCATGCCAACTCAAGTTCATTTCATCAGAGGGACCGGGAGATGAACCTGGGTGAGAGGCTTTTGCTAACCTTAACTAAAACTAAATGCCTTTCTGGGAATAAATGAAAGTTGTGCTGAATGCTCAGTGAGTATTTTTTACTATAAGAACTAGGGAAGTTATTAAACAAGTAAAAGGTAAAGATAAAGGTTCCCTCACACATATGTGCCAGTCATTCCTGAACCTAGGGGATGGTGCTCATCTCTGTTTCAAAGCCAAAGAGCCAGCGCTGTCCGAAGACGTCTCCGTGGTCATGTGGCCGGCATGACTAAATGCCAAGGTCCACAGAACAGTGTTACCTTCCCACCAAAGGTGGTCCCTATTTTTCTACTTGCATTTTTTACATG
Source organism: Masticophis lateralis (assembly GCA_030761175.1). Taxonomy (NCBI): domain Eukaryota; kingdom Metazoa; phylum Chordata; class Lepidosauria; order Squamata; family Colubridae; genus Masticophis; species Masticophis lateralis. The sequence continues at coordinate 15,191,633 of JAUDYJ010000001.1, forward strand.
CTTTTGAACTGCTAGGTTGGCAGAAGCTGGGACAAGTAACGGGAGCTCACCCCGTTATGCGGCACTAAGGATTCAAACTGCTGAACTGCTGACCTTTCGATCGACAAGCTCAGTGTCTTAGCCACTGACACAGCCCTAAATATAGCCAAAGCAACATTCAATCTTGGAGTCTCCTTCTTTCTTTGGTATGGCCTAACAGGATGATAGTCTCAGACTTTAAGTCTGGAGGAGCAATCTGGACAATGCTATTGCATTGTACTGCCCAAAGGGAACTCTTCTTCCAATAACATCTGTCCAGTCAATAAGACTAAGTAAAGCAGATTCATACCAAGTCCCTTTCTCAGGAACTATTATAGCACTAGCACTTGGACTTATATACCACTCCAAGTTCTTTACAGCCCTCTGTAAGCAGTTTACAGAGTCAGCATATTGCCCCCCAACCATCTGGGTCCTCATTTTACCAACCTCGGAAGGATGGAAGGCTGAATCAACCTTGAGCTGGTCAGAATTGAACTGCTGGCAGTCGGCAGAATTAGCTTGCAATATACTGCAGTCTAACCACTGCGCCACCATAAGTATGTATTGCTATTGCAAATGGACACTGTCAAAGCTGGCACTAGCCAGAGCACAGAACAACTCAAAGAAGTAGTGTGATCTTTCCAACCCAGAGAATAACTAACTTCACCCTCTGTTATAAGACACATTTTCTCCTTTCTCTGAATAGCAAAAGCACTAGCACTTAGACTTATATACCGCTTCATAGTGCTTTACAGCCTTCTGTAAGCAGTTTACAGAGACAGCATATTGACCCCAACAATCTGGGTCCTCATTTTACTGACCTCGGAAGAATGGAAAGCTGAGTCAACCTTGAGCTGGTGAGACTCAAAATGCTGAACTGCTGGCAGTCGGCAGTTAGCAGAAGTAGCCTGCAGTACTGCACTCTAACCACTGAGCCACTGCGGCTCATATTCCCAATAATGAAACCATAACACATTATGTCTTCTACCCATCCTCCTTCCTAGACAAGCAGCAGAGAAAAATGTTATCCATGCAAGAGGTGATAGGCTATTGTTATAATAAGCACCAAATTTAAAATCGTAGCTCAGAACTAATTTTTCCTTTTAAAAAAAAATTAAGACAATCTGTACTTCAGCAAGAGGAAAACATAGATTATTTGTTTTAGCTTGGCTGGCAAGATATGTATCTCATCATAAAGGCTTGTTAAGTCTCTCTGTCAATGTTACTAGTGAGCCCGAGATCTCGGGAGTTCGGAGAAAAGCAGATTTAAATTTCTGTGATGTTAGCAAAGCAGGCATGTGATTATTATTAGCAGAAAGTACTGCCAACCGCTCCAACAGATGACATTGTCCCTTTGTGAGTATGGATTGCAAGTATTCACGCCATATCTATCCCAAGGCTATCAATTATTTTGATTTTAATGCTAGTCTTACAACTTTGTTTTTCCAAACTCTCACCATTGAGATCGTGGCCAAGCCAACATTTACCCAGACCCTTGCTTTTTATTTTCAATTTTGTCTGAAAAGAAAAACTGTTTTTTTTCCTCCAAATTATCGCTGGTACCTCACCTGACACATGTTTTTAAAAAGACTTTGGGCTCCGTGGATATTTCCATAACTTCATTCTTACAAATGCCAGTTGGCTGCATTCTTATTGGCCCCAGGACAGGACTCAATCCTCTTAACCAATTGCTAAAATTAAGAGGATGTAGTTGCTTTGCTCTCTAGGAAATATCTGTGTTTTGTTACTGTACGCAAATTACCAATTTCTGAGGAACATACCATGAAAAAGAGGAGAAGCTTCCCACTGGGTCACAAAGGTTTGTCTATCCAACATACAGTGAATGATACCTTGGTACTCAACTGCTTTGAAACTCATCCAATTTGGTACTCAATACAGTGATATCTTCATACTCAACTGCTTTTAAACTCATCCAATTTGTTACTCAATGCATTTGGTACTCAACACAGTGATACCTTGGTACTCAACTGCTTTTAAACTCATCCAATTTGGTATTCAAACATGCATTTTGTTCTGGTATTCATTATTTGTTGATATTCAACACAAAGGCTCGAATTTGTCAGTGTCAGCTGTCTTGTGACTCACTACATTATTCCTTATGGGAAAAATTTGATTGGTAGTCATTGTTTTTGGTTCTCATTGCACCTCCTGAAACCAATTAACGATGAGTAACAAGGTACCACTGTGCTTCATCCTGTTCTAATCAAAACAATATTGTCTCACCAAGAAGATACACTACAAGGCTGCATCTCACCAGTGTTGGTCATCTATAACTGATTTTCAATGGCAGCTTGCATTGTATCCGACATTCAGTTCTCATGGCTGATAAACATTCATAGATTGAGGTAAAAGTTCCCCTCGCACATACGTGCTAGTCGTTCACGACTCTAAGGCTCATGTCCATTTCTAAGCCAAAGAGCCAGCACTGTCTGAAGACGTCTCCATGGTCATGTGGCTGGCATGACTAAATGCCAAAGGCGCACAGAACACTGTTACCTTCCCACCAAAGGTGGTCCCAATTTTTCAACTTCCATTTTTTACGTGCTTTCGAACTGCTAGGTTGGCAGAAGCTGGGACAAGTAACGGGAGCTCACCCCGTTACGCAGCACTAGGGAGTCGAACTGCTGAACTGCCGACCTTTCGATCGACAAGCTCAGCATCTGTGCCATTGAGTCACCACATCCCACATAGATTGCCTCCTCCCAAATGAATATACACATGGTTCTCAACTTACAACCGCAATTGGCATCAGAAAATTTGTTGTTAAGTAGTGCGATTAAGAAGATATCTTGTGATAACAACTTATGACCTTCCCTGGTGGCTTCCCCATTGCTTCCTGGTGGCTTCCCCACTGACTTTGCTTGTCAGAAGCTGTCTGGGAAGGTCGCAAATGGCAACCACATGACTGCAGGATGTTGCAATTGTTGTTAGGGTGAGTTGATTGCCACACACCCAAACTGTGATCACATGACCCCAGGGACACTGTGCCAGGTAAGTTTGAAGATTGGTGTAACTCACTTTTTTCAGCACCATTGGAATTTATAACGGTCCCTAAATGAATAGTCGTAAGTTGAGGACCACTTGTATCTCATTTAGTTTTGGAGTCTCCCATCCAGGTGACTATGGATACTACTTCCTAAATGTTTCAGTTCATCGTGTCCATCAATCAACATCCCACAATGTTCCCTTTAAAGCAGGGGGTCTCCAACCTTGGCAACTTTAAGACTTGTGAACTTCAACTCCCAGCTGGCTGAGGAACTCTGGGAGTTGAAGTTCACAAGTCTTGAAGTTGCCAAGGTTGGAGACCCCCCTGCTTTAAAGCATCATAGTTTTGGGTAGATTAGCACCGTGTTAAATTTACCAGTTTGCAAAAATACCCTGGAAATAACTCTTGAGGTTGACTCATTAACACCTGGAACAAAAACAGACATCTTGTCTCATAGTGGGTTTTTTTCCCCCCAGATTGGTTTAAGTGTCCATGTAAGAAGTATCTAACGCTTTAACCTCTTTGACCCCATCTATCTTCTTCTTACTAAGACAACTTTTATGGTAAATATTTCCATTAGTTGAGAACATCATAAATATAAGATTAATTATCATTCTAAAAGGTTAAAACGAACTATTATCTTAAGATCTATGGGAATTATGCAAGACTGTGTAAATAGATATATCACTATGAACCAATGCTTCAATGAATGAATATATGCAGTATTTTAATGTAATGGTTTTCTTTTTTTTTTGTTGCTTTGTTGCTTTGTTTTTTGTTTTTTTTTAATTTTTGTGTCATGTTTAATATATGTAGTCTGTGTGATTTTAACATTTGTTAATAAAGTTTATAAATTTTTTTTAAAAAAAATTAAAAAAAAGAAGTATCTAACGCAGTACACTCCAAAAGTCACACTTACGTCGCTGAGTCTCTCTCTCGAGCTGCTCCGATGAAAGCCTTTTGATTCTCCGCTTGCACTTTCACTGTCACTGTCTCGGCAGCTGTTTTGGCCTGGATTAAGCTGCAGAACAATAGTAAGAAATAAAAGTTTACAGTCTGTCTAAGAAAGACATTTAAAGGCATCTCTTCTAGCCTGGCAATAAAGCACAACAGTCGCGCCATCAAACCGTCTCTTGGTTTGGACCCAGTAAATTTTGTTGCCTAAGGCAAAAGGCGAAATAGCATCCATTCAGAGATGTTAATTGAAACTTTTCTTTCAACTTTAATAATGATAAACTATTACCCAACAATTTGAGCATAATTTGGGGGTGAAGGGAAGGTTACATGGCAGACTCAAATCTATCCACTCTGTCTGAGATACCTATGATTCCAAAACCATTTGCACTGTTCAGGTGACCCTGAAGGCACAGGTAAACCTCCAAGTGGCCTCAGCATCCCTCAGAAGGAGTGCTAATGACCAGATGACTGCAAGGAATATAAATAGCAATAGCACTTAGACTTTTATACCGCTTTACAGTGCTTTACTGCCCTCTCTAAGCAGTTAACAGAGTCAGCCTCTTGCCCCCAACAATCTGGGTTCTCATTTTACCCATCTTGGAAGGATGGAAGGCTGAGTCAATCTTGAGCCTGGTGAGATTTGAACTGCCAAATTGCAGGCAGGCAGCAGTCAGCAGGCTAACCACTGCACCACCATGGTTCATGGTCCTTCCATTTTCCACTGAAGAAGCTTCTTGGATGAGAAGCAAAATGTCTTCAAGGGAAAAAAAGGAAGTCCAGTTGCCTTTTGAAAAAGCATCTTTGGGACAACCAAGACCAGGATGACTGAGAATCTCCACAGACCTGTGGCCCTCTTGCTCCCTGATATACCAGCTCTGGACTTCGGCAAGTGTAACTGAGCACATGGAACTAAATTCTGATAGTCCACTTTTGTATTTATCCATACTAAACTCTGAAGAAATGCTGCCTCGTTCTTGTCATATAATTCCCCAACATGATACTACATCTAAGGACCAAATGGTGGCTGGTGTCAACAAACAAAACATCTTCATTTCTGATAATGTTCCTGAAGTCTTAAACAGCTCTTTCTCATCACAAATTTTGTACCTCACAGAAATCTTGGATAACGTTAATCAACTGCTCGACAGGAAATTAGAAAAACTGCAATTTAGTTATCAGGTATGTGCTCTGTACACAGAAACATTCATATTTAATTGTTGAAAGTTCAAGAAAATGCAGGAAAAACTCTTGCCAGGAAGTCTGATAATCCACTGCCAGATATTATAGACAACCCCGGACTGGATAGCCCATTGTGATCTACGTTCTTTATAAAGGATTTTGTGATTCAAAGAGTGGGATGCAATCAGAGGCTAAATGCCACTGAATTCAGTGCAATATCCAAGGAGAAAGGTATTGGGTTGCATTTTTCATCATGGATGAAAAGCTACCTGGGTAGTCACTAAAGAGTCAACAATGACTTGATGGTATGTAATCATCATCATCACACTAGGGAACATAACATACCTGGGAGTATTTCATTTTGGGTACCTGTTCACAGCTTTGATCATGCTTTGAAATGATGACTCAAAGTTGTAACAAAGAAAGCACCTCCATCCCCAAATACAAATATATGCCCTATAGCAAGAGTGTCAAACTCAAGGCCCGTGGGGACAGATCTGGCCCACAGGGTACTTAGATCTGGCCCATGGGGCCACCCCAGAAACAGCAGAGAACCAGCCCGTGGTGCCTCTGCCAGCAAAAATGGAGCTCAGGAAAGCCGTGGGTGGCCCTCCCGAGCTCCATTTTTGCTGGCAGAGGGTTGCAGGAAGCTGTTGCAGCCAAAAATGGAGCTAGGGAGCCTGTTTTCACTGGCAGAGTACTTGGGCCACCACAGGCGCCCCCGGCATGAGTGACATTGAGCTGGCCACATCCACCTTAGCCAAGCCTGCCACACCCACCCTCTCTATGCCCACCCTGGCCCCCCAAGGTCAAACACAACCCTGATGCCAATGAAATTGAGTTTGATACCCCTGCCCTCTAGTATAAATTGCTCAGATTTAGTTAACAGATTCTCCATCAACCAGATGATTTTGATTCTGTGACCCTACATTAGAACGATCTCGTACAGAAGCAAGCTTCTTCATAATACACCCACAAACGATCTGACATTTTGCCATTCAGCTAATTGCGAACAAATAAATAGACAGATGGATACTTCACCACCAAGTTATAGACAGTAAATATTATTTCAATCTACTAGTCCCTGACCACAATGGAAATTGAATATACAAACCATGCATTCATATGCAATTATTTCTTCACCACTACAGTAATCTGGGTTTTTAACCTTTTCAAATATACTCAAAGACCCTGCTTTCTTTCTAGTGTGACTGGCTAAAATAGCTAAGCACACAATTTAAGTAAGTATAATCAGGTAGAGACTTCCAGAGAAATACGACAAACTGAAGACGGCTCTGTAAAGGCAGAGCTGATGTCTATGGCAAAGACTAAGGAACCAGTGACTGGTTACTTGGAACCTCTCTGGATAAAGAGAGGACAGGAGGTTGCCCACATATACTCTGAAGAACTGCACTTTGCAAGGAGACCAAAAGACAGTGATTTTCCATAGGTTTGAGTGCTGGAAGACAACAGATCAGCGCTCTTGTGAACAACCTTGATGAAGGCTTTTAAAGAAGTGGTTTCCAACCTTTGGGGCACCAGGGACTGGTTCCATGGGGGAAAAATTTCATGGATGGGGGGGGGCATGGTTTCAAAGATGATGGTTGCAGAATAATAGCCTATCAAAAAGGGATGGGGTGGCTCAGTGGCTAAGATGATGAGCTTGTCCATCAAAAAGTTGGCAGTTCAGCGGTTTGAATCCCTGGTGCCTCATAATGGGGTGAGCTCCCATTACTTGTCCCAGCTTCTGCCAACCTAACAGTTCGAAAGCATGTGAAAAATGCAAGTTGAAAAATAGGGACCACCTTTGGTGGAAGGTAACAGGCGTTTGGTCATGCTGATCACATGACCATAGCCTGACTAGGTGGCTCAGTGGCTAAGGTTAGCAGTTTGGCAGTTCAAATCCCTAGTACAGGTCTCCTGCCTGAGCAGGGGGTTGGACTAGATGACCTCCAAGGACCCTTCCAACTCTGTTACTGTTACTGTTTACTGTTATCATGGAGATGTCTTCGGGCAGCGCTGGCACTTTGGCTTTGAAATGGAGATGAGCACTGTCCCCTAGAGTCGGGAACAACTAGGACATATGTGCGAAGGGAATCTTTACCTTTACCTTACTAGCCTATCATTCTTTTTTTTTTTTAAATTAGAAGAATGTTAACTGGCTCAAGGCTGATTCAGCCTTCCATCCTTCCGAGGTGGGTAAAATGAAGACCCAGATGGTTGGGGGCAATATGCTGACTATAAACCACCTAGAGAGGGTTATAAAAGCACTATGAAGTGGTATTTAAGTGCTGTTGCTATTGCTAAAAGCCAGTTAGTAAGAAGCTGTCCATGGTCCTGAATTCCATGATTTCTACTTAAGAGGTTAGGATAATTAATAAGAGGCATAAATGTCCTTGAAATGCAACAATTAAAAGACATGTCCTTGACAAACATCTAAGAAATGTTTCTCATGGAACATACAGTAGCTTTCACATCTGAAAACATAATGAGATTTTATAAATTGGAGAGCTGCCACAAAGAAGACATACTTCCTATACATCATCAGTGATATTTCCAATCATATATGACATACATCTACTATCATTAAAAAGTGTCTGACAGTAAATTCAGAAAATTATTGTGTTATGATTCTTATTTCATTCAGATATATTTAAGGCAGTCATTTGCTGGATAGATGGAAGAGCCCTGATGCCACGGTGGTTCGAATGCAGTATTACAGTCTAATCCTGCTGACTGCCACAGGTTCGATCCTCACTGGTTCAAGGTTGACTCAGCCTTCCATTCTTCTGAGGTTGGTAAAATAAGGACCCAGATTTTTGGGAGCAATATGCTGACTCTGTAAGCCACTCAGAGAGAGCTATAAAGTACTATGGGGCAGTATATAAGTCTAAGTACTTTTGCTATGATTGAGACGCAAAAGGTATACAACAGGAATTTAGTCTGCAATCCCATTAAGATAGCCACTTCTGAATTGAGAAAAATCCTCAGGATGCAGTGTCTACAATATACCATAATTTTATTTTGTTTTGGACAGTTAGTAATGCAACTCCATGCAATGTAAATGTTTAATATTATTTAGTGACTTTAGTGATACTTATATATATTAACTATATTATATATTTCATATGCAGCTCAAGACAATTCCTCTTCACTCAATGCGGCCCAGGCAAATGAAAAGGTTGACACTCAGGCTCTAAAAAGTAGTAGTGGGAACAGAGCAAAATGTAAATTTTATTTCATTTCCATTTAGTTAAAAATCTAGTCAAGAGCTACTACAGTGTTTTTCAAAATTGGCCCTGTTAAGGTATGTGGACATCAACACCCAGTATTCCCCAGCCAGCATGAAATCCACACATTTTAAAGGTGACACGTCTGAAAAACATTGACTTAGTTCAATAGAGTTGATATGATTAAATAGATTATTTTCCCCCTCTTCTTCCCCATTAAAAATGAGAGGCTTTTAAACCATGAGTAGAAGCATCATAAAATACATTTCTTCAGTTTAATCTCTAGGCTTTGGTGATCAGTGTTAAAAGTGCAATTGTTCTTGATTGCTGTTTAATTGCCCCTTGTTGGCATTCCCCATCTTCTGGCCTGATTGATTTAGCACTGTTTTTGTCATTAAGATGCTACATCCCTATTAGGTCCTTGTAAGTCAACCACAAGCTAACTTCTGGAACTTGAATAATTTATATAGGCAGACAGCTAAATGGTTTACGACAGAGTTTTTCAAGTTAATTGTTCAGCCCTCAAAGCCTCATTTATTTCTTGGTCTTATTTTAAGATAAATGTTTATTTGAGGTTGGAAGCCAGGGTGTGTTTTTTTTAGGGGTTACCTGCATGAAACCTACTTTCACATTGTGGTAATTTTCACCTTTCAGGTAACCTTTTGATTATATTATCTAGGGATTCCCGGAGTTATAGTTCTAACATCTGAATATCAACATCCAGCTCAAGAATATGAATAAAAATCCAGAATCATTTTGTTTCTGAAATTCCTTACTGTTTATTGAATATACAGCAGAGTAATGTCGAAGCAAAACAAACTAAGCAAAATTATATATTAAATAAATGAATACATAAAGAATTGTTTCTATTTTTGGTTTTGGGGGGAGGTAATGTCCCTTTAGCAGAGTCAACTTAGGCATTTTTCAAAATGTGTAATATCCCGAGCCCAAAAGGTTCTCCGTCACTGCTCTAGGATGACTTTCCTATATTATAATTGACTTTTTAAAATAACAGAATAACAGAGTTGGAAGAGACCTTGGAGGTCTTTTAGTCCAAACCTCAGGAGAGCCTGGCCTATACCATTCAGATGGCTGTACAATCTCTTTTTAAAAACCTCCACTGATGGAGCACCCACAAGCCCTGAAGGCACGTTACTCCACTGATTCATTCTTCTATCTGTCAGGATGTTTCTTTTTATTTCTAGGGTTAGAAAACTTTTCTCCACCTGAGGAGAACGTGGATGGATCTGGATAGTTGACAAGACCTGTAATGGCAAGAGGCACCAGTTATGACATTTAGTTGTCTAGTGCAGGGGTGTCAAACTCAAGGCCTGGAGGCCAAATCCAGCTCACAGGGTGTTTAGATCTGGCCCATGGGACTGCCCTGGGAACAGCGAAGGACTGGCCTGTGGTGCCTCTGCTAGCAAAAATGGAACTCAGGAGCCCGTTTTCTCTGTCAGAGCACTCGGGCCGTCACAGGCGCCCCCGACATGAGTGACATTGAGCTGGCCATGCCCACCCTGACCATGCCCACTCCGCCCAGTGGTGAAATGTAAAATTTGTTACTACCAGTTGTGTGGGCGTGGCTTGATGGTGGTGGTAATGTGATTCGGTGGGCGTGGCCAACTTTTTTTTTTTTACTTTTAAAAGCATTTTTTCTATAACCTTAAGAGGTTGCAGAAAAAAATGCTTTTAGAAGCCTCTGACGATCAGGCAACTCAGCTGGGATCATCAGAGGCTTTTAAAGGCATTTTTTTTTTCTACAACCTCTTCGGCTGAAGAGGTTGCAGAAAAAATGCTTTTAAAAGTTTTTTTTAAAAAAAGCCTCTAATGATTATGTGGCTCAGCTGGGCATGGGGGTGGGGGCAGGGATTTTTGCTACCGGTTCTCCGAACCACCCGCTGCCATCGCTACCGGATCGGGTGATCCGGTCCTAACTGGGAGCATTTCACCCTTGACTCCACCCCCCCAAGGTCAAACACAACCCTGATGTGACCCTCAATGAAATTGAGTTTGACAGCCCTGATCTAGAGCCTTACATCATACACTGAACTTCAAGTCTTACTAGCTTAGTAGCTAACCGACAGTCACTGCTTCAAAACTTGCCCATGTCTCTAAGCACGAGAAACTCTGATCTTTTTCTTTTTTCTTTTTGAAGTGCCTTCCCTGCGCTCCAAGAGAAATGCTAAGAAGAGACAGAATTGAGAGACAAACGCTGCTCATTCCATTGCTTTAATGGACCATCAAATTCTTTTACCTACAATTCAGCAGCACTGAAACCTCAAAGAGGGAGTGATTGATAGAGCGGTGCGCTTGGCAAGGTATAATTTTAACAGTGATATTTCTCACTGTGAAACCATCAGAATGCAAAGGGTCAGGAGAAGCCTATATTTTCTTGCAATTCAGCTTTTTAAAGTATACCGCAATTCTCTCCATTTGCCACAGTTAAGGCAAGCATCATATTGTTCTTCCCAGGTTCCCTTGCAGCTTATTCCACTTTCGCCCTGCATCGAGAATATGCAATTGCTAACCTTCGCTGTTGCTAATTTGCACTGGCTTTTCAGAGATTTTCTTTTGGAAAGAAAGAAAAAGAAAGAAAGAAAGAAAGAAAGAAAGAAAGAAAGAAAGAAAGAAAGAAAGAAAGGGAAGGAAGGAAGGAAGGAAGGAAGGAAGGAAGGAAGGAAGGAAGGAAGGAAGGAAAGGAGGAAAGAAAGGAGGGGGGAGGGAAAGGAAAGGAAAGGAAAGGAGGGAGGGAGGGAGGGAGGAAGGGAGAGAGAAAGAGAGAAAAAGAAAGACAGAAAGAAAGAAAAAGAAAGAAAGAAGGAAAGAAGGAAGGAAAGAAAGAAAGAAAGAAGAGAGAGAGAGAGAGAGAGAGAGAGAGAGAGAGAGAGAGAGAGAGAGAAAGAAAGAAAGAAAGAAAGAAAGAAAGAAGGAAAGAAAGAAAGAAAGAAAGAAAGAAAGAAAGAAAGAAAGAAAGAAAGAAAGGGAAAGAAAACCTTAAGGGCACTCCTGACCGCTTTTATTCCCAGAGGTATCAAACATGCAGTGTCACAGGCAGCTGCGCCATTTGACATATCGCAACTTATTTCCCCTTCGCTAAACCAGGTGTGGGCGTGGCCAGCGCGTGATGCATCCAGCCTGTGGGCCGCGAGTTTGAAAACTCACAGCAAGGTTGAAGGATTGATAGGGGGGCAATGAACACAGGTATTCCTTAAATTACCACCATTCATTTACCGTAGTGACCGTTTGAAGTTACAACAGCGCCGAAAAAAGTAACGTATGACCATTTTTTACACTTACAACTGTCGTAGCATCTCCACAGGCGGGTAATCAAAATGCGGACGCTTGGCAACTGGCTCATATTTATGATGGTCGCAGTGTCCCAAGATAATGACAGTCGCACCTTCTGACAAGCAAAGTCAACGGAGAAGCCAGATTTACTTAACAACCGTGGCAAGGAAAGTTGTCTCACTTAGCAACAGAAATTTTGGGCTTGATTGTGGTTGCAAATCGAGGACTATCTGTACCATGGCCTGCTCTTAACAGATGCTTCTGTATGGATGCAGCCTAGATTTCATAGATCCAAAAACACTGCCAGCTAATTTAGAATTCTCTCTCCAAATAAATGATTTCTTTTATGGGAGGCCCATAATTAGCAGGGCAAATCTGAGTGAGGCAAACAAAAAGGAAGCCTTTCCTGACAAAACAAGAGAAAAAATTGCTATCGAGCAGTAAAGATACATTATACTTTCAATGGTGAATGAACAATGAACATTTGCCAACCATTGGATATGTTTGATCTGCAAATTAACCTCCCAAGACCCAAAATTGAACATCAGAGTGTAAAAATGTCCCCTATTACACCTTAACGCAACCATTTTACAAGCTCAGCAAACTTCAGCGCATTCGCACCAAACATTAAAAAAAATGTCAGCCTGTCCATGGTGAGTAATAATTTACAAAAGAAAGCAGGCATGTGAAATATAGGGCAGGGTGGGTGGTGGGCGGGGGGGGGGGGAGTTATACTTCCAGATTGGAAATATACTTCCAAATTTTGGCTGCATAATTTTTTTTTTCTAAATCCCCCACCCTTTCTTCTTCTTCTTCTTTTTTTTTATGGCCAACATTTTCCAAAAATCTCAGCAGATCAAAGTTCTGGAGACAGGGAGAAGAAGGAGGCGGAGGGAAGAAAGCAATCCCGCAAAAAAAAAATAAAAAAAAAAAAAAATTAATAACTATTTAAGTATTCTGTTTCATCATGATAACAAACAGATGGTTTTAATATTCTAGAGGCTAATTTCTGAACAATTAAAAACACAGCAAGACATTAGCATCTAATGAAACATTTTAACTATCAGCATAGGCATCTGCCATTAATTTCCACACAGTAAGGACTTGCTTCTTTCCAATCTGTTCTTTGTTAAGGAATTTTTCCCCCCTTCCTCTCTCTTTCTCTCTCTCTTTCTCTCCCCCCTCCCTCCCACCAACTTGGAATTTAGTGGAGTAGAGAATTAACAACTGTTTTCAATCAGCAATCAGCGGGTATTTCACGAGCGTTCATGGAGACCATCCATATACCATGGGGGCATAAATACACCCTTTGCAATAGCTTTGATGTGAACGTAGAGCTGGGGTTTCAGAAGGGATCTCGAGTCCTAATTAGCTCTTCCTCTTGAAATGCATGGGTTAACTCCTTGTAATGGTGCCATGTCTCCTTTTATTAGCTTCTTGGGAATGGGCTGGGAGGGCGAGGAAGAGATGGGGCTATTTCAGAAAGCTGCCCTCTTAAATTCAGTTTATCCAAAGACTGATATTTTATATTTTTGGGGGGGAGGGATAAAGGGAGCAAAGACCCCACCCAGCGCCAGCAAAGACCTCATGTTTATGAAAACCATGTGGATGAGATGTTCTTCAAAGGGACTGCAAAAACTCGATATTTATGGCTTGATTTATTACTCCATTGCTCTTTGGAGATATGGATGTTGAGGAAGGGGTGTTGGCCATCAAAGATAATACCCAAAAGAAGACAATCCACAATGGTTTCAAGATGGCATACTTAAGCTTTGGTAACACATAGCAAATTGTCTTAACATCATCCAATGTTAAGTGTTGGAAAATGAGGTCATATTCATTTATATAAAGGTAAACATTTCCCCTTTCCACTCATTTCTGACTCTAGGGCATGATGCTTGTGTCTGTTTCTTAGCTGGGAGACCCAGAGTTGTCCGAAGACAATTTCCACAGTCATGTGGCCAGAATGACTATACGCCAGGGCCAGAGGTGGGTTTCAGCAGGTTCTGACCAGTTCTGGAGAACCAGTAGCAGAAATTTTGAGTAGTTTGGAGAACCCATAAATACCACCTCTGACTGGCCCCGCCCCCATCCAGTCTCTGCCTCCCGAGTCCCAGCTGATCGGGAGGAAATGGGGATTTTGCAGTAACCTTCCCCTGGAGTGGGGTGGGAATGGAGATTTTAAAGTATTCCTCCCCTGGAGTGGGGTGGGAATGGAGATTTTAAAGTATTCCTCCCCTGGAGTGTGGTGGGACTGGAGATTTTACAGTATCCTTCCCCTGCCACGCCCACCAAGCCACGCCCACCAAGCCATGCCATGGCCACCAAGCTATACCCACAGAACCGATAGTAAAAAAATTTGAAACCCACCACTGGCCAAGGCACTTGGAATGCTGTTACCTTCCCATTGAAAACTATTAATATACTTGAGCATTTGCATACTTTTGAACTGCTAGGTGGGCAGGAGCTGGGAGGCAAGGAACGGGAACTCACTCCATCATGTGGTGCTCGAACTCAGGCTGTCAGCTTTCCAACTGACAAGCTCAGCGTCTTTAACCCAATTCATTTATATATTCAAATACATATCACTATTTTCTATGATGGGTCCCAGGGGATGCAATCAATATGAAAACAGCAACAACAATAAACCAAGCAATGGCATGCATGCAATCAAAAAAGAAAAGAAAAGAAAGGACTGTCCAAGTTTCTATCAGTAATATATAAAAGCTTGGGAGAATAGCCAGATTACATATGGTGTTAAAATGAAACCAATATGGAGCTCAGCCTGGATTCCAGGAATCAGACCTTTTATAATAGAGATGCCCTTTCCAAACTCTCCCTTATTTGCTAAGCCTGTGAGAATCAGATCCAATCTAATCTGAATATGTGATTCAACTCAGAAACTTAATTTGCTTGGATTATATATTCAAATCAATTGGAATGAAACCAGACCGGTTAAATTTGATTCAACCAAATTCAGACTTTAATGCTGGGGTGTTGTGCATGCACAAATGCATATGTGTGCACACATGATAGTTAAATCAGAACTGATTCGATGGGATCAGAACTAAGATGCAGGAGATTTGGCTGAAAGACCTTTAAATTTAATATCTGGACTGAAGATTCACTCAGATTTCCTATTTATTGTATGCTCAGAATTGCTCTGGCAATTACTGAACTTTCTATCTCATGGGTGCAAACACCCCAAAACAACCAGCATAACTCCCAGAAGTTTCCATCAAGATGTAATTTTCAATATGAATGAAGAGAAAAACATATAAGAAGTAATTATCCACATTTCTTTAGATTATGCTGATTATCTTTAAAATAAATCAGAACAGTTAAACTTTTGGGTTCATTTACTGTGTCTCCATGCTTACTTTTTTTGGAACATGTCTATAGCATCCTAAAGGTCAAAATATCCTTTGACTCTCAAAAAAGGGGTTTGGAAAAGTTATCTTAAGGATTCATTTAATTATTATGGGTTTAATCGTTTTGTCCACGAGACCATTAGGTCTTTCAATGAGACCATTTGCTTTTTCAATTCAAGTACCATTCAAATAAAAGGCTCTCAACATTGTTGCCTATGAGAAGTAAATTAGAAACCTACATGCAAATATCATGCAAATAGCAGGGCTTGATATTTTTTGTCCGGTGTTGAGAACATCTCGAATTCAATGCCAAAGTATACTGGGATTGCCTCCTTCGGCTCAACAGCCAAAAGATATTTATTTATTTCATGGGACTTAATTTCTACATAGCTGCAGTCTCAGTTTCTTCCCTTTCCCAGGAATGGCCAACAATTTATTTGAGGGAAAGGAGTCAAGATGATACTCAATAGTCAGATAACTATCATATCATATCAATTATAACTTAACACAGCATCATTGGAACTCTATCATTTAACCACTCATGTCAAATATGAGTTAACACAACAATATTGGAACTGTATTGTTTGTCTGTTCATACCAAATATGACTTAACACAACATCGTTGGAACTGTGACACTTGAATGTTCATACCAAGTATGCCTTAACATCATTAGAATTGTGTCATTTGACCATTCATACCAAGTGTGACTTAACACACCACCTGTGGAACTGTGTCACTGATCATTTATACCGAGTATGACTTAATATTGTTAGAACTGTGTCAATTGACCATTCATACCAAGTATAAGTTGACACAAGTTCCCAACTTTGTTGGGGTGGTAGTAAGAGAAGATCAAACCATGATGGGGACTACGGTTCACCCAAAACCAGCATCAGATAGCTCATAGCCTGATTTTGAGAAGCTCTCTGCCTTTCCTTCTCAGAACAACACACTTAAAAAAACAAGATGGTGGCCCACAGACATTGCTGTGAGGAAAGACACATTTGAACCAACAGTTGATGTCAAAGAAATGGGATGTTTGTGCCTTAAAAGCAAAACAACCTGAAACAGTACACTCTCCTCATCATTTCCACACCGCTCCCCTTCCCTCCCCCGTATCTCTTTGCAAACCACGGCAACAGCTGTGTTTCTCCATGGCAATAAAATGGAACAATTTAATAGCCTTTATTGTTCTGCTGTGATGTTTGAGCATAGCCATTTTCTTCCCTCTGAGGAGTCCACAGCCCCACAAGGGCAGGAATGAGACAAGATCTCATTTACCTAAAAGCGCTTATAAATTTTTAATTTGCTTTAACAACTAAATTAACAAGTCCCTCATTCAGGCAAGTTTTATGGTCTCTTGCCACTTGGGGAGGACCATAAAAGTTTTATAGATAATCCAGAGCTACCAAGGCTGCTCATAATAAATTGTCTGTTTCCTGTTATTTTATCAAACCACTGGGTTCCTTAATGGCTTAAAGTCACAGCTTCCTGGTTCCTGGGCATTTTTTTATAGGCCCATATTTATAAAATATCTAAAATTATATCAGGCCCTTTGCTCGATCCTTCCAAAAGATAGCTTTTCAAAAAAAAATATCAGAACTAATATTTTTTTCTCCTTCATGCCAAACCTACACAAATTCTGATATTGTCTTTGATTCCAATGAAATGAATGATAGATAAGATAGTAAGCCAATAAGAAGTCACTTCTGTAAGTGAGTCTCACACCTTAACTTGAGGTTCTTTCAACTTCAGATTCTTTCATTTTTCCCAAATGTCCCATTAAAACTATGCAAAATGTCAGGGCCTGCTTGGTAATTCTTTCAATGTGGATATATCTTTTTCCACCTTTTTGTCCATAGAAGGAATTTGGGTTAAGTTTCATCATAAACAGATAGGCTAAATAATTTGTTATTGTGGTGTGAGTGGTCATCAGCCAAGGCCAACAATTTAAATGGTTTTAGCTAGGCCAATGGTAGTTTAATGGATGAATACTATCTCCTGTACCACAGGCTGCATGTCGTGAATAGGAGCCAGTTGGTGCAGTGGTTAAAAGCAGTGATCTAGGCCAGAGGTCTTCAAACTTGGCAGCTTCAAGACCTCTGGTCTAGACTGACTGTGAGTTCTAGTTCCATCTTAGGCAAAAAACCAATTGGGTGACTGTAGGTCAGTCCCTTTCCCTTAGTCCTTAGAAGAAACCAAAGGAAACCCACTTCTAAAAAACATTTCTTAGATAACTTTCAAGGGCTTGTTCAGTCACCAGAAGTTAGAATTGACTCCACAACACAGGATTCTGTTAACTCTGATAATTGATTAAAAGGTTTTTATGTTGACTTAGACTTAAAATAACTTTATTGTCACTTTAAATGTACACTAATCGGCACACATTAAAATGAAATTTCATTGCATACAGCTCTCAAAGGGTCACCCCCTCCAATATATGCTACATAAACATGACAAAAATAAATAAATACATAAATAAATAAGTATGCATATACCCACATACATTATATGACACAAAGAAAGAGCAACACAGTCTAGTTAGGATGTATACATGTAGATGGCGAGAAAAATTGATATGACAGAATTAAAGTTCAGGTCTTAGCCTGCCTTTAGGATTGTGGAAAGTTCCATAAGAAACCACAAGCCATGGGCTGGGTAGGCCTGTTTTTCATCCTCCCCAGGCTACAGAGGTTTTCTAGAAGCCTAGGGAGGGGGAAAACGGCCTTCCCCACCCTCCTGGAGGCCCTCCGGAGGCCGGAAACGGCCCATTTACTGACTTCCAGTGGGACCGGAAGCCCTGTTTTTCATTCTCCCCAGGCTCCAGAACCTTTATAGGAGCCTGGGAAGAGTGAAAACGGCCTTCCCCACCCCACCCCAGAGGTACTCTGGAGGCTAGAAAAAGTCTGTTTCCTGACTTTCGGTGGACCCAGAAGGCCCGAAAATCAGGTGGTCGGTGTGCACATGAGCTCGTGTGCCCACTGATATGGCTCCATGTGCCACCTGTGGCACGTGTGCCATAGATTCACTCACATGGCCCTACACCATTTCAGACAAATGGTTGTCCAATCTCTTCTTAAAAACCACCAATGTTGGAGCAACCCAACTTCTGGAGGCAATTTGTTCCACTGATTAACTGTTCTAACTGTCAGCAAATTTCTTCTCAGTTCTCCTTGATTAATTTCCATACATCCCATCCCATCTATTAGAGCATCACAATAACAGAAGGAGAATTAATGTTAAAGTTGGATAAATTCTCTGATGATGCAGTCTGTGGGGAAAAAAAACAAAGGTAAGTATGGAGATAACCTGGCCGTATTCTAAGTTCACCTCCTTGGTTCACATTTCTAGTTTTCTTTTAACCAGAAGGGCAACACCATTTCCCTCCTGATCTCCCCAAAGGGTTAAAACGCTTGCAACATCAAACAGAAAAAAAGAAAAACACCGCAGGCCATTTTCTAGAAACCCACTAGGCTGTGAGCTGGCTTCTTAAGTGCAACCAAGGGAGAGGACTTATATATTGGCTCCAGAGCTCTCGCTTAAGGGAAGTTAGGGGAGATGATATTGGAAAACAGCCATCGTTTCTCTAAGCTACTGCTGCATCTCATTTCACTTAAGAACTAGTAACAAGGTGGGCAAAGTTCCAAGCAAAGAAAGAAGGAACTTGAAAAACTAAACCTGAATTCTACATTTTCTCCCAACTGCGTTAACCTCCAAGTGTTGGCAAAGGAGTAAATTCTGGTTTTTCAGCCATGGGCTTTTTCCAATGCAATTTAATACATTTGACAATGAAACTGCTGGAATGTAGATTCCTCTAAAAACGAAGCAAAGGAAGAAGGTTGTTTTAAAAAGAGATTGCAGTGGGTGGAACAATAGGAGATGGAAAGTTCTTATATGAACCGCTGGGTCTCTAAACACTGGAGGAATAACAGTGGTTGCCGTGGGGTTAGAAGAGTGTTAAAGAAACCAGGAGACTGAGAATTTTAGTCCCATTTTAGGCATGAAAGCCAGTTGGGTGACTTTGGGCCAATCACCAGGAGACTGTGAGTTCTAGTCTCATCTTAGTTATGAAAGCCAGCTGGGTGACTTTGGGCCAATCACCAGGAGATTGTGAGTTCCCTTTAGGTCAATCGCCAGGAGACTGTGAGTTCTAGTCCCACCTTAGGCGTGAAAGCCAGTTGGATAAGCTTGGGATAATTACTCTCTCTTAGCTCAAATCACTCCAAAGGGTTATTGTGGTGGGGAAAATAGAAAGGAGTATGGGATATGTTTGCTACCTTGAGCTATTTATAAAAATAACAAAGGTGGGATTTAAACAAACAAGCAAACAAATAAACAAACAAATAGAGGCAAAGGACAGCCTTTTCTAACCACACACCGTTCATATGAGTCATATGAGAGAGAGGGGGAGAGTGAAGGAGGGAGATGATAGGTAGGTAGGTAGTAGGTAGGTAGGTGAGTGGGTGGATAGATAGATAGATAGATAGATAGATAGATAGATAGATAGATAGATAGATAGATAGATAGATAGATAGATAGATTGATTCCTTTGCTGGATGTCTGGAGCACAGAAATAGTAACCCTAGTTGTTGGTGCCTAACTCATAGTTTGAAATGGGAAATTGTACAGATTTACAAATAATCCACTTGTTATTAGTTGGTAGTGGTGAAAATTTCTGGAAACTGCAGGTTCAGGTGGGATTTAGTTGTTTATTTGAAAATTAGAATTATAGGCCACCCAGCTCCTACAACTCTGGGCAGTGTACAAGATAAATAACAATCCAAACAGAAGAAGGTGATAACCTGGAGAATAACAAGCCAAATACCTTAATAAACATTCCCAGAGTGGCACATACTTCCTAACCTAGCATCTGAGGAGTGAAGGGAAGGCCAGGTTGTCAAGTTTTGTTTAAAGAATGATAGGGTTAGGGCACCTTGAATATTCAAAGGGATGCTATTCCAGAAGACAGACACTGCAAGAAACATGGCATAGCGCTAAAGTCACCTTAGATGGCATAGTTTTCAAGGGCAGATCCAAATATAGTGCATTGTGATCATCTGTGCAAGAGGTAACTGAGTAACCACAAGGAGGGATTCACTGTTCAGGAAAGGCTGTAATTGACTCACCGGATGAATTTGCGCAAAGCCCTCCAGGAAACAGTTGCCCTTGTCCTTCAAGCAAGAGCTGTGAGTTCACAAACACCTACTGAGTTCTCCCAGTAGGATTGCTACCCCATTTAGAACAGTTTGTTTCCCAAATGCCATCACTCTGCTAAACAAATAATTACCTCAACACTGTCAAACTAGTTACTAAATCTGCATTACTATTAATCTTCTCATTGTTCCTATCACCCATCTCCTCCCACTTATGACTGTAGGACTGTAACCTTGTTGCTGGTATCCTTAAGATTTATATTGACTATTTTCCTATGACTATCATTAAGTGTTGTACCTTATGATCCTGGATGAATGTATCTTTTCTTTTATGTACTCCAAGAGCGTATGCAGCAAGACAAATTCCTTGTGTGTCCAATCACACTCAGCCAATAAAGAATTCTATTCTATTCTATTCTATTCTATTCTATTCTATTCTATTCTATTCTATTCTATTCTATTCTATTCTATTCTATTCTATTCTATTCTATTCTATTCTATTCTAAAGATGGGAAGTCCTTGGTATTAGGAGAACACATAGCTGCTACTTGGTTGGCCTGGAGAAGTTGAGAGGTTAAATAAGTAAGAACTTCGAAACCTTTGGCTCCTCAAAAATCAGAAGCCTCAGTCTCAGCCCTCCCAGCTCCAGTCAACAGGAATTGGAACTGGCCACCGAGAAAAAAGAACTATGTTTCTGTCTCTATTGAATTTGAAAAAAAAAACCAAAAACTACATCTCTATAAAATCATTAAGAGGTTTCTGCAGGATCCAACACTTTAATCAAAACTGCAAAAGCAATTTCATTCATTCGTTCGTTTGTTCATTCATTCATTCTTTCTCTGCATATTAGTTAATTCATTCATTCATTCATTTAATTTCTGCAGCTGTCAAATTCAGTGACTCTGCAGTCATGCCATTGCAATGAAAATTATACTTTTGTACATGTGTATGACATCATGGCACATATAAACAAGGCATCACATCAGTGCAACAATATTTTCATCATTTGACCCCCAACTTATAGATGTCTCCGGATATTGTGGAAGCTAGCCATTTCATTGCTGTTATGATGGACATGAACTATCACAAAATATCAGTTCAATAGAAGTCTCCACCATACCACAGTTCACTAATCCCTCAGCTTTAGCAGTTTTAAGATGTGAGGTCTTCAACTCCCAGAAGTCCCCACTCAGAATTCTGGGAATTGAGGATCACATATCTTAAAGTTGCCAAGGTTGAGAAATACTGTGATAGATGTTCTTCATCATCCAGGCTTATCATTATTTTTTGAGGAGCAAGTGGCCACAGATTGCAGACATCTATCATTTGTTTTCTAAAATCACCTTCAAAAAAAATCCCAGGATAATAAAGGATGACATTTGCCTTTGCCATGTATCAACTTCCAATTTATTTATCTCTTTTTAATTAAAATATTTTAAAAAGTCAAATGAGAGAGAGAGGGAGGGAGGGAGGGAGGGAGGGAGAGAGAAAGTCAGTCAGTCAATCCATGGGAAGAGTATTGCCTATATCAGATCATTCACTCATTCACTCATTCATTCATTCACTCAGTAAGGCTACATTACTATTATTCTTTTCATTTTTCCTAATACCTATCTCCTTTTCTACTTAGGACTATAACTTTGTTATTTGTATCTTTACGATTTATATTGTTTTAGTTTCCTAATACTATTTATGTTGATTGCTTATTTAGTATCCTATGACTAACACTAAGTGTTGCATCTTATGATTTCTGATGAACGTATTTTTATGATGACTAAAATCATGATTTATCACTTATAGTTTTTATGTACACTTATGCACCAGAGACAAATTCTTTATGTTTCTGATCACATTTGGCCAATAAAGAATTATATTCTGTTCTGTTCTGTTCTACTCTACTCTACTCTACTCTACTCTACTCTACTCTACTCTACTCTACTCTACTCTACTCTACTCTACTCTACTCTACTCTACTCTACTTCATTCATTCTTTCATTCTTTCATTCATATCTTGGCCAGGTATTTCAAAAGAAATTCAAAAATGCCTCTTTGAGTTTTAAAATGTGCAATGATCCAAGAGATTTGATTCAAAGATTCAATCTGATAGGATGATTCAAGCGATTCACCTTGGAATCAATTGGAGCCTTGGTTTCTCCAAGACTTTGCAACAGTGCGAGTGGCCAATGACTTGCCATGAGTGGGACTACACCACATATTTATGTGAGACTATGATTTCCTTCCGAGGTCCTGTGTGAAATTTTAAAGGACCTATACATTAAGCCTATATGAGGGTCACCCCAATGAACCTATCACCACCTCATTGATTTTGGCTGGTCGTTAAAAAAAAGAAAAAAGTTGGGTCAGACATAGTTATGACAGATTGCCAGGAAATACAGGATAGACTGGGAGATTGAGAAATCATCCCAGTGGAAACCAGTGGCAAATCACTTCCATATTGTTCTCAAAAAAAATCCACATGCACAGTCCATGAGGTCACTAGGAACTGAGTGTCATTGAGTGGAATGTTAGCCTGGCCCTTTAGGATGAAAATGATAAGTTTTATGTGTCCCACCTACCTCCAACCCCCCAAAAAAGAATTTTAAAAAAAGATGTCATAATTCTCAACAACTGGGGTTGGAAAGGGCATTTGGGAACATTAAAAAAAGGAATAGAGACTGTGCCACAGGCTTGGAGATCAGAAACTCACAGCATATATAGTACAGGTTGTCCTCGATTTACAACCATAATTGAATCCAAAATTTCCATTGCTAAATGAGACAGTTTTGCAGGGGAGGGCTCCTGGGGGTTTGCAGGGGTTTGAAAGAACCTCTAGCTAAGATTCTGTGTAGTTCAGAGAATACCTAAATTCCACTCCTGGCTAACTCCGCCCCGCCCTCCCTGCCCTGCCCCTCCCACGAGTCCCCATGCGGCCTCTTTTTGATGCAGGTAAGTGCCGGGCGTCCACAGAGGCTTGGGGAGGGTGAAAAATGGGCCTACTGGAAGTTCAGGAAGGCCAGAAACATACCTCTGGAGCCTAGGGAGGCTGTTTTCACCCTCCTGGAGGCTCGAAGAAAGCCTCTGGAGCCCGGGGAGGGCAAAAATGCCTCCCCCTCCCGCCGTGGTGCAGGAGGCCAACTAGACCACACCCACCATGGCCATGCCCAACCAGCAACCAGGCAGAGAACCCCTGGCTAAAATTTTTGAAGCCCACCCCTGCAATTTTGCCCCATTTTGTGAGTTTTCTTGCCATCATTGCTAAGTGAATCACTGCAGTTGTTAAGTTAATAATACAGTTGTAAAGTAAATCTGGCCTCCCCCCTGGACTTTCCTTGTCAGAAGGTCACAAAAGTTGAATCATGTGACCCCAGGATACTGCAACGGTCATAAGTATGAATCAGTTGCCAAATGTCTGAATTTTGATCACATGAAGATGGGGGTGCTGCAAGGGTTGTCAGAGTGAAAACAGTCATAAGTCACTTTTTTCAGTGCTGTTGGAACTTTGAATGGTCATTAAACAAATGGTTGTAACTCGAGGACAGGCAGAAATCAAGAGAATGTAAAACAGTGAAGAGAGAAAGAGAGAGGGGGGAAGGGGGGGGAGGGAGAGAGAGAGAGAAAGAATGAAGTGTGTGTTGGAGAAAGAACTCCAAATGGGAACCTTTCCAAAACTGCAGCTGTGCCGGCCCATTAAAAAGCTGAAACTCATTTTGTTGCTCGACCTCATGCTTATTACCACATAACTATTCATCAAAGAAATTTCAGTGCAATTAATTAAATTATTCCCAGGCTTGTGCCATGGCATCGTTATTCCTGTATCAGCTTTCACTCATGTTCCTTTCAACTAAGACTACTATGCCAAGAGGCATCTCTAGAACGACCCAGCTGCCATAAAATTGCCCATATTGCTATTCTCATCTCTCACTTCTGGTTCCCCCCCCCCTCCTCAATTTCCATTTATTCTCCATGAGGAGTTTCTGGCCAACTTATTGGCAGGGACTCCTGCCAAGAGGGATGCAATGCAATTTACCTGCAGAGTTAACATTAAAATCAAAATCAGATGCAGCTAACCCGAAACTGCAATATAAAAAACATCATCATCATCATCATCATCATCATCATCATTATTACTATTATTATCAACAACAACAATAACAATAGTAGAAGCAATGGCATTTAGGCTTACACACTGCCCCATATAGCACTCTCTGAGTAGTTTACAATGTTGAAGCATTATTAGCATATTGCCCCCAACAACCTGGGTCCTTATTTTACCGACTTTGGAAGGATGGAAGGCTGAGTCAACTTTGAGCCCCATCAGGATCAAGCTCCAGGCTGTGGGCAGAGTTAGCCTGCAATATTGCATTCTAATCACTGTGCCACCAGGACTTAATAATACCACTGACGTTGACAAAATCACCATCAGTCAATTGCAAAAGGCAGCTTTACTCAGAACAGATTATATCAGAGGCGGTATTCAGCAGGTTCTGACCACTTCTGGAGAACCGGTAGTGGAAATTTTGAGTAGTTTGGAGAACCAGTAAATACCACCTCTGACTGGCCCCACCCCCAATTATTCTCTGCCTCCCGAGTCCCAGCTGATCGGGAGGAAATGGGGATTTTGCAGTAACCTTAGCCTGGAGAGGGGTGGGATTATATCCTGCAATGATATCATCGAAGAAAAACATCTGTCTATCTCAGCTCTTGGGAAGGACTTGATGGGTTGGAATCAAGTCCAACTCTTAGACCCTGAATTTAACTGTAGATTACCCATACATAATAACTTATCAGCACATAGCAAAAAATCTGGATGCCATAGCAAAAAATCTTGGACAACACTTAGAAAATCTGTGCATTGATAACATTTCCATCTGTCAATTGCAAAAGGCCACAATGCTTGCATCTGCACATACTTTATCCCGATACATTATGACATCCTCGGTTCTTGGGAAGAACTTGATGTGTATGAAGGCCAACACCAGCTAAAGAACTGGCAGCTGTGACTTCACATAGTTGTGAACAGATAATAATCATAATATAAAGAATCAAGAAAACAGCAACAGATGGCAAATGCCGTCTCTGCAAAGAAGCTGAAGAAATAGTGGGCCATCTAATCAGCTGCTGCAAGAAGATGACTCAGACCGACTACAAACAACGGCATGACAAAGTAGCAACTATGGTGCATCGGCATATCTACAAGAAATGCCACTTGCCAGCAAGCAAGAATTGGTGCTACCGTAAAATACCAATAGCAACAACACTTAGATTTATATACGGCTTCACAGTGCTTTACAGCCCTCTCTAAGCAGTTTTACCAAGTCAGCATATTGCCCTCAACACTCTGGGTCCTCATTTTACTGACCTCAGAAGGATGGAAGGCTGAGTCAACCTTGAGCTGGTGAGATTTGAACTGCCAAATTGCAGGCAGCTGGCAGGCAGCAGAAGTAGCCTGCAGTACTGCATTCTAACCACTGTGCCACAGCAGCTCAAAATAGACAAAATAACAAAAAATGAAGCCGCTGAAATGCTCTGGGACTTTAGAATTCAAACAGACCAGCACCTGCCATTAACGCCCGGCGTTAACAATTGACAAAAGAAAGGCGAAAAACTCTGGATAGGGATCATTGCAATACCTGGAGAAAGCAGGATATGGGAGAAAGAACTGGAGAAAATCACAAAATACAAAGACCTGCAAATAGAAGTAGAATGAGTGTGGCAAAAGAAAGCCAAGAAGTGCTAACGGTAACAAGCAGCTTGGATGCGATCCCAAAACATCTGGAGCACCATGTGAATACAATACAGTGAGTCATGTGCAGATCAGTACATTGGTGAAATAAAACAACCATTTCACAAACGCATGGTGCAACATAGGAGAACAAACCCATCAGGAAAAGATTCAGCACTCCATCTGCATTTGAAGGACAAAGGCCACTCTTTTGAAGAGAGCAAAGTCTACATTTTGGACAGAGGGGACCATTGGTGCGAAAGAGAAGTAAGGAGGGCATCTATGTTAAAACTGAGCAGCCCTCTCTCAACGGAAGGAGAGACACCACCCATCTCCTGCTTACGACACAATTGTCTCAGCGGTTCCAAAAAGATGCCACACCCATTTGCATTCTGATTCAGGTGGTCCTGAGGGCACAGATAAACCCCCAAGTGGCCTCAACAGCTCTCAGAAAGAGGGCAGTATTCAGCCAGTTCAAACCGGTAGCAAAAATCATGGGCACGCACACACACAAAGTGAGCGTGCAAGTATGTGGCGAACCGATAGTAACATAATGTGAAACCCACCGCTGGAGGGCCTACGACCAGATGACTGCAAAGGAATAGGATCCTTCCATCCTCCCCACTGTCCTGCCACAACCATTGAAATTTTTTGGATGAGAAGTGAAATGTTTTCAAGGAAAAGCAAAAAAAAGTCTAGTTGCACCTCTGAGTCCACCATCAGTTCGTTTGCAAAAGGAAAGTTTACTTGGAAGAGCTTACACCCTGTGACAATACTTTTTAACACCATCAAAAAACATCTGTCTATCCCTAGTCCTTGGGAAGGACTTAATAGGTGGATTAAAAAACGGCAAATCCAGTCTTAACTTCTAGCTGACTGTGCAACCAACCCTACTTCTAGAAGGCTCCTCCAGCAACAGGGACAGGGAATCAGTCATTAGGAACAGCTTTAAATTAAGTGTCTTCAGGAATGAAATATGCTCAGTAGGATTTTTTTTTTTTAAATGACCTAATGCTGTTTTGTTCATGCTTTGCTGATATCCATCTTGTAATTTCTTGGAGGTTTTCCCTCTCAAAAAAAACCCCACCAACTTTTATTGTTTTCTATCATATGCTTGATACGTTTTGCAGTGCTCTTTGGAAAATACATTATTCTCTAAGATGGCTGTCAGATCCATTAAGTAGACCAGACCATAAAACTAACTCCACAGGAAGGCGAGAATGACTCCTATGGAGGCTGGAATTAGTAACAAGAGCTTTCAAGTTTAATTGTGCTGTATCTCTTCCCCTTCTTATGTGCCATGAAAGAAGGGAAGTATTGGAGTCCTAATGGACAGTCACTTAAATGTGAGCCAACAGTGTGGTGCAGCTGCCAAAAAGGCCAACACAGTCCCAGACTGCATTAATAGAGGGATAAAAACAACAACATGTGAAGCGTTAGTACCGATTTATAATGCCTTGGTAATTATAACTTGGAATGTTGCATCCAATTTTTGCAGCCACAATATAGAAAGGAAGTTGAGATTCTAGAAAGAGTGCAGAGAAGAGCAACTAGGGTGATTAGGGATCTGAAGGTTAAAACATATGAAGACTCGAAATTTTGGGCCTAGACAACGTAGAACTTTGCCATCTTTGGTCTGAACTAAGCACAGTATATAAAATTATCTGCTACAATGTCCTACCAGCCAATGAATACTTCAGCTTCAACCAAAACAATACAAGAGCACACAATAGATACAAACTCAAGGTAAACCGATCTAAACTAGATTGCAGAAAATATGACTTCAATAATAGAGTGGTCAATGCCTGGAATGTACTACCTGACTCTGTGGTTTCTTCCCCAAATCCTCAAAACTTTAAGCTTAGACTGTCTACTGTAGACCTCACAAGTACGGCAAGTTTAGTGAAAACACACTTTTATAGCGTGACTACTATTTTGAGACAACCCAGGAGCAAAATACAGGACACGGAGGTTTTGTCATTGCAAACAGTGGTTTATATACAAATCTTCTATATGCAGACATACACGTGGTAGGCACATACCAGGCAATCAATCAATCTTCAACTCTACATGGAGAGCTACAATGCAGTTAGAACACAAGACGAGGAGAGAGATACATGAGGAGAGAGAGAGACGTCCTCTAATGGCCTCCCTTATATAGGCAGCTTCTTAAAGGGGCAATAACCCTGCTGACTCATCCTCAGTTCATCAACCCTGGTCCACAGCCTTACAGCAGCTGATCAGCTTTAAAACACCATTACACTGACAAGAAGGATTAGAGGTGACATGATAGCAGTCTTCCAATATTTGAGGGACTGCCACAAAAAAGAGTGGGGTCAACCTATTCTCCAAAGCACCTGAAAGGAGGACAAGAAGCAAAGAATGGAAAATAATCAAGGAGAAAACCAACCTAGAACTAAGGAGAAATTTCCTAGCAGTTAGAACAATTAATCAGTGGAACAACTTGCCTCCAGAAGTTGTTGGTGCTCCAATACCGGAGATTTTAAAGAAGAGATTGGACAATCATTTGTCTGAAACCTATAGAGTTTCTTGCCTGAGCAGGGGGTTGGAACAGAAGACCTCCAAGGTCCCTTCTGACTATTATTCTGCCTGAATGACTTCTGAATATTATCTGCTTTCTCAGGACTTAAAAATGTCTCAATCCCCTTTGCCTAGATAATAGCTTTTGCACAGTGGTGGGTTTCTACCAGTTCTACCCAGTTCAGGAGAACTGGTAGCGGCGGTGACAGGTGGCTCTGTTCACCAACCCGGATGTCATTATGGATGCTCTGTGCATGTGCGCTCACATTTGACCTCAACCTGATGCGGTAGCAAAGGTAAGTGAAACCCACTACTGCTCTTGCATCTTTCCAGGAAGGTCATCTTCTTTGCTTTCTAGAATGGCAGAGCATTGTGGCGCTGTTATCGTCTGTTACAAGTCTTTTCATCTTTCTAACACTCTAAATGCTGACCACCCTTCCCCATCCAAAGAGACCTTTAGGAAGGAGTTGCTTTCAAAGTCTTCCCTTGGAACTGAATAGAAGAAGGAGACACTTGACAAGTTGCCAGCCCCTGAATTGAATGAAAGACACAATGGACACATGCACTCATCCACCTGTCTCCACAGGTGGGGTTCAAACAGATTGAGGTGAGCTGTTCTGCTTTGTACAGGTATCGCCAAAATTGCCCAGAGGTTGAAAAGTTGTGGAGTTTCTGTCATTTGGGAGAAAGAAGCAAAATGTGTGAATATCCATGCACACATCTTGGCCACCTAAAAATAATGTAAATATGTATGAATATTTGAGTATCATACTCCTCCTCCTTTGGGAATTCCTTAGAAATTATCTTCTCCTTTGAAATAAATTCTGAAATCCAATCTTTTAAAATTAATTGACATAATAGAAGAAAAAACATGGGGAAGGAGGGAGGAGGGAGGATGGGAGGATGGGAGGAAGGAGGGAGGGAGGGAAGGAGGAAGGAAGGAAGGAAGGAAGGAAGGAAGGAAGGAAGGAAGGAGGGAAGGAAGGAGGGAGGGAGGGAGGAAGGAAGGAAGGAGGGAAGGAGGGAAGGAGGGAGGGAGGGAGGGAGGGAAGGAAGGAGGAAGGAAGGAAGGAAGGAAGGAAGGAAGGAAGTTCATATAAAAACTTCATTCCTGATGCTCTTTGTGTGCTGTGTGCTGGATGGTTTTGAAGTACTATGGGATATGATATGAATTAGGATAGGGGATTAACTTTCCTTAGTTTGCATTTTAATATGAGTTAAGTTTATTCACACTTCCCAAATTAATACATGAAGTGGAAAACAATAATCCTTTGGCTTCACATCTTTTCCAAATTTTGCCACACAGCTCTCTGATAAACACCCCCCCACACTTGCAGAAATGTGTACCAATCTGTATCAATGAGAGAAAACAGGCATATAGGGGGAAAAAATATGTTAGGAAATGAGTCTAACCAAAAGAAAAGTGCCTGTTTGGAAAAATTACAGAAACACTGAATGGAAATTGTCAGGCAGACTTTTAAAGAAACATTTGCTAATAGCAATAGCACTTAGATTTATATACCTCTTCACAGTGCTTTACAGCCCTCTCTAAGCGGTTTACAGAGTCAGCATATTGCTCCCAACAATTTTTCTGACCTTAGAAGGATGGAAGGCTGCGTCAACCTTGAGCCTTGTGAGATTTGAAGTGCCAAATTGCAGTCAGCCAGCAGTCAGCAGAAGTAACCTACAGTACTACATTCTAACCACTGTGCCACTGCAGCTCATGGAGGAAGAAGCAGGACAGAACAAGCGTATTTTGCAAAGATGGTTATGTTCAGACAAAGTGGAAGAAGAGAATTTCATCCATTCCTATCATCTACTTCTAGCCTGTATGGTTAGACTATTCTGAACATCTGAATCAGATGATGCTGAGAAGAACCAGGAGAGTGCCCTAGTTAAGATCCTGGTTTCAGGCCTGGAAGCCATGTTTTGAATTGGACCTCCAGGCCTGCCACATTTAGTGCTTTGGGAAACTGGGAGGGGGGATTGTATGGAGCTGGGGAGATATATAGCCATAGTAACATTCCTTTCTCTGGGAATCAAGGACATCCTGCCCTGCACCTGGATGGTGTGAGTGGGAGGCATCTCCACTTGGGATGGTGGATTGATTGGGCCGTGTGATGGACTTGTGGGTGCTGGGCAGGGACTTGGATTTTCATTTGGGTGGGGAAAACCTGAAAGCTTTCAGATTCAGGTTTTTCCAGAAGTGCCAATTATGACATCTCTAATAAAATGGAACTTCAAGGAACTTCGAGCCTCGGAGTCTTCTTTCATTGGGGGTGTTACTTGGAACCCTGACACCTGGACTTGAACCAGATTAAATTCTTGCTTAAGTCTCAGTGGAACATAGAACCTATAGAGTGTTTTTGAGATAGTCATTGTCTCTCTCAGGCCAATTTTCTTCTGCCAATTACAGGTAGTCCTCGCTTAACAGTTCAGAGACTGATGTTATAAAAGCACTGGATAAGGAAGCATATGACTTATCCACAGAGTTGCAGCTTTCCACGGCATTCCCGTGAGCATGCAATTCTGTTTTAGGCACGTGCAATTACAATGGCCACAGCCATTGCAGATAGTCCTCAACTTACAATCACAGTTGGGCCCAAAATTTATGTTGCTAAGTGAGACATTTGTTAGATGAGTTTTGCCTCGTTTTATTACCTTTCTTGCCACAGTTGGTAAGTGAATCACTGTGGTTGTTAAGTGAATCTGGTTTCCCCATTGACTTTGTTTGTCAGAAGGTTGCAAAAGGTGATCACCTGACCTTGGGACACTGCAACCATCATAAATGTGAGTCAGTTGCTAAGCATCTGAATTTTGATCATGATGCTGCAACGGTCCCAAGTAAATTTTTTCAGGGACTTTGTAACTTTGAACTGTTCAAAGTCAACTGTTATAAATTGAGAACTACCTGTATAATGGTCACAGCATCCCATGGTCATGTGATCAACATCTGCTATTTGGGGAAGTTGACAGGAGGTCAAAAGTGGTGATCCCTAATGATTGTGTGGGATGCATTTGTTTTGGGTTTTTTTTTTAATTTAACATTTTAGTATTTAATAGCCATGACCTTAACTGCTGTTACTGGTGTTTTAAGTCAGTAGGGACACATGACATTGAATCAGCAGTGCTATTCAGCAGCTTCTGACAGGTTCTGGAGAACCGGTAGTGGAAATTTTGAGTAGTTCGGAGAACCAGCAAATACCACCTCTGGCTGGCCCCAGAGTGGGGTGGTAATGGGGATTTTGCAGTATCCTTCCCCTGGAGCGGGGTGGGAATGGAGATTTTGCAGTATCCTTCCTCTGCCCACCAAGCTACGCCCACAGAACCGGTAGTAAAAAAAATTGAATTCCACCACTGCATTAAATTTTATTATTTTACCTGCAATTCCTTGTGGCACGGAGTGGGATTTTCTTCTACACCTCTACTGATGCAGCTCAAGAATGCATTAACTTTATTGGCTGCTGCAGCACATTACTGCTCATGCTTAACTTGTGTTCAGTTACTTGGACACTTGTAGGAAAAACACGCTGGAACCGTAATAATAAACAAATGTACAAATGAGAAAACCACTCTGGAAATTGGGTCCCTCTCGATGCTTGATTCCGATGCATTTTATTTCTCCCATTATTCCACGTTGCCATTCACATACCAATGCAGGATATGACCGGGCTGAGCCAGAGGGAGGGGTCAAACGTGTCATAAGTCACAACTCCCTGCGTTCCCGCAAGAGATCTAATCTAAATCCAACCCACCTTGAATGCCTTTCTTATCTCCCACTCATTTCCCTTGACTGCCAGTTGGTCAGATTCTTGTTAAGAGAGCTTAAGCTTGCAATAAATCTTTACACTCATTTGAACTGCCTGAATCTCCTGATTTCCCCGGTGCTTGACAATCCAGATGGGTTGAGTGTGAATAGGCAGATTGAATTTGCACACACAATTAAGGCAGTGTTTGAGGTCTTAGAAAATCCATCTGTGAAGGTGGGATCCTTGGCATGCATGCACCATGTTGGCTTCTCCTTCCACTCACTCCAAACTGCAATTCTACCCAAATGTAGGCCAGATTTCCCAAAGTGTCCAAGCTTCATCACTTGCTTTGATTGTGACATTTAATAACCAGATTTCCAGATGGCGCGGGGCGTTGGTAGGGGATCAAAGCCATCCCTTTGAGAGTGCATTGGACACATGTGGGATTTATTTGCCACAAGAAAGAAAACCACCATGTTTCAGTTCCCTACCATTCTTCGTAAAAATACAGACATGGCCCTTTGCTTTCACACAGATGATATCAATTGTGAACCTCAGTTTGGTTCTCAAGTTCCATCCAAGCTAGCCCTGATTCTCGCTGTCCCATTAGCAAGCCCTTTCTTGCCAGTGAGATTCTTGTAATTGGATGGGCATCTTCTTTTCTTTTCTTTTTTTTAAATGAAGGCCAGTTTATATGAGATATGATAAGACTACTGTAAAGTGTCCCGAAGGTGCTTTTTCAAGAGGTACCTGGACTTTCTTGTTTTGCTTTGAAAATGTTTCGCTTCTCATCCAAGAAGCTTCTTCAGCTCTGACTGGATGGTGGAGAATGGAAGGATTCTCCCTTGAACAGGGGTGTCAAACTCAAGGCCCAGGAGCTGGATTCGGCCTGCAGGGTGATTAGATCTGGGCCATGGGTCTGCACTGGAAACAGCGAAGGACTGGCCCACAGTGCCTCTGCCAGTGAGGGCCCACTGTGTCAGTCCTCCTGGGCTCTCTTTTGGGCTGCACCGGCTTCCTGCCACCTCTGCCAGCGAAAACGGAGCTCAGGGAAGCCGCACGCAGCCCTCCTGAACTCCTTTTTCACTGGCAGAGGACTGTAGGAGGCCATCACGGCCAAAAAATGGAGCCTAGGAGGACTGTTGTGGCCAAAAATGGAGCCTCAATGAGTGACATCGAGCTGGCCATGCCCCCCCCCCGCCCCCGCAGGTCAAAAACAACCCTTGGTGTTGAGCCTTGATGGTGCAGTGGACTAAGTGCTGTTATGTAGCACTTAGCTGCCAGCTGCCTGCAATTAGTGCGAGTTCAAATCTCAGCAGGCTCAAGGTTGACTCAGCCTTCCATCCTTCTGAGGTAGGTACATTGAGGACCCGGATTGTGGGGGCAATAAACTGACTTTGTAGAAACACTGCTTGGGGGGGGGGGGCAAAAGCCCAAATAAGCAGGTATTTATAAAAGAATGGAGGCTATTGCTATAAGTGCATTGTAAGCCACCCTGAGTCTTCGGAGGAGGGAGGCATATAAATTGAACTAATAAATAAATAAATAAATAAACCCTGATGTGGCCCTCAATGAAATCAAGTTTGACATCCCTGCTCTAGAAGAATGCAAATGACCAGCTGTCTTCAAGGTATACAAATCCTTCCATTAGTCTTGTGTCCCTTTGTGCCCACAAGTCCATCCCACCTTGAATTACATTGACTCCTATTTACCACCAATATTCTTGCAATAAACCTTTACATTCATTTGAACTACCTGGAGTTCCGATTTTCCCCGGGCCTGACACACCCAAGCTCAAAAAACACCAAGAACATTTTATTTCAACCCTACAAATATTTTCCTCTACTGGTATATATAACATTTTACTTAACCTTTCACAAAGTTGGTTTTACCTATGTTAATTATTGAATTGAATATTGAATTTAATGGTGGGTTTTGTTGTACGCCACCCAGAGTCACTGTGTGTGAGATGGAAAGCCACACAAATTTGATAAAAATAAATATAATCTTCATCATTACAACTAGCGAACATACATTCATGCAGGGGTGAAATCCAGCAGGTTCTGACAGGTTCTGGAGAACCGGTAGCAGAAATTTTGAGCAGTTTGGAGAACCAGCAAATGCCACCTCTGGCTGGCCCCAGAGTGGGGTGGGAATGGAGATTTTGCAATATCCTTCATGCAGGAGTGGGCAGGGAATGGGGCTTTTGCAACATCCTTCCCCTGGAATGGGGTGGGAATGGAGATTTTGCAGTATCCTTCCCCTGCCACACCCACCAAGCCACACCACGCCCACCAAGCCACACCCTCAGAACCGGTAGTAAAAAAAAATTGGATTTCACTACTGCATTCATGGTCACATTATCATATTTTGGGCCCCTGACAACCAAATTACCTGTACAACCAGTTGCAATGTTGTAAATGTGATTTGGTTGTTAAGGGGGCAGCCAAATCACTGGGAACTTCAAACTTTTTTTCTTGCCATTTTCTGGCAGAAAAGGCACAAAACAGCACTGGATATGTTGGAGTCACAATGACCACATGGTTTGCTTAACTGTCATGTGACTGGCTTAATAACCACAGTGACTCAAACAATGATTGTCATAAAAACGTTTGCAAAATCAAGCCAGCTCATGTGATAATCTACTTGGAGGCTTCCAAAATTCCAAGGTCAACTGTGGTTTGTAAGTCGAGGACTACCTGTAGAACGTTGTGTACAAGTAAACTGTTGGCAAAAGATTGTACAAATGTTGTGTATATCTCTCTGTAAAAGCTTCTTTTCCACACGGACAAGACGGAGAGAGATAATGTGTAAAAAACTGGTTACCAACTTCATTATAGTGGAAATATAATAAGGACAAGCGAACACTTCCCCATATAACACGGGCTTGTTCAATTAATATTCCATTTGATTTGATATTCATAAAACTGTGAATCTGTGTTACAAAGATCATTGCTGTTTAATGATGAGACCGAGCTTTTGAATTATACACCAAAAATTGGAATTGATCATTAAATCAGAAGTAATGGATCTCTTGCACGTTGGCAATGGCAAAGATGGCAATTATTAAAAATGGGAAGGATAAAACTATTCTTGACTTACAATCCTGGATTATAGATATTTATGAACTAGAGCTTTATCAATGCGATCGAAATACTGATGAATATGATTTCATGTGCTCAAGGCTTTGTGATTGATTTCAAAAAAACAGGCAAAGTGTATCCTCTGTATGCATTGTAATAGTCTCTATTTGTGTGTGTGTGTGTGTGTGTGTGTGTGTGTGTGTGTGTGAGAGAGAGAGAGAGAGAGAGAGAGAGAGAGAGAGAATATTTGTCTTTTTCTTTCTTTTTGGGGCATTAAAACTAAAATCATGAGCTGTAAAAGTGACGGCACCCTGTTTCAAGCAGAATAGTTACAGCAGTGATGCTTAACCTTTTTGATGCCAATGCCCAACTTGATTGGTGCACATGGCCAAACGCCCCAAATGCAATGCAAGTACCCCCCCTGTGCATGCACACACATCCCTGCGTATGCACCCTGCCTACCCATGCATGTGCCCCACCCCCCCACACATGTGCCCCAGGTGCCTCCCCCATTCCCCATTTTGGCTTCCAGGTTGGTGCAGGAGGCTTTCCAGGCAAAAAACGGGGCACGGGGAGACTCCTGTG
Organism: Masticophis lateralis; assembly: GCA_030761175.1. NCBI lineage: Eukaryota > Metazoa > Chordata > Lepidosauria > Squamata > Colubridae > Masticophis > Masticophis lateralis. The sequence goes on from JAUDYJ010000001.1 coordinate 15,227,520, forward strand.
CCCCATTTTGGGCCTGGGAAGCCTCTTGCATCAACCTGAACCCCCTGCGCATGTGTTTTGTCCCCCGTGCATGCACACGCGCATTCCCCACATGCACCCCACCCCCCACGCATGCACAACAGAGACCCGAAGACCAGCTGGTTGGTGGGAGGCACGCGTGCATGTGCAATGCAACTGGGCTGGAGTGAAGGCTGGCATGCCCGCGGAGAGGGCTTTGCGTGCCACCCGTGGCACACGTGCCATAGGTTCACCATCACGGAGTTAGGGACTCTTAGTGTAGTCCTTGCAGGTCGTGGTGAAAAAAGTCAAAATGGCAGCTCCCACGATACCACTGAAACCGTCCCCCATAATTATGTGCATTATTTAATTAAAAAGGGGAGTCAAAATTACATTTGTGTAGGTTTTTTTTCATCCTCAAAGCACTCTCTTTAAGGGAAAAAAATATTCTACAAAGTTTTCTTTGCAAACAGTTAGACCTTATGCCCTTTCATTTAGTGACCCCTCAAAGTTGCAACGGCATTGAAAAAAGTGACTTATGACCAGTTTTCACATTACAAACCTTTGCAGCATCTCTAAAGCGAGATGATCAAAATTGGCAACTGGCATGTATTTTAGGGCAGTTGCACTGTCCTGGGGTCATGTGATCCCCATTTGTAACCTTCCCAGCTGGCTGCCAACAAGCAAAGTCCATGGGGGAAGCCAGATTCGCTCAACAACCACACCGTTCATTTAACAACTACATTGATTCATTTAACGACTGCCGCAAAAAAGGTTGTAAAATGGGACTCATCTCACTGAACAACTGTCTTTCTTCAAGGCTCAATCGTGGTTGTAAGTCAAGGAGTAACTGTAGTTTCCATATGGTTTTCATGACAGCAATAGAATAGAATAGAATAGAATAGAATAGAATAGAATAGAATAGAATAGAATAGAATAGAATAGAATAGAATAGAATAGAAGAACAGAGTTCGAAGGGATCTTGGAGGTCTTCTAGTCCAACCCCCTGGTTAGACAGGAAACCCTACACCACTTCAGACAAATGGTTATCCAATATCTTAAAAATCTCCAGTGTTGGAGCATTCACAACTTCTGGAGGCAAGTTGTTCCACTGATTAATTGTTCTAACTGTCAGGAAATTTATCCTTAGTTCTACATTGCTTCTCTCGTTGATTGGTTTCCACCTTCTTGTCCTGCCTTCAAGTCCTTTGGAGAATAGCTTGACATAGTCTAAAGGTTACAGAATTGGTTGGAGTTGGGCAGCATCCACAGTGAATAAAATAAATAAATAGCTAGAAGCAAGATTGAGGGTTTTATGGAAGTTACAAAATGACTGATGGATTACCTAGAGATATGGGCAGATTTAGGACAATATAGAAAATCTGGCGTTTGAACCACCATAAAGAAGAATTTAAGGGACGTGATGGCTCAGTGGCTAAGATGCTGAAATTATCGATCAAAAGGTCAACAGTTCAGCGGTTCGAATCCCTACTACCGCATAACAGGGTGAGCTCTCGTTATTTGTTCCAGCTTCTGCCAACCTAGCAGTTAGAAAGCACATTAAAAATGCAAGTAGAAAAATAGGGACCACCTTTGGTGGGAAGGTAACAGTGTTCTGTCCACCTTTGGCTTTTAGTCATGCCAGCCACAGGACCACAGAGACGTCTTCGGACAGCACCGGCTCTTCGGCTTTGGAACAGAGATGAGCATCACCCCCTAGAGTCGGGAACAATTAGCACATATGTGCAAGGGAGACCCTAACCCTTAAAGAAGAATTAACTTTTCAGTGCTTACAATCCAACTGAAAAGTTATCTCAATTTTGGGGTGGGGGCCCCAGAAACACAGTGGAGAATCCTGAAAGATCATTTGGTCCAACTTTATGAGGAAATTGGATAAAATGACTACTGAAACCCTGCATTTTTCTTTCTTTAGATGCCCCCAGAAGTTAATATATTTTTATCCATGTTTTCCCAGTTTGACAATTCTAGTTTGGCAACATGCTGGCTGAGGAATTCTGGGAGTTAAAATCCATACATCTCCCACTGGATGAGCAGGAAAATCACTGTTTTATATGATAGAAATCACATCCTAGAGAGGAAGGATTATCCTAGAGAAATCACATCCTAGAGAGGAAGAATTATCCTTTTGCACCACTTTTCAGGCTTCCTTGCCAACTGTAATATATGCAGCTGACAAATTACCTCACCAAGCCACTTTCCCAGACTTGTGGTGTCAACAAAATTAATGTGACATTTACAGCTACTTTGAGAGTCAAGACAAAACCGCTTACATTATTCCATGGAAGGCAACATGAGATGGAATTATTTAGTTGACAAAATCTAATTAGGTGTAAATTATTGCCGGTTCTCTGAATTAAACAAGCTTTCCTCAGACATGTATTTCCATTCAAACATGGAGTTCAGTGGCATTCTATTGAAATCTTAGAATGTTCAACTTTTTTTGCCCCCAGGCTAAAGATTCATAAAAAGACATAATGCTTAATAAATCTTCACCTGTCCCTGCCTTCCTATCATTTGTCAATTTTTGTTGTTGGGCTATTAATTTCTTCCTCCATGGTAATTTTCAAAGGACCCATCCCTCCAACCCAACTCTCAATTTGCTTTTATCAGGAAATTGCTTATATTGTCACTTGGAGGTGAACGGAAGGAAATTTCCCTCCCCTCTACAATTAAGGATTCTGGACTCACCCCTGTAATTTTATTTAGACCTGAGGAAATAAAGGAAGGAAATTAAGTGAGCTGACAAAATGACATGCCCGTACTCATTAATTTAAAGTTGCCAAGATCTTAAAGTCTGGTTTCTGATTTTTAGATTCTTTCCTAAGAACTTAAGGGGAAATTTAAAATTTCAGGAAAAAAGGCCAGAAATCAAAGAAAAACAGTGCTTCAGTGCTTCTACTACTCTGGGTAAATTCTATTAGATGGGAATAACTTTTGTTCCATTCAAAATTTCAATGAAAATTTCCTGCAGTGTTGTAGAAACCAAAAATCTTTATCTCTTCATGTGTTTTTCTGAAGACAAAGACATTTAAAATTGCAAATACACTCGGGATGCATTGAGGATAAGAAACTAATTGTTTCGGACAAAAACGGCACAAATATAATTGATCAGAAAAAAATACACATGTGCATGCATATGGTTACGTGTACGTGTACCTACATAGATGAATTTTCATGATGATTTTTAAAAAAACTGACACAAAAAAAGAAAATGACTACATTTCAAGGGTGGGCTGGGAAAATGAGGAAATGATTAAATTTGATGGATTGGAACACTCTAGCTTCTCCCCTTGATGAAGACATATAGATTCTGATGGGGATGCTTTTAATCACGATAGAAGCATTTTATTAAGAACACCCTGTACAAAAGACAAATAATGCATTCAACCCCTGGATCCAAGAAAAAATATGTATCTCTCCTGATAAATCTGTGTAACACTTCAAATTAAAATTCTAAAAGATGTTTGAGAAGATACAGATATTAGAACTTAATATCTGCACCTCCCCGGAGCGACATTTTTCCTGGGCTCATGCACAACCACACACAGTTGTTATGTTTATATCTCACACACTCCAAAGCACCTTTTGAATACTGAAATTGAAACACAGCACATCCTTATCTCTTTAGTGTTTTCCTAGTGGCACGGAACATCCGCAGTTACCTTTCAGCCACAAAAGCAATACAGTTGGGGATCCAGAGACTAACCCTCCGTAAAGCTTTACTTCCCTAAGTACTGCTCTCAAAGTGAACTGTGACTTGAACCTTTCAAGGAATAACAGAAAAACAAAATAGCAGAGTTGAAAGGGACCTTGGAAGACTTCTACTCCTACCTCTTTCTCAAGAAGGAGACTCTATACCAGTGATGGCGAACCTTTTAGGCACTGCGCACGCACACATGCCCAAACTGAAAGGTGCACGTGTGTGCACACTTGCATGAATATGTGCACATATATGTGCATGCACGTACTTGAACAAATGTGCACATATGCAGATGTGAATGTGCGCATACGAAGGCATGTGTGAATGTGCATGTCAGATATATGCATGGACATGCACAGACATGCACAGAGAAATGCACGGACATGTGTACATGCGTAGCAGAGACATGAAGACCAGGTGGCCAGCGGGAGGCAGGGCATCCCAACACCGGCAGCGCAGCAAGAGGTAAGACCTTTTTCTTTCATGATCTTCAGTTTCGTCATTTGCAGGGAAACAGAAGCCCACGAAAGAAACACCATGGAGATCTGATCTGGGGCGAAAGTGCATGTGCCAGCAGAGAAGGCTCTATACCGTTCCAGACAACTAGCTCAGAGGTGGGCTTCAGCCGGTTTGGGCAAACCAGTTAAGATTCTGCACAGTTTGGTGAACCGGCAAATCCCACCACAGGCTGGCTCTGCCCTGTCTGCCCCACCCCACCCAGTCATGCCTCATCTTGCCCACTTGTCCAGCATAGAGGCTGCTGCTCCCTGTCTGGCTCCCTCACTTGCCTAAACCACATGGTCTCTGCAGGCCAGCCAGCTTGCCTGCCTTCGCCACCATGGCTGCATCCCACACAGCGCTCTCCCTGTGGCCCAGCTAGAGGGCCCTGATCTGCCTGGGTGAGCCTGAGAGCAATGCCCAAATTCTGGCCTAGCTGTCTCCCTTATGGCCCAGTCAGCTTGCCTGCCTTCCGCCAGGGCTGCATCCAACGTAGAGCTCTCCCCCGGCCCAGCCAACTTGCCTGTCTTTTCCCAGGACTGCATCCAATGCAGTGCCCTCCCCGCGGCCCAGCTAAGTGGCCCTGATCTACCAGGGTGAGCCTGCAAGTAAGGCCCAAATCCCGGCCTAGTTGTTTCCCACATAGACATGCCCACTTGCCTGCCCACCACACGGCGGCTGCAGCCCAGCTCTCCACCTCAACTGCCTTCCTTCGCCGATCTCCACTCCTCCTCGCTCGCCTAGACTAAACTCGACCAGCTACCTCAGCTTGCTCCCACCCGCTCCAGCAGCAGAAGCCTCGAGGCAGAGGTAAGAGCGGCCAGGCGGCTCCTCAGGAAAGCAGGGCTGGAAAGGTTGCTTGTCTCCAAAGCTTCCTGTTTCTCTTACCCTCCACCTCCTACTGCTTCTCTAAGCCTCGGTCCATTTCTCTCCATCTGCCTCCTATCGTTTTTCTCCCTCTACCTCCTACCGCTTCTCTCAGCTTCAATCCATTTCTCTGCCTCCTATCATTTATCTCCCTCTGCCTCCTGCCACCTCTCGAGGTCCGAGACAAAGCGCCTGGTCTGGGCACACAGCCCACCATGATGGAGCCCTTCCCAGGGAGCAAAGCCTTGAATGACCTGATCTGTCCCAAAGGCCTTGAGGAGCTCCAGACTTTCCACACATCTCTGCTGGCCCTGGCCTTCAAATCCCAATGGGGCCAATGCCCAGTGATGGTGGCACTCTGGGAGGGCAGGTGGATGTCCTGGGGCTACTTGCATGCAGTGCAGTGGAGCAGCAGTCTTGGCCCAGCACAGTGTCTCTCCTGAGGGCCGTCCACCATCAGCCTTACCTACACAGGTAGCCATGCGCTGGCCGTGTTGGGATCTGAAGGGCAGGACATTCAGGCTGGCAGAGGTGCATGGAAGCTCTAGAAGATAAGGCTAACGCCAACGGCAGGGGAGACCTGTTGCGTTCAGCCGAAGAGCCGCCTCAGGCGGACATGGTGAGGCTTGCTCATCTTTTGGGCCTGGCACACTCGGCTTCTGCAACTGCTGCCCACTCACCTTCCCCCCCCCACCTCGGGAACCACATCCAGCCTGTGACAGGAGGATGGGCCACTTTGTGGCTGGGCCTGCCAGTGGGTCAATGGGCTGCCCTTGGGGGAGATGCCACGCTGGGGGCGAGACTGCTGCTCTGTTGTGCTGCACACATACCACTGCCAGGCACTGGCCCCATTGGGATCTAAAGAGCAGGGCACGCCAGCCAGCGGAGGCAGATGGAAAATCTGGAGCTCCTCGGGGCCTTCGGGACAGATCAGATTGTCCAAGGCTTTGCTCCCTGGGAAGGGCTCCATCATGGTGGGCTGTGCTCCCAGACCAGGCACTTTCTCTCGGCTTCCCGCCTTGCATTGAGTGGCAGGAGGAGGCAATGTGTGACCGGGAAGGCTGCTTGCAGTTCTTGCAGTCAAAGCTGAGATATCTGAGAACCTGAAGTGTTCTGCCTTGAGGAGAAGGTTGAACTAGAAGACCTCCAAGATACCTTCTAGCCTGTGATTCTAAATGTGTGTGTGTGTGTGTGAGAGAGAGAGAGACAGAGAGAGGGGGGAAGGGAGGAGGAGAGGGAGATGTGGCTTCTTTGAGGTGCATTTTGAAGACGTGTCAAGAGAAATGCTAAAAGGGCAATCATTTTGGGATTAAATTCCAAATGAAATTGGGTCTTCAGGGTAAGGAGACATGAAGTAAGTTCAACTGCAGGTTTCTAAAAACCTTATTAAAATGAATGTCTAGAGGCAGCTCTTTAACACATTAGTCCAGAGGGAGCGAAAGAGATAGGATCCCAATGAAGGTCCCCAAAACTTCTGGAGACAAGCAGTTCCATTGGTTAATTGTTCTCACTGCCAGGAAGTTTCTCCTTAGTTTTAGGTTGCTGCTCTCTTTGTTCAGTTTCCATCCATTGCTTCTTGTTTTGCCTTCTGCTGCTTTGGGAAATACATTGTTCCCCCCCGCCCCCCTTTCTTTCTGGCAGCTCCTTAAAAGCCTGTTGCCTATCACACTCTTGGGCGCCATTTCCTCCTTTCAGTGGTCCATGAAAGTACATCTATAGTATGTAGATGCAGATAATAAAGTCAAAAAAAGGTGAACAACATTTTTACAGAACTACAGATACGTTGAGGCCGGCGTGACAACATGTGGCTGGGAGAGGAGGGGCCGGGTGAGACACCCCTTGACATGGGTGATGTTGAGTTGGCCACGCCCACCCAGCCACATGACCACCCAGCCACGCCCACCCAGCCAGTCATTAGGGCAGAGAACTGGTTGTTAAAAAAATGAATCCCACCATTGAACTAACAGACAAATGGGAGAAATAGCCCATGTGAGGGAGATTCAGAACTGAAATAGGGTTCTACAATGATTATGGGGATGTGGGCTGTGAAAATAACCATCCGAAGGAGGAGAAAGAGCCACATCACAGCCTAGACAAAAATTAAAGAAGAGATATGTCAACCCACAGGAGGAATGGGGACAGAGAAAGCATCTCAGAAGGAACCCTCCCTACTTTTCTGGAAAGTAAAGACAAGAGACGAGATGTGGGAAATGATTCAAAGTGCAAAATTCTCTTCCTTTAACCTTACCCTCCTCTGGTTTTACCATAGTCAACTCTAGTTGAATTCAGTGATGGGATTCAAATAATTTAACAACCGGTTCTCTGCTCTAATGACTGTCTGGATAGTCATGGCCATAGTGAGCATGGCCAGGGGGTGTGACAGGCAGCACTTGGCCTCCTGCACCCCCCTGGGAGCAAAAAAGGGCCATGGGGGTGGGGGGAGGAGCCATGTTTCTCCCCTAGTGCCCCGTTTTGGGCCTAGTAGGCCTCCCTGCAGTCTCCTAGTCTCCCTGCAGTCTCCATGGGGCACATGGGGACTCCTGGAAGGAGCGGGGAGAGGTAGGGCCAGTCAGCAATTTAACAACCAGTTCGCCTGAACTGGCCCAAACCTGCTGGATGCCACCACTGGTTGAATTACTAGACTGGTCTCTCTAAAACCAGAATTCCCAATCATTCCTGATGAAAAGCCAATAATTTAGTGCAGGATTCATTTGTTTAATGGAGTGTTTCTCAACCTTGGCAACTTGAAGGTGTGTGGATTTCAACACCCAGAATTTCCCAACCTGCGTACTAGGAGTTGAAATCCACAGTCTTAAGAGTTGCCAAGATTGATAAACTCTGGTTTAATGGACTCTTGCCAGACAAGGTGGGATGCATTACAAACTGGCTTGTCAATTTCATGTCTCTGTCTTGGCTCATTTAAGCAAAACATTGCTCCTGACAAACATTTCAGCAGCTAATTTGTAATCATAACCCCTTATTGCCATAGCTGTAATTCACTGTTGAAACAAAGCAAGCTATTTAAGCGCAGACAAAGGGCACTTTGTGATCAATTAAACACTGTTCTTTGACAAGCTCTACCAAAATTAGCATCAAGAGACATTGCCAAGTTCAAATAAACGGAAGGATTGGCTGGGAGTAGGGAAGGTGATGCAATATTTTGAATTGTTTTGCTTTACAACTTAGATCCTAATCCTCGCGTGTCCCAGTTATAGACAAATTTATGCAGTTTTCTTGGCAATAATATGAAAAGGATTTACCACTGGTTTTCTTTTGCTTTTCATTTCCAAATGTGGTCTGGAGCCCCGGGAATTGCTAGAAGTCTCTCAACTACATACCAATGAGGGCCGATCTTTCTTAGCTTTCAAGATCAAATGAACAAAAACCAAACAAAATTGGCAGGGAACTGCCCCCGATGATAGACTTTTAGATGAATGCATCTCATTTCATTTGAGCCCAACATTTCTAGCGACTGTGCGAACACACGTAAAGGTACTCCTTGACGTACGACCACAATCGAGCCCGACACTTCTGTGGTTAAGTGAGACATTTGTTAAGTGAGTTTTGATCCCATTTTACAATCTTGCTTGCCTCAGTTGTTAAGTGAATCACAGTTGATAAGTGAGTAACCCAGTTCTTACATGAATCCGGCTTCCTCCCTTGACTCTGCTGGACAGAAGGTCGCAAACGGGGATAACACAATTTTGGGATGCAGCAAGTGTTGTAACTGTGAACAAGTTGCCAAGTGTCTGAATTTTGATCATGTGATCGTTGGGACACTGCAAAGGTCAAAACTGAAAAACGGGCATAAGTCATTTTTCTCAGTACTGCTGTAACTTTGAACAGTCACTAAATGAACTGTTGTAAGTTGAGGATACAATCAAGATCAAGTGAGGTACTAATACCACTCTATAAAGCCATAGTAAAACCACACTTAGGATATTGCATCCAGTTTTGGTCACCAGACTATAAAAAAGATGTTGAGACTCTAGAAAAAGTGCAGAGAAGAGCAACCAGGATGATTAGGGGATGGAGCTAAAACATATGAAGAACGGTTACAGGAACTGAGCATGGCTAGTCTAGTGAAGAGGAGGACCAGGGGAGACATGATAGCAGTGTTCCAATATTTGAGTGGCTGCCACAGAGAGGAAGGGGTCAAGCTATTTTCCAAGGCACCCGAAGGCCAGACAAGGAATAATGGATGGAAACTGATCAAGGAGAGAGTCAACCTGGAAACAAGGAGAAATTTTCTGACAGTGAGAACAATCAACCTGTGGATCAGAAGTTGCCTTCAGAAGTTGTGGGAGCCTCATCACTGGAGGCTTTCAAGAAGAGACTGGACTGCCATTTGCCAGAAATGGTGTAGGGCCGTGATGGCGAACATATGGCACGGGTGCCATAGGTGGCACACGGAGCCATATCGGTGGGCACGCGAGCTCAGCTCCAGCACGCATACGTGTGCCAGCCAGCTGATTTTCGGGCCTTCTGGGCCCACCAGAAGTCAGGAAACACACTGTTTCTGGCTTCCGAAGAGCCTCTGGGGGGTGGGGAAGGCCATTTTTGCCCTCCCCAGGCTCCTAGAAAGACTCTGGAACCTGGAGAGAGCAAAAAAGGGGCCTACTGTGCCATCATGTGCCAAAAGTGGGGGGAGAATGGGGGGGTGGGGCGCATAGAATTATGGATGTGGGCATGCGTGCATGTGACCCCATCATGCTCCCCCCACTTTTGGCACACGATGGCAAAAAGGTTAGCCATCACTGGTGTAGGGTCTCCTGCTTGGGCGGGGGAGGGGAGGTTGGACTAAATGATGTTCAAGGTCCCTTCCAACTCTGTTAAATCTGAACATTGTTGTCTTGAAAGCAATATGTCAACAGGGTACCAATGTTTTTTTTCCCCCAACTACCTGGTGTAACTTATCACTTCGATATTTCCAGGTGAGTTCCACTGAAGTCAAATCACGTTCCAAGCTGCTTAGCTTCTCAAGGTTAATCTAGATCCTTTTGATGTTGCCTGCCTTTCCCTAATAGACATTTTTCAAACCATCTGTTGACACCAACTATTGATTTATAACTGGGCTTATATGCACCTTCATGCATATTTGTTCCTAAGATGCATCACTTTAAATGAATAACTTTTATCTTCATATTTTTGTATACCCTTTTCTTTACACATGATTTTATTGTAAACCTGTGGGGTTTTTTCCAAGTGTAAACATCGAAACGCGATAGAATTCCGTTCCTGCAGAGGTTTAGGGAGATACAATGAAATGAGCTCTCATTAAAGTGTTAAATGGATAACCTTCTCCTCTCTTCCTAATTGTGACTATATACTGTATTTTTTGTAGTATAAGACACACTTCCCCGCCCCCAAAAAAGAGGATGAAAATCTGGGTGTGTCTTATGCAATGAATGCAGCTCCGCCCACCTGTAGGCCCCCACCCTTTGGCCTCTGCCTCCCAGCAATTTACCTCCTTGCAGCAAGCAGCAAACAGCCTGTTTCAGCTTCAGCACAGCCTGATTAGCACAAGCAGCTGCCTCCCGACCCTCAGCTGTTTCAGGCTGGAGGGATTGCCATTGCCTATTGCCACCTGGGCCTCCGCTGTTTGCTGCAAGGAGGCAAATTGCTGGGAGGCAGATTTTTTTTTCTTGTGCTAATCAGGCTGTGCTGAAAATGAAAATGAAGCTAAAGCAGGCTGTTTGCTGCAAGGTGACAAATTGCTGGGAGGCAGAGGCAGATTTTTTTTCTTGTTTTCCTCCCCAAAAAAGGTAGGTGTGACTTATAGTCCGGGGTGTCTTATACACCGAAAAATATGGTTTATTTTATTCATTGTCCCTGCCCCTTTTGATAATAGATAAATAATCTTTTCTAGATCACGGTTACCTTCGGTGGCTGAATAGCAGGGGTGCAATGCTCCCAGGTTGGACCGGATCGCCAAATCCAGTAGCAATGGAGGCGGGGGTTTGGAGAACCGGTAGCAAAAATCCCTGCCCCCACCCCCCATGCCCAGCTGAGCTGCATAATCATCATAGGCTTTTTTAAAAAAAAATTTTAAAAGTATTTTTTCTATAACTTCTTTGGCTGAAAAAATGCTTTTAAATTTTTTTTTAAAAAGCCTCTGATGATTGCGTGACTCAGCTGGGATCATCAAATGCTTTTAAATGCCTCTGACAATCCAAGCTGAGTTGCTTGATCGGCTGAGGCTTTTTTTCTTTTAAATGCCTCTGATGATCCAAGATGAGTTGCCTGATTGACAGAGGCTTTTAAAAGAAAAAAAGCCTCTGCCGATCAGACAACTTAACTGGGATCATCAGAGCCTTTTGAAAGCATTTTTTTTACAACCTCTTCATTGAAGAGGTTGTAGAAAAAATGGTTTTAAAAGTAAAAAAAAAATGGTCACACCCACCCAGTCACATTACCCACCACCACCCAGCCACGCTCACAGAACCGGTAGTAACAAATTTTAGATTTCACCACTGCTGAATAGCCTGTAATGGAAGGGAAGGTCTCTTGCCCAAAAGTAGGGAAATGCCAAAAAAGAAAGATTTATTTTTATTTAATTAATTAATTCATATACCCACTTTTATTATTTTTACCAATAACTCTCTTAAATTGGCTCTCTAATTCAAGGGTAAGGAAGAGAGGAGAGAGGTATGATAAAAGCAATACCCCCAATAGAAGGGAATATTTGTAGCTCAGGATTGAACTGTGAGGTCCTTGGTGCTCTTTGAGAGTGTACGAGTGATGTTACCTAGTTGGGTAATGAAACTCCTGCAAGAAAACAAGCTCAGGGAGCAGCAAGGACCTCACGATGTTACACTTTCATCAAACAGAAGTCCCACCCCTTTTGTTGATGCATTGTACCATTGGATGCATGTACAAAAAAGGCGGAGCTCCCACTGCAACACTCCCATTGGTAAGATTGATGAAAGTACTGAATGTCAGAGTTTGTTGCAGAAATTAAATCCAGAAGCACACACAGATAACTGATTCAGCTGGATTCATTAACTTCTTTATATACATAATAAGATTTTTTTTTAAAAAATGATTTATATGCTGCCCTTCTCCGAAGACTCAGGGCGGCTTACAATGTGTTAAGCAATAGCTTTCATACTTTTGTATATTTACACAAACTCAGGTTATTGCCCCCACAAACTGGATCCTCAATTTACCTACCTTAGAAAGGATGGAAGGCTGAGTCAACCTTGAGCCTGGTGAGATTCAAACATGGAGTAATTGCAGACAGCTGGATGTTAATTAGGGTGCTTAGTCTGCAGAGCTGTCCAGGCTCACTAGCTCACAGATGAAGTATTTACAATACCAATAGTTGATTCTTCAATGTGGTAAAAGTTACAGGCAGAATATAAGGCAGGAGAGAACACTTTCATTTCAGCAGAGCAGACTAGCAGACAAGTTCATATACAGTGGTTTCTCTGCACAGACTCAGAAGCTGCAGACTTAAGACACGCCCTGGCTCCAGTCTGTCTCAGCTCCCAATTGGCTGACTTAATGGCTATGCTTATTCATTGGCTGACCTTGTTACCATGTCTCTGCCAGTTCATGAATAATCTGACACTGAATCTCACAGGTGCCTCTCCCAGCACTGCAGTCTTGAGTGGGAACTCCAGTCTAGTGACTTTTCTTGGGATTGCATTGAAGCTTGGGAAGTTAGAATGGCACTAGAAAAAAGCTTGTGCAATGAATAACAGACTCCTCACAAACATTAATTGTTTCCCTTCTTGCAAAATAAGGTCACAATTCAAACTGCCCTTTGGTGTATGCTGGTGGCAAACTCAACTTATTTTTCATCACATAGAGTAAGAACAATTTAGGATTTAACAACTAGGTTGAATTTTGGGCAGATTAGGTTCGATAAAGGCAGGTATTTGTAACTCAGGGTTGAAACGAAGGGTTCTTCATGCTCTCTGAGCTTGCTTGTTTTCTTGCAGACATTTCATTACCTAACTAGGTAACACCATCAGTGCTTATTGGGTTCAACTGTTAGCTAAACCTCTCTGGGATAAGCCTGCTTCTTTAATGGGAACCATATTTTAATGCAGGGGTTGTGCAACCTTGTGGACTGTGGACTTCAACTCCCTGTGCACTTCAATTCCCAGAATTCCCCAGCCAGCCATGTATGTATGTATGGAGAAAAATCCCTTGCTTTTTCTCAGGGTTTACCCCCACTGCCAGGATGCTGAAATGTTGCCATGTTCTGGACACAGTGGTAGCCCTTCCCTTGGGCTTCTGCCAACACTCCTAACCTGACTATTATCAGAAACTTGACAAGCTGTGTCAAAGCCATCTGCTGAATGCCTTTGAGTGACAGGTGGTCGATATTCTCCACTCTCAGGGGTCATCACAGGTGACAGAAGCCAAAGCAATAAAACAGTTTCGGCTGCCTCCACTAACTTAAATTCTTCCCAGTCACAATATTTCTTCTCCATTTCCTATCTCCTTTTTATTTCTCCAACTCCCTGCCTTCCTGCTGAATTGCCTCCGGTTCAATTTCATACAGATTGAAACTTCTGATGGGGCCCGATGGGTTTCTGAGGAAAAGGGACGTGTCAGAATTGAACTGTTTCCCTTCTTTAGCCCCAAATTAATAAATCAAAAAGAAAAATTGGGAAGGGGGGGGAAGGGGGGGATGTGTTCCTAGAAATTGAAAATCGTTTGGAATGGAGTTGTAATCAGTTGGCACTGGAAGCTCTGGTAACATGAAACCATCTATAAGAGAAGTTATCCTGGCATTCAGTTTTGAAGATTTCCATATACACACCCCAAAGAAGGTTATGTGGCAACTTTTGAGTAAATTAAATAGCGTTAAATGATAATGAAAAATAAATCCAGCAGGGGGTGGACCTAAAGTAGGTCTGTGCACAGTCTGAAGCCTGAAGGCCATACACCAGTGGCAAAATCATTACAGGTAGTCCTTGACTTACAACCATTTGTTTAGCAACTGAGGGGACTTTGGTGCTTTTTGAGCTTGGTTGTTTTTTTGCAGTCATTTCCAGAGGTGGTATTCAGCCGGTTCGGACCAGTTCAACCAAACCGGTAGTGGACATTGCAAGTGGGCCCACCTGCCCCAGCTCTATGCCATCCTATTTAGGCATATTTTTGAGGCTGGGTGCATGTGCAGAAGGCATGTTTGCCAGCAAAACACATGTGCAGAAGGCCGGACACATGAGTGAATGCATGCACACTCACATTTATGAACCGGTAGGGAAAGTAACACAACCATAGGAAAAAAAAGTCATACAATCAGGCATGACTCACTTAACATGCCTTGCTTAGCAACTGGAAATTCTGATCCCGATTGTGGCCTTACGTCACTGACCACGTGCGGTGGGGCAATTACTCACACTCATTATTTTCACTAACATTTTAAAAGGGCTGGATTTACCGTAAGCAAAATTCTACCTTTGCTTTTCACCTTTGAAGCCAAAAAATCCAGGAAAAAAAACATCCTCCCCAGAAACAGAGTTAAATTGTTTCAGGGATGTCATAGTGCTAGGAACACATATCCCTGGTGGCTTTCTGAGAGATGAAAAAAACAGGAGAGGAGCTATGCCTGGCCGCTGGCTGCAAAAAACATTGCTTACCCATGACTTAAATGCTCAGAGAAAGCACTGAGATAAAATAGGCCTTTGGCTTTTCCGTAAGATTTAGCAGAGGCACCAAGAAGAATCCAGGCAGGAAATTTTACCTTTGATTCTCTGGTTCACACCAGAGAAAAAGCACACACCTCAGATCTCAGAGAGTTAATGTTAAAATATAGGGAAGAAGAAGATTTGACTATCTTTACAAAGACAAAATCTCTCACTCTCTTTGTTTTAAAGGATACATGACATTACTTTCAAACCAAAGTGGCCTTACTCCAAAACATAACTAAGGCCAAGATAAAGGGAGTCAAGAGCAGAAGAAAAACACAACCAGGTGAACATATAAATATGATGAAACAAATATATATATATATATATATATATATATATATATATATATATATATATATATATATATATAATTTTGCTCTGGTTTTTGGTTTGCTCTTTCTTAAAAGGTAAAGGTTCCCTTCACACATATGTGCTAGTCGTTCCTGATTCTAGGGGACAGGGCTCATCTCCGTTTCAAAGCCGAAGAGCCAGCGGTGTCCGAAGAAGGCTCTGTGGTCATGTGGCCAGCATGACTAAATGCCAAGGGCGCACGGAACACTGTTACCTTCCCACCAAAGTGAGTCCCTATTTTTCTATTTGCATTTTTTACGTGCTTTCAAATTGCTAGGTTGGCAGAAGCTGGGACAAATAACGGGAGCTTACCTCATTACATGACATTAGGGATTTGAACCGCTGAACTGCCGACCTTTTGATCGACAAGCTCAGCATCTGAGTGATGCTGCTACAAGGAGGCTACTGAGCCACCGTGTCCCTTTTGCTCTTTCTTATATACAGAATATGGAATAACAGAGTTGGAAGGGACCTTGTAGGTTATCTAGTCCAACCCCCCACCCAAGCAAGAGACCCTACATCATTTCTGACAGATGGGCAGTCCAGTCTCTTCTTGAAAGCCTCCAGTGATGAAACTCCCATATGATTCTTTAAACCTAAAGGTAAAAGTTTCCCCTGTCTAGTCATGTCCAACTCTAGGGGGGAAGGTGCTCATCTCTATTTCTTAGCCGCAGGAGCCAGCATTGTCCAAAGACACTTCTATTGCCATGGGGCCAGCATGACTATACACCAAGGAGCATGGAATGCTGTTACCTTCCCACCAAAGTGGTACCTAGTTAACTACTTGCATTTGCATGCTTTCAAATGCTAAGTTGGCACAAATCTGTCTATCTGTCTATCTATCTATCTATCTATCTATCTATCTATCTATCTATCTATCTATCTATCTTTTCTGAGGTTTTCACAGGTGTTTGTATGTAGGTCTTTGGTTATTCGGGTCTTCTCCCGCGTAAAATTGGAAGTGTCTTGGCGACGTTTCGACGAAGTCTTATTCGTCATCTTCAGGCTGGTGTTCTTGGCTTCGTGCTTCCTGGGAGAAGACCCGAATAACCAAAGACCTACATATACATATACATACACATACACATACACATACACATACACATACACATACACATATACATATACATATACATATACATATACATATACATATACATATATATAATTTGATTTATATGCCGCCCTTCTCCAGAGACTCAGGGCGGCTTCCAATGTGTTAAGCAATAGCCTTCATACTTTTGTATATTTATACAAAGTCAGCTTATTGCCCCCACAATCTGGGTCCTCATTTGACCTACCTTAGAAAGGATGGAAGGCTGAGTCAACTTGAGCCTGGTGAGATTCAAACTTACAGTAATTGCAGGCAGCTGAATGTTAATAATTATCTTTAGTCTGATGCACCACCAGGCTCTTTATTGGGAAAGGGGAAATATGACCACTTTCCCCTTTCCCAAAGCCATATCTTTTCATTCCTATCCTTCTTTTTCCTCCTATGTTATATGACATATAGTATAGTTGTTATTAATCTCTAAATCCGGTTATCTGTAGTTCTCCAATATTTTTAATTTTCCTTTTCATGCTCTCAATTCCCCCACAAATTAAATATCATTTTTTCCCCTTTCTGTTATTGTCTGTCTCCTTTCCTCATACTTCTTATCTCTCTCTTAAAAGAAGCAGAGCAATCTTTCGAAAAATGTTTATGGCAAAACCCTTAAAGCTATTGGGCCGACACTCTGTATGGTTAAGCTAAGGTCCCCTGAAGACTTTAACAACACACCTTATTCATTCCCTGGTGCCAAAAAACAAACCAGAACAAAACAAAATCTTAACCTGCTGCAGGCATTTTGATGCTTTCCCATTATAGCCTACGGGCAAATGTTTTTATCAACTCTTGAATTACTTCAGATCAAATCTTGTTACTTTCAAATCTTGGATGAGAAATTTGATTTGAACTTTTCAACTGGAGAAGGCCTACACAAGGACTCTCTCAGTAGTGGGATTCAAATAATTTAACAACCAGTTCTCTGCCCTAATGAACGGCTGGTGGGTATGGCTATGGTGGGCATGACCAGGGGTTGTGACAGGCAGCACTTGGCCTCCTGCACCCCCCTGGGAGCAAAACGGGCCACGGGGGGCACCCCCCCTCCCGTGGCTCATTTTGGGTCTAGGAGGCCTCCCTGAAGCCTCCTGAGCGTGAAAACAGGCTGTGGGGAGACTCCTGGAAGGGGTGCGGCAGGAAGGGGCAGAGCCAGTCAGCAATTTAACTACCTGTTCACCTGAACCGGATGAATCTCACCAATGGACTCTCTCTGTATGCAACATTCAGAAATGAGGAAACACATAGGTAGTAAAAACCAAGATTTCCCTATCAGTTGGGTTTGGCTATTTAGGGCATGGTGCTCATCTCTGTTTCTTGGCTGAGGGAGCCAGCATCGCCCAAGGAAAATTCCCATGATCCTGTGGCCAGCATAGCTATACACCAAAGGAGCACAGAACATTGTTACCTTCTCACCTAAGTGGTACCTATTAATCTACTTGCGTTTGCATGCTTTCGAACTGCTAGGTGAGCCATGGTGGTGCAGTGGTTAGAATGCAGTACTGCAATGCTAATTCTGCCTTCTGCCAGCAATTTGATCCTGGCCAGGTCAAGGTTGACTTGGCCTTCCATCTTTCTGAGACCGGTAAAATAAAGATCCAGATTGTTGGGGGCAATATGTTGACTCTGTAAACTGCTTAGAGTGGGCTGTAAAACACAATGAAGTGGTATATAAGTCTAAGTGCTATTGGTAGGTAGGCAGGAATTTGGGGCAAATAATGGGCGCTCACACCCTGTTTGCAGAACTCAGTCTTGAATCCAGGCTCAACACTTTTATTATTACTTTATTTTAATAAGTCAGAGCTCGCCAAGAATTTAATGTGAGAGTGTGCAATTTCTGTGTCTGATCTCAAAAATACTACTAAGAGATATCTATGGGTCACTTTTCTTTTGTTTCTGATTATATATAAATGTTGTGGTAGGATGGTCCTGTTAACAACAGTATATTTTAAAGCGTAGAAATTCAGGTTTTTACTGTTTTCAAATCTGGTAAAAGAGGCTATAAATATTTCAATTTCAATTGCTTCTCGACGTTATTCTGTGTATCAACACTGCTGCCTTTTCAAATAAATTGACGCATGAACTCGGTTAAGGAAGGTGATTTTCAGAGCCTACTTTAAAAAAAAAATCCAGTCTGTAATTTTAAGTACATGCATTGAGATTTTCTGCTTTTAGCAAAGATGGGGAGTCTGCCAAATTTGATGGAAATTTAAAATCTACATAAAGATTGCCTCTGTTTTTGCAAGTGCCCTTATGCTTGTGTTAATAAAGTGGGATGCACAGATATTTAATGATGTAAGGCTACTGCTGGGTTCCGTCATTACTTCTTGGTTGTTACATGGACTCCAATAAAATCGTGGAAGACTAAAAAGCCTAATAGGAGAAAAATAGCAGATTAGAAGATTAGAACAGATCATCCAAAAGGATCACTGATCAGGATCAACAGAGCTTAATTTAGAAAAGCACAAAATCGTGGTTTGGAGATGCAATATTGTGCTTCACACACCAACACTTCATCTCCTTGATCACTTAAAATGGTGTTTTAGGGATTGTGCCAGACTTAGCTGTCAACTCTGAGGTGAACTTGGCTGGGGCCATTCTGGAGGCTTCAGGGTTGCCACAATGCGAAGAAGGGATAGGGAGGGAGAACATAGTTAGATGGGGCTTTGTAGTCAAAACAAAATAATTTCCTGTGGGAACCAAGAACATTCCAACAGGTGGCTGGAAAGAGTAGCACTGTATCCAGGCAACCAACCAGCACCTTGAGTGGACAAGGTGACTGATTGTTTGGGGAAAGGGGGGACGTCTAGTCCAGCCCCCTGGTCAAGCAGGAGAACCTATACCCATGATGGCGAACCTATGGCACATGTGCCACAGGTGGCATGCATAGCCATATCAGTGGGCACATGAGCCCACTCTGGAGGCTGGGGACAGCAAAAAAATGTCACTTCCTTTCCAACTGGAAGTTGGGAAACAGGCCATTTCTGGCCTCTGGGGGGGGCCTCTGATGGGGTGAGAAGGCCTTTTTCATCCTCTCCAGACTTATAGAGAGGATCTGGAGCCAGGTGAGACAGAAAAACAGGTCCATCGCGTGCCAGGAGGGGGGAGGAGGGGGGATTGCGCACACATGCACAGGGAGGGGCACATAGAATTATGGGTGTGGGCACGCATGCAAGCAACTCCCCACTCCCTCCCTCCTGGCACGCGATGGCAAAAAGGTTAGCTATCACTGACCCTATACTATTTCAGATAAGTGACTGTCTAGACCAGGGGAGTCAAACTGGCAGCCAGCGGACCAGATACGTCATGTGCAAGCAGTGGTGGGTTCCTTCTGGTTCGGCCCACTTCTCCTGAGCCGGTAGCGGTGACGATATGATGTCACCCAACTGGTCCCCCCCCACACCCCCACAGCCCCCACTGTGGCCCCACACCCCCCTGCATTATTTTTACCTTTTATTTGGCCCCACCCCCAATCTATGGCTGCCTCCTGAGTCCCAGTTGATGGCTAGAGGGAAAAAAACCTGTTTAAACTCTTGCTGAGGGGCTTCAAAGGGCCGCCCTACAGCTGATCAGTGTTAAAAGAAAACAAATGAGTAGACCAGTGCCTTCAAAAATGCATGAGTAGATCAGTGCCTGCAAAAATACTTGAGTAGATCAGTGCCTGCAAAAATACATGAGTAGATCAGTGCCTGCAAAAAAAAATGGGTAGACCAGTGCCTACAAAAATACATGAGTAGATCAGTGCCTCCAAAAACAAATGGGTAGATGAGTACAGCTCTGAAAGCAGTTAAAAGCCTGGTAGACAGTACCTCTGCTAAATCCTAAATAATTGTCACATGACCATCAAGCCACGCCCACAAAATAAGCCACTCCCACAGAACCGGTAGTAAAAAAATTTAGAACCCACCCCTGTGTGCAGGCCACACCCATCCCAGCTCCGCAAATGGAAAAAACATCATGAAATGTCCCATGACAGCAACATGACGTGGGAGTTAGATGCCCGTGGTCTACATTCTTCCCAAAAACATCCAGTTCATCAACCTCAAAATGCTGTAAAATTCAGCAACCTTAATTTTATCACAGACTTCTAGTGCCGTGATGACGAACCAGTGGCACGCATGCCAGAGGAAGCATGCACACTCTGTGGGCACGCACGTCATCACCACCTGCTCTTCTGATTTCCAGTCAGCTGTTCTTCGTGGGAGCCGGAGTGGCGGAAAATGGCCAAAGAAACGGCCAAAAATCAGGCTTGCACGCACCAGCCAGCTGGTCTTCGGGTTTCCGGTGCTCTGGTGCACGCAAAGACCAACTGGCCAATGCGCATGTGCATGCCAGAAACCAGAAGATTTTGGGTTTCCAGGACTCTGGTGCATGCATATCAGAGGTGGGTTTCAGCAGATTCTGACCAGTTCTGGAGAACCGGTAGTGGAAATTTTGAGTCGTTCAGAGAATCGGTAGTAAAAATTCTGACTGGCCCCGCCCTCATCTATTCTCTGCCTTCCGAGTCCCAGCTGATCGGGAGGAAATGGAGATTTTGCAGTAACCTTTCCCTGGAGTGGGGTTGGAATGGAGATTTTACAGTATCCTTCCCCTGCCATGCCCACCAAGCCACACCCACCAAGCCACACCCACAGAACTGGTAGTAAAAAAAAAATGAATCCCACCACTGGTGCATATGCACACATATGGGCACTCTGTGCCAAAAAGGTCCGCCATCCCTATTCTACGGGGACGCATTTCTCTTCCACCAAAATTACAGTAGGTAGCTCTCTTTCCATTCTGATATTGGATTCCCTCCAAAAATAGTCGCTGTAGGAAACAGAATGCAGGACGAATATTCAAACCTGGAAAGCCAGCCTGTGTTCTTTTTGAAGCCTATCTAGAAGCCGCTGGAGAAAGGTACATTCCTGGCTCAGAAAAAGATCATTCACACATGCGGGTGCGCCCAAAGCAAAAAAGAAAAAGAAAAGAAAACCAAGATAATCACTAACGTAGGTAAATTAAACCCTTCTAGCTGTCTTTGCCTAAAGCACATTGTGCTCGGCCTAAATGGTAATCACAGCCTGTCATAATCTGCAGCTTCCTTGTACTGTGGAATTTTGTTACGTCAATGTGCGTTGGTGCTCGTACAAACACACACAGAAACACACCCACCCACTGCCACTACCACCAGAAGAATTATGTACAGTAAAGCAAGGTCTCCATTAGTGCTATTAAATTGTCCTTTCAGCATAATTCATCATCTGGGACTGATTCCAAAATATAGGAGTTAATGACACTAATATAAACCATCCCAACGTGCCATGTATTTTGCTAGCTTTTATTCCCATGACTAAATGGCTTTTTAATGTACTTTTATTTGCCATGGTGGGACCGGGTTTTTTTTCTGCTTGAGTTGAATACAAAGCTGCAGCTGCTTAGATTAACCCTCTCAAGTTCAAAGCAGAAGAATTATTATTATTATTATTTTTGCTGGTAGATCATCCCAAACCTCTAGTAGGTATACAGGTAGTAAAAAGAACCTGGTGGCGCAGTGGACTAAACTGCAGCTGTTAAAGTAGTACTTAGCTGCCAGCTGCCTGCAATTACCGCGAGTTCAATTCTCACCAGGCTCAAGGTTGACTCAGCCTTCCATCCTTTCGAGGTAGGTAAAATGAGGACCTGGTTTGTGGGGGCAATAAGCTGGCTTTGTATAAGGGCCTGAATAGCCCTACTAAGCAGGTATATACAAAAGTATGAAAGCTATTGCTTAACGCATTGTAAGCTGCCTTGAGTCTCTGGAGAAGGGCGGCATATATAAATTGAACCAATAAACAAACAAACAAACAAACAAACAAATAAATAAATAATCCTCGACTTACAACCATAAGTGAACCCAAAATGTCTTTCATTGAATGATGGGCCATTTGCTGTAAAAATGCAAGGTTATGGCATGAACAGAGAAGGAAAGGAGGAGATGTATATATTTGCAAGGCCTACATAACAAAGATAAAGGAAGAGGGAGTGTGGACAGGTGGGGCCCCTTTCAATGTAGAAAACAAGAGCTGACTCTCAGGCACATCACACAAGACATATTGCTAAGATAAGGAGTAGGGCTAAAGCAGAGCCAATAGAAGACTTGCTAAAAGATGCCTGTTTAACTTTTAGAAATAGGGTTGAAATAGAGCCAACGGAATGCTTCTTAGATACGGTAACTTTTGAAGTGTTTATTAGTTAAGACTTAGAAATAGGGAAGGCATGGAGCCAATAGAGGGCTCTTTAGATAAGTTTCAGAATGCCTATTAGACAATGCTTGTTTATCCTGCCTTGAAAAAAACTGTATAAAAGCTTGCTGAATCCTTTGTTTTGGGTCCTGGCATTTTGCTGGCTGGGGTCCCTTTTGCTGAAGCGCTTCAATAAAAGGCAACAAAACCTGCACCTTGTGTCTGGTGTTCTTCATTGGCTCTGGCACCAAGCTCAGACCCAAATTGGGGACAACATAAGCAAGGCAGTTGTCACGTGAGTTTTGCCTCGTTTTATGACCTTCTTTGCCACAGTAGTTAAGTGAATTACTGAAGTTGAGTGAGTGAATCATGTAGGTATTAAGCAAATCTGGCTTTCCCCTTGTCAGAAGAGGTTACAAATGATGATCACCTAACCGCAGGACAGTGCAACTGTCATAAATGCATGCCAGTTGCCAAGCGCCCTAATTTTAATCACATGACCGTCAAATCCTACAACGGTTTTAAGAGTGAAAACCCGTCTCTTTTTTCAGTGCTGTTGTAACTTCAAATAGCTACTAAATGAATGGTTGTAAACTGAGGATTAGCCTATATTCCAGAGAAGAAAGGGGGTGTGGTTGCATTCCACTCTTTCTGTGGTGGGATGCAACCGGTTTAACAACCAGTTCTGTGAGTTAGGGGTGAAATGCTCCCGGTTTGGACCGGATCGCCCGATCCGGTAGCAATGGAGGTGGGTGGTTCAAAGAACCAGTAGCAAAAATCCCTGCACCCCCCGCTCCCATGCCCAGCTGAGCCGCACAATCATCAGAGGCTTTTTTTTTTTTACTTTTAAAAGCATTTTTTCTACAACCTCTTCGGCTGAAAAAATGCTTTTAAAAGTAAAAAAAAAGCCTCTGATGATCGTGCGGCTCAGCTGGGATCATCAAAGGCTTTTAAAAGAAAAAAAACCTTTTTTCCTTTTAAATGCCTCTGACGATCCAAGCTAAATTTTTTTCTTTTCAATGCCTCTAACGATCAGGCAATTCAGCTTGGATCGTCAGAGGCATTTAAAAAAAAAAGTCTCGTCCCATCAGGCAACTCAGCTGGGATTGTCAGAGCCTTTTGAAAGCATTTTTTTACAACCTCTTCACTGAACCTCTATTTCGGTACCAAAGCAAGGCATGTATGACTCTTGAGAGATGACTGAATAACAAAAGTAGACCAGGACCCACACATACCTACCATGGAAGAATAGATGGTGAAATTAATGGCTAAATTGACTGCTGTGATTAAATAAAAGGTTTTATCTAGCTTTGTTTCAATTTGGAAACCACTCTTGGGTGTCTTGATTGTAACTGGGAAAAAAAATGAGATTTTAATTCTGGGTTTTGATGATTAGCTGTCTTTATAATGATATAATTAGTCCTTGACTTACAAGAGTTCATTTCACGACCATTCGAACTTACGACGAAAAAGTGACTTACGAGTTTTTCACACTTACAACCGTTGCAATATCCCCATGTTTAGGTGATCAAAATCCAGATGCTTGGCAACTGTCTCATATTTATGAGGGGGTTATATGATCACCTTTTGCGACCTTCGAACAAGCAAAGTCAATGGGGAAGCCAGACTAATTTAACAACTGTGTTACTAATTTAAAAACTGCAGTGAGTCACTTAACAACTGCAGCAGGAAGATAGTAAAATGGGGCAAAACTCACTTAACAACTGTCTCCTTTAAAAACAAATTTTGGGCTCAATTGTGGTCATAAGTCGAGGACTACCAGTACCGTTTGGTATGGTTAATTCTAGTTCAAAGCACCATTGATATATATATATATATATATATATATATATATATATATATATATATATATATATATATGTAGGTCTTTGGTTATTCGGGTCTTCTCCCGCGTAGAATTGGAAGTATCTTGGCGACGTTTCGACGAAGTCTCATTCGTCATCTTCAGGCTGGTGTTCTCGGCTTCGTTCTTCCAGGAGCAAATTTTATAATTTATATATGTGTGTGTGTGTCTGTGTCTGTGTCTGTGTAGGTCTTTGGTTATTCGGGTCTTCTCCCGCGTAAAATTGGAAGTGTCTTGGCGACGTTTCGCATTGCTCCTGGAAGAACGAAGCCGAGAACACCAGCCTGAAGATGACGAATGAGACTTCGTCGAAACGTCGCCAAGATACTTCCAATTCTACGCGGGAGAAGACCCGAATAACCAAAGACCTACATACAAACACCCGCAAAAACCTCAGAAAACAGATATATATATCTGTTTTCTGAGGTTTTGTATGTAGGTCTTTGGTTATTCAGGTCTTCTCCCGTGTAAAATTGGAAGTGTCTTGGCGACATTTCGACGAAGTCTCATTCGTCATCTTCAGGCTGGTGTTCTCGGCTTCATGCTTCCAGGAGCATTGCGAAACGTCGAAACGTCGCCAAGACACTTCCAATTTTACGCGGGAGAAGACCCGAATAACCAAAGACCTACACACACACACACACACACACACACACATATAAATTTTAAATTTTAAATTATTTCTTTGCAAACAAAATATATAACAACATATAGATTGCGGTGAGAACCTTACACAATACATTATCTTCAGTCCAAATATACAAATAAGAAATAAAAGCTACGCTAACCTGTATATTTATCTGTATCAAAAATGTCAAAAATTCATCCCCCCACCCCCCCACCCCCATAGCTTGTTGTTGTTGTTGCTTGCAGTCCCAAATTGTTTTATGTTTGTTTTGGGGTTTTGTTTTTGTTTTTTGTTATCCCTTTTTTCCTAACCGATTCTCTTTGCTTTTTTGCATTTTCAATTTTTTTTTGGAACTTTCATAAAGTTTTCAACAAAAGACAATCATAGAAGGATGAGAAAACTGAGCATATACAAAGCTGTGTTTGAACAACTGCTGAGAAAAGGCCAAATATAAAGCTAACCCTCTTCCCTATTTCTTGATATCTCCTCGCCTCCCAACGAGGAATGAATTATTATTACTTTTTCAGGCAGGCAGATTAGAAGGCTTCAGAACTCAAATTCTCCTTTGTGGGGACTATTGGAATAAAAGAGAGAACAGAACATGTTTCTTTTAAATCATAACTTATGTTAGGATATTAAACCCCACATGAAGCGAATTTAATACATGTGGGGCTTAACATCCTCAGTTTCAGAAGCGATTTTGCAAAAAGAGGAAAAGGCAGTTGGCAAAAAGAAGAAAGAGGAAAATCGGGAAGGGAAGGGGGAAGGACACTTTTAATTTAAATAGAATAACAACTCTGAGTCTTAAGGAGCAACAGCCAAGTTCAATAAGGATTGCCCGAGGCTAGGAGCTGGTTCTCTGGACTGAATGCCACCGTAGGGAAGAAAGGGGTGGAAAGAAACAGAGGGAGCCCAGAAGGGGAGTGGAGAATACATCTTCCTGCGCCGCCCCCCCCAAAAGCAGAACAGATGTTATAGGATGGTGAGCAGAGAGGTTTTTACTGCAAAGGGTTAGCCAATGGAATTGTTTCTGTTGCTATCTGAATAGTTTTTTTAAGTGAATTTTGTTTTATGGACTTTCTTGCCACAACCGTTAAGTGGATCGCTGCTAATTGAAATGTTTATTAGGTGAATTTTGCTCCATTTTACGACCTTTCTTTCCACCATTGTTAAATGAATCACTGTAGTGGTTAAGTTAGTAACTCGCTTGCTAAGTGAATCTGGTTTCCACACTGACCACCCCAGGCCCTGCCCACCCAGGCCCTGCCCACCCCCACGCCACCTTCCGAGGGTAACCACTATCCTGATGCGGCCCTCAATGAAATCGAGTTTGACACCCCTGACTTAGCCAGCAAGCAATAAAGGATTACACGATTAACTGGATCCAGCTTTAGGAAAAGATACGAAAGCCAACTCAAGTTGGGGGTGGAGAAGCATATTCTCCCCTCAATAGCAAGGGTAGACATCCTGGTGTTCTTCTTTCAAGCACCCACAGAAAGAACAAAGGAGAGATGTCATGCCGTTGTGTTTGATGCTATCACACCCTACAATTGGGGCTCAATTCCGGTTATCCCCAGCAAGCATGGCCAATGCAGGTAGACCTCGACTTATGACCACAATTGGCTCTGGAATTTTAGTTGCTAAGTGATAGTGTGGTTAACAAGCAAGTGGATATAAACCAAGGACTACCTGTATTTTTGCACGATAGAAACCACCGTCTCCATTCTTACGCTACAATTTATTCGAGGTGTCTGATAAATCAACCCAATAACTTGCAGGTGCAAATAAAAACTACTACTTTATTTTTATAATTTCTAGGTTCTACCATATCTCACGACCTAAATAGGACACCCAACATCAAAAACGTCATCAAAAAAGCACAACAAAGAATGTTCTTTCTGCACCAATTCAGAAAGCTTAAACTGCCCAAGGAGCTGCTGATCCAGTTCTACAGAGGAATTATTGAGTCTGTTATCTGCACTTCAATAACTGCCTGGTTTGGTTCTGCAACCCAACAAGACAGACACAGACTTCAGAGGATAATTAGAACTGCAGAAAAAACAATTGCTACCAACCTGCCTTCCATTGAGGACCTGTATACTGCATGAGTCAAAAAGAGGGCTGTGAAAATATTTACAGACCCCTTGCATCCTGGACATAAACTGTTTCAACTCCTACCCTCAAAATGACGCTATAGAGCACTACACACCAGAACAACTAGACACAAGAACAATTTTTTCCCAAACACCATCACTCTGCTAAACAAATATTTATTTATTTGTTTGTTTGTTTGTTTGTTTGTTTCAATTTATAAACCCCTAAATAATTCCCTCAACACTGTCAAACTAGTTACTAAATCTGCATTACTATTAATCTTCTCATCGTTCCTATCACCCATCTTCTAACATACAGACTGTATGACTGTAACCTTGTTGCTGGTATATTTAAGATTCATATTGACTGTTTCCCTATGACTATCATTAAGTGTTGTACCTTATGATTCTTGACGAATGTATCTTTTCTTTTATGTACACTGAGAGCATTTGCACCAAGACAAATTCCTTGTGTGTCTAATCACACTTGGCCAATAAAGAATTATATTCTATTCTATTATAATGTGTCTTGCACATATAAAGTCTTTTAAAGTAGCAATCTTGACTCCTACTGACTTCATGGACATTTCCCTACAGTTTTCTTGGCAATATTTTCGAATGGATTCTTCCTAGGGTGTTTCTTCCTAACCGGCCCCAAATCACCCAGCTGTTTTTTTGTGCCTAAGGCAGGACTAGAACTCACAGTCTCTCAGTTTCTAACCCAGACCGCTATACCAAGCTGGCTCTCTATCTGCAGGTTGCATGTTCTGAATTATAATCCCTTCTCATTAGCACTTCTAAATAATTCATAACAGATATGGTGTTTGACAGAGTACTAAAACACAAAAGATATTTCTTTTTGGTTGCCTGTAGAATGCTCGGCAAGATCTTATTTATACTACCATAAATAAGCAGTCTCCTTTTTGTTTTCTTTTAATACTATCTTCAACAAAGCACTACCTTAATGACAGGATGTTAAAACCTTTGCTATTTGTCTACCTAATCCAAGTTCTTTCTGACCTTAAATAAAGAAATTTGAATTTTTGTAGATGTACTTTTCCAGGACTGTTAAGAGTTTTTTTTAAGAGAATAGAGAATCAACACTGATCTCTCTTTTTTTTCTCTCTCTCTCCTTGCATACATATGGACTGTATTAACACAACAAACTTAATATTATGTAAAGACCCAGGAGTTGCAGATGCTAAACACATGCGATGTGATGCTCAAATTGTTTCGTGTTAACTCTGTTAATTTTGTGTGGTCTGTTAGGCAGACCCAACCTTTCTGATTAAACTATGGCTCCGTATGTCATGCAAAACAAGAAAACAGATAAAATCAGTACCAGGTTAAGCATAAGAGGTTAATCCAGCCAGCTTTGTTACTCAACAGTCCAATACACGGTAAACTTTCAAGCTATTTTCCAAGGCACCTGAAGGCCAGAGAAGGAATAATGGATGGAAACTGAACAAAGAGAGATTCTTTGTTTGTTTCTGGAAATAAGGAGAGATTTTCTGACAGTGAGAGCAATCAACCCATGGAACAGAATTGCTTTCGGAAGTTGTGGGAGCTTCATCACTGGAAGCTTTCAAGAAGAGACTGGACTGCCATCTGTCAGAAATGATGTAGGGTCTCCTGCTTGGGTAAGGGGGTTGGACTAGATGACCTACAAGGTCCCTTCCAACTCTGTTAATCTGTATAAAGAGTTTGTATAATGGGTTCTAAAGATGTAAAATTGTGAATAGGATTTTATTTAAAAAAAGCCTGGTGGCGCAGCAGACTAAAGCCTGTTATTAACATTCGGCTCCCTGCAATTACTGCAAGTCCAAATCTCACCAGGCTCAAGGTTGACCCAGCCTTCCATCCTTTCTAAGGTAGGTAAAATGAGGACCCAGATTGTGGGGGCAATAAACTGACTTTGTATAAGTATGCAAAAGTGTGAAGGCTATTGCTTAACGCATTGTAAGCTGCCTTGAGTCTCCGGAGAAGGGCGGCATATAAATCAAATTAAAAATAAATAAATAAAAATAAAAAATAAAAAATAAATTCATGTGAAAAAGCATACACTGTATCCACAAATTGTGAGGGTTTTTAATACCACTCGTCCATTAATCCGAAGCGCACTGAAGGTGTGTTACATTATACAGGTAGTCCTCAACTTACAACAGTTTATTCAGTGACTGTTAAAAGTTACAACAGCACTGAAAAAAGTGACTTATGACCGTTTTTCACAGTTACGACCTTGGAAGCATCCCGGTGGTCATGTGATCAAAATTTGGATGCTTGGCAACCGGTTCATACTTATGCTGTGTCATGAGTCGTATCCAGTGGTGGGATTCAAATAATTTAACAACCGGTTCTCTGCCCTAATGACTGGCTGGATGGGCGTAGCCATGGTGTGTGTGACAGGCAGCACTCGGCCTCCTGCACCCCCCTGGGAGCAAAAACTGGCTATGGGGTGGGTTCCTCCCCCCACCCCGTTTTGGGCCTAGTAAGCCTCCCTGCAACCTCCTGGGAGCCAAAAGGGGGTGCATGAAGACTTCTGGAAGGGGCTGGGTGGGAAGGGGAGGGGAGCGGCCAGCCAGCAATTTAACAACCGGTTCTGCCGAAGTGGTGCGAACTGGTTGAATCCCACCACTGGTCGTATCCAAAGAATACGAGTCATGTGCTAAGCCTCTGAATTTTGATCACAAGGTCATGGGGAGGCTACAAAGGTCGTAAGTGGAAAAAACAGTCATAAGTCACTTTTTTCAGTGCCGTTCTAACTTTGAACGGTCACTGAATGAACCGTTGTAAGTCGAGGACTGCCTGTAATCAGTTTTGTTTTGTTTTGTTTTTTCTCTTCAGAGAAAGGGCATTTCAGTGTACAAGTAGCTCTCAACTCACAATCATTCATTTAGTGGCTGTTCAAAGGTTTTTTTTGTTGCTAGTTGCGAAGTCGTGTCCGACTCATCGCAACCCCATGGACAACGTTCCTCCAAGCTTTCCTGTGCTCTACTATCCCCCGGAGTCCATTTAAGCTCATACAGACTGCTTCAGTGACTCCATCCGGCCACCTCGTTCTCTGTCATCCCATTCTTCTTTTGCCCTCAATCTTTCCCAGCATTAGGTTCTTCTCCAGGGAGTCTTTCCTTCTCATTGAGTGGCCAAAATATTTGAGCTTCATCTTCAGGATCTGACCTTCTAAAGAGCAGTCAGGGTTGATCTCCTCTAGGACTGACTGGTTTGATCACCTTGCAGTCCAAGGGACTAGCAGGAGTCTTCTCCAGCACCATAGTTCAAAGGCCTCAATTCTTTGGTGCTCAGCCTTCCTTATGGTCCAACTTTCACAGCCATACATTGCAACTGGGAAAACCATAGCCTTGACTATACGCACTTTTGTTGGCTCTACTTTTTAGTATGCTGTCTAGATTTGCTATAGCTTTCCTCCCCAGGAGCAAGCATCTTTTAATTTCTTGGCTGCAGTCCCCATCTGCGGTGATCTTGGAGCCCAGGAAAATAAAATCTGTCACTACCTCCATTTCTTCCCCATCTATGTGCCAGGAATTGAGAGGGCTGGATGCCATGATCTTAGTTTTCTTAATGTTGAATTTCAAGCCAACTTTTGCACTCTCCTTCTTCACCCGCATCAAGAGGCTCTTTAGTTCCTCTTCGCTTTCTGCCATTAGAGTGGTATCATCTGCATATCTAAGGTTGTTGATATTTCTCCCAGAAATCTTAATTCCAACTTTTGATTCATCTAACCCCACCTAAAAAGTGACCTATGATCGATTCTTATACTTATAATTGCTGCAGCATCACCATGTCACATGATTGTTTGTAACAGTGGTGAAATTCAATTTTTTTTACTACCAGTTCTACCGCCGTGGCTTGGTGGGCGTGGCTTGGTAGACATGGCAGGGGAAGGATACTGCAAAATCTTCATTCCCACTCTACTCCAGGGGAAGGATACTGCAAAATCCCAATTAACCCCACTCCTGGGGGGAGGATATGGCAAAATCTCCATTCCCACCCCACTGGGGCTAGCCAGAGGTAATATCTGCCGATTCTCCGAACTACTCAAAATTTCCGCTACCAGTTCTCCAGGACCTGTCAGAACCTACTGGATTTCACCCTTGGTTTGTAGTATTTGTAATTCTGGTTTACAATAAAAGGAAAATATGAGTACCACTACAACTTCAAGTACAGCTCCAAGAAATGCAGACAGACTTTCATTCAAACGGAAAGTTATTCCTCTCCAAAAATAGTTATCAATTGAAATAGAAATGTATTTATTTGCCAGGGCTTGCTGTTATTTTCCAGTTTTGAATTCTACCATGCCATTTTTCACAAAACCAAGATCTTTTTATCTCCCTAAACATAATGAGATGGGATCTTATGGAACACAATTCGGATCTCAATGGATTTCAACAACCTGGCCTGAGATCCCCTGCGATTCCAACCACATCAATCAAGCTTTGAGATGTGGCATTCCGAAGGTTCCCGCAAGTATTTTAACACCCCCAGGCTCCGAGTTGGTGACCTCTGCTCTACGCCATTGAGCCACCAGCAAAAATAACACAACTGCCATCCACCAAAAGAGCAACTTGGGCTGAAGGCAATATTATCTCACAAATGCCAGGGTGAACAGATGTGCTTCTAATTCCCTTTTCAAAGGAAACTACATAGGAGAGGACTAAATGTCATTTCCAGAGTCTTTCAAATCAAATCTTCTGCTTCAAGTGCATCCGGTTTTTATACCGAAGTGCTCTTTGTTTATAATATAAAACATAACCCACTCATCTCCATGAAGATGGCGATTCCAGATTCATCGGTCATAAAATTGGGGAAGGGGAAAGGAATATTAACAAGGGAACTAAATTTGGGGTGCTGCGGGGGCCACCAAACCTTTGAGGAACCTCCCATGATGCATTGCAAGGAGCCTGGATAGCTCAGCAGACTAATGCATTGTAATTTAACTCCAGCTGCCTGCAATTACTGTAAGTTCGAATCTCACCAACTTCTGAGAAAGTTGACTCAGCTTTCCATCCTTTCTAAGGTAGGTAAATTGAGGACCCAGTTTGTGGGGGCAATAAGCTGACTTTGTAAAATATACAAAAGTATGAAGGCTATTGCTTAACGCATTGTAAGCTGCCCTGAGTCTCCAGAGAAGGGCAGCAAATAAATCAAATTTTTTAAAAAAAATTGCCATGAGAACCCTAACCCCCAGACAAAATCTAAGCAGCTCCGTCTACATGTAGTCCTCAACTTATGATCACAATTGAGCCCAACATTTCTGTTGCTAAGTGAGACAGTTGTTAAGCGAGTTTCACCCCATTTTACAATCTTTTTTGCCACAGCGGTTAAGTGAACCGCTGCAGTTAAGTCGGTAAGGAGGGTTGCTAAGTGAATCTGGATTCCCCATTGACTTAGCTCGTCAGAAGTTTGCAAAAGGGGATTACACGACAACAATGATGGCTAACCTTTTTGCCGTCACGTGCCAAAAGCGGGGGGAGCATGGGGGGTCACGGGTGCATGTGCCCACATCCATAATTCAATGTGCCCCACCCTCCCACGCATGTGCACGTGACCTCCCCCCCCCACACACACACTTCCCCTGCTTTTTGCACGTGATGGCACAGTGGGCCCAGTAGGCCCATTTTTCCCTCTCCCGAGGCTCCAGATGCTTTCTAGGAGCCTGGGGAGGGCAAAATCAGTCTTCCCCAGCCCCCTGGAGGCCTTCCGGAGGCTGGAAACAGCCAGTTTCTCAACTTCTGTTGGGACCAAAAGGCCTGAAAATCAGTTGGCTGATGCGCACATGCGCGCTGGAGCTGAGCTAGGGCAACACTCGAGTGCCCACCAATAAGGCTCCGCATGCCACCTGTAGCACTTGTGCCATAGGTTCGCCATCACAGCACTACAACCGTCAAAATATAAGTCAGTGGCTAAGCATCCGAATTTTGATTATGTGATCATGGGGATGCTGCAATAGCCGTTAAGAGTGAAAATTGGTGACATCACTTTTTCAGTACTATTATAAATGGTCACTAAACGAATGGTTGTAAGTCAATTACTAACTGTAATTGTTACAAAAGTACACCTTTTTTTTTTTTTTTTGAGTCATATCCAATCTGACATTCCCGGAGCTGAAGCTCTCTCCTGCCATTTCTCCCCGTAGGAATGTAGAAAGAAAAATCCAATTGGAAAAGTCCAATTCCAAGCTGGGTGAAAGACGCTGAAAATAAAATGGAGGCAGGCTGCATAGAAAGAAGCTCTATTTTTATTTGGTTTTCCAGAAACGTTCAGTGACAGAAGAATGTTTCTGGGATAGCTGACCAATTGGCTGGGTGACTGGGTGGATTTTTATAGGGTTTTGGGATTTGCTCCAGGGAGTTGTGCAATGTAATGAGTGTTGTGATCTAGGCTTCCTGAGTCATTAAAACACACGAGTAGTTCCAAAAACCTTTTTTATTGCAACAGCTGCGAATTACGGTTCGTTCACAGCTGAGTCCCAATTAGTTGCAAAAAGTCCTTTGGGATAATCACCATCCTTTATCTCCCTTGACACTCTGCCAAAGACCTACTTGGCAAAGCCACACGGAGTCCAGTATCAAACAGAGATGCCGACTGGTTGCTTTTCTGCAAAGGGCCCACGTGTCTTTGCTCCTCTTTTAAGCCTTATGGGAGGGTCCAATCATCTCCAGGCCTTACTCCCGAGTTGTCCCTTTCGTTTTAACTGTTCTTGCCTTCTGGCAGCTCTGCGGATGCGCGCACTAGGAATAGGCTCCTCCTGTTCCTCTGCCTCTCTGATATCCGACTCTGGAGGCTCCGGAGTCCACGTATAACACCCAGATGGCCCTGGCCCCATCTCTGCCTCCGACGCAGAGCCCTCGTCTGAGCCTTCCTCAGATTCCAGGACTGGCCCATGTTCCTCCCCAGCCTCATCACTGTCGGACTCCACTGCCAGCTCCGCAGGCTGCTGGCGGACCACAACAGTCGCTTTTGTCCCTTTGTCTTTTGCTATTCTTATGGTGGTGGGTAAATCCTATCATATCCTAAAGGTCATGTCCTGTCCTTAGAATTTGGGTGGGGGAATGCAGATTTTTTTCAGTCTTTGTTTTTCTACTTTTTAATCCCATCAGCTCCAGTCTTCTGTGGGAGGTTGTTGCTGAAGGTAATTTGTTTATGTATAGATTGGCCCAGTCTTCCTGAATAGATACAACATCTCCATTCCAAAATAAGAGCCTCTTCTGCTCGAGGCTGTTTTCCTATGGCAGGAATACTGAGGCTGCTTTCTGCCTTTAAGTAATGTGGGAAGAAATATCCATCTGGTTCAGTTCCAAGCCTGGAGAAAGGCACTGGAGTCAAAATGGCGGCTTGAATCTGATTGGAAAGGGGGTCCATTTATTGATGAACAGAAGCAAATGGGTTCTGGGCAGCTGACCATATGGAGTCAAGAGTGAGGGTTTTTTATACCTTTTCTTGGGCTTTGCACTTGAACTTCCTGTTCCTGTGCAAAATCATGTATTCTATTGGCTGATTTAGAGGTTATGTAGGGGTCATAGCTGGCTCTGTAGGTTGTCTGAGCTCCCACATTTGGTTGAAAGTTGCTGCTGAGATGATGCAATGAAGAGGCTTGTGTTCTGAAAGGGTGTTGTGCAATTCCTATTGTGGCTGAGGGCTAATCCTACCTTTGTTGGATCTTGGGTAAAGGTATTTGCTTATGAATAGAGCTATCTATCTCTTTATCTCTTAAGTGCTGACATCTGCCGTGGGCTATTAAGGAAGGTGGGGGCTGCTTTATCCCTCCCTCTAAAAAAACTTCCCATCTAGGGAAATATAATATTCTGCCTTGTTTTAGTATTTCTCAAAATATTTCATTCTTCTAGGAGAGGGGTGGATGCTAACTTTCTACAGTAACATGTTTCTACATTCCTCCTTTGGGGAAATATAATATTCTACCTCTTTTAATATTCTCAAATATATTTCATTCTCTGGGGGGGAAGGGGGGGCTTCCCACAAAAATAACATCCAAAGAAGTAAGCTCAAGCCAGAGAGGGCACGACCCAAAAAGTACCCAATGATTTTGTCACCTGAAAATAGATTTGAACTTGTCCAACCCCGTAATGCTTTCACGACAGTGGCCTCCAAATGGATGGTTTTTCCCAGCATGGAAAAACTACCAATAAAGGAGAATACTTGTAGCTCAGGGTTGAAATGATGATGATGCAACAATGATGTTACCTAGTTTAAGGGGGGGGGGGGAACCCTAAGCTCAGAGAGCACCAAGCAGAAACTACCAGATGGCAAACAAAGAATGTACTTTTAAAAAAATTAAAAGAGGAGGGTGAGATTTAAAAGAATATGGATTTCACTCTGGGAAATCCCACTCATTTTCCTCCTTGATGCATTCCACACATTTCTTAAGGGCTTCTGATCCCCAAAACCTGAAATGGGCATTTTTCCAACAACCCCTTTCATTCCATGTGCCTATCTAAATGAACTGTTTCTCTTCTCTTCTCTTCTCTTCTCTTCTCTTCTCTTCTCTTCTCTTCTCTTCTCTTCTCTTCTCTTCTCTTCTCTTCTCTTCTCTTCTCCTCTCCTCTCCTCTCCTCTCCTCTTCCCTTCCCTTCTCTCTCCTTCTGTTTCCTCTCCTCTCCATCTGTTTCCTCTCTCCTCTTCTCTCCTGTTCTCTTTCTCTTTCTCTCTCTCTTCTCTCCATCTTTCCTTCTCCCCATCCAATGTAGAAAGGGTTTATCACACTTCTAGCTTGCAAATGTTAAGTTTTAACATTTCATTTGAGTCTCTCTCTCCATCTGGGAGTATTCGGGGGGGGGGGCACGGAGGAGAGAAAGAGAGTCAAAGAGAGGGAGAAACAGCCACAGGAGCATCCTCCTTCCTCCTCTTCGCTGTTTCCCCACCACCACCACCCCAACATTCAACCATCTGCAAGCAGCAAACTTCTACTACAAAGTATTAAAATGCACACACGCGCGCACACACATACACACAGAGCGACTGGCCCAGACACACACACACACACACACACACACACACACACACACACAAGGAGGGGGCCAGGGGTGGAGAGGGAATTAAAAGACAACACCACCACCCCGTCTTCCAAAGAAAAGTAGCCTTAAACAGTTTTATAAACATAATAAACCACAGTGAGCTTCGGTCACAACAAAATATCCAGTTCTTTTGCCTGGAGCTATGAAAATCTACCGGCGCGTTTTGAGGAAAAAAAGAAGAAGAAAAGTTTGCTACGCAACCAAATATTTATTCTGACTTCGATTTGTCTTTTGTGGGTTTGACGCACTCCCTCTCTCTTTCCTCCCCCCCCCTCCATGTTTCTTTCATAGGCTTCCGAGGAAATGCAGCGAACCCCCAAAAATATGTTCCACGTTTCGGTAAGCAAAACTGATTCCCATCGGCATGGAGGTCCGTTGAGGCCCCAAGAACAAGGCAACTTCTCCCCTCTCCCCCTCCCCCCACCTCTCTCTTCAACTGGTTGTAATGTCATTAAAGTGGAGCAAATCCGGGTGAGCCTCAGCCAGTTGGAGGAGAAGACAAGGCCCAGAAGACAAGGCCCTTCCAGCCTTTCTGTCCAGGAGGAGGATCGACTTACAACAGTTCATTTAGTGACTGTTTGAAGTTAGAATGGCAGTGAAAAAAAGTGACTTCTGACCATTTTTTGCACTTATGACCGTTGAAGCATCCCCATGTGATTTACATTTGGATGCTTGACAACCGACTCATATTTGTGACCGCCGCAGCAACCTTTTGACAAGCAGAGTCAATGGGGGAAATCAGATTCACTTAACGACGGTGTAATTAATTTAATAACTGCAGTGATTTGCTTAACAAATGTGGCAAGGAGAGTTGGAAAATGGGGCAAAACTCACTTAACAAATTTCTAACAATAATATGTACAGCTGAGCTTCTCCGTCTTGGCATCTTGAAGAGGTGTGGAGTTCAACTCCCAGAATTCCCCAGGCAGCCATATATGGACTTCAAGGCCAGCCAGCCATGAGTTGACTTCAATTCTCGGAATTGACTTCTCAGAATTGAGAAGTCAATTCTGCTCCCGAGAACAGAATTCTCGGCCATCCATGCCCAGCTGGGGAACTCTGGGAGTTGAAGCCCACACATTGTCAAGTTGCCAAGGTTGGAAAATACTGATCTAGGGATTGGAACCATCCTTCTGAAATGGCCTGGCTACTGTGTAGATGGTAGACGGACCTTAGGTGAACCCAGTCTAGAGATGACCATCTCCATCAACCTCATTGGGTCTTCTCTTCCACTCTTCCACTCTTCTCTTCTCTTAATGAGCTCTCATTAAGCAAGAGGAGCATTCAAGGTTTTGGCATAGAAGGTCTGGTCCTCAGTACAAGCCTTGGTTGATCTGCTAAGATCTCAACCTTGCAGATGGCCTCCTACTATTACTCACAGGTAGTGATGCTCATCCTTCTCAAAGCTCTTTGCCAGGGACCTGGGAGATTCCAGACACTGAATTAACATCTTATACAGAACTGTAGAAAACACATTTTATTCATCAATACCTCACCTATGAGGATTGTTTCTCCTTCTTTCTCACTTTTTCATGATATGTTAAACGAATGGTTGACAGTGAATGTTTTTTAATGGCTTAAAATACAGTCTGTTTGTGCTTTAGCGAGTTGGGGTCCCCCCCCCTTTTTTTTCTTCTAAATTCCCTGTTCAGGGTTTCTCAACATTGGCAACTTTAAGATGTGTGGACTTCAACTCCCAGGATTCCCCAATCAACATGCTGATGTTGCTAACTTCTGGTAACGACCTGGACTTGTCCCTGCAGTCTTCCTGACAAGGTTTTTAGAAGTGGTTTGTCATTGACTCAATGGTGAAATCCTACTGGTTCACACCAGTTCAGGTGAACTGGTAGTGATAAAATCTACCGGTTCAGCGAACCGGTAGTAAAAAAAACCCTACTGGTTGGTCTGAACCAGTATTTCCAACGATCAGCTGTGCCATATGATTTATATTCGCTAGAAAGCAGGAAACCCTGCTTTCTAGCAAATCTAAATTGCGCAGCACAGCTGTTCCTCCTCCCTCCCTCGCTGTTCTACTAACCTTCAAACGGCTCCTTCTTCCGCACAAAGCACACGTCTGGTGTGCACTGAGCATGCACATGTAGCACGCATTTGGTGTGCACTGTGCATGTGCACGCAGTTTGCATTTGGTGTGAACTGCGCATGTGCGGGCAGCAAAGCAGTGGTGACCAGCGGAGGATTTCCCCACTGCATTGACTCCTTCCTAGAGCTGAGAAAGAGGGAAAGAGGTCCAAGGTCTCCCAGCTGGCTTTGTGCCTAAGACAGGACTAGAACTCAAGAACTCTCAGTTTCTACAGTGTTGGCTCAACCACTATACTAATATTTCTCTCTCCCTCCCTCCCCATACGTACACAGTAAGGTAAAGGAAAAGGTTCCCCTACCACATATGTGCTAGTCGTTCCCAACTCTAGGGGGCGGTGCTCATCTCTGTTTCAAAGCCGAAGAGCCAGTGGTGTCCAAAGACGTCTCCGTGGTCATGTGGCTGGCATGAATAAATGCCAAAGGCGCATGGAATGCTGTTACCTTCTCAACACAGGTGGTCCCTATTTTTCTACTTGCATTTTTACGTGCTTTCAAACTGCTAGGTTGGCAGAAACTGGGACAAGTAACGGGAGCTCACCTCGTTACGCAGCATTAGGGATTCGAACCGCTGAACTGCCGACCTTTCAATCGACAAACTCAGCATCTTAGCCACTGAGCCACCGCATACACAATATGCACACACAATGTTTTTTGAATTGCATTGTTCTGTTTTGATAAGGGAAATTGTCTTGAGAGGCAGGTTGCTTACCTCCACCAATATTTAAGCATGGCCTATCTGTCTCTCCTGGCCACTTGGCTCTGACAGCACTGACTTCTGGGCATGTGCCACTCAGAAGCCAGTTTTGTGGTGTTGCGCCACCATGGCTCTAAGAGGAAGAAAAAGAGCTCACCCTCTAGGAATTATCCAAAATTGTAATTAGCTGGCTGGTCAAAGGTGGGGTGCTAAATGCATCCTGCTTTTTTTGACTGACTATTTCAACTGGCTTCTTGGTTAATTAACACTGCAGGTAGAAGTGTCAAGTCATAGGAAGGGAGGGATCTTTCATTCATGAGTGGAATCTCTGGCATTCTGAATGGGCTTCCCCCACCCACCCACCCTTTGGCCAGTTTCAACCTCTTTGTCAAGATTAGTGCAATTTCTCTTCTTCTGCCCTGGAAATGGTTGTGAGATTAGGACACGAGGGACAAGGAAAAATGGAATGGCAGGGAAGGTTTCGACTTCCTTCCCTCACAGCCATTCCCAGCCCTGCTCACTTAGGATTTAATTTCCCACCCCTTTCATCCCATCTATCTCAAGGGGCTTTTTTTTTTTAAGGATAAATGGGGGATGTGAGGGCAAGCTGTGTCCCTCACGGTGACATCTGCCTGGGGTGTCTGTCTCAAATCTGTCAGGTTGATGAAAGCAACGTTCCTTCTCTCTGCATGTTGAGATTCCAAAGAATCTGAGCTTGTAGCCCAACAGCACAATGCTGCTTTTGTCATTTTGATGAAAACAGCTGAAGCTGGCCTAGGAAATGCGTGCACCAGCTGGAGACGGGGGGGGGGGCGGGGGGGGGAGATACGATAAAATGCAAGTAGTTCTCGACTTATGACCACAATTGAGCCCGAAATTTCCGTTGCTAAGTTGCACAGAGACGGTTCGTAAGCGAGTTTTGCTCCATTTTACGACCTCTCTTGCCACAGTGGTTGAAATGAACCACACTAGTTTTTTAAGCTAGTAACACGGTTGTGAAGTGAATCAGGCTTCCCCATTGACTTTGCATGTGGGAAGGTCGCAAAAGGGGATGGCATGACCCTGGGACACTGCAACCGTCATAAATATGAGTCAGGCGGTTTAATGTTGATCACATGACCAAGGGGATGCTGCAATGGTTGTAAGTGTGAAAAATGGTCGTAACTCATTTTTTAATTTTTTTTTTGGTGTGTGCCGTTGTAACTTGTCACGCAATGGACTGTTGTAAATCAAGGATTATCTGTAATAATAAAGGAAGATTCAGCGTCTTCAGACCGGGAGAAGGAGGTTAACCATCCAGAATTGACTTGCCTCAAATATCTTTTCTAAACTGTTCTGGGTAACTTCCCATCTGTTCTGGCATCTGGTGGATGGATGGATGGATGGATGGATGGATGGATGGATGGATGGATGGATGGATGGACCATCTTCTTTTTGCCCTCTTGACTCAAATAAATAACATTCCCTGGAATTGCGATTCAATGTTGTCATTACCAGACAGGTGTTCCTTTGATTTCTCTGGGATGAAGCCCATCCACACGCAACTAATTAAAAAGCTGGCCTCTTTGTGTCAGAAACAAATTTTAGGCAAGTCGTACGAGTGCCCTCCCAGTACATAATCAAGTGGCTTATTAACTTTTTTTTTCCCTTAAGAAAAGAAAGACAGATTGCGCTTGTGGATTTGCCAAATCACATCAAATGAAATGCTTTGTCTTTTTTTTTTTTCTTTTCTTTTTTCTTTTCTTTTTATTTTTTGGCATGAATGCAATGGTGCACAGCTAGGTTTTGGTGTAAAATGAGAAATACTGGAAAATATGTCTTGTGTGTCGCTAAGCGTAAACCATTCACTTTGTTTTACAGAACAGAGCCTTAAAAAATACAGGCATTAAAATCAAGCCAATATAAATGAAACTCAAAAGACAGGAGTATTACTCTTTGGCATCCCTCCCTCCCTCCCTTTTCTTCTTTCCTTCCTTCATCCCTCCTTTTCTTCCTTCCCTTCCTTTTCTTCTTCCCTTCCTTTTCTTCTTCCCTCCCTCTCTCCCTTCTTTCCTTCCCTCCTACCTTCCTCCATCTATCCATCCACATTCCTTCCTTTTCTTTCCTTCCTTCCTTCCCTTCCTTCTTTCATTCTTTCCTTCCTTCTTTTCTCCCTTCCTGTTCCTCCCTCCCTTCTTCCCTTCTTTCCTTCCTTCTTTCCATCAAAACCTTTTTATTGTGTTCAACAGTTTTTTTCCTGGTGTCTGCATGATTACTGTTAAGCCCAGATCCTTTGCCAGCTCCATTTCAGTCAGTGGACTTTTACAGGCTTCCATGAAGCTTCATGGAGGGAAATTCAGACATATAATTGGCCAGCATTTGCAAATATAAAGCTCACTTTCTCCTTCTTTCTTTCTCTCCTCTCCTCCTCTCAGAGAAACTTCCAGAATGAAAAAGGGGGGCATAATTCCCCCCCAAAAAAAGGAACTAAAGAGTGCCATCTGGTGCATAAAATCAAAGCATACACATTCACCAGTAAAAGAAAAATACAGCGTCATTGCAACTGGCGAAGTTAAAAAAAACACCATATTAATCCCGAAAGGGTCAGCATCTTTATACATGTAAATTCAGGATGCCGTATTTTTTTTTAAAAAAAAAAATTGCTGCAAAAAAAATGACTGGATAATGAAACGCCAAACATGCAATATTTCAGTAGTAATAAAAATTAGTCTGTGCAATCCTGGCATGCAGAAGGCTATAATGTAATCCCCTTTTTTCAGTTCAAAAGTGGGCTGCAGGGATGATGTGGTGGTGGTGGTGGTAGTGATGATGATGATGATGATGATGATGATGATGAAGATGGCATTTGGGCTAATTTTTAGGCCATTTTGCTGATGATGGAGCGGACACTGTTTAAATGCCCTTGGGAAAGATGGCTGGGAAGGTGTTTTCATTTTTTTTCTGCTTGCAACAATCGCCTTGAGTCCTTCCAAATCTTGCTCACACTTTCTGTTCTGAAGAGGCCCAGTGGGAGAAATCTTTCCTGGTATCTTTTTCCTTTATTCTTTTTTCCTTTATTTTAAGTGGGCTTAGGAGCCTGGGAAATGGAGGAACATTTGTATAAACAAGAGGATCCCAAGAGACACCCCATCTGTTTCTCCAAGACTATAGGTAGTCCTCAACGTAGGACCACAGTCAGTGGTGGGCTACTGTTGGTTGTAACAACCGGTTCGCCCAGAACCGAAAATGTGAGCGTGCACATGTGTGCTCTCGCTTCACTCACGCACACGCCTTCCGCGCATGCATGTGGCATCGAAAAACTGACAATTACATAGGACGTGATAGCACCAGGGTGCGGGGGGGGGGGGCAGCCGCTGGTCATAACTACCAGTTTGCCTGAACTGGTCTGAATCAGCAGCAGCCCACCACTGACCACAATGGAGCCCAAAATTTCCACTGAAAAGCAAGACAGTTGTTAAGTGAGTTTTGCTCCATTTGACAACCTTTCTCTGTTCTTCAGAGAATCACTGCAATTGCTAAACTGGCAATATGGTCGTTAATCTGAATCTGGCTTCCCCATCCATTGACTTTGCTTGCCAGAAGGTCCCAAAAAGTGATTATGTGTGTCACTGCGTTTTTATATTACCAGCAGAGCTATTATTTCTAGACTATCAGACTCACCGTAGTTATATTTCTTATCTCAGCACCTACTGCGCATGTCATGTTTTCCTTTGTACTTTTTCTAAAAACTTTCCTTTGTTCTCCAGCCAGCTAAGGTCAGGCTGGGGATTCTTTGCCAACATGTAATCTAATTTAGATACTGAGA
Organism: Masticophis lateralis; assembly: GCA_030761175.1. Lineage (NCBI taxonomy): Eukaryota > Metazoa > Chordata > Lepidosauria > Squamata > Colubridae > Masticophis > Masticophis lateralis. The sequence continues at coordinate 15,270,140 of JAUDYJ010000001.1, forward strand.
TGTCTTTATTTTCTTACAATAAATATGAGTTTAATTAGAAAATGTTTCTTCGGTTTTATTGATCAAAGTATGCAGAAGGATAAAAGCCACGATCCAACTCGAAATGAGGGCAATTACCCCACGCAAGGTAACGGGGCTGATTGCCGCTCTGACAATGTGACCCTGGGATATGGCAACCGTCATAAATATGAACCAGTTATCAAGCATCTGAATTTTGTTCATATGATCGCAGGGATGCTGCAAAGGTCTTGAGTGTGAAAAACAGTCATAAGTCACTTTTTTTCAGTGTGATTGTAACTACAAACAGTCACTAAACAAATACTTGTAAGTTGTACGCACACCTATACAAGCAACTACCAAAGTTCTGGTGGTAATCAGAGCCTAGGTGGTGCAGCAGCTTAAGCAGCAGCTTAAGTGGTGCTTAAGTGACACCAGCTGCCTGCAATTACTGCAAGTTTGAATCTCACCAGGCTCAAGGTTGGCTCAGCCTTCCATCCTTTCAAAGGTAGGTAAAATGAGGACTCAGATTGTGGGGGCAATAAGATGACTTTGCATAAAAAAGTATGAAGGCTATTGCTTAACGCATTGTAAACCGCCCTGAGTGTCCGGAGAAGGGCGGCATATAAATTAAATTTAAAAAAAAAATCCCAGGGCTTTTGCAAAAGAAATTGGAATTTTTCACGCAAACCTATTTCATTAATTCAAGATAAATAAGCTTTAAATTAATTCCCAATGTAATTTCCTTGAAAGTTGGAACAAGACATCAGCAAAGTCCCTGAAAATCAGAGCCACTTCTTAAGCTTCTGGGAATTGCAATTGCAAAGATTCCTACATGGGAAGGCTGATCAAGAAACTGCCCAAGCAATCATGCTCCTATAGAAGATTTCCTTGTGATCCTAGCTGCGCAAAATGTGAGATCTGGTCTCCTGCACTAGCCTTTTCAGGATTATATCCCACAAGCAGCATAAAACCTTTTAAAAGTTGAACACTAGTGACCAACTTCCAAATAGTTAAGGGTTCAAGGTTGTGACTTGGACTTTCTACCTGAACTTTGCATTCTGCAGCAGTGCTTTTAATATCCAGAAAACAACAGCTTGCAAAAGCCTGCAGATGGTGCTAGTGGACAACTTTTCAGCTCTGCAAAATCTCTCCAATGGCTTAAGCACCAAATATCTCACTATGGCTATCGTGCACAAGCCGTTTCCATCCAAAAGTTTTTAAATTTAAGCATTTAAGGTATGTAATTTAAATTGAAATGTTTAATTGTTCCCACCTGATGACAAAAAATCAAAACAGCCTGTTCCATTTTGCTTCTTACATGAAAACAAAACTATTCTACCTTCACTGCAACAATCCACACCACCACTAGAGGGCAGCAAAGAATTAGAGGTCTCCTTTTCTTTGCTGTCATCTTCTGGCCATCTAGAGCTTTGCAGTTCAGATATGATAGACTTCAATAATTAAAAGTGCTTTTCAACAAAATGATTTGTAACAAAGCTGGAAAGTCCAACAACTGTTGATTTCATTTGGAGGTTCAAGATACAGTTCAACGAGATATCCTTGAGAAATTTACTAATTCAAACATGAACCGATCTGAATTGTACCTCGTGAGTATTTTTTTTAAAAAATCCAAATGCATTTAAAATGTATATTCATAGGAAAAAGTGCAAATTTAAAAATAATTTTTAAAGAAAATGCTTTGGAGAAAAACACATTATTTGTAGTTAGATATACATGCTAATGTCCATACAAAAAGAAAGTAAAATATAAACACATACAGGAATGGTGCAAAATATACAATTAAAACTTGGACCACACGTTTTCTAAATAGTTTTTATCCCAGAGCTATAATTGCACTCAACAATGAACTAAAGGGCCAGCATCAGTGAGCTGTTGGACAGCATTACTTGGTCTGTTGTGTGGATGTTTGGGTGGTTTAGGGCTGAGGAATTGTGGTGGGTGGGAATGTGTTTGGGGATTGTTATGTGTGTTGGACCTGGTCTTTGGGTGTTAAGTGAATTTTGTTGTATGTGTATAATGTGTATACATGTACAATGACAATAAAGTTGTTGTTGTTGTTGTTGTTGTTATTATGAATAAAAGCATACAGAAATAGCATGTTACTGAAACAACCCCATTTATCTACTTCTACCTCCAACTAAGCATTCACGTTTCATCCAGTTTCTACATGCTGAACAAAGATTTAATTGGAACACTTCCACACTTTTCTTAATTTTATAACACAGTTCATAACTGAACAAAATGAATAAAAGTGCACATATTAAATCAAAGTACAAAGAATATGTATGATTAGCTAAGACATGCACAAAAATGGTTTGTATTATAGAATGTTATTAGATGTGATACAAATATTTAAAGAAAAATGAGTCCCCTGGAAAAATGTGTTTTAATCAGCACGTCAATCTTTGTACTTCTTTTTGCTAACTTGCAAAATACATATATATTTGATGAAACTTTATTGAACCTCAATAAGGAAAGGGATCCAAAGATTCCCATTGTGTAATATCTGGATGCAAATCAAGCAAAGATGCTAAAAATTCTATGCGATTACCCTTGCTTTGCATACCAATACTACAAAATCATTTCAGGGTTTAAAGGTAGAAGCAGGATTTAGCAGGTACATGCTAAAGCTAAGCTTGGTGATTTTAAGACTTAAGTTGTGGACTTCAACTCCCGGAATTCCACAGCCAGCATAGGGAATAGCTAGATGGCTGGGAAATTCTGGGAGTGGAAGTCCACAAGTCTTAAAGTTGCCAAGTTTGAAGACCCCTGCAATAATCACTACTCTTCTATCCGTATCACAGAGGTGGTATTCAAACCGGTTTGGACCAGTTCGGGTGAACTGGTAGTGAAAATCATGGATGGGCCCGCCCCAGCGCCCCAGCTCTATGCCATTCTATTTAGGCACATTTTTGAGGCTGGGTGCATGTGTGCAAAGTGTGCACAGGAGCAAAGCACATTTGTGGAATGCCAAGCGCATGCATGAAAGGTATGCATGAGAGCAAAGCGCATGCATGGAAGGCCGGGCGCATTCACAAAATGTGAAACCCGCTGCAGAACTATGGGAGTTTGAAGTTACATAACCTTGGCAAAAACACAGCAAAGTGGGGGAACAGATATTCTAACTCTGACGGTGTGTATGAGTATCTCATGGGTCTCAGAGGAACTTCAAAATTCTGAACAGAGTTTGGAAAATGTCTTTTTCCTCAATGTCTATGGAGATTCTCAGTCATCCAGGTCATGGTTGTCCCAAAAGTTCTTTTTCAAGAGTCAAAGTGGACTTCCTTTTTCCTCACTTTCTTCTTTAGAGGAACGTTCAATCGTGTCATACGTTACTTGCAATCTGGCATGATACAAACCAAGTATATAAGTTTGGAACTTTAGTGTAATCCGAACTTATCTTCAATTCATTCACTTCAGATCGCAAGCAAGAGAGCTAAACAATTGTATGAACTTGCTCCAATCTTCACTATCACCACTATCGTTTCACAGAAATATAGCATATCAAGAAAAGATGAGTTAGTTGCAATTTTTCTACATTCTAGTTTTCAGTGTCACAGGATGGTGGAACTGCAACCAATTGCAAATACAAGCCGGTTGCTAAGTGCAAGAAATGTAATCACGGGACACCAGAGTAGAATAGAATGAGCTGGAAGGGACCTTGGAGCTCTTCTAGTCCAGCCTCCTGCTCAAGCAGAACTTATAACATTTCAGATAAGTGACTGTCTAGATCTGTGATGGCGAACCTATGGCACACGTGCTACAGGTGGCACCCGTAGCCATATCGGTGGGCACGCGAACTCAGCTCCACTTTTGGGCCTTCTGGGGCCACTAGAAGTAGGGAAACAGGATGTTTCCTGCCTCCAGAGGACCTTGGGGGGGGGGAAGGCCGTTTTCGCCCTCCCCAGACTCCTAGAAAGGCTCTGGAGAGCAAAAAACGGGACTACTGTGCCATTGTGTGCCAGGAGCACTGGGGGAGGTTATGCACACATGCACGGGGGGCAGGGCGCAGAGAATTATGGGTGTGGGCATGTGCTTCCTCCCCCCCCCCCCGCTCCTGGCACGCAATGGCAAAAAGGTTAGCCATCACTGGTCTAGATTCTTCTTAAAAACATCCAGTGATGGAGCGCCCAAGATTTCTGCAGGCTGTTCCACTGGTTAATTGTCTCCACTGTTAGATAGTTTCTCCTTAATTCCAGGATGCTTCTCTCTTTGACTAGTTTTCAGCCATTGTCCTGCCCTCTGGTACTTTTGAGAATAATTTGACCCGCTCTTCTTTGTAGCAGCCCCTCAAATACTGGAACACTGCTAACATGTCACCCCTAATTCTTCTTTTTTTAAAACTAACCAGACACCAAACCTGCAGCCTTTCTTCATATGTTTTAGTCTCCAAGCCTTTGATCATCTTAGTTGCTCTTCTCTGAACTTTTTCCAAAGTCACAACATCTTTTTTGTAATATGGTGACCGAAATTGGTTGCAGTATTCCAGAGTATTTGCACCACAATCATAACTCTAAGGACCAGTCATAAGTAACTTTTCAAAAATCTGTTGTAACTTTGAATAGTCTTAAAACTACTGGTTGTAAATTGACTACTTATAACATCTGTCTGTTGGATATGCAGCCCAAAGTTCTTTAAAAAGTGTTCAAAACAGTACCTCACAATTGTTCAAAGCAGTACTTCACAATCTTGTGAAGTGGGGATGAGACAAAATATCCAAAATCAGCTTTTGTAGCCAAGGGTGGACTTGATCTCCAACCTCCTAAATTCTCATCCAGCATATAAGTAGTCAAAGGAAACGTGACATGTAGTCCTCTTAGCTCCATGCTTATTGTTTCAGTATAATGATAACAGCAAGGGGCAGGGGATTATGGTTAAAGGAGAAGAAATGACATGGCAACGCTCTTCTAAAGAACTAAGCAAGAGCTGTAATTCAGGGCTACAGCTGGAAGAGGCCAGCAAAACATCTTTCATAGATTGGAGGGCTGGAGAGAACTTGCCCAAAGGTCAGGTTGGATTAATGATGGCATGTTCCCTTAGGCAAAATTCTGCAAATCTGATCCAGCATGAAAGCCGCTGGCACATTGGGGAATTCTTCAGAGCACATGCAACCTTTTAAAACTGTGGGGTGGTTTGGCATCTTTTGAGCTGGGGAGTAGAAAAGTTCAAGAAAGGATAGGCGAAGTCAAAGCTTCAAAGAGCCTTTCTGGAGATCAAACCCAAAAGTGTTTTGTTGGTGAAGTGGGGCCAATATTGGACCTTTGTATACCTAGCTATGAAGCAGCCATTTTGGACTCCAATTCCAAGCATTGCATGCTAAATAATATAAACAAACCCCCAAACTCAATAGATCTCAAATTATGAGCAATATGATACTAGTAGAGAGGCTATTTCTTTAGCAGCCAGTGTAATATAGTACTTAAGTGCTGAATATAGGATGGATGAGAACTTCACAGAAAATTCACTGGATGATTTTGGACTAGTCACTCTCTTTCAGTTCAGTCTCCCAGTAGACGCCCCTCCTTGACTTTCTTGCATACAAAAGGGAGGGAGGGAGGAAGGGAAGGAGGGAGGAAGGAAGGAAGGAGGGAGGGAGAGAAGGCAGGCTGGCACACAGGTAGGCAGGAGGGAGGGAGGGAGGGAGGGAGGAAGGAAGTTTGTTCAGTGACCATTCAAAGTTACAGTGGAAGTGAAAAAAAGTGACTTACAACCATTTTTCCACACTTATAACCATTGCAGCATCCCATTGGTCACGTGGTCAAAATTCAGAAGCTTGGCAACTGACTCGTACTTATGACAGTTGCAGTGTCTCACGCTATCCCCTTTTGTGACCTTCTGGCAAGCTAAGTCAAGGGGGAAGCCAGATTCATTTAACAACCGTGTTACCACCTTAACAACTTCAGTGATTCAGTTAACAAGAACTTGGCAAGTAAAATGGGACAAAGCTCACTTAACCACTGTCTTGCTTAACAACATACATTTTGGGCTCATTTGTGGTCGTAAGTCGAGGACTACCTGAACTTACGTTCCTACATTCCTACTCACTGCATAGCCATGCCTCTAGTACAGCAATACACACACACACACACACACACACACACACACACGTTTTCTGAGGTTTTCGCGGGTGTTTGTCTTTGGTTATTCGGGTCTTCTCCCGCGTAAAATTGGAAGTGTCTTGGCGACGTTTCAACGAAGTCTCATGCGTCATCTTCAGGCTGGTGTTCCCGGCTTCGTGCTTCTAGGAGCAATGTATATATGTATATATATATATATATATATATACACACGTGTCTATATGGAATATTACAGTGACTTTGAGCTACAATTAATTTAGTCTCAAGCAAATCAATTCTCCTGGTCTATAAAACTAATTAACATTCTAGCAAAGTGTTTTCTGCCTCCTGCTTTGATCTGATGTTGGAAACTCAGATCTAATTTTTTTTCCCCATAATCCCCTAAGAAGAAAACATACTTCGTGTACGTGTGCCTGACAGGGGCCAAAGGTTAATTAACAAAGCATTTTGACAAAGCTAATAAGACAGATCTATTTGAGGACCTATGGTTTAATCAGCTTAATTTTAATCTATCGTCTCTCATCAGAATAGCTGGAAATAAGTATCTAACTTCCCAAAGCCCATTAGTGTGAAATGCAGAGGAGAAATCGGGTATCGCTTTATGTCCTTTCACCGGAAAGGGAGATCATTAAAATGACATGATTTAAAGTTATGCTAACTTCACAGAGAAGATATTCAGGTGCAAATGTTGATGTTTGGGGCTGCAGAAAAGAGGAATTGATGGCTGGTTAGAAGGTAAGAGGTGGGGGAATGATGGCCCAGCACAGGGATGGGTTCTACTTACCTTTACTACCGGTCCACAACAGGGCCCCGTGTGCGTGCTCACTCCATTTTTGCTAGCAGAGCACTTGAGCCACCGTAGGCGCCCACAACACAAGTGACGTTGAGCTGGCCACACCCACCCTGACCACGTCCACCCTGGCTCCCCGAGGTCAAAGACAACCCTGATTCAGCCCTCAATGAAATCGAGTTTGATGCCCTTGCTCTGAAACATAAGAGTTGAAACATCCTAACTGTTACGCCCAGGCACAGCCGAATTCTGCATCACGTCAAGCTCCTAACTAAGTCACAGCAATTAGCCCCTTGCTAGGAACAAAGCAGAAGCAAGTGACAACACACCTGACGTCATCACACAAATTACATACTTGGAGTCATTTGCATAGTGTTATCCCTGTGGTTACTACCAGATTACTACGCCTATCAGAGTTGTATTCAGCTAGCTCCTTTGATACAAACTCTCTTCCCCTTGGGCTGCTGACTGTTAGAAGAACTTGCTCTGTCAAATAGCATTCAGTGAAGTTGTGAGGTCTTCCTATGAACCAAGGAAGCCCAGCAATGTCCAAGTGACAGCTTCACTGCTTCTTCCATCAACCAATATGACTGAGTGACCTTTCTCAGCTGAAGCAACTGTCTGTTTTCTTTCGATCACGGTAGGGAAATGTCCCTTGGGGTAAAACACGTCCTTCCTAGATTTAAAATTAAAAGGGGGGGGGGCTTTGCTGACATTCTATCTATCAGACGTACATGCCAAGGTAAGAGGTGGGTTGGCTGCGGGTATGTGCACAAAACAGACCAGAGCAAAAAGAGCCGAGGTGGCACAATGGTTAGAGTGCTGCACTGCAGCTACTTCAGCTGACTGCTAGTTCAGCAGATCAGCAGATCAAATCTCACCGGCTCAAGGTTGACTCAGCCTTCCATCCTTCCAAGGTGGGTAAAATGAGGATCCAGATTGTTGGGGGCAATATGCTATTTAGTATACTGTCGATTGTTGTAAGCCGCCCAGAGTCCTCGGAGAGTGGGCGGCATAGAAAAACGATTAATAAAAAAATAAAATAAAATAATAATAAAAGTAGACCAGGCAGCAATTCAGTGGAAGGAGAAAGGAACTGCAGGAGCATAGAATAATAGGGTTGGAAGAGACCTTGAATGTCTATGGAAATTCTTAAGTGATTTAAGACAATGGTCACCAACTGGTGGTCCATGAGAAAATTTTGGTGGTTCACAGAAAAATTATTTGCATTTTTTATTTGCACTAAATCAGGGGTCCTCAAACTATGGTCCCTGGGCTGGATACGTGCAATGAACATTTTTGTTGCTGCAGAGAGTCTCCTCCTTCGGGATTTTTTTGTGTGGGTCGGAGGGGGGCAGAAATTCCGACTTGGGGTCTGCTTCAGCTTCCTGGTTTGGGGCTTTGGGCGAAGGCTGGAGGGAAGTGCCGCTGGTGGTGAAGAGCCGGAGGGCCTTGTTCCAGTGGGACTGCATCATGGCCTGGAACTGGCTGATCATCTCAGCCCACTGAGCCTCCAGGTGCCGATACCTGGCCTTGTACTCCCGCAGGTCTTCCCTCTGCTTGGAAAGCCTATGCCTGTAGTCCTCAGTGAGGTGTTTCTGCTGAGCCTCTTTCTCGGTCAGATCCAATTTGAACTGAGCTGTTTTGCTAACTCTTTCTCGTGGTGGCTGCTTGGCTCCAACAACTGCTTTCTGTTGGCACCCTAAGGAGCCTGGGTTGGAAGGCGAGGTATGGCTGGGTGGGGAGGGGTGAGTAGAGGCTGGTGAGGTACTCCTCAACATGAGTGACATTGAGTTGACCACATCCACCCAGTCACATGACCACCTAGCCACACCCACCCAGCCGGTCATTAGGCAGATCATATTCATGATCCACGGGATTTAAAATTATGAATTCGGTGATCCCTGAGGTCCAAAAGGTTGGTGACCCCTGATCTAAGACATGGCTGACCTATTTTTCACGAGGCAACTGACCTTTGTTTTTCCCTGAAGACGTTTCGCTTCTTGTCCAAGTAGCTCATCTCGGAACTGAACAACTTCTTGGATGAGGTGAAACATCTTCAAGAAAACAAAGAAAATCCGGTTGCCTTTTGAAAAAGCGTCTTTTGGACAAGGCCTTGGAGATCTTCAAGTACAATCCCTTGCTGAAACAGGAGACCTTTTACCATTATGGACAAATGGCCGTCCAGTCTCTTCTTGAAAACCATCAGTGACTGAGCTCCCACGTCTTCTGGAGGTAAGCTTTTCCACTGATTAACTTTACTCACTCTCCAAAAATTTCTCCTTAATTTTAGATTGTTCTGCCCCAGCTATGGACCACAAAGAACGCAGCACACACAAAGTCCATACAAACCTTAGTTTACTAATTAAGGAGTACTAATGAGCTTTCTTAGTAGTTGTTCAAACACAAGTACAGTTTAAATCAGTCTTTTCTGAACAAGGACTGTTAATTTAACTTCATTAACAGCCGACAAGAGTGTAAGAAATAATAACTCAATTTTGAGATACAGTCTTTCAGATAACCGTAAGTTTACTGTGTTTGGCAGAATGCCCAGAAGCAATTTCTGGAGTCAATACATGAAAGAATATGAACGAAGTTGTTTTCTGCAAATTGCCTCAGTCGTCATCATTCCTTAAATAGGCTAGGGGAGTGACCAATTAGCCCCAAGCCTTACTCTCGAGGAGACTCCTTCTGAGGAGCCATTCCTGCCTTTTGGCAGCTCTGTGCACCCGTGCATTGAGAAGAGGTTCCTCCTCTTCTTCCTCTTTACTTATGGGAACTTCTGTAGCTCCTCAAGGCCCTGGCTGAATCCCCGCCTCTGGCACCAACTCTTCTCCAGCCTCCTCATTGTCTGACTCAGGTGTCAGCTGCACAGGCTGCTGGCAAATCACCACACCAGCCTCCTCGCTGTCGGAATCAGCTACCAGCTGCACAAGCCGCTGGCGGGCCACAACATAGATTGGATCTCTGTTTAATGGTCTTCCATCTATTGCAGTGGTCCCCAACTTTTATTGACTTTGCCTGTGGGAACCTCGCTGCGAAGATCACAAACGGTGATCACGTGACCCTGGGATGCTACAACCATTGCAAACACAACCCAGTTGCCAAGCAACTGGATTTTGATCACGTGACTGTGGGGAATGCTGCAACAATGATAAGAGCAAGAACTGGTCATACGTCATTTTTTAGAGCCATTGTAACTTCAAGCTACAATTAAACGAATGGTTGTAAGCCAAGGATTACTTATACGCTTAGTGCTTCTCAATGCATGAACACACAAATGCAAATATATGGCCACTGCTGATAAAGGACTAGGAAAGACTTCCAGAGACTGTACTCTGCCCACACACACACAAACATACACATACCCCTTGTTTAAATTTATGCTGGGTTTGCTCCATCTTAAAAAACCACTGCATGCTATCGATTGCTTTTAGTAGTGATGCACAGCAGTGTTTTATAGTGATGAATGTTTAATCAGGATTGATGATTACATGAAATATGAACGCATTTAACGCCGAGACTCATTTATATGAGGGTTTCTTAGAAAACGATCCTTTAATCCCAGAGCAAGATCTGACTCAATCTTGCAGTCACGAGCACGTTTTGCCAGCCATTGGCAAGTCGGGAATGATGAAGAGCAAAAAAAGGGGATACAGTTAAGAAAAGGCTGGCTAGAGGACTGCCGACAGAGCTTGAAATTTAAATAATAAGGCACAAAAATGCTTCTGAAGGCCTTTAGCACAGTGCCCGGCTGCTTAATTTTGAGAGTGAAACCATGCTGTTAAAAACAGGTGCCATGCAGAGGTGGGTTTCAGCAGGTTCTGACCAGTTCTGGAGAACCGGTAGCGGAAATTTTGGGTAGTTCGGAGAACCGGTAAATATCACCTCTGACTGGCCCTGCCCCCATCTATTCTCTGCCTCCTGAGTCCCAGCTGATCGGGAGGAAATGGGGATTTTGCAGTAACCTTTCCCTGGAGTGGGGTTGGAATGGAGATTTTACAGTATCCTTCCCCTGCCATACCCACCAAGCCATGCCCACCAAGCCACCAAGCCACACCCACCAAGCCACACCCACAGAACAGTAGTAAAAAATTTTGAAACCCACAACTGGTGCCATGATGGGGAAGGAAAAGTCTCCAAAACTTGCAGAAACATGTTGTAGATACAGCACATCCAGCCCAACTTTAGCTAAATAGGACATAAATGTTCTTAACTAGGGAAAATCAGATTCAGGTCATTCTGAAGTAGACTCCCACATCTTTGAAATAATCTTCTAATTATGATTTGATCTTGCTCCACAATTTGATGGGGAAGCAAATCAAACATAACCTTGTCCATTAAATTTAAAAAATGTACGTACAGGTCAGAGGTGGGTTTCAGCAGGTTCTGACCAGTTCTGGAGAACCAGTAGTGGAAATTCTGAGTAGTTCGGAGAACCGGTAGTAAAAATTCGGACTGGCCCCGCCCCCATCTATTCTCTGCCTCCTGAGTCCCCTCCTGATCGGAAGGAAATGGGGATTTTGCAGTAACCTTCCCCTGGAATGGAGATTTTACAATATCCTTCCCCTGCCACACCCACCAAGCCACGCCTACCAAGCCATGCCATGCCCACCAAGCCATACCCATAGAACTGGTAGTAAAAAAAATTGAAACCCACCACTGATACAGGTGATCCTTGCCTTACAACCACAACTGAGCCCAACATTTGTGTTGCTAAGCAAAGCAGTTGTTAAGTGAGATGTGTCACATTTCAGCAAAAACAATAGCAATAGCACTTTGTCTTAAATACCACTTTCACAGTGCTTTACAAGCCCTCTCTAAGCGGTTTACAAAGTCAGCCTATTGCCCCCAACAATCTGGCTCCTCATTTTACTGACCTCGGAAGGATGGAAGGCCAAGTCAACCTTGAGCCGGGCAGGATCGAACTCCTGGCAGTGGACAGAATGGCCTTTATTGAGATGGTTGTTAATTTAATCATGTGGTTGCTAAGTCAATATGGCTTCCTCCATTCACTTTGCTTGTCAGAAGCTCCCTTGGAAGGTTGCAAATGACAATTCTGAGACTCCAGGATGCTGCAACCATACATGCTGATTCCAAGCATCCAAAGTTTGATCACATGACTCTGGGAAAGCTGCAATGGTCATAAGTGTGAGAACTGGTCATAAGTCACTTTTTAAAGTGCTGTTGTGACTTCTGGTCATTAAATGAATAATTGTAAGTTGAGGACTACCTGTACTGAAGCTTTTAACCCAGCTCAACCAAGCCCCATTCGATTCTCCAACCAATATTTTTCATAAGGTTTACAGGTGGTCTTCAGTTTACGACCAGTCATTCAGTGAACAATCAAAGTTACGACACACTCTGAAAAAGGGACGTACGACCTGGATTCAAAGTTCTGACACCTGGGCCACCCCCCATGGTCACGTGACCCCATTTTGGCTGCTCACCCACCAGCCCTCATATTATTTATTTTTTTATTTATTAAATTTATATACAGCCATTTGCAGCGTCTTGCAGTCATGTGGCATTCCTGGCAAAAAATGTCCCATTGTGAACAATGAGCATCAGACCTGGAAGCCATCTTTTAGCTTTGAGCCTTCAGGCCTGCCACAAATTCTACTGTGGGAAAATGGGAAGAGGGGATTGTATGGAGTGAAGAGGATATGTAGGCAAAATAACATTCTTTCCAGAAAGTTAAGGCCACTGTGCCCTGCAGCTGTGCTGAGAAGAATGAGGAGGTATCTTCTGTTCCAGAGGGTACCTGATTGGTGTGTGTGATGGACATGTGGGTGATGGGCAAGGACTTAAACTTTCCTTTAGGTGAGAAAAACCCGGAAGCTCTCAGATTTGAGTTTTCCTGGATATGCCAATATGACATCTCTAATAAAAGTTAGCTTTGAGGAAATTCAGGCCTCGGAGTTTGATTTAGTTGGGGGTGTTACCTGAAACCCTGACATTGAGTTTGCTTAACAACCGCTGCAAAAAAAAGGTCATAAAATTGAGTGCAGTCACCTAATGATCCTCTTTATGACTTGTGGACTCAATTATTGTCATAAATCAAGGATTGCTTTGTCTATCAATTCCCCATTGGCTTTTTTTTTTTCACTCTGAACCATTTCAACTGCATTGAAACAACCTAGGAAATTTGGTTGTGTGAACTTTTGGACTGGCTGGTGGATTTTATAGCTTGGTCTGTTCTACAAAGCCAACCATGTTTAGTTATAGTTTATAGTTCAATATATATGAAAATGAGTTTATTCAGTCACCATACAAAAGCTATCTGATTAAACATGTTTGTACGAAATACTTTTAACCAGGAGTGGGCGTCAAAAATTTTAGAAAGGGGTTGCTGGGTAGGCATGGTCATGGTAAGCGTGGCCTAGTCGGCCTCCTGCACCACGGCTGGGTGGGGGGAAGTTTTGTCCTCCCCGGGCTCCAGAGGCTTTTCTTGAGCCTCCGGGAGGGTGAAAATGACCTCCCCAGGCTCTGGAGGCCTCTGGAGGCCAGAAACGGGTCCATTTTCTCCCCTCCCTGAGCCTCCACACACACCCTGCACTTACCTGCATCCAAAATGGGCTGAATGGGGACTCCTGGGAGTGGCGGGGCGGGCCACCCAGGAGTGGAATTTATGGATTGTCCAAACTGCACAGAATCTTAGCTAGAGGTTTTCCCGAACCCCTGCGAGCCCCCAGTAGCCCACCCCTGCTTTTAACCCAACTCAACCAAGCCACATCCTATTCTCCAACCAATATTCTTCATACGGATTACAGGTAGTCCTTAACTTATGGCCAGTTTCTTAGCAACCGTACATTCTCTCACCATGATAGAAAATACTGCTAGAACAGAAATGGCAACGGGTTAGTTCTCCCAGGGAAGAGTTTTCTTCCCGTCACTTCTGTTCTTCTTTTCTTTCACTTTTAGAGATTGCTCTACTAACAGGATAAGAGCTCAGTAGAGAAATGGGATCACTCCGTCAAGACAGAACCCATGCGTGGTACATAGAACATAGAAAGTCATCCAAAAGCTCTCACCATCTGCCAGCACAGCTCAGGGGGAAAAAAGAAGAAAAAAGAAAACTTCCAGAAATAGCTAGTTGGGGGATGTTGTAAGAGGCCTACGCCACAAGTGACAAGATGGGAAATGACAGCAAACAGATTTTCTTTCCCCCTCTACTAGCAGCAAAAGAAACACAAGAGGCTGTGGAGTTGAGTTTGAAAACCTCCAGATGCTGCCCTCTTTCACATCTCCATATCTTTCTTCATACAACATCAGATACGGGGTTTTTTCCCCCTTCTTATTTTATCCCCCACCCTCCCTCCTGAGAGGGAACAGGGAGAAAACACTCAACCAAACCAATCAAATACACATGTCTCTTTGCCCAGGAGGAGAAACTACAATTCACAACAATGGCATGCTTATTTTTCCAGGAAAAAACGAGGAATGGAAAACTCTGGATATTTTCAGGGAGGCTAAGGTTCATGAGGGTGAAGGTGCTTCTCCTACACCAGGGGTTTTTTCAAACCTTGGCAACTTTAAGACTTGTGGACTTCAATATCCACCTGGCTGGGGTGAACCGATGGCAGCCATCCAGCCATGCCTACCTGGTTGTGCCCACCCAGCCAGGGCAGGACAGCAACCCACCCAGCCACAGCCACCAGCTGTGCCCACCCATCCGCAGCCACCTGGCCTATCCTCCTGACTATTGCAAGTTGTCCTAGAGACCCCCTGCCTTGACCACACCATCACCATCCGGTAACATTGTACTGCTAACTATTTATTTATTTATTTATTTATTAAATTTATATACCGCTCTACTCCCAGACGGGACTCAGGGTGGTGAACAGCCAGAATAAGATACAATAAATACAAAAGTTAAAAAATCATTAAAACAAATTAAATAATTTGGCTCAACAGTTTAAAAATCCAATTATAATTATAAAAATTTAAAAACCCAAAATAAAGGAGGTTAAGCCAGCCCAGCTTGTTCAAATAAAAATGTTTTCAAGGCACGGCGAAAAGTACCCAGGTCATGTAAGCTCCTTATCTCAGGGGGGAGCTCATTCCAGATGGTAGGTGCCCTCACAGAGAAGGCTCTCCCCCTGGGGGCCACCAGTCAACACTGTTTGACCGACGGCACCCTAAGGAGACCCTCTCTATGGGAGCGGATTGGTCGGTGAGAGGCTGTTTGTGGCAGAAGGCGGTCCCGAAGATACCCTGGTCCTAAGCTAACTAACTAAGACATACAAAACCTTTGCCAGACCAATTCTTGAATACAACTCGTCAGCCTAGAATCCACACTGTATATCGGATATTAACACGATTTAGCAGGTATTTCACAAGAAGAGTACTCCACTCCTTTACTCATAATAGAACCCCTTATGCCATCAGGCTTGAAATTTTGGACCTGGACAACCTGGAACTACGCCACCAAGGGTCTGACCTAAGCATCGTACACAAAATTGTCTGCTACAACATTCTACCTGTCAATGACTACTTCAGCTTCAACCTCAATAATACTCAGGCAAACAATAAATACAAACTCAAGGTAAACCGCTCCAAACTCGAGTGCAGAAAATACGAGTTCAGCAACAGAGTGGTCAACGCCTAGAACAACGACTCTGTTGTTACAGCCTCAAACCCTTACAGTTTCAACCTTAGACTGTCTACCGTAGATCTCACCCCATTCCTAAGAGGTCCATAAAGGGGGCGTGCATAAGTGCACCAGCGTCCCTACCGTCCCTGTCCTACCGTCCCCATTTATTTGTACTCATTTCCTATGTCCATGTCCATGTTTATACTTATACCTGTTGTCTTGTATATGTTTGAAAACTAAGTACCTACCTACCTACCTACCTACCTAACTAACTAAATAAATAAATCAGAACGAGTTCTCAATGCTTCCCACACCTCATCTTTGACAAATACTTCCTTTGCATGAAACTTGCAATGGTGACCGCAACTGGAAAGATTTATCAAAAGTGTATTTTCAAGAGGCGGTTAGCGGGTCTGCAAATATTATGACCTGTAGTAAAAAATAAATAAAAATCAAGCAATGCTGTTAGGCATGGCCAAAACCCAAAAAGCCATCACAATCTCATGTTCCAAAACACTCTGTAATTGAACTAGACTCTGCTGCCAATGTCTGGAGGTGAGCATCATTAACAAAAGTTAATTATATATGACATTGTTTCACATGGCAAACCATAACAACAAATTAACAAGAATAGGCAACAGCTGTGAAACATGAGGTTGGTAAAAAGAAAGAAAACACATACCCTACATTTAATCACCCGCCAGTGCAAATCACAGTCCACGAGAAACAATAGAAAATGTTCTATCATATATAGTGAATGCTGTAAAGCAATTAAGAGAATTCATGCTGAAGCGCCTACGTTTTTATATTTTCACTCCTGAGGAATCCTTAGATTGATTTTATAAAGCAAGGGAAAGGGAAGAGTGAGGGAAATAATCTCAGACCCAAATTTATAGGTCTCATCCATAGTCCAGTTCAATGTTTAGAGTGATTACAGGAATTGATACTTCTCATTTGAGGGAATAGACCTAATCAAAACATAATCCAATATTTCAATAGACACCCCAAAAAAAATGGAGGAGAAAAATCTACTACTGACTTCAAATGTCAAGAGAATTTAGTGATGATGAGGGTCTGAAAAATGTATTCAGCTCCCAAGCATATCTGAATCCCAAAAGGGACCAGATTTTTATTTTTATCATTCATTAAACTTATATGCTACCCAATTCTCAACAATTCTAGGCCTTTTGACCATCCAGATGTTATCAAAGATTATTCCCAACAGTCCAGACAAGCACATTATCAGGAATAATGCCAAGAACATCATTCAGGAACATCTGGAGGTCAGGATGCCTGAATCTTGTTTTAGAAAAGACAGCTATACAGTTGTGAATTGTGGTTGCCCTTTGCCTTAAAATGTTTAACATGATGTCTTTTCTTTATAAAACAGAATAATTTATTTATTTATTTGATTGATCTGGCTGACTATCTCACAGATGCAACTCTTGGCAGCTAGCAACACATTAAAAAAAATCCGATACAAACCACCCACCCCATATAAACAAAACATTATCCTTAGATGCTTTTAGATTTGGTCTATGAGAGCTGCCTTTCTGTAAAAGCAGGCGGGAGGGGGAATCTCAATTTCCCAAGCCTACTACTATATTCAGAATCCCATTTCTGCTCCTGAATATCCTCCCATAGGAATTTATTCTCTATAGCAGCACTCATCATCTTCACCATGAGGGAAAGTAGGGAAAGTCTCCACTTTCTCTTGAAAGGCTTGGTTAGATTGAATGTGGAGGTATGAGCAAAAGGTGGGGGATATCGGGGTCTTGGTTTTTGAGGGGAAGGGTTCCTAGAACATTTGCATCCTTGGAAGGCTAGATGAGATGGAAGGGAAGGGAAGACTAGGGAGAGGGAAGGAACCTAATAGGTCATCTAATCCAACCCCCCACTCAAGCAGGAGACCCTACAACATTTCTGACAAATGGCAGTCCAATCCCTTCTTGAAAGTCTCAAGTGATGAAGCTCCCACAACTTCCGAAGGCAACTTCTCTTCCATTAGTTGATTGTTCTCACTGTCAGAAAGTTCCTCCTTATTTCTAGGTTGAATCTCTCCTTGGTCAGTTTCCATCCATTATTCCATGTCTGGCCTTCAGGTGCTTTGGAAAACAACTTGACCCTTTTCTCTCTGTGGCAGTCCCTCAAAGTTCTAATCCTAGCCTCATTGGGCTGAAGTAACTTCCCCACTCAGTTAGAGAATTCTTTCTTGACCAAGTGTGATTAGATACACAAGAAATTTGTCTCCGGTGCATAAGCTCTCAGTGTACATACAACAATAGTGATAGATATGCCAAATGAATACCTACTAGGAGATGAACCTGAGGAGTCCTTGATGCTCTCTTAGCTTGGTTTTTTTCTTGCAGATGTTTCATTACTCAAACTAGATAACATCATCAATGCTAGCCTACCAAGCTCAGAGAGCACCATGGACTTCTCATTTCAACCCTGAGCTACAAATAGTCTCTTTTATTGGAGATGAGCCTCCGTGAGAGAAGCAAAATCCTAGACGGGCCCCATGTGTTCCTCCTCTCTATGAATTCTACCTCTATCTTCATTCAAGCTTTCACAAATACATACCCATAATCACCCAGAGGATTAAAGAGGGAGGGGAAGAAAAGGTTAAAATTAGGGATGCCCAGAAAGGAGGAGAGCAAGTGAGTTCTGCCAGTTCTGGGTTTTGTTTTTGTTTTTCTTCTTCACTGAGAAAAGTTCATTCCCTTCTCCTTCCCCGCTAAAAAATGACAACAGGATTTGGGCGGACTAAAATCAATGTCCAAGCTATGATTGATGAAGTCATGCATTATTGGTGCATGATGAGGATAAGTAATTCGATCAGGACTTGGAAAAATTAGGTCACAGCTGAAGAGTACTCTAAAAGAGAGCAAGAGGAGTATTTGAACGAATTACATGTTTTTGCTGGATGAATGACTGTAGCATCCAAATTGGCTATTAATACAGCCTTTTGCTTAAAGAGATCGCCCATCGTTGGGTTAGATTAGAGATGATGCCCAGTTGTAGGACTGTGTTTTTCCCAAAGGCTTCAGTGCAGCCGCCTTTCTCCCAAAGTTGCTGCCAAATCATAATTCTGAATGTGGTAGAAGGAGAAATTGATTAATCACCTATGACAGTGTTTCTTGACTTTAAAGCTACCAAGGTTGAGAAACACTGACCTATGAAATAATTGCACTAATTATGAACCACTGTGGCGCAGTGGTTAGAGTGTAGTACTGCAGGCTACTCTGGCTGCCTGCAATTTGGCACTTCAAAGCTCACCAGACTCGAGGTTGACTCAGCCTTCCATCCTTCCAAGGTGGATAAAATGAGGACCCAAACTGATGGGGGAAATATGCTGACTCTGTAAACCACTTAGAGAGGGCTGTAAAGCACTGTAAAGTGGTATATAAGTCTAAGTGCTATTGTTATTGCTAATTAAATTCCCATATTAATTTATTCTTAGCCTTGCGTTCACCCTGCCTATTTCTTTTCTCTGGGTTTGCAACATTTTGAAGTGCAGCTCTTAGCATAGCTATCGGATCTAAACTTCTGAATTCTGGGCAGCCATTAAATCAGCAGTCACCAACTGGTGGCCCATGGACCACTGGTGGTCTGTGAGAAAATTTTGGTGGTCCGCAGAAAAATTATTTGCATTTTTTATATTGCACTAAATACTATTTATCTTTTTTTTAAAAAAAAATCATATTAGTGGTCCACGGGATTTAAAATTATGAATTTAGTGGTCTCTGAAGTCCGAAAGGTTGACGATCTCTGCATTAGATGACAGCAAAAAATTGGAATTTTCTATACAGGTGGTCCTCAAATTACAACCATTTGTTTAGTGACTGTTTGAAGTTATAGCACTGAAAAAAGTGACTTATGACCATTTTTCACACTTATGAAAGTCTTGCAGCATCCCTAAAGTCACCTGATCAAAATTCAGGTGCTTGGTAACTGGCTCATATTTATGATGGTTGCAGTGTCCCAGGCTCCTGTGATCACATTTTGTGACCTTCTGACAAGCAAAGTCAATGGGGAAGCCAGATTCACTTAACAACCGTGTTACTAGCTTAACCACTGCAGTGATTCACTTAACAAGTATGACAACAAAGATCATAACATGGGGTAAAATTCACTTAGCAACCATCTCACTTAGAAATGTTGGGCTTAATTGTGGTCAGAAGTCGAGAACTCCCTATACTGGTTCTCTACCATCTCATGAGCCTCTGGATTTTTGCAGCCCAGTTCTAACAGCTGTAACTGTTGATATATTGTTGAATGGCCAAATGTGATCCTTGCTCCCCAATAGCCTGCATACCGCTAACCCAGGGATGTCAAACTCAAGGCCTGCGGGCTGGATCAGCTCACAGGGTGGTTAGATCCAGCCCACTGGATGTCCTGGAAACAGCGAAGGACCAGCCTGTGGTGCAGGCGTGGTATTCACTTACCTTCGCTACCGGTTCGCAAATGGGAGCATGCGCAGAGCATCAAAAACAGGACGTGATGACGTCTGGGCGGTTGGGTGGAGCCTCCCAGAGCCACCGCTACCAGTTTGTCTGAACCGGATAGAACCGGCTGATTAGCCAGTGAAAATGGAGTTCAGGGAGGCCATGTGCAGCCCACCCGGGCTCCATTTTAGGCTGCGACGGGCTCCTGCAGCCCTCTGCCAGCAAAAATGGAGCTTGGAGCGGCCAAGAACGGAGCCTCGAGAAGTAACGTCGAGCTGGCCATGCCCCTCCCACCTGCCCCAAGGTCGAACACAACCCTGATGTGGTCCTCAATGAAATCGAGTTTGACACCCCTCCACTAATCTCAATGGAAAAGTAACCTGACCTAATGCAAGATGCAGCTTCTTAAATTTTGGTGCTTAATCTTGTTAAAATCAGGAAACCATTGCAGAATACCAGGGTCTTCTAAACTGTTAAGCCTGCATCCAACCAGCTTAATTACCTTGTAAAATGAAGGAAATGATTATTCATTTATGACGTTTATTTTACTCATGTAGTAAGCTGTTTTCACAGAACTGTGGGAGAGAAGATGAGGGCAGAAAAATCCAAGAAGTCTAGGAGTATAATTACGGCAATATTTCTCTGCCAAACTCTGTCGAACAAAGGAGCTTGTCTTTCCCCCAAGAATGTATTGAACATGTGACAGATCAGAGATGGGTCTGAAAGACATCCCCAAGCTGGATGTGAAGCCAACGTCTGAGAGGTTTGCCAGTATTTGGCATCTGACTACAGAGAGCGTATTGAAGCGAAGAAGGCTTGCTTGGGTCAGAGGTCACCTAAACTGTGGGAATTGTTCCAAGAATTAAGCCAACAGGGAATAAAATGACTGAAAGGGAACTGCCAACCGATGCTATCCTTGGTAGCCAAATAATGAAGCTATGGGGGTTCCCCTACCTTAAGGCTTAAAAGAGAGGGGGGTGAAAGGAAGGGAGGGAAGGAGGCAGCAAGGGAGGGGAGGGAAGGTGGAGGCAGTGGAAGTGGAAATGGAGGGAGGGAGGATAGAAGGAAGGAAGAAGGAAGAAAGGGAGGGAGGGAGGAGAGGGAAGGTGGAGGGAAGGAAGGAAGGAAGGAAGGAAGGAAGGAAGGAAGGAAGGAAGGAAGGAAGGAAGGAAGGAAGGAAGGAAGGAAGGAAAGCAAGAAGGGAGGGAGGAAAGGGGAGGCACGGGATGGGGAAGGGGAAAAGGGAGGGAGGGAGGCAGGCAGCAAGGGAGGGGAGGGAAGGTGGAGGCAGTGGAAGTGGAAATGGAGTGAGGGAGGATAGAAGGAAGGAAGGAGGAAGAAAGGGAGGGAGGGAGGAGAGGGAACGTGGAGGCAGTGGAAGAGAAAGAAAGGAAGAAATGAAGGAAGGAAGAAGGGAGGGAGGAAGGAAAGGGGAGGCATGGGATGGGGAACGGGAAGGGGAAAAGGGAGGGAGGGAGGGAGCAAGGGGAGGTGGAGGCAGTGGAAGAGGAAGGAAGGGAGGGAGGAAGGAAGGAACGAAGGAAGAAAGGAAGGAAGGATGGGAGGGAAAGAAAGACGGGTACAGCATTCATAGTCTCTACAGAAAAGAGATCTTGAAACATCACTTCTTTCAAGTATGCTCCAGAATAAATATGTGTATACCTGTGATTTTATAACAGATTTAAGCCCTGATTTGGTGTAAATTACAAATCCAGATCAAAGAATCTGTACAACAGTGGTGCAGACCAAATGAGCAGGAAAGGCCCATTACTGCTATTGTTATTGCTGAGTTACTGTGTTTCTAATGCTTTATGACCCAATGGGCATCAATTGCCCTCTTTCAGTAACTGCTTCTCTGAGTTCTTGTAAAAAAACATGATTGTGTCATCAGGGGTAGTATCTAGTTGCCTTGTCTTGTGTGAGCCTGAGGACTTCTGTGCTCAAACTGGCTAAGCTTTGTTTCATTATTAGCGTTTCAGGTAAGCTGTCTGATTTTACTTCACCTGAGCTTGAATGATTTGTTCTTCTTACAGTCCGAGATATTATCAACCATTTTCTCCTTCTTTTCCAAAAGGTACCTTTTTGAAAATTAATTCATTAAATTTATTTTCTACCCATCTTCCCGTCTTATGAATGTCATCCAACTTTCTTTGGGAGAGGAGAGAGGCTTTCCTATTTTGAAAGATATGTATCTTGTTCTAAACCAGGGGTGGGGAACTATGGCTCTTTGTGACCTGTGGACTTCAACTCCCAGAATTCCAGAGCCAACATGGAGTCCACAAGTCATAAAGGAGCCATGGTTCCCCACCTCTACTCTAAATAATCAGGTAAACACATGGATTTCATTGTTGTAGCAACCATCCTTTTGCCTGTAACTAAGACCTAATGTTAGTCTTAGAACAGAGGTCACCAACCTTGGCAACTTTAAGCCTGGAGTGCTTCAACTTCAAGCAAAGCTGGCTGGGGAATTCTGGGAGTTGAAGTCCTCCAGGCTTAAAGTTACCAAGATTGGAGACCCCTGTTTTAGAAGGCTCACATTTAATGCAGAAGTGAATTTGGCAAGGCAGAGCTCCCATTGGTTTCTTTTTGGATTGTTCCAGAATTTAAGGTTAGCTGCTCAGTTGATCTTTTATTTATTTCTTTGTTTTATGATCTGGAGGGCAAGGAGTGGAAAATAGGATTCCCAAAGTTGCCTCCGTATTTTGCTTGAAGCAATAAAAAAATTAACAGAGTTGGAAGGGACCTTGGAGTCTTCTAGTCCAACCTCCTGCTCGAGTAGGAAACTTGATACCCATTGTTCAAATCCTGCACATCCAGGGAACTTTGTCTAACAGTTCACAATGTAGGGTAATTGCTTAGTGACAGGATACTTTTTTAAAAAAGGCCAGGCATTTCTATAAAAATCCATATATCTCTTATTTCAATCCTTGGACTTTCTAAATAAGAGCCACACTTGGAGATGGAAGGTCTGCTAGTCCACCAGCTGTGATTTTTTTTAAAAAATCAGAAAGTAAGACTTGAGTGACACCTCATTGGACTGTCCTTGAAGATGACTAAGAGTGCAAGAGACTCTAGAGTGCAGAGAACAGCAACAAAGATGATTAGGGGACTGGAGGCTAAAACATATAAAGAATGGTTGTTGGAATTGGGCATGACTAATTTAATGAAAAGAAGGACTAGGGGAGACATGATAGCAGTGTTCTGGTATCTCAGAGGTCACCACAAAGAAGAAGCTACTCTTCAAAGCACCTGAGGCCAGGACAAGAAGCAATAGGTGGAAACTAATCAAGGAGAGAAGCAACCTAGAACTAAGGAGAAATTTCCTGACAGTTAGAACAATTAATCAGTGGAACAACTTGCCTCCAGAGGTTTTGTTTCAGCACTGGAGGTTTTTAAGAAGAGATTGGACACCACTTGTCTGAAATGGTATAGAGTTTCCTGCTTGATGGGGGGAGGGGGGGTTGGACTAGAAGATTTCATACTTCTAGTCCAAGCAGGAAATTTGGAGTGGGAAACAAAGGATGTTGCCTCTTGCAGGATCTGATCACCGGATCCAAAAGTTTATTCTTCCAAGTTTTCAGCTCATATTGGCTGCCATCATGAGGAAACTTCTCTCTCAGATCATCTTTGTTGCTGGTATCCTTACAATTTATATTGATATTGTTTCCTGACTGCTTATTTGTAATCTATGTCTATCATTAAGTGTTGTACCTTATGATTCTTGATGAACGTGTCTTTTCTTTTATGTACACTGAGAGCGTATGCACCAAGACACATTCCATGTGTGTCCAATCACACTTGGCCAATAAAAATTCTATTCTATTCTATTCTATTCTATTCTATTCTATTCTATTCTATTCTATTCTATTCTATTCTATTCTATTCTATTCTATTCTCCTCTCCTCTCCTCTCCTCTCCTCTCCTCTCCTCTCCTCTCCTCTCCTCTCCTCTCCTTTATCCCTGATGGGCTGCAACAGAAACCTGAGAACTTGGAAGAATAAACCTTTGGGCCCTGGTGACAAACTCAAATTGGATCCTGGAACATTATAATGGAACAGGTGTATTTACCTTCATTTTGTAACTTTTGCCCCCAAGGCCAAGATGTTCTCCTCCCCTTTAGCATTTAGCAAAACAATAAGAGCTGTACTTTCTCCCAGAGTGTTTCGACTGGAGAACCTCACATATGGCAGACAGCAGAACTTGAGAGCAGGTGTTAACTGCCTAGTGACATTGGCTTATGTTTTTATGCTGCTTTATAGTCACCTTATTGTGATTATAATGGAGTACCTGACACATAAATGCCTCTATAAATAAATAAACATGTCCTCGGCTCTATTCCCAAAATGTTAAAAGCATATCAAAGACAGAGTAGCAAAGCCAATTATGGACTCACAATCAATGAACTGAGTTAAGATTCGTCTTTAGCAACAGACACAATTTCCTGCTCAAAATAACAATAATACATCCATCCAGAGTGTTGGAGAGCAGCGTATATGACCATAATTGAATCCATAAATTTTGTTGCTAAGGGAGACAGTTAAATGAATTTTGCCCCATTTTACGACCTTTCTTGCCTCAGTGGTTAAGTTAGTTGTTAACATTGGTTGTTAAATGAATCCAGTTTTCCCATTGACTTTGCCCTCTAAACAAAAGGAGATCAAATGATCCCAGGACACTAAAATTGTCATAAACATGACTTAATTGTCCAACATCTGAATTTTGATCACATGATCATGGGGATGATGCAATGGGCATGTGAAAAATGGCCATACTACCTTTTCCAGTGTCATTGTAACTTTGAACAGTCTCTAAATGAACTGTTATAAGTCTGGATATATCCATCCAGAATTACATCCATCCAGCTCAACATGAGATCCACAATAATGACCTGAGCTGGGAAGACAATCTACAACAGTGTTCCTCAACCTTGGAACACTGATCTACAACAACCTATGCTAATCCCCAGGATGCAAAAGAACAGCATGTATCATGATACTGTTATGGCCAGACGAACTACAGCAGGCGGGACTATACAGGTAGTCCTTGACTTACAACGTATTCGTTTAGTGACCGTTCAAAGTTACAACAGCACTGAAGAGTGACTTATGACTAGTTTTCACACCTATGACCGTAATAGCACCCCCAGGGTCTTGTGATCATAATTCAGGTGCTTGGCAGTTGACTCATATTTATGATGGTCGTAGTGTCCGGGAATCACGTGGTCCCATTCTGACAAGCAAAATCAATGGGGAAGCCAGATTCACACTTTTGGCTATTTTAACGTCTGCTGTGATTCACTTAAAAACTGTGGCAAGAAAGGTGGTAAAATGGAGGCAAACTCACTTAACAAATGTTTCACTTAGCAACGGAAAAGCTGGGCTCAATTGTGGTCGTACGCCGAAAACTCCCCGCATTGTGACACTGTTACAGCCATCAGGTCTACAGCAGGAAAAACAATAGAGAGAATGAAATCCCACAAGTTCACCCCTTCCAGAAAAACTCAGAATTTAGACTAGAATAGAATAAGAGTTGGAAGGGACCTTGGAGGTCTTCTAGTCCAACCCCCTGCTTAGGCAAGAAATCCTATACCACTTCAGACAAATGGTTATCCAACATCTTCTTAAAAACTTTCAGTGTTGGAGCATTCACAACTTCTGGAGGCAAGTTGTTCCACTGATTAATTGTTCTAGCTGTCAGGAAATTTCTCCTTAGTTCTAAATTGCTTCTCTCCTTGATTAGTTTCCACCCATTGCTTCTTGTCCTGCCCTCTGGTGCTTTGGAAAATATTTTGACTCCCTCTTCTTTGTGGCAGCCCTTGAGATATCGGAACATTGCTATCATGTCTCCCCTAGACCCCCCCCTTTTTAAAAAAAAATTAGATTTATAGGCCGCCCTTCTCCGGACTCAGGGCAGCTTACAATGCATTAAGCAATAGCCTTCATACTTTTGTATATTTTTTATACAAAGTCAGCTTATTGCCCCCACAACTGGGTCCTCAATTTATCTACTTTAGAAAGGATGGAAGGTTGAGTCAACCTTGAGCCTCGAACTTGCAATAATTGCAGACAGCTGAATGTTAATAACAGGCTACTTAGCCTGTTGAGCTATCTGAGGATCTAGCCCTTCTTTTCATTAAACTAGTCATACCCAGTTCATGCAACCATGAAGATATGCTTTTTCCTCCAGTCCCCTAATCCTCTTTGTTGCTGTTCTCTGCACTCTTTCTAGAGTCTCCACATCTTTTTTACATCGTGGTGACCAAAACTGAATGCAGTATTCCAAGTGTGGCTTTACCAAGGCATTATAAAGTGGTATTAACACTTCACGTGATCTTGATTCTATTCCTCTGTTTACGCAGCCTAGAACTGTGTTGGCTTTTTCGGCAGCTGCTGCACACTGCTAGCTCATATTTAAATGGTTGTCCACTAGGACTCCGAGATCCCTCTCTTTCAAATTTCTTTTGAAAATGTTCTGTATAAAATGACTGAGCTTGTTCTTCATTTTTTGTCCCATTCCCATTCATTCAAACAGCAGCATAGGATTATAGAAAAAATGTTTCCCGCCCTGTTGTAGCAGCTTTCTGGCTGGGCATATGAAAAACCCTACATTGGGGAGGGGTTGGGCAGGGGATTCAAATTGACTCAAGAACATTTGTGGTAAGACACATCTGCAACCATTCATCATAATAGCTCAATTCTCCCGTAATCTGCTAGAAAAGGTCAGCAGTATTTTTATATATTTTAGAAAAGAACCCACTGAATCAGCTAAGAGACACACACCGTGATATATAGGAATATGTCATGCAAAAAAAGAAAGAAAGAAAGAAAGAAAGAAAGAAAGAAAGAAAGAAAGAAAGAAAGAAAGAAAGAAAGAAAGAAAGAAAGAAAGAAAGAAAAAGTCCACAATCTGCTTCACATTATGCTTCGGTTTGAACCCCAGGGGGAAAAAAATCAGCGATTACCTGTTCTTGTTCTAATTAAATACTCTAATTTTCCAACAAGTGTTGTAAACAAATCATTGCAGCTAATCAAAATGCATCCTGCCCTGATATTCTTGGAATGGTCAACTCCCATATTGTCCAAACTTCTTGAATAAGCACATTTAATTAGAGCAACAGAGGGAAGGTTTTTAGACCTGGCAACCACCAGACGGGTTTATTTTCATAAATTGAGCAGACCACACAAGATATATACAGAAAAGAGACAGCTGATGTGTTTGGATAGAGAGGACAAGAAGGAATCACATGAAAAGGTTGAAGAAAACAAGAGCAGAAACAGACAGTTTTATACTCACAAGGGACCTGACACAAACCCAAAATACAAGAGATACGGGAATAAATCTTAATTATCAGGGGTCGCTCTTGTTCTCCCCTAAAAAGATGGAAATACCGAACAATTTTTTTAAAAAGGTGAGGATAATGAGGTCTGCAAGCCGATCCAGAGAGTTTAAGTACACTTCAAGAGGATTTATCTTGCAATCCTTTGCAAACCACTGGTCTGTTAAATATCCTGATCAGCAACCTCTTGTAAGATTGTCAGGAGTGACAGTGGTTAAGAATCGCAGGCTTTGTTTTAAAAAAAAAGAAGAAGAAAAGGCAGGAGGAATGGAGTGGAGTTAAAGCAGGAGTGAAATCCAACAGGGTTTTTTTTTTTAAATTTGATTTATATGTTGCCCTTCTCCGAAGACTCAGGGAGGCTTACAATGCATTAAGCAATAGCCTTCATACTTTTGTTTATTTATATAAAGTCATCTTATTGCCCCCACAATCTGGGTCCTCAATTTACCTACCTTAGAAAGGATGGAAGACTGAGTCAACCTTGAGCCTGGTGAGATTCAAACTTACAGTAATTGCAGACATCTGGTGTTAATCACAATGCTTTAGTCTGCTGAGCTATCCAGGTTCTGATAGGTTGTGGAGAACCTGTAGCAGAAATTTTCAGTAGTTCGGAGAACTGGCAAATAACACCTCTGGCTGGTCCCAGAGTGGGATGGGAATGGAGATTTTACAATATCCTTCCCCCAGGAGTGGGAAGGGAATGGAGATTTTGCAGTATCCTTCCCCTGCCATGTCCCACCAAGCCACACCACCAAGTCACGCCCACAGAACCGGTAGTAAAAAAAATTGTATTTCACCACTGAGTTAAGGGGGGGGGGGGAGAATGGCCCGGACCAGGGGTGGGTTCTACTTACCTTTATTATCGGTTCACAATGGGATTATGCACACATGCGCATATCACTTCTGGTGACGTCAGGGTCACTGGGCGGAGCCTCCCACCGGTTTTACTACTGGTTCTATAGAACTGGTCTGAACCGGGGGCAACCCACCACTGGCCTGGACGCATGCAGTCTAACTTGATTTCCTGACTCAATAAGCTCTGACCCTTCAGTGTGTCTTTTTTTATTTTATTTCATTGTAAAGTAATATATTTTAAATAGTAAACTGTGCAGTTCCAGCTAGGATCCTCCTCCATGTCTTTAATGAGAAGGTAATATCCCTGACTTCAGGAAGTCCATTGTGTCTCATTCTTTTCCATTATGGCTTGGACATGTAGACATTGTGCACTTCTGCTTGATTGAACCTTGTTTGTGTGATCAATCCCCATTGTCTTTGGACTTGTTTCATCCGTTGCAGCTTGTCTCTGTTGCCTTTTAATCTTTTGCTACTGCCTGGTGGCTTCATTTGTGTCAGGCTGATGTTACTCAGGTTGATATTACTGTCTCTGAACTAATTTTATGTACACTGAGAGCATATGCACCAAGACAAATTCCTTATGTGTCCAATCACACTTGGCCAATAAAATTCTATTCTAATTGGGGTGATTCTAAATATTTTCCCTTTGCAAACATGGATACACAATGTTCTAATAACTTGGGGAATAATTAAAGTTAATATTTGCAGATGGTCCACATTGAGTAACCCCAATTGGGACCGGCAACTTGGTCATTAAGTGAAGCGATCACTAAGTTAAAAAATATCACCATGTTTACAATCTCACTTTAGCTTTCCTTTGGTTTAGGAACTTGCAAAAGTCATAGTGTCTAATGTTTATATGTATTTACCCATGTAATACGACTGTGGTATTATTATTTATCCTTCTTATTATATTCTTTATTCCACCCTCTTACTTATTATCATCATTATCATCATCATAATTCTGTTGCTTTGCCTATACACTGAAAGTTTCTGCATCAGAGATAAATTCTGTGTGTCTAATCATACTTGGCCAAATAAAGTAAATGCATAGAAATGAAACGAGACTTAGATTCTCAATTTGATTGGTTGAACCCACATTCTAGCAAAATGGGAGAACAGTCCTTTGTCTGCATTTCTCATTGTAGGAAAGATACATGTCAAGTGACACCTCACAATGAAAGTTATGAAAATTAGTTCATTGTGTCATCTAGATGATGATATTGTGACATCCAAGGCATCATATATGAGCAGTTGTCACCAAAAAAAGGGGGGCAATTTAACAGATTTAAGAGATTAACAGAGTTGAAAGGGCCTTATATGTCATCTAGTCCAGGGGTCCCCAACCTTTCGGACCTCAGGGACCACAAAATTCATAATTTTAAATCCCATGGACCACTAATGATCTGCCTAATGACCGGCTGGGTGGATGTAGCTAGGTGGTCATGTGACTAGGTGGGAGTGGTAAACTCAATGTCACCCACATTGAGGGGCACCTCACCAGTCTCTACTCGCCCCTCCCCTCCCAGCCCCTCCTCGCCTGCCCATCCAGGCTCCTTATTGCCCCAATAGGAAGCAGTTATTGGAGCTAAGCAGCCACCATGAGAAAGAGTTGGCAAAACAGCTGCTCAGTTCAAATTGGATCTGACCGAGAAGGAGGCTCAGCAGACGCACCTCACCGAGGACTAGGAGCATAGGCTTTCCAAACAGAGGGAAGACCTGTGGGAATGCAAGGTCAGGTACCAGTACCTGGATGCTCAGCGGGCTGAGATGGCCAGCCAGTTCCAGGTCATGATGCAGTCCCATTGGAACAAGGCCCTCCGGCTCTTCACCACCAGCGGTGCTTCCTTCCAGCCTTCACCCAAAGCCCCACACCAGGAGGCCGAAGCAGACCACAAGTCAGAATTTCTGTCCTCCCCCCTGACCCACACAAAAAGACCCCGAAGGGAGAGAGTCTCTGCAGCAACAAAACGTTCATTGCACATATCCGTCCCAGGGGCCATAGTTTGAGGACCCCTGATTTAGTGCAAAATAAAAAATGCAAATAATTTTCCTGCGGACCACCAAAATTTTCTCGAGGACCACCAGTGGTCCGTGGACCACCAGTTGGTGACCACTGATCTAGTCCAACTCAAGCAGGAGACCCTATACCATTTCTGACAAATGGCAGTCCAATCTTTTCTTGAAAGTCTCAAGTGATGAAGCTCCCACAACCTCCGAAGGCAACTTCTGTTCCATTAGTTCATTGTTCTCACTGTCAGAAAGTTCCTCCTCATTTCTTATAGTCTCCAAATTATTCTCCAAAGCACCTGAAGGCAGGACAAGAAGTAATGGATGAAAACATATCAAAGAGAGATCCAACCTAGACCTAAGGAGAAATTTCCTGACAGTTAGAACAATTAATCAGTGGAATGATTTTGCCTTCAAAAGTTGTGAAACGCTGCAACACTGGAGGTTTTTAAGAACAGATTGGACAGCCATTTGTCTGAAATGGTATAGGGTTTCCTGGTTCAGCAGGAAGTTGGACTAGATCTCTACAGTCCCTTCCAACTCTGTTATTCTGTCATCAATGTGAGTTCTACCAGACTTCTGAATATGTGTTATTGCTCTCTACGCTCACCTAAAGCAAGTCCTTGTAAGGGACTTATCTGGCTTCATGATTATCTGGGTTGCCCTTTTCTGCACTTTTCCATTTGCCTATATATCCCTTTTAAAACATAGTCCCTAGAACTGCACTCGATATTCCAAATGTAACTGCAATACAGATTTCCATATAGAAGTGGGAAATTCTTACCGCTAAAGAGAGGTGGGAGTTGTGCTCATAATATCTAAAAGGTCCATTCTACCAGATTCAAAGATGGCGCAGGTTGAAGCTGAGATCTTTGATGTCATTGCAAAAATGCTATGAAACTCAGCTCAGTTGCAGATACAAAGGTCTCGATGCCTGCATTAATCTGCCTAAGTAGGTGTGGATAGTGTTTCTTTGGCATGGTCAAAAATTCAGATCTGGTAACCAGCTCATCACTGTTTTGTATGTGCAAAAATACAAAGTTTGTAAGTTGAGCCAAACTAGGTGAGAGAAATACCTGGATCAAAAGAAGAAGAGAGCATCTCTCACAAATGACATATGCTTAGTAAATGAAGAGAATTTTGAAATGGAGACTGGCTGGGATAGGAGTTTAAATTTTAATGTGTTCAAAAAGCCTTGTTCAGCTACACAATCTGTAGATGCATCTGACTCATAACTAAGGTTTGTGGCTGGCTCATCTCGAATCTCTCCTCTCCTGCTACATTATGCTCTTTTGAAAAGAGGAAGAAAGCAATATAATTTCCTTTACTTTGTTAAGAATATGGAAATCAATGTCTATCTTTAACATAATTTGGACTTTAAAAAGAAAGAAAGAAAGAAAGAAAAAGAAAGAAAGAAAGAAAGAAAGAAAGAAAGAAAGAAAGAAAGAAAGAAAGAAAGAAAGCATTATATTGCTACTTCCTCCACTTCCCAATAGCCTAAAGACCTCATAAATCTCCATGATCCTAACATGAAAAGATGCCTCCCTTCCACTACGTTGTATTATATGTTTTCATTTATTGTCTAGGTTTGAGAGCATTCAGAACTGAATTCTCTTGCTGAAAAAACACAGTATTTCCATTTTCTTTGCCTTCCAATTCAATTCAGAAACCAAAAGATTTAATAATTCCATGGTCCCAACTGGAGCCAATGCCCAGGTAAAGTTAGGTGTCATATTTGGGTTAATGTCAGGGTTCCAAGTAACACCCCCAACAAAAGAAGACTCCGAGGCTTGAAGTTCCTCAAAGTTCCATTTTATTAGAGATGTCATTTTGGCACATCTGTGAAAATCCGAATCTGAAAGCTTCTAGGTTTTCCCCACCCATTAGAAAGAGCAAGTTCCTGTCCCATCACCCATAAGTCCATCACATGGTCCAGTCCAAATGCCATCCCAACTGGAGATGCCTCCCAGTTCCAGCCCTCCAGGTGCAGGGCAAGATGTCCTCGATTTCCTGTGAAAGTTTAGTTTAGTTTAGTTTACATTCCTATACCGCCCTTCTCCCGAAGGACTCAGGGCGGTGTACAGCCATGATAAAATAATACCAGCACAAAAATTAAAAACCATTTAAAATAATTTAAAGCATTGGCCATTTTTTAAAACCCTTAGCTAAAACCCCTTTAAAACCATTAGAAACCCATTTAAGTTAATTCATTCTGTCAGGCTGGCTTGCTGGAACAATAAAGTCTTCAGCGCACGACGGAAGATGCAGAGGTCAGGGATCCTCCTTATGTCCGGAGGCAGTTCATTCTATAGGGCAGGAACCCCCACAGAGAAGGCTCTCCCCCTGGGGGTTGCCAGCCAGCATTGTTTGGCCGACAGCACCCTGAGGAGGCCCTCTCTGTGAGAGCGTATCGGACGGTGGGAGGCATGCGGTGTCAGAAGGCGGTCCTGTAAGTATCCCAGTCCTAAGCCATGGAGCGCTTTGAAGATGGTGACTAGCACCTTGAAACACACCCAGAAGACCACTGGGAGCCAGTGCAGCTCACGCAAGAGAGGTGTCACATGGGAGTGACAGGTCGCCCCCATAACCACTCGCGTGGCCACGTTCTGGACCAGGTGAAGCCTCTGGGTGCTCCTCAAGGGCAGCCCCATGTAGAGAGAATTACAGTAGTCCAGACGGGAAGTGACAAGGGCGTGAGTGACCGTGAGTAAGGTGTCCCGATCCAGGAATGTTATTATGACTATATATCACCCATGCTCCATACAATTCCCTATCCCAGTTTCCCACAGTAGTAAATGTGGCAGGCCTGAAGGCCCAATGCAAAAGATGGCTTCCAGGCCTGACATTAGGTGAATTATAATAAAATAATAAAGTTGGAAGGGAGGTCTTCTAGTCCAATCCCCTGCTTAAGCAGAAGATCTTATACCATTCCAGTTAAGTGGCTGTCCAGCCTCTTCTTAAAAGCCTCCAGTGATGGAGCATCCAATACTTCTGAAATCAAACTGTTCCACTGGTTAATTTTTCTGACTGTTCGGAAAATTCTCCTCAGTTCTAGATGGCTATCCACTGGGGCTGATTGCAGGTACTCCTTGATGTATAAACATTCATTTAGTGACCTTTCAAAGTTATAATGGCATTGAAAAAAATAACTTAGGAGCGTTTTTCACACTTACAACCATTGCAGCATCCCCGTGGTCATATGTTCACAATTCAGGTGCTTGGCAATTTGCTCATACGTATGATGGTTGCTTATGATGGAGGGACACAGTGGCTCAGTGGCTAAGATGCTGAGCTTGTCGATCAGAAAGATTGGCAGTTCAGCAGTTCAAATCCCTAGTGCCGTGTAACGGGGTGAGCTCCCATTACTTGTCTCAGCTTCTGCCAACCTAGCAGTTTGAAAGCACGTAAAAAATGCAAGTAGAAAAATAGGGACCACCTTTGGTGGGAAGGTAACAGCGTTCCGTGCGCCTTTGGTGTTGAGTCATGCCGGCCACATGACCACGGAGATGTCTTTGGACAGCGCTGGCTCTTCGACTTTGAAATGGAGATGAGCACCGCTCCCTAGAGACGGGAATGACTAGCACATATGTGCGAAGGGAACCTTTATCTTCACCTTATGATGGTTGCAGTGTCCCGAGGATCGTGAGATCAACTTTGCCAACTTTCTAAAAGCGAAGTCAATGGGGAAGCCAGATTCACTTAACAACTGCAATTATTCACTTAACAGTGGCAAAAAAAAAAAAGTCATAAAATTGGGCAAAACTCACTTAGCAACAGAGGTTTTGGGCTCAATTGTGATCATAAGTTGAGGACTATTTGTATTATGAGGGGCAAACTGTTCTTCACCCATTTCTGTACTTTGGATTTTGTTGATTTAAAAAAATGTTCGGGAAAAAAATCAAGGTTTATGCGTCTTCAGTGCGGCGAGAGATCAAAAATGTCACTACAGAAAAAGGCTCTAGGCAAGAACTAAAAAACAGTCTGAAGACAACTCTTCCAAGCAGCCAACTCAACTGTGCTTTAAAGTGCCACCCATTCACAGTTGATCTGCGATGGTGCTTCACTTGGCCACATGTGTTTGGCAGCTGATGGACCCTGAAGGCGTTTTGCATGGTTAATGCATCAAGGATTTCCTGAGGAATTCAGTCTCTTTAGAGAAATGTGGCTTTATTTTCAACACATTACCACCGAGTGCATGCATCTGTTTGTAATGCACTCAGTCTGCATTTCAAATGACTCCTGCTTTTTGTATGATTCTCCTTCAATCAAGGAATAAATAACAGAATAACAGTTAGAACGGACCTGTGATCTTCTAGTCCAATCGCCTGCTCAAGCAGGAGACCTTATACCATTTCAGACAAATCTCTTGTCTAATCTCTTCTTAAAAACCCACAACTTCTGGAGGAAATCCGTTCTGCTGATTAATCGCTCTGTCAGGAAATTTCTCCTTAGTTCTAGGTTGCTTCTCTCCTTGATTAGTTTCCACCCATTGCTTCTTGTTCTGCCCTCAGGTGCTTTGGAGAATAGCTTGACTCCCTCTTCTTTGTGGCAGCTCCTGAGATATTGGAACACTGCTATCATGTCTCCCCAGTCCTTCTTTTCTTTCTTTTTTTTAAAAAATATTTTTTATTAAGCAGCTTGTCTTTAAAAACAACACAAAAAACAATCACACGTATATAAAAACAAAGTCCTGCTTTTCATTAAACTAGACATACCCATTTCCTGCAACTGTTCTTCATATGTTTCAGCCTTCAATCCCCTAATCAAGTCTGAAGGATATGCATGTGTACAGTATATCCTTCAGGCTCCATAGCTATTGTCCTCATCCCAGAAGGGATACAACCACAAAGTTCTCACAATGAGCCGCCCATTGCACCAGGTTTATCTATATGATTTGTTCAATTGCAATGCAAGGTAAACCTATCTGAGATCTCGTATCTTTGATTCACTGCGTTATTTTCCAACTGCAGCAGCTCTTTCATACCATTGTGTTTCTCAAAGCAAAACACACTCATAAAAATATTGTTGAGACTGCCAAACTACAGTTGGAGGGTTGCATGCTGTCTTCAACTTGCTCTTTTGCACACACCCCGTGCTTCTGGACACCCAAACCCCATCCCATCGAATCAGCAGTACAAACTACCACCCTTTGCCACCTAAAAACAGACCGTGTAGAAAGGAATAAAATAAAATAACAGTAAGGGAAATCTACACAGTTTGTGTCATCAACATCTGCCCGTTGTGGTCCTCAGGCTTCCTAAAAAAACATAGAACATAGACTAATAGTGTTGGAAGGGACCTCGGAGGTCTTCTAGTCCAACCCTATACCCATGATGGCGAATCTATGCCACACGTGCTGGAAGTGGCACACAGAACCATCTCTCCGGGCATGTGAGCTGTCGCCCGTTGCTCTTTTGGGTTCCGGTGAGCTGGCCAGCTGGTCTTCACGCGTGCGGGAGCACAGGAAACTGAAAAAGCAGCCACCCGGTGCACATGCGTGCGCCGGGAAGATGATCTTCTGGTTTCTGGCACATGCATGTGCATCGGCCATCTAGTCTTACATTTTCTGTCATGCATACGGCCGCGAAGACCTGCTGGCTGGTGCGCATGTACTCTCTGAAAACTGGAAGGTCATCTTCCCGGCGCATGGATGCGCACAGGATGGCTGCTCTTCCAGTTTTCGGCACACAAACACACACACACATATGCAGAGTCCTGTTTCAGCATTCAGTGAAGAAAAGGTTCGCCAACACTGCCCTATACAACTTCAGACAAACGGTTGTCCAGTCTCTTTTTGAAAGTTCACTACCGCTCCTGAGAAGCAAAAATGATATGTCTCTTCTTATTTCAGAGGCACATTACTAGCCAAGAATATAGAAGTGTCTGGGGAAGTGTCTGTCTGTCTGTCTGTCTGGTTGTCTGTCAGTCTCTATCAATTCATTCCTAGATGCAAGGAAGCTTAAGGATATTAGTGACACTCAGACACTGCTGTTCTTAAGGAGCCACTATAGATTAGTATTAAGAAAATAATGGATAAAGCAATCTTGCGAGATCCCTTGAGAACAAAAAATCAATGCCTCAGGGTTTTTCACCCTGGAAGACCATTACTAGGCCAAAGAGAATGACAGAAATGGATGACAGTGTTTCCCTTCTTCTTTCTCCTTGTCCCTGCCTCCTTCCACAATGCGGTAGGATAAATTCTACTACTGGAGTGGTTATATTTGTTTTTTGTCTTCTCATTTGACTGCTGACATTGCTCCCATCACCACATAAACAGGAAGTGACCTTCTCTACTTGAGTTCTGCATCTATTGGAAGCAACTGATGTAGATCCTAGAGATGAGGGGTCCTTGGTGCTCTTGGTTGTTTTCTTGCAGATGTTCATTACCCAAACAAGGTAACATCATCAGTGCACTTACCTAGTTTGGCTAATGAAACATCTGCAAGAAAACAACCAAGCTCAGAGAGCTAGAAGGACCCCTCATTTGAAGCCTGAGCTACAAATATTCTCCTCTATAGAGCTAGAGTAGCTCTCTAGCTACTAGACAGCTATCTCACAGTTTATCTCATTTTTCTTCTCCTTATCCAGGTTTGTGTTTCTTTAACCTCTTCCTTGCCTGATGAAGGAATCCTTCGGTCGGCCAGGAGCAAAATGATTCAAAACTTAAAAGTCTCAATTCAAACGCTACTGAAATAAATATAATCTTGAGAAAAGGAAATCCAAAATTAATTCATTTGCATTTAGTAAACAAATCCCTACAGAGGCATCCATAGGGAGAAGGCCGTGTCAATAACATCAATATGGTGGCAATGAAAACTCTGTCCCTTTTTAGGCACATATATTAAAAGGGGCAAGATTTCAACCACATCCGGGATGCTGCCATTTTGATACCACTGACTTTTCCCTGAAGATGCATCCAAACCCTCAGCTGCTGAATTTCAACAAAACATTTAACATTTTAAGAGTTAATTCCAGGACTTGGAATATAGTCAGATTTCAACTTTGGGTGAATTTCCCAATTTGCTGTAACATTTTGAGGTGTCTATCCCAAGGATTCCGTATACTTTTAAAGTGGTGATTTAACAATAATAATAATAACTTTATTGTCATTGTACCAGTGGGGTACAACCAGTGGGTTTCAAAATTTTTTACTAGTAGTTCTGTGTGTGTGGCTTGTTGGGGGTGGCATGGCTTGGTGGGCATGGCAGGAGAAGGATATTACAAAATCCCCATTCCGTCCCCACTCCTGGGGGAAGGTTACTGCAAAATCCCCATTTCCTCCCGATCAGCTAGGACTTGGGAGGCAGAGAATAGATGGGGGCGCCAGTCAGAATTTTTAATACCGGTTCTCCAAACTACTCAAAATTTCTGCTACCAGTTCTCCAGAACAGTATACCCATACAATGAAATTCACTTAACACCCAAAGACCAGGTCCAACACATATAACAATCCCCAAACACACCCCCACCCACCACAAATTCCCCACCCCTAAACCACCCAAACATCCACACAACAAACCAAGTAATACTGTCCAACAGCTCACTGATGGTGGTCCTTTAGTTCATTGTTGAGTGCAATTATAGCTCTGGGATTAAAAACTATTCAGAAAATGTGTGGTCTGAGTTTTAATTGTTGTGTATCTTTTCTGCCAGAAGGCAACAGTCCAAAAAGATTGTAAGCAGGATGGGGAAGAGTCTCTGAGAATGTTATGCAACTTCCTCAAACAGTGAGATTCAAAGATGTCATCCAAGGCTAGTTGCTGGAGCCCAATGATATTCTGGCAGTTTTAATGATTCTCTTTAGAGCTTTTCTGTCCGCTACAGAGCTGCTCCATATCATGCAAGAATGTGTGTAGGGCACTTTCCCCTTTTTTCTGAGCTCTTTGGGACCTCTCAAGATCATGCAGCTAAATTATGAGCAAAATGCTCAATACAAAAAACATAGTTTCCTGCAGGGGAAAAAAACCCAATAAAATAGGGACCTTGCTCTTCTCTTTTAGCTTAGTGCAGCAATTTTACTAGCTACAATAGAAAAAAGGAACTGAGAATTTTTTACCTCAGTAACTAGAATCACTTTCCTTGTAACCTACGTGGACCTGCTCCTCCCTGTGATTTGGAAACTACACATTTATTGATGCAAAACAAGGCATTCAGGGTAATGGTTTGTCCTGCGATATGATCATGTTCAGCAACCTGGGGGAAATTCACATTCTGAGGTCATTATTTGCCAGCATTCCTCCTCTCCAACTCGGGGGCAGCCAACAAATGCCTTTGCTATTTGGAAAGAAAATCATTACGTAGCTGTGACCTTGCATGTGACATCTAATCTCCCCAGAGCCTGGCTTTTGACAGCCAAAGCATCCTGAATATTCAACCATCTGGTTGTTAACTCGTACTGTTAAAATGTACTTCGGGGTTACAAGTCATAAGCAGCCATGCACAACGTATCTGACACAATTCCTCTGCGACATTCCCTGTGTAATATTCTTGTTTTTTCTCTTTGTCACAAGCCTGTTCCCTTCCAGGCAGAAGAAGAAAAAAACTCTCATCTTATTCTATTGCCTCGGAGGATGCCGCCAATATATACCTCCTTCTAATACTCTACAGCTTTGGTTCATGTACACTGTATCTCACGCAGAAAATGTGTATCTCAGCAACAGAGCCTCACATGTAGAAGAAGGCCCTTGTCTAATCCACCATTCTCAATATATGAGAGAGTTATGAGAAATTGGTTGATGCTTAAAAAATCAAAAGAGAATTACAAATAATGAACCAATGGAGGGACTTAGTTAATTATTTTACATTGGATTTACAAAAAAAAAGTTTATTAAAGCTTGGGTTAATCTTATGAGAAGTGTGGGGTTTTTTTGTTTTTGTTTTTGAAAAATAATCAAGTTCTAGGACATTGTTTGAATGGAGTAAAGAATAAGATTGTTAGAAGTGAAAGGGAGGAATATAAAGTTGTTTTATTTGATCCAAGTTAAAATAGATATTTTGCTATTTCTGACAACCCTTAGTGGATTTTTGCTGACAGTAGGGTTGAAATGACAGTGCTTTATGGATTTATTCATAGCTAAAAGATGGGACATGGATGAAGAGATCGTTGATTGTAAATTAAGAGGAGATGAAAATTTACTGAATTTTTTTAAACTTGTTTGATGAAGATTGGAAATCATTTCTTTATATACTTCTATTCTTTTAGTTTATTCCTCGCCCCCTAGCTCCTTCTCCCCGTCTCTGTATTAGTTTTTACTATTGCAATGATAATTTTAATAAAATTACTTTTTAAAAAAGGTTAGTAACTTTCAGCTGCTACCTATTCAGACACATTTTTCAGTCCTGGCAACTACCTGTTTGGTCTAAATTTATGAAGAGAAAGGAGGGTTATCCTGCAGAAATGTATATTGTCTTCTTCTCTGACAAATTATTACATGGGAAAGAGGACTATTTATAGGCCACATTGATGAATCTGAGATAATAAGAAACAACAACTCAAGCAGACAGTTCTTCGCAGGAAGGGTGAAAAACTTTCTATCACAACCATTCTAGTATCTCGAAAACCCAATGGTTAGAGTAGCAGGCTCCTGTATGCTACTTTGCAAGATTATGTCAGTGGCTTTTTTTCATGCTATGCCAACATTAAAATCAAGTTCAAAGCCAGCTGTCACTGTTTTTTTTTTCTTTTTAAAAAATAGTAGGACACTTTCTTAAATGGTTCAGCACATACCTCAGGATCTCTCATGCCCGGTGGAAAACTTTACAGACCCCTAACAGCCTGGACATCAACTGTTTCAACTCTTCCCCTCAGGATGCCACTCCAGGGCATTGTATATCAAAACAAATAGACACAGAGACATTTTTTCTCTTGTGCCATCACTCTGCTGAACATCTAAACCTCACAGTACTGTCTTATATCTGTGATATTTACCCAGGTTTTATGGCTGTATTATTATTGTTGTTGTTGTTGTTGTTTGGTTAATCTTTAGTGAGATTCACAGCCTTTGAGGCTGGTTAATAGCTCAGCAGCTCGAGTCCTAACCAAGGACCTAGGAACTGTTAAGGTATCGTTGGAGGATGTAAACTGTTCCGAGTAAAGTGGTTTTTTGTAGAGTCAAAATGTTCAAGTCCGGTAAATATAGAATTTAGTTGAGTGGGCGTGTTCATGTGAGCGTCATTGGGGCTGATAAGCAACTTCAAAAGCACAGCTGATTGTTAGAGGAAGCTCCACTGAGTCAAGCAGGTGAAGTGCAGAAGTGGTAAAACAAGGCAGCAGCTGTTCCGGGTTGCCATTTTAGGCTGCGCGTCTCACATTTTCAGTCTCCAAAGGCTCCGTTTGAGAGCCGTTCAAGGCTGCAGGGATCGCCAAAGCACATTGCTGTTGATCACCGCCTGAAAACGCGACGCACGGAGGCCAAAAATGGGGCGTGTGGAGGCCTAAAACATGATGTACAGAGGCCGAAATGTGATGCATGGAGGCAGCGATGTGCTTTGGCGATCCCCGCAGCCTTGAACAGATCTCAAATGGAGCATTTGAAGGCTGAAAACGAGAGGTGTGCAGCCCAAAAACGCAAGGCATTGTCTGTGGCAATCTCTGCAGCCAGGAAGAAGATGCGCAGAGGTCGAAGGGTGGGGGCCAGCAGGTGGGCGGGGCTATATTTGGAATATTAGATGTACCCAAATTTTCAGCCTCTTTTGTGGAGGGAAAGTGCATCTTATACGCCAAAAAATATGGTTCTCTGTTGCTTTATAAATACACCGAGAGCTTCTGAACCGGAGGCAAATTCCTTGTGTGTCCAATCACACTTGGCTAAATAAACTGTTCTGTTCAGTTCTGTTCTGTTCTGTATTCCTCTGCCTTGCAAAAGGTGAAGGAAAAATTCTCAAATATTTTATTATACTAAAATCTTTGAAGACATTCAACTAGGACTACAGTATGTAGAATTAATGAGATAGAAACCCTTTCTTATTTCCATTCTATTTTGCAAAAAACTAAACAGTTGCCAGCATTCTAATGCCTCCCCCACCCCACATTGAGGTGTCCTGTGTTCAAGACTTTTTATAGATGCAACTTCAAAGCAACCCCAATCAAACTGTTCTGATCCAAATCTTGAATCACAAATATGGTTTGACTCATGTCGTACTAGAAATTTGAATCACAGATTCTATTTCTTTCTTTCATTTTTATCTCGCCATGATTATTTTATAAGAAACACAAACCAGTGAACACACATAATGTTCCTTCTTCCACTTATTTTCCACACAATAACCTGGTGAGATGGGTTGGGTTCAGTGGTGGGTTTAAAATTTTTTTACTACTGGTTCTGTGGGTGTGGCTTGATGGGCGTGGCATGGCTTGGTGGGTGTGGCAGAGGAAGGATACTGTAAAATCTCCATTCCCCCCCCAATCCAGGGGAAGGTTACTGCAAAATCCCCATTTCCTCCCAAGCAGCTGGGACTTGGGAGGCAGAGAATAGATGGGGGCGGGGCCAGTCAGAGATGATATTTACCAGTTCTCCAAACAACTCAAAATTTCTACTGCTGGTCCTCCAGAACTGGTCAGAACCTGCTGAAACCCACCTCTGGTTGGGTTGAAAGAGAGTGACTGACCCAAAATCACCCAAGTGGCTTTCATGCCTAAGCTGGGACTAGAACTCAGAGTCACCTGGTGATTGGCCAAGTTCAGCCAGCTGACTTTCATGCCTATGGCAGGACTAGAACTCACAGTCACCTAGTGATTAGCCCAAAGTCACACAGCCAGCTTTTTTGCCTAAGGTGGTACAAGAACTCACAGGCT
This sequence comes from Masticophis lateralis, assembly GCA_030761175.1. NCBI lineage: Eukaryota > Metazoa > Chordata > Lepidosauria > Squamata > Colubridae > Masticophis > Masticophis lateralis. Next base: position 15,312,067 of record JAUDYJ010000001.1, read on the forward strand.
CCTGGCTGCTAAGCCAGCACCTTAACCATTACCCCAAAGGGGCTCTCAACACTGCTATAAGCTCCAGTAATTAGCCATGAGAATGGGAGATTATGTGAATTACAGTTAAAAACATATGGAAAGCTTTCCTCTGCTTCGGGATGACAAAAAAAAAAAAAATCACTTGATTTGTATTTCAGTACAAACATACCTAAATTATGCTTCCCCAAATGCAGACACAAATTGAAAGACATCGGGCTGCCAAAATCCATTATTCTCTTCCTTTGCAAATCTATTTGTTAAAAGTATGCAGAAGGCATAATAGGGCACACTGTACACACAAATGACATTACACCGGGGAAAAACTGTTTGCAGTCAACATTAAAGAGAAAACGGTGATTTTAAAAAAAATTCACTGGAGCATTGGCGGTTGGTTGGTTGGGTTTTGAAGCAGTTTGCCAACTGTATGAAGAAGGGGACCAAATTAACTCAAGGCTGGAAAACTGAGAAAATGAATAAAATTGAACTCGACAGATCCATTCTTCCCAACTTTTTCCTTAGTACACTGCCTGGTTCATTTACTTTAAGTCATCTGCTGCTTGACTTGCTTATTTTTAAATTACCTGAGGTCTTTAAGCTCCAGGGACTACACTCATTTTCTAACTAGATCATGCTACAGTGTAAAGAAACACGGACTGTTCTGCAGTGAACTGCAACAGCATGGCCCCTGTGCTAGAAGGTAAAACGTTCCTTTAAAAAAACAGCATTGTTTTTTAATGCCATGGTTCTCAACCTGTAGCCCGCAAACCCCTCAAGGCAGTAGTGGGTTTCAATTTTGGCCGCTACCAGTTCGCTTGTGTGCTTGTGCGCAACGCTTCTGCACATGTGCAGAGACATCCGGGTGGGTGGGCAGAGGCTCCCACCGCCATTGCTACCGGTTCGCCAGATCTGGGGCGAACTGGTAGCAACCCACCACTGCCTGGAGGTCTGTGACGTTATCACAGGAGGTCAGTGAAGGCTTGAAGAAATGTTATGATTTAAATCATAATCAAAGATAATAAACTAAGCAAGAAGCAAAGCAACTTGGAATTAAGGAGAAACTTCCTAACAGTGAGGACAATTAACCAGTGGAACAGCTTGCCTTCAGAAGTTGTGGGTGACTTTTAAGATGTGCCTGGACAGCCACGGAAGACTGTTACCTTCTCACCAAAGAGGGTCCCTATTTTTCTACTTGCATTTGTTACATGCTTTCAAACTGCTAGGTTGGCAGAAGCTGGGACAAGTAATGGGAGCTTACCCCGTTACGTGGCACTAGGGATTCGAACCGCTGAACTGCCGACCTTTCGATTGACAAGCTCAGCATCTTAGCCACTGAGCCACCATGTCCCTAGATTAAACATTATTAAAATTAGTCTAAAAAGTGAAGGGAGGACATTCAGGGGACTACCCAGCCCCATAGCTTCATGTGGGATCCCCATGCGAGGCCACCGACCCATGTTTTAATTCCTTCTTAAAAGGCCAGAGAGTGAGGGGCAGGGTGTTTAAGGAATAAAATAAATACTTTAAACCAAGGTGTCCAAACTTGGCACCTTTAAGACTTGTGGATTTCAATTCTCAGAATTCCCCAACCAGCCATGCAAAATCTCTGGAAAAGGCCTCTGGCCCAGCATGCTTTTGGAGTTGGCCTTTGATATGCCCCGGAATTTATTCCCATCCCGGACATCAAGCACGAATGGATATATATCTATGCCATAATTAAAGGCATTATGCTTGCCTGCCTTTAGGGAGAGAGAAAAATCAAGGACGCCAATTCTGTGAGCTGAACTGAACACAACTTTCACTGCATGCTTGTTACCTGAGGTGGAAGGATGAGAAACAAGAGACTGAAAATTCAGTGGGGGAAAAAACTCTCAAAATACAAGAGAAATCAAACCAACGAAAGGAGGAAAGCTTGTTATAGAAAATAGTATTTTCTATAACTTCAGGATTTTTTTCTCCATTATTTCAGTGTTTGGAATTTGAGGCAACCAAATCTTCTTTCATAACGTAGGGATTTTATCATGCTTTTAAAGTTTTATTTAACCTCTCGTGGTAGGCACAGAAACAAGCTTTTTAATCAGCTCTTCATTGCTGCTTAGTTTATATGGTGCCTTTCATTTTATTTTAATGGATATGTTTTTATTCAATTTTTCGGGGCTTCTATGTTTGTTTCAACAATTATTGGGAGAGAGGGAGAGCATTGTTAAAGAAGGAGACCCTGAGTTCTTATTCTGCCTTAATTTTCATTTCATGAAATATCATGCATATTTTATAGAGCCAGTTTTGATCTAGTGGCTAAAGTGCTGGTCTAGAAACCAGGAGACAGTGAGTTCTAGTTCCACTTAAGACATGAAAGCCGGCAGGGTGACTTTGGGCCAGTACTTTCTTAGCCCAGGTTGTTATTGTGGGGAAAATAGGAGTAGTAAGGAAGTTCACTGCCTTGAGTTACTTATAAAGTAATAATGGAGGGATAAAAGATTAAATGAATAAATAAATAAATATGTTATGGCATGATGAGGATATCTTCAAAAAAGATGGATATATTTGATTTATTTTTCTGGTTTATGCCTGAAATCCTAATTCTATTTATTTGTATAAGTAAGAACCATTTTAAACAATCACAGAGAATTGGTAACCTAATTCTGGTTCAACAGTGTTATTCTGAGACCGTCAAAAATGGAATTAGAGCCACATGGAGGTCAAGAACTCACTCTAGATTTAAGCTAAAGTCCCATTCAGAAAACCGGGGGGTGGGGGGGATCAAATTTCAAGAAGAATACACCTCAAAGAGCTGCTGATACAGTTCTACAGAAGAATTACTGAGTCTGTCATCTGCACCTCTGTAACTATCCGGTTTGGCTCTGCAACCCAACAAAACAGACACAGACTTCAGAAGATAATTAGAACTGCAGAAAAAACAATTGTTACCAACCTGTCTTCCATTGAGGACTTATATACTGCACGAGTCAAAAAGAGGGCTGTGAAAATATTTACAGACCCCTCACATTCTGGACATAAACTGTTTCAACTAGACACAAGAACAGTTTTTTTCCCAAACGCCATCACTCTGCTAAACAAATAATTCCCTCAACACTGTCAAACTATTTACTAAGTCTATACTACTATTAATCTTCTCATCGTTCCCACCACCCATCTCCTTCCACTTATGATTGTATGACTGTAATTTTGTTGCTTATATCCTTACAATTTATATTGATATTGTTTCCTGATTGCTTATTGTACCCTATGACTATCATTAAGTGTTGTACCTGATGATTCTTGATGAACGGATCTTTTCTTTTATGTACACTGAGAGCGTATGCACCAAGACATATTCCTTGTGTGTCCAATCACACTTGGCCAATTAAAAAAAAAATCCTATTCTAAAATTCTATACTATTCTCTCACTCTCCAGACCTTAACAGATACAGATATTGCTCGACTTACAACCACTATTGAGCCCAAAATTCCACTTGCTAAGAGAAACATTTGCAAAGTGAATTTTGCCCCATTTTATGACCTTTCTCGCCACAGTTGAGAATCACTGCAGTAACAGTTGTTAAGTTAGAAACACAGTTATTAAGTGCATCTGACTTCCCCATTGACTTTGCTTGTCAGAAGGTCGCAAAAGGGAATCACATGACCCCTAGCACACAGCAACTGTCATAAATGTGAATGAGTTGCCAAGCATCTTAATTTTGATCACGTGAACACGGGGAATGCTGCAATGGTCGTAAATGTGAAAAACTGTCATACATCACTTTTTTCCAGTGCCGTTGTAACTTTGAACAGTCACTAAATGAACTGCTGTAAGTTGAGGGCTACCTGTATGTTATTCAATCCAGAATGTGTCAAAAGAGGTGGCACTTCAAATATAATGCGTAAAGGAACTTATTTACTTGCAAAAGGAGCCTTTTGAGCAACATGGAACAAAAATAGCAAATTCCTCCTTTTTCGATTGTCAACTGCCTTCATCTGTGGAGATGTCAGATTGAAGCAGAGCAAGGACACCTCCTTATCAATGACCATATCACCAAGCAATCTAAAGTCCTGCTTTCAACATTGCCAATTATTGATGACCTAAGCTGGAGAAGAAGAAAAGAGACTCAAAATCTACCAGAGAACAAGTGGACAAGCACGGCCATGCTGCGAGACTAATGCAGTAGTGGCCAAAATTGTGGAAATCTTTTGGGAAAAGTATATTTTTGAGGTATGATGGCTAATAAAACCACTTTTTTTTTGGAGTTTCAAGATAATCATATTCCACTGCTGGAATGGCCTGGGAATAGCCCAGACCTTAACCCAACTGAAAATCTATGGAGCCGATTAAAGAAACTTGTTAGTCAGAAGCAACCGAGCAATAAAACCCCGGTTAATAGAAGCAATCATTCAATCTTGGTTTCACATTAGAACAGCTGCAGAACTAAAAGACTTGGTTCACTCCATGGGAAGACATTGTAAAGCCATAATTCATGCTAAAGGTTATCCAACTATTAACTGATATGGTGATAATTTTTGTATATCTCATTTTTTCTATGTGTTTCATTTTTCTTCTTTATACTATAACTGCTATTCTAATAGCAAATCCTTCATAAAAGTTATTGCATTATATTCTTAATTAAATTATCTTTCCATTGATATATGATTTTATGGAACTACTCCTAAAAAAAAAAAGTGGTATTCTTAGCTAGTTTTTAGAAAATACACTTTTCCCAAAATGTTTCCACAATTTTGGCCACTACTGTAGAGAGACAGGAAAAACAAACATCCTAACTGTGTCATATCATCAGATACACTCAGCTGCTAAGAATCAGAATAATGACCAGTTAGGAAAAAGAAAGCCCAATTTATGCTTTTGCCTTTAATCCATGGAAGCTCCAGCAAGCTATCTATGGATATATAAGAAAGGGATTTTTTTTTAACTACTCAGCAAAAATGTTTACACAAGTCCATTTTTATACATCTCCTTCCCTACCCCGATGGTGCAAGGAGACATTTCACCCCTTCAGCAGATGCTTAGGATGAAAAAAAGTTCTTTCCTCCTCTTGTAGTAGAAGACAAAGAAAGTAGAAACACACAAACACACACACATATACACACACACACAGAGTCCATTGTCTGCATGTCTCTGTTGTTTGCGCAAAGTGGCAGGGCTCAGAAATTGAATCCAAGGCTTCCCTCTGTTCTCAGCAATATTGTCTGAATGCCAGATTTTTCAAAACTGCATCCGAGTTACATTCCAGAAATATATAACAGCCCAGAAGCACATCATTTTATGAAACGCCACAGAAATATAAAATGCCTGTCCAGAGTTAGAATCTAGAACAGAGGCAAATTTTGCTGGGGCGGTGGGGGGGGGGGGGAGAGAGATGTTCAAGAAAGAAATAGATTGACCTACCTTTTCAGCATACTTGAATCTGACGTAGAACCAGCTTGACTTAATCATTGTTTCTGTTTAGAAGTGTAGAAGGAATAGGTAGGTTTAGGCGGTTGTGTGTGTGTGTATGGAAAGGAAAACAAAACCCAAGAAGATCTCAAGAATAAAACAAAACAAAAAATAGATGAAGAAGAGAAGTGGGGGGGGGGAAGATACGATTGCTTGGATAGCTCTTCACCCGCTTTGAGAAGGCAAGCTGGGGTTTCGCCTCTGTAGATCTGCTGCTTGAATGCTTCCGACTGTTCTCCGTCAGCTTGGCTGCCTACCAAGAGACTTCCACAAGCGGACTTCATCTACATTCCTCGCAAATGGCACATGTCAGTAAATCCAAGAGGGCTGGCTTCGGACTTGGCAGTGGCCCAAAACCGTGACCTCTCTTGGCAAGCTGAATAATGAATTCCATCACTTCCCTCCCCTCCTCCAGACACAGATTAACACCTGGCTAAACATTATTCTGACAACCAGCAGGCTGAGCAGACTTTGGCTGGCCGTTCGGGAAACCCACTGGGGTCACTTGAATGCCCCCCCCCCGGATGCTCCCCGCGTCCCATCTGAATGGATGAACAACAAACAAACCAACATGAGGGAGAGTTGGGAAGACCATCTGTCACACAGACCCTCTTCTTCCTCGTACTCTTCTCCAAAAAATAAAAGTAGAGATAAGCATAAACCAGAAACATAAAGCTTAAGAAGAAAGCACTGATCTCCCTTCCAACCTATTATCCTTTGTTCCTTATCCAGTTCTGTTACTAAACTTTTGATATTCCAAAGGCAGAATCCATCTTCAGTCCTTCTGCCCTCACCTCCACCTCCGGCTCTGATTCCTGCATTCTTACTCGTGGGCCAAGCTTGAGATGACCCACGTTTTCGAAGAAATGTCTCACACAGTGCCGGACAAATTCAATCTCATTATTTCTTTAAAAGAAAAAAGAAAGAAAGAAAAGGAGATAATATATTTTGCATCACCAAAGCCAAGATTTAATACATAAGGGATGTTAAAGCTTTGTCTTAGCCTAAGCCAGACACCCTTCCTGCTAATTCCAGATAAACCCCAGTTAGTCTGCAGCACAGAGGCTGTAACTGTTTTCCTCTCCTGCTGTCTGTGAGAATCAAGTAGAGTTGCTGTCAAAATACATATTCTCCATCAAATGTTCCTACATCGGTAATTCATGTTACCAGGACTGTATATACCAGAGGTCACCTACTGGTGGTCCGTGGACTACTGGTGGTCCGCGAGAAAATTTTGGTGGTCTGCAGAAAAATTACTTGCATTTTTTTTTATATTGCACTAAATCAGGGGTCCTCAAACTACGGCCCCTAAGCCGGATACGTGCAATGAATATTTGTGTTCCTGAAAAACCTCCTCCTTTGGGGTCTTTTTGTTCAGGTTGGAGGGGGACAGAAATTCCAACTTGGGGTCTGCTTCAGCCTCCTGTGCAGGGCTTTGGCCGAAGGCTGGAGGGAAGTGCTGTTGGAGATGAAGTGCCGGAGGGCCTTGTTCCAGTGGGAGTGCATCATGGCCCGGAACTGGCTGACCATCTCAGCCTGCTGAGCCTCCAGGCACCAGCACCTGGCCTTGCACTCCCACAGGTCTTCCCTCTGCTTAGAAAGCCTATGCTCATAGTCCTCAGTGAGGTGCTTCTGCTGAGCCTCCTTCTTGGTCAGATCCAATTTGAACGGAGCCGTTTTGCCAACTCTTTCTTGTGGTAGTTACTTAGCTCCAAAAACTGCTTCCTATTGGGGCCCTAAGGAGCCCAGGCGGGCAGGTTTTTTTTTTTAAAAAAATTGATTTATATGCCGCCCTTCTCCGGAGACTCAGGGCGGCTTAGAATGCGTTAAGCAATAGCCTTCATACTTTTGTATATATATACAAAGTCAGCTTATTGCCCCCACAAACTGGGTCCTCAATTTACCTACCTTAGAAAGGATGGAAGGCTGAGTCAACCTTGAGCCTGGTGAGATTCGAACTTATAGTAATTGCAGACAGCTGGAGTTAATCACAATGATTTTAGTCTGCTGAGCTATCCAGGTGACGAGTGGCTGGGAGGGGAGAGGCGAGTAGAGGCCAGCGAGGTGCCCCTCGATGTGAGTGACATCAAGTTGACCACGCCCACCCAGTCACATGACCACCTAGCCATGCCCACCCAGCTGGTCATTAGGCAGATCGTATTAGTGGTCTGGGGAATTCTGGGAGTTGAAGTCCACAGGTCTTAAAGTCGCCAAGTTTGGAGAGCCTGGGCCTAGATCTTCAGGAGTCTTGCCTTTGAGGTGAAACACGTACAGAGGAGGACAAGAAGCAGCAGCAGGTTTATAGTTTCTTGGAGAAAGGAGAAAGTACAATGAAGGAGCTTTGGGAAAAGAAATACCATTTCTCATTAAAAAATATCTGGGAGGGAAAAAAAATTATTCACATCTATATTCATAGCCGCCTTCTTCCCTGTTCTGGCACATTCCCATTTAAAATAATCTAATTCTGTAGCCTGATGATGATAATGATTAACAATACGGCATATCGGAAGCATTCATTTCAAAAAATAAGGTACCAGCTCTGAAATGTATGTAAAACAGCTAGCTGAAGAGAAACAACAAGAAGTGACAGATGTGACTATATATCAAACCCAAACAAGAGCAATATTTCAATTCCATCGTGTTCTAATGCTCTCCTAATTGTCAAATCAGTACACACACACACACACACACACACACACACAAAAGCACTGCTCACATCTGTCTCTGCCTTGTTGCTAAATAGAAGATGGATCTGGAATTATGCTGTGATTAAAGAGAAGAAAACCATATGTCCCGACTAAACCCTCTTTAAGCTCCTACAGTGTTTTCTAAAGAATAATGAGGTGTATTAAGAAAACTATACAAGTGCTACTTGATCTTATGGATTATGTTCACCAAGATCAATTCCCTGGAAGATGGTTCAACCACTCGGGGAACTTTGGCAATGTTCCCAGTTTCAAATCCCACCTTCAGAAAAAGGGAAAGTTGAGGAAATGATTGGATTTCAAGCCCCACATCTAGCAAGTAGGGACCAAGGGTCTACTCTTTCCATACAACACATGATTGACTTACAACAAGGCTATACTATATATATCTGCCCCCGGAGATACAGATGATCCCTGACCTACACACCTTTCGCTGTGCCCTCAAGACATTTTTATTCCAACAAGCCGGGATGGCCTAAACATGAATTTTAACTGTTGGTTTATTTTTAAGACATTGGGGCCAAATTCTTTAATATGTTTTTAAACTGTTTTTAAATTTTGTATATGGGTTTGTTTTATGGTTGGCTGTACACCGCCCTGAGTCATTCATATATATATATATATATATATATATATATATATATATATATATATATATATATATATATATATATATATATATTGTCTTGGCAACGTTTCAACGACGTCTCATTCGTCATCTTCAGGCTGGTGTTCTCAGCTTCGTTCTTCCAGGAGCCTTTGTGCTCCTGGAAGCATGAAGCCGAGAACACCAGCCTGAAGATGACGAATGAGACTTCGTCGAAACGTCGCCAAGACACTTCCAATTTTACGCGGGAGAAGACCCGAATAACCAAAGACCTACACACACACACACACACACACACACACACACACATAGTGTGGGTGAATATAGCATATAGTATATAGTACATTAGAATAACAGAATTGGAAGCAATGGTGGGTTGCTCCTGGTTTGGACCGGTTCACAAGAACCGGTAGTAAAACTGGTGGGAGGCTCCGCCCACTGACCCGGACATCATCATAGGTGATCTGTGCATGTGCAGAAGAGCGTGCGTGAGTGAAGCAAGCTTGGGCGCGTGGGTGCATTGCGAACCGGTAGTAAAGTTAAGTAGAACCCACCCCTCATTGGAAGGGACCTTGGAGGTCTTCTAGTTCAACCCCCTGCTTAGGCAGGAGACCCTATACCATTTCAGACAAATCGTTATCCAATATCTTCTTAAAAACTTCCAGTGCTGAAGCATTCACAACTTCTGGAGGCAAGTTGTTCCACTGATTAATTGTTCTAGCTGTCAGGAAATTTCTCCTTAGTTCTAGGTTGCTTTTCTCCTTGAGTAGTTTCCATCCATTGCTTCTTGTCCTTCATTTCTTCTTTGTGGCAGCCCTTGAGATATTGGAACACTACTATCATGTCACCCCTGGTCCTCCTTTTCATTAGTATATAGTATGTAATGCATAGTATGTATTATACAGGCAGTCCTCAACTTATAACAGTTCATTTAGTGACCATTTGCTATGGTCACTATTTTCCCTACTGGTTCGCAAATGCGAGTGTGCTTTGCTCACAGAAATGTGCCATTTCTGTGCATGCGCCTGGCCTCAAAGCATGCCTAAATAGGACGGCACAGAGCTGGGGCGGGCCCACCTGCGATTTCCATTACCGGTTTTTCTGAACCGGCTGAATCCCACCTCTGGGTGTACCACAGTCAATACATATTGATGCCAACCATTTCTTTTAATGGGAAATGAACACTTCTCAATCCATTTACCAAGTAAAGGTAGGAGAAAAAGGCGTATATTTGAATCTTGGGAGTCTGCTGTACTGGGATTTCTAAGTCACATCTACTATCTGTAGTAAAAGCAACCCGACCGGTTTTACATTACACCCTGGAATCCTGAGAATTCCATCTATTCCAAAAAATAGGTAGTGTCAGGAGAAAGAATGGATTGTAAGAACATAAAAACATCTGAAATGATTTTGCTTTCCACCTGAGATCAAGTTAAGTACAGTCATTGTGATTAACATCATCACACTTTACACAGAGAAATGTCGAAGCAGCTGGCAGGTTTTGAATATGGCAGAACAAAACATTAGACAGCTTACACAAGATAAGGATAATAGCCACAAGAGGACACAATAAGGTTTTCCTTTCTTTTATTGACAACGGTAAGACCTTTGACTCTGGAGATCACACCGGAATGTGGAACGTATTAAGGCTAATGGGTCCATTAAAACATTTGATAATTCTTCTGAGAGAGCTTTAGAGTAAACAAGAAGCTATTCTAAAAACTAAGTCTGAAGAAGCAGAGTAGTACAGAATAAGGGAGGGTATGAGACAAGGGTGCATGTTACTATTGTAAGGCAGTGGTGGGTTGCTACCAATTCGCCCCAGTTTGAATGAACTGGTATCAGCGGCTGCAGGAGGGTCCACCCATCTGGACGTCATCACATACAATCTGTGCATGTGCAGAAGCTTTTGCACGAGTGAACCGGTAGCAAAGGTAAGTGAAACCCACCCTTGTTGTAAAGTCCCAAAATGTACTTGATTCACCAGAATGCCAAAGAGAGAAACCCAAGAAGAGGCTTGGAAAAATATCAGCTTTAATTTGTACAAAGAAGAGCTGGGTAGACCAGACTACTACATATAGAAAAAGAGAATACCTTGGGGAAGGTATGACATCATTTTATACCTTCAGAGACATCAGCTTAGTACCCAATTCTGGCCCCCTGGCCCATGCCTTCCTTTGGCAGTGTAGCAAGGAACAAGGGGGTTGAGTGCTTAGCAACAGAGGGGCTGAGAGCTTAGCAACATAGGTATTTACCTGATGTAACCCTGCCAATCACCCTTCTTACCCCTCTTCTTGAGATATGCACCAGGCACAGAGTTATACAAAAAAACAAGATAACAGATCACTGATCACTGGCAGAAGCAAATGGCAGAGGCAATTCCAATTCTTAGCAAAGCAATTCTTACAGAAGCAAAACAGCAAGTCAAACCAATTCTAGTGACTCTATTATTATGTCCCACTAATTTTACCTATTCTATTATTATTATCATGTTCCTTCATCACCATATGTATTTAACTTATACAGCTAATATTAGGACTGTGCATGATCTGAAAACAGTCCAGAAGAAGTAAACTGAACCTCATGAGAGCACAGTTCTATTGCGCTACTCATTAAAGCAGCCACTGTTTTGTTTTCAGGCTTCCGCACATGAGTCTGAGAAAAGATGCCGTGGCTTTAAGAGGCCCGTTGACTTCAATAGATCAATCTCTCCAGTCAACTTTTTTCAGGATCTTATGAAAATTTGGTTGCATGAATGAATCATTAACAGGTGCTGTACTCTTGTAACATCTGAAGCACTTCTTCCTACACAATTTTGAAAGTCTGTGCAGTTCTAGGGAATGCGTTATGACAATGTTTGAGAAATTGTGAGAAAGTGAGACCCAAGGAGTTGGGGTTTATCCAAGAAATACTCTCTAGATAGGAGAGAGATGGAAAGAAAGTGTTTTCAAGAGACTCTGCTTTAATTAATTCACCACAACCGTGGGTGATTTGGATTGATTTAATTTAATTCTGTATCTGTTTCCTTGGTTTTGCCAGCCACATAGGGCTTAAAAAAAAGGCAGAATGAGAAGAACTGACAAGAATCACAACTTGAAGTCAAAGCATCCATTGGAGATATGCAGATGACAATAGTTTGTTAACTAATATAAGATTTAGAGGAGTTCATAATAAAAGTGAACATGGAATAGGAAATCTCTGGGTTGATCTTAAATATTGAAAGCACAAAAGTAATCTTTGTTAATATGCTTAGTGAACAGACAGTTGCTGGTAAATAATTTTGTTTTCTAAGGCTCAGGAATAAAAATGAACAATGTCCTGGTGAGTTAAAGAGAAGAGTATTCCTAAAGAGAAAGTCATTAGTAAAACACATTTATGACAGATGAAGGCATTTCCATGATAACAAATATTACAATAATTAAAGTAATGATCTTCAAAGGGTTTCTATGTGATTATGAAACCTGAGCACTAAAGAGCAGTGAGATAGAGTTTTTGAATTATGGATTTAGAGTTGTTTACTGAAGGTGATTATGTAGCAGTGTCAACTGTCAATGACCACACAGATAGACTTTCTCTGGAATGACCTGAATCCAACCTGGCTCTTCAGATCTTCTAATGGTCTATCTTCAATACTGTAATGAAGTCCAAGATATTTTGTTACTAGTTGTCATCTTCTTCCCTTTTTCTATGTTCCCCAGCATTAAAGACTTCTCAGGAGAGCTAGAACTATTACTGCTATCACAAATACTACAAATAAAGGTAAACATAAAGTTCCCCTTGCACATATGTGCTCATCATTCCCGACTCTAGGGGGCAGTGCTCATCTCCATTTCAAAGCCGAAGAGCCAGTGCTGTCTGAAGATGTTATGTGGCCAGCATGACTAAATGCCAAAGGCGCACGGAACGCTGTTACTTTCCCACCACAGATGGTCCCTATTTTTCTACTTGCATTTTTTACGTGCTTTCGAACTGCTAGGTTGGCAGAAGCTGGGACAAGTAAGAGGAGCTCATCCTGTGTTGCGGCACCTAGGGATTTGAACCGCTGAACTGCCAATCTTTCGATCAACAAGCTCAGCATCTTAGCCATAGAGCCACCGCGTCCCTACTACAAATATCCTGGGCCAAATAAATTATAGAATCACAGGGATGGAAGAGACCTTGGGGGTCTTCTAGTCGAACCTCCTGCTCAAATAGGAGACCCTAGACCATTGATGGCTAACCTTTTTGCCATCGCGTGCCAGGATGGGGGGGTGGGGTAGGGGAGGTTCGCGTGTGTGTGCCCATACCCATAATTCTATGTGCCGTGCCCTATGCATGCATGCACAACACACACACACCCCGCTCCTGGCATGCGATGGCCTGGTAGGCCCATTTTTCTTTCTCACCTGGCTCCAGATACTCTCTATGCATCTGGTGAGGGAGAAAACAGCCTTTCCCACTCCCTCGGAGGCCCTCTGGAGGCCTGAAACGGCCCATTTTCCAACTCCTGGTGGGACAGGAAGTGATGCTTTTTGCTGTCCCCAGCCTCCAGAGCCTCTCTGAGCTGGCGTGCCCTCTGATATGGCTATGCGTGCCACCTGCGGCATGCATGCCATAGGTTCGCCATTATGACCCTAAACCATTCAGGACACATGGCTGTCCAATCTCTTAAAAATCTCCAGTGATGGAGTACCCACAACTTCTGGAGGCAAGCCACTCCACCAATTAATTGTTCTGTCAGGAAATTTCTCCTTAGTTCCAGATTGGATCTCTATCTAACAAGCTTCCACCCATTGGGTCTTCCCTCAGGTGCTTTGAAAAACACATCAAACCTTTCCACCCCGACAGCCCCTCCAGTACCAGAAGACAACTGTCATGTCATCTCTAATTCTTCTCTCTGTTAAGCTAAACATACCTAGTTTCCTTAATTGTTCATCATACAGAAGCTCTAAATTCCATATCATCTTTGTTGCTCTTCTCAACACTCTTTCTAGAGCCTCAGCATCTTTTTTGAATTGGTGGGACTGCTCTCTCAAAGTAAATTAAGATGGATTACTCTCTTAAAGGAATTAGCAGTGACCAAAACCTCACATTCTGTGAGCATATTATGTAAGCAAACGATGGACTAGAAAAAACAACTGTTTAGCAAGGGTAAAGGAAATTGAAAAATGAGGAGACTATACAGTGCATAAGATGAAAGGAGCGGATGAAAAAAGATAACTGGAATGTTCTTGAAAGAGCTGAAGAGGATTACCCCCAGATATGGATTAAGATGAGGAAATGTCCATATACTAACTGGGGATCAGGCTGATTTGAGTGACACCAATTTAATATAATTAGCATTTCATCATTTTCCTCTTCCAATCAGATTAGAAATTTCAACTTAGTGGCAAATGATAGAGAGGCTCTTGGGATCACACTAGTGGGTGTTATAGAGCACAGGATCACAAATTGTGCATATCTTATTTCCAGCTTCTCTGGTTGTGGATTCTGGTAACAAATGTATAACAGAATAACAGAGCTGGAAAGAACGAGGGATTGGGAATTGACTCAGAATTGGGAAACCCTTCCATATACAATGTGTATTTGATTTACAGGCACTGGATAAAGGTTCTAGGGAGTTTCAGTACATCTGGAGAAAGGAGACACTGTGACTTAGTGGTTAAGATGCTGGGCTTGTTGACTGGAAGATTGACAGTTTGAGACCTGAGTACCCTATGATGGGGTGAGCTTCCATTCCTATTGCAGCTCCTGCTCACCTAGCAGTTCAAAAGCCTGTAAATGTGAGTAGATAAATAGCTATCACTTTTGTGGAAAGGTAACAGCATTCCATGCACCTCGGTGTATGATCACGTTGGCCACATGACCATGGAAATGTCTTCGGACAACACTGGCTCCGTCAGCTAAGATATGGAGATGAACACCACTCCCTAGAATCAGACAAGACCGGACAGGGGAAAGCTTTACCTTTACATTTGGATAGCACTAGGTTGGCAGATAAGGCAGATCTACAATCCTGTTCTCATATTTTAAGGGAACAAAGATGGAAACCTTCCCATCCCCTTGTTGCAGGCTGGGCAGGCACACAAGTTGGTCTGCGAGAGAGACTGCATTTCTATTCAAAGCATAGCTCTTACTGAAATTAAAGCCATCATTTTTGGAGTCACACCAGCGTGTATAAATTAACACATGCAACTTTTATTTATTTATGCTGCAGATGCTGGCTCCTTACATGGTGATGAGTTTCTCCTCTCTCTCTCTCTCTCTCTCTCTTCTTGTAAATAAGTAGCCACCCTTACTCTTTACCCTGAATAAAGTTACCATAAGCACCACTCAGTATCTTGCATGACAGAATTGAAAGGGAAAAATGCCCACCCCCAACGGGAAAAAAAAAACCCCGAAGAAAAATGTACAGTGAATCTTCAACCAACTCATTTCAACCTCAGCTTCTAAAGGTTATCCAGAAGAAGAAAACCAGATTGCATTTCCATAAAGTATTTAGGTTGAATGCGTTTCCAAGAAAATGGGATTTTACTGTGGAGACGCAATAAGGAACTTTCTCCCTTTTATATATAATTGAACTTACTCCTCATCTCTTCTTCCTGCTTCTTTTCAGAACTAATCTCAGCTTCAAGATGCAAATCCAGTTGCAAAAACTGGGCAGAGCCAATAGCAAAGAGTTAACCTCATATTCTTTGGGGGGGAAAGGAGGAGGAGGAGGAGAAAAGAACCAGTCATATTTCCGGCTTTGCCCGATGTTTGCCTTTGGCACATGGAAAGAGTTATACAGAACTCAATTTTGCAATTGCTTCCCTGTTTCTAAACAGATATAATTATGGGTGGTGTGCTCTCATTTTAAAAAGAAGGAGAAATAAAATTGGCAAACTCCAATTTATCCAAAACTGCGTGGGACCACTTAGAGCCGACCATCAAATCCGACCTCTTGTTCAGACAAGAAAATCATCTTAAGCAAGCCTGATAAACAGCCATCTAGCTTCAGCTTGAAAACATTCAGTGTAGGGGAGTTAAGTTAACCATCCCTCCAGTTCATCTGTTAAACATGCTGTTACCATTAAGACGTTTTCCATAACATTCAACCCAAATGTGCTTGCCTGGTACTTAAAACCATTACTCTGGGATCCTAATTGGAATATCTATCTGGAACAACAGAGCCATGTTTTTCTTTATAGCTCTTCCCCAGGGACTTAAATAATGTTACAGATTGGAAGGTGAAGAGATATTTTGGGTTGTGCCTCTGGAATACCAGTTGCAACTGTTCAGAGTAGCTAGGTCTTTTTTTTTTTTTTTGGATGGTGTAGCTGGTCTCTGAAGTTGCCATGCAATTCCATGTGAAGGTAACTTCAGTAAGACATTCCAGATAGATGTTACCAGGGGTGGCATTCTACCGGTTCAGACCGGTTCGGGTGAACCGATAGCTCCTACAATCAACTGGAAGCGAACCAGTTCGCTCCAATGCTCAGCTGGGCCAGCCCGCCCCTGTGCTTTACTTACCTATATCTTTGCAGATGATTAGCATGGCAGAATGGATTGCTGCACCTCAGCTGTTTTAATTCCCTAGTACTAACGCGGAGGGTGATTTTTCGTTCAATTGCGCAATCACCAAACCAGTTGTTAAACCGGTAGGATCCCACCACTGGATGTTACCCCATGAACACCATTTATTTTCCATTTTGAAGTCCTGCACAGCCTTCCTCAATAAGTCAAGCATATTGCCTCAGATATCCTTTCTCAAGGCCAAAGTAGAAGATAGTCGTTCAAATGTTCTTATCCCTTTTTTTGGATCTGTTCCATTGCATTTTTTAAACCACCTCTTCTCCAGAAGAGGTTGCAGAAAAAAATGCTTTGAAAAGCCTCTGAGATCCCAGCTGAGCCACGCCATCATCAGAGGCTTTTTTTTAACTTTTAAAAGCATTTTTTCTGCGAAAGAAGTTGTAGAAAAAATGCTTTTAAAAGTAAAAAAAAAAAAAGCCTCTGATGATCATGTGGCTCAGCTGGGCATAGTGGGGGTTGGGGGCGCAGGGATTTTTGCTACCGGTTCTCCGAACCACCTGCCGCCATCGCTACCGGATCGGGCGATCCAGTCCGAACTGGGAGCATTTCACCCTTGGTTCAGTGGTGGTATTCAGCTGGCTCTATCCTGTTCGGGTGAAACGGTAGTGGCAGCTGCAGCTACTGGCCACCTGCCGGACATCATCACATCCCGTTTTTGACGCTCTGCACATGTGTGGAAGGCTCTGCCATTTGCAAATCGGTAGTGAACGTAAGAGAATACCACCCCTGCTGCAGTTCTTAACTTGCCACAACTGTGGCAAGAAACGTCTTAAAATGGGCCAAAACTCATTTAACAATTATCTTGCTTAGCAATGCAAATTTGGGGCTTGGTTGTGGTCATAAGTCAAGGACTACCTGTATACTTTCAGTCTTTTCTTATTTCCGGAAGTGCTCTCTACGACTCAAGGTTTTCAGTCACAAAACTCTTATTTTTCAATCGCTCTGCAAGGCAAATTGCATCTTTCTCTACCTTCCAAAACATAAAACGATTGCAACTTGGAATGAGCTAATATAGTATCACAAGATTATAAAGGTTAAGTGACTAGAATTGAGCATTTTTATAATCCCTAATGCGTTTCTACATCAAGGTTTATAAAGGCTCATTAGTTCTCCTCGAACCACATCTTAAAAAGAAATATTAATAAGAAGTAAATAAATCTTTCTTTTCTAATAGGACAAATGACTTCCTGATCATTTTCCCTCTTTTTAATATTTTTTTAACCTGATAATGTGCTAATAATTGGTTCCCTTTCACCGGTGTTTAAGAACAGATAACCTGTTCTTTCTTTCAGGAATTGTAATGACTAAGTAATGAATGATATAATGTGTATGTATATATGTGTGTATATATATATATAGTAACCATATATAGATATTTAAGAGATTAGAAATAAATTTCATCATAGGATATGTTTTATGGATATAGACATTTTAACATGGTTTTAATTGTCTTTGTATACATTTGAAAGTTAAATAAAGTTTGTTTTTTAAACTTAAAAAAAATATTTTTTTAACCTGATAATGTGCTAATAATTGGTTCCCTTTCACCAGTGTTTAAGAGCAGATAACCTGTTCTTTCTTTCAGGAATTGTAAATATTCTTGATATATTAATTCCTGAGGCTGATTTATATAGGGAAAAATCATATCACCAAGTATCTGAAGTTCCTGGGCAACCTCTTATTTTATAGATTTTTCCTCACTTTTCTTGAAGAAACAAACTCAAATTCATAAATTTTAACACCTTCTGTTTTGTGACTGTTGTTAGCTCTTCCCTTCGCAGATAGAATGGTCACCAATGTAATATACCATGTTTTCCCAAAAATAAGACCCTGTCTTATATTTTTTGGAACCCTGAAATAAGAGCTTGGCCTTATTTTCAGGGAGGTCTTATTATTTTGGGGTGCATGGAGCAAGATGGGGTCCTCTTGCCATCTTACCTAATTTCCAGCTCTGTCTCCCTAACCCTAACCAGAGGAAATAGTGGGGACCAGCTGTGCATGCATTTAAATATTTTTAGGGAGGGCTTATTTTCAGGGAGGGCTTATTTTCAGGGGAGCCTATTTTAGCGCATGCGCTCAAAAGCCCGATTTGGCTTATTTTCTGGGGAGGTGTTATTTTGGGGGGAAAACAGTAGGGTGCTTTTTGTTAACTTCTGATCAGAAAACTATTGTCTTTCATTCATCCTGAATGATCAAAATTTCCTTGGCAATCCTTTTCAGAATGAGAAGGGCAGCATATAAATTTAATAAATATAGATTTCTTAATACTTTCTTGTGAATTAAATGATCTGTCCTCTGTGGCAGATGAACCTCCAGATCACCTCCAGTGATCTGGAAACTGTTTATATACTTGGCTGTTTCAGCAGCCAAGTCACACTGCTGACTCGCATACTGCTTATTGTCGATCCTAATTCCTTTTCTCACATACCACTATGAACTCAACTATCCGTATCTGTTACTGATACATTTGATTTTTGACTCCTAAACGAAGAGTCTGATATTTCTCTCTGTTTCATCCCTCTTTTCAGGACCACTCTGAATTTAATTTCCATTTTACAGAATATCAGCTGTCCTATCCACTTTGTGAATACAGTAAGTTTTCTCTGTAATTCATCCCAATCATTAATAAAAAAGAAGATGGGTACCCAACTCAAGAACAACTCTACTTACTGCTTCATTCCTACTTAATGACAAGCTAATGATAAAGACGCAAATATCATTCTGAAATTAACTATGTATGCATTTCACAGATATATTACCTAGCTTAGTATTAAACCAGCTCAGTTCTTTGACAATGTAAAAAAAAAATTCAAGGTATATTATGTTGACTGTATTCTAACAATTTACTAAGGAAATTACACGATTTTTTAAAAAAAGAGTTTGACGGGATTTGTGATTTTCAAATCCAGGCTAACTTGTAGTAATCACCAAATTGTTTCTTAAGATTTACAGACTTATCTCTTTATAATCTACTATAGAACTTTCCAAACTATCATTGTGAGCCTGATTGATCTGTTATTCCCTTAACCCTCATGCTTACCTTTCTGAAAATAATAATAACAATTTACCAATGAACTATAAATCCTTAGTACTCTCTGAGTTTGGCTATTTGCTCGCAAACGTTTCATTACCCAACTAGGCAATCATTGAGCTGTGGGGGCACAGTGGTTAGAATGTAATACTGCTGGCTAATTCTTTCGACTGCCAGCAGTTCGATTCTCACCAGCTCAAAGTTGACTTGGCCTTCTATCCTTCTGAGGTTAGTAAAATGGGGACTCAGATTGTTGGGGGCAATATGCTGATTCTGTAAACCATTTAGGGAGGGCTGTAAAGCACTGTGAAGCGATATATAAGTCTAAATGCTTTTGCTATTGCTATCATCAGTGTGACTAAGTGTAGAGTTAGCTTCCTGTTTACATACAGTAATTTGCCCCACCAGTGTTTATGGAATGTGGCAACACTCTTTCTTTCTTTCTTTCTTTCTTTCTTTCTTTCTTTCTTTCTTTCTTTCTTTCTTTCTTTTCTTCCTTCCTTCCTTCCCCTCTCTCTCTCTCTCTTTCTTATGCTTTCCTTCCTTCCTTTCTTTCTGCTACCTGTTTGCAGATTGCAAGGAAATTTTCCTCTTTCTAGTGATCTGAATTATCCATCCCAAATTGGTGCTACATTTCTCTTAGGGACACAGCATTCCATTCTTTGAAAATCTACACAAATCCCCTTGGCATTCAAGTAAACTGAGAGCCCTTAAGAGCCCTTATGAAATTAGTACGCTGTAACTGAGTGCAAAAAAAAACCCCATAAAAATCTGTTTTCAAGCAGAAATATTAGATTACCCTTAATCTTCCTATAGCAATTTTTTTCTTCCCACTTTCTTTCCTCCATCCCAGGGTTGAAAACAATAAGTCTCACTGCTTGTGGGACTGACTCTGCTGGATTTGTATCTACTGCTTAACCAAAGAGATTCTGAATGCAAAACAAAGTTAGCAGAAACGATCCTCATTCAATAATCTTATTGACTAAACTTCCTAAAGCATATAAACCCCATTGGACTGATACCATTTTTATTCTTATCTGCAAAACACACCAAAAAATGAAAGACATTTTGAATTGGATTGGTGAGCTTCACTTGAGAAGCTTTAAACCTAATTATGTGTGCCAGCATTTCTCAATCTTGACAGCTTGAGGATGTGGGGACTTCAACTCCCAGAATTCCCTAGTCAACACACTGGCTCCAAATTGCCAAGGTTCAGAGACATTGATGTATGCTATCTAGAGTTACTTTTGTGATGGAGACACTTAGTTAAGAAGATGGAAGAATGTCCCAAAGATGCTTTTTTCAAGAGGCTATTGTGGACTTTTGGTTTTTCTTTGAAGCTGTTTCGCTTCTCATCCAAGAAGCTTCTTCAGCTCTGACTGGATGGTGGGGACCCCACCATCTTCAAGGGAAAACAAAGGAAGTCCAGTTGATTCTTGAAAAAAGCACTTTTGGGACAACCATGATCTGGATGACTGATCAATGACTGCTTCGCTGCTGATACACGCAAATAGCCAAAACAATGCCTATCTGTATGGACGTCACAAGGTGGAACCACCACCACCACCTCCTCCTCCTCCTCCTCCTCCTCCTCCTCCTCCTCCTCCTCCTCCTCCTCCTCCTCCTCCTCCTCCTCCTCCTCCTCTTCTTCTTCTTCTTCCTCCTTCTCCTTCTCCTCTCTCTTTCTCGCCTCTCTTTCTCTATAGTTCTCTCTCTCCCTCTTTCTCTCTCTTCTCTTCCCTCCCTCCTTCCCTCTCTCTCTCTCTCTCCCCCCACCCTCCCCAAGCAGCAGGCTCAGGAAAGGAACAAAGAGCCCATATAAGCAGTCTGACCTGATCTCCCACAGATGGGGCTTGAATTTCAGCCAAAGGACTCATGTGACACAAAGAATGCTAGTTCCCAATAGGTGCAAGTCTTCAAATAACTCATTTAGAATACATTGTGTACTTCCATCCAGGGTAACAACTGGCATGTTATATTACCCTCAAAACTGCAAAGGGAAAGCACCCTAGTTCAACTTCTGTCCTGCAATCAGAGTGGATAATTTAGCTTCTACCTACTCACCTTTGCTCAGCCTTTCAACCATCTGCTTCCTCTGGAATGTAGAAATATGGATATTTTTCATCAGCTCAGAAGATCATGGGATGAAGATCCCAAATGAGCCTCTTTGGGGGGAAGTGGGGTGTTGCAGTCTTAAAAGGTTAAATGGTTCCTTAAGTTTCTACCTGGCATCAATTTTGCAAACTTACATCCTCCTTTAACCAAAACTCAAACAAGGGCGAATTCTATGGAATGATCCAATCTGAGGTTAAAAAGAAAAGGCTGATGGGATCCTTTTGCATCTTGATCAAGAACAGGGATCCCCAACTTGGTGACGTTAAGACTTGTGGACTTCAACTCCCAGAATTCCCCAGCCAGCCATGCTGACTGGGGAATTCTGGGAGTTGAAGTCCTCATGTCTTAACATCGCCATGTTTGGTGACCCCTGATCTAGAAGACGGAGAATACCTATTGCAAGGCGACCTTTTCTTTTCTCAATTTCTTTCTCTTATCTGAAGTTCAAAAGACGTGGATTTATGAAGGACAACCAATTTATCTGTGACTAAGTTTGAGCTCTTGTCCCTTCGACTCTTCACCAGACAGAGCCTGAATGGTGTATTTGCATTATATAATTATCATCATGATTGTTGCTCCTATTGAGCAATGAGCCAGTTTGGTCCAGTGGTTAAGGCAGCAGGCTAAAAACCAGAAATCCTGAGTTCTAAATTCACCTTAGCCATGAAAACCAGCTGGGTGACTTTGGGCCAATCACCAGGTGACTGTGAGTTCAAGTCCCATCTTAGGTATGAAAGTCAGTTGGGTGACTTTGGACCAGTCACTCCCTCTTAGCTCAACCCACCTTACCAAGTTAATTTTTTTTGTAGGTAAAAACTAGGAGGGGGAAGGAATATTAGATACATTCAGAGGTGGGTTTCAGCAGGTTCTGACCAGTTCTGGAGAACCGGTAGCAGAAATTTTGAGTAGTTTGGAGAACCGGTAAATACCACCTCTAGCTGGCCCTGCCCCCATCTATTCTCTGCCTCCCAAGTCCCAGCTGACCGGGAGGAAATGGAGATTTTGCAGTATCTTTCCCCTGGAATGGGGAGGGAATGGAGATTTTACAATATCTTTCCCCCGGAGTGGGGGTGGGAATGGAGATTTTACAGTATCCTTCCCCTGGAGTGGGGAGGGAATGGAGATTTTACAGTATCCTTCCCCTGCTACACCCATCAAGCCATGCCACACCCACCAAGCCACGTCCACAGAATCAGTAGTAAAACAAATTTGAGTCCCACCACTGGATACGTTCTTTACCTTGAGTTGTTTATAAAAATAATAAAGATAGGATTGTAATAGCAATAGCATTTAGACTTATATATTGCTTCATAGTGCTTTTACAGCCCTCTCTAAGTGGTTTACAAAGTCAGCATATCACCCCCAACAATCTGGGTCCTCATTTTACCCACCTCGGAAGGATGGAAGGCTGCGTCAACCTTGAGCCTGGTGAGATCTGAACTGCCAAATTACAGGCAGCCAGCAGTCAGTAGAAGTAACCCGCAGTACTGCACTCTAACCACTGTGCCACCACAGCTCATAAATACATTAAAAAATGGATTTTAAACAAGTGTGTTATAAGCAGGATAACCATGATTCCTTCTCCAATATTAAAGTGGGATTCTCCGCACTTCATGAAAACCTCAGCTAGTCTTCTCCAGTATGGCTGATCCTGAAGTCTCCTTGGCTTTCTAGAAAGTGATCTCGCTGTTGTAGGTCACAGCCTGTTTCTAATCTTCTCCCTCCCTCCCTCCCCCCCCACCCACCCACGTTACAAGCAGAAACCTTGAGACAAACACACACTTCCCTTCCTTCGAACAGCATTTAGTGTTTTTCTTTAATCTTTTAAGCCCCCAAATCTAATCTAGCAGCTGCCATCTAAATGACTTACGTAAAATGGAAAGGATGAGATGTGGGTTTTTTAGCTCAAAGATGCAAACAGGCATATGGAGGGGCAGTTGTAATCAAGGATAATCTGCGAAACTCCAGGCGAGGTTTATCGCTCAGGCAGGACAAAAGGTTTACCGGAAGGAATATTGGTTGCAGTCTCACGGAAAGATTGAAGAAGAGATTGTTGAGTCCAACTAACTTTTCGGTGTGGGAATTCATATCAAAATATGTCTTCAAGGAGGAACGTCTTCCTTCCTTCCTTCCTTCCTCCAATTCATTCCATTCCATTCTCCTTCTTCCCTTCCCTTCTCTCCCCTTCCCCCTCTCCTTCCTTCCCATTCCATTCCTCTTCTTCCCCTCCCTTCTCTCCGCTTTCCCTACCATCTTCCTTCCTTCCTTCCTTCCTATTCCTCTTCTTCCCTTCCCTTCTCCCCCCTTCCCCCTTCCTTCTTTTCCATTCTCCTTCTTCCCTTCTCCTTATCCCTTTCCTTCCTTCCTTCTTTCCTTCCATTCCATTCCTCTTCTTCCCTTCTCTCCCCTTCTCCTTCCTTCTTACTTCCCATTCCATTCCATTGTCCTTCTTCCCTTTCCTCCCTTCCCCCTTCCCCCCTCCCTTCCTTCCCATTCCATTCCATTCCACTCCCTTCTTTTAACAAGGTATCCTCATTTAAACATAATTGATCTGAAGCACTGATCAATCTGAGTCCAATTTAAAAATGAAGAACAATTAGGGGGAAAAAGAGTCTTCCCAGCATTTCCCCAGAACACCCACTTTTGTATTTTCCCCCCTGTCAATTCTCCATCAATACGATGAAAGAGAATTTCCTCTTGAAACTCCTTTGAAAGGAAGAGAACATTAGAGTGAAATTTTGAAAGCTTATGTTCTTTCACTTATTTAATTAAGAGAAGGCCAAAAGACTTGTGCATGTAAAGTGTTTACGGGTAAAATATCCTACATTTCATTGAAAAATCAGCTTCTCACTATTTTTCATCCCTCTTGGCTTCCCCTGTTTCAATTAAATCCCAAGAGAAACTGTTGTGAGGGTATTTTCAGATCAGGAAAAACAAGCAGTCAGGGAAGCTGCAGAGTTATGCAAAGCTGTAAGTGTAAGATGTTTTCTGATAATGACACCAGTTGTGGCATTCTCTCCCTCATTAACCTTTCAAGTGTGCACAGCAGCACTATCAAGGGAAAGTTGGAAAAAAATATCAAACATATTGAATAAAGTAGGTTTCTTATGAAGAGGGGGAAAAAACCACTGAGAAATTTCAGCACAGATGAGATGGACAAATTAACGAAGGAAATAAAAGAAAAAGAAGAGACAGATTACCATGCAGTATGGAACAAATGGTACAACTGGCTGGAGATTAGAAATAGTAAATAAAAATAAATGAGGAAAGGTCACAAATGGATAAATGTTTGTAAAATAATTTATAGTTATAGTATATGTGAAGGAATATATAAAGAAATATGGGAAAATGGGACAATAAGGAAAATATATTTAAAAAAGAATAAGGGGGAAATGTAAATAAGAGAAGATTACCGCTGCGAAATTATTGTAAAAAGGGAATATATGTTTTGTGTTTGGGTATGTCATGTCCTGTAATTTTTAAAAATATTTAAAAAAAATTTTTTTTTAAAAAAAGAGAAATTTCAGCACAGAATTCATAATAAAATTGAACAAGGAATTGTACCAAATCTCTGCTGTCTAAGGTAAAGTAAAGGTTCCCCCCGCATATATGTGCTAGTCATTCTCGACTCTAGGGGGTGGTGCTCATCTCCGTTTCAAAGTCGAAGAGCCAGCGCTATCCGAAGAGCCAGCACTGTCTCTGTGGTCATGTGGCCGGCATGACTAAACGCCAAAAGCGCATGGAGGAGGCCCTCTCTGTGCGAGCGTACTGGCAGGTGGGAGGCTATTGGCGGCAGAAGGTGGTCTCGCAAATACCCAGGCCCTAAGCCATGGAGCGCTTTAAAGGTGGTCACCAACACCTTGAAGCGCACCCGGAAGACCACCGGGAGCCAGTGCAGCTTGCGCAGGAGAGGTGTCACATGGGAGCGCCCCGTCGCTCCCATAATTCCCCGCGCAGCCGCATTCTGGACCAGTTGGAGCCTCCGGGTGCACCCCAAGGGGAGCCCCATGTAGAGAGCATTGGAGTAGTCCAGGCGGGAAGTCACGAGAGCGTGAGCGACCGTGCGTAGGGAGTCCCGATCCAGAAAGGGATGCAACTGGCGTATCAGGCGAACCTGATAAAAACACAAATGCCTCTACTGGAAATGGGGACTATCTTTTCTTCTCAATCAACAGGATCCATTTAGCCAGGAAAATTCTATTGCACCTGGAGAAGGAAGGAAGGAACGAGAGAGGAGGTACAATGGAAGGGAGGGAGGGAGGGAGGAGGCACGATGGAAGGAAGGGAGGGGGGAGGAGGCATGATGGGAAGGAAAGAAGGAAGAGAGGGAAGGAAGGAGGGAAGAGGCATGTTGGAAGGAAGGAAGGAAGGAAGGAAAGAGGAGGCACGATGGAAGAAGGAAGGAAGGTAGGATTATGGATGCATGATGGAAGGACAGAAGGAAGGAGGGAGGGAGGAGGTACAATGGAAGGAAGGAAGGAAGGAAGGAAGGAAGGAAGGAAGGAAGGAAGGAAGGAGAAGATCTAAATTGCTATAATTTCTACAATTTCCCAACTTTGTGGCCCCTTTGTACTGGAGATTTCACACAATTATCCCGTGAAGACTTCTGAACTTCAAACACACGATCCATAGTCATTCTTCCAGTAGTCCACTTTATGTTTTCCCCAAAGGGAGGAAATTTTTTCAGCAGACCTGTCTGAGGTATGAAAATACAGTCCCTAGAATCAGGGGAAGTCCAGGATTCCCTAAGCAACGCTGTCATCGTGTAGACAATAGGGCTGGCAAACAGCATTATCCGACAGCCCGTTTCACTAGCATGAAATGCCACTTTGTCTAGCAACCAGCAATTTAGAACATTGCATTCACTCCAGGGGGTTGACTTGAAAGGACAACGGGTAACATGAGAGTAACGGGAAACCCCGGGGAATGCTAGATGGTAAGGTATACACCATGTCGCATTACCATGCAGGTAGCAACAGCATGCCTGCGGAAAGGGAATACAGCAAGCTTAAAAATGAAAAAAGGATTTGTTGCAGAGATGGAGACAAAAAAACTCCCAACCGTTTGGGGTGTCAAATATGCTGAGAGAGTGGTTGGGTTTTCCCCCCTCCTCTATTATAAAGTGAAAAATTATTTCTTAATGTATGTGTGTATCTATTTATTAAACAAATTTATATATAGTAGCTGCCAAGTTCACACATGGGTGACTCCACGGGTGAAATGCTCCCAGTTCGGACCAGATAGCCCGATCTGGGAGTGACGGTGATGGATGGTTCTGAGAAGAGGTAGCAAAAATCCCTACCCCCCCCCCTACCCCCCACGTCCAGCTGAGCCACGCAATCATCAGAGACTTTTTTTTTTACTTTTAAAAGCATTTTTTTTCTTCGCCCGAAAAAAATGCTTTTAAAAGTTTTTTTTTAAAAAGCCTTTGATGAGTTTAAAAAAAAACATCCCTTCTTGTGGTTCACATTTCCAACATGTACATTTCAAGGGCTTTTATACGTTCCAAGACAATTCAACTGGTGACTGACATCTATCAACAGTGCATCGTTTTATATGATTTCTAAAAAAAAAAAAAAAAAAAAAAACCCAAGGAAAGCTTTTGGTAGAATTGAGAGCCAAATCTAATTATATACTATTGTGTACGTATTTATTTATTTATTTAATCATATTTTTATACCGCCCTTCTCCCACAGGACTCATGGTGGTGCACAGCCAAAGTAAAAACACAGAACACCGTAAATTTAAAATTTAAAAATATTAAACAATTTGGCTCAATTTAGTTAAAAACCCCAGAGTTAAAAATACCTAATTAAAATTCATTTAAGTGGTCAGCCCCGCCTGATGGAATAGCAGGGTCTTAAGGGCACAGCGAAAGGTACATATAGATAACAAGGGTGAATAAAAGAGTGACATTTTTAGCCTTGGGAAACATTTGCTGTTCTTCCTCCTTTTTTTGGTGTGTATCTAAGCACTCGAGTTCTCAAGAATCAGCTAGGGAGAAATTCTCCACTCGAGAGGAAGAGTGTTCCTGACACAGCTTTGGCGTGTGTTTTCTGAACAGTTCATGTCAAGTGCTGCTTCTTATTTCAAGCTTTTGTTGCCGAGTGTGTAACCTAAACACTTACGCACCGTCTCTAAACTCTGCGCCAAATCAAGCGTCCTTCTGTGAATCACAAAAGGTCTATTCTCCTTTTCAAATAATTATAGATAGACAGCTTCATGCACCCCATATATGCCAGGCAAGCTCCTTCTTTTTAAAAGATTCTTTTATTTAAGGAAGTACTAATCAATGGGAAGTCGGTATTTAATGCCCAGAAGCATTATTTGTTTTCAAGAATGCTTCAATGTCCTACGTAGCCTGATAGGCGTTCTAATAAATCAAAAAATAAAGAGACATTGTTAGTGTACCCATCTATTCATTCCCTACTCCCAATAAAATCCTAAAAATTGTGTGTTTGGGCACTAGGAACAGGCTCTCCCAGTTCCTTTGCCTCTCTGATGCCCAATTCTGGAGGCTCTGGAGTCCTCACATAACTCCCAGATGCCCCTGGGCCCATCTCTGCCTCTGACGCAGAGCCCTTGTCCGAGCCTTCCCCAGACTCCAGGACTGCTCTGCAGGCTGCTGGCAGACCACAACAAATATATGGGTAGGAAAACCACAGAAAGTCCCAGGGATGTAGGACAATCCAATTGAAAAGACAGCTTTTAAAAAGATTTATTCTGAAACAGGTTCTCCTAAAGGTGCTTTTTCAAAAGGTAACTGGACTTTCTTTGTTTTTTCCTCCAAGACTTTTCACTTCTCATCCAAGAAGCTTCTTCAGTACTATTTTGAAATAATTCTGAAGAACTATGAGTACTTGACTTACAACAGTTCGTTTACCGACTGTTCGAAGTTACAACGGCATTGAAAAAAGTGACTTATGACCATTTTTCAAATTTATGACCATTGTAGCATCCCCATGGTCATGTGATTTACATTTGGATACTTGACAAGTGGTTCATATTTATGACAGTTTGCAGTGTCCCGTAATTATGCAATCCCCTTTTGCGACCTTCTGACAAGCAAAGTAATGGGGAAGCCAGATTCACTTAACAACCTTCTTATTAATTTAACACTTAACAAACATGGCAAACATGGAGCCTGGATAGTTCAGCAGACTAAAGCATTGTAATTAAACACCAGCTGTCTGCAATTACTGGAAGTTCGAATCTCGCCAGGCTCAAGGTTGACTCAGCCTTCCATCCTTTCTAAGGTAGGTAAATTGAGGACCCAGTTTGTGGGGGCAATAAGCTGACTTTGTATAAATATACAAAAATATGAAGGCTATTGCTTAACGCATTGTAAGCCTCCCTGAGTCTCCAGAGAAGGGCGGCATATAAATCAAATTTTTAAAAAAGGAGTCGTAAAATCGGGCCAAACTTGCTTAACAAATTTCTCACTTGGTAACATAAATTTTGGGCTCAGTTATGGTCATAAGTCAAGTATTTGAACTAATACTATTTGGAAAAAAATACTATCCTAAGTGGAAGTGCATGGCACAAGAGTTGGGCTTAAAAATGATGCACTGATTTGTTAGATTTATGAAGGCCTGGAGGTCAAGGAGCACAGAAGGGTGGGAACCATTTGTCCCATCTGGCAGACAAATTTTCCTCCCAGGGAAAAGTGGGAGGAAATAAGAAGAGGCTTCTCGTAGCTGCTCAAGGCAAATTGAAAGATGCTTCTGTTAAAATCACTGTATGTCATCCTGTCTACTCTTCAAGATAAGGAAGTGAGAAAGTGAATTTCTCTGAGACCTCCTGGAGCAGTAATAAATTTAAGATGGACTAAATAAAAGGGTTTCTCAGCCATATATCCGGATATGAAGAACTGTGCTTGCTATCTCAAAGCTTTATGTAGTCTCTAGTCATTCAGGTCACGGTTGTCCCAAAGGTGTTTTTTTCACGAGGCAACTGGAATTCCTTCGTTTTTCCTTTAAGACGTTTCGCTTCTCATTTAAGAAGCATCTTCAATTCTTGGATTAGAAGAACTGAAGCTTCTTGGCTGAGAAACAAAGTGTCTTCAAGGAAAAGCAGAGCAAGTCCAGTTAGTTGCCTCTTGAAAAAAGCACCTTTGGGACTTCAAAAGCTCGGTGAACTACTGCCCTCTACAAAAGGAATCCAGTGGAATGTTATGGCCTGTAGCTTTGGCTTTTAAGTAAATATATAAATAAATACCCCATCCACCCACCCCATCTCAGCTCTACATTACCTATCATTTTCAACCACCTCTGTCATCCACCAAGCAGCTTGCGGGCCAATGAACTTAATTGGAACCATTTGCAATATATAATAGCTGTGGTAATCTGTCCATCAGCTTCCTCATTTCCATAAGTTAATTTGGCTCCCTTTCTATAACGTTTTCATTTTTTTATATATACACCACTGCTCTTCTGAACTGCACCCAATCATTCAGGATGGTGTAGAAATCGGCTTATACTTCCATTCTAATTGACACATTGGCTCAGGAAGTGAGGATTGGATAACACTTTCCCTTATCTAATAAACTGAAAGACAAGCCAAATTTATTTATTTATCAAATTTATTGGCCGCCCGTCTTACCAGAGGATAACTGTGGGCAGCAATTTCCAGCTAATTCTCTTAAAATATTCCATCCATCTTCCATCCTTTTGAGGTCGGTCAAATGTGGACCCAAGGAATAATGGATGGAAACTGAACAAGGAGAGTTTTAACCAGTGGTGGGATTCAAGTAATTTAACAACTGGTTCTCTGCCCTAATGAGTTCTTCCAACAACCAGTTTGCCAAACTATTCAGAAAGTTAACAACCAGTTCTCCTGAAGTGGTGCGAACTGGCTGAATCCCACCACTGGATTCAACCTGGAAATAAGGAGAATTTTTCTGACAGTGACAGCAATCAACTAACAGAACAACTTGCCTTCAGAGGTTGTGGGAGCTTCATCGCTGGAAGCTTTCAAGAGGAGACTGGACTGCCATCTGTCAGAAATGATGTAGGATCTCCTGCTTGGGTGGGAGGTTGGACTAAATGACCCACAAGGTCCCTTCCAATTCTGTTAATCTGTTATGTGGATTGTTGGAGGCAATATGCAAATAATGCTGTATTGTAAACCGCCCAGAGAATGATGTAAAGCACCATGAGGTGGTATATAAGCTTAAAATGCTATTGCTGTACCAAGGGACGAAGAGAACAAAAAATGAGTAGAGGGCTAAATTGAATGAATGAACCTCATCATCATATTGTGTGAATATAGTTGCACATAAAGACTTTTTTGTTTTGTGGAGCCATCAAAGGGTGAAGGGCAAAGTTAACATATTAAAAAGATGGACAAGTTGAAGGATAAGTTACACAAACTGGTTACCCTTAAATGATTTAGTTCTTCCCACTTTAAGGCGGACTGTATGGACTGCTTCATTCAGGGTCTCTTTTGGCTTAACTTTAATCCCTGGGAATTAGTGGACTGAGTCAATTAATCTCTTGTGGGTGTTCTTAGAATACATTAGCTCCTTTCCAATTAAATCTATTAAGTGTGCTGTGGGGTATCTCCAATTGCTTTCTTGAATAACTGACTGGATGAGATTTAGAAATGGCCCCACAACTGACTGGAATATGTCATTCACACAACAGAGTTGTCCAAATAAAAGTAGCTTCACTTAAACTGAATCTAAGCATGATTTCAATGAAAATCCTCCCCCGTTTTTGACTAAATTGTGGTCTTTCCATAATACTTTTGGGTTACCAAGTCATTGTTGGAATATGGGAATAATCTAGTTGGGGTCAAGCTAATGAACATGTTAGTCCAGTATTTTATTGCTTCTCCTACTGACCAATCTGATCACCTTACCTTTTAAAAGCAGAAAGTAACGACACCCGGGCAGGTGGGCGGAGCCTCGCACCGCCATCGCTACCGGTTCTCCGAACCACCTGTCATAATCACTACCAGATCACCTGATCCAATCCGAACCGAGAACATTTCACCCTTGGGCTTTCTCTGTACTACCTGGGCTGTGTTTGGGAGACTGAGGGCGGCTGCCTTCAGGGTAGCGTGAGGGTAGAGTCTTACCTGTTGTTGGGGGGATGTTGGCTGGAACATTTGTTGAGAGAAATAAAGAACTTTCTTTTTTTTTTTTTTAATTTTCAAAACAAACTTTATTTAAGTTTCGAATGTATACAAAAACAGATAAAAACCATATTAAAAAATCCATGTCCATAAATCGTAGTCAATGGTGAAATTCATTTCTACTTTCTTAAGTATCTATATGTGATTACTATACATATACACATACATATACATATATATACATACATTATACCATTCATTGCTTTCATCCACATGCCTTTTGTCGGTGAAGTCATCAGGGGTACTTATATAAGACTATCATACAAATACCTTTCCAATTTTCATTCTTAATTTACAATTCACTAAGAGTATAATAACATATATTGCTCGTTCAAATTAACTTTCATATTCAATTAAAAGTATCATTATCCATTTTGTCTTTGTTTGATCCAATCGTACCATCTATCCCATCTATCCCATCTATGCGTCGTAACAGGTGGTGTCCAGTAGTGAAATCTTCTGAAGTCTGCTACCGGTTCTGTGAGTCTGCTACGCCCGCACAGCACTAAAAAAGGAACATTCTGAAGCCTTCCGAGTCTGCAAAGGTCAGTAGAACAGCGAGGGGGGTGGAATCCACTGTGTCACGTAATTTAGATTAGCTAGAAAGCAGGAAATCCGACGATTCTAGTTAATATAAATTGCACGTCACAGCTGATCGTCGCCCAGCTGATCATCGGAAAAACCAGTTCGCCCGAACCGGTAGCATTTTTTACTACCGGTTCGGGAGAACTGGTCCAAACCGGTAGTATTTCACCCCCGGTGGTGTCAAGAGGGGAAACTTTTGGGAGAGGTCTGTTGAATTTTAACCTCTTCTTCGACCTCTCTTTCAAACCAGTGGTCCTCTGTCCAGAATGTGAACTTCAAGTTTGGCTTAAGTTTTTGCTTCTGGAATGAGAAGCAAAATATTTTCAAGGAGAAAAAAAAAGGAACAAGAAAGCCCATTTGCCTTTTGGGAAAAGAACTTTTGGGTTGGCTGGTTACGTTTATACTAAGTTGTCTCGCCACAATTGAGAAGAGATCATCCTGTTAGCTAAGCCCAGATCCAACTTCTGTTTATTGCAGGGAGGTGGGAAATCTCTCACAAAAACTTATCATACGTAGAATATGAATTGTAAGAAAGGCATGGATTTGTAAAAAGCAACTCCTGCTACCCGAACCTGCCCCCACTTGGCAAAATACTCAGCCGGTCCGTGGAGGGTCCCACAGGAAACTTGGCTCCTAAGCCTTCTTCTTGAAGTTGCAAATCATTGCCAGAAACGGAATTTCTCTAAACAGTAAAAGAAGCCGCATCTAACCAAGGCAAGATGTACCATCCTTCGTCTTGGTTAAAAATAAATAAATAAACCCCTTCAGCAGGATCCTGCAGGGCACATCCTGCTGTTGTCTCCCAAGCACTCCCAATAATGGCCAAAACGCAGATCAGAAAAGGCAGGAAGGTCGCTGAGGGCAGGAACAATCAATGAAATTAAGAAAATGTGTTCAACCCAAAGTGAGGAACAAACAATGAAATTAAGAAAATGTGTTCAACCCAAAGTAAACCCAATGGTCCCAAAGAGCAGCATTGCGCTTAGAGCTGCCGAAAGCAGCTGCCATACGGTGCAAGGTTTGATTCTCCCATTTATCAGAGACATCCTCAGTACAGTACTCCTCGACTTATGACCACAACAGGGGTAGATTCTACTTACCTTTACTATTGGTTCACAATGGGATCGAGTGCATGCACAAGCAAAGCAATGACAACATCAGGGCAGTGGGTGGGACCTCCCGCTGGTTTTACTACCGGTTTGAATTGGGGGCAACCCACCACTGGACCACAATTGAGCCTCAAATTTCAACTGCTATGCCAGGCGGTTGTTAAGCGAGTTTTCTGCCCCATTAGGATCTTTTTCAATTTGGTTGTTAAGCGAATCACTGCAGTTATTAAGTGATTCATGTGGTTGTTAAGCAAATCTATCTTCCCCTACTGACTTTGCTTGTCAGAAGCTGGCTGGGAAGGTCACAAATGGTGATCACATGACCATGGGGTGCTGCAATCATCATAAATACATTCTTGAGCCTCGGTGGCGCAGTGGTCAGAATGCAGTACCACAAGCTACTTCTGCTGACTGCCGGTTGCCGGAAGTTTGGCAGTTCGATTTTCACAGGTTCAAGGTTTCCATCCTTTCAAGATGGGTAAAATGAGGACCCAGACTGTTGTAGGCAATATGTTGATTCTGTAAACCACTTAGAGAGGGCTGTAAAGCACTATGGAGCAGTATATAAGTCTAAGCCCTATTGCTATTGCTAGTTGCCAAGTGCCTGAATTTTTATTGCATGACCATGGGGATTCTGCAACAGTTGTTAAGTGGGAAAAGCAGTCATGTCACTTATTTCAGTGCTGTTGTAACTTTGAACAGTCACTAAATGAATGTCTGTAAGTCGAAGACTACCTGTATCATTTATTATTACCCCACCTGGGCTCCCATGTTTGGTTCTGCAAAGATCTCAGTGTGTTTTGTTAGTGAGTCTCCTTAAAGTTGTCTTGATAGGAATCTTATTCTCAAACTCCCAACGATATCAAGAGATCGTCTATTCCTGTTCCTCAAAATGGTGGGAGTATTTATTTTCAGAATTCCTTATTGACACCCCCCCCCCAAAAAAAAGCAGTTCTGTGAAACTTAAAATTCACCCTGACTGATATCTTGTCTGGGAAAAAAACCCTCTGCTAGGCGCACCCTGGTGCAACTCTTGTGTAATATGCATAAGTACTTCTGTTCTACTTTGTAACTTCTTTGTAATCAAGGACCTCATTTGTATTGCAGTTTGCAAACTATTAATATTTATTTTGCAATTCATAATTGTTTTGTTTGTCTAATTAGGTCTGGGTGGTGGTTGTGTCCCTGTTGTTTACAATAATATAAAAGTTGGATTTCAGCAAGCCAGATGCTTCTAAGAAATCCCACGTCCCCATCTGTCTTGCTACTACACTGTCATCCAGAAAGTTGAAAATAGTAAGAAAATGAAGTTGGACTGATTAGGCTTGGAAACATTTATGAATTGGGAAAACAATTTATCAGATGATGTTAATCCAATTACTACTTCACTGCTAATACATGCAAATATCCATGGACATCACAGAAATAAAATACAATGGTACAAGGATCAAGGTTACCAGTTATGTAACTATGAAACATATCATGAACTTATTTCCCAAAGCACCAGAAGGCAGGGCAAGAAACAGTGGATGGACAAGAAACAATAGGTGTTGAGAGTTTAAAAAGAGTGCAAAGAAGAGCAACAAAGATGATTAGAGGAGTGGAGGCTAAACATATGAAGACCGGCTGAAAGAACTTGGTATGTCTAATCTAATGACAAGGACTATGGATGATATGATAGCAGTGTTTCAATATTTGAGGGGCTGACACAAAGAAAAGGGAGTCAACCTGTTTTCCAAAGCAAGAGAAGATAAGACAAGAAGCAATAGATGGAAACTAATCAAGGAGAGAAGCAACCTGGAATTAAGGAGAAATTTTCTGACAGTGAGAACAATTAACCAATGGAACAGCTTTGCCTTCAGAAGTTATGGGTGCTTCATCACTGGAGATTTTAAAGAAAAGACTGGACCACCACTTGTCTAAAAAGGTATAGGGTCACTTGCTTGAGCAAGGGTTTGGACGAGGTGACCTCCAAAGTTCCTTCCGTCTAGTCTAGTCTAGTTTGTATTCCATTCTGTTATATTCCAATTTCCATTCCCTTCCTTATTCTATTCCATTGCATTCCACTCCATTCCACTTCCTCAGCAACAAGTTCCAAGTATGGCAAAGCCAAAGCCAGCAAGTTTCCATAATTGGAATTACTTGGTCTGTTGTGTGGATGTTTGGGTGGTTTAGGGGTGGGGAATTGTGGCGGGTGGGAGTTTGTTTGGGGATTGTTATGTGTGTTGGACCTGGTCTTTGGGTGTTAAGTGAATTTTGTTGTATGGGTATACTGGGTATACACGTACAATGACAATAAAGTTATAATTTAATTTAATAATTTAATATAATTTAATGTTAACACATGCCTACCATTTTCAAGGAGAACATTAGATTTTTTTTTAATCCTGTAGTTCATTAATTGGGAACCAGAGGAACTGCAGAATGAAGTAAAAACAAAGCTGCTAAGGACCCAATATAAAAAGAGAAAGACAAAGATCAAGAAATAGAGGGAAGCAAACTGCATGTCAGAACAGATGGTGATACAAATTGCCCAGAGAAGCCAAAGATCTCAAAAAGGAAATTAGCAAGACTTTCAGAAGCATGTTACAACAACATCTGTGAAGATGTTGAAGTAGAATAGACAGGAAAAGCAAGGAAAGTTTCCCCAAAGATTTCTTAACTCAAAAGGAAATTCTGACTTCAAATTTGATAGCAACTGATTCAAGATAGATGAGGCACAGATAAAAGGAGTATAATGGAGGGTCAGTACAATTCAGTGGTGGGTTTCGAATTTTTTTACTACCGGTTCTGTGGGCATGGCTTGGTGGGTGTGGCAGGGGAAGTACTGTAAAATATCCATTCCCACCCCACTCCAGGGGAAGGATACTGCAAAATCCCCATTTCCTCCCGATTAGCTGGGATTTGGGAGGCAGAGAATAGATGGGGGCAGGGCAGGTCAGAATTTTTACTACCGGTTCTCCAAACTACTCAAAATTTCCGCTACCAGTTCTCCAGAACTGGTCAGAACCTACTGAAATCCTCCTCTAGTACAATTGGAATGTTAAGTTCCAAGTTACTTTATACCAATGATGGCTAACCTTTTTACTATCACGTGTCAGGAGTGTGGGGTTGCATGTGCGCTTGCCCACACCCATAATTCTATGTGCCCCACCCCGTGAATGTGCGCACAACACTCCCCCCACCCGCACGCTCCCCACACTCCTGGCATGTGATGGCCCGGTAGGCCAGTTTTTCTCTCTCACCAGGCTCCAGAGCCTTTCTAGGAGTCTGGGGAGGGCGAAAACGCCCTTCCCCACCCCCATTTGCTATAGAAATGCAAGGTTATAGCATGAACTCAGAAGGAATGTATAGGATTACTAATAACACCAATTATTAACAATATTCAATCCATTACGGGAGTATATCTCAAAGTCCCCACCAGGACTTTGTATATTTGCAAGGCCTGCATAACAAAGATAAAGGAAGAGGGAGTGTGGACAGGTGGGGCCCTTTCCATGTAGAAAACAAGAGCTGACTCTCAGGCACATCACACAAGACATACTGCTAAGATAAGGAGTAGGGCTAAGGCAGAGCCAATAGAAGGTTTGCTAAAAGTCTTCTAGGATGCCTATTGGTTAACTTTTAGAAATAGAGTTGAAGTAGAGCCAATAGAATACTTGTTAGATAAATTTTGAATTGTTTATTAGTTAAGACTTAGAAATAGGGATGGCATGGAGCCAATAGAGGATGCTTTATTATTATTTTTAATTAAGTTTTTTATTTTTTCCTATATAAACATACATGTTTTGTGGACAGTACATTGATTGGGTCAGGTCTTTTTTATACAACGTTAACAAATAATAATACAAATAGTATGTAGAATTCTAATCTTCCAACTTCAAACAATACTAGTCTCATTTCATATTCCTTTTACATTTTCCCCCTAATTCGTTTAAGCATAAATAAACACCCTGTGTTTATTTTCCCTTAGTAAATATTGTCATTCAGTATTTTAAAAATCACTCATTATTCCACCATAACAATATTCCAAATGTATAGGACTACTAATAACACCAATTATTAACAATATTCAATCCATCACGGGAGTATATCTCAAAGTCCCCACCAGGACCCTTTAGATAAGTTTCAGACAATGCTTATTTATCCTGCCTTGAAAAAAAACTGTATAAAAGCTTGTTGAATCCTTTGTCCTGGCATTTTGCTGGCTGGGACCCTTTTTATAAGTCATAAGTCATAAGTTTATTTTGTCAAGCATATATAAGATAACAGGCAAAGGTATAAACATAATTTGAATACATGAAAAGAGTAAGTAAAAAGGAATATTAGGACAGGGATGGTAGACACACTGGTGCACTTATGCACGCCCCTTACAGACCTCTTAGGAATGGGGTGAGGTCAACAGTAGACAGTTTAAGGTTAAAGTTTTGGGGGTTTGGGGAAGAAACTACAGAGTCAGGTAGTGCATTCCAGGCTTTGACCACTCTGTTGCTGAAGTCATATTTTCTGCAATGGAGTTTGGAGCGGTTTACCTTGAGTTTGTATCTTTTATTTGCTTGCGTATTGTTGTGGTTGAAGCAGAAGTAGTCATTGTCAGGAAGGACATTGTGGCAGATAATTGTATGTACTATGTTTCAGTCAGACTGAAGTCGGTGCAGTTCTAAGTTGTCTAAACCCAAAATTTGAAGTCTGGTGGCATAAGGTATTTTATTGCAGTTGCACTTCAGTAAAAGGAACCAAAACCTGCACCTCATGTCTGGTGTTCTTCATCGGCTTTGGCACTAGCCTCAGACCCAAATTGGGGATAACACAACCATGACCTGGATGGTTACCTCTTTAAAAGATTACATTTTTGTAACAAAACATTATTTACTCTTAAAAAAAAAAAAAGAAACTTGAAAAAATTAAAACTACAAAGCTGAAAACATCAACGCAAAAGAAAAAGAAATTAAAATCTATCTTAAAATCTATCTATCTTATATCTGTTTTATACTTAACAATAGTCACTGGTTTAACAATGAATTCACTACTGCAATATGAACAGAACTGGATATT
The DNA here is from genome assembly GCA_030761175.1 of Masticophis lateralis. Lineage (NCBI taxonomy): Eukaryota > Metazoa > Chordata > Lepidosauria > Squamata > Colubridae > Masticophis > Masticophis lateralis. Next base: position 15,350,426 of record JAUDYJ010000001.1, read on the forward strand.
ATTGTAAAACATTATAGAATATGTGCCGGGGTAATAGATATAACTGCACACTTTGATTGGCAGAAAATATCACTTTTTTCCAAAACGGATAGACGACATACTTCCAACGATTATTCCTTCACATCTGGAATAATATTACTTTTCCAATAATTATTTTTGCCACCCCACGTCTCAATACAACCACAATTCCTGATCAACAGTCACATCCCATAGTTTTGGCATATAATTCAATATTACATTAATGTTTAAAGATTTTCCAAGAGTTCACATGAGCAGGCTAGCCCAACAAGATACTAAATGATCACCTGGTCAAATTATGTGAGTCAGTGAACCCTCAAATTTCTTATACCTCCAGCATAAAAAATCTGATGTTCATGCTTTCAGCCACATTTTTTTTGGGAATCCAATACTAACCCTCACCCAGAGAAGATTTTGGTTGTCTCCATTGGCCAGGGGTCCTCAACCTTTTTAAACAGGGGGCCAATTCACGGTCCCTCAGACTGTTGGGGGGCCAGACTGGCTGGGTGGGCTTGGCAAGATGGGCATGTGACTGGGTGGGCATGGGCAATTTAGCAGACCATTAAACAATACACACAAATTAAGCTTTAATTTGTTATGCTCCTGGGGGTGGAAATCAGGTTAATGAAGGGATGTGGCTGCCTTGGGTTTGTGTGAGGGACTTCTGTTTGTGTGTGTGTGTGTGTGCGTGTGTTTACTTCTCTCTCTCCCCCCCCCCTCTTTCTCTCTTCCTTCCTCTCTCTTGCCCTTTCTCTCTCCCTCTCTCTCTGGAGGCTGGGGAAGCTAAAAACAGGAGCAATTTTGGCCTCCCAAGGCCTATGTGCATCCTGTTTTTGGCCTCCTCAGCCTCTAGAAGGCGAGTGGGGGCCAGAGGGTAAGTGTGGCAAAGTGTTTGGGGCAGCTTCGTGGTCCCGTGCAGGCTGGATTAATGGCTTCGACGTGCCGTAGTTTGAGGTCCCCTGCCATAGGCTTTTCATTGGGGAAGAGAGAACAGTTGTTAGTTATCTTATGTAATTTGTGTACATCTCATAGATTGCATTTCCCTATCCTATATTAATTTAAATAACTCTGGTCTACCTAATTTAGCTTCCCAGGAGATCAGAGTATACTTCAGCAATTTGCTAGTGGCTGCAACTGGGGCACTGGAAATGGAATTAAAGATAATCTCATTTAGGGGAGGGAGGGAGGAGGAGGAAGGGAAGAGGAGGAGGACGAGGAGGAGGAGATTTTGTAAAGGAATAATTCTCTGGTCTACTTAAATTAGCTTCCTAGGAGATCAGGATAAACTTCAGCAATCTGCTGGTGGCTGCAACTGGAGCACTAGAAATGGAGTTAAAGATGATCTCATTTGGAGGGAGGAAGGGAGGAGGAGGAGGAGATTTTGTAAAGGAATCATTCTTGCCATCTTGCCAAATTAGAATATTACTCCATTCACTGTGACGAGATGGTTAACGCTTATCCTGAGCTGAAGATCCTAAGAATATATAGATCTTTTTCTGCATGCAAAGTGTGTGGTCTCTGGCTCTTCTCCACTTCAGGGACTAGCTAGCCTATCTGCGAATTGCTAGAGGTCCTGGTTGCTAGAGCATAAAGCAAATGAATTTTCAGAAACTCAGCAGCCTGAAAAAAAAGCACTCTTCCTTTAAGGGAAAACATAATTGATGCATGGGGTTCCTAAAAGCAAGGGCTTATTTATTTCCAGTCTCCCACAGACACCTGAAAATGGTCAGACTCCTTTAATCAACAGCAGAGAGGTGATGTAATTGTGTGAAGTCTAAAGCCCTTTTTCTGAATCATCGTCCAAGGGGTACATAGCCCTAATTCAAAACATGTGCCATGGCTAGAAATAAGGGGAAATCGAACCAAACCATGCTTTGCAACCACCAGGTTTGCAGAAATTAAATTTTACTCAGATCTGGAGTGAGCAGTGGAAACCACCGGTGGATGGCAATAGCACTTAGACTTACATATTGCTTCATAGAGCTTTACAGCCCTCTCTAAGCCGTTTACAGAGTCAGCATATTGCCCCCAATAATCTGGGTCCTCATTTTAACCGACCTCAGAAAAATGGAAGGCTGAGCCAACCTTGAGCCAGTCAGGATTGAATTACTGGCAGTTGGCAGAATTAGTGTGCAATACTACATTTTAACCACTGTGCCACCATGGCTCGCAGAAAAGATATAGAAAAGCAGAAAAGATAAAGAAAAATCTAACTCTTTACAAACATCTAGTGGACATCCTAATTTTTGCAACCCAAATCCAGTAGTCCTGTTGCAGAACACTGACAGCCTAGAACCCAGAACCGAAAAGCTGGAAGATGAAAGAATCTAAAGTAAAGAAAATAGATCTTTATGCCCTATGCATGGACCAATAATAGCACTGAAATGCCCTGGCATTCATTTTAAAATTATATGTTCTAAAGAAGTTCTATGGTCTTTAATGGCCATAAATTGCTAACCCAGCTCCCTAGTTTAACCTAATGGAAAACCAGAAAGGAATAAACAAGCCAGTATGTACAGGTAATCCTAGATTTATGCCCATGATTGAGTTTAAGGTTTTTGTTCGTAAGTGAAACGTTTGTTAATTTTGCTCCATTTTGCAACCTTTCTTGCCACACTTGCTAAGTGAATCACTGCAGTAGTTAAGTTAGTAAAACGGTTGTTAAGTGAATCTGGCTTCCCCATTGACTTTGCTTCTCAGAAGGTCGCCAAAGGTCATCACCTGATCCCAGGACATTGCAACCATCATCAATATGAGTCAGTTGCCAAGAGTCTGAATTTGGTCATGTGACCATGGGGATGCTACAATGGTCGTAATTTTGAAAAATGGTCCTAAGTCACTCTTTCCATTACCATTATAACTTTGGACAATCACTAAATAAATTGTTGTAAGTTGAGGACTACAGTACCTGTACTTCAAAGGAAAACTAAAAAGCTCAAATGCAAAAATGGCCTTCTAGTTGTAAGGTCAAAGGTAAAGTTTCCCCTCACACATTTGTGCTAGTCCTTCCTGACTCTAGGGGGCGGTGCTCATCTCCGTTTCAAAGCTGAAGAGCCAGTGCTGTCCAACGACGTCTCCATGGTCATGTGGCCGGCATGACACAATGCCAAAGGCGCACGGAAAGGCACAAAGGTGGTCCCGATTTTTCTACTTGCATTTTTTACGTGCTTTCGAACTGCTAGGTTGGCTGAAGCTGGGACAAGTAACGGGAGCTCACACCGTTACGCGGCACTAGGGATTCGAACTGCTGAACTGCTGACCTTTCGATCGACAAGCTCAGCATCTTAGCCACTGAGCCACCGCGTCCCTTCTTCTAGTTATAGGGATGCTGTATTTTGTGTATGTGTTGCTGGGATACTAAATTGGGAGAATTGCTTTCCTTTCCTTGTCATCATTTATTTTTTATTGATGTTAATTATATATATATTTTTAATTTGATTGTTGTGAGCTGCCCAGAACTGCCCAGAACTGTTGAGAACTGGGCAGCACACTGGTTTAGTAAATTATTATTATAGTTAGATGTATAGTCAGCCAGATCTTTAGGTTGGAACTGGCATTTTTATCCACCTATCAAGTTCTTTACATGGACCTATGATATGCAGATGTTGTTTAATAATATAAAGGTAGCATAGCAGGATGTAAGCTGTTCCAAGTGAAGCTGCCTTTTGCAATTGACTGATGGTGATTTTGTCAATGCCGATGGAATTCAAGTTTTGGTCCAATTGTTTTGGGATTGCAGCCAAGGCACGTATACGCATTGGAACTATATTTACCTTCCTTTGCCACAGTTGCTCTACTTCTATTTGCAGGTTATATATGTTGTGTCATTTTTTCACTGCTTTATCTTTCATTTTGCCATCTCCTAGTACTGTCACGTTCACTATTCAAACTTTTTTTTTATCTTTCCTATCGGCAATTGTTAAATCTGGGGTATTGTGTAAGCAGGTGCTTGTCTGTCTGAGTCCTAAAGTCAAAGAACACTTTAGGCTTCTCTGTTTTCTATTACATTGTCTGTTTTGTGGTTCTGCCAGTTGTTGCTTTCAGGAAAATGGTATTATTATTATTCTATTGGAGAATCACAAGGGCCATTGGCTTAGATCCTTTGGTTTAATCCAACAGGAGTCCTTGTATATCGTCATATTTTTAGATTTCTAAATGCCACCCATGCCAATTTTCAAGAGTGTGCATCCGTCACTGTTCAAGGGAATAACATTTACTTCTTTTCAGATAAGTGGAATAATTTAAGCTCTCACTGAAGAATAAACAAGAGGAACGAAATCTGATTTCCTTTTCTGCCAGAAAAACAGTATGCTCTTAGCAAGAAAAACAGGAGGTGGAAATTTGAACATTGTTATGCCTTAGTCTGCAGGGGGGGCTAAAACCTAAGAAGTTTTTTTTTTCTGTAGGTTTCTCTTTGTTGAAAAAAAATGAATCAGGTATCATGGAATAGAATAGAATAGAATAGAATAGGATAGGATAGGATAGGATAGGATAGGATAGGATAGGATAGGATAGGATAGGATAGAATAGAATAGAATAGAATAGAATAGAATAGAATAGAATAGAATAGAATAGAATAGAATAGAATTCTTTATTGGTCAAGTGTGATTGGACACGCAAGGAATTTGTCTTTGGTGCATACGCTCTCAGTGTACATAAAAAGACAAGATACACTCAAGAATATTAATATTTGCAGCAATCCATAAAATAACTGTCAGCATCCAGAGATGGAAAAATATGCAAGAAGGGAGTGGAAGATTGCACTAAAAAAAAGGGAAAAGCCATAATGATTGTTATACATTCTGCACTCCATTTGAGGCTTTAATTTAAAATTGAGGATAGCAAAATTTGAGCCCTAGGATATTGCTTCTCACAAGGCTACGTTCACACAATATATGAAAGCAATTTAAAAAAAAAAACATTTAACAGATTCATTTGCGTAACATATAACCAATGACTGTTGTTTACCTGGGTGTGTCATACAGATAGTCCTAGATAGGACTACAATAGTTTGTTTAGTGACCATTCAAAGTTACAACGGCATTGAAAAAAGAGATTTTTTTTCACAGTTATGACCTTTCCAACATCCCCATGATCATGTCATCAAAATTCAGATGCTTGGCAACTGGTTCATAGTTACAACCGTTGCTATGTCCCAAGACCATGGGATCATCTTTTTGGGACCTTCTAACAAGCAAAGTCAATGGGGAAGTCAAATTTACTTAACCACCGGGTTGCTAATTTACCAACTGCAGTGATTCACTTAACGACTGAGACAAGAAAGGTGGAACAAAATAAACGTCTCGCCTAACAACATAAATTGTGGGCTCAGTTGTGGTCGTAAGTCGAGGACTACCTATATATGTTTGTGTGAGTTTGAGTGTTTCTTTGTGTGTGTGTGAGAGAGACAGAGAGAGAGGGAGGGAGGGAGAAAAAAATTAACCTATTTGTCTAAATTTATGGGTCAATGTATTGTAATAAGCTAAAAAAAGGGTGACCTAATTAACTAAGTTAATAATTGTGCGAATTCCTTCATTTTGGATAGCCTCATTTCTGTTTTGCTGAAGAGAATTTGAAGACACGTTTAACTTGTTGGTGAGACAAGAAATGCATCTGGGTTTTTATCGAAAAAGGGATTAGGACTAAAACAAAAATCCAGGTGAAGCCAGGACCACAAACCCTGCCCAGCACATACACACACACAAGCACACACACAAATCCCTTCTTTTTACTATACAGCTCTTTTAACTCATTGATTCGGACCCTGCCCCCTGAGACAATACAGTATAATTTCTTCTTAAGTATGATAACCTCTCACATTTTTAAAGAATGTTGTAATTTCTCTCCTTCGTTGTTATTTTTTCCCCTGTAGGGCTAAACACTTTAGATCATTTAGCTGTTTCTCATCAGATTTACTTTATTGGAGCTTTATAGCAATTTCTTTTTTTAAAATTGGTATTTATTAGGTTTTCAAAAACCTGAGAATTTAGAAGACCATCGCAGCCCACTCTGCAGTTTAAGGCAGGAGCAAGCAAAGCAGCTAAAAGCAATCCAACCTCAGTGTGAAGACTCTCTGGGAAAAAGAACTCACAATTTCACAGGCAGGGGATAATGACACACAACCACTCATGAGCCCAGCAAATAAATCCCAGATAAAAACATTCCAATATCTTAGGGGCTGCCACAAAGAAGAGGGAGTCAAGCTAGTCTCCAAAGCACTTGAGGGCAGGACAATAAGCAAAGGGTGGAAACTAATCAAGGAGAGAAGCAACTTAGAACTAAGGAGAAATTTCCTGACAGTTAGAACAATTAATCAATGGAACAACTTGCCTCCAAAGGTTGAGAATGCTCCAAGTTTTTAAGAAGATGTTGGATAACAATTTGTCTGAAGTGGTGTAGGGTTTCCTGCCTAGGCAGAGGGTTGGACTAGAAGACCTCCAAGGTCCCTTCTAACTCTGTTTTTCTATTTCTATTTCTATGCTTGGTTTAAGGAACCATATGCATCTGCATACACATACATGTTCTGAATGCAAAATGCTGCTAAGCCCTAGTATGTATATTTAAATTCGGAATACATTTTGTACCAGTTGGTATCATTTTTAAATTCTTTTTTCCCCCCTTGTATCCTAGTTTGGGAATTGTGGGAGTTGAAGTCCAGCCTCTTAAAGTTTCCAAGGTTGAGAAATATAGTTAGTCCTCGACTTACAACAGTTCATTTAGTGACCGTTCAAAGTTACAATGGCCCAGAAAAAAGTAACTTATGACCCTTTCTCACAGTTATGACCTTTGCAGCATCCCCATGATCATGTGATCAAAATCCAAACACTTGGCAACTGGTTTCATATTTATGATGGTGGCAGCGCCCCAGGAACATGCGATCCCCTTTTGTGACCTTCTGACAAGTAAAATCAATGGGGAAGCCCGATTCACTTAACAACCGAGTTACTAACTTATCAACTGCAGTGATTCACTTAACAACTGTGGCAAGAAAGGTCGTAAAATGGGGCAAAACCCCCTTAACAAATGTAATAACAGAAAGGTTGGTCTCCATTGTGGTCGTAAATCGAGGGCTAACTGTACTGAAGTAGAAGACTCTAGAACCCCTGAAGCTTCTTTTAAGATTCCAGACAACAAGTGAAGTTCTAACCAGATGGAGGAGACCCATTAAGGTCCAAATCCACTTCTGGCTGTGCGTATATCTTCTGAAAACTGAGGAGCCCTTTGTTTTCTAGACTACAAGAACTTGTCCTTTGAATTATACAGTGTGTCCCACATGAGTAATTTAAATTAAATTAAATTAAAAACACAGTCAAGATTCCAATAAAGGAGAATATTTGTAGCTCATGGTTGAAATGAAGGGTCCCTACTGCTTTCTAAGTTTGGTTGCTTCCTTGCGAACACTTCATTACTCAAACTAGGTAACATCATTGGTGTTGGTAAGGGAGTAACTCCTTACTAACTCCTTACTAGCTCTGATAAACAGGAAAACAGCCAAGCTTAGAAAGCACCAAGGACCCTTCATTTCAAGCTCAGAGAGCACAAAAGGACCCCTCACAGCCAAGATTATCTTCCTCCTCTTTCTATCATTGATTTAATTATTCTCCTCCTTTTCATCTTAAAATTTACAAGGGATTACAACCCGAGAGCTGCATCTAATCAAGGGGTGTCAAACTCAATTTCAATGAGGGCCACATCAGGGTTGTGTTTGGGGAGCTGGGGGCGTGGCCGGGGGTGGGGGTGGGGAACTGGATATCATTTGTGTCAGGAGCATCTGTGGTGGCCAAATGCTAAGGCAGGACTTCCCTCAGACCCTCCCTCACTCTCATTATAACCTTCCTTCCTTCCTTCCTTCCTTCCTTCCTTCCTTCCTTCCTTCCTTCCTTCCTTCCTTCCTTCCTTCCTTTTCTTCTTTTTCCTTCCCTCTTCATTCTCCTTGCAGAGATTGATGCTGAATGCAGAGAACTGGAGCAATGATTGTGTTTACACCCCTAATTTAATCAAGTTTGATTAAGATCTATGGCTGCATTTGCTCAACAAATAAACTTGGATTGGAGTTAATCCAGTGGTGGATTTCTACTGGTTCACCCTGGTTTGGGTGAACACCTAGCAGCGGTGGCGGGAGGCTCCGCCCATCTGCCCAGATGTCATCATGGATACTCTGCACATGCGCAGAAGGTTCTGTGCATGCACAGAAGTGCCATGCACAAGCGAAGCAAGCGCGTGCACACGCACCCTCACAATTCCAAACTGGTAGTGAAGGGAAATGAAACCCACTACTGGGTTAATCTCTCCCTCCCTCCCTCTCTCTGTCTCTCTGTCTCTCCCTTCTTCCTTCTTCCCGCCTCTCTCTCTCTATGTGTGTCTCTTTCTCCCTCTCCCTTCCTCCCTCCCTCCTTCTCTCTCTCTGTTTCTCTCTGTTTGTGTCTCTGTATCTCTCTCTTCCTCTCCCTTCCTCCCTCTCTGCCTCTGTCTCTCCCTTCTTCCTTCTCTCCGCCTCTCTCTCTGTGTCTCTTTCTCCCTCTTCCTTCCTCCCTCCCTCCTTCTCTCTCTCTCTCTGTTTCTCTCTCTGTGTCTCTGTATCTCTCTCACCCTCTTCCTTCCTCTCTCTCTCTCCCTCTCTCTCCTGCTCCTTTCTTCCCACTCCCTCTCCCTTCTTCTCTCTCCCTCTCCCTCTCTCTCTGTCTCTCTCTCCTTCTCTGCCTCTGTCTCTTTCTCTCTCGTCTTCCTTCTCCCCGCCTCTCTCTCTCTGTCTCTTTCTCCCTTCCTCCCTCCTTCTCTCTCTCTCTCTCTCTCTCTCTGTTTCTCTCTCTATGTCTCTGAATCTCTCTCTCTCCCTCTCCCTCTCCCTTCTTCCCTCTCCCTCTCCCTTCCTCTCTCTCCCTTTCTTCTCTCTCTGTCTCTCTCTCCCTCTCCCTTACTCCCTCTCTGCCTCTGTCTCTCTCTCACTCTCTCCCTCCCTCCCTCCCTCTCTCTTTTGCCAGCTTCCACAAGCAAAGTCAACAGAGAAACAGGCAGGAGATCACAAACTGGGACACTGCAACCATATGGGATTCACTCAGGAACAACTGCTGTCATAAGTCAGCACAGTTACATGCTTACAACCACATCACTTGGCAACAGAGCTGCTGGTCCCAATTACTATCATTAAGTAAGGATTACTTGTAGTTCTTGTCATCTGGAGTTTGCAGCCCAGATGTGATAACCACAGAACAAGATGAATAACAAAACTGGGGTAGAAATTCTGCCAGTCTAAAACTCTGGATTAAACAGTAAAGAAAGGTAAAGATTTCCTGCATGCACAACTCTAGGGAGAAATGCTTATCTCCATTTCTTAACAAGTGAGCCAGCACTTCCATGGTCATGTGGCCAGCATGACTACATGCCGTTATAACGGAACGCTGTTACCTTCCCACCAAAGTGGTATCTATTTATCTATTCACATTTGCATGCTTTCAAACTGTTAGGTAGGCAGGAGCTGGAAGAAGTAACAGGAGCTCAACCATTGAGCAGTGCTTGGGTCTCAAACGCTGGCTTTCAGATTTCCAGCTGACAAAACTCAGAGTCTTTAACCACTGAGCCATTGCCCTTCTTTTAAACAGCAAAAGGAAACCAGAATTACTAGCCAAAGTGCAGCAAAGAATTTCTGAAAACAACATCCCCCCACCCAGTGGTGGGTTGCCCCCGGTTCAGACTGGTTCTATAGAACCGGTAGTAAAACTGGCGGGAGGCTCGGTCCACCGACTCCGATGTCATCAGCTTCTGCGCATGCACACACGTGGCCCCATTATGAACCGGTAGTAAAGGTAAGTAGAACCCACCCCTGCCCCCACCCTATTATGAAACGTAGTAGAAAATATAAGAAATCAGGCAGGGAGGCCACAACTATATGCTTTTAACTTTTAGATTTCCCTCAATTTGTGTACTTTCTACTTGGTATTCCGTACACTTCCTAAGGTCGTGGCGCTAAATGCAGAGTTGATGCTGAATGCAGAGGCTGAGTATTTAACTTAATTGAATAATATCAGGAAGCGGAATACACAACTATCTTCCTAATGGTCATAAGGACATAGTTTGCAAATTAAATTCCAAAAGCTATTGTATTATCTTCTACCATCCCCGCCAATGCAGGCACTACAATCAAGCAATGAAAGAATGGACAAATTACCTAAGGTAATGGTTGTGGTCAGTCTCAGATTCTGCTCCTTCTGAGAATTTTGCAATGGAAATGATGATGATGATGATGATGATGATGATAGATTTAGATTTATATCCTGACTTTATTTTGTACAACTGGGGACGCGGGGACACAGTGGCTTAATAATGCTGGAACTGACAGCCAGAAATAATCTGCATTCTGACCATTCAAAGTTACAACAGTGCTGAAAAATCTGATTTATGACCATTTTTCACACTTACAACCTTTGCAGCATCCCCGTGATCATGTGATCAGAATTCAGACGCTTGGCAATTGGTTCACATTTATGACCATTGATGTATCCCAAGGTCATGTGATACCCTTTTACGACCTTCTCACAAGCATGGGGAAACCAGATTCACTTAACAACAGGGTTACTAACTTATGAACAGCAGTGATTCACTTGAGGTTGAAAGAAAGGTTGTGAAATGGGGCAAAGCTCACTTAACAAATGTCTTACCATGTTTTCCTGAAAATAAGACCTTGTCTTATATTTTTTTGAACCCTGAAATAAGCGCTTGGCCTCATTGCTATGTGCTCAAAAGCCTGATTGGGCTTACTATCAGGGGATGTCTTATTTTGGGGGAAACAGGGTACTTAACAATAGAAATTTTGGATTCCATTGTGGTCGTAAGTCAAGGACTATCTGTATTCAACCAAGCTCTCATATTTAATCCAACTATTGCAGAACTACACTTCCGAACTGTCCTTATGAACATAGTCAAGGGTGAACAATGCTAGGAGTACTTCTTAACCCAGCTCACAATTATATTGTGGAATTTATTACAAAAGGCATACTGAAGGCTACAAACTTGGATGTGGCTTTAAAGGGAGTTTGGATATACTCTCTGGCAGTCTTTAGGAAGGTCCTGAAAATGTGGCTCTGTCATTATGATGGCAGCTCCAGCAATGGTAGACTCCCAACGGCTTTGCTGAGCTTGACACAAGATGGATATTTCTATGGACCATGGTTACTTTTTGTTTTAAAGTAATTATTGATGGTTTAATATCTTGGTATGATATGGTATGTTGGTGTTTAACTTGTTTCTTTAGATTTGTTTCAAAGCGATTATCGGTGATGTAATAGGTCTCTAAATGGGTTTTTAACATGTTATTTTTAGATTTGTTTTAAGGTGATTATTGATGGTTTAATATGTTTGTGTTTTGGCTTTTAACTTGGATTTTTTAAAGATTTTATCCCACTTTTTTTTCATATTCAACTCAAGGCAGCAGAAAAACCTAATACTCCTTCTTCCTTCTACTTTCCCCACAACAATAATCCTGTGCGGTGAGTTGGGCTGAAAGAGACTCGGCTTTCATGCTTAAGGTGGGACTAGAACTCACAGTTGTCTGGTTTCTAAGTCAGTTTCTTAACCACTAAACCAACATGGCTTTTTCTAGTGTTTAGATACTTAAATGTTATTAGTGAAACTTCAAGTTTGCAACCTTGAGCAAACTACCATAAGTCATGCTAAGTAAATGATAAGTAAATCAAATCAAATCAAATCATGCTTTAGCATCTGCTTTTTAACATTTTATTTATTTATTTATTTATTAGATTTATATACCGCCCTTCTCCTTATGGACTCAGGGCGGTGAACAGCCGAATAAAAATCAGTACATAAAAGTTAAAAAGTTATAAAACACATATAAATTTGGCTAAGAATTAAAAACAAGTAAATATTAAAATACAACAACTCTACAAACTCTATGTCGGAGGCAGAGATGGGGCCAGGGCCATTGGGGAGTGATGTGCGGACTTGGAACCTCCAGAGGCTGACAGTAGAAAGGCAGAGGAACAGGAGGAGCCTGTTCCTAGTGCACGTTTGAGAAGAGCTGCCAAAAGGCAAGAGCAAGCTAAAGCAAAAAGGACGACTCGGGCCAAGAGATGATTGACCACTCCCATAAGGCTTAAAAGACCAGCAACGACTCTTGAGCTCTTCGTCAGAAAACAAGTTGATAGACTTGTTCTTGTCTTGCTGCACTTATCTCTGGTCAGCATCTTCTGCTTCTGAACTTTTGCCAAGAGAAGCCTTTGGCAGTTTAACTAATTATACCAAGGTTGGTGATTAGACTGAAGAATTTGTGTTATGAAGAATTTGTTTTAATTACTTTGGACTATGCTGAGAATGAGTTAATTCTCAGTTGTTCTAATAAAGTCTGTTTGTTTTGGAACTGTTTGCCTCGACTACTACCTACTTGGGCCTGGGTCACAACACATAGTACCTCCAAATACCACTTTGGGTAAAAAAAAATGGTTTGGAGAAGAATATACAGGTCCTCAACTTATAACCATAAATTGAGACTGGAATTTTTAAAAAAATTTTATTACAGCATCAAAAAGAAAAATCAAAAACAAATGTAGTGAAATTTTTCTATCACTGTGTAACATCGCCAAAATATCTATCTATCTATCAATCATCTATCTATCTATCTATCTATCTATCTATCTATCTATCATCTATCTATCTATCTATCGATAGAAGTATTGGAAGTATTGGAAAGGTAAATTTGTATACAAGAACCTGTAAATATTTTCTATTTTTACTCTCTGATTACTGGTGTGTGGATAACCAGTAATCAGAGAGTAAAAATAGAAAATATTTACAGGTTCTTGTATACAAATTTACCTTTCCAATACTTACTGATTACCATAAATCTACAATCATCTATAATTATAATCCAACATTATCCTTTGTCTCTCTCCCATCGTTTCAGGGTCCAATCATACCACATATTCCAACTACCATAAAAGTCTGAGTCTCTTTTACCCTTCATCAGTTTTGTAAGTTTGTTGGACTCTGCACATTCCATGATTTTATAAATTATTTTTGCATCTGTTGGTAGGTCCTCATTCTTCCATTCTTGTGCGAATGCCAGCCTCCCTGCAGTAATTATGTGCAGCATCAAATACCATTTAGTCAATCCAATATTTGCGGGTCTAATCCCCAACAAAAAAGTTTCCGGTTTCAGTTCCACTCTACAGTGTGTAATTTCAAATAACAATCATCGTATTTTCATCCAATATTTAGCTGCGAGCGGGCATGTCCACCATTGGACACTATGCCCACATTTCCAGCACTGTGAAGATGCCCTGGGGAACATTTTAGCTAATCTTGCTGGAGGTAGGTGCCATTGATAAACCATTTTATAAATATTCTCTTTATAGGAGGATGCCATAGTTAATTTTAAATTTTTAAGCCAAATCTCCTCCCATTTTTGAAGATCCAATGAATAACCCATATTTTGCCCCCAAGCAATCATGGAGTCTTTAACGACTTCCTCCCCCACTTTCACTGGATGGAGGGGAATGGAAGGATCCTCTAAAAGGATGCAAATGACCAGCTGTCTGCAAGGTATACAAATCCTTCCATTCCCCATCATTCAGTCAGAGCTGAAGAAGCTCCTTGGATGAGAAGCGAAACGTCTTCAAAGAAAAACCAGAAAATCCAGTTGCTTCTTGAAAAAAGCACCTTTGGGACAATCATGACCTGGATGACTGAGAATCTCCATAGACAAAAAGCAAGAAAGGTTGTTAAAAAATGAATGAAAACTTATTTAAAAGAGAAGAGAAGAGAAGAGAAGAGAAGAGAAGAGAAGAGAAGAGAAGAGAAGAGAAGAGAAGAGAAGAGAAGAGAAGAGAAGAGAAAAGAATAATAGCATTGGAAGGGACCTTGGAGGTCTTCTAGTCCAACCCCCTGCTTAGGCAGGAAACCTTACACCACTTCAGGCAAATGGTTATCCAATCTCTTCTTAAAAACTTCCAGTGTTGAAGCATTCACAACTTCTGGAGGGCAATTGTTCCACTGATTAATTGTTCTAACTGTCAGGAAATTTTTCCTTAGTTCTAAATTGCTTCTCTCCTTGATTAGTTTCCACCCATTGCTTCTTGTCCTGCCCTCAGGTGCCTTGGAAAATAGCTTGACCCCCTTCTCTCTGTGGCAGCCCCTCAAATATTGGAACACTGCTACCATGTCTCCCCTGGTCCTTCTTTTCATCAAACTAGATATACCCAATTCCAGCAATCATTCTTCATATGTTTTAGCCTCCAGTCCCCTCATCATCTTTGTTGCTCTTCTCTGCACTCTTTCTAGAGTCTCCACATCTTTTTTTACATCGTGTCTCACTTAGGAACAGAAACTTTGGGCTCAATTTGTGGTCGAAGACCAAGGACTCCCTGTACAAATACAAGTGCGTGGCCACTATGAACTTTGAACAGTCACTAAACAAATGGTCATAAATAAGTTCAGGACTAACTGTCTCCTGTCTCCTGGTCATGACCACCCTATTTCATTGAACAATACGTTGGACTAGGATGGCTTGTTCGGAGGAGCCTTCCTTAATTTCCTGTGTGATTTGCAAAATGACTTTGAAAAGGAAGAAACTTGGAATATCATGCAACGTACTTTGTAATCAATAAAGTATTGGTAAGTAAGAGCTCATTCTAACATCGAGATTATCGTTCTGTTCCCCAGGAAATATTTTATCACCAGCTCTAAAACAGTATGTGACACAAGTTTATTTCTTTTATGGCATATGGAAGTAAAGTATCCAGCAGTAACTCCAATATTCCAGTATGAACATACTGGTACTAAGTGCACCACAGTGTATTGTTATTCTAAAGCAAGATGTTGGAAGGGGCCGTTTTCAATATTTATAGAGTGCTAACATGAAAAACTTCATTTCCAGCCCTGCCAGCTCTTAGTTGTAAAGGTGTAAAATAATGATCTTTTCATCAACAAAAATACCGGGCTATAAATTTAACTGCCTCTCATGAGCAAAGAGCTTCTCTTGCTGCCATCTGTTACTTTTGGTTTAAAGGGTTTAATATTTAATATTTTTTGTTAACCATTTCCCCTCTCTAGCTTAAACACAGTTCTCCCAGACATTGATCGATATTAGCCTGAACTTTTACCAAGAAAACTAATCTAATATAAAAAGCAAAGAATAAGGATGAGATACGAACTGCTTATGCATGAGGCTGGATTCACCTACTGTGCAGAAGTGCCTGGAGAGGAAGGAGGTCAAAAAAGTCAAGATAGAAGCCGTGCCATCTTTTATACATTTTTTGATCGCTGGATTTTTTTTTATGGCCCCCTCCATTGCATTATGCCACTCAACGGTGTGCTTGTAGCTGGATTAGCCGGTTGTAAAATCAGTTCACTGATTTGTAACTACTAGGAGTCCTCATCTTAACAGCCACAATTGAGCCTAGAATGTATGTTGCTAAAGTGAGAAATTTGTCCCATTTAACGATTTTTCTTGCCACAGTTTTTAAGTGAATCACTGTAGTTATAAAATGGTTGTAAAATGAATCTGGCTTCCCCATTGACTTTGCTTATCAGAAGTTTGCAAAAGGTGATCACGTGACCCTGGGACACTACAACCATCATAACTACATGCCAGTTGTTAAGCATCTGGATTTTGATCATGTGACCATGAGGATGCTGCAACAGTTTTAAATAGGAAAAACCATCATAAGAGCTGTGGTGGTGCAGTGGTCAGAATGCAGTACTGCAGGCTATTTCTGCTGACTGCCAGCTGCTTGCAATTTGCCAGTTCAAATCTCAGCAGGCTCAAGGTTGACTCAGTCTTCCATCCTTCCAAGATGGGTAAAATGAGGACCCAGATTGTAGGGGGCAATAGGCTGACTCTGTAAACTGCTTAGAGAGGGCCGTAAAGCACTGTAAAGCAGTATATAAATATAAGTGCTATTGTTATTTCTATAAGTCTCTTTTTTCAGTGATGTTGTAACTTTGAACGGTCACTCAATGAACTATTGTAAGTCAAGGAGTACTTATATTTGAAAGGACTAACATTAGAAGTAAAAGGAAGGAATATAAAGTTGGTATATCTGATCAAGATTAACATGGATACCATATTTTTTGGAGTATAAGATGCACAGAAGTATAAGACACACCTTAGTTTTTGGAAAGGAAAATAAGAAAAAAGCTGATTAGTGGGTGGATCGGCCTCCCGAAATACCCCCAATCAGCTGTTTCCAGAGGTGAATTTTAGCAACAGGTTCCTTGGTTGTGAGCTCTGTGCCTTGCTTTTTTTTTCTGTCTCTGAAAGCCTCCGAAACAGAGCTTCAGAAAAAAAATGCTTTTTTTCTGAAGCTTCTTTCAGAGGCTTTTTTTCTGAAGGACTACTCTGTACTCTGTTCAATCTCCTTTCTTTTGTATTGGTATGTAGATTAACCTCTTCAGATCTGTTGGTTGTTGTGTCATTCTCCAGATTTGCTAACATAGTTTGGTTAGAACCTTTACTGATTCTTCTTTTGTTGCTTGCCATATTATTTTAGATAAAAGCCTTTCAGAGGCTTGTTTTCTTAAGCTTCGTTTCTGAGGCTTTTTTCTGAAGCTTCTTTCAGAGGCATCTTGCAGCCTCTTGAAATCTCCCTTTTGTGAGGCTGAGTGGGGCTACATTCGGAACATAAGACTCACCCAGATTTTCACCCTCTTTTTTGGGGGAAAAAGGTGCGTCTTATACTCCAAAAAATATGGTATGTTATTAATGGAAACTCTTAATAGACATTTAATGACATCGTACCAAAATGATGAAGCATTATGGATTTATTTATAGTTAAGAAACGAAGAATGGAAAGAAGAAAATGATTTGTGAGAAAACAAGGTGACAAATTACTAAAATTGTTTATACGTCGGATGAAAAGGGAAATCACTTCTTTCATTTTTGGTACTATATTCTTATTTTTCCATTCTTTATTTTTTATTTCTATTTTCCTCTCTTTTTTGTTTCTTTTCTGCGCCTCCTATTTTTAAAATTCTTTTATTGTTGTCTACTGATGTAACTGTAATCTTTAATACAATGACTATTAAAAAAAAAAGCAAAGAGGATTTAGCAGTAGGGAGAAAAAAAGCTGCTCTACTGTGCCTCATTCGGGGAGCTATAATTCAATTGCTTCCCGGATACAATCAGGTGAAAATGGTGATTATCCAGAAGACAGAAGGGGCTGACTGGATAGTCTCCAGCAAAGTGGCAGCTTGTATGAGCAGTGGATTGATTAATGCAGGTGGCTCCTTTAGCAAGGCAAAGCTGTGCATAGGAAAACGAAGAAAACTGCATGAGCAAAACACATCCAGCCAGATTCTTATGGGAATTTTGCTTCAGCATTATCAACAGTGCACTTTGTACTGCTCAAGGGGAAGGAAAAGACTACGGCAATGGCGACATCAATGGCGGGGCGCGAGCAAAGGTGAATGCAGCCTGGATGCGTTGCCGAGAACTCACCGGTGTGTTATGGGATAGACCCGTGATGGTGACCCTATGGCACACCATAGCCATATTGGTGGGTAAGTGAGCTCAGCTCTACTGATTTTCGAGCCTTCTGGGCCCACCAGAAGTAGGGAAACAGGCTGTGTTCTGCCTCCGGAGGGCCTCAGGGGGTGGGTGTGTGGAGAAGGCCTGTTTTTCTCTCTCCCCAGGCTCCAGAGCCTTTCTAGGAGTCTGGGGAGAGTGAAAACGTCCCTTCCTCACCTCCTTGGAGGTCCTCTGGAGGCTGAAAACGGCCCATTTCCTAATTTCCAGTCCCTAGAAAGGCTCTAGAGCCTGGGAAGAGAGAAAAACGGGCCTACCAGGCCATCGTGTGCCAGGAGCAGGGGAAGCGGGGGGGGGGGGAGGCATCGCATGTATAGAATTATGGGTGTGGTATGCAGGTGTGTGATTCCCCCCCCCTCACGTGCTCCCTCGCTCCTGTCACACAATGGCAAAAAGGTTAGCCATCATTGTGATAGACAAATGCCAACCCATCTTAAATCTGTTGCACTGTATGGCACTGAATGCTGGGCAGCAACAAAGAGGGACCAAAAGCTATCTCTATGCCATGGAAATGCAAATGCTCTGATAGATATCGGGCATCTCCCTTCTTGACCACATCACAAATGACACCATTCGACAGCATTTTGGTGTGGCACCAATTCTAGAGAAGATGAGAGAAGGTTGACTCCGCTTGTAATGGACATATCCAGAGACCAGCACCTTCCACCATGGCCAAGACTGTCTACCAACTAGAAGTAGATGGCCGGCAGCCCTGCAGACATCCAAAACAGTGATGGCATGACACCATCAGCAAAGACATGCAATCTGTGGACCTGCGCCCTGGAGACACAGTTGACCGTGAAAAGTGGCATTCAATGATCCAAAAAGTGGACCCTGTACCTGCGGGAATATGTTAAGAAGGAGGAGGAGGAGGAGGAGGAGGAGGAGGAGGAGGAGGAGGAGGAGGAGGAGAAAAAGATCCCCTCATGTTGAGATGAGCCGCATAGATGCAATCATAGAGTTATTTTGGCAAGAACATGGAAGTAGTTTGCCTTGGTCTCCTTCTGCAATATTACAGTAGTGGCCAAAATTGTGGAAACCTTTTGGGAAAAGTGTATTTTCTAAAACTAGCTAATAACATCACTTTTTGGGGGGAGTAGTACCATAACATTATATATCAATGGAAAGATCATTTAATCAAGAATGCAATGCAATTACTTTTATGGAGGATTTGCTATTAGAACAGCAGTTACAGTAGAAAGAAGAAAAGTGAAACGTAGGAAAAAAATGATATATACAAATATATACAAATGATATAGAAAAAAATGAGTTATACAAAAATTATCACCATGTAGGTTAATAGTTGGGTAACCTTTAGCATGAATTCGGCCTTACAACGTCTTTCCATGGAGTGAACCAAATCTTTTAGTTCTGCAATTCTTATCATGTGAAACCAAGATTGAAGGATTGCTTCTATTAACTGGGTTTTATTGCTAGGTCGCTTCTAACTAACAAGTTTCTTTAGTCGGCTCCATAGATTTTCAATTGGGCTAAGGTCTGGGCTGTTCCCAGGCCATTCCAGCAGTGGAATATGATTATCTTGAAACTCCCCCTCAAAAAAAGTGGTGTTATTAGCCATCAAACCTCAAAAATATACTTTTCCCAAAAGGTTTCCACAATTTTGGCCAGTACTGTATTTTTCATTTCTTCCTCTGACATCTCATCCTGGAATTCCTTGGAGATCTCTGCTCCAAGGACTAACTAGCTCAGCCTTTTTCATGTCAGCCAAGGTCATCTAGATATTGTCAGCTAGTCATCTGTCTCCCCTCAGGTCCCGTTCCTGATCATTAGGAAATATCTCTGCCATTTTCTTGGCAACCACAGAGAAATCATTTTTCATTGCCGTGTTCTAAGTTATGTTTATGTTTGTTTATGATTGTGCCTTTGGATTTTTCAAGTGCTAAAGAAGATCTGGCCTTGTGGGCTTGTGGTTGTCATTCTTCTGAGATCACACACAAGTTTGGCTGAGTATTATCACCTGGTTAGGCATCTAAGGAGATAAAAGAGTCAGTCTTTTGACCCTCTCAATGGCTCATCTGAGGGCAGAACAGACTTGTGAGTTTCTCCAGTCTACTAAACACGATTTGTAACATCCACTCCAGAGATGGGTTCTACTTACCTTTACTACCGGTTCACAATGGGAGCGTGTGTGCATGCTTCTGTGTATGCACAGAAGCTTCTGAGCATGCGCATATCACCCATGATGACATCATGGTGGGTGGGTGGGTGGAGCCTCCCGCCAGTTTTACTACTGGTTCTATAGAATCGGACCGAACCAGGGCAGCCCACCACTGATCTACTCAGTTTTCATAGAATCATGGGGTTTAAGGAGATTGTGAGGTTTTCTAGACATGACCAGAGTAGGAATCTTTAGAAGTTGAGATCATCCCAGACAAAATGGCTGACCAGTCTTTTCTTGAGAACCTCAAGTAATGGAGCAACACCCAACCCCACCCGCCAACTCTAATAGACAAACTATCCATTGCTTAGTAGCTTTCCCAGTTAGGAAATTCATCTTTAGTTTTAAGTTTGAATCTCTTGCCATACATTTTTCTTCCTTGGGTTCTTGTCTTGCCCTCAGATGCTAGTAAAATTAATTTTATGACAGTCCTTCAAAACACTGGGGAAATGTTATTGTGTCTCCTCTTAGCTAAACATACCCAGTTCCTTTAATCGTCCTTTGAAGGATTTCACTATCTTCGTTGCTCTTTCTGGACTCTTTCCAGTTTCTTGGCACATATTTTTGTACTGTGATGACTATAACTGGACCCAGTGTTTGACTTCCTCACAGTTTTGAATCCCTCCTGCAGATGCTGTTTCCAGCCAGATTTTCCATCTGTTCAGTAAACATTATAGGCCCGTGACGGTGAACTTATGGCACGCGTGCCCAAAGTGGCATGCAAAGCCATGTTGCCCGCCACGCATGGCCTTGCCTATTTGTCTTCCGGGTTTCTGGCACGCATGTGCATGTGATGATCAGCTGCCCTTTGCGCACACGGCAGTGCCAAAACCCAGTGTGCGCATACGTGCCAGTCAGTTGATTGGTGGGTGCGCATGTGTGCCAGAACCTGGAAGTTTGGCTTTTCTGAAGCGCAATCCCTTTGCCCATGTGGCAGTGCCAAAAACCGGCCTGTGCATGTGGGACTGGAAGTTGGCAAACGGTCCGTTTTCAGCCTCTGGAGGATCTTCATGGGGGTTGGGGAAGGCTGTTTTCACTCTCCCCAGACTCCTAGAAAGGCTCTGGAGCCAGGTGTGAGAGAAAAATGGGCTTTCCCCACCAACCCCTGAGGCCCTCCGGAGGCAGGAAGCTTCCCTAATTCTGGTGGGCCCAGAAGGCCTGAAAATCAGCTGGCTGGTGGATGAATGTGCACCAGAGCTGAGCTTGCGTGCCCACTGATATGGCTACATGTGCCACCTGTAGCACGCGTGCCACAGGTTCGCCATCACAGGCCTAGAATCTCTACATAGCTACAAGTGAACAAAGTCAAATCTCTCTTGACTTCCATTGAACCTTATCTAATTCCTAGCAGGGGATAACCATTAGTTGAGAATGTTCTGTGCATAGGATGTGAGTAGCGATAAATCAGTTTAATTGGACCTTTATGTGTGGATCTCTCATGCCTGACAAATCCCACTTCTATCAAGCCCTGTCTTTAAGAAGGATTACAAGAAATTAGAAAAGGTCCAGAGAATGACAACAAAGAGGTTCCAAAGCCTAGAAACTAAGGCTGAAGAGCGATTTAGCTGTGAGAAGGACAAGGAGGGATAAATTAGCACCTTTCAAATATTTGAAGCAATGATACATGGGTAGAGGCAGGAGTTATTCTATCTTGCCCCAGTGTGCAGGACTGAGAATAATGAATTAAATTCTAGGAAGACAGACTCCAACTGAATGTTAGAAAAATCTTATTGCCAGTTAGAGCAGTGGAAGAAATTGCTCAGAGTTGGGCTGCTTTACAGTGAATGTGTTCAAATTAAAACTAACAATCATTCTGGGATGCTTTAATTTGGACTCCTGAACTGAGATGAGTCAGTTCCAGTGGTGGTTTGCTCCTGGTTCGCACTGGTTCGCAATCAGTGTAGTTGTTAAATTAGTCAATCTGTTATTAAGTGAATCTGGCTTCTCTATTGACTTTGCTTGTCAGAAGGTCGCAAAAGAGAACACTGCAACGGTCATAAATATGAGTCAGTTGCCAAGCGCCCAAATTTTGATCACATGACCATGAGGATGCTACAACCATTGTAAGTGTGAAAGCTAGTCACTTTTTTCAGTGCCGTTGTAACTTTGAATGGACACTAAATGAACTGTCATAAATCGAGGACTACCTGTATTAGTTTTTGGCAAAAACTATCATCAAACTTGGTCACGTGACCATGGGGCACTGCAAATTGCATCCAGTTTTGCATCCAGTTTTGGTCACCATGCTATAAAAAAGACGTTGAGACTCTAGAAAAAGTGCAGAGGAGAGCAACCAGGATGATTAGGGGACTGGAGACTAAAACATATGAAGAAGAGTTACAGGAACTGGGCATGGCTAGTCTAGTGAAGAGAAGGGTTAGGGGAGACATGATAGCAATGTTCCAATATTTGAGGAGCTGCCACAGAGAGGAGGGGTCAAGGTATTTTCCAAGGCACCTGAAGGCCAGACAAGGAATAATGGATGGAAACTGATTAAAGACAGATTCAACCTAGAAATAAGGAGAAATTTTCTGACAGTGAGAACAATCAATCAATGGAACAGAAGTTGCCTTTGGAAGTTGTGGGAGCTTCATCACTGGAGGCTTTCAAGAAGAGATTGGACTGCCAATTGTCAGAAATGGTGTAGGGCCTTCTGCTTGGGTGGGGGGGTTGGACTAGATGACCTACAAGGTCCCTTCCAACACCACAGAGCTACAACTCTTTCAACAGGGTTAATCTGTGATTTATAAATGGCTCTAAATTCAGGCCAGTTGCCAAATGCTCAACATGCAAACACAGGGAGAGAATCTGGCCGTGGGAGAGAATTTTGGAACCAGGTCATAGGTACTCCCAAAGTGGTGCATCGTAACTTTGAACAGTCGCTAACCAACTGGTCGTAAATTGAGGACCACCTATACTTTGATCTTATTTGAGTGGCAGAAACCCATGAGGCCAGTAGATGGCAGCAAAATGACTATGAAAACCAGCCCTCTGATGGGCATACAAATTATTGCATCACGGATCTGATAGCCGCTTAGCTATCAATCATTTTACGTTAAGTTGCTTCCTCCGATTTTCTCTGCTGTTTTTGCATCCCAATTATGGCAGCTGCAGTGAATCATCTTATTGATATAAGCTTAGGTTATTGTTCTCTCTTTCTTTTTGCTTTTCTAAAGAGTTTTAGACTGCTAGAGATGGAGGAAGTAAGCTGGGGGATAGGGCAGGACTGCTGTTGAATTAGTTTTAGGAAGAAACATTTTCCTGGTAATTGATTTAGGTTCCTCTGGGATTCTGGACTTGGACCAGTGATCCAGTTTTAATATGGAGCAGGTGGCAGTTGTGCCCAAGAAGGCCTTTGCAAAAATACATCTTGTGCACCAGATGTTCCCATTGTTAGTTCGGGAGGCACTGACTGCATCGCTGTCACTAGTACCTTAGTCACCTCCCAACTGAACTATTGTGCTGTAGATGAATGGAACAACTAGACACAAGGACAGTTTTTTCCCCCATGCCATCATTCTCCTAAACAACTAATTCCCACAACACTGTCAAAATATCTAGAAAGGCAGTATTACCATCACTATTCTCATCTTCCCTATTATCTATCTCCTTATCTTATTATTATAACATGTTGCTTATATCTTATGATTTAAATTGTTCAGTTAGTATCCTAGAATGATTTATGTTGATTGCTTACTTAGTATGACTATCAGTAAGTGTTGTATCTAATATTTTATGATGAATGTATTTTTACAAAGACTATGATAATGATCTATCACTACTGTTGTATGTACACTGAGAACTTATGCACCGGAGACAAATTCTTTGTGTGTGTAAATACACCGGGCCAATAAATGTTATTCTATTCTATTCTATTCTATTCTATTCTATTCTATTCTATTCTATTCTATTCTATTCTATTCTATTCTATTCTATTCTATTCTATTCTATTCTACTCTACTCTACTCTACTCTACTCTACTCTATTCTCTTCTGCCCTTGAAAAGCATTTGGAAGCTTCAATTGGTCCAGAATGAGGCAGCACAGACAATGCTGGACATACCGTGGTATGTTCATACAACATAGCAACAGCAATAGCACTTAGACTTATGTACCAGTCTATACATTGTATTCAGAAGGTATTCAGACCAGGGGTGAAATGCTACCAGTTCACTCCAGTTTGGGTGAACCAATAGTGATAAAAAATTACCGTTTCAGTCAAATTGGTAGTTTAAAAAAGCTACTGGTTCGTCTGAACTGGAATTTCCAATGATCAGCTGTACAGCAGGGTTTACCTCTGCTAAAAAGCAAAATTTCCTGCTTTATAGCAAAGCTAAACTGCGCTGCACAGCAGATCCTCCTCCCTGCTGTCCTACTTACCTTCCCAAGCCTCCTTTTGGTGTGCACTGTGCATGCGCGCGCGCAAAGCATGCGCCAGAAGGAGGCTTTGGAAGGTAAGTAGAACAGCAGGGGGATCAGCTGTGCAGTGCAGTTTAGCTTCGCTAGAAAGCAGGAAATCCTGCTTTCTAGCGAAGCTAAATTGCGCGCCACAGCTGATCCCCCCCGTCGCTTCTATCTACCTTCCCAAGTCTCCTTTTGCAGAACACACATTTGGCGTGCAGTGCGCATGTGCGGCCAGCAAACCGTTAATAAACCAGTTCAGATTTCACTGCTGATTCAGACCCCCTTCACTTTTGTCAATTTTCTTATGCTGCAGCCTGATTCTACAGTTGTTGAAATTCATTTTTTTCTCATTAATCTCCATTCAGTGCCCGATAATGACAAAGTGAAAACAGAAATTGTAGAAACGTCTGTAAATTTATTAAAAAGAAAAAACTGAAATTATCACATTTGTACAAGTATTTGGATCCTTTGCAACCGCACGTGAAATTTAGCTCTGGTGCCTCCCATTTCTCTTGATGGTTGACGACATGAATGGAGTTGACCTGTGATAAATTAAACTGACTGGACATGATTTGGAAAGACACACACCTCTCTATAGAAGGCCTCACAGCTGACAATGCATACTGTAGCAGAGCAAAAGCCACGAGGCCAAAGGAACTGACTGCAGAGCTCAGAGACAGGATTATTGCATGGCGCAGATTTGGGAAAGTTTACAATAAAATTTCTGCTGCACTGAAGGTTCCTAAGAGCACAGTGGCCTGTAAATTTAATAAATTTACAGACATTTCTACAATTCTGTCTTCACTTTGTCATTATGGGGTACTGAATATAGATTAACGAGGGGGAAAATGAACAACGGTAGCATCAGACTGCAGCACAATAAAATGGATGGAAGTGAAGGGTGCCTTAATACTTTCTGAATGCACTCTCTGAGCGGTTTACAGAGTCAGCATATTGCCCCCAACAATATGTCTCCTCATTTTACTTACCTCAGAAGGATGAAAGGCTGAGTCCACTGAGCAGATCAGGATCAAACTCCTAGCTGTGGGCAGAGTCTGCCTGCAATACTGCATTCTAAACAACTGTGCCACCACGGCTCTTACTGGTACATGAGCTGAACTGGCTCCCAGAGAGCTTCTGGATGCACTTCAGAGTGCTGATTGTCACATTTAAAGTCCTGCATGGTGTGGGGCCATGTTACTTATAGGACCACTTCTTCCCAATGGCTTCTGTTTGTCCTGTTGCGGCCTGGCGGCAGCCAGTAAACATAACAGCAGATTCAGACAGTGAGGAGGTTGGGGAGGAATACGGGCCAGTCTTGAGAGTCTGGGGAAGGCTCTGATGAGGGCTCTGCATCGGAGGCAGAGAAGTGCCCAGGGCCGGATGCCAGATATCAGTTCCCCTCAGAGTCAGACATCAGTGAGGCAGATGAACAGCTGGAGCCCGTTCCCAGTGGGCATATGCACAGAGTTGCCAGACAGCTAAAGAACAAGGGTCAACTTGGGGGAAAGGTGGACGATGAACGGGCCCTCCCAGAGGGAATAAAAGAGGAGAGAAAAGGGAGTGGAGTTTGCAGGAGACAATTAGTTCACCTCTAATTGGTTTGTGACTCCCTGAGACTCTTTGCCAAGTTTTGAAGATATTGGCCTGGCAGCTCTCCAAGCCAGATAAGGTCTGTGACTGTAAATTCTCCCTTGAAAGACTTTGCTGATGGTGAATGAGAGGAATTCACTGTTTGTTTAATAAAAGGGGTTTTGTTGGGAACCCCATTTATTGTTGGGAACCAGGATTCTGCTTCGTGCTTTTTGGGGAAGCCTAGGCAGAACATGTCCCATCAAATCTAGCAGAATAGATGTGCTCCAGTTCCCTCCAGTGGGACATTATCATCCAAGGGGGACAAAAAGCAGGCCTTCCCTGTCATGGTGCCTGCCCCGTGCAACAGCCCCTCCCCTGAGGAGATACCCACAACTCCAACCTTTCTGGCCTTTTAGAAGGCTGTGAAAACTTGGCTAGTCCCCCAGGAACTTTTACAACAGACTCTATCAATTTGACGAGAAGCAGGATTAGATTTGGATAAGGTCCTCCTGACTTTTAATATGGTGGCACTCCACTCTGTCACACTACCCTGAATATTATTTATTTCCTCTTTGGGGAGAAGGGATTAAACTGGAAATTGTTCTGTCCAGCCTACTTTGTGATGATTGAGAAGGTCCAGACCAGTGTTTCTCAACCTTTGACCTCGTGAAGATCAATGGACTTCAACTCCCAGAATTCCTCAGCCAGCTCTGCTGCCTGGGGAATTCTGGGAATTGAAGTCCACCAATCTTCAAGCAGCCAAGGTCATAGAATAACAGAGTTGGAAGGGACCGTGGAGGTCTTCTAGTCCAACTCCCTGCTTAGGTAGGAAATCCTACACCAAACAAATGGATATCCAACATTTTCTTAAAAACCTCCAAGGTTGGAGCATTCACAATTTCTGCAGGCAAGTTGTTCCATTGATTAACTGTTCTAACTGTCAGGAAATTTCTCCTTAGTTCTAAATTGCTTCTCTCCTTGATTAGTTTCCTCCCATTGCTTCTTGTCCTGCCTTCAGGTGCTTTGGTGAATAGCTTGACTCCCTCTTCATATGTTTTGCGCTTCCAGTCCCCTAATCATCTTCGTTGCTCTTCTCTGCACTCTTTCTACAGTCTCAACTTCTCTTTTACATCGTGGTGACCAAGACTGAATGCAGTTTTCCAAGTGTGGCATTACCAAGGCATTATAAAGTGGTATTGACACTTCACGTGATCTTGATTCTATCCCTCTGTTTATGCAGCCTAGAACTGTGTTGGTTTTCTTGGCAGCTGCCCCACATGGCTGGCTCATATTTAAATGGTTGTCCACTAGGACTCCAAGATCCCTCTCACAGTTACTGCTATTGAGCAAGGTACCACATATGCTATACCTGGTTGAGAAACACTGCTCTAGAAAATGGCTGGCAGGAAGATTGACTGAGGCATCACTCCTGGCCCAGGAAGTGGGTTAATTTGACAGCAGTCGGGATGACTGGATCAGCTGTACAGCAAGAACACAGCCTGTGTGTTAAGACTTAAGGTTTTGAAGGTGTCAGTGTGGGTGTACATGCATTTATTTAGTGCAGGCCAGTCTTCAGATTCACCACAACGGAAGTCTGCGGACTTGATCTATGCAAATCATTCATCCTTTCCTCGCTTTCCCCAGAACTGTCGGCTGCTTTCTCTTCAATTAGCAGCTGTCGGACTGCCATAATGAAAGCACTTGCTAAAGAGCACTAAGATGTCAACGTGAGACTGCAAATCCAAACTTGAAACAGCATGTTGTAAATCAATTGTCACTGCTCTGACAACTCCCCCAGGAGCACAGTGGGAAGCTATCCAAACTGAACTGGATGCTCCTTTCCCAAGTTAATCTCCTGGCTAGAGGACAAACATCCTTTTTTCCTCTTTTGCTCTTCTTTTTGTCAAAGATTGCAGGGAGATGTGTCCACAAGCAGATAAAAAGCAAAGGTTTCCAACTTTTTTCCCTTGTAGGGGGCTCTATCAAATAACAAGCAAATTCTGGAGAGATTCTCAGTTGTCCAAGTCATGGTTGTCCCAAAAATGCTTTTTCGGGAGGCAACTGACTTTTGAAGACATCTTGCTTCTCATCCAGCTCTGACAGGACAGTGGGGAATGGAAGGATTTATACTCCTTGCAGACAGCTGGTCATTTGCATCAAGCAAGTTGTTCCACTGATTAATTGTTTTAATTGTCAGGGAATTTCTCCTTAGTTGTATGTTGCTTCTCTCCTTGATGAATAGAATGGAATGGAATGGAGTGGAGTGGAGTGGAGTGGAGTGGAGTGGAGTGGAGTGGAGTGGAGTGGAGTGGAGTGGAGTGGAGTGGAGTGGAGTGGAGTGGAGTAGAGTGGAGTAGAATAGAATAGAATAGAATAGAATAGAATAGAATAGAATAGAATAGAATAGAATAGAATAGAATAGAATAGAATAGAATAGAATAGAACAGAACAGAATAGAACAGAACAGAACAGAATAGAATAGAATAATAGGGTTGGAAGGGAACTTGGAGATCTAGTCCAGCCCAGCTCAGTATCTTTTTAGACAAATTAGCCTAATAACAATGCAAATTAGAACAAGGAATATAGAATAATAATCTGAAAGGGACTTTGGAGGCCTTCTACTCCAACCCCCCACTCAAGTAAGAGACCCTATACACCATTCTGGCTGTCCAATCTCTACTAGAAAAACTCCAGTGATGGAGTGATTGTCTGACAAGATGGGTCAGTACCTAAGACACTGAGCTTGTCGATCAGAAAGATCGGCAGTTCGGCGGTTCGAATCCCTAGTACATGTCTCCTGCGTGAGCAAAGGGTTGGACTAGATGACCTCCAAGGTCCCTTCCAGCTCTGTTAACTATTAGTTAGAGCACCCACAACTTCTGGAGGTAAGTTGGGTAGGTTGATCAATTGTTCTTGCTGTCGGGAATTTTTTTCCCCTTAATTCTAGGTTCGGTCTCTCTTTTAATGATCTTCCATCCCTTGCTTCTTGTCCTGCCCTCAAGTGCTTTGGAGAACCTGTTCTTCTAGGTGACAGCTCCTCAAGTAATTGAAAGTCTGCTACCTTCCATTAGTTTCTTGTTTTTTTTTCTAGGTACTAATTAGTTTCTACAGAGACTAGAAAGAGACACACAGGAAGAGCTGTTTACATTAGAAAAGCTGCTTTTCAGCTCTTTGATGGGAATGGACTAATGGCAGCTCATGCCTTATGTCCCTGTCTCGTGCCCACCTGCAGGTTAGATTATACAACAGCCCTTTCTGTTTCTCTCCTGTCCCGCTACCTGCCTTGCTCACTTCATCCTTGACAGCCCAGGTAATTAATGGCAAGGCAGAATGGAGGAATCATTAAAAGAGAGTACAGAAATGTTTGCCAAATGCCTTCCTCAAAGCCTCTTTCTAGCCAGCTTAGGTGAAGGATGATCAAGGGGCCTGTACGGGTTTTATCGTGATGCAAACTGACACGATCCAACTTTCTCAATCTATACTCAGGCCGAGATCCAATTTTGCACTTCAAATGTGGCAAAGCAATCCGTAACACTGAAAACACACCAATTAAAAACGCATGTTTTATGAAGTGTGTTTGGATTAAAAAATAATTGATTTTATATTCATCATCATCATCATAAATTTATTTGTCAAGCATAGATAAGGTAACAGGTAAAAGTATAAACATAATTTGAATACATGAAAAGAGTAAGAGTAAAAAGGACAGGGAGGGTAGGCACGGTGGTGCACTTATGCACACCCCTTACAGACCTCTTAGGAATGGGGTGAGGTCAACAGTAGACAGGTTAAGGTTAAAGTTTTGGGGATTTGGGGAAGAAACTACAGAGTCAGGTAGTGCATTCCAGGTATTGGCCACTCTGTTACTGAAGTCATATTTTCTGCAATGGAGTTTGGAGCGGTTTCCCTTGAGTTTGTATCTATTATCTGTTCGTGTACTGTTATGGTTGAAGCTGAAATAGTCATTGACAGGAAGGACATTGTGGCAGATTTTATGTACTATGTTTCAGTCAGATTGAAGTCGGCATAGTTCTAAATTGTCTAAGCCCAAAATTTGGAGTCTAGTGGCATAAGGTATTTTATTGCGGTTAGAGGAATGGAGGACTCTCCTCGTAAAATATCTCTGGACTCTCTCGATTGTATTTATGGTCGATATGCAACGCGGATTCTAGACAGATAAGCTGTATTCAAGAATTCGTGTTCTCCCTTGTCTCACACACACACACACACACTATACGCACACAACTTGATGCAGGAGTGCAGATACAGCCCCTATATCTGCATATAAATTTAATATAGACATGAAAAAGACACATTTTTTTATTTTTTACATTTATTCAATTTTTTTATCCTGCTGTTATTACTTTATAAGTTATTTGAGGCAGTGAACATACATGAGCCTCATTCTGCTTCCTATTTTCTCCAGAAAACAACCCCTAGAGATGGATTGGACTGAGTATGACTAAGTGTGACTGGTCCAAAATCACCCGCTGGCCTTCATGTCTATGGTGGGACTTGAACTCACAGTCACATGGTTTCTAGGCCAGCATCTTAACTACTACACCAAACTGGCTTTCATATGATATACAGACCAACTAACAACCAATATTTATGTTGCTAAGTGAGACCTTTTTAAAGTGAGTTTTGCCTCTTTCTTGCCACATTTGCTCAGTGAATCACTGCAGTTGTTAAGTTAGTGACACGGTTGTTAAGTGAATCTGGCTTCCCCATTGACTTTGCCTGTCAGAGTGGTCGCAAAAGGGTCACTGCAACTATCATAAATATGAGTCAGTTGCCAAGCATCTGAATATTGAGCATGTGACTGTGGGGATGCAGCAACAGTCATAAGCGTGAAAAATGGTCATAGGTTGCTTTTTTTTCAGTGGCGTTGTAACTTTGAACGGTCACTAAATGAACTGTTGTAAGTCAAGGACTACCTGTACTGGGCCATACACCACAAAAACAGACTCTGTTTCATGGAGGAACCAGGGAGTATTTATCGGAGATCACATGTCTCTCATGTATGTTTCCAGAAAGGTATCCAGTTGAAGAAATTGCTGTGGGCCGTCAATTACCAGCTGAGCTGGCGGCAGACTTGGACAATGAGGAGGTTGGGGAGGAATTTGGGCCAGTTCTGGAGTCTGGGGAAGGCTCTGATGGATGCTCTGTGTCAGACACAGAGATAGAGCCAGGGCCGTTCGACATTTCCCACTCACTGGAGAGGCAGCTGCCTAATATGACTGAGGAGGAAGAACAACTGGGGCCTGTTCCAGATGCACATATGCATACAGCAGTTAGGAGAGGTGAACAACGGAGGACAAGGAGTCGACTCAGGAAGCAAAACACACATGGATGCTGAATGGCCCCTCCCTGGCTGGGAAATAAATAGAAGGAAAGGGGAGTGGTTATCGTAGGAGACAACCGTTCGGATTTTGGAAGATTTTGCTGCTTGCCAGAACTTAATTTGCAGCCTTTCAGCTGGGAGCTCATGGCCTTACAATTATCACAAGGAACTGATAAGATCTGTTACTGCAGTTAACTCCTTGAAGGGCTCTTGCCTGGACATTTTGGTGGGTGCCTCTTGTGAATTAATGCAATTAATTCACAAGAGGTAAATAAAGAGGGGGTTTTCGTGACTAGGAGTCTGTTTCTTGCTTCTGCTAAGGCTGGGTCAGAACAGAAATTGGATTTTGAGATATTTCAGAAGTAAGAAGCCCATATACAGTATGTTCCAGGAATGCAGAATAGGACAGAGAGTTTAACACTTCCGATCATGTCTTATAATCAGTGTGCATTCCCTACAGTTATTCCAACTGTGAATTATAGAACCAAAAGGCATGCTAGCTGGATCTTCAATGTGTAATTTAGTGGACAGACACAGCAGGTGGTAGCAGCTGGTTGACCTTCACTGCTCTCATAAAACTAAGCTGAGTTAGATAATAGATTATTGGGAAATTCCCAAGGCCTGTTGCTAAAAAAAAACAACAACATAGATTGGCCCAAGAAACTGCCAGGACCAAGGGAACCTTTCCCTTTCCTTTGATCCTTAGAAAGCAGATGTCTTGGTGTAAAGTCAGTTCTAAGGCATAGGTTGCATTCATTGAAAATTTTAAACCAAGGATTATTAAATATTATATCACACTGTTGTGACCCAGGCCCAAGTAGGTAGTATTAGATGCAAACAGTTCCAAAACAAACAGACTTTATTCGAACAGCTGAGAATTAACTCATTCTCAGCGTAGTCCAAACTAAATTAAAACAAATTCTTCATAACACAAATTCTTCAGTCTAATCACCAACCTTGGTATAATTAGGCAAACTGCCAAAGGCTTCTCTTGGCAAAAGTTCAGAAGCAGAAGACACCAACCAGAGATAAGTGCAGCAAGATAAGAACAAGTCTGTCAACTTTGTTTTCCAACAAAGAGCCCAAGAGCCGTTGTTGGTCTTTTAAGCCTTATGGGAGGGGGCAATAATCTCTTACCCGTACTCCTGAGTCATCCTCTTTGCTGGAGCTGCTCTTGCCTTTTGGCAGCTCTTCTCATATGTGCACTAGGAACAGGCTCCTCCTGTTCCTCTGCCTCTTTACTGTCAGCCTCTCGAGGCTCCCGAATCTGCACCTCACTCCCCGATGGCCCTGGCCCCATCCAGGCCTTCCCCAGCCTCCAGGACTAGCCCATGTTCTTCCTCAGCCTCATCGCTGTCTGACTCTACTGCCAGCTCCGCAAGCTGCTGGCGGACCACAACACACACATCACACAAGTAATAAATTCATGCTGCCTTCAACTATTCAGCATGTTGGTTTATTTTTTCACCCCTGTATTTGTAAACCATGGTGTACATCCGATCATGCAGGGGGTCAGCATAATTCTCAATTTTTGGGGCGGAGGGATCCCCCAGCCTCCTTGCAGAATCTATTACTAAGAGCTAGTCTACAAATTGAAGAAAATACCACACTTCTGTTAACTAAAAGAACTCTAGAATACTATTGTGACTTTTAGACTGGAGGATTCACTTAACTTTAGACTAGGAAAAAAATGGATCTGGATATGTTACGTCTTAGCATGCATAGGAAATCCACTCATTATCTTAATGTATTAGGTGGATCGTTCCATTTTATTAAGCCATGATACATTTTATTTGTTTTAACCAAAGTATGCTACATAAATAACGCAAAGTATTTTTCATTAATTTGAGTTTCAAGTTTAGCAGACTGCATGAAGCCAGTTAAATGATGGGCAAATATGTGAGGTCTTCCTTTTACCCTGTTGGAAATAAAACACTGACTTAGCTAAGATTTGGAAGGCTTCCACAGGCTTTTTAAAAACCATCCTCCTTGTTTTGCCTCCTGTGTTCGCAACAGGTTGCTTTTGCCTTCCTTCCTTTCATCATGGATATCACTTGTAAATTATGTCACCTTGGACAGCTCCATGATTTCCTTCCGAAAATTAATTAGGAGCTGTTCTGATAATTGGATTAACATAAAACTACATGAGAGAGAAAAAAGCAAGAAACGATTAGCATAAGTCAAATATAGCAGTGTTGCAGGGTTTTTGGGTGTGTGTGCGTGGAGTCGAGATGGTGTTCACTATGCAGAGTCCTGACCCTTTGGGGCTTGGAGTGTGTGGATGCCATCTTGATTTTTTTGCCCCTGTGAGGGCCACCTTACTTCTAATGATAAGCAATGGTAGAAAAGACACCTAGGAATGTCATGATAGGATATTTGTGGACTGCTCTTGTTAAAACATCTGGCTCTTGACTCAGATTTGGTTGTCTAGAAATAAGACACGGATATGAGAAATAGTTTCCAAAGATTTACTGATTCTTCCTTAGTCCTTGGGAAAGCTATATTTCCCTGGAGTTCCCTGGAACAACACTTCAAATAGCAGAGAAATGGAACATGGGAAATTACTCCTGATTAATGCCAGGCCAAAAAATGTTTGGCCTGTGGAAAAAAATTCTGATTGTTTCAGAATAACAGAATGGCAGAGATGGAAGAGACCTTGGAGCTCTTCTAATCCAAAACCCTGCTCAAGCAGGATATCGTAGACATTTCTAATAGTTGTCCAATCTCTTCTTAAAAACCTCCAGTGTTTTCAGTGTCTTCTTAAAAACCTCCACTCGCCACTTCTGGAGGCAAATCGTTCCACTGATTTATTGTTCTCCTGTCAGGAAATGTCTTCTTAGTTCTAGGTTGCTTCTCTCCTTGATTAGTTTCCACCCATTCCACCCGTTGCTTCTTGTCCTGCCCTCAGGTGCTTCGGAGAATAGCTTGACTCTCTCCCACTTCTTTGTGGCAGCCTCTGAGATATCGGAACACTGCTATTATATCATACTATGTTCCTATCAAAGCACCCCAAGATAGTATTTGCTTTTTTTTTAGGGAAACAGCCCCCCTCCCCAAAAAAGTAAAGATTATACTTATATTTAAAGTTAATCTGAGAAAGTTACACATTTCACACCAGAATTAAAAGCAGGTGGTGATGCCTTCATCATCCAGCTCCTACCCTGTTTCCCCACAAATAGGACATCCCCTGATAATAAGCCCAATTGGGCTTTTGAGCACATGCGCTAAAATAAGCCTCCCCAAAAAATAAGCCCTCCCCGAAAATATTTAACTGCAGAGCTGGAAATCAGGTAAGACAGCAAGAGGAGCCCCATCTTGCTCCATGCGCCCCAAAATAATCCCCAAAAATAAGGCCAAGTGCATATTTCAGGGTTCAAGAAAAATATAAGACAGGTCTTATTTTCGGGGAAACACGGTAATACAAGATTTCCTGAAGGTGGGACTAGTGTCTACATTCTAAGGTGGGACCAGCATCTTTTAGATGAAAGAGGTGTTTTCCCCCCACTTAAGAGGGAGCCTTGCCTGAACAGTTAATGGAAAGCTGGAGAAATTACAGAACTTAGCATTCAGCATATGGTTTTGTCTGAAGTCTGATTTGCACTTTATTAAAAGTGGCACCAGCAGACAGTTCCACAGAGGCAAACAGCTGAGCTAAACTGATCATTTCCATACACAGCGGTGGATCTGGGGACTAATTAAATCTTCTGCCTTTCTCTCACACAGTTCTCAGTCATGGAACATCAGTTACCAAATATTGTGTCAGAAAAGTGGAATAACATCTCCTGCGCATTCAACAGGCAGCAAGTAGAACCAGCTGGGCAACATTAGCGGGTTCTATCCGTCCCCTTCCTGAATTATTTCTAAAGAATATAATTTGCTTGCACAGAGGGTACAGATAGTCCTCGATTTAAGACCACAGTTGAGGCCCAAATTTCCACTGCTAAGCAAGACAGTTGTTAAATGAGCCATGTGCCATTTTACAACTTTTTTTGGACACAGTTAAGTTAATAATGCATTCATTACGCGAATATGACTTTCCCACCGATTGACTTTCCTTGTTGGAAGCTAGCTAGGAAGTACCAAAGGGTTTTTTTTCAAGAGGCAGCTGGACTTTCTGGTTTTTCTTTGAAGATGTTTCGCTTCTCATCCAAGAAGCGTCTTCAGCTCTGACTGGATGGTGGGGAATGGAAGGATTTACACTCCTTGCAGGCAGCTGGTCATTTGCATTGTTTTAATGAGTTGTTAAGGTTACCTGAAGGTTTATCTCTGTCCTCAGGGTCACCTGAGTGGTGCAAATGGGTGTGGAACCTTCTTGGAACTGTTGAAAGGACTGTGTTGTAGATTGGAGATAGATGATGTCGTACCCCTCCTCCTCTCTTGAGAGAGGGCTATTCAATTGTGACACAGATAGCCTCTTTGACCCGTCTTTCAAACCAGGGATTTTCTCTGTCCAAAATGTGGACTTTGAAGAAAAACCAGAAAGTCCAGTTGCCTCTTCAAAAAGCACCTTTGGGACAACAACCATGACCTGGATGACTGAGAATCTCCATAGATATCTAGCTAGGAAGGTTAGAAATGGTGGTTGCAAAATCCCAGGGACACTGCAACTGTCATTACTACATGCCAGTTGCCAAGGTGTCATGGCTCCGTCAGAGCCTGGGTCTGCAGAGGAGGAGGAGCCAGAGCTGGGGCTGACGAAGGAAGAGTGTGCGGTCTTGTTGGCTCCGGAGGATCAATTGGAGAAGCAGGATGAGGCAGCCCCAGGTCCCTTGGGCTTGGGAAGGATTGCCAGTGAAGAAGAACGGGTGCAGGATGACTGAGAGAGGGGGAAAGAGAGGGCAGGCGGTGGAGCAGGGGAGCTCTGGAGCTCCGGGACAAGCAAGGACCACCCACTCCTGATCCCTGAGCACGGAGAGTGGAGAGGAGGCAGGAGCAGCACAGGCCGACCCAATGACTTGGGAGGAGAGCACACTGCCCAGGGATGAAATCCAGCAGGTTCTGACAGGTTCAGGAGAACCGGTGGCAGAAATTTTGAGCAGTTCGGAGAACCAGCAAATACCACCTCTGGCTGGCCCCAGAGTGGGATGGGAATGGAGATTTTGCTATATCCTTCCCCCAGGAGTGAGGAAGGAATAGGGATTTTGCAGTATCCTTCCCCTGCCACACCCACCAAGCCACACCACACCCAACAAGCCACGCCCATAGAACCAGTAGTAAAAAAATCTGGATTTCACCACTGACCCCGCTCCTCTTCACAAGGCTCACCTGGGGACTGAGACTTAAGGACACACCGTTGGGAAGGGTGTTTGTTGGGAACAAGCATTGAATCCGTGGAGTCTCATGTGCAGTTGCCAACGTCTTGATTTTGCTGTGCTTTGTCTTGTGTGCTTTCTCCGGTTTGCCTGCCTCACCAGACTTCTTGCCTTGGTTGCTTCCCTGCTAACTTTGCTTGCTGGACTACTCGCAGCCAGAGGCTGTCAGAGGTGCGTGTGAGAGCTTTGCTCCAGGACTTGCATAAACATGGAGAGGGTTGGGGGAAAGTTGGAGCAATAAAGGGGAGTTCGAACTATTTTCTGGCTGTGTTGCTTCCGTGCCTCACCCCAGGTCATCCATGTAAAGATGCTGCACCTGTCATAAGTGCCAAATCCTAAGTACCAGTTTTAAGTCACTCTTTTCCAAGCTATTGTAACTTTGAACAGTCACTAAACAAACGGTTGTAAGTCGAGGACTACATGTATTCTCAGATTTTGCAGCTGACTTTCTTTTCTTTTTCTTTTTTTGTCAATGACAACAGTACCTGCCTCTTTTGTAATGATTCTTATTTAATTTTTTTACACATGTATACTCGTGCAATAATTAAGAACATCTGCATGCATTTTTCCGGTATTTCCTTATTCCACCTTCTACCCTCTTCCCCCGCATTCTGCTCAGGCATTTTGTCAGGGGGAAATAAATCAAGCAAACAAACAAACAACAAGCTCTGGCTTGTTTAGTGTCATTCTACTTATAGAGGGTAGAACGTTGTTGTCATTACATTGACCATCCGTCAGGCAAGAGCTTGATGGTAGCCAACAGCTTCTATCTCAACCCAAAAGGTCACTGCCAAGGTTCATATAATATATGGTACAGTCAGCCACTAACTCAATCAGCATGCCTTGACATTAGATCTTGCAGTATCCAATCACACTGTCAAGAGTTCCCTGTTTCCAAAGTTACTAATATTCCATAGCCCCTTGCATTAGAAAAGTATTGCCAAGAATCCAATTGCTTTCCTTTTGGAGGATTATCTTCCGGCAGGAAAGATCAGGTCCACACGAGAAGGTTCCATTTAACTATTTATTGCTAATCGTGCCCAATGCCAGGGGTGAAATTCAGCAGGTTCTGACAGGTTCTGGAGAACCGGTAGCAGAAATTTTGAGTATTCGGAGAACGGGCAATACGACCTCTGGCTGACCCGAGTGAGGTGGGAATGGAGATTTTGCAATATCCTTCCCCCAGAAGTGGGGAGGGAATGGGGATTTTGCAGAATTCTTCCCGTGGAGTGGAGTGGGAATGGGGATTTTGCAATATCCTTCCCCCAGAAGTGGGGAGGGAATGGGGATTTTGCAGTATTCTTCCCCCAGAAGTGGGGAGGGAATGGGGATTTTGCAATATCCTTCCCCCAGAAGTGGGGAGGGAATGGGGATTTTGCAGTATTCTTCCCCTGTAGTGGGGTGGGAATGGAGATTTTGCAATATCCTTCCCTTACCACGCCCACCAAGCCACACCATGCCCACCAAGCAGTGGTGGGTTGCTACCAATTTGCCCCAGATCAGGGAATTGGTAGCGGCGGTGGGAAGCTCCGCCCACTCGGGTGGAAGCTTCTGTGCATGCGCAGAAGAGTTGCACTCGCATAAGCGTCGCACACACAGAAGCGTTGCACACAGATGTGAGCACGCACGCGCCCATGAGCAAACTGGTAGCAACGGGTTTTGAAACCCGCCCCTGCCACCAAACCACACCCACAGAACTGGTAGTAAAAAAATTTGAATTCCACCACTGCCTTATGCTCAGGTGTTATCTCAGTTAATTGTTAGCACTTGGTTGGATAAGAGTCAGTGGAATTCAAACTTAGTTCACTTGTGGCTATGTAGGGATTCTAGGCTGATCCCTCTTTTAACTCTGTCCCCCAGGTTCCATCACTCCTTCTCCTACAGTTGACTTCTGGTAAACTGCCAGGACATCCTGGAAAACGAGTGGCTCAGCATGGTCTCTAGTTGGAATCGAACCTCTAGAGCAGTGTCTCTCCACCTGAACCCTTTTAAGATGGGTTCAGCTCCGCATGCTGTCTAGGAAATTCTGGGAGCTGAAGTCCACCTATCTTAAAAAGGGCTACGGTTGAGAAACACTGCTGTAGAATTCTCCATTACGATCCGTTTCCAAAATGTTAGACTGAGCACATCGCTAATCTCTAGGCTGGTCACCATCTCAAGAGCTCTTTTTCCGATATGCTCAGGTTTGTTACATTTGCATGGTTAGGATTTCCGGAAAGAGAAATGAATAAGAGTATCGTGGATGAAGGAAATATGATAAATCATACTTTACAGTTGGTGGCCACAGAAACGGTGCTTCATATAAAGACTCGGAAACATTGCAGCTGTTGACATTTGAGATACATGATAAAATATACAGCAATAGTATAAACGCATCATAAGAGAATCTCACTCAACTTAGAGCCGTTGGGCACGCTGGCTTGGAATTTGAAGAGCACATATCTGGAGGGCGCTAGACTGAGAAAGTTAGGATGAGATAGTATCTGGTCTCATGTTATGCATGCCTTGGCTATCAACAGTCTCGTACACAGTTATGTCCAGACATTCAGAAGATAATTCACACCCCTATGAGCAAAACTGGAAAAAGAGAATTTAATTCTCACGTCTGATCCACTGGATGATGGTTACGAGTGAAAACCTTATTTAAAAGCTAAAATGGCTTTCTCCTAGAAGCCCTTTCCTATTTTCATGTGTTTCCAAACCTCTTAAGAATTAATTTGCTCTAAGAACTAAATCCCCTGAGGCAAATCATTGTTTTTACAACAGGGAGGATGTTCAACATCATTAAAGGACAAAAGTGGATAATTAAGATATGCTGCCATATCTATCCCCTTTGACAAGTTCAAGGAACTTTCAGATTAGGAAGAGGAGATAGGATGTTTAACCATTTCCCCCTCTATTAGAAGAGAGAGAGAGAGATAAACCCCATTTACACGTTTAGATAAACCACACATAGAGATAAACCGTATTTACACACCGTTCAATGAAAAAGCTAATAAGGAAACAAAAAAATCAGAACACATCCTCTGCAGCTATCAACACCAGATAAGCAGGGATTGAGCCCAAGCAAATAACCGAACAGAAAGCAATAACCTAATCAAGGAATGACCAAGAATAAAACCACACTCCCGTCAATACAGGCAGGGCAAGATACTGTATACAAACAGGGAGCAAATGCCACACTCTGTTCTCACTGATGATGTTACCAGGTTGGGTAATGAAATGTCTGCAAACAAACAACTAAGCTCAGACAGCACCAAGGACTCCCTTTTTTCCAAAATAGTCCTCAAGGAGTTTATACTTTACAATCAAAAATGTAGATCACATATAAGTTCTGAATTGCACCAAACATTGGATGGTAAAGAACAATTTAGAGAAGTGAACTGCACTGAAATGGATAAGCAATCTCTTCCCTACTTCTTTGAAGCTGGACATCCATCTGAATCATAGATCATAGTTCTTTCAAAAAAGAGCTGCTGGAAGATTATCCTCTATCCAGTCTAGCTTCACTTTACAGATAACAAGTACTAAAGGGCCTGAGCGACAGATTGAGCCAAATGATAAGGGAAAAGAAGTCCATGTGTTCATTAAACCACTTAAGATGGCTTCTGGAAGCAGCCAGTTCCTGCAACCAATCACTCTCATTTGGATTTCATTTTGTTTACCATTAATTCTCTATTCTTTTGTGCTTAATTGTCTTTAATTAATGATCTGCATTTCAATTAATCTTCCCATTAGTACAAAACTGTAGCAGTAAATAGAAACAAACAAACAAAAAATGGGGGAGCCAAACGCCAGAAATGGATTCAAATTATGCTTGCAAGCTCAACCACTTCCCTTCTGGCTTGGTGTCCACAACCTGAGGCGTCCGCCCTATCTGTATTTATACAGCCATAACTGACTTCATCACCATTAACTCCTGCAATGGAGTAACCCCATTTTGGAAGAGTTAAGGAAAGGGAAAGTCTCCCTTTATCCAAACTTGACTCCTGGGGACCAGAAATACTTCCAAGATGTTCTCATGATGCCAAGAGTAACCAGCTCAAATGCCCATATACATCATCAAGTCAATGATGCTTCTTTTTCCACCAGTGTTAATTCACAGACAAACAACTACAGTGGCCCAACCTCAAGAAATAACGGAATAGCAGAATAGAATAACAGAATAGGAAGAGACCTTGAAGGACTTCTGGCCCAATATCCTGCTCAAGCAGGAGACCCTATAGCTATGATGGCGAACCTATGGCACGCATGACCAAGGTGGCACACAGCACCCTCTCTGTGGGCTTGCGAGCCGTCACCCCAGTTCAGCTCCACCGTGCATACGCGCATGCTTCCGGCCAGCTATCTGGTCTTTGGGTCTCTGCCATGCATGTGGAGGGGTGAGGCCCATGCGGGGGGGGGGCATGCATGCATGCGTAGGGGGGAGGGCATATGTGGGGGGACACATGCGCAATAGTGGAAGGCAGGGTGCGTGCAAGGGCCACATGCACATGCGTGGGAGGCAGGATGCATGTGGGGGGCCGCCCATGCATACATGGGGGGAATGCGTACATGCATGGGGGTGGGGCACATGCACAGGGGCTGCACACACATTGCATTTGGGGGGTTCGGCCATGTATGCGCTTTGCATGCATCTGGAAAAGGTTAGCCATCACTGTCGTGTAGAACTTCAGAGAAATAGCTACTCAATTTCTGATGAGCTACTACAGCACACCAATAACCAGAAAAGGAATCATGCCCAAGACAGAAGAGGTAGTAGTACTTTCAAAGAAAACACTCCAAACGTTCCTACCTGTCGGAGCCCTTTTAAGAACTTCTTCCGTTTCCTGAGATGTTGGCAAAGGCTGAGGTCATTCTCCCGATCGGAACTGTAGTGGTGATGGTGATGGTGGAAGTGGTGATAGTGCAACCGGCTCTTTTTTAGGTGGTAGGGCAACCCATTAGCAAGCACTTCTCTTTTCTTCTTTGCTAAGGGATCTCGATGCTTGTTCGCAAGGTCAGGTGGCGGCTTCACCGCGACATCTTTCTGTTTATAACCAGGAAGAAGAAGAGGAAATGGTCATGTTTTGGGGAAAATCTTTTCACATAATGACTGGAAGTCCCAAATATGCTTTTTTTCAGGAGGCAACTGGACTTCGTTTTTTTTTTCTTTTGAAGAAATTTTGCTTCTCATCCAAGAAGCTTCTTAAGCTCAGACAGGATAGTGGGCTTCTTCAGAGCTGAAGAAGCTTCTTGGCTAAGGAGCGAAGTCTTCAAAAGAAAAAAAAACAATGGAGTCCAGTTGCCTCCTGAAAAAGCACCTTTGGGACAACCATGACCTGGATGACTGAGAATCTCTACAGACTTATAATAACTGGAAGTGCCGCTTTGTGGAATTCAATGAAACAGCCTTAGGCTCTGTCTTTAATGCCTTATAAAAAGCCAACAGGGTTGGAATGTCACTGGGTGTCTATGGGGATGGTGACCCATAGAAAAGGCACTGAAAGCACACTCCATGGTGATGCACTGGTTAGAATGCAGTAGACAGTAGTAGACAGGCTACTTCTGCTGACTCCTGGCTGACTGCAGTTCGATTCTCACCGGTTGAAGGTTGACTCAGTCTTCCATCCTTCCAAGGTGGGTAAAAGGAGGATTCAGATTGTTAGGGGCAGTATGCTCTGTAAAACCACTTAGAGAGGGCTGCAAAGCACTGTGAAGCAGTATATAAGTCTAAGTATGATTGCTGTTGCTATCCCTAAGGAGATATTTCCTGATGGAAGGATATTGGGGCATACCAACCCTGTTGATTCTGGTAGGGCAAGCAGAAACTAGCAGACAGAGATGGTCCTGCAAGTATCCTGATCCCAAGTCATGTAGATGGCAAACGCAAGAAATCAGGAAGCAAGGAGGTTCGAATGACTACAGGTTGATTGCATGCTAACAGTCTCTACGAGAATCTGAACTACTAGCAGTCAAGGCAAATTGGCAGTGGATAAGAATCCACAGAATTCCCAAGGTGGGCTCAACTTAGATTTCTTGTGGGCATAAAGGGACTCAACATCGATGATGCACTTGACCTCTCCCTTGGGCTCAGCTTGTTCATCTCCTATATCACAACTTTAGAGATGACAGCCATCTCCTTGAATTGCACCTGAAACTTATCTGGAGTCACAATCAGTGGTAGGATTCAGCCGGATTCTCTCCGGCTTGTGCGAACCAGTAGCGATGACTGTGGGAGGCTCCGCCCACCCGCCCTGACATAATACATGACTACTGCACATGCGCAGAAGGCCGTGCGCACGTGCACAGATGGCGCATGCGCTCACATTTGCAAACCGGTAGGGAAGGTAAGTGAATCTCACCTCTGGGATTCAAAACTGACTGCAGCACTGCATTCTGAACCAGATGCAGTTCCTGAATGCTCTTGTAGGGCAACCCTGTATACTGTACATCACATTGGAGTAATCCCTCCAGGAGATGACGAAGACATGCATTGCACTGAATATGGCTTCCCAATCCAAAAACAGGCACAGTTAGTGCGCAGGACAACCTGTACAAAGGCCTTAATGACCATGGACATCACTAATTTTTCAAGCCAGTCTCACCTATGGAATAGGATGAGAGGTGTTGCATCTTAATAAAAAAACCCACCGCTTTTTGTTCAACTCTAATGTACCTAGGTCTAAGTTAGATGGACCATTCAATGCTCTGACTCAGTGACTGTGTTCATATGACATGCTTAACCAGGTGAAAGATGTATTTGCACAAACCGCTATATTTCACAGGCTTAGCTGACATGCTCTGGGTTTGCTGCTGCTTAGAGTGTTGTGAGAACCCAATCTGTTTAGTTAAACATTTTGAATCTACTTAGTGTATTGTCTATAAAAGTAGAAAATAGGTTAATTGAGCATGATATGCAAACTCAGCCCTCCTGAGTCATTAGACAGAAGCATGAAATCTGGACATTTCAATTTATCTTTAGAGGAATTGCCATGGCTAAGTGAAAAGAAACATGCTTTGCATACAGAAAATCCTAAAAATCAATCCTGAACAGACAGGTATCTGTCTGTCTGTCTCTGTCTCTGTCTCTGTGTCTCTCTCTCTCTCATCTATCTATCTATCTATCTATCTATCTATCTATCTATCTATCTATCTATCTATCTATCTATCTACCTATCCCTAGGGATAGGGATAGATAGATATAGTCTGGGATATAGTCTGTCTATATCTGTCTGTTTGTCTGCCTGTCT
The DNA here is from genome assembly GCA_030761175.1 of Masticophis lateralis. NCBI lineage: Eukaryota > Metazoa > Chordata > Lepidosauria > Squamata > Colubridae > Masticophis > Masticophis lateralis. The sequence continues at coordinate 15,394,022 of JAUDYJ010000001.1, forward strand.
GTCTCTACCTACCTATCTTCCTATTTATCACACACTCTCCCTGTGTCTGTCTGTGTCTCTATCATCTACCTACCTACCTACCTACCTACCCCTATCTACCTATTTATCACACGCACTGTCTGTCTATATCTGTCTGTCTGTCTCTACCTACCTACCTACCTACCTATCTTTCTATCTTTCTTTCTATCTATCTATCTATCTATCTATCTATCTATCTATCTATCTATCTATCTATCGCATAGTGTTGCTTAAGGTAGATTCCTATGTCTTAGTTTAAGTCACACACATTAGTCCTTAAATTATGAACATTCATTTAGCAACTGTCCAAAGTTACAACAGCGCTGAAAAAAGTGACTTATGACCAGTCCTTGCACTTATGAACAGTGCACCATCCCTGTAGGATCGCAATTTGAATGCTTGGTAAACTGGCATGCGTTTATAACCGTTGCAGCATTCCAGAGTCAGGTGAACACCATTTGTTGACTTTGCAATAAGCACAGCAATAGATGGTCACTTCCTATGTTCCTATTTGTTCTGCAACAAGCAGCATTCATTTACCACCAAAAGCAAATGTTTTCGGTTGAATAATATGTATGTATCAGATCGGAATCGGTCTCTTCCTCCATGCATTGCCTAGCAAAGTTTCGAAAACCTCGTGCAGGCATTCAGCAGAAGAGAAGGGAAGCACCACGATCAATAGAGAGATGATTACAGAGTGAATAGAGGATTAAACATTAGATTTATCCCCATGGTGAACTGAATTAAATGTTCTCTGATAACCTACAAGATGCACTGCCAATACCCTTAATTCACAATCTATGCCTTCAGCAGTTACTTAACCAGGATATAAAGGCTGGTTAAGCAGAACAGTTAAGCGGGGAGTGGGGGGTGGGGTGGGGGACCTGATATTTTTACATGATGGAAGACAATGACAAAGAGAGAATTTCTTTCAGCATTGACTAAACCGATCAGGATTTGTATTTGGGGTAATAGGCAAGATAAGAACCCGTTAAGAATCGTGGGAGAGTTAATGAGAGTTTTATATGTGAAAAAGATATGCATGGATTTCAATGGCCATTGATTTATGAGAATTGGCATAACAGTCTCTGCTGCACTGTCCATGTAGCAGTGAATTAAAATTGTTAGCACCTGGCTTTGGAGGGAGGTTTAAAACTATATCATCTCTTCTCCGCGGGGTCCTTGGTGCTCTCTGAGCTTGGCTGTTTCCTTGCAGACATTTCATTATCCAACTGGGTAGCATCATCAGTGCTAGAAGGGATTGGTTTAATTCCTTTCTCTTCCACCACTGCTGATGTTACCTAGTTTGGTAATGAAATGTCTGAAAGATAACAACCAAGCTCAGAGAGCACCGAGGACCCCACAGTTTGACACCTAAGCTACAAATTTTCTCTTAGTGGCATCCATGAGAAGGGGTCAACATCTTGAAGATGTTGGTCATAGCTCATGAAAGAATCCCCAACCTTTTCTGTAAGATACACCAACATATCATGGATGCACAAAGCGGCCCAGTTTTCATCATGGCCCCCACACCTGCCGCCTTACAAATTTTGAAACTGCAAGACACCTGGGCACACGCATCTAAAAGTAAACACATCTTTGAAAGTTATGTACTAAAAAAGTTTGCAACATCATTAAAACAAAAAAATATAAGAAAGGGTGTATCGAAGATTCATGTAACAATGAATGCATTCAGGGAAACTAACATCAACAGTTCCTAGAGTGTGTGAGGCACTTCAGCTGTGCAAGTTATGAGAACATCCAGGAGCCTGGATAGCTCAACAGACTAAAAGTCTGTTATTAACATTCAGCTGTCTGCAAGTTTGAATCTCACCAGGCTCAAGGTTGACTCAGCCTTCCATCCTTTCTAAGGTAGGTAAATTGAGGACCCAGTTTGTGGGGGCAATAAGCTGACTTTGTATAAAATATACAAAAGTATGAAGGCTATTGCTTAACTCATTGTAAGCCACCCTGAGTCTCCGGAGAAGGGCGGCATATAAATCTAATTAAAAAAAAAAAGTAAACAGCAGAAGTGCTAGAATAGAATAGAATAGAATAGAATAGAATAGAATAGAATAGAATAGAATAGAATAGAATAGAATAGAATAGAATAGAATAGAATAGAATAGAATAGAATAGACCTTGGAGGACTTCTAGTCCAACTCCTGCCCAGGCAGGAAACCCTATACCACTTCAGACAAATGGTTATTCAACATCTTCTTAAAAATTTCCAGTGTTGAAGGATTCACAACTTCTGGAGGCAAGTTGTTCCACTGATTAATTGTTCTTACTGTCAGGAAATTTCTCCTTAGTTCTAAATTGCTTCTCTCCTTGATTAGTTTCCACTCATTGCTTCTTGTTCTACCTCAGATGCTTTGGAGAATAGCTTGACTCCCTCTTCTTTGTGGCAACCCCTGAGATATTGGAATATTGCTATCATGTCTCCCCTAGTCCTTCTCTTCATTAAACTAGACATACCCAGTTCCTGCAACCGTTCTTCATATGTTTTAGCCTCCAGTCCCCTAATCATCTTTATTGCTCTTCTCTGCACTCTTTCGAAAGTCTCAACATCTTTTTTACATTGTGGCGACCAAAACTGAATGCAGTATTGCAAGTGTGACCTCACCAAGGCATTATAAAGTGGTATTAACATTTCACATGATCTTGATTCTATCCCTCTGTTTATGCAGCCCAGAACTGTGTTGGCTTTTTTGGCAGCTGCTGCACACTGCTGGCTCATATCTAAATGGTTATATGAGATATGCAATAGATATACAATAGTGGAGAATATTCTGTGGATAACAGAGATATCCACAGAAATGGGAGATCAACATCTACAAAATGGTGGGCAGAGTGTTTTGATTAAAGTTCCAGCCCTGCATATGTGTACAGGTGCTCCTTGTTTAGTGACCATTCATTCAGGAACGGTTCAAACTGACTATGGCACTGAATAAGGGAATTTACAACTGTTCCTCATGGTTGCGATCAACACAGCAACCCTATGGTCATGTAATTACAATCTGGGCACTTGGCAAACAGCTCACAGTTACAATGAATAAAGCATCTCTTGATCACGTGTGATCACCATTTGTGACTTCACTGTTGCGACTTCTGGAAAGCTGTATCACTAGGGAAGCTGGGAGATTGCAAATGGCACATGAGCATGATACTTTGCCACTAAATGGGATCTGTCTGAAGGGACATAATAATAATAGAACAGATAAAATTAGTGGGACATAATAGTAGAGTCAGTAGAATTGGTTTTTCTTGCTGTTTTGCTTCTGTAAGAATTGCTTTGCTAAGAATTAGAACTGCCTCTGCCATTTGTTTCTACCAATGATCTGACTTCTGTGTTGTTTTTCTGTATCACTCCGTACCTGGTGGATATCTCAAGAAGCAGAGTTGCTAAGCATCCAACCACCCCCCTTCCTTACTGCACTGCCAAAGGAAGGGTTGGGCCAGGGGATGCCATATCTTCCCCAAGGTGCGGCTATCTCCTCACATGCATTGTATCTGTATGTTCTGGATATAGTCCTACCCGTATTTTGTTTTTCGCCATAAATAAAATCTACTTCTTTTTGCAAGCCTCGTCTTGAGTCTGTCTTTTTGGCATTCTGGTGACTCAGGTACATTTTGGGACCTTACATGTCTAAGAACGGCAACAAGAGCCATGGAAACTACCATTGTCCTTTGGCATGGCCACATGACATTGGCTCTCTTAGCAATGGAGTTGCTACTTTCAATTACCATCATTAAAGGACGAGTATCTGCATGTACAAAAGAGATGGAGCTTTAGATAACACACCTGCCATTTTGTCAGAATATTCATGAACTGGCAGAGACACAGTCACAAGGCCAGCCAATGAAGAGGCATGGCAACTGGGTCAGCCAATGAGGGCTGTTTTGGAAACAGAAACTAAAGGAAGGAGTCTGGGCGTGGCTTAGCTCTGTGCTCAGCTCTAAAAGGAAACTAGTCTGCGCTTGTCTGCTCTGAACTGAAAACTGATCTTTCCTCTCTACCACGTTGGAAGAATCAGCTATTGGTATTGTACAACTTATTCATGTGTTATGATGTATATAAAGAAGTTAATGAATCCTGCTGCATCAGTTACCTGTGTGTGATTTCTGGATTTGATGTCTGCAACAAACTCTGACACATTTTACAGATTTTGAGATCGCTGCCCTCTTCCCTGGAGTAGCTTCTAAGTATTTATTATTTATTTATTTATTTATTAGATTTTTATCCTGTCTTTATTATATTATAAGTAACTCAAGATGGCAAACATACATAATACTCTCTTCTTCTCCTACCTTCTCCACAACCACCACCACCACTAAGTGAGGTTGGGCTAAGAAAATGTAACCGGCCCAAACTCACCCAGCTGGCTTTCATGCCTAATGTGGAACTAAAACTCACGCACTCCTGGTTTCTAAACCTGCACCTTAACCGCTAAGCCAAAGTAGCTCTATAAGATAATATAATGTAATGCATGAAAATTTTTCAATTTTTATTTAAAGGTAGACTCTACTAAGCAGATGGTAAACCAGAATATAGTTATAATGATTTAATGACAAGGATGATAAATATACTTTTCTCTCACTTATAGATAACGAGTGGAGATCTTTTAACTAATGGCTGTTACTGAACCAGAAAGTCGATGATTCACCACACCTATGGCTGGCTGGATGTTTGCCACAGTGCTCAGCAATTGGAAATTCCATGCTAACATTTTTCTGTTTAAGTTACAAAAGAGATGGAAAAGGGATACGTTTTCCCTCTTTTTTTAATTCTATTTTTTCCCCCTAGCTGATCAGCCCAAGAATAAACTGAATACAAGCACTATTTGGAAAGGCAACATTATGTGCTCTTAGTAGTAGATTAATGAATGTAATTATCTCCCATTGTGGAAGTACATGCTGCAAACCTTGTAATTTATAGAGCACTATAAAGTTCTAATGTGTTTTTATGTCCTAAGCCGCTTAACCATAATCTAATGTATTTTGTGCCCAGCCTTCTCCTTAAGTAGTTTCCCAGCTCTGTGGGGAAGATAAATCCTTCCCAACCCCTGGTCATTTTAGCCTGAATGTGTCACAACTGGAAATACCAAATTTTCAATCAGGCATTAGAAAGTAAAACGAATCCTGGAACCCAAACACTGCCTTTGCGGATAATTGATTCCACTAATTGAATTGGCTACATTTATAGTCTTTTCTTTAAAGTTGGAATGCAATATACATTAAAAACAAAACAAAAAACCAGATGGGGCTTCAAGCCCATCATGGTGGGTGCCATATTGACTCTTTGACCGCACCTGTGAATAATCATGTCTAGTAAATAATGATTGTAAGAAGGAAGCTTGGTACAAGATCATTTGAGTTTAACCTTCACAGGTGGTCCTCAGTTAACAATGGCGATTTGGAATGGAATTTCTGCCACTAAGCAGACGGAATCATGAAGCGTGGCATCACATGACAACCCTGCTTAGGGAAGGCAATCCCTGTTGCCCTCATTAATTGAATCCCACTGGTATTCAGGTGAGGAGTGGTGAGGTTCAGCTGGTTCGGGCCAGTTCGGGCGAAACAGTACTTAAATTGCAGGCTGGCCCCACCCCGTCCCGCCTCTTCCAGGAGTCCCCATGCACCCCAGGTTAGTGCAGGGATGCCTCCTAGGCCCAAAATTGGGTATGGGGGGATGCAGCTTCCCCCCCTCCCATTTTCACTCCCAGGAGGCTACAGGGAGGCCTACTAGGCCCAAAACGGGGCACAGGGGGGCGGCCTGTTTTTCTCCCAGGAGGGTGCAGGAGGCGGAGCCACACCCCTGACCACACCCACCATGGCCACACCCACCCAGCCAGTCATTAGGGCAAAGAACTAGTTGTTAAATTATTTGAATCCCACTACTGGTGAAGATATACATCAATCCAAGCCATTCCTGGCGTGGTCCCTCCCAATCCCCGGCCTTAGTAAGGTAAGGGATTCCCTCCTCTGCTTCCTCTTGCCCTGCTTCCTCCTGCCCTACTTCCTCCACTGCCTGTCTTCCCCCAATCTCGTCCCCTGGGGCTGCCCATGTACCTGCTACCACCAACTGATCTGCCACTCAGCCCTACCTGCTGCCATTTTACTTGCTACACAACACACCACTGGGCGTTTTTTCCCCCATGCCATCTTCTTTTATGTTGGTGCAGCTGGTGGCTTTTCCCATGCACCAATCAGAGCCTCTGTCCATGCCCCTCTGTTCACACACCAGCCAGCGGACGACTTTCACATATGAAGCCCAGTGGGGTCCTTGGTGTTCTCTGTGCTTGTGATCAGCCCTAAAGGCGATCCGGCTGAAGCCATTTTGAGGCTCCAGTGCTGCCACATTAGAGCAAGGGATAGGGAAGGGGGATTAGACATAGTTGGGATGGTGTAATCATAATAAAATACTTTCTCCTGGGAACCAAGGACATTCTCACACCTGGCCAGATGAAGCAGGAGTGATGACTGCTATGATTGGGCCATGTGACTGATTGATTTGGGTTGAGAGGGAAATTTTTATTTTTAATTAGGTGAAAACCACGGGACTATTCAGATTTGGTTTTCACCAGGTTTGTGCCAATTTGGTATTTCCAAATAAAGCTATTCTGTGAGGAATCCACCAGTGTCGGAGTTTTGTTTACAATGAATTTATTACTTGGAACCCTAACAGCTTGGTTTTATTTTTCTTGTACTACAATTGCCCACTCAAGGCACCACCAAGTATATAAAACCAAGGAATCACTTCGAACCACCACTAGAATGTAAAATGAGAGCAAACCCCACTTCTTTCTAGAACTGATGATGTTACCTAGTTTGGTAATGAAACGTCTGCAAGAAAGCAACCAAGCCCATAGAGCACCAAGGAGCTTCAACCCTCTGCAACTAATATGCAGTGTTGCAGGCTGACTCTGCCCACAGCCAGGAGTTCGATCCTGACCAGCTCAAGGTTGACTCAGCCTTCCACCCTTCCAAGGTCAGTAAAATGAGGACCCAGATTGTTGGGGACATTGTGCTGCCTTTGTAGAGAGGGCTGTAGAGCACTGTGAAGCGGTATATAAGTCTAAGTGCTATTGCGACTGCTATTCTCTTCTCTGAAGCCCAGTGCAGGAAAGAAGGAACCTGGTATGAAAGAAAGATCCAGTTGGAGGTGACACAAAAGAAGGCCCTGGCTAGTACGGTAATAACACGTGGTGCGGGGGTCAGTGCAGTGTGGTAACAGCAGGCAGGGCCAGGTGGTGGCAGCAGATAGGAAAGCCAGTATTGCTGGCTGGGGGATTCTGGGAGTTGAAGCCTACCCATTTTAAAGTGGCCAAAGTTGAGAAACATCACCCTAGAGCAGGGGTGTCAAACTCAAAGCCTGGGGTCCTGATCTGGCCTGTGAGGTGCTTAGATCTGGCCCGCGGGCCAGACAGCAAAGGACCAGCCCATGAGGCCTCTGCCAGCACAAATGGAGCTTCATTTTTGCTGGCAGAGGGTTACAGGAGGCCATTGCAGCCAAAATCAGAGTTCAGGAAAGTGACGGGCGGCCCTCCAGAGCTCTGTTTTCACTGGCAAATGATTGAGGTGGCTGTCACAGCCAAAAATAGAGCTCAGGAGCCTGTTTTCTCTGACAGAGCACTCGGGCCATCACAGGCACCCCCGACACGAGTGACATCAATATGACCACACTCACTCTGGCCACGCCCACCCTGGCTTCCCAAAGTCAAACACAACCCTCATGTGGCCCTCAATGAAATCGAATTCGACATCCCTGTTGAATTTGATCCACGTGACTGTGTAACACTGAATAACTGCACCTAATATTGTGCTAATTTCCACTGCAAGGAAACAGAAAACAAGAGATGTAATAAAAAGTCAGAACTTTCGGATCCAGATAAGAACTGAAAAATGAAATTCCTTTTTCATGGGTCTTTGTAGGAATATGCGATTTCATATAATCCAAATATATCTGATTAGAAAGAGGTGATATGGGTCACCTGGTCCAACCCCTCCGGGTATCATTTTGTAGCAATTTAGGATGCCCAGTCGAGCGAAAAGATTTTCTCCTAACCACTGAAAAAGAGATCGGCTCGCACAGATCTATAATCAAAGAAATAAATCTCTGTGTCAGCCTCTCAACTTGCATTTCATTCAGGGCTGACATAGTAAAGAGGGGGTTAAATTCCTGTGGGATTAGTAAGAGAGACTGCCGTAGAATGATTTAGATAATGACCAATAAGGATAAGTTAGCAAGCCAGGAAAGGGAGGGAATTTGGAGCAGAGGTCATTTCCTGACTGCATATGAGTCCGTGAAGACATTGTTCTAACAAATAAAAGTTTTTTTTTCTTTATTATCAAAATATGAGAGGCATTTTATTTCTTTAGAGAACTCGAACTCGGACACTCTGCTCATTGCAATGCAGACATCACAGGCACTCCTACATCAGGGGTGTCAAATTTGACTACATTGAGGGCTGGATCAGGGTTGTGTTTGACCTCAGAGGGCCGGGGTGGGCGTGGTCAGAGTGGGTGTGGCCAGCTCGACATCACTCGTGTTGGGGGCGCCTGTGGTGGCCCAAGCGCTCTGCCAGCGAAAACAGGCTCCCGAGCTCCATTTTCAGTGTCGCGACCTCCTGCAACCCTCTGCCAGTGAAAATGGAGCTCGGGAGGGCAGCCCTCCCGAGCTCCATTTTCACTGGCAGAGGGTTGCAGGAGGTCGCGACACTGAAAATGGAGCTCGGGAGCCTGTTTTCACTAGCAGAAGAATTGTGGCCTGGTCCTTCATTGTTTCCAGGCTGATCCCGTGGGCCAGATATAAGTACTTTGCGGCCCGGATCCGGCCCCCGGGCCTTGACTTTGACACCTCTGTCCTACATGAAGCCTGTTGGTGGTTGCTGCCCCCAGAGCTTATAAATTTGATTTGGAAATCAGGAGAGAAATCAAGAGAGATGCTTCACTTTATTACAAGCCACAGGAGCATAATTTATCAGGGTCTTGGCCAGAAGGGACTTATTTCTTAGACATTCTCCACTTAAAAGTATTTCTTCTGTCACATAAAGTATGAATAGCCTGTCTCCTCTTCGATGCCAGGCATCCACGTTTTCTATTAACCTCTTCTGGATCTGCTTTAGATCACACCAGATCTTTTCCTTCACTCTTTTACGAATCAGCGATAGGAAATAAGGTGGAGGGGTAGAGAAAAGTGGAGAATAAAATAAACGCTTTTAGCCTTTCTTTCTTAAATGGTCTCTTCCCCGGCCAACCTGAGAAAGCGCTCCTAATATTTTCCCAGGAAAGAAATGTGTAGTACGGGTGGTCCTTGACTTACAACCACACTGGGGACCAGAATTTCCATTGCTAAGCAGGACAGTTGTTAAATGAATGATGCCTGAGTTTACGACATTTTGTAAAATCGCTGCATTTGTTAAGTGGATCACAAGGTCATTAGCCAAATCTTACTTTCCCCATTGACGTTGCTTGTTGGAAGTCAGCTTCGGAAAGTCGCAAATTGCAGTCAAAAGACCCGGGACGCCGCAAATTTTGTAAATACATGCCAATTGCAAGTGCCTGAATTTGGATCACGTGATAGTAGAGATTCTGCAATAGTTGTAAGTGTGAGGACTGGTCACAGGTCATTTTTTTCAGTGCTGCCATAACTTAGAAAGAATGCTACATGGATGGTTGTAAGTCAAGGACTATCTGTACATAATATGGAAATTTGGGGTGGAGGGGGAATGGAGCTGTTTTAAAGAACAGTGGGATGTTAATTGCTTAGGCAAGATGCCAAAGCACTTTTTATTTTATTTTTTTATTTTATTAATCATATTTCTATGCCACCCACTCTCCGAGGACTCTGGACGACTTACAATCGACAGTATACTAAATAGCATATTGTCCCCAACTATCTGGGTCCTCATTTTACCCACCACGGAAGGATGGAAGGCTGAGTCAATCTTGAGGTGGTGAGATTTGATCTGCTGAACTAGCAGTCAGCTGAAGTAGCTGCAGTACTCTAACCACTGCGCCACCTCGGCTCATGGGTTCTTACTTCTTACAAATAATTTACAAACTACAAATTTACAATAATTTATAAACCACAATTAAGCCCAAAAGTTCTGTCCCTAAGTGAGACAGTTGTTAAGTGAGTTTTGCTCCATTTTAGGACCTTTCTTGCCACAGTTGTTAAGTGAATCACTGCCGTTGTTACATTAGTAACATGGTTGTTAAGTGAATCTGGCTTCTTCATTAACTTTGCTCATCAGAAGGTCTCAAAAGGTGACCAGGACACTATAACAGTCATAAATACGTGCCAATTGTCAAGTGTCCATGACTTGTGACCAAGTGTGGCAATGGTTGTAACTGTGAACAACAGTTGTAAGTCACTTATTCCAGTGCTGTTTTAACTTCAAACTGTCACTAAACAAATGGTTGTAAATTGTGTACAATGGACAGCAGAGAAAACAAATAGGTAGATTATGAAACTAATTCAGAGTGTTCATTCAAGACACCAAATGACAAAGCTCACATTATTATATTTTGGACATTTATCCAGAGCTGGGCTTCAAAAATTTTAGCAGGGGGTTCTCTGCCCGGTTGCTGAGTGGGCGTGGCCATGGTGGGCATGGCTTAGTTGGCCTCCTGCACTATGAGGGGGGCATATTTGCCCTCCCCGGGCTCTAGAGACTTTCCTTGAGCCTCCGGGAGGGCGAAAACGGCCACCCCAGGCTCCAGAGGCCCTCTGGAGGCCGGAAATAAGCCCGAACGTCCTGTAGGCCCGTTTTTCGCCCTTCCTGAGCCTCTGTGCATGCCCTGCACTTACCTGCATCCAAAACGGGCTGTGTGAGGACTCCTGGGAGGGGCAGGGCGGGGTGGACAAGGTGGGGTGGGGCCAGCCAGGAGTGGGATTTGGGGGTTCTCCAAACTTCACAGAATCTTATCTGTCTCCCGAACCCCTGCGAACCCCCAGCAGCCCACCCCTGAATTTATCCAAAGACTTAGCTAAGTCTTTATTGCTGGAAAAGATGGCAAAAAAAGAAAAGAGGATGACCAGGAACAAGATTGAATGGACTTGATTATAATGGTGACAGGTGACAAGTGATTTTCTGGTGCGTTCAGAAAGATCCACGTGCAGTTGTGGGTTAAAAGAGAAATTGTATACCGTTATTTAAACCAGTGCATTCCACCCTCACATAAATCTTTTATTCCGTATTCTGTCACAGCCTCCCAGACACATCCTGACAACACTTTGTTCCACAAAGAGAGCATATGTGAACCGCCTTCCCTCCCAATAACCTCTCCGTTGTTATAACCCAATGAAAATGCAGGTTTTGGTTCTCTTGAAAGCCTATAATTCTGTGTGTTAACCACCGGTCACATACCTAGCTATCAGCACTAAGTTCCCCAGCTCTGAACATCTGGGCCATATTGCATTTCAGAAGAATAACTAAATAAAACAAGGCAAAGGGGAAAAATACTGTTTTCAGAAGCAGAAGAAAAAGTCATTATAAAGGAGCCAACAAATGTATTTTAAACTACGCTGGGTTTATGGTTCAAGCATGTTCTGAGCAGCTAACAGCTTATTTTAGCTTAATTATTATCTTTATACTCAGTCTTTCTCCATATAGTATATAAGCACTGCAGGCTTACAACAATTAACGTGAAACTACAAAATAACTCCTTGGGTCGATCAAACTATTTGCAATGTGTGGCATGATATGTTTTATTCATTTGGGTGTGTCATGTTGCATGAACACAGCAATTGCCCCTTGTTAAGCCAGGTTTAAAAGTGACATGGTGGCTCAGTGGCTAAGACAAAAGGTTGGCAGTTCAGCGGTTCGAATCCCTGGTGCCGCATAACGGTATGAGCGCCTGTTACTTGTCCCAGCTTCTGCCAACCTAGCAGTTCAAAAGCACATAAAAATGCAAGTAGAAAAATAGGGACCATCTTTGGTGAGAAGGTAACAGTGTTCTGTGCGCTTTTGGCGTTTAGTCATGCTGGCCACATGGCTGAGGAATTCTGGGAGCTGAAGTCCACAAGTCTTAAAGTTGCCAAGGTTGGAAACCCCTGATCTAACGTGCCTACCACTTTTTCTGCTACAGGAGAAACTCTCTATCCAACTATCTAGTGGCTGAATTAAGAAGAAAAGAGGACAATTAACCAGTGGAATGCCTTGCCTCCAGAAGTTGTGTGTGCTCCTCCATCCCTGGAGACTTTTAAGAAGAGACTGGACAGCCATTTGCCTGAAATGGGATAGTCTGTGTCTCCTGCTTCCATCTAGTGTAGCGCTAGCTCTGTTGCTGCTCACATTAAAGGAGCAAACAGCCAGATCAGTCCTGCTTGCCTCAAAGGTTAATCATGTGGTCTTTGGGACCAATCATCCCATATCCATTTCCTCTCACCATAACCCCCAAGCAGAAGTGGGGAAATAACAGCAACAGGCAAGCCAAAAAAAAAAAAAAAATCCGTGATTTGCCTCTTGTTATTCTCATTACTGGCAGCTCGAAGAAAAGAAACAAACATTTCATCCAACCCTCCAGGTAAATAAACATTATAAAAAAATCAACCCCGCAGATGACCACTTTCTCATTTACCAGCAGCTGCTGGCAAGAGAGCTCTTGCATTCCCATATTCCTATTAACCGAGCAGCTGTTGATTTATTAAAGGCTAAGACACATCAAAACAAATGGCTGTGACATCACTTATATTGCGGTTTATGGCACTTTAATGGGTTTACATAAAAAGGACAGCATATTGAAGATGGGAGATGGCTTATGAGCCTATCAAGAAGGGGGCGGAGACATCCCTCCTCTCTCGTAAAGTTGAGGAGGGAAGCACGGCAGCCCTCGCTGTTTATGGAAGCTCTGATGGTAAATGAACAGCAAATAACATTTCCTTTTTTACCTAGGGAGATACCTTGAGAAGAACTATCTTCTCTCTCTCGCTCGCTCGCTCTCTCTCTCTCTCGCTCTCTTGCTCTCGCTCTCTCTTTATCTCTAACTCTATCATATCTCTATTTCCATCGCTCTGTCTGTCTATCTATCTATCTATCTATCTATCTATCTATCTATCTATCTATCTATCTATCTATCTATCTATCTATCCTATCATCTATATCATCTACCTATCTACCTACCTACCTATCTATCTTCTATCTATCTATCATCTCTATCATCCACCTACCTATCTACCTACCTACCTATCAATCAATCATCTGTCTATATCTACCTATCTTCCTATTTATCACATACACTCTATCTATCTATCTATCTATCTATCTATCTATCTATCTATCTATCTATCTATCTATCTATCTATCTATCCCGTGACTCTGAGCAGCAAACAAGAAACTAAAACCACAAAACAATGGAACATCTCAATTAACTGGAAGTAAAATGCAGCCACAACCAATCAATAAACAGTAACAGGTTCCAGAAGTCCAAAAATATCATTCCATCTTACACTCTGTAAAGCAAAAATCAACTATTAACAAATCAACCTACAGGTTCCCCCAGCATCCCATTTCCAAGGCCTGAGAGAAGATGGACATCAGAAGATCTTGTGATACCTCTGGTCTTATTAACACTCAGCCTAAAGCTGTCTTGTGATTTCTCAAAAAGTCATCTTCTTCTATAAAGCAGGCTCCTGTTTTTCTATTGGCTTCTCATGTTGTGTCTTCTGAACTGGTAATGTCAGTAAGGCTGTGATGAGAGTTCCAAGGGAGCTTCAATTGATGAAGCTTCATCCGAATCACTCCTTTGAAGTCGATCCATGAATCAAAGCAATCAATGGAGGGCTTCAAAGGGCTTCACAGTCTTGCAACTGTGCTTTTGCAGATTTTTCTGATGCTTCTGAAATATATAGAAAACCACAGCTGCACTCCCACATATGGAGCAGTGAGGGGAAGTGTTGAGTGGTGCGATGGACCTCAGACCTGGATGCGAATAGCTCGCTGAATTCCTTTATTAAACTCTCTGAGTATCAGAGATCACTTGCAGAGGAAAAACTGACATTGTTGGGGCTTCATTCATTGCTTGCAACTTCTTGAATGGTGCCATTCAGGAGCCTTATGCTAATTGAAAGATGGTCCTAAAAGGTGCTTTTTCAAGAGGCAACTAGACTTTCTGGTTTTTCTTTGAAGACGTTTTGCTTTTCATCCAAGAAGCTTCTTCAGCTCTGACGGGATGGTGGGGAGCTTCTTGGATGAAAAGCGAAACGTCTTCAAAGAAAATCCAGAAAGTCCAGTTGCTCTTGAAAAAGCACCTTTGGGACAACCATGACCTGGACGACTGAGAATCTCCATAGACATTAATTGAAAGATACTTTTCTATCTTGGTCTGTCAATACAGATAGTTCTCAACTTACAACCACAATGGAACCCAACATTTCTGTTGCTAAGTGAGGTATTTGTTAGCCCCATTTTATGCAAAAGTTGTTAAGTGGCAGTTTTTAAGTTAGTAACATGGTTGTAAAGTGAATCTGGCTTCCCTACTTTTGTTTCCAGGAGGTTGCATAAGGGGATCGCGTGATCCCAGAACACTGCAACCATCATAAGTATAAGCCAGTTGCCAAGCTTCCGAATTTTGACCACAACGATGCTGTGAAAAATGTGAAAAATGGTCGTAAGTCACTTTTTTTCAATGATACTGTAACTTTGAACGGTCACTAAATGAACTGTTATAAGTCAAGGACTACCTGTACCATTAGGAACTCCGCTTAGCCCACTGTTGTGACCCAGTAGGTAGTAATCAACGCAAACAGTTCAAAAACAGACTTTATTAGAACAGTTGAGAATTAACTCATTCTCAGCGTAGTCCAAACTAAATCAGACAAAGTCTTCATAAAGTCTTATCACCAACCTTGGTATAATTAGGCAAACTGCCAAAGGCTTCTCTTGGCAAAAGTTCAGGAGGAGGATGCCAAGCAAGATAAAAACCAAGTTTATCAATGTTGTTTTCTGACAAAAAACCCAAGAGCCATTGCTGGTCTTTTAAGCCTTATGGGAAGGGCCAATCAACTCTTGGCCCTACTCTCGAGTCGTCCTTTTTGCTTTAGCTGCTTTTCCCTTCTGGCAGCTCTTCTCATACACTCATGCACTAGGAACAGGCTCCTCCTGTTCTTCTGCCTCTCTACTGTCAGCCTCTGGAGGCTCCGAAGTCCGCACATCACTCCCCGATGGCCCTGGCCCCATCTCTGCCTCTGATGCAGAGCCCTCATCCGGGCTTTCCCCAGCCTCCAGGACTGGCCCATGTTATTCCTCAGCCTCATCGCTATCCGATTCCGCTGCCAGCTCCACAGGCTGCTGGCGGACCACAACACCCACAGCATTCTGCCTACACTAAGACCGAGATTATTTTTAAATTCTGCATGAACTAAAGGATGGCCAGATAATACTTACAGGCAGCGATCTGTTCTGGTTTGGTGCTTCAAAATGGCAGAAGGATAGTAAGGTTGTGAGTGCCACATTGTCGGTGGCTTGCCTATCTCTGGGGCATCATACTGCACCATCCTGTTTCTCTTGCCTTTGCTAGCAAACATTTATTTGTTTGTTCATTATTGCACCATTTATATACTGCCTTCTTCCACCCAATTCCAGATGGTTCGCGGTAATAAAACAAGAAAAACAGAATAAAACAAGAAAACCATCTCAAAGGCAATATAGAACAAGCAATCCAAATATAACCACTATTAGTCACTGGTAACGCAAACTTAGGCCCTTTCCCCATAAGGCAACATTAGCAGCAGGTGGGCTTAGAGATTTGGGGGGCAATGGGTGAGAGTGTCCTTGGGGGTCCCTTTGGAACAATGATTTTTATAACCAAACCCAGCTGTTATAGCTCATTTTAGTTTAAACTTTCTCAAACCATGACAGATCCATGAAAATAACGTTAACATCCTTTATAAATGAAACAAGTGGAGAGAAAGTGACTCTTCTAAATTCACCAACCGGCTTCATGTCTAAGGCAGGACTAGAACTCATAATCTCCCAGTTTTTAGCCTGGTACATTGAACCACTGCAGATAGTCCTCAACTTATAACTATTTGTTTGGTGATGGTTTGAAGTTAGAAGTGACTTGAAAGAAGTGACTTATTTTTTTTCCCCACATTTTACAGCCGTTGCAGCATTCCCATGGTCATGTGATCAAAATTGAGGTGCTTGGAAACTGGCATGTACTTTAGGAAAGTACAAGGCGCTATCTAACAAAATGAAATTCAATGTAGAGAAAAGTAAAGTCTTACACTTAAGCAAGAAAAGCCAAAAGTACATATATAGACTGGGTGAAACCAGTGCCGTTGTAACTTTGAATGGTCACTAAATGAATTGTTGTTTAATTGAAGACTACCTGTATTACGGGCTAACTATGCTCATTGCCAGGAATTCGATCCTGACAGGATCGAAGTTGACTCCGCCTTCCATCCTTCCGAGGTGGATAAGTAAAATGAGGATCCGGATTATTGGGGCCAATATGCTGACTCTGTAAACCACTAAGAGAGTGCTGTAAAGCACTGTAAAGCGGTATATAAGTCTAAATATTATTGCTATTGCTACCGGCATAACAACCGGCTCACTTAACAACTGTGGTAAGAAAGGTCATAAAATGAGGCAAAACTCATGTCTTGCTTAGCAATGGAAATTTAGTGCTCAATGGTGGTCATAAGCCGAGGACTATCTATATGTTAACCTGGCTCTTCTTTTTCGGGTTTCATTCCCTAGCAAGATTTTCTTCTTCCATTCAATCATCTTGGAGACTTCCTGGAAAAGCCCCTTCAGTTTTCTTGATCAGATTTTCAGAATGGTTTGCCATTGCTTCCTTCCTAGGGCTGAGAGAGAGTGACCGGCCAAAGGTCACACAATTACTGTATTTTTCGGTGTATGAGACGTACTTTTTTCCCCCCTAAAAGGAGGTGAAAATCTAGGTGCATCTTATACACTGAATGTAGCCACGCCCAACCACTGGCCCCCATCCTTTGGCCTCTGCCTCACAGTAGTTACCTCCTTGCAAGCAAACAGCAAGAAAAAACAGCTCCTTTCAGCTTCAGCACAGCCTAATTAGCACAAGTTGATTCCATCGGCCTCCCAACTCTCAGCTGATTTGCTCTCAGCTGTTTTGCGAGGGCCTCTGCTGCTTGCTGCAAAGAGGTAAATTGCTGGAGCAGATTTTTTTTCCTTGTGCTAATCAAGCTATGCTGAAAACAAAAATGAAAGTAAAGCAAGCTATTTGCTGTTTGCTACAACGAGGCAAAATTGCGCAGAGGCAGAGGGAGATTTCTTTTTCTTCTTTTCCTCTCCAAAAAAGATAGGTGCATCTTATAGGTCGGTGCGTGTTATACTCCGAAAAATACGGTAGCTTTGGGCCTAAACTAGAATTCAGTCTCCTGGTTTTCTAGCCAGGTGCCTTAACTAACTACACCAAAATGGTTCCCTAGCAATAGACTTAAATTTTATTTCAGTGGGGATTGGGAAATGCTCAGTTTTATGCTGCTTTCCTCTTTTATTTACTGAAATTCATTTACTGGAAAGGCCTTCAAATGTCAAGTGCCGGGCAGCTGCCCAATGTGTCATCTCGTACAGCTACCGCTGAGCACAAATCGGTCCAAAATTCTCTGAAATAAATCTGGATTCCTGGTAGCAAGTAAGTCAGAAACCTGGCTGATCAGGAAAAGCTTTTCCAGGAGATGCCATGCTTGATACCCAGCTATGCCAACCCTCCTGTCACCTCAGAAATGCCGGTAATCAGGAGCAACAAAGCTACATCACCCCACAAAAAGAAATCAATGGTCATTCTTTGGTATTGGCCAGGCCTGACACCACAGGAAAACAAATAGAAATATACAAAACTTATTTTTTTAAAAAACCCCAATAGTATATGTTTTTTTTAATTGCATAGAGGTAGCTCTCGACTTCTGACCACAATTGAACTGGCAAATACCACCTCTGTCTGGCCCCAGAGTGGGGGTGGGAATGGAGATTTTGCAGTATCCTTCCCCCAGGAGTGGGGAGGGAATGGGGATTTTGCAGTATCCTTCCCCTGCTATGCCCACCAAGCCACGCCACACTTACCAAGCCATGCCCATAAAACCGGTAGTAAAAATTTTTGAATTCCACCGCTATCTATGTTTACATCAGCTATAATGTTTTGCTGCAAGAGGGATTGATTTTGTCTCATCCTCCTTCTCCCATCCCTATGGTAAATAAAAACTCTTTAAGGATATTCTGATCCAACTACCCCCCAGTTTAATGGAAAAGTACAGGTTTGTCTTCAACGTACAACCACAATTGAGCCCAAAATTTATGTTTGCTAAGTGGGAAATTTGTTAAGTCAGTTTTGCCCCATCTGATGACCTTTCTTGCCTCAGTTGTTAAGTGAATCACTGCAGTGGTAAAGTCAGTAACACCAGGGGTGGGGTCTACTTACCTTTATTACCGGTTCGCAACGGGGTCACACATGCATGCTTGCTTCGCTCACAAGCGTGCTTTCTCCTCTACACATGAGCAGAAGCGTTCTGATGACGTTGGAGTCAGTGGGCGGAGCCTCCTGCCAGTTTTACTACTGGTTCTATAGAACTGGTGCGAACCGGGGCCAACCCACTACTGAGTAACACGTTAAGTGAATCGGGCTTTCCCATTGACCTTGCTTGTCCAAAGGTCGCAAAAGGTGATCACAAGACTCCGAGCCACTGCAACCATCATAAATACATGCCAGTTGCCAATCATTCAAATTTTCACGAATGAAGGTGAATATATGCGCCCTAGGATAATGTTACAGGATGCAATCTGAGTCGGTCTCCAGGACCAGAGGAATTAGACTGTGTCGTTTCTCTGTGTCGTACAATATATGTGGGTATACGCATAATTTATTTATTTGGTTGGTTGGTTTGAGAGTTCCAAAGGTGCTTTCTCAAGAGGCAACTGGGCTTTCTTGTTTTTTTTTTCTTTGAAGACGTTTCGCTTCTCATCCAAGAAGCTTCTTCAGCTCTGACAGGATAGTGGGGAATGGTTTTATCCAGTCAGAGCTGAAGAAGCTTCTTGGATGAGAAGCGAAACATCTTCAAAGAAAAAAAAAACAAGAAAGCCCAGTTGCCTCTTGAAACAAAATCACCCTTGAGAAATGAAAGAGAGAGAAGACTACCAAGTTTGGAGTAGATGGCATACCTGGCTTGAGAACAGGAGTAAAATTAATGTATAAGATGTATAATATATAATGTATAAGAACTATACAATATTGATGATAATGTGATTATATTTGAGTAAATATTACTATAACTTAAACAATTGTATAATACAGGATAGTGAACCATAGAAATAGAATCTATGTAAATATGAATGTCATGGATGATATTGTTACCGATACAGATAAGCTGTGATAAGTGAAAATTTGTGTTCTGTGTTTTAAATGTTGAAAAAGTTTAATTAAAATATTTTTTTTTTTAAAAAAAATCACCTTTGGGATAACCATGACCTGGATGGCTAAGAATCTCCATAGATCCTTTAAAAAACTGTATGCAAAGAAATTTCATTTTAATGTACATTTAAAGTGACAATAAAGTTATTCTGAATTCTAAGGTTTAAATCTTAAAGATGTGGAGACTCTAGAAAGAGTACAGAGAAGAGCAACAAAGATGATGAGGGGACTGGAGGTTAAAACATATGAAGAACGGTTGCAGGAACTGGGTATGTCTAGTTTGATGAAAAGAAGGACTAGCGGAGATATGATAGCAATCTTCGAATATCTCAGGGGTTGCCACAAAGAAGAGGGAGTCAAGCTATTCTCCAAAAGCACCGGAGGGTAGAATAAGAAGCAATGGATAGAAACTAATCAAGGAGAGAAGCAACTTAGAACTAAGGAGAAATTTCCTTACAATGAGAACAATTAATCAGTGGAACAACTTGCCTCCAGAAGTTGTGAATGCTCCAACACTGGAAGTTTTTAAGAAGAGATTGGGCAGCCATTTGTCTGAAATGGTGTAGGGTTTCCTGCCTAAGCGGGGGTTGGACTAGAAGACCTCCAAGGTCTCTTCCATCTCTTGTTATTTTATTCTATTCTTCCCAGTTTTCTGACTCGTACTAGAGCCCATCCTCAGGGAACTTCTCTCTAGCAGAGTGTGTTAAGTCAAGGCCTATCTGTATTTTATAAGGCCTCGAATTCTGAGATAAAGTTTCTAAATCAAGCCCAAGCAGGAGTGCTGCTTCATTCCGGCAGCTCCTTCCACACCATTAAAAAATGCTTCGAAATTAAAAGCGGGTCGGAAAACAAAACCTTTGTGTTAATGCTACTGAGGGAGGCAAACAGGCTGACGGCGTTTACCTGACAACTTTCTCTGCCAATTGTCACTCGATGCCTTCTCCTTTTACAATCCCAGCAGTTCAAGTCTTTGGTTCTTCAGAGCTAGACAAGGTTCAGCAACTCGAAATAGGAGGTTCTGCCTTTTCAAACAATATTTTCATTTAAATGCAGATTTTGACCTTCTTGCCTATGAAATATTAATACGTGGATAATAGATTGCACTTCTCTTACATAAGTGCGCTCCCTCTCTCTGCCTCTCTCACATACACACCGAGCTATTTGTCTAGAAAAAACAATTGATTCTTACGCTTCCGGGCTTTTATTCATGCATGTGTACATTCACCCAGATAATAGATTGTAAATAAAGAAGGACATCAACACCTCTCATCTCTTTCCAAACAAGTCACCGAGAAAAGACTAATGTGGTGCAAAATTAATTTTCAGTATTCCTAAATTAAGAGGCAGGCAGAAGATAAACCATGCTCGGTGTGGACTGAACATGAGGGCAGATTATCAAGAAGAGCAGGGAGAAGGGTGGGATCAGTGGTGGGTTTCAAAATTTTTTACTACTGGCTCTGTGGGTGTGGCTTGGTGGGCGTGGCAGCGGAAGGATACTGTAAAATCTCCATTCCCTCCCCACTCCAGGGGAAGGTTACTGCAAAATCCTCATTTCCTCCCAATCAGCTGGGACTTGGGAGGCAGAGAATAGATGGGGGTGGGGCCAGTCATAATTTTTACTACCGGTTCTCTGAAATACTCAAAATTTCTGCTACCGGTTCTCCAGAAATGGTTAGAACCTGCTGAAACCCACCTCTGGGTGGGATATATTGTTCTTTTCAACTTTTTCACAATTCAGACCATGGAGACTATTAAGGCTTTGGGACTACAGCTCCCATCATTCCTTTTAGTCCAACCCTCTGTTCAAGTAGGAGACCCTATACCCATGATAGCAACCCTACAGCATACATGCCGGAAGTAGCACACAGAGCCATCTCTCCAGGCACAAGAGTTGTCTCCCATTGCTCTTCCGGGTTCTGGCACGCCTTCCACCTGGTCTTCACACACGCAGGAGCGTCAGAAACTGGAAGAGCAGCCGCCTGGTGCACATGTGCATGCTGGGAAGATGATCTTCCAGTTTCTGGCGCACACATGTGCGCTCGCTAGCATGAGCACTAGAAACTGGAAGATCATCTTCCCGGCGCGCGCATGCACACCGGGCAGCTGCTCTGACGGCACATGCTTGCATGTGCCGTCAGAGCAGCTGCCCGGTGTGCATGCGCGCGCCGGGAAGATGATCCATGCATGCACATGCTTGCATGCACGGATCCCGTTTCGGCACTTGATGCTGCAAAGGTTCGCCAACACTGCCCTATACCGTTTCAGCAAATGGCTGTCCAGTTTTTTTCTTTAAAACCTCCAGTGTTAGAACACCCACAACTTCTAGAGCCGTGATGGCGAACCTATGGCACGTCTGCCAGAGGTGGCAAGCAGAGCCATCTCTGCTGGCACGTGCACCGTCACCCCAGGTCAGATCTCTGTGGCGTTTCTTTCGTGAGCTTCTGTTTCCCTGCCAATGACGAAACAGAAGCTCACGAAAGAAAAAGATCTTACCCCTTGCTGCGCTGCCGGTGTTGGGATGCCCTGCCTCCTGCCAGCCAGCTGGTCTTCGAGACTCTGCTGTGCATGCGTGCATGTCCATGCATGTGTGCATGTCTGTGCATGCACACACACTTTTCAGTTTGGGCATGCACGCATGTGCAGTTCGGGCACTCGGTGTCTAAAAAGTTTGCCATCACTGTTCTAGAATCTCAATGTCAGTGTTCCAATACTGACATAGAAGCAATGAGGAAAAAAGTTTGACATTTCACCTAGAAAAGCTTTCGGTGAATTCAGTCTCCTGGGAGATGTATGGGAGGGGTGACATTCCTGTGTGCTGAAGAGACAGATAAGAGAGAGTGATCTGGAAGACAGCCAATGGGGAGCAGTGAATGGGGAAGGAATAGGAGGGGTTTTGGATAGAGGGGCCAGTACTGTCTGCATGGTTGTCGGGCACGGCCGCATCGCTCAATAAAGAGAATATTTCCTAAAGTTTGATGCTTGGAAATTAACTTTATTTTGAGGATGAAACCGAAACTTTGACACTCAACTTGTTTGGGTTTTTTTTACATTGTGGCGACCAAAACTGGATGCAATCTACCAAGGAAACCACGTTCATATCATTGCTAAGAAAACTGTCCACCTAATCTCCGGGAGTTGAGTTTGATTTAAGAGCACCTTCATATTTTTAATACCAAGGAAAACAAAGAAGATACTGGCAACCAGAGGGATGTTAATCATTACTTAGAAAATAAAAAATAAACAGTAATAAAACATGAACTGTAGTTTTATTTGAAAATAAAAAAAAATCTTTATTTTTTTTTAAAAAAACATGAACAGTAGTAGCTAATGACTAAAGAGGAAAGTGAACTCAAAATGAACAGTGCAGCCTTATTCATTGTATTATTAAGCACATGCTCATTCATCATTCAACCACATGCTCATTGCACTGACGCAAGACAGCACTCTCTTGGTGATATCTTAAGAGAGTAAAAGAATTGAAGTGGAAATGGGCTGGTCCCATTATAGGAAGAAGAACTGATGCCAGGTGGACCAAGGCAGTCATAAAATGGATCCCACTTGATAAGAAGCATCCACAAAAGAGACCTAAAACAAGATGGATCATTAGCAAGTATTGAGGTCCCAATTGGCAAAAGAAAACTCAGGTTCTTATTTGTTGGAAACATGTGGAAAGAGGCCTTCATCCTGCAGTGGATAGACTATAGCTAAAACGATTATGATGATATATAGAGAGTGAGTCTAAAAGGGTGTAAAAGAAGGGTAGGGGCATTAGATGGGGGTAAGAGGGGCTAAAGGTTAGTATGTGGAAGATATTAATTGCATATTGGCAAAAAAAAATCACAACATAAAATACAAATTAGATGGACATGACCTTATAGATGACCCTCACTCTGTCAAGGACCTTGGAGTACTAATTTCTAAAGATCTACATGCCCGAGCCCACTGTAACAACATTGCCAAAAAGGCATTAAGAATTGTTAACCTAATCTTGCGTAGCTTCTTCTCTGGTAATATTGTATTACTAACTAGAGCATACAAAACATTTGCTAGACCAATTCTCGAATACAGCTCATCTGTCTTGAACCCACACTGCATATCAGACACTAATACAATTGAGAAAGTCCAGAGATATTTCACGAGAAGAGTCCTCTATTCCTCTAACCGCAATAAAACACCTTATGCCACCAGGCTTGAAATTTTGGGCTTAGACAATTTAGAACTATGCCAACTTCAGTCTGACCTAAGCGTAGTACATAAAATTATCTGCCACAATGTCCTACCTGTCAATGAATACTTCAGCTTCAACCACAACAATACACAAGCAAACAATAGATACAAACTCAAGGTAAACTGTTCCAAACTCGATTGCAGAAAATATACTTCAGTAACAGAGTGGTCAATGCCTGGAATGCACTACCTGACTCTGTGGTTTCTTCCCTAAACCCCCAAAACTTTAACCTTAGACTGTCTACTGTTGACCTCACCGCATTCCTAAGAGGTCCGTAAGGGTGTGCATAAGCGCACCAGTGTGCCTACCATCCCTGTCCTAATGTTCTTTTTACTCGTATCCTTTTCATGTATTCATAATCATGTTTATACTTATATCTGTTATCTTATACATGCTTGACAAATAAAATAAATAAATATATCAAATTACAGAGCTTTGTAGTAAGGCAAATTAGATGCTGATGAAGTGTACTTTATGGCAGGTTGTCTACTGTTTTGGAAGGAAGGAAGGAAGGAAGGAAGGAAGGAAGGAAGGAAGGAAGGAAGGAAGGAAGGAAGGAAGGAAGGAAGGAAGGAAGGAAGGAAGGAAATCATGTCTATTAGAAGCATCAGAGGAAAGAGCTAACAGATGTAAGTTTATCTACTTCGCTTTTGGCCTGCACCAATTCTAGGAACTTTATTAAAAGGCATAAACTTTTATGACTGCAGCTCACTTCCTTGGATGCCTAGATTGATTATAAGGTTTAAATTGGTATGAGGCAGGGAAGAGCGAAAAAGACAGGCTGGTGATACAGATGGGGTTATAGGCGGTTATATGCGAGACAAATTACAAGAACCTCCCAGTCTGCTGGCCAGGGAATTGTGAGAACTGAAGTCCACACCAGCTTAAAGCTGCCAGGGTTGAGAAATATGGTGGACCTAACAGTCATCGTTTTGAAAGAAATGGGATGTTAACTCCACTACTATATGACAGGCTGCTAACCTCACCTACACCAAAACGCCTTCAGGCCATCTCCAGAACATCTCCACAAGCAGAATGGACTTTAAACACATTATAATTATTAATTCCTTGATAACACAATTCTTAATTGATCACATATTTGCAATCTGTCTCTGCAGATTTCATCCACATAACCCACCAGTCTTCTCTTCTCTTTCCTCCCATCAAACCCCAATATAAACCCTACATCCGCCTAGCCGCTCTATTCATCTGACGCAGTGAGCTGCCACTCACAAAAGCTTTATGCCCTTTTAATAAAATCCGCCAGCCAGACAAAGTGTGGCCACATTCCTTCTGATTTTTTTCACCACCATAGACTCTCTCCTCCTAGAATGCCACCCATTTCTAGGGTTAGGCTGGTGTTTCTAAAGGATTCCCTGATCGTTTCCCTGTAGGGGTTAGAAGTCAAAGGGTAGCTCTGCCCCCTTGTGGACACCCTGTGAATGGGCACCATTTCAAAGCCAATGACAGAGAAATGGGAGGCCAGAAGGAATCGAGTTCACGATAGGGAGATGTTAGCAGCAGACTATTAACTGTTGAACTAATTCAGCAAGACCACAACTATGGTAAGGAAAAAGTTCCTGCTTGAGTTAAGCAGGTCACTCTTTTCTTTAATCCTATAAAACCCTTGAAAAGAGCATGAGGATTCAACATCCCTTCCATTCATTTTTTTTCCCATGGGAAAACGCTGTAGGCAGGAAGGGATGCTATATAGGTAGTCCTTGATTTATGAGCACAATTGGGACCAGAATTTCCAATGCGAAGCAAGGCAGTTGTTAAGTGAGACATGTCTGATTTAATACCTTCTTGGCCACATTTGTTAAGTACCGTATTTTTCAGAGTATAAGATACACCGGAGTATAAGACACACTGGAATATAAGACGCACTTACCTTTTTTGGTGAGGAAAAGAAGAAAAAGAAATCTCCCTCTGCCTCTGCCTTTGAGCAATTTTGCCTCGTTGCAGCAAACAGCAAACAGCCTGCTTTACTTTCATTTTCGTTTTCAGCATAGCTTGATTAGCACAAGGGGAAAAAAAAATCTGCTCCAGCAATTTACCTCTTTGCAGCAAGCAGCAGAGGCCCATGCAAAACAGCTGAGAGCAAATCAGCTGAGAGTCTGGAGGCCGATGGAATCAACTTGTGCTAATTAGGCTGTGCTGAAGCTGAAAGGAGCTGTTTTTCCTTTTTGTTTGTTTGCAAGGAGGAAACTGCTGCAAGGCAGAGGCCAAAGGGTGGGGGCTAATGGGTGGGCGGGGCTACATTTGTTGTATAAGACGCATCTAAATTTTCACCCCCTTTTACGGGGGGGGAAAGGTCCATCTTATACTCTCAAAAATATAGTAAATCACTTTTATTGTTAATTGAATCACATAATGGTTAAGAAGCTCCACAGCTGGGGCTTCCCTGCATCAGAGGCCCCACCAAGACTGATTTTGACTGAGACTGATTATGGATTATCTGATCGGGGTTCTGCTGGCTGGAGGTACACTTGGAATACTACGTCCAATTCTGGACACAATACAAAGCAGATGCCGAGGCCCTAGAAAGAATGCACAGAAGAGCAACAATGAAGATAAGGAAATGGAGCCATATGATGGATGGGTAAGAAAGCTAGCCAAGTTTAGCCTAATGAAGAGAAGAAGGCTCATGGGAGATACGATAGCAGGATTTCAATATTTGAAGGACTGCCACAGGGAAGAGGGTGTCGATTAATTTCCCCAAAGCACCTGAGGACAGGGCAAGAAGCAATGGGTGGAAGCTCCTCAGAGGGAGATTTAACCTGGAAATGTAACCTGTTAGGAAAAACTCCTAACGGTCAGTGGAACAGCTTGCTTCCCAGAGTTGTGGGTGCTCCTGTCAAGTTCAAAGCAAGCTTTTGCTGTCGCAACCATTATTGCTTCTCTGCTTGCAAACGAACCAGGGTGAGGGGAGATGGAATGTAGGCTCCAGACATCAAAAAGATGAGAGTGGGAGCCAAGGGCACTTCAAGAGGTGTTTGCCAAAGCCAAGGACTTTTTCTCATAACAATACAATGACATTCAATTGGACAATATGACCCGCACTAATACTTTAATTATGTGGGTTGGCACGGGAATTAGCTAGATCTGGTTTTGCCCTTATCAGTGCCGAAATGATATACTCAATAAAGTTTTGTACTTAGAGATTGGATTGTCTCAATCATGCCTGTTTTGGTTGGGTTCATCAGTCGGAATGTTGATAGCTCCAAATGGATAACCATTTGTCTAGGATGATATAAGGACTCCTGCCTTGAGCAGGGGATTGGATTAGAAGATTTCCAAGGTCCCATCCAGCCATATGATTCTAGCTACCTGACGGGGGCTGAAGATCAACTAAGCAGACATAGCAGCATAAGAGGATAAAATCTGCCTGCAGCCTCCATCTTGAGGCTGAGACCGGGGACAGTATTGTGGCCTGTCGGGTGTCGGCCCCTCCAGCAGTTGAATCAGATGAGGAGGAGCAGGAGGTGTGGGAATCAGGGTCAGCATCAGAGCAACCTGAGATGGGGAAGAGGGACTGGAACTGGCAGAGAGAGAGAGACAGAGGTGGAGCCTGGCCATCCGTCAGCCCTCAGATGGAGGGTCAACAGCCCGCAGGTCTGGAGGTGGTTGATGAAGAAGAAGAGGAACAGCTGGATCCAGTGTCTGACGCGCAAATGCGCAGAAGGCAGAAGAGAGGAGAGCAGTGGAAATCCATGGGCCGATCCTTGGGAAGGAAGAGCCACCACTGTTAGTGAGGCTCCACTCTCTAGCTCTGGGGATAAAAGGCAGGGGGCGGAGATGAATAGACGTGTCAGACAACTATTAATCTTCTGGCTCGATTGACTTGTTAACCTGTGAGAGAAACCTTTTGCCGGGGCTGCCAGCATTCCTAATAAAGAGCCTCAGATAACTCAACAGGCAAAATAGCCTGTTATTAACATTCAGCTGTCTGCAATTATTGCAAGTTCGAGGCTCAAGGTTGACTCAGCTTTCCATCCTTTCTAAGGTAGATAAATTGAGGACCCAGTTTGTGGAGGCAATAAGCTGACTTTGTATAAAAAAAAATATAAAAGTATGAAGGCTATTGCTTAACGCATTGTAAGCCGCCCTGAGTCTCCGGAGAAGGGCGGCATATAAATCTATTTTTTTTAAAAAAAGGAATTTTTTGAGTTCATGTCAGAGGGTTTGTCATGTCTGGGGAGCTGAGTCAGAACAGACAGGATGAAAGTTGGTCAGCTCAGACTAGGACAGTAAAGTGCCATCAGGAAGGCAGCAGACTCAGATGTCTGGGCGAATAGCAGTAGGAATGGGGCTAAATCCTGCAGCTGCCACTTAACTAGTGATGAGGATCAACCACCATCACTGGTGTCTCCATTGTCTTCTCCGCAGGACTCAAGACTGGACTTTGCTTGACAGCTGGAATGCTGGGAAAGGCCTGAGAAAACATCGCTCTGGATTCAGTCTGTGAATCGTTTGGGACTCACACACATCATCTGTCGGTTTGTCACGACGTTGGACTCAAAAGCTCTGTGGCCTTTCAAATTTCGGATTGGTTTCACAGGCCCACACAACCTGAACCTGACAGCTGAGAAATACCACCAGGGTGACAACCGAAACTCTCCATTCCGTTTCTTCCTCACCTGCTTCCTGTATTATCAGCTACCCTCCGGAGATGTCCACCAGCTGAACGTTTGCTGTTCCCCAGGGTGGATGACAAGGCAACAGCATGTCTGCACAAAACAGCAGAGCTCTCTCCCTTGCTCTCCGTTGAAAACTCAACTCCCTGCAGGGATGAAGGCCAAGCTTTTGACACAAATCCATACCTGAGTGGCAAAAGGCATTGCTGTCTTTGCAAAATAACTCCCTGTGTGATAACAGAAAGTGCTCTGGAAACTGACAGCTGAGATCTCTTCCTTCCTTGTTAGGGCAAAGAAAAATGGCTTCGACCATGTAAAGAGCAGCAAAACTGACCAGGAAGACACAGCCAAGTCAAGAGTTGCTCAGAAAAAGAATCCTACCAGATTATCTTTGAATAGCTATCACCATTTGTTGTTATATGAATGCTCTTCTCCCCTTTCCTTGGTGTAAGTTTAGGACCTCAGCTCCACAAAGGACACAAGGTTGCTGATATTGCTATTTCTTGGGTGGAAAATGCATTAAAAGGAAATTGAGAATTGAGACACCTGATGATCTCTACTCTCAGTTACCATAAGGTGATACAGTAGGGCCTGCAACTGCAAGATAGCAATAGCACTTATATACAGCTTCATAGTGCTTTTACCGCCCTCTCTAAGCAATTTACAGAGTCAGCGTGTTGCCCTTAACAGCAATCTGGGTCCTCATTTTACCCACCTCGGAAGAATAGAAGGCGAGTTAACCTTGAGCTGATCAGGATCAAACTCCTGGCACTCAGCAGAATTAGCCTACAACACTAGATTCTAACCAATGTGCCACCATGACTCTACAGATGCTTCTCATTCTTTGAAGGAAAGAAAATAGTCTGACATTTCTTAATCTCTTCCAGTTGCAGAGATACAAAGGAAGTCTAAAGCAAGTGTCATTGCTCCCCATCTAATGTTCTTTAGGTAAATTAACATACAAAATACAAATACAAAATAACAGAGTTGGAAGGTACCTTGGAGGTCTTCTACCCTGTTTCCCCTAAAATAAGACATCCCCTGATAATAAGCCCAATCGGGCTTTTGAGCTCATGCACTAAAATAAGCTCTCCCTGAAAATATTTAAACACATGCAGAGCCGGTCCTTGCCATTTCCTCTGGTTTCCTCCATGCACCCCAAAATAATAATGTCAGAGTGGCAATCAGCCCCATTACCTTGCATGGGGTAATTGCCCTCAATTTGAGTTGGATCGTGACTTTCTCCTTCTGTATACTTGATCAATAAACTGAAGAATATTTTCTAATCAAACTCATATTTATTGTAAAGAAAATAAAAAATCTTACTAATCTAAAATAATTACATGTTGGGAAAGAATCCCAGCCTGGGACCTTCCCTGGCTGGAGAACAAAGGAAAGTTTTTTTAGAAGAAGAGAAAAGAATGTGGACGTGCGCAGTAGATACTGATATGAAACTTGGCAAGCTACGGTAAGTCTGACAGTCCAGAAATTAAAGCTCTGCTGGTAAATACAAAAACGCAGTGACAAATAAGACCTCCCCGAAAATAAGGACAAGCGCTTATTTCAGGGTTCAAAAAAATATAAGACAGGGTTTTATTTGGGGGGAAAACATGGTAGTCCGACACCCTTCTCAAGCAGGAGACCCTATACCAGGGATAGCGAAACTTTTTGGCAACGAGTGCCCAAACCAGAACTTGTGTGCACGTGTGTGCATGTGCTCACGCCAGAGTGCTAGAAACCCAAAGACCAGCTGGCCAGTGCACACATGCCTGTTTTTTTGACCATTTTGGGGGCCATTTTCAGGGTGTATTTTGGGCGTTTTTCAGGCAGTTTTTCAGGCCATTTTTCGGGCCATTTTTCAGGACATTTTTGGGGACATTTTCAGGACATTTTAGGGCCATTTTTCCGGGCTGCTTTCTGGCATTCTGGCACCCACGAAGACCAGCTGACCAGCACTTATGTGCAACCCGGAAACCAGAAGAGCAGCTGGCAATGGCACATGTGCCCACAGATAGGGCTTTGTGTGCCACCTCTGGCACGCGTGCCATAGGTTCGCCATCATGGCCCTATACCATTCTGGACAAAAGGTTGTCCAATCCCTTCTTAAAAACACCAGTGATGGAGTACCTGCCACTTCTGGGGATAAGCCGTTCCACTGATACATTTCACTGTCAGGAAATTTCTCCTTAGTTCTAGATTGGATCTCTCTTTAATGATCCTCCACCTGTTACTTCTGGCCCTGCCCTCAGCTGTTTTGGAGAATAGGTTAACCTCTTCTTCTCTCAACATTCCCTCAAATATTGGAAGACTGCTATCACGTCATCCCAATCCTTCTCTTTGGTAGACTAGACGTATCCAGTTCTTACAAGAAGTGCAGTCTGTATGTTTGGGCATGCAGTCTTACTTTTTATCAATTCTTCTTCCGCTATCTACAATCATGGTGAAAATGCTGTAAAGGTTTTCGCTGGGTGATCCCCCCACCATGGTATCAAACATGAATTAACTTTGTACCTCCTGAAATGCTGCAGTTCCAACATGAGTCATTGGACAGGGAGATGGGCGGCTTATAAATTTAATAAAAGAAATAAGGTAGTCTTTGATGAGACACCATAATGGAGCCCACCCGTTACTGTTGCAAGTTGTGATGGTTGAAAAGCTATTTGTCACATGATGGAGCTGTTTTTACAACCTCTTTTGCAGCAGTCACTAAGTGAATTAATAGTCATTAAATGGTTGTTAGCCAAACAACCTGCTGGATAGCTCATCAGACTAATGCATTGTAATTAACTCCAACTGTCTGCAATTAGTAAGTTTGAATCTCACCAGGCTCAAGGTTGACTCAGCCTTCCATCCTTTCTAAGGTAGGTAAATTGAGGACCCAGTTTGTGGGGGCAATAAGCTGACTTTATATAAATATACAAAAGTATGAAGGCTATTGCTTAATGCATTGTAAGCCGCCCCGAGTCTCCGGAGAAGGGCGGTATATAAATCAAATTAAAAACAAAAACAAAAAACACCACAGTCGTTTAGCAAACCCATGGTTCTCTATGGAGCGGTTTGGCTGAAAACTGGAAGGAAATACCAATTTTCAGCCAAAACCTTATAAATCATGACCATAGGATACTGCAAATGTGGGCTGGTTGCCAAGTGCCTGAAACATAGTCACCTGAAGAGGGGGGGCAGCTGTCAGAACTTTGCAACAGGATCATAAGTACATTTGGGACAGTAGTGGGTTTCAAAAGTTTTTAATACCAGTTCTGTGGGCGTAGTGTGGCAGACATGGCATGGCTTGGTGGGTGTGGCAGGGGAAGGATACTGTAAAATCTCCATTCCCACTCCACTCCAGGGGAAGGTTACTGCAAAATCCCCATTTCCTCCCTATTAGCTGGGACTCGGGAGGCAGAGAATGGATGGGGGCAAAGCCAGTCAGAGGTGATATTTACCGGTTCTCCGAACTACTCAAAATTTCCACTACCGGTTCTCCAGAACTGGTCAGAATCTGCTGAAACCCACCTCTGATTTTGAGCTGGTGCTTCATAAGCAATTGGCAGTAAGTTGAGAATGGGCGTTGAACTTACCTGATACGCCCTTTCTCGATGCTGCTGTCACGGCAGTCATACATGGGTGCGATATCGGTGATGACCAATGGGGACCGGGTCTACTGGAAATAAAACTCCGCCCACTTCCTGCTTGGCTCCAGTTTTGAGGCGAAGGTATCCAGCAGATAAGGCGTGTCTATAGAGATAAAATAAAGAAGTGAAGTGACCAACCCTCCTCCCTATCCCATCGTCAGACCGACCAGGGTGGGGATGACTGCCGTGACAGCAGCATCGAGAAAGGGCGTATCAGGTAAGTCCAACGCCCATTCTCCAATTGGCTGTCACGGCAGTCATACATGGGACATACCAAAGCTGAATGTCCGAGAGGGAGGGATCTGGTCGAATGCGCTGAAGAACTCTCCTGCCGAAGGCAGCATCAGCGGAAGCGTACGTGTCCAATCGATAGTGCCGGATGAAAGGCATCACAGACGTCCAGGTAGCCGCCCGACACACCTCTTCTAGTGGAGCTTGAGTGGCCCACGCCGCTGATGTAGCTGCACTCCTGGTAGAGTGTGCCGTGATGCGCCGGGGAACCGGAAGGGATTGTGTTTCGTAAGCTGTGGCAATAGTGGCCCGGATCCAACGGCCAACAGTAGTAGCTGTGATGCGAGCCCCCATGGAAGCGGGTTGGAAGGAGATGAAGAGAGCTTGATGTCCTAGCCAAGTAAATCTTTAAGGCTCTGCGGACATCAAGGGAATGCCAAACCTTCTCCAATTGATGACGAGGGGAGGGGCAGAAATTTGGAAGTACGAGTTCCTGAGCTCTGTGGAAAATTGAATTGATCTTTGGGAGGAAGGCCGGATCCAGACGGAGAACAACTCTGTCCTTGTGAAAGATGCAAAGATCAGAGCGTACAGAAAGAGCAGCCAACTCCGATATACTCCTAGCCGAGGTAATGGCTACGAGGAAGGAGACCTTGAATGAGAGGAATTTCAGGTTGATATCTCTGAGAGGTTCGAAGGGAGGCTTGGTAAGCGCTGAAAGAACCTTGTTGAGATCCCAGGTGGGAAATCTGTGAACGACGGGAGGGCGCAGATTTGTTGCCCCCTTCAAGAAGGTCCTGATCAAGGGATCCTTTGAGAGGGGAGCTCCTGAGGAGTTGGAAAGGATCGAAGAAAGTGCCGCAACCTGACGTCGCAAGGTATTTGGGGCGAGGCCCGAGGCAAACCCCTCCTGTAGAAAATCCACGAGTTGAACCACTGAAATTGAAGAAGGGTCTAACTTGTGCCTGTTACACCATCTAAGGAAAGCCTTCCAGGTTGAATCATAAATTCTCGTAGTAGATGCACAGCGAGCTGCTAGAATGATGGGAATAGCAGCCGATGAAACGTGGGACCTGATCAACAAGCGCCGCTCAACCTCCAGGCAGTCAGGCGAAAGGATTGAGGATCTGGATGGATTAGGTCCCCTTGCTTCAGCACGATCTGGCTGTCCGGAATTTGCCATGGCAGGGCCACTGACAGGGAGACGAGATCTGCAAACCAAGGTCTGCGGGGCCAAAAGGGGGCGAGAAGAATGATCTCCGCCTTCTCGTGGAGTAGCTTGCGAACCACCCTGGCGATCAGAGGAAGAGGAGGGAAGGCATACAGCAGGGTGCTCTGGGGCCAGGGACTCCGCAGGGCATCCACTGCTTCTGCCCCGGGGGACGGAAAGCGGGTGAAGAAGCGAGAAAGAAGATGGTTGGAGTGGGAGGCGAAGAGGTCCACTTCCGGCATGCCCAATCGAGAAGTCACTTGATGGAAGAGAGGAAGGGGCAGACTCCATTCCGTGTGATCCACGGTGGACCGACTGAGGGCATCGGCCTGGCTGTTGTCCTTCCTGGCGATGTAATCTGCGCGTATGGACAGCAGATGTTTCTCCGCCCAGAGATCGAGACGTAGCGATTCCTTCATCAGCAGGCGAGATCGGGTTCCCCCCAACCTGTTGATATGGGCCTTCGTGGAGATATTGTCCGTGAGGACTAAAACATCCCGACCTTGAACCTGGTGCTCGAATTCTAGGAGGGCCAGGTAGACGGCCCGCAGTTCGAGCACATTGATGCTGAGGGACTGTTCTTGAGGGGACCAAAGGCCCTGAGCCATGAGGGTTCCCAGATGGGCTCCCCAGCCCAGGAGGCTGGCATCGGTGGTGATGACGACTCTCTGGGGCTCTAGGAACCGGCTGCCCCTGGACACAGCCCGAGACGTCCACCAGAGGAGGGAGTTGACTACTGCCGAGGGAAGTTGGATTCTTCGAGAGCTGGGCGCAGAGGCATTTCGTTGGAAAGGAAGGAGGAGCCATTGAAGGTCTCTGCTGTGGAGGCGAGACCAGGGAACGATCCTATAAGTTGAGACCATCTTACCGAGCAAGGTGGAAAGGTCGGAAAGGGAAGCGGATCTGTGGCGCCTAATGTGACCAGCTAGGGAGGCCATGCTGACCTGTCGTTCTGGGGAGAGGGAAACCTCTGCCTTAGAAGAGTCAATCAGGGCGCCTAGGTGCAGGAGCCGAGTAGACGGCAACAGATGGCTCTTGGCCCAATTAATGGAGAAGCCATGGTGTTGTAAAATTTGGATCACCGAATTTAGGTCCTTAACTCCCTGGTCGCGAGACCTGGAGAGAAGAAGGATATCATCTAAATAATATAGGGCTCTAATGGGGATGGAGCTAACGTGCGCCATAAGGGCAGCCATAATTTTAGTGAAAACCCTAGGGGCTGAAGACAGCCCAAAGGGAAGAGCCGTGTATTGAAAATGCTTCCCATTATGGCAAAATCGAAGAAATTTGCGATGATCTGGCCGAATTGGAATGTGGAGATAGGCTTCGGTTAGGTCAATTGATGCCATAAAGTCGCACTGCCTAATGCAGAGAAGTATGGTCTGGAGGGATTGCATCTTAAACCGACGATAGGTGATGTGCCGGTTTAAGGATTTGAGGTCTAAGATAGCCCTCCAGCCCCCCGAAGCCTTAGGTACCAGGAACAGGCGGGAGTAAAAGCCTGAACCCCTCTGGTTAGAAGGGACGGGTTGGATAGCCCGGATATCGAGCAAATGTTGAATGGCCAAATTAAGCTGATCACGTTTAAGCGGATCACGGGAAACAGGGCAAGGCAGGAAAAACTCAGGAGGAGGGGATTGAAATTCTAAGGCAAGACCGAAACGAATGGTGGATTTGACCCAGGCATCAGAAACAGTGGCATCCCAGTGGTTAGCAAAGTGGGATAACCTACCCCCAATAGCTGAATCTGCGATAGGGTTAGCGGGACCGCCTGAAGGGACGGCCCCTACCGCCTCGAAAGGGCCGTTTAGACCCAAAACGAGGCCCTTGCCTAACCTGAGTTTCCTGGGCAGAAGAACCTCTGGAAGAGAAGGATCGTTGAGCTCTGTGAGGTAGAAAGGAGTTGTCTGAACTTCGAAGGGAGGTTGGACGAAAGAAGGACTGGGACCTGTTGTCTGGCTGACGATAAAGAGGAGGCAGGACCTTGCGGTGATCTCTAGTCTCGATCAGGAGCGGGTCTAGCTGGGCTCCGAAAAGCTTGTCTCCTGCGAACGGTGAAGAAGCGAGACGCCATTTATTTCGGATATCCGCCTGCCAATTGTGTAGCCAAAGAAGCCTCCTGGATGTGATGGAAGTTCCGATGGCCTTGGCTGAGAAGCGAGCAGCATTCAAAGTAGCGTCTGCCGAGAATTCTACAGCGGCCAGGATCTTGGTCAGGTCTTGGTGCGATCGTTGATCCGAAGGAGGCAGACGAGCCTGGAGCTGACGCAACCAGAGAATGGTAGCCCTATTGAAAAAAGAAGCAGCCGATGAAGCCTGAACAGACCAGGCTGATGCTTGGTGCCCCTTAATCAATGTTCTCTCGGCTTTCTTTTCTTCTGGGCGCAGACACTCTTCAGCAGGACCTGTAAGAGGAGAGGAAGAAGACAAAGCCAGGACTGGAGCGTCAACGGAAGGGACCTGGAGAAGATGGGCGAAATCAGGAGCCATGTTGTAGAATCTCTTGTCCAAATTATTAGGTACCGGTCCTGAGCTTGGGAAGGACCACTGGCGGGTAAGAACATCAGAAAACAGTTTGGGGGCAGGGACCACCTCTTTTTGGACAGTGGGTTCCTGAAACAAGGAAGCAGTAGGATCTGAAGATGTAGCTGCAGCATCAGAGGAAGAAGAGGATAAACCCAGGCGGGTTACTGTCTGAGCTTTAAAGAGCAGAGAGCGGAACATGTGAGGCTTAAATAAGCCAATAAAGGCTGGTTGGTCAGGCTCCAGACCCTCGTCCTCAGAAAGGTCGTGATCTACTATAATTTCCCCTTCAGAAAGGGAATCCTGGCTAGCAGAGTCCCCCGCCTCGCAAACATCAACGGGATCTTCCAGATCCTCCTGACAGGAAGAAGCAGCCTGTTGGTGATGGGCACATGAGTGTGCAGAAACGTGAGGAGAAGGTCTTTGTTGAAGGCCTTGGGCGATACCCTGAGAAATAGCCTGTGAGATTAGAGCAGATAAGGCTGGAGGAATATTAGCTAAAGAAAAAGGCATCTGATCCCCAGATTGTCCATCAGATTCCTGAGACTCCGGATGGTCAGGCTGGGAAACACTGGGGTCCCCAGAGGCCACTGGAAACACAGAAGCAACCTCAATTTCTGGAGAAACCTCCTCAGTTGTAGATCTATCTGGGGATAAGGCAGGATTAGGCCTAGCTTTAGCAGAGGAGGTAGAAGCAGCCTGAGAAGGAGCTGCATGGCTGGAGGTGGGTTGCTGGGAGGAGGAGGATTGGGCCTTTGAAAAGGTCTTCTCTAAGGCATTGTGGCGCCGTTGTTCCTCCCTAGTTGTTTTTGGGGCTATGGGGCGATCTGAGGAAGGTGTGGCTACAGCCCTTGATTTGGAAGCTCTACCCCTGGAGGCCCCCTCTGCAGAGCCCTCTTCCCTAGGGCGTTTGGCCTTGGATTGGGCCTGGCGGGAAGATCTGGTCTTTGAAGAATCCGCCATTTAAAATTTCCACGTGGAGGAGGAAGGCCTCCGATTCACCCCGCCAATCGATTAAGGCCTCGAATACAGCCCCCGATACTTGCGCTTGATGTTTCCAGGCGCTCCTCGTCACGAGGGGTGTTCTGCTGGGCCGCTAACCCGAAGGCTGCCTCGCGGCCTGAGGAGCGGCGAGCGGGAGATTGGGGAAGCACGGGCCAACCCACGCAGCGATCCTCCGCCGCCGAAACAAGCCGCAAGCAGAAGGAAGAAACCGCCGCTAGCCTCGAGGGCGAACGTCCGGGCGGCGAGGCTAGGGGCGAGGAAGCGGTAAACACGTCCGCCGGCCAGAGCCCTGGGCGGGAACAGCGGGCGAGCGCGGCTGAGCGAACTCGAGCTCGCGCCAGAAGTACTGCCGGCCGGCAGGCAAACCGCCCGAAATCGTCGCTTTTTTTTTTTTTTTTTTAAGGAGAGAGAAATCAAGTCAAAAACGTTCCGAGGCCGAAGCCGTAATTTTTAGGAATCAGAAGAGCAAACTATAGACACGACTGGTCCTATGGCAGACCGAGTCGAAAAACTGGAGCCAAGCAGGAAGTGGGCGGAGTTTTATTTCCAGTAGACCCGGTCCCCATTGGTCATCACCGATATCGCACCCATGTATGACTGCCGTGACAGCCAATTGGAGAATTATCTGTAGCAGAATGCAATCGGTCATCAAAAGATGTCTCCACAAAAGTTAACTATTGCTTGAATCAACTCCCCATTACCTAAAGTTAAACTTTCTATCTCTTCCTCCTCCCCCTCAACATTCCAAAGATTTGAGGAATCAGCAGAACAATAGCTGTTAAAATGACAGCAACACCAAGTCCAAACCAACTTCACATCTGGGGCAGGGAGACAGGTTTCTGTGTCGAAAGGTTGGTGGGTCTATTTTGGAAATGGCTAGCTTTCTCCTTTGAAGTCTCAGTCAACCTATGACTTAGGTCCTTGATGGCGAACCTATGGCACGTGTACCACAGGTGGCACGTGTAGCCATATTGGTGGGCACACGAGTGTTGCCCTAGTGCAGCTTCAGCGCGCATGTGCGCACCAGCCAACTGATTTTCAGGCCTTCCGGTCCCACCAGAACTCGGAAAACTGGCTGTTTCCGGTCTCTGGAGGGCCTCCTGGGGGATGGGGAAGGCTGTTTTTGCCCTCACCAGGCTCCTAGAAAGCCTCTGGAGCCTGGGAAGGGCGAAAAATGGGCGTACTGGGCCCACCATGCCATCACGTGCCAAAAGCAGGGGGAAGTGTGTGTGGGGGTCACGTGTGCATGCGTGGGAGGGCGGGGCACTTTTTTAAAAAAATTAGATTTATATGCCGCTCTTCTCTGGAGACTCAGGGCAGCTTACAATGTGTTAAGCATTGAATAATGGATGCGGGCACCCGCACTCGCGACCCCTGCTTTTGGCACATGACGGCAAAAAGGTTAGCCATCACTGACTTAGGTCTTCAAGGTAAGTTCAGAAGTTGTGCGTGCTCTACCACTGGAGGTTTTAAAGAACACCCATTTGTCCAGAATGGTATAGAGCAGGAAATCTGGCCTGCAGGGCTATCCTGGAAACAGAGAAGGACCAGCCCGCAGTGCCTCTGCCAGCGAAAACGGAGCTCAGGAGGACCACACATGCCCTTCCATGTTCCGTTTTTAGCTGCGATGACCTCCTGCAGCCTTCTGGCAGCGAAAACGGAGCTCGGGGAGGCCATCGCAGCCGAAAATGGAGCCACATGCAGCCTCCCCGGGCTCCATTTTCACTGGCAGAGGGATGCAGCCAAAAACAGAGCCTCGATGAGCGACGTCGAGCTGGTCATGCCCCCCTGACCACACCCATCCCAGCCATGCCCCCCCCCCAGCCCACCGACATCAAACACAATCCTGATGCGTCCTTCAATGAAATTGAGTTTGACACCGATGGTATAGAGTCCCTTGTGCACTGGGGTGGGGAGGTTGGACTAGAAGATCTCCAAAGTCCCTTCCAACTCTGTTATTCTGTTAGCACAAATTTTGGAGAGACTACCGGATGAGACAGGGAAGAGACAGGAAAGTCTTCAATTTTATATCCTTTTTTTTTTGCCTAAGACTGGCTAGGTGGCAGCACATACCAGCTTTGACCGGTTTCAGAAAGCTAAGTGAAGTCAGATCTGTTTAAAACCTGGGTGAGAGACCACAGAAACATTTCACCGTTGGTTGATTGATTGGCTTGTTTGTTTGTTTCTTTGAAGCATTTATCCCATCTAAAACTCCCAAAGCTGGAGAAAAAAGGCAAT
The DNA here is from genome assembly GCA_030761175.1 of Masticophis lateralis. Classification (NCBI taxonomy): domain Eukaryota; kingdom Metazoa; phylum Chordata; class Lepidosauria; order Squamata; family Colubridae; genus Masticophis; species Masticophis lateralis. The sequence goes on from JAUDYJ010000001.1 coordinate 15,433,142, forward strand.
GGCATCCTCAGACAGACATGAAAAGCACAGATGCGGTCAAGATTTTTGGAAGCAACTGGGGATCTGTAATTTAGAACAAAAGACGGTAAGGAAAAATACAATAGAATTAAATAAGATCACGTGTAGTACAACAATAAAGCGAAGTGTTTCTCCCTCTTTCACAATAATGGAACATAAGACTAGCCATTAAAGTAGAATACACAAAGATTTGAGGCTTACAGAAAGAAATATTTTTCCTTGCCAAGAGAAATGATCCAGATGTGCCCATGAAGTTCAAAGAGAAGTCTCAAAGTGAACTTAACAGTTCTCACCTTCATTTTCTCTCTCCTTTCCTCCCTCCCTTGCTCATTCTGAAGGTTCCTTTTACACTGCAGACTCTCCAAAATTTATCCTCATAAAACAAGCCGGAGAAAATCTGATCCAAAGTTGCCAAGTAGAGCTTCCATGTCCAAGCAAGCATTTCTGCAGGTGAAATCTACACTCCCTCAGCTGTAGACCCTCCCTGGCTCTTACTACAGGTCTATGACAAGCTCACCACAGCCAACTCTCCATGGCCAATTCACTATGGCCACCTCACCACAGGCCAACTTGCTGCGGGACAAGAATTACACTAATATCGAAGAAAAGGTGGAATAGAATCATTTAAGAAAGGATGCCATAGAAGAGAGAACATGAAATGTGAATGACAAAAATTAAAATAACTTTTAATTATTTAAAATCATTAAAATGAATTGTTGAATTGTCCCACAGTGAGTTATCCCATGGCAAGTTGGCCATGGTGAATTGGCTGAAGCGAGTTGTCCCATTCCACCTACTACTTCCCATTCTCTGCACAGACAGACCGGGAGCAAATAATAGCAAAACTGAGTATCTTTCCATTGGTATGAAAGAAATACATTCTCAGCTTTTTAAAAAGCTTGGCACTCCAAAAGAAACTGAATTAATAACACATTTATTAATAGGTGCAACATATCTGATAGCTCAGCAAGGGAAACTGAAAGATTGATTGTCAATAAATGTTTGGGGGGAAAGTACTGAAGCGTGATTAATAGTTTATATCCTAGCAGATTTTGAGAAGGCAGAGTAAAAGTCATAATGAAAGAATGGATGGATATATTTCTCCAATACTGATTGGATTTTGATTAAAATGATGTTACGAGCAGGAAGGTGAAGTGGGGAATAATATTTATTTCTTAGCAAGGTGATGATTTTAAATTCTGGGAGGGCACGTATCCCGATAAATAATTATAGATATGGTCCTTACTTGTAAATTAAATCACACATAATAAGGAATGAGGCAGAACAAGACTTATTTATGTGACCCAACGATAACTCGTGTTTCCTTTTTTATTGGCAAGAAACACATCTTGGAGCCATCCAATATTTTGAAAAACGACGACTCCCACTTAAAAATAAAATGTGCTTCCATCTAATTTATTTGCCTTCCTAACTCCATCTGCGTCTTTGTTTGCTCCTGGCTCAAAAGACCTTCGATCCTAACATCTGGCCAAAAATGTCATCTCTTCTTTGAACAGACTCAACCAACAGTCCATATTCGCTTCTCTCCGGAGTTTGTCTCTCCGGAGAGATGGCCTCTCGGCTAGACAGACGGCATGCTTAGCTCCTTGGAGACAAAGGGGAAATTGGCCAAGCGTTCTACCTCTATCTGGGTTATGGCAGGTTTGTCCATGAAACAAATCTCTTAATTTTCCACTGCTGTCTTGTTTCAGGGTTCCCTAGCAAAGATATTTCCAGGAAAAGCAAGGAAAAACAGATGACAGAAAGGAAGGATAGTGTTGGAAGAAATATCCTTCTGGGTTCAGTTCCAAGTGGGGGAAAAGACATTGGATTCATGGAAGTTGCTTGGAAAGAAGCTTTATTGATGAACAGGATCACATGCCTTGGAGATTTTGGGTGAAAAAAAGGGCAGAGATGCTGAGAGTGCCTGGGTTTTATATCCTCTGTTGGGCTTTGAATTTGAGCTTGTGTTCTGATTGGTTGTCAGACTCCCATGGGGCCATATAGGTTGTCTTGAGTCCCAAGCTTGATTGAGTCTTGCTGGGTGATGCAATCTCCCCAGGTGCCATGTGGTGAGTTCTGTTGCTAGATGGGTAGAGGGTTAATCCTATCTTTATTGGGACTTGGGTGAGGGCATTTACCTATGAATAGACCTAGCTATCTCTTTATCTCTTTAGTGCAGACATCTGCTGTGGGTTATTGAGGAGGGTGGGGCTATTAAGAGTGCTTCCTGCCTAAAAACATGTTTCTCCATTTCTCATCCAGGGAAATATAATATTCTGCCTTTTTAATATTTCCTAGAATATTTCATTTTTCTAGGAGGGGTGGGTGCTAACTTCCTACAATAGAATAGCAGTAAACCTGGATGTTGAAATTAACAAGTTTTTTGGGTTTTTTTAAACTCCCTTACCAAGCTAAGAAAGCAAGTTTCATGCTTTCTCTTCTGTGGGGATATCTTTTGAGGATTGGTAGAAACAAGGATATGACAAGTTTTACAGTTCTTCCTGTTGTTATTGTTAGTTGTGAAGTCGTGTCCAACCTATCACGACCCCATGGACAATGTTCCTCCAGGCCTTCCTGTCCTCTACCATCTCCCGGAGACAATTTAAGCTTAGACCAACTGCTTCAGTGACTCCATCCAGCCACCTCATTCTCTGTTGTCCTGTTCTTCTTTTGACCTCAATCTTTCCCAGCATTAGGCTCTTCTCCAGGGTGTCCTTCCTTCTCATTAGGTGGCCAAAGTATTTGAGTTTCATCTTCAGAATCTGGCCTCCTAAAGAGCAGTCAGGGTTGATCTCCTATAGGATTGACGTTCTTCCTGTAACTTTTCTCAAATTCACCCAGTCAAGGGGAGGGGATACAATTATTTATTCATTAGATTTCTATGTATATATGCTCAGCAAGTATTACAGGCCCAATTGGCAAAAGAAAGTTCAGGATCGTATTGGTTGGAAACATGCAGAAGAGGCCTTCATCCTGCAGTGAATGAAGGTAAAGGTAAAGGTTCCCCTCGCACATACATGCTAGTCATTCCCGACTCTAGGGGGCGGTGCTCATCTCCGTTTCAAAGAGCCAGTGCTGTCCGAAGACGTCTCAATGGTCATTTTTATTTATTTATTTATTTTATTTTGATTTATATGCCGCCCTTCTCCGGAGACTCAGGGCGGCTTATAAGGCATTAAGCAATAGCCTTCATACTTTTGTATATTTTATACAAAGTCATCTTATTGCCCCCACAAACCGGGTCCTCATTTTACCTAACTTTAGTCATGTGGCCGGCATGACTAAATGCCAAACATGCATGGAACGCTGTTACCTTCCCACCAAAGATGGTCCCTATTTTTCTACTTGCATTTCTTACGTGCTTTCAAACTGCTAGGTTGGCAGAAGCTGGGACAAATAACGGGAGCTCACCCCATTACGCGGCATTAGGGATTCGAACTGCTGAACTGCCGACCTTTCGATCGACAAGCTCAGCATCTTAGCCACTGAGCCACCACGTCCCTGCAGTAGATAGACAATGGCTAAAATGATAATGATGTGCGTGTGTATGTTGGTATATACATAATCTTGGTAATAGCAAATCTGGAATACTGCATCCAGATTTGGTCACCACATTAGAAAGAAGATGTTGAGGCTTTGCATAAAGTGCAAAGAAGAGCAACTCAGATGATTAAAGACGTAGTGACTAAAACATATGAAGAACAGTTGCAGGATTTGGGTTTGGCTACTCTAGAGAAAAGAAGGACTAGGGGTGACATAATAGCAGGATCCCAGTATTTGAGAGGCTGCCACAAAGAAGAGGAGGGTCAATTTATTTTCCAAAGCACCAGAGGGCAGGACAAGAAATGAAGGATGGAAACTAATCAAGGAGAGAACCAACCTGGAATTAAGGAGAAACTTCCTAATAGTGAGGACAATGAACCAGAGGAACAGCTTGCCTTCAGAAGTTGTAGGTGCTTCATCACTGGGGATTTTTAAAAAGAGACTTGTCTGAAATGGTATAGGGCAGTGATGGCTAACCTTTTTGCCATCATGTGCCAAAAGCGGGGGAAGTGAGGGGTGGTCGCGTGCATGCCCGCATCCATAATTCTATGCGCCCTGCCCCCCATGCATTAGCATTTGACCCCCCCCCCCCGTGCTCCCACTGCTTTTGGCATGTGATGGCCCGGTGGATCCGGTAGGCCTGTTTCTTACCCTCCCCAGGCTCCAGAGGCTTTCTAGGAGCCTGGGGAGAGCAAAAACAGCCTTCCCCACCCCCCCGGAGGCCCTCCAGAGGCTGGAAACAGCCCATTTGCTGACTTCCGGTGGGCCCAGAAGGCCCGAAAATCAACTGGCCAGCTTGCCCATGCATGCTGGAGCTGAGCTAAGGCAACACTCATGTGCCCACCAATATGGCTCTGTGTGCCACCTGTGGCACACGTGCCATGGGTTCGCCATCACGGGTATAGGGTCTTCTGCTTGAGCAGGAGGCTGGACTAGAAGACCTCCAACGTCCCTTCCAGCTCTGTTCTGATTCCATTTCTGCATGAACCAGAAAGAAGGTTGAGAAAATATCTACAGACCCCTCACATCTTGGACAGAAACAGTTTCAATTTCTCCCCTCAAGACACCACTATAGGGCATTGCATAAGCCAAGGACTACCTATAATAAGAAGTCCTGAATTGGAAACTTAATAGTTGATGTTTTCAACTAATCATAAACGTGGCCGAAGACTCAATTTCCTATAATAATATTTTTAATTGGCTTTCAGAATCTATAGGATAGGATACAGCTAGTCCAGGGGTCAGCAACTCGTGGCTCTGGAGCCGCATGTGACTCTTTCATCCCTCTGTGGCGGCTCCCTGTCGTCAGTCGGCTCCACAATTGATAGGGCTTTTGGTTAGGGTAGGTAGAGGAAAAAGGATGCCGCACTAGGAGGAAACGCTATGGTGGGGGAACCAGAGTTCAGGTCAGCAGAGGAAAAAGGACACCGCACTAGGAGGAGACTTTATGGTGGGGGAACCGGACTTCCAGTTGGCAGAGAAAAAAGGACGCCGCACTAGGAGGAGACTCTATGGTGGGGGAACCGGACTTCCAGTTGGCAGAGAAAAAAGGACGCCGCACTAGGAGGAGACTCTATGGTTGGGGAACTAGACTACCAGTCAGCTCCAGAATTAAACGGGGGACTTCCGGTTAGAACCTTTGTGGCTCTTTGAGTGTTTAAGGTTGCCGACCCATGAGCTAGTCCTTGATTCACAAACATTTGTTTAGTGGCATTCCAAGTTACAACACACGAAAAAAAAGTGACATGACCAGTTTTCATATTTATGACCATTGCAGGATTCCCCACGGTCACATGACCAAATTTAGGTGCTCGGCAACTGGCATGTATTTTACAACAGTTGCACTGTCCTGGGGTCATGTGATCACCATTTCTAACCTTCCCAGCTGGCTTCCAACAAGCAAAGATTGTTGGGAAGCCAGATTTGCATATGATCAGATGATTCACTTAACAACTGAAGTGCTTGGCACCAAAGTTCATAAAATGGGCAAAACCCAACGCAAAGTTCGGACTCAATTATGGTCGTAAGCAGAGGGGGGTTTCACATCATTTTACCACCGGTTCGCCGTGCACCGAAAACATGACTGCGTGGCGCTTCCGCATATGCGCTTTGCTTGCATACACGTGGCTTAGAAAACGTAGCTAAATAAGATGGGACGGGTGAGTTTCAAGGTGTTGGTATATAAACCTATAAAGCCCTACATGACTTAGGCCTGGGGTATCTAGCGGATCACCTGCAGCCAGCAACAGCTGCCCATCGCCTGGTGCAGTCACACAGAGAGGGCCTACTTGGAGTTCTGTCGGCCAAGCAATGTCGGCTGACGGCCCCTAGAGAATGAGCCTTCTCTGTAGGTGCACATTACCCTCTGGAATCAGCTCCCCTTGGAGCCCCAGGTGGCCCCCGACCTTTGCTCTTTCTGCCGTGACTTTAAAACATGGTTGTTTCGCCAGGCTGGCCTGGACTGAAGGGGTTTTAATGGGAATTTTAGATTCTTTTATTGTTTGAATTTTAATTTGGACTTCTTGTTGCTTATTGCTGTGAGCCGCCCTGAGTCCTTATGGAAAAAGGGCAGCATATAAGTCCGATAAATAAATAAATAGCGCCGGGGCGCGTGGGCAGCCCCATCTGCAAGTCACCACTACCGGTTCATCCAAACTGGTCCAAACTGGCTGAATACCACCACTGGTTGTAAGTCAAGGACTACCTGTATTTGAACTTCAGGTTTTATACGGAGCTGGCTATTCCTTCTTCCAGCCTCTCTGCCCCTTCACCACATCACGGAGGCGTCCCTGGGCATGATGCAAAACATAAAGATGGCAGTCACCACAGTGCAATCACAGCACCGTGTAGGGTTTTTTTTGTGCATCACATCTGCACAACAACAGCATCCTCCATCCACGAAAGCGTTTCTGAAGTGAACTTGTCCTTTGAAAGAAATTTCAAAAGCAAATTCTCTTTCATCGTTGGTAATGAGAGCTGACACAGGGCGGGGTGTGTGTGTGTGTGAGAGAAAGACAACTTCAGAAATTCTCAACTAGGGTATTAATCCTTCCTTGGTGTTAATTCCTTCCCAATTGCCTTTGGTCCATTGAAATCAGCAGCCCCATTAATAGGAACATGGAGGGGAAACTCAACATACAGAAACAATTCATAAATTTGGGTTGTTTTTTTTTTTAAAGGTTAGGGAAAATAAATATCGGTTGATGATGTTTGAGAAATGTTAGACAGCTGGGATAGGGAGAAAAAAGGATATTTTCTTTTATTTTTACAAATTCATAGATTTACTATTCTACCCATCCTAGTTAGATCACTTTGAAGCAAAAACATTCAAGAGGGAGGGAGGGAGGGAGGGAGGGAGGGAGGGAGGAAGGAAGGAAGGAAGGAAGACATAGCACAAAAAGGCTTATAGAACTATTCTACCTCCTATTTCTCAGAGTACCACCCATTCCAATGATAAAAACAAATTCTTAAAGTTCACAATAAATTCAGAGAAATACAAGCGGATAGGAGTGACTAGATGACCCTTGAGGTACTTCTGAGACTGATCCCCAAGCTAAAGGCTACATATCTTCTCAGGACCCCCCTTGATAGGCTTCAGGTGTGTAGTGATATTTCTGAACACCAAAAGCCTCCAAGCTTTACTCTGCTCATACATTTTTGCTTAATTATAAAATATAACACTGTAATTACTAGTGAGGCAAAACCCTGTCTATACACATCTCTAACAATTCACATTCCTGTTTCTCTTTTCATTAGTTCTTCCTTTCAAGTTCTCAGCCTATTTTATTCTGTCAATATTTTTTTCCTCCTTTAGTTCTAGATTGGTTGTCTCTTTAACGATCTTCCACCCAATTACTTCTCCACTTGCCTTCAGGTACTGTTTCAAGTGACTCTAGTCTACCGTTTCTCAACCTTCTTTCAGATTATGTGCACTTCAACTCCCAGAATTCCCCAGTCAGCACAGGGATTGGATTCTGAGTGCATTCACGAAGGGAGTGGACTAGATGATCTTTCAGGACTCGTTCTACTCTATGATTCTAGAGCAGGGGTGTCAAACTCGATTTCATTGAGGGCCGTATCAGAGTTGTGCTTGACCCTGGGGGTCCAGCAACATCACTCATGTCGGGGGCGCCTGTGGTGGCCCGAGAGCTGTGCCAGTGAAAACAGGCCTCCCGAGCTCCATTTTCGGCTGCAACGGCCTCCTGCAACCCTCTGTCAGTGAAAACGGAGTCGGGAAGGCCACGCAATGAGGGTCGAGTTGCATTTTTACTGGCAGAGACGCCACAGGCTGGTCCTTTGCTGTTTCCATGCTGGCTCTCCCGGGACCCAGGTCTAAGCACCCCACGGGTCAGATCTGGCCCGCAAACCTTGAGTGTGACACTCCTGTTCTAGAGCAAGGCTCAATTTAACGAAGGCAACGAGCTCTTTCTTCCGATGCTTTTGTGTAAATACAGCTCGCTTGAGAAGAGATATAGCACCTAATTTGCAGTTGCTAGACTCAAATTATCATCACTTTGCAAGCTGTTGATTTAACAAACTCCTCCAGACTTTCTTTTTTTTTCTTCTTTTTCTTCTTCCCCCTTCTCCACCAGCCTTTGAGGAGATGACAGAGTGTGATTTTTGTCAATACTCTCCTCCTGGATGTTGAATTAAAATATTTCAGCTGAACAGTCTCTTGAAACTTACACCCTGGCTTCCATCCTTTTTCAAAGCAAAGAGGTCAAATATAATTTCAATAAGGCGTGTTACCCGTGCTCTCTTCCTTTCACTACCTGTATAGCCATTTCAAGCTTTGTGTAATTATAATTTTTAATTATCACAAATTAAGCATGGAGATCCTTAATGTATGGCTCATTATTCCGTAATCAATTAAAAGGGAATAAAGCCGATAATAAAAATGAACAGCTAACCATGCCTGTGACTAGGATTGTTCAAAGGCCTATCGAGGCCGTGGTGAATCAGAAGAAATGATCATTAAAGGCCTTAAAAATCTGTCTTCAGGCTTCTAGACACTTCTCTCCCCTTTCCGTTTGCAGGGTCATAGTCAGAAGGAAAAGAACAACAATAATAAAGTTATAATAGCACCTTACTCGGGGTAGTATGTTAATAGTAGAGCATTACTGATTATCTTTTATATTCCTTCTTTCAGCTAGAACCATGAAAATTGGTACCTTAGCTGACCTTTAGTGGAAGGACCATTGCTCAGTTCTAGAGTACAAGGAAGTTTTATTTTTTTTCCCTCACAAATTCGTTTCAGCTGGGTTTGCTTAACACATTTAAGCAGACCAGTGAATCATGTGGTCGTTAAGCAGATCCAGTTTCCCCAATTAATTTTGTCAGAAGCCAGCTGGGAAATGGGAACCACATAATCTCAGGAATATGTGTAATAATCATGGATACATCCCAATTGCCAAACACCTGTATTTTGATCACATGACTATGGAGCGGTTTAAGAAATGTAGCAAGAAACGTCACAAAATGGGGCAAAGCTCATTTAACACATGTCTCACTTAGCAACGTAAATTTTGAGCTCAATTGAAGTCATAAGTTGAGGATTGCCTGTATTTCTTGGCAACCATCTGATCGTAAACACTCTCTGAGAGTGCAAAGAAATATAATCCTTCCCTCACACTCATCCTATCAAATCCATTCCTTCCATTCCCCACAGAGGTGAGTTTCAGCAGGTTCTGACCAGTTCTGGAGAACCAGTAGCAGAAATTTTGAGTAGTTCGGAGAACTGGTAGTAAAAATTCTGACTGGCCCCGCCCCCATTTATTCTTGGCCTCTCAAGTCTCAGCTGATTGGGAGGAAATGGGGATTTTGCAGTAACCTGCCCCTGGATTGGGGAGGGATTGGAGATTTTACAGTATCCTCCCCCTGCCACGGCCACCAAGCCATGCCACGCCCATCAAACCACACCCACAGAACCAGTAGTAAAAAAATTTGAAACCCACCACTATCCCACCCCCCCACCCCCCATCATCCAGACTCAACTCTCAGTACATATCCTTCCATCCCAACCATTAGAATGGATTGGACGAAGCTTCTTGGATGAAAAGCGAAACGTTTTCTTCTTCTTCCTCAAGGAAAAAACAAAATTCAGTTGCCTTCTGAAGAAAAAAAAGCATGTTTGAGACAACTATGACCTGGGTGACTGAGAATCTCCACAGATGCTTCCATTCTGGACAAGTCGTTCAAATCTCAGACATAATCTTCCTTGCGCATGATTATCACACACAAAAAAACAAAACAAAATACAAATGAATAATATGAATAGACTTGGGGTGGGCAGAGCGAACATAGGCAGAGGCGACAGGTGGTCTCAGTGGCTGTGTTTTCCCAGTTTTCTGATGCTGCTGTTTAAAACTCACAACTCTGCACAGCTTGCTAATTTCTCCTGCTGATCCTCGGCCCCCTTCTGCCCCCGTGAAGAAAGCAGCAACACAACAGTTCAACTTCCAAACAGTCAGCTCACCCCCACACACATTCACACTGTCGTAAATATCCCACAGGGAAAGCAAGCGAGGTCCGTATTTAAGAGAGAAAGTGCTTTATTTTTAGAGGGTGGTGGCTGTATAAATTAAACCCTGGTTTATAAATGAATTAAACGTTGAGATGATCGGCCACGAAGAAGTCTCGCTGTTTACTGTAGGAAGTTAAAACCAGTGGTGAAATCCAAATTTTTTTCCTACTGGTTCTGTCGGTGTGGCTTGGTGGGCGTGATGTGGCTTGGTGGGTGTGGCAGGGGAAGGATACTGCAAAATCTCCATTCCCACCCCACTCTGGGGCCAGCCAGAGGTGGTATTTGCCAGTTCTCCGAACTGCTCAAAATTTCCACTACCGGTTCTCCAGAACCTGTCAGAACTGCTGGATTTCACCCCTGGTTAAAACCCACCCCTTTCCTAGAAAATGAAATATTTTAGGAAATATTAAAGGGCAGAATATTTCCTTTAAAAGGGAGACAGAGACTCAGCCCCCACCCCACATCTTTGTCAATGGGCCATTAAGGCCTGAACCGGTCTATTCAACATAACAAAGATCTACCTCCTTCAGGCAGAGCCATAGTGGGAATTGCCCAAAACCCTTTCATTACATCATCACCCAGCAAGAGTCAACAAATTTAACACAGAGATAACCTAAAAAGCTAGTTATGATTTCTGACAGCAACCAATCAGGATACTCTTCCTGTGCCCCAGGAAGTTCAAAGCCAGAGAGGGTATAAAACCAGGGACTCTCAGCATCTCTTCCCTTTTAGCCCAGGACCTAAAAACCCATGTGGTCCTGTCCACCATTAAAAACCATCTTTCCAATCAGCCTCCATGTTTCCAGTGTCTTTCTCCCCACTTGGAACTGAACCCAGATGGACATTTCTTCCAACACTACATTGCTGGTTTGCTTTTAAAGAGATGAGGAACATACATGCTGCGAAACTGGATGATGGCTATCAAATCACTGCACAAGTTCATTAGGCAGAAGCAAGGAAGGGCAAGTTCAAAAGGCTCTAGGACAGGAGTGTCAAACTCAAGGCCCACAGGCCGGATCCAGGCTGCACGGTGCTTAGATCAGACCTATGAGGCCGTTCTGGAAACAGTGAAGGACTGGCCTGCAGTACCCCTGACAGCAAAAATGGAGCTCGAGGGGGAGAGCTGCCGGAGACCACTGTGACTGAAAACGGGGCCTGGGGGAGACCACGCACGCACCCCCCCAGCTCCATTTTCGCTGGCAGAGCACTAGCAAAACAAACTAAAAACAAAGCAAAAGGAGAAATGTTTCCCCTTTTGCGTTTGAGCATCCAAGAAGGGAGAGGAAAGGAAAAAGGAAAAAAAGGAAAGACAAAAGAAAAATAAGGAAAGATGGGGAGAGAGCAAGGCAAAAAAATATGGAAAGAGGGGAAGGAAGAAGAAAGGAGAAGGAAGAGGGAAGGAAGAAGAAGAGGAGAGGAGAGGAGAGGAGAGGAGAGGAGAGGAGAGGGGGAGGGAGGGAGGGAAGGAAGGAAGGAAGGAAGGAAGGAGATAATGAGAGTGAGGCCATGCTCTCCTCTCTGAGGTCAAACACAACCCTGATGTAGCCCGCAATAAAATTGAGTTTGACACCCCTGCTCTAGGATAAGAGATAGGAGACATTCACCTTTTCACCTCACAGATTCATCCATACCAGTAGGCATGGCTGGGTGGGCATGGCAGGGGAAGGATACTGCAAAATCTCCATTCCCACCCCACTCCAGGGGGAAGGATATTGCAAAATCTCCATTCCCACCCCACTCTGGGGCCAGCCAGAGGCGGTATTTGCCAGTTGTCTGGACTACTCAAAATTTCCGCTACCAGTTCTCCAGAACCTGTCAGAACCTGCTGGATTTCATCCCTGATCCATACTCTACAGAAGTCAAGGCTGCAGTAAAAATTAATGCCTTTTTCTCATATGAAGAGCTATGAGAAAAAACCCAGCCGATATTAACGGGAAACTGCCCCCAAAGTGGGTGGATTGTGGGATTGTATACTTGTCTCATGTGCCTGCTATCTTTCCCCACTTCCCATCTTTCACTGCCATTTTTGCAAGTTTCATGCAATTAAGCCACAGGGTATATGAAATTAAGCCAACAGGCACACCCCGGATTTATGCAAATCTATTTAGTCATAGCAGTTGGGAACAGATCTTAACCATTATTTTTAACCCAAACTGCTTCCCCAAATGAAAACAACAGAAGACGCCTGAGAAAAGTATAACACAAGAGATCACAAACAACATGTCGGTGGCATCTGTTATTTCAATTTAGTGCAGTCACCTAAACTATTCACAGTTATGCCAAGAATATGAACAACAAACATTTGCAGACTTTATAAATGTTTACACGGCAGTAGGATATATGTTCCAATTGTAACTGGGTTCTGGGACAGTTAAAAATGCTTGGATGACCTTCCTGTTCAAGACTTCCAAGGTCAACGTAGACAATAAAGGCGATAATGGACAACCTTGTCTTGTGCCTTTCTTTATATTAAAATTCTCTGTATTGTCCCCATTTACAATAACTTTTGATGTTTGTTTATGGCAGGGGTGAAATCCAACAGGTTCTGACAGGTTCTGGAGAACCAGTAGCAGAAATTTTGAGTAGTTCTGAGGACTGGCGAATACCACCTCTGGCTAGTCCCAGAGTGGGGAGGGAATGGGGATTTTGCAGTATCCTTCCCCTGCCACGCCCACAAAGCCACGCCCACAGAACCGGTAGTAAAAAAAAAATTGGATTTCACCACTGGTTTATGGTATATTGTCGTGATTACATTTATATTTTTTTCTCCAAAATCCATACATGGAATTTATTTGATCAATGGCTGGGAAAAATATGTAAAGATTAGGAATGTAATTTGTATTGTTAAGCAAACAAAGTAACCCAGACAACAGAATGCTTATTAAGCACTAAATAAATGTAATAGAAGAAAATTAATAAAACTTTATTTTAAAAAAAATCTTTTGAATGACCAAGGATCAATTTTAATGTTGATGGGGGACAGGGGGTGCTGAGGACATAAAGGTGGAGGGAATGATGTCACCGATGTGGATGGACCTCAGCCTGGAGATAATTTGGTCCTTCAATTGATGTCCTGTTTTAGGACAATTGTCATCTTTCTCCTACTTCAAACTGCAATAGTGTGCCAACTCTTAAAAACTAAGAAATACATATAGCAGTGATGGCTAACCTTTTTGCCATCGCGTGCCAAAAGCGGGGGGAGTGCGGGGGAGTCATGCATGCACGTGCCCATAGCCATAATTCAATGTGCTCTGTCCCCTGCTCATCCGCGCATGACCCCCCCATGCTCTTCCCGCTTTTGGCACACAATGGCACAGTGGGCCAGGTAGGCCCGTTTTTCACCCTCCCCAGGCTCCAGAGGCTTTCTGAGGGCCTGGATAGGGTGAAAACGTCCTTCCCCACCCCCCACTCCAGAGGCTGGAAAGAGCCTGTTTCCCAACTTCCGGTGGGACCGGAAGGCCCAAATATTTATTTATTTTTTTATTTTATTCAATTTGTATACCGCCCTTCTCCTGCTGGACTCAGCTGGCCGATGCTCGCATGCGCACTGGAGCTGAGCTAGGGCAACACTCGTCTGCCCACAGGTATGGCTTCGTGTGCCAGATGGGGCATGCGTGCTATAGGTTCGCCATCACGGACATATAGAGTTACTTTTAAAAAGTTTCCTGTATTGTTCCTTACCTATACACCTATACAGGTAGTCCTTGCCTTACAACAGTTCATTCAGTGACCAAAGTTACAACGGCACTGAAAAAAGTGGCTTCTTATGATCGTTGCAGCATCCCCATGGTGACATGATTTACATGCGGATACTTGACAACTGACTCACATTTATGACAGTTGCAATGTCCCAGAGTCATTTGATCCGCTTTTGCGATCTTCTGGCAAGGAAAGTCAATGGGGAAAACAGATTCACTTAATAGCTGTGTTGCTATTTTAAGAAGTGCAGTGATTCACTTAACAAATCTGAGGAGAAAAGTCATAAAATGGAGTGAAATTCACTTAGCAAATTTCTCACTTGGCAACATAAATTTTGGTCTCAATTGTGGTCATAAGTTGAGGACTACCTGTAGACAGAAATCATGCCAAACTAAAATATTAGCATATTAAAGATATACTGTGAGAATTTCTAGGGAGGGACCGTCTTTTTTTTTTTTTAATTTAATTTATATGCCGCCCTTCTCCGGAGACTCAGGGCGGCTTACAATACGTTAAACAATAAGTCTTAACTCCTTCCTCTCAACCAAACTATCTGAAATTCACTGTCTCTTGGTCGTTTGGAATGCAGCCCCTCCCTCTTGGGAATCCAGACTACATTCCACCACATCGTATCATTTTGCAGAAATTTTGCTTACAGTCTTTATGCAGTACAGATAGTCCTCAACAATTTGTTTGGTGACCAAAGTTACAACAATATTGAAAAAAGGGACTTTTTTCCACACTCATGACCTATTGCAGCATCTCCATGGTCATGTGATCAAAATTTGGGTGTTTGACACCTGGTTCGTATTTATAACGGTCGTGTTCTGTCCCAGCTATGGACCCCAAAGAACGCAGCACACAAAAAGTCCGTACAAACTTTAGTTTACTAAAATAAATCAGCCTTTTTCAAACAAAGGCTGTTAATTAACTTTCTTAACAGCCTACAAGAATCCAAAGAATAATCATAATCTTAGTATGGTTGGCAGAAAGCTCAGAAGCAATTTGCAGGAAACTGATAAGAGAACTAAGATCAGGACGCGAAGGAGAGTGAACGAAGTTGTTCCCTGCAAATTGCCTCAGTCGTTGTCCTTCCTGAAATAGGCTAAGGGAGTGGCCAATTAGCCCCAAGCCTTACTCTCAAGGAGACCTCCTCCTTAGGAAGCACTCCTGCCTTTTGGCAGCTCTGCGTGCCTGTGCATTGAGAAGAGGCTCCTCCTCCTCTTCCTCTTCACTTATGGGAGCTTCTGAAGGTTCTGAAGGCCCTGGCTGAATCCCAGCCTCTGGCACCACATCTTCTTCAGCCTCCTCATTGTCTGACTCAAGTGCCAGCTGCACAGGCTGCTGGCGCAGCACCACACCAGCCTCCTCACTGTCTGAATCAGCTACTAGCTGCACAGGCCGCTGATGGACCACAACAGGTTGCAGTGTCTGGGGTGGGGGTGGGGGGCATGTGATCCCCTTTTGTGACCTTTGACAAGCAAAGTCAATGGGGAAGCCAGGTTCACTTAACAACCGTGTTACTAACTTAACAACTGTGGTGATTCACTTAACAACAGTGCCGAGAAAGGTTGTAAAATGGAGCAGGTGATCAGGTGACCAAGGGGATGCTGCAACGGTAGAAAGTGTGAAAAATGGTCATAAGTCACTTTTTTTCAGTGCAGTTGTAACTTGGAACAGTCACTAAATGAACTGCTAAGTCGAGGACTACCTGTACTCGGTGAGCCCTGAACTTTTATCCCAAGTGCTAAGAGCTGCACTGAGCTGCCTGCAGATAGAATAGAATAACAGAGTTGGAAGGGACCTTGGAGGTCTTCTAGTCCAACCCCCTGCTTGGCAGGAAACCCTACAACACTTCAGACAAATGGTTATCCAACATCTTCTTAAAAACTTCCAGTGTTGGAGCATTCACAACTTCTGGAGGCCGTGTTGGCAGGACCAGCAGAGAAATGCATCATTCAATTAGCACAGGGGAAAGCGGCAACAAGGTTTTTGTCTGGCCCGATTAAAGAAGCTGCCAACTTCGAAAAGGAACAATGCTCTCAGCAATGTTAGTTTTGCCAGCAAAAGTGCTCTGATAGGCAGAAAGTCTACGAAAAGGACCCCACATTCTGCTGATGTTGAGTGAAGTCGCAACATTGTCTAGGGCTTGTTCCAACCTCAGGCTGTAGAGAAAAGCCATTGAGTCTACAAACCATCTTGAAAAGCCGGGAATCACTTGGCATCTTCCTATAATTTAAGGCACCCGAGTTTTGAAAAAGGTCCTGGCTTTGATGTGCAAATGCATTGGAAGTTGTATGTAGTCAAAGCACCCTCTCTGAGGCTTTGCACAGCTCTAGAACAGAGTTAGTATAAAAGGAAATTGTCCAGAAATGTACGGATGAAAGAATGGATAGGAAATAACCGCAGTGAAATCAGAGCAAACAGATGATTGCGCTACAAGTTTAAAGTAGATTCCAGGATGAAATGCCTTCAATTTGCATTTTTTTTTAACTTCCTACACAAATTGAAAAACAGCTACCGTTTCCAATTCCCCAGATTCCAACATTTACAAAATGCCTTTAATATTACAGAATAGAGATATGCACAAATGCAAACGGGAATCGTGCGCAAACGCCTGGGCTCAAAAATAATGAGCCAAAAGAAAACTATAGCAGGAATGGGCTTGTAAAAAAGAAAGATACAGGAGAGGAAAGCATAGAGTAAAATAGGTACAAATTTTTGTTTCAACTTTGGGGAGAACAAAACCTTTAAAAAAACCCAAAAACCTCAAGTTGTGTAAGGTTGGAGAAAAGGAAAACTAAACATCATCCAAACTTGTAAAATTATTTAATGATACTCTTTTTAAATTTAGATATGCTGTATATTTGTTTGCTAGTTTAGTAAAAATAAAAATTTCCTTCATGAACTCCGGGTGATATACAGACACAGTAGTGACCAAAATTGTGGAAATCTTTTAGGAAAAGTGTATTTTCTAAAACTAGCTAATACCACCACTTTTTTTGGAGTAGTACCATGTAATTATATACCAAGGGAAAGATCATTTAATCAAGAATGTAATGCAATAACTTTTATGAAAGATTTGCTATTAGAATCGCAGTTACAGTATAAAGAAGAAAAGTGAAACACCTAGAAAAAAACGAGATATACAAAAATTATCACCATAGAAAAAATGAGATATACAAAAATTATCACCATGTCAGTTAATACTTAGTTGGGTAACCTTTAGCATGAATTATGGCCTTACAACGTCTTCCCATGGAGTGAACCAAGTCTTTTAGTTCTGCAGCTGTTATAATGTGAAACCAAGATTGAAGGATTGCTTCTATTAACTGGGTTTTCTTGCTGGGTCTCTTCTGACTAACAAGTTTCTTTAGATTTTCAATTGGCTTAAGGTCTGGGCTATTCCCAGGCCATTCCAGCAGTGGAATATGATTATCTTGAAACTCCAAAAAACAAAACAAAACCCTGCTGTTATTAGCCATCAAACCTCAAAAATACACTTTTCCCAAAAGGTTTCCACAATTTTGGCCACTACTATATTAAAATGAAATGATCACATGATTCCGAGACACTGCAACCATCATAAATGTGAGTCAGTTGTCAGGCATCCACATGTAAATCATGTGATTATGAGGATGCTGCAATGCTCATTAAATGTGAAAAATAGTCCTAAGTCACTTTTTTCAGTGCTGTTGTAACTTCAAACGTTATTAAGTGAACTGTTGTAAATTGGAGTCTGCCTGTACTATTAGACAGAGTTGCACTTTGTAGCTTTAAGCTCTCTTGTTTCAATTCTATATATACACTATCTGGATGTTTCTCAATTTCAGCAACGTTAAGATGTGTGGACTTCAATTCCTAGAATTCCCCACCCAAGTCCACACATCTTAAAGATGCTGAGTTTGATAGACACTGGTGTAGCCCATTCAAAGGGGCACTTTGAGTAATGTGCTGAGCAAGGAAATTGTCAGGGTTCCAAGTAATACACCCACAGCTAACAGAACTCCGAGGCAAGCAGATTCCTCAAAGAAGAGTTTTATTGGATATATCATATTGACACAGACTGGTGAAAACCGACTCTAAAGGTTCCTGCAGTTTTCACCTAATTAAAAGTTTTTCCCACTTTCCCAAACAATCAGTCACATGGTCCAATCAAGGTGCTGTCCAATTGCTTGGAAACTTCACACCTCCTTTCTTCAGCCACCTGTGATAACATCCTTGGTTCTCAGGCGAAACTATTTTGTTTTGGCTATCAAATCCCAACTATTTCTATTCCTCCCCCCACCCCCCATCCCTCAGCGCCATTGTGGAAATGCTGTAGCCTCCAACATGGCCTCAGTCAGGCCAGAGTTGAGACAAAACATCCCTCCTCAAAGTGCCATTGCTGTATATATGCATACATGCATAGAAAACATTTCTAAGGGGACCACTATGGAAGAGAAGTGGCCCTACAGACCCACTGGAGATGATCTGGAGATAACCAGTGGTAGCTACATCATGTCCTTAAGGGGATTCCACTGTGTGATGCCTTTGGGGTTATTTTGACGGTGCCAAAATATTTAATGCAAGGCTGCTTTGAATGCTCTTGAGTATTCCTAGGTGATGGTCATAAGAGCCTGCCATTCTCTTTTCTTAGATATACCAGAATGTACTGCATTTTTCGGAGTATAAGACGCCACCTTTTTTCCTCAAAAAAGAGGGTGAAAATCTGGGTGCGTCTTATACTCCGAATGTAGCCCTGCCCGGCTTCTCAAACGTATGTTTCAGAGGCTGAAAAAAGCATCAGAAAAGAAGCTTCAGAAAAAAAACCCCCAAAGAGGCTTTTTTTCTGAAGCTGTTTTGGAGGCTTTCAGAGGCAGAAAAAAAAGCTTTTTCTGAAACAGAGTTTCAGAAGTTTCAGAGGCAAAAGAAAAAGCAAGACACAGAGCTCACAACCAAGGAACCTGTTGCTAAAATTCACCTCTGAGAACAGTTGATTGGGGGTATTCCGGGAGGCCGATCCACCTGCCAGTCAGCTTTTTTCTTATTTTCCTCCCCAAAAACTAAGGTGTGTCTTATACTCCAAAAAAATATGGTGTCAGGCACAAGAAACCAGGAACCAGGGTTGTTCTCATGAGTACAAGTTTATTCCATGCAACCTCTAAACAAGAATCTGAACTAGGAAAATTGGTGGTAGAGAAGAGTCAATGGAATTCAAGGAGGGCTGGACTTAGGTGTCTTGATGATGCACTTGACCCCGCCCTGGGATTCAGCTTGGTCATTTCCTACAGGAAGACCGTTCAAGCAAGAATTGAGTTGATATGGAGCCACACCTAAATTGAATCATCTCTGGATTTTTTCTACTCCTGGCCCCAGCTTCCCTCTCTCTGTAGGACAAGATCATATGGCCTCCTGCCCAACCGTTCATTTTTATACCCATGTCCGTAGTTGCTTTGTACGTGCCACAGAGAATATCTCCTGCGTGTTGGCGTTCCTTACACCTCTGCTCCATGATCTGCACTAGCTGCCAATCTACTTCCAGCAGGTGCTGGTTTTGACCTTTAAAGAAATGTCACTTAGACTTATATACTGCTTCACACTGCTTTACAGCCTTCTCTTAAGAGGTTTACAGAATCAGCACATGGTCCCCAACAGTCTGGGTCCTCCTTTTATTGACCTTGGAAGGAGGGAATGCTGAGTCAACCTTGAGCCAGTCAGGATTGAATTGCTGGCTATTGGCAGAATTAGTCTGCAATGCTGTATTCTAAACACTGTGCCGCCGCCACCAAAGCCCCACATAGCACAGGACCTGGTTACTTGAGGGACCACCTCCTCCCAATTATATCTACCCATCCCATCTTGTCCAGGAGGAAGGATGCTGCATGTCCCATTTACTAGGGATTTCCATCTGGTGGGACCCAGAAGATGTGATTTTCTGCTACAGCCCCTGATTTTTGGAATATCATACCCCTTTCCCTCCCCCAAGCGAGGTTGATCCCATCCCTGTTTGCCTTTTGGAAATCCCTAAAAAAAATTGTTTCCTGCAACTTTGGGAAGCAGTGAAGGTGGTTGCTTGCATTGTGTTCAATGACATGGACGGTCTAATAAATTTGCTGAATACATAAATATGCTAGGTTTCTGATGTCTTTAACCCTTGCCAGCTCCAGGGGTATCTAAAGGAGGGTGTCACAAAGTCAAGATGTTGACCCACCGGGCAACATGAATAAATATGTGGCTTGGATTGCATGGTTGTGGCTGCCATCCTGACTTTGTGACACCCTCATTTCAGACACCCCTAAGCAGCGCCCTTCCACTGTCTGCTTTTAGCATTGCTCCGTTTCTAGGAAGGGAAAAAAACACACCCACATTCCCTCTCCAGTAACGTCTAACATCTGTTCTTTTTCCTTTTCCTCCTCTTCTTTTATTTGAAAGCCAATTGTTATTTTAAGAAGTGCTCTGAATGAAGATGTGTATCTACAAAAACACAATTAGGCAAGCTTTTAAGATGTAATGCAGCTAAAGTACATTTCCCATTAGGTTGAATGAGCATCCATCACGGTTGCTATTCATACAAAGAAGATTGCAGCTAATTTCACCAGAGATGTACAAGTCTGTTCTGGACATCATCACTCATTGTTTGTACGTGTCCTTTCTTCTTCTTCTTCTTCTTCTTCTTCTTCTTCTTCTTCTTCTTCTTCTTCTTCTTCTTCTTCTTCTTCTTCTTCTTCTTCTTCTTCTTCTTCTTCTTCTTCTTCTTCTTCTTCCTCCTCCTCCTCCTCCTCCTCCTCCTCCTCCTCCTTTTTTCTCTTTCTTTCTCTTTCTTTCTTTTTCTCTTTCTTTCTCTTTCTTTCTTTCTTTCTTTCTTTCTTTCTTTCTTTCTTTCTTTCTTTCTTTCTTTCTTTCTTTCTTTCTCTCTCTTTCCCTTCCTTCCTCCCTTCCTTCCTTCCTTTTTTTTCTTTCTTTCTTTCCCCAGGCTCCATCCCATAACTGGCCCATATCCAGGTTTCTCTCCACTCTGCAGCAACGAAAACCAGGTCCCCTCTGGATACCATATATAGATAGCTATATATCTCCACACAGGTCTGCCCCACCATCGCTTCACTCATCTAATTGCTGCCAAAACAATGTAATAAGAAGCCCGCTGCTTATTTCAGCTTGACATGTTTAACAGATTATTCAGTATCAGTTTATCCAAGGATGTCAAAATGACAGCACCGCTTACTGTTAATCAGAGATGTTGTGTGAGCAAGCTTTTTGGGTGGGTGGAGGGGGGGAAGAGGAAGCCAGGGCCCAAAGCAGCAGAATGATCAGAGGCAGCAGAAGCTATCAATATGTTTTGATCTTGGTGTCAAATATATTTGCTTCCTTGTTAATGGCCTCCCCCTTTGTGCCTGATTGTCACTAAATGGTATTGTCATCTGGGCAGATTGGAGCCTCTCTTGACGGTTACGCACTTTCCGCAAGAGATTTTGTTCAGGTATCCTAAGATAAGCAAATAATACATATTTCACGCTGTGAGAGGCATAAAACATTTCGGTTCCACTTGGGCGTTTTTTTCAACAGCTGAAACGTTTATTCTGGTGGGGTTTTTTTCTCCCCCTTCACACGTCATGGGAAAAGTTTACCTCAATTCACTTTGCCCCAGTGGTGGAGTTCAATTTTTTTTACTATCGGTTCTGTGGGCGTGGCTTAGTGGGCATGGTGTGGCTTGGTGGGCGTGGCTTGGTGGGCGTGGCAGGGGAAGGATATTGCAAAATCTCTATTCCCTCCCCACTCCTGGGGGAAGGATATTAAAAAATCTCCATTCCCTCTCCACTCCAGGGGAAGGATACTGCAAAATCCCCATTCCCTCCCCACTCCAGGAGATGGATACTGCAAAATCCCCATTCCCTCCCTACTCCTGAGGAAAGGTTACTGCAAAATCCCCATTCCTTCCCCACTCCAGGGGAAGGATACTGCAAAATCCCCATTCCCTCCCTACTCCTGGAGAAAGGATGTTGCAAAATCTCCATTCCCACCCTACTCTGAGGTGAGCCAGAGGTGGTATTTGCCAGTTCTCTGAACTACTCAAAATTTCCGCTACCGGTTCTCCAGCACCTGTCAGAACCTGCTGGATGTCACCCCTGCTTTGCCCCCCTTCAGAACCAACGAACCCATCTGATGAATGGTTTTGGCTGGTTTCGATGACATCGTATTTTCTAGTCATTGCATTCTCTGTTTTATTTGGACAGGATCATCCCGGTGATTAATTCAGGAAATATGGAATAAAGCACAGAAGCAGCATCCAGGGAAGCCAACAAGCTGATGAAATAATAATTGAAACATTTTTCAAAGTTGTTGCTTTCTATTTAAAAAATAAATTAAAATGTATTCGGTGAAAATGAAAATTCTTAGCATCACATGTGCGCAGGTGCGCAGCAAGGTTGACCGTGGTTATTACTTGTACAGCTAGTCCTTGACTTATGACAATTGGGACCAGACGTTTGATCACTAAGCGATGCGGTCATTAGCCAAGTCACCAGGTGACAGGACCCAATTTTATGGTCATTTTTAATGCAGTCATGAAACGAATCATGTGGCCATTAAACAAAATTAGTTTACCAATTGATTTGCCTGTTGGAAGCCAGCTCAGAAGGTAACAAATTGCAATCGTATCACCACAAGATGCTGCAGTCATGGTAAATGTGAGCTACTCACCAAGTTTTCATGATACCATTGGTATTTCTATCATTATTACCACTAATATGCTACTGATATTATCATAAAAACAATAGCCAGATCAACAGATTTTGGAGAAAAAAAAAATTGAATTTTGTGGAGTTGGGAAAGATGTGCTTAGCTTTTCCTTCACAGCTATTATAGTAAATAGTCCTGCAGATTGCAACCCATCTCTTCTAATTTCCTCCCAGTCTTAGCGATTTTCCTAGCCAGGTACAAGTAAGAGGCTACCATATGAGGACAAATTATGCAGTATAAAGATTGCTTGGAGCTGGGAGATACTTTCAATGTAATCTACCAATTCCTCTGCATGGATTGCCCCTGTGATTATGTAGGACAGACAGGGAGGAAGCTAACCACCAGATTACCCGGTTTCTCCGAAAATAAGACATCCCCTGGTAATAAGCCCAAATGGGCTTTTGAGTGCATGTACTAAAATAAGCCTCTCCCCCCGAAAATAAGCCCTCCCCAAAAATATTTAAACGCAGAGCTGGAAATCAAATAGGATGGCAAGAGGAGCCTTGTCTTGTTCCACGTGCCTTGTCCAAAAGACTTGTCCAAAAATAAGGCCAAGCGCTTATTTTGGGGTTCAAAAAAATATAAGCCAGGGACTTATTTTCGGGGAAACATGGTACAAGAACGGTACAAGAACACAAGCAAGCAGCCAGACAACGCAACGAGACCCTAAGTCATTGGTAGCCTCACACTGCCATAAACAAGGATATGCATTCAATTTTCCAGCTACTAAGATTGTTGGATGAGCAGGCACAAAAACATCCACGGAAGTTATTAAAGCCTGGGAAACAGGCCCCTTGTCAGTCAAGAGGAGTGCTGATTTACCACCAGTCAATCAGATACTTAGAAGGCAAGGGCTGGGCAGCACAAACAAACAACAGCTAATGACTTAAAAGCTAGCCAACAACACATGCCATTCAACGTCTAAAAAGCCACTTACAACGGGCACTATAAATACCACACAGAGAACAGCACACAGTCTGCTAGAGAGAAGTTCCCTGAAAGTGGGCTACAGCGTTAAGTCCAAGAGCTTGGAAGACAAAACCACTGGTCCTGATGACTGACTCAGATTGGACCCAGCAGTACAAGTAATCCTTGATTTACAACCACAACTGAGCCCAAAACTTCTCTTGCTAAGTGAGACAATTTTTAAGGGAGCTTTGCTGCATTTTATGATCTTACCTGCTACAGTTCTTAACTGAATCAGTGCAGTTGTTAAGGGTAGTAACAACTAACAAAGCAAATCCAGCTACCACATTGAGTTTGCTTGTCAGAAGTTTGCAAAAGGTGATCACCTGACCCTGGGACACTTCGTTTTTGGCTGCGGCAGCCTCCTGAAATGCTCTGACAGCAAAAATGGAGTTTGGGAGACCTGCACGCAGCCCTCGCATGCTCCGTTTTCAGATACGATGGCCTCCTGCAACCCTCTGCCAGTGAAAAAGGAGCTCCGTTTTCACTGGCAGAGGCACCGCGGGCCAGTATTTCACTGTTTCCAGGTAGGGGTGAAATGCTACCAGTTTGCTCCGGTTCGTGTGAACCGGTAGCGGTGGTGGCGCACGGTTCGGCGAACTGGTAGCGGCAGCAGTGCGAGGCTCCACCCCCGCCACCTGGATGTTGTTACTTTCTAGTTTTAACCGCCTGGATGTTGTTACTTTCTAGTTTTTGATCGTCATGTTCAATTTTTCCAAAATTGAACATGACGATGGCCCGTGTGCATTTCCAAACCAGTAGGGAATGTAAGTAGATTTCACTCCTGTTTCCAGAGTGGCCCCGTGGGCCAGATCTAAACACCCCACTGGCCGGATCCAGCCCCCAGGGACTTGAGTTTAACAACCCCTGCAATAGAGGATTACTCCAACTCTACCTGGTCAGCTGTGTACCTAAGACGGGAGTTGATTGTGAGAATTTCCATTTCCCCATCCACCCACCCACTCTTCCTAACACCATAGTCGTTCTTCAGTGGTGGGAATGCTTCATACAGGCTAGTAAGCTGAGTGCCATCTTGATGGATTCGAAGGTGCTGTGTGTTCAAACAAGAGAAAGTGCACTCTCTCTGGATGTGCATTTCTCAACCAGCAGGAACCCTGGGGAACCCAAAGCAGCCTCTGTTACTGCACGGTGAGATTTTTCTCTTTCAAAAGGTGGAAAAACAGTTTTTAAAAGAATCCCTCCTGCTGAGCAGCTATTTTAAACGGCTGGAGAACAAATGCATGACATATAATCAGTGAAAGAAACAGGATTCTCTTTTGCTATATTAGAGCCTTGCAGTGTGATGGATATGACATACTGTTACCTAATATTATGGAAGTGATGGACCAATAAAGTCGTATATCTAGTGAGCTGAATGTGAGTCCAGCAGAGAATATAAACCTACCCCATGCAGGGATGTTAAATTTACACAGATGAACAATTTACAACTTTGAGTTGTCAATGGCTGCATGGCAATGTACATGCTTGCAATGCTTGCCCTTCCTCCCTCCCTTCCTTCCTCCCTTCCTGCCATCCATCCCTCCATCTCCCTTCCTTCCACCCCTCTCCCTTCCTTCCTTCCTTCCTTCTTTCCTTCCTTCCTTCCTTCCTTCCTGCCTGCCTTCTATCCATCCATCATACACCTTCCATCCTGCATTCCATCCATCCCCCCACCTTCCTTCCTTCCTTCTTTCCTTCCTTCCTTCCTCCCTTCCTGCCATCCATTCCTCCACCTTCCTTCCTGCCTGCCTGCCTTCCATCCATCCCTCCACCTTCCTTCCTTCCTTCTTTCCTTCCTTCCTTCCTCCCTTCCTGCCATCCATTCCTCCACCTTCCTTCCTGCCTGCCTGCCTTCCATCCATCCCTCCACCTTCCTTCCTTCCTTCTTTCCTTCCTTCCTTCCTCCCTTCCTGCCATCCATTCCTCCACCTTCCTTCCTGCCTGCCTGCCTGCCATCCATCCCTCCACCTTCCTTCCTTCCTTCCTTCCTTCCTTCCTTCCCCAACACACACAGACAAATGTGCAAATAAGCCAACACAAGTCCTGACCCATCACAAGACCCATCATGGGATCCTCACCTGACATGATCTTATCATCACAAGACCCAACTGATCACACGAACAGTCACTAAACAAACTGTTGTAAGTCAAGGACTACCTGTATATAAGCATGACTCAAAGTGGCTAACAACAACCCCTTTCCCTCCCCCCCCCCAAAAAAAAACAATACGAGGCCAAAATCCGTGCAAAATCAATTTTCATCTGAGACTTGTTGATCCCAAGGATGGAGGAAATAATTCCTAACTGCTTGCCAAATCTGAGTTACAGCCTTGCAATATTCTCAGGAATTTAGTCAGGAGCTGCATAGCAATTCTGGGCAAAAGTAATCTGCCCAGTTTTTTACAATTTGCTTCACTGCATGGAAAAGAAATAATCATTAGATCTGGGCAGGTGGGGAAGGCGGAGGAGGATTGTAGTAAAATTCTAACGCACGAATGAAGGTTCTTGTATTCATGTCAGTCACTGAATGGCAAAGATGGTGTGTGAGACCACACTATCTTTCATTGTACCGGAGTTATCAGTCTCTCTCCAGTGATCTGCAACCTCCCTGGTTTCTATTAAATTGCTAAGGAGCTTTGCAAAAGTGCCAAGAGGCAGATTTCAGAATGAAGGAAAGATACATCTACAACAAAGAAGCATCTACAACAAAAACCAGAAATGTCCATAGGATTGTCAGGAAGTAGGGATGGGGGAATTATTATTAATATCATCATCATCATCATCATCATCATCTCTTTTATTCACTAAACATGAAACTCAGTCAACTGGACATTCAAAAATGCATCACTGGTGCTAATGGTTGATACGGGTTGCTGCCAGCGTCCTAGGTATCAACCAAGTACCTTCTTAAGATGTATGATGTTCCAAGTAGCTCAGGTTTTTGTAGTTCCATTGGTGTTATTGCAGGAAGCTGCAATTTCTTGAAGTGTTTTGTAAAATTCTTGGACGTGGTACCAAGTGCCCCAATGACAATGGGTATCACTTTTACATGTTTCATCCATAGCTGTGTAATTTCGATGGCCAGGTCATGATATTTCATGATTTTTTTTCAGTTCTTTTTCTTCGACTCTAGCATCTCCTGATACCGCGATATCAATAAATTGTACGTTTCAGTTTTCAACAACTGTGATATCTGGCGTGTTGTGTTCCAAGTGACAATCTGTCTGTATTTAAAATTATTATTATTATTGATTTAATTTTCAATTCGATTCAGAGTCTGGGATTGGTAAAAGTTTAACAGTTCAAGTCCTAACCAAAGACCTAAGACCTATTAAGGTAACGTCTGGGATTACAGGTAGTCCTTGACTAAGGACCAGAATTGAGCCCAAAGTTTCTATTGTTAAGTGAGACATTTGTTAAATGAGTTTACTTTTGCCCCATTTTTACGACTTTCCTTGACACAGTTTTTAAATGAATCACTGCAATTGATCAATTAGAAACCTATTTGTTAAGATTTCTTAACAAGAATAGGCAATAGGGCTTCCGCATTGCCAAAAGATTGCAAAAAGTGATCCCATAACCTTAGGACACAGCAACGGTCGTAAGTATGAACCAATTGCTAAGAACCTGAATTTTGATCACATGATCATGGGGATGCTACCAAGGTTGTAACTGGAACTGTAACTCACTTTTTTCAGTGCTGTTATTACTTTGAACAGTCACTAAATGAACTGTTGTAAGTTGAGGATTACACCTAGACAGTTCCAATTAGGAACTGTTTTTTTGCAAAGTTGGAATATTCAGGTCTAATGAGTTCAAAATTTCCATCTATCTAGGCAGCCCTTCCGGTATTGCTCCAAGGGCTCCTATTACTATTGGTGCAACCATTGTTTTCTTCCTCCATAGTCGCTCAACTTCAATATGCAAATTGCGATATTTTGTTATTTTTTTCTAGCTGTTTCTCTTCGTGCGTCACTCATTGCACAGTTTGCTGGAGGGATTCGGCATCTTTTTTTATCCACATATCAAATCCTTCCCAAAGACCTGAGATAGGCAGATGTGGATGTTTGATAGTGTTAAACGTATCGTCGCAGGATGTAAGCTGTTCCGAGTAAAGCTGCTTTTTGCAATTGACCAATGATTGATTTTGTTATCTGCTATGATAGTTGGTTTTTTATGTACTGGCTATGCGATACCTTGCCTTGCCAGGTCTCTTTTCTATATTGTAACAGAATAGCAGAGTTGGAAGGGACCTCGGAGGTCTTCTAGTCCAACCCCCTGCTCAGGCAGGAAACTCTACACCATTTCAGACAAATTGTTGTCCAATCTCTTCTTAAAAGCCTCTACTGATGGAGCACCCACAACCTTTGAAGGCAAGCTCTTCCACTGGTTAACAGGTCTCACTGTTAACAATTCTTCACTGTTGGGAAATTTCTCCTTAGTTCTAGATTGCTTCTCTCCTTGGTTAGTCCCCATCCATTGCTTCTTGTCTTGCCTTCTTGTCCTTTGCCTCTTTTTGTGGCAGCCCCTCAAATATTGGAACACCGCCATCATGTCACCCCTACTCCTTCCTTTCATTAAACTAGATATACCAATTCCTACAACCATTCTTAATGTTTTAGCCACCACACACACACACACACGTTTTTTAGTAGGCCAGTTGGTCTCTTTGGTGTTCAGTAAGACTTCATGCTTCCCTGAAAATAACACCCTGTCTTATATATTTTTGAAACCTGAAATAAGCACTTGGCCTTTTTTCAGGGAGGTCTTATTATTTTGGGGTGTGTGGAGCAAGATGGGGTCTTACCTGATTTCCAACTCTGTCTCTTAACCCTAACCAGAGGAAATGGTGGGGACCGGCTGTACATGCGGTTAAATATTTTTGGGGAGGGGTTATTTTGGGGGGGAGGGATTATTTTCAGGAAAACACGGTAGCTTCAATGTATCTTCTTCACTGTCCTTCAGATATTCTTCGAATGCCCTTTTTTCTTCTTCAAATCTCTGGTGTACTTGCAACATTTCAGACCCATCTATTTTCCTTGTTATGTAGAATTTGTCGACGTTGCTGCAAGGATGAAGGGCATGACTCATTGTCATTATTATTCTAGTCTTCCTATCCAGGGCTTTCAGGTGAGTAGAGTTCACTATTCCAACTGTGTATCTAAGGACTGGAATTGCCCAGGTGTTAAATGCCTTGATGGTATTTCCTCCACTTAGTTTGGACTGTCATGATATATTTGCTTCCAACTTTCTTGACTCAGAGAAGACCAACAAAGATGATTGGGGAACTGAAGGCTAAAACATGAAGAATGGTTGCAGGAACTGGGTATGTCTAATTTGATGAAGAGAAGGACTAGGGGAGACATGATAGCAGTGTTCCAATATCTCAGGGGTTGCCACAAAGAAGAGGGAGTCAAGCTATTCTCCAAAGCACCTGAGGGCAGGACAATAAGTAATGGATGCAAACTAATCAAGGAGACAAGCAACCTAGACTAAAGAGAAATTTCCTGACAAGTTAGAATTTCAACAATTAATTGGTGGAACGGCTTGCCTCCAGAAGTTGTGGGTACTCCAACACTGGAGGTTTTTAAGAAGAGATTGACAACTATTTGTCTGAAATTGTATAGGGTTTCCTCCCTGAACAGGGGGTTGGACTAGAAAACCTCCAAGGTCCCTTCCAACTCTGTTATTCTGACTTCAGAGTGCTTCATGTTGTCAGCTTTAAAGGATGCCCAGGTATTTAATAATTATCTTCATCCAGACTTTTGATATTATTTCCATAGGTCATCCTGATTCTTTCAATTTATTATTATCATACACAGCAACACAGAATCATAGCTGCCAGTTCTTTACCTGACATTGGTGACATTAGAAAGAGAGAGAGGGAGAGAGAGGGAGAGAGAGGGAGAGGGAGGGAGGGAGGGAGGGAGGGAGATAGAGAAGAGAGAGAGACTGCATAGACACAGAGCTGGTAGCACAAGGAGACAAAGCTTTGATGGAAGTTTCTGCAGCTACTTCCCGCCTTCCCTGCAACCTTACAACAATGGAAGCTTTCAACATAAATTGAAAAGTCATTTTCTAGCACCCTGCCTGGGAAGTAGGAAAACAGAAGCCTCTTTCACACAAGGCAGCACTTTTTTTAACAACTGATTTCGGAGCATGGTTTTTGTTTTTGTTTTTTTTGTCTGAAATTAACAGGATAGAGAAAGCAACTACAGTGATTTGAACTACCATATTGTTCAGAGTATAAGATGCACCTTAGTTTTTGGGGAGGAAAATAGAATACCCCCAATCAACTGTTCTCAGAGGTGAATTTTAGCAATAGATTCCTTGGTTGTGAGCTCTGTGCCTTGCTTTTTTTTTTTTTTTTTTTTGCTTTTTTTTTCCTGCCTCTGAAACTTCTAAAACTCCATTTCAGAAAAAACTTTTTTTCCTGCCTCTGAAAGCCTCCGAAACAGAGCTTCAGAAAAAAAGCCTCTGAAGCTCTGTCTGGGGGCTTCTTTTCTGAAGCTTCTTTTCTGATGCTTTTTTCAGCCTCTGAAACCTCCGTTTGAGAAGCTGGGTGGGGCTACATTTGGAGTATAAAACGCACCCAGATTTTCACCCTCTTTTTTGGGGAAAAAGGTGCGTCTTATACTCCGAAAAATACGGTAACTGTTACATTTCTCCCGTTCAAGATTCTGATACCGGAATAGACAGTTTTGGCCTCATTCTGTTAGCAAAACGAATTGCAATGGCCAATTCATGATGAAGATGACGATGATGTGCTATCAGGTTATTGTTGATTCTTAGCAACCACATAAGATTTTCTCCATGGGGATTTTTAACTCTTCCAACAATACACTCCTGACCACTTCCACTAACTATATTTAACTTGCTCATAATTCTCCCATTTTTTCCCCTCTCCTGGCATTAGAGCTTTTTCCAGAGAACCGGATCTTCATATAATTTATTTACTTTATTTATATATCAAATTTCTATACTGCCCATCATATTTGCATACCTCTGGGTGGTTTACAAATAAAACAGTAAAATAGAAATTGCATTTAGCATTTAGGCTTATATACTGCCCCACAGCACTTTACAGCCCATTCTGAGAGGTTTACAGAGTCAGCACATTACCCCCAATAATCTGGGTCCTCATTTTAGCGACTTCGGAAAGTTGGAAAGATGAGTCAGCCTTGTACCCCATCAGGATTGAACTCCAGGCTGCAGGCAGAAATCGTCTGCAATACTGCACTTTAGCCATGGTGCCACCAGGAGTTAAGTGGTCATATAAAAGATAGTGTTAAACCAGGAATGTCAAACTCAAGGTCTGGGGGACGGATCCAGCCCATGGCATGTTTATATCTGACTCACAGGGCCATTTTAGAAACAGCAAAGGACTGACCCGCGGTACCTCTGCCAGCAAAAATGGAGCTCAGGAAGGCCGTATGTGAACCTCCCAGCAGTGGTGGTATTCAGCTGGTTCTATCCGGTTTTGGCGAACTGGTAGCGGCGGCTCTGGATGGCTCTGGGTGACCCACCCAGATGTAATTATGTCCCATTTATCCACATTTTTGAAGCTCTGTGTGCGCGCACTCACATTTGTGAACCAGTAGCAAAGATAAGTGAGTATCACCCCGGCCTCCCAGGCTCCATTTTCAGCTGCGACGACCTCCTGCCGCCCTCTGCCAGTGAAAACGAAGCTTCGGGGGCTGTGTGTATCCCCCCCCCCCAGCTCCGTTTTCACTGGCAGAGGGCGGCAGGAGGCCATCGCAGCTGAAAATGGAGCTATGGAGCCCATTTTCACTGGGAGAGCACTTGGGCCACTACAGATGCCCCCGACATGACTGATGTCAAGATGGCCATGCCCACCCCGGCCCCCAAGGTCAAACACAACCTTGATGCAGCCCTCAATGAAATGGAATTTGACACCCCTGCATTAAACCTGTTGAACACCAGATTAAAACAAAATTAAAAATAACAATTATAGAGTTAAAAGGTAGGGGAAGCAACTTCAGCCTACCAACCACTCCCAGGGTTTCAGAGTACGCTTGAGCCCACAGGCAGATCTGGGTCTTAATGTTCTTAATATGCTCAAAAGACTAGGACAGTGGTGGCTAACCTTTTTGCCATCACGTGCCAAAAGTGGGGGTCGTGGGGGAGGGGTTGCGCGCATGCATGCCCACACCCATAATTCAATGCACCCGTGTCCCACCCCCCCGCTTAGGCCCAGTAGGCCCATTTTTCGCCCTCCCCAGGCTCCAGAGGCTTTCTTGGAGCCTGAGGAGGGCTAAAACAGCCCTCCCCACTCCCCCAGAGACCCTTTGGAGGCCGGAAACAGCCCATTTCCCGACTTCTGGTAGGCCCGGAAGGCCCGAAAATCAGCTGGCTGGCACGCACATGCACGCTGGGGTTGAGGTAAGGCAATGCTCGCATGCCCTCAGAGATGGCTATGTGTGCCACCTGTGGCACATGTGCCATAGATTTACCATCACGGGATTAGGAGATTGAGGGGGAGAGGTCTGTCCCACTTGCAGGAGCAAGCAGTTCCATAGGGTGGGGGTGACAGCAAAGAATTTCTCTTTCTAAACACCACCAGTCAAAATCATTTAACTGACGGGGTCCATAACAAAATGTCTCCAAAATAAACATATTTCTAGACTTAGAACCATTTGTATAGTGATCATTTGAAGTTACCATGGCACTGAAAAAAATAACTTATGACCATTTTTCACACTTGCGGCCTTCTCAGCATCTCCGTGGTCATGCAATTAAAATTCAGAAACCTGGCAACTAACTCATATTTATGATGGTTGCGGTGTTCCGGAGTCATGTGATCACCTTTTAAAACCTTCTGACACGCAAAATCAATGGGGAAGGTAGATTCCCTTAACAACTGTGTTACTAATTTAACAGCAGTGTTTCACTTAACAACTATGGCAAAGAGGTTGTAAAGTGGGGCAAAACTCACTTAGCAATTGTTTTCCTTAGCAACAGAACTTTTGGGCTCAATTGTCGTGGTAAGTCGAGAGCTACTACATGCAGGATAACTTGAACCTGGTCATCTGTGCCATAAGTGAGAACTTTGTTCAATCATCCATTTGTTTACTTCTTAGTGGTTCAGGAATCTTCTCCAGCACCGAACTTCAAAGACGCCAATACTCTTCCTATCTTGGTTCCAAGTGTATAGAAAAACAAAATTTTAAAGACGATTCTCAGATGTCTCGAGTCAGCTGCCAGGACAACTACATTTTCAAGAAGGTGATCAGATGTCTTCAGAGTCTTCCTCAGGCAGTAATCACAAAAGTCAGGAACTCCCCAAAAAGTCAAGCCTATAGATGCAACTTCATAATCTAAGTCCAGACTTTGAGTGGGACATATTATAGGGTTTCCTGCCTAACCAGGGGGTTGGACTAGAAGACCTCCAAGGTTCCTTCCAACTCTGTCTATTCTATTCTGTTCCGTTCCGTTCCGTTCCGTTCCGTTCCGTTCCGTTCCGTTCCGTTCATTTGTACAGACACTCAAAAGTGAGATGAGCTATAAATTTTGTATGTATGTATGTATGTATGTACGTATGTATGTATGTATGTATGTAAGTAAGTAATAGCAATAGCACTTATATACTGCTTCATAGTCCTTTACAGCCCTCTCTAAGCGGTTTACAGAGTCAGCATATTGCCCCCAACAATTTGGGTCATTTTTACTGACCTCGGAAGGATAGAAGGCTGAGTCAACCTTGAGCCTGGTGGGATTTGAACTGTCAAACTGCTGGCATCTGGTGATCAGCAGAAGTAGCCTGCAGTACTGCACTCTACCCACTGTGCCACCGCAGTAAGTAAGTAAAGTAAGTAAGTAAGGGCAAGGATTCACCTGGTCCTAGCTTCCATCATCATATTTTTACATTTAATTTCCCTTTTATGTCCCTTCATTTCCTCCATCCCAGCAGGCTACAGATAGTTCTCGGTTTCATTTTAGACACAACTATTTATTTACCAACCATTTGAAGTTAAAACAGCACTGGAAAATGTGACTTACAACCAGTACCCCTACTTACCACCACTGCAGCATCCCTACGATCACCTGATCAAACATTTGGGTGTTTGGCAACAGTGTCCCGAATGATCATGTGGTTGCCATTTGGGACCTTCCCAGCTGGCTTCCCCAAAAGGAAAGTCAATGAAGGGAAGCCAGATTCGCTTAACAACCACGTTACTAACGTAAGAACCGCTTAACGCCTAACGGTAAAAAGAGGTCGTAAAACTGGGTGCGACTCACTTACGAACTTGTCGTGCTTAACAATGGAATTTCTAGTTTCCACTGTGGTGGTAAGTCAAAGACTGTCTGTGTAGCCTTTTGAAATCATCTCGCCCCAGGGAGACAATTAACAGTAATTGTTGGAAGGGACCTTGGAGGCCATCTAGTCCAACCCCCTGCTCATGCCAGGGGACCTATTCTAGGGATTCGAACCGCCGAACTGCCGACCTTTCTGATGGACAAGCGCAACGTCTTAGCCACTGAGCCACCTTGTACAAATGCTTGGCCAATGCTTGATGGTGCAAATGGGAACATGCAGCTACTGAAAGCTTTTCAAAAGCCAGCCACCCAAGCTTAGGTTAATTTAACCACCGTCTCACCCCAGCTGAAGTGTCCTGTCCCCTTTCAATTGCCTCTAAACTCCAGTGATGAAGTGACTCGCCCCCCCCCCGCCCTCCACACACACACACACCCGCCCCAGCACCACGGCAACGGATCTGTCTGATTGGTCCCTGCCCTTCCAGCACGCCGTTACCATGGGAACGCCTTCCTTCGCACGGGGTTGTTTGCAGGCAGCTGCTGCCAGACGGGATGATTGGCACTTGGGCTACCGGTCCTTACCCGTTGGGATTGCAGGCAGACATCGGATACTCCAGGCTCTTATTACATTGTTACACAAATCAACTGTCTTGCCACTTCACAGCACTTGAGGGGGAAATTGCTGTCCGGCCTTTTGAAAAGGGCTCAGTGGGGGGTGTGGGGGGTGAGGCAAGAGGGAGGGGGATGGAAGGCTGCAGAAGCGCATCTGGATCTGTTTGGGTGGGGTGGTATTGTTGCAAGAAGATGGCGTGGATGCTACTTTAAAAAGGGCTTTTTTATTTCGATTTTTTTCCCAAGCAGGGTGTTCTTAGCAAATATCTTAGCGATTAGCATTTAGCAAATGTCTTGCTTAGCAATGGAAATGTTGGGCTCAATTGTGGTCGTAAGACGAGGACTAACTGTACTTAGGCGGGAGACCTTCAGAAACTAAGGGTATGTTCTGCCCCAGCTATAGGTCCCAAGAAGTGTAGCACACACACACACACACAGCACCAAAAACTCTGTTTAATACAAACAGACCCCTTTCAAAATGCAGGCTTTAAACACAAATGTCCTTATCAGCCTGCTATGAATTACAGAGATTAAACAAAGTCCGACAAGGGTTGGCAATCAGCCCAGAAACCAAGTTTTAACAAAAAAACTCACTCTCAAAATTAAATAGGCTCTGTATAGGACCAAACGTTGTTTCCAGAAACATTTGCTATCTGTGTGCGAACTTAAATAGGCTAAGGGAGTGGCCAGTTAACCCCAAGTCTTACTCTCGAGGAGACCTCCTCCTGAGTAGCCACTCCTGCCTTTTGGCAGCCCTGCATGCTCGAGCATTGAGAAGAGGCTCCTCCACTTCACTCTCTTCACTTGAAGGAGCCTCTGGAGTTCTGAAGGCCCTGGCTGAGTCTCTGCCTCTACCATCCTCTTCAGCCTCCTCACTGTCCGACTCGAGTACCGGCTGCACAGGCTGCTGGCGCGACACCACACCAGCCTCCTCATCGTCGGGATCAGCCACAATCTGTGCAGGCCGCTGGCGGGCCACAACAGGGTATGTACTAGACTGAAAAGTTGACGAACACCCTGGAAAAAAGCTCAAAATTTTGGAAAAAAAGAAATCACGATTGGTTCTACATAATTGCCTGGAATAGCAAGAGCACTTAGACTTATATACTGCTTCACAGTGCTTTACAGCCCTCTCTAAGCGGTTTACAGAGTCAGGATATTGGCCCCAACAATCAGGGTCCTCATTTTACCGACCCTGGAAGGATGGAAGGCTGAGTCAACCTTGAGCCTGGTGAGATTCAGAGTGGAAACGCAGGAGCGCATCTGGATTTGTACAGGTGGGGTGGTATTGTTGCAAGATGAGGGTGTGGATGCTACTTTAAAAAGGGCTTTTTTATTTTCGTTTTTTTCCCAAGCAGGATGCTCACTGGGGACGGAGAATTCCTGACAAAAAATCCCTGGCAGGGTCTTCTGATCCAGAAAAGTTTGAGAGGGATTTGCCATAATAAAATGAATAAAGCACGGTGGTATCATTCTTCGACATAACGTGAATATTTTTCAAGCCAAATAGGTCGGCCAGCAATGATACTCAAGGCTCCTTGGAGGCTGAAGGCCGGATCAAGCAACCCTCCTTGGACTCCCTCCAGTGGGATGACGTGACTGTCCAAACAAGCATCCTGATTTGTCAAAAGGATCGGCACAACATCACACTGTCGCTTGGCAAGCTCTTTCCCTTCGGGAGGGTCAGGTGTGGTGTCCAACCCGTGTGCAAAAACGATGGACTTTGTGTTCTGAAGAAATTGGTTTTTTAAAAAAATCATTATTATTATTATCCCCCGTGGATACCTCTGGTCAGAGGTGTCCGTAGGAGAAAAGTCTGGATGGATGCAACACATGTAAAAATAGTGGCTCAGTGGCTAAGACATTGAGCTTGTCGATCAAAAGGTTGGCAGTTCAGCGGTTCGAATCCCTAGTGCCGCATAACGGGGTGAGCTCCCATTACTTGTCCCAGCTTCTGCCAACCTA
The DNA here is from genome assembly GCA_030761175.1 of Masticophis lateralis. Taxonomy (NCBI): domain Eukaryota; kingdom Metazoa; phylum Chordata; class Lepidosauria; order Squamata; family Colubridae; genus Masticophis; species Masticophis lateralis. The sequence goes on from JAUDYJ010000001.1 coordinate 15,469,466, forward strand.
GCAGTTTGAAAGCACGTAAAAAATGCAAGTAGAAAAATAGGGACTACCTTTGGTGGGAAGGTAACAGCATTCTGTGCACCTCCAGCGTTTAGTTATGCCAGCCACATGACCACAGAGAGGTCTTCGGACAGCGCTGGCTCTTTGGCTTTGAAACGGAGATGAGCACCGCCCCCTAGAGTCACGAATGACTAGCAAATATGTGCGAGGGGAACCTTTACCTTTACCTTTTTACAACAGCATTCATTACAGGAAGACCTCAACTTATAGTCACTCATTAAGTGACTGTTTGAAGTTACAACGGCACTGAGAAAAGTGATTTAAGCACCTTGCAGTTACAACTGGTGCAGCATCCCTACAGTCAAATGACCAAAATTAAGTCACTTGGCAACCAGCATGTATATGCAGCATTCTGAGGTTGTGTGATCACTTTTGGGACCTTCCCAGGCAGTTTCCGACAAGCAAAGTCAATAGCGGAAAGCTGGATTTGCTTAACGGCCATGTGATTCACTTAACAACTACAGTAATTCGCTTAACAATCGTGGCAAAAAAAATCATAAAATTGGGTGCAACTCACTTAACAACCAACTTGCTTAGCAATGGAAATTCAGGTCCTAATTGTGGTCATAAATTGAGAACCATCTGTACAGGTAGTCCTCGAGTTACAACCACAATTGAGCCCCCAAATTTATGCTGCTAAGTGAAACAGTCGTTAAGTGAGTTTGCCCCATTTTACAACTTTTCTTGCCACAGTTGTTAGGTGAATCACTGCAGTTGGATCAGTTAGTAACATGGTTGTTAAGTGAATCTGGATTCCCTATGGACTTTGCTTATCTGAAGGTTGCAAAAGGGGATGACATGACCCTGGGAAACTGCAACCGTCATAAATATGAATTAGTTGCCAAGCGTCTGAATTTTGATCATGTGACCATGGGGATGCTGCAATGGTCGTGTGAAAAGCGGTCATAAGTCTCTTTCTTCAGCGCCATTGTAACTTTGGTCACTAAATGAACTGTTGTAAGTGGAGGACTACTTGTATCGCACCTATTATCTTTATCCATGTGATTTCTCCTTAAACTTTCTTGTGGCTGGTTATTCTTTTCAGAAGATCCAATTGGATATTAAAGGTTATTGCATCTTTGCAATGAGAGAAATTCACCTCCATATTTGGTAAGGTACTATTTTAACCCTTAATCACTGATAGTTTCCTAACTAGGTATTCACATGAAAAAAAAAATCCTCCTTTCTTAAAATCCTAAAATGAGGGATGTCACCAGGAGTGAAATGCTCCCGGTTCAGACCGGATCGCCCTATCCAGTAGCGATGGTGGCGGGTGGTTCGGAAAACCAGTAGCAAAAATTCCTGCACTGCCCCCCCCCCCACCATGCCCAGCTGAGCCGTATGATCATCAGAGGCTTTTTTTTTTTACTTTTAAAAGCATTTTTTCTACAACCTCTTCCGATGAAAAAATGCTTTTAAAAGTAAAAAAAAAAAGCCTCTGATGATCACGTGGCTCAGCTGGGATCATCAGAGGCTTTTCAAAGCATTTTTTAAAAAGCCTCTCTAACGATCCCAGCTGAGTTGCCTGATCAGCAGAGGCTTTTTCAAAGCATTAGAAAAAATGCTTTGAAAAGTTTAAAAAAAAAAGGTTGGCCACGTCCACCCAGTCACATTACACCCCCCCCCACACACACACCAAGCCACGCCCACAGAACCGGTAGTAGCAAATTTTACATTTCAGTCCTGGATATCACTAGAAGTAGGTTTGCAATTTGGGATGGCTGGACCGCAAATAATTTACCATTGTGGTGACTGTGCTGATTTACATAAGATTAAACATAAGAAAACCCACTGTTGATTAAGAACAACAATCAAAACAACTGTTTCATGGAAAGAAGCACATGTTCCATGAAACTCTCTCTCTCTCTCTCTCTCTCTCTCTCTGTGTGTGTGTGTGTGTGTGTGTGTGTGTGTCCAATATTTTCTTTTCTTGGTTAAATTTGCATGCCACCCAATCTATGCAGTCACGCACCAGCTTACAATAGAAAGCCATCATTAAAATGCCTACAGTAAATGTAAAACCAAAACATCCACGATAAACAAAGTAAACTATAAAGCATCCACAGTAACACCATGAACAATAACAATTCCACAGCACACAATTATTCTGTTACTGCCCTCTGTCAAAACCTAACTTAAAAGTACTCACTTCTAGAACCTATAAAGGACCAGATTCATTTGTGGACTTATATAAACTATCTTGATAAACTAACGATTTATATAGTCTTTGTACGGTCCAAAAGAAAGGGTGGAAGACTACATTGAATTAAGTTCATTTTGTAACATTTAAATACGATACTACTTAAAATTTCTACCCACACAACAAACAATCCACAATTGAAGTATAAATACTGTGTTTCTCCGAAGAAGGACCCTGTCTTATATTTTTTTGAACCCCGAAATAAGTGCTTAACCTTATTTTCAGGGAGGCCTTATTATTTTGGGGCGCGTGGAGCAAGACGGGGCTCCTCTTGCCGTCTTATCTGATTTCCAACTCTGTCTCTCTAATCCTAACCAGAGGAAATGGTGGGGACTAGTTGTGCATGCATTTAAATATTTTTGGGGAGGGCTTATTTTCAGGGGAGCTTATTTTAGCGCAATAATAAGCCCAATTATCTGGGGAGGTGTTATTTTCAGGGGAGGGCTTATTATCTGGGGAGGTCTTATTTTTGGGGAAACATGGTATTCCCTTAACGGGCTTCATGTGCATGTTTAAAAAAAAGTCTTAGCTGACTTTCCTGGCTTAGCTTCTGTTTGAAAACTAAGTCGTTATCAGGCCTGTTTGGTACAGCTAGTCTTCGACTTACAACATTTTGTTTAACGCCCATTCAAAGTTACAATGTCCCTAAAATAAAAGTGACTTATGACTGTTTTTCACATTTAACGACCGTTGCAGCATTCCCATGGCCATGTGATCAAAATTCAGGTGCTTGGCAATTGACTCATATTTATGACGGCTGGGGTCATGTGATCCCCTTTTGTGACCTTCTGACAGGCGAAGCCAATGGGGAAGCCAGATTCATTTAACAACAGTTTGACTGATTTAGCACCTGCAGTGATTCACTTAACAACTGTGGCAAGAAAGGTCATAAAATGGGGCAAAATTCACTTAGCAAATGTCTTGCTTAGCAACGGAAATTTTGGGCTCAATTGTGGTCGTAAGATGAGGGCTAACTGTACCTAGGTAGGAGACCGTCAGAAACTAGGGGTATGCACTAGACTGAAAAGTTAAAGAACACCCTGGAAAAAAGCCCAAAATTTTGGGGAAAAAAAGAAATCATGATTGGTTCTACATAATTGCCAGGAATAGCAATAGCACTTAGACTTATATACCACTTCACAGTGCTTTACAGCCCACTCTAAGTGGGTTACAGAGTTAGGATATTGCTCTTAACAATCTGGGTCCTCATTTTACCGATCTTGGAAGGATAGGAGGCTGAGTCAACCTTCAGCCTGTTGAGATTTGAATTGTTGAACTGTCAGCAGAAGTAGCCTGCAGTATTGCATTCTAACCATTGTGCTACCACAGCTCTCTTGTTAAATAGAGATCAAGAATATCTCTATCTCTTACATTATAATGTATGCTTCCTTACATGCAATATAGCCAAATGCAGGCTTGAATTTCTTATATATGATTTCCAAACATAAACCTATACAGTTTTTTAGCTGGAAAATATTCTTAAGTGGGGATGGAAATTATGCGACGTGTGATGGATTTATAGATTCTGCCATTTCCATTAGTTCCGCCATGGATTTCTTTTACATCCATACTTTCAAGTCAATTTTTCTTACAATCATCCCTAACAACCATTTAGTAAAAATCAGTATTATGTCATTATCATAGAGACTATTCCTTATAGGTTTTTTAATATAGGGATAGAATACATGTAGCTGTCAAGGTGTTAAGAGTTCTTCAAGAACCCTTATACCAGGGGTGAAATGCTCCCAGTTCAGACCAGCTGATCCGGTAGCGATGGCGGTGGGTGGTTTGGAGAACCAGTAGCAAAAATCCCTGCCCCCACCACCACCACCACCCATGCCCACTCAATTGCCCGGGCGTCTGCTTGCCGCTTCTTTTAAAAAAAATGCTTTTAAAAGGTAAAAAAAAGGCTCTGATGATCCCAGGTGAGCTACCTGATCCAGTAGTAAATCGGTTCAGATTTCACCACTGTATTATACCCATCAAGCTATCTGTCCATTCAAACTAGATCTGGTGGAAGCTGCCCATTCTTGATGGTACTGTGTAGAAAAGGGCCATTTCAAGTTCAATCTGCTTAATCTCAGGAAAGCCAGCATGATGTAGTAGTTAAGGCACCAGACTAGAAACAAGGAGGCTGAGTTTTAGTCCCATTTTAGTCCCAAAACCAGTTGGGTGACCTTGGACCAGTTGTTCTCTCTATCAGTCCTAGAACAGAGGCAATGGCAAACCACTTCTGAAATCTTGCCAAGAAAACTACCAGGACTTGCTCAAGTCCTGGAAGTCAACACTAATTTGAAGGTACATCATCATCAACATCATCACCACCATCGTCATCATCAGTGCAGAGAAGACCAACAAAGATGATCAGTGGACTGGAGGCTACAACATATGAAGAATGGTTACTGGAACTGGGTATCTAGTTTAATGAAAATAAGGACTAGGGGAGATATGATAGCAGTGTTCCAATATCTCAGGGGCTGCCACAAAGAAGAGAGAAACAAGCTATTCTCCAAAGCACCTGGGGGCAGGACAAGAAGCAATGGGTGGAAACTAATCAAGGAGAGAAGCAACCTAGAACTAAGGAGAAATTTCCTGACAGTTAGAACAATTAATCAGTGGAACAACTTGCCTCCAGAAGTTGTGAATGCTCCAACAATGGAAGTTTTTAAGAAGAGATTGAATAACCATTTGCCTGAAGTGGTGTAGGGTTTCCTGCCTGAGCAGGGGGTTAGACTAGAAGACCTCCAAGGTCCCTTCCAACTCTGTTGTTCTGTTCTGTTCTGTTCTGTTCTGTTCTGTTCTATTCATCATCTGCCTGATCTCACAGCTTTTAAACAGAGGATGCTGTTAGCACTGGGCACAGAAATTCTTCTGCATTTTGTTTCCCTCAACCTGTTTGAGGACAATGTGGTTTTGTGTATTTTTTCTCCCCAAAAAATAAAAATAATTTCAGAGTATTTCTCAAGACAAAGTTCCTCCATTGATTTGGTACGAAGAGGCAAAGGATGCAAGCCAACTGTATGTCAATTCAAGGACACACAAGGGCTGTCAACAAGATAGAACTATTAGGCATGATGTACACCTGCACGGTGAGACTACTAGTGAGATCCACAAACATCTCAAGAACTTCAATGAGAACTTTGAAGATTAACAAACTCTGATTACCTGCAGCACACCATGATCCTGCCCATGCAGGACCATCTAGAAATCTGTTGTCCAAAACAGGGGCAAATCAGAAACTTGCCTGGACCAGGGAGTTCAATCAATCCTCCTGCAATCTCCTAGCTTCTTATGGTTGAATTAAAGCCCAAAGGAAGACATCACAAAATAACTGCTTAGATTAGGTGTTTTCAGCAGCACTTACTTGCTAGCTTCAGAATTACAGGCAAAATGCCTTAAATAACAGTTGCTAGGATGTCAAAAAGCAGCTTCTTGGATGAGAAGTGAAACGCCTTCAAAGAAAAACCAGAGAGTCCAGCTGACTCTTGAAAAAAGCACCTTTGGGACAACCATGACCTGGATGACTGAGAATCTCAGTAGACAGTTGATAGGAGGTTACAGTGGAGGAAAGTTATTGTTCTCCTGTCCATGTGAACTTAATAAATACTTCTGAGTTACCTTCCTGTGTTCAGAATCCTAGATTAGATGAGCTATTGGTTTGATCCCATAAAGTTCTTCTAGTCTTTACTTCTTCAGTAGGAGTCCTACCTCTGAGAAACTGTTTGAAAATGTCTCTTGCCTTCTCAAACCACTCCAGACAAATCGTCTGCCCAAATTCCCTGCCAAGTAATATGATAGAGAATTTCAAAATGTATTTGGGCCCAGCAGCAAATAGTTACCTAGTTATCTGAGCTCAGAAGCTAAGCGGAGTTTGGCTTAGTTAGAACTCAGCAGACGACCACATGGGATTCCCGATGCTGGACTGGCATGTTGAAAAAACGATCTCAGTGAGAACGCAATGCAGATCACTTCTCCGATACTGCCAAGACTTGAATGCAATCAGAAACTGAGCTTGACTCAAAAGAATCTGTTACCTTTGAAGACCAACTCTGGCTGATAATATGAATGCTAATCAAGAGCCAAATCTGGTTTATACTTAGGTGGGAAACCATTGGGGAAGTAGCAGGGTTGATGGCTAGGCTCCTGAAAAGAAAAATGCAGAAAGAAAAATTCTGAAATTGAACTCAATGTATAAGCAACCTCCTATAAGAAACATGGCAGTAGCTGGAATTGAAAAAGCATGATTGATGTATACAAGTCCATGAATGGCATGTTTAACAGAAAGAAAAGCAAGCCTTCTTCCTCCGTCTCCTCCTCCTCCTCCTTCTTCCTTCCCCTCCTCCTCCTTCTTCTTCTCTCTCCTTCCCTCTCTCTCTCTCCCTTCCTCCCCCTCTCACAATGTTAGACTGGGATGAGCTATTGAAATGACCAAAGGAAACACTTGTTCACAAAACACATTTGTAAAACAGCAGTAGAAATGGCAACCAGTTTAAGGGGCTTTACAAAGGGACATCCATCGGACCACTTCTTGGAAGATCAGGCTATCAGTGGTTGCTAATATTGACAGTCCTTGACTTATGACCATAACTGGGACCAGAATTTCTGTTGCTAAGCAAGGCAACTGTTGAGTGAATCACACCCAATTTACCTTATTTCATTCACCTTTATTATTTTTACAAATGACTCAAGGTGACAACATATCCAACATATCCTCCTCCTCCTGTTACCCCCACAACAACAATCCTGTGAGGTGGGTTGGGCTGAGACAGAGCGACTGGCCCAAAGTCAACCAGCTGACTTTCGTGGCGAAGGCAGGATTTGAACTCACAGCCTCCCACTTTCTAAGCCTGGTGTGCCTTAACTATTAGACCAAACTGCCTCTCTCTCTGACTCGTCGGCCACAATTTGCTTGTAGTTGTCAAGCCAATCTGGCTTTCCTCACTGACCCTGTTTGTCGAAAGCCAACTGGAACGGTCACAAACGGTGATCACATCACTCCAGAACACTGCAACAGTCATAAACAGTCATAAACAGTCATAGGAGCCTGTGTAGCGTAGGGGGCTAATGCCTCCTACTAAAGGCAGCAATTAACACCAGTTGCCTGTAATTTCTCTGAGTTCAATCCTAGCCAGGCTCAAGGTCGACTCAGCCTTCCATCCTTTCTAAGGTGGGTAAATTGAGGACCTAGTTTGTGGGGGCAATAAGCTGACTTTGTATAAATATACAAAAGTATGAAGGCTATTGCTTAATGCATTGTAAGCCGCCCTGAGTCTCCGGAGAAGGGCGGCATATAAATAAAATTAAAATAAAATAAAATAAAAATAAAAAATAAAATAAAATACAGGCCAGTTGCCAAGCACTGAAGTTGGGTCACGTGACCGAGGAGACGCTGCGGTAAGTGTGAGGGACTGGTTATAAGTAACTTCTTTCTCTGCCATTAGAGCTTGGAATTGTCACTAAACAAATGGTTGTAAGTCAAGGACTACCTTTATTGATGACCCCCATTCCCTTCTGAATCATAGGCCATCAGCCTTAAATAGTGGCTGAGAAGATGGGTTAACCTTCCTGGTCAAGTCTGTGAGTTTCCTGAATTTATTTAGCTAAACTGCTTTGGAAAATGGCATGAGACTCCTATGTCCTCTATCTAATTCAGACAGAGACTGCTTTGATAATCTTTCAGAAAATATGGGTGGCCTGGTGGAGAACGGGAACAAACACTGGCAGGAATCCTGGGATTCTCTCTGTCTTCTTAATTACTAACTGCCCTGGGACTTTGGAGATAAGACAGAGGCAACAAAAGCAGTGAAATAATATATCATCCCAGCTCCATTTTCTGTGATAAGATTTTGAAGCTGGAAAAATAATGAAAGAGAAAATACTCGTTTTCTGCTAAGCATGTGGGCTCATAGAGTCTAACCATTTAAATCAAATGTTCATATGTTACATATTCCTTGTTATAAGCCACCACCAACACAGTTTTTATCTAGTTCAAACTCAAGTAGAAATCCTTCCTCCCTTCCCTCCTTTCTACCTTCCTACCTTCCCACCTCCCTCCCTCCCTTCTTTCACTCCTTCCCTTTCTTTCTTTCTACTTTCCTCCCTTCCCACCTCCCTCGCTCTCCTTCCTTCCCATCTCCTTCCCCCTCCCTTCTCCCCTTTCTTTCTACCTTCCTTTCTTCCCATCTCCCTCCCTCCCTCCCTTTCCTCCTTTCTTTCTACCTTCCTTCCTTCCCATCTCCCCCCTCCCCTCCTTTCTTTCTACCTTCCTTTCTTCCCATCTCCCTCCCTCCCCTTTCTTTCTACCTTCCTTCCTTCCCATCTCCCTCCCTCCCTCCCTTTCCTCCTTTCTTTCTACCTACCTTGCTTCCCATCTCCCTCCCTCCCTCCCCTCCCCTCCTTTCTTTCTTTCTACCTTCCTTCCTTCCCATCACCCTCCCTCCCCTCCTTTCTTTCTACTTTCCTTCCTTCCCACCTCCCTCCCTCTCTTCCCTTCCTTCCCACCTTCCTCCCTCCCTTCCTGTTGATGAACTATTGTCTCCCAGAGGCTGGATGGAGAGGTGACAGTTTCAATATAGAGGAAAGTTACCTCTTAATTGAAAACAAACAGGTTAATAATCCATGTTCTAGTTTAGAGCTGCAAGCAGAAAAACTGGGGGTGGGGGGGTGGGGAACGACAACAATGTCTATAAACTTCAAAGAGAAATTCTCCAACAATTTCTCAAGGTCAGAAGTCCCCTCTTTGGTCCCCACAAAGAGTCCCCACAGTAAAGAAGTCCCCACAGTAAAGGATCCATGGACAGAATTTCCACTTAATGCCTTTCTTGAAAGGATCCCCATTACACATTGGTCTTTTTCACACTTCCAGGAAGAGTCATAGAAACATGAAGAAACAGATGACCATGATGTATCTATCCACACTTTCTGGAAATGAATATGCCAGTAGATGAATTTCTTTCTACAACTAAGATTTTTGTAAGAGAGCTTTCTTCGTAGGAACAGAGTAGGGCTAGCCAACCTAAACTTTTGGTGTCAGTTCAAAATCTCATTCCAAGCAAGCAGTTTAGATGCTTGGAAGAAGAGAGATCTCCTTCCCCACCAATGTGTCCATTAAATAGGGGAAAGATAGAGAAAAGAAGGTGGAGAGAGACAGGGGAAGAGGAGAGGGAGGGAGGGAGGGAGGGAGGGAGAGAGAGAGAGAGAGAGAGAGAGAGAGAGAGAGAGAGAGAGAGAGAGAGAGAGGATGCCAACTAAAAGGAGATGGTTGAAACAGGAAGTAGATTGGCCATGGCTTGTTAAATCAGCCTCGTTTATTCTCCATCATTGTTATGTGAAGCAGCCAGCAACAGACCATTTCTACAAGGGTGCAATATATAAATGACAGAAAAACCTTGCTCTCCATTTTTAGACCTATGAATCATTTCATCCAGTTTCTGCATTTAATCTTGCTTTTTGCAATGCAGAGGAAAAATCCATTTAAACAGGCATTTAAATTCTTCAAATGTGCTTTTACATTTTCTTGTAAACTTCCTGTGCAAAAGGAGAGGAGAAATGTTATTTTAATCAAATAAAGAAGGGGAGAATAAGCCTCACCTTCTTGTTACATGGGTTGCAGCCAAATGCGAGTAATTGTAATTCTTTATTTATTTTGTTTAGCACCATACAAAACAAACAGCAGTGAGAAATAATATGCAATCAAAGCATGGGGAAACAGCTATGTGATCACTAGAAGTTGAACACAACTCCATGGGCATATAGTCAACGAATACAAGCAAAACAATGTAAGGATGGCATCTTCTGTACAACTTAAAAAACACTCCAACATATACACAAAAGATGCTAGTCACCACAAAAGACATCTCTTTGAAAATATTTTGGTCCACAATTAAAATCCTTTTCTTTGCAAAAAAAAATCCAAGTGTTTGGGAACATGTTTTAAGTTCCTGTCTTCTACTGGTCAGTGTGAAAACTGTTGTACCAGTAAGAAACTTTCCAAATGATGCACTGGAACCGAGAAGGCCTGCTTTATTTCACTGCAATACGTCTCCAGTTAATTTCAATCTATTAGAAGATACCAAAGGAAGTACTCGTCAAACTACTGGGATCTTGAAATGAATTTTCTGACCGCTCTAAAGCAGCAACTCTCAACCTTCCTTAAGAGCTTGAGTTGGCTTGGGACCCCAATGGGAGTGCACGACTTTAGAATAGAATAGAGCTGGAAGGGACTTTGGAGGTCTTTCTTCTAGTCCATCCCCCTGCTCAAGTTGGAGAATCTATACTCTTTCAGATAAGTGACTGTCTCTTTTTCAAAACCTCCAGTGATGGAGTGTCCACAACTTCTGAAGGCAAGCTGTTGCACTGGTTAATTTATCCTCACTGTTGGGAAGTTTCTCCTTAATTCCAGGTTGCTTCTCTCTTTGATTAGTTTCCATCCATTGTTTCTTTTTTCCCCCCAAAATTTTATTGATTTTATGAAAGTACGTAGTATTACAATTCTATTTGCATCAGATAGGCAGTGTTTATACATAGATACAGAATATATACATGATGCCTCTTAATTTACTTATTCCTTTTATTAATCACACCATCCCTTACTCCTTCTTTTATTTTATCATCCATCCATTTATACCGCCCTTCCCAAACAGTATAGTAGTCAGAATTTTCATCCTCATTTATTTCATGGGTTAGTTTACTCATCTCCGCGCATTCAAATACTTTCCTAATTATATGCTCTTCTGGTGTTAATCCCTTTTCTTTCCAGTATTGTGCATAAATCAGTCTGGCAGCTGTAGTAATATGTATTATTAGATACTTCTCTTTTTTTTCCATAGTCCCTTTTTAATATTCCCAGGAGAAATATTTCTCGTGCCAATTCAATATCTTCTCCAACTATTTCTTGTATCCATTTCCAAATCTTACTCCAATATCTTTTCGCTTCGGGGCATGCCCACCACATGTGAAAGTAGGTACCCTGGTGGTACCTTCATCCATTGTTTCTTGTCCTGCCCTCTGGTCCTTTGGAAAATAATTTGACACACACACACCCCTCTTCTTTGTGGCAGCCCCTCAAATACTGGAATACTGCTATCATGTCACCCCTAATTCTTCTTTTCTTTAGACTAGCCAAACTCAAATCCTGCAACCGTTCTTCGTATGTTTTAGTCTCCAGGCCTTTGATCAGTGGTGGGTTGCTCCCGGTTCGGTCCGGTTCTATAGAACTGGTAGTAAAACCAGCTGGAGGATCCATCCACCCACCCACCACGACATCATTATGGGAGATTATGGGAGATCTGCACGATACCACTGTGAATCAGTAGTAAAGGTAAGTGGAACCCATCCCTGCCTTTGATCACCTTATTTGCTCTTTTCCGAACTTCTTACAAGGTATCAACATCTTTTTTGTAGTATGGTGACTAAAATTGTTTGCAGTATTCCAGGTGTGGTCTTACTAGGGTTTTTCTAAAGCATCAATTAATACTTCAAGTGATCTTGATTCACTGGTGCGATAGTCGTAACTTCCAGGTTATAAGTCACTTTTGTCCACGGTAACACAAACAGACATAAGTGAAAGGCTACCTATATTATCCCTTTTCATCATTGTCTTTCCCCAGTTTTAGAGAAGAAATTAAGTCATGAAAGATACACTTGGGGCTATTTCCAATCAACCTTGTTTCTTCTTTAGGAACCTGTCTAGTCAATGAACTAGGCTAGAATCATTTGCTATTCAAAGTTCTTTCACATCTACATATTGTTCAAGTTATTTTTGAACCAAACCCGAAGCAAAATAAAAACCCTTGCTCTTTCACACGCATATAAACACCCATCACCATACCCCCTCCTTCAACTCATAGAACCTGCTGTGATTTCTAATTTAGAACTGGCAAAACATAATCTCTTGCAATTTGCATCAAAATGAGCATCCCCATGCAGGACCATATTAAACCTGAAATCTGCATGCTACATCGGCCAAGTAATAAGTTTGTCTCCCAGATGTTCCTGCCTGTAAAACACAACAAACCAGCAGATTATAATGAGAAGATTTGGACACCTCTGTGAAAGCACATCGACGATTAAAACATTTCAATCCTCTCGTCCATAGATCAAAGAGCATAGGATGTACATAACAGCATCAGAACTGGCAAACAAATGATATCAGCCAGTCACTCTGAGGTTGCAGAGTCAGGGGCCAAATTAAGGCTACAGTTCACACATTTCTTGGAGAAAGGAGGAAAGACAAGCTTAAGAGAAAGGGGATTAAACCGGTTGAGGCTGGTTGCTCACTGGTGGAATTTGGAGTCTGATCTTGTCGATTGAAAGGTCGGCAGTTCAGTGGTTCGGATCCCTAGTGCCGCATAACGGGGTGAGCTCCCATTACTTATCCCAGCTTCTGCCAACCTAGCAGTTCGAAAGCACGTTAAAAAATGCAACTAGAAATATAGGGACCACCTTTGGTGGGAAGGTAATAGCATTCCGTGCGCCTTTGGCATTTAGTCATGCCGGCCACATGACCACAGAGATGTCTTCAGAGAGCGCTGGCACTTTGGCTTTGAAATGGAGATGAGCACCATCCCCTAGAGTCGGGAATGACTAGCACATATGTGCGAGGGGAACCTTTACCTTTACCTATCATAGCAGAAATCTATTTGTTTTGACACTGGATATGCCCATCTCTTATTATTTAATCCTTTTATTACCTTCTTTACTTCCCCATTTTTATTGGCATTATTATTATTATTATTATTATTATTTAATCTGTAATGAGATTCACAGTCTTTGAGACTGGTTAATAGTTCAGCAGCTCGAGTCCTAACCAAGGACCTAGGAACTGTTAAGGTATCGTCGGAGGATGTAAGCTGTTCCGAGTAAGGTGGTTTTTTGTAGAGTCAAAATGTTCAAGTCCGGTAAATTTAGAATTTCTAAATAGCGGGGTAGCCCTTTGGGTATTGCTCCAAGGGCTCCAATTACAATCGGAACAACACATGATTTCTTTTTCCATAGTCGCTCAACTTCAATTTGCAAGTCCCGGTACTTTGTGATTTTTTTCTTGCTGCTTATCTTCAATCCGTCATCACCAGGTATTGCAATGTCAATGAACCATACTTTTTTCTCTTCAACTACTGTTATGTCAGATGTGTTGTGGACCAAGTGCCTGTCAGTCTGAATCCTAAAGTCCCACAAGATCTTGAGTTTCTCATTCTCTAAAACTTTCTCAACCTAATGTTCCCAGTGGTGGTGGTGGTGGTGGTTGTTGTTGTTGTTATTATTATTATTATTATTATTATTTGCACAGTCAACCAGATGTTCAGACTGGGTTTGGCATTTTCGCCTACCTATTAAGTCCTTACCAAAGACCTGGGATAGACAAATCTGGATGTTTGATGGTGTTACAGATATTGTCGCAGGATGGAAGCTCCTCCAAATAAAGCCGCCTTCTGCAATTGACTGAGAGCGAATTTGTCAATGCCAGTGATTTTCAAATGGCGCTCCAGTTGTTTTGCGATCACACCCAAGGCGCCTAATACTATTGGTACTACCCTTGCTTGGCTTTGCCGCAGTTGTTCTATTTCTATTTGTAGGTTTTTTGTATTTTGTTATCTTCTCCAATTCTTTCCCTTCTGCTCTGCTGTCTCCAGACACCGCCACACCCACTACCTAGGCTTTTTTGTCTTTCTTATCGACAATTGTTAAGTCCGGGGTGTTATGTGGCAGGTGCCTGTCTGTCTGGATTCTGAGGTCCCAGAGCAATTTAACTTCTTCATTTTCTATGACTTTCTCTATGTTATGGTCCCACCACAGTGTTATTACTATTTTCTCTGTTGCCCTGAAAGTACACTGAGTGCTTCTGTACTGGAGACAAATTCCTTGTATGTCTAATCATACTTGGCCAATAAAGTATTCAATTCAATGCAAACTGAATTAATGTGCAGCAGCTGCCAAAAAAGCCAACACAGTTCTAGGCTGCATAAACAGAGGGATGGAATCAAGATCACATAAAGTGTTAATACTACTTTATCATGCCTTGGTGAGGCCACACTTGGAATACTGCATCCAGTTTTGGTTGCCACAATGTGAAAAAGATGTGGAGACTCTAGAAAGAGTGCAGAGAAGAGCAACAAAGATTATTGGGGGCGCTGGACTAGGAGTGACATGATAGCAGTTTTCCAATATCTCAGGGGCTGCCACAAAGAAGAGGGAGTCAAGCTATTCTCCAAAGCACTTGAGGGTAGGACAAGAAGCAATGGGTGGAAACTAATCAAGGAGAGAAGCAACTTAGAACTAAGGAGAAATTTCCTTACAATGAGAACAATTAAACAGTGGAATAACTTGCCTCCAGAAGTTGTGAATGCTCCAACACTGGAAGTTTTAAAGAAGAGATTGAATTACCATTTGTCTGAAGTGGTGTAGGGTTGCCTGCCTAAGCAGGGGGTTGGACTAGAAGACCTCCAAGGTCCCTTCTAACTCTGCTATTCTACTCTAAAGTTAAATTGAAACCTTTCAGAAACGCAGTGGTTTTGGAATCAATGAATCAACAAGACTTTCCAATATTTAAATTGAATATTAAAGGTCTTCATTACACATTACAAAACAACTTGGCCCTTTTCACTGTGTTCCGAGAGCTTAAGACATAAGGAGAAACAGCTTGATGTCCCTCTTGAGTGTTGACAGTGAGGTTTTAATTGCTTAGAGATGTTTTTTTTTTATTATTTAATGTTTCCTCTCTTTTTAATATTGCTGATAAGATAGATAATTAAAACAATTTTAAGAGTCATCAGCTGCATTGCTAAACTCATTGGTCACACTTCTGCTCAGAACCGGGTTGATGTAGCACAATTTTGTGCTTGGCATTTTACTGAACTATACACATATGTATGGGAGAAAATTTCATCCATAAATCACAATGATGCACAGCAAGTTTTGTTTAAAAATGAAAAAAGATAACTGATCCCATAGATATGGATGTCCTGGTATTTTTTTAGTACAATTACAGCAGCTGAGGGGGGGTTGGGGGATTCTTTTTTCCTCTTGGCTTCCACAAACTATCTGCATGGGAAGCTCAGAACACAATCCTGCACAGTTGTGGCTTTGTATCTGTCTACAAAACCCAATCCCTTTCAGACACACTCTTGAGTTTTCTATCCTGCTTTGTTGGGACACGGGGTGTTGGTGGTAAAATTTTGGCACAACCGCTGTAACAAATGCAAGCATTTAACATCTGGTTCACACAAATCAGACTGGTGGGACTTTCAATGCAGACATACATCAATGTATTATACAGGAGATCATCATAAGCATGTGTGCACACTGGTGATGTAGAAGAATTCCACCAGGATCCTACTGGGAGTAAATTTCACTCCCTCCTGATTCATACTAGAGTGGAATGGAATGGAATGGAATAACAGAGTTGGAAGGGACCTTGGAGGTCTTCTAGTCCAACCCCCTGCTTAGGCAGGAAACCCTATACCATTTCAGACAAATGGTAATTCAATCTTTTCTTAAAAACTTCCAGTGTTGGTGCATTCACAACCTCTGGAGGCAAGTTGTTCCACTGATTAATTGTTCTAACTGTCAGGAAATTTCTCCTTAGTTCTAAGTTGCTTCTCTCCTTGATTAGTTTCCATCCATTGTTTCTTGTCCTGCCCTCAGGTGCTTTGGAGAATAGCTTGACTCCCTCTTCTTTGTGGCAGCCCCTGAGATATCGGAACACTCCTATCATGTCACCCCTATACTAAATCCATAGCAAGATGAACACTAGTAGGAGTTTATCTTCTGAATGTATGTGTAGGTACAGGTGGAGCCCTGGTGGTGCAATAATTAAAGTGCAGTATTTGCAGTTTAACTCTGCTCACTGTCTGGAGTTCGATACTAATGGGGCTCAAGATTGACTCAGCCCTCCATCCTTGCGAAGTTGGTAAAATGAAGATCCAGCTTGTTGGGAGCATATGCTGACATTGTAAACAGCCCAGAGTACTGTAAAGAGTACTGTGAAGATCTATGGAGTGGTATATAAGTCTAAGTCAGGGGTCCCTAACTCCTGGTCTGTGGACCAATACCAGTCCATGATCTGTTGGGAACCAGGTCATGAAAGCAGTGGGCAAACGATGCTTCATTTGCCCATGTGCAGGATCTGGGTTGCACACATAAAACCATCCACCCTCCTGCCACTGCTACCAGTCTGTACAGCCAGAAAGGTTGAGGACTGATGGTCTAAGTCAGGGGTCTCTAACTCAATTTCATTGACGGCCACATCAGGGTTGTGTTTGGCCTTGGGGGGACTGGGTGGGCCTGGCCAGGATGGGCACAGACAACTCGACATCACTCGTGTCGGCATCTGTGGTGGCCCAAGCGCTCTGCCAGAAAAAACGGGCTCCCAAGCTCCGTTTTAAGCTGCCACGTCCTCCTGCAATCCTCTGCCAGTGAAAACGGAGTTGGGAGTGCCGCACACAGCCCCCGCAAGCTGCAACGGCCTCCTGCAACCCTCTGCCAGCGAAAACAGAGCTTGGGAGTGCTGCAAACCGCTCACCTGAGCTCCATTTTCACTGACAGAGGCACTGCAGGCCGGTCCTTTGCTATTTCTAGAGCAGCCCCATGGGCCATATCTAAGCACCCCATGGGCTGGATCTGGGCCCCAGGCCTTGAGTTTGACGCCCCTGGTCTAAGTGCTACTCCTAGCCCTTGACCTGCAATTATTTGTTTAGCAACCGTTCAAAGGCACAATGGCCCTGGGGGGAAAAATTGGCTTATGACTGGTTCTCACAGAACCACTGCTGCATCCTCACAGTCACATGATCAAAAATTGGACAATTGATAATCAGCATTTAATTACAATGCTTTGCAGCATCCTGGAGTCACATGATTGCCATTTGCAATCTTCCCAGCCGGCTTCCGACAAGGAAGTCAATGGAAAAAGGGGATTCATTTAACACTTGTGTGACTGTTTTTCACACAACTGTTGCAGCATCCCCATGATCACATGATCAAAACTGAGAGGCTTGGCAGCTGGCTCATATTTATGATGGCTTTAGTGTCCCAAGGTCATGTGATCAGCTTTTATGACCATCTTTCAAGCAAAGTCAACAAGGAAGCCAGATTCACTTAACAACTATGTTAGTAATTTGACAACTACCATGATTCACTTAACAAAATTGACAAAAAAGGTCATACAATTGGGCATTGTCTCACTTTGCAGCAGAAATTTTGGGCTCAGTTATGGTAGTAAGTCGAGGACTATCTCTGCTCAAAATCTACATGCCTCTTGGAGTAAAAAAAAAAATCTACATGACCCTTGGAGTAAAAAAAAAATGTTGGATTTTAGATCTTATTGTCCTTGTTTATAGCACTTCCAATTTTTCTAGCATGTAAAGAAACATTCAAGTGCCTTAAATCTCTAAGGTGTTTCTCAACCTTAGCAATTTTAACATGGGTGGACTTCAACCAGAGGTGGGCTACTGGGGGTTTGCAGGGGTTTGGGAGAACCTCTAGCTAAGATTCTGTGCAGTTTGGAGAACCCCCAAATCCCACTTCTGGCTGGCCCCGTCCACCCCAGCCCTCCTAGGAGTCCACATGCGACCCATTTTGGATGCAAATAAGTGCAGGGTGCCAGTGGAGGCTCGGGAAGGGCGAAAAACGGGCCTACCAGAAGTTTGGGAAGGCCAGAAATGGGCCCATTCGAGCCTCCAGAGCCTGGGGAGGCCAGTTTTTTTTTTTTTTGTTGTTGTTCTTTTAATCTGATTTATATGCCGCCCTTCTCCGAAGACTCAGGGCAGCTTACAATGCATTAAGCAATAGCCTTCATATTTTTGTATATTTATACAAAGTCAGCTTATTGCCCCCACAAGCTGGGTCCTCAATTTACCTACCTTAGAAAGGATGAAAAGCTGAGTCAACCTTGAGCCTGGGGAGATTCGAACTGGTGTAATTGCAGACAGCTGGATTTTAATTACGGTGCTTTAGTCTGCAGAGCTAAACCAGGCTCCTGGAGTTTTCACCCTCCCAGAGGCTCAAGGAAAGCCTCTGGAGCCTAGGGAGGACAAAAATGCCCCCCTGCCATGGTGCAGGAGGTCGACTAGGCCACGCCCACCATGGCCACGCCCACCCAGTAACCGGGCAGAGAACCCATTGCTAAATTTTTTGAAGCCCACCCCTGACTTCAACTCTCAGAATTTCAAAGATGGCTGGGGGATTCTGGGAGTTGAAGCCCACCCCACCTTAAAGTTGCCAAGGTTGAGAAACACTGCCTTAGAAAAATGCTAAAAGCCTCTTTTATTTGAATACATACATACTTAGTGCTACCTTCCTAACACAATCAAGACCTTTATTAAGACTTCTCTGCCACCAAGATTGGGAATTTAACAAGCCCCTTATTCATAAGCTAATTTTACCTCAGAGGGTCTATCAGCAAAGCTGCTTGTTAGCTCTCAATCGCTTACACTATTAAAATACCAAGAAAAGAGGAGAGAGGAGGAGAAAATTACTTCAGAATCATTAAAGTCCTGCATCACACAAGCCTCTTCAGTCAAAAATTGAATGAGTGAAACAGCACTTGATAATGCCTGCGACTAGGAAAAAAAAAACACCTCATTTTAAATTCCTGTCTCCTAGTACCAATTTATTTCCCCTTTGCCTGGATTTTACTGACTCCAGTAAGCCAATATAAGCATAAAAATGCATAGCTTGGATATTAACAGAATAACAAACTTGGAAGGGACCTTTGAATGGTTGTCTTCCAGCATTGAAGCTCCCGTACCTTCTGGAGGCAAGTTGTTCTCCTGATTAATTGTTCTAAGTGTCAGGAAATTTCTTCTTAGTTCTAGGTTGCTTCTCTCCTTGATTAGTTTCCATCCATTGCTTCTTGTCCTGCCCTTGGATGCTTTGGAGAATTGGTTGACTTTAACTCATGAACAATGAGAAATGAAGTTCATCTATGTTTAAAAGATGCTGCCAGCTGCTGGTCAGGAATGTTTTCATTGGGACTCCATCAGGGGTAAAATCCAGCAGGTTTTGACAGGTTCTAGTAAACCAGTAGCGGAAATTTTGAGCAGTTTGGAGAACCAGTAGTGGAAATTTTGAGTAGTTCAGAGAACCAGCAAATACCACCACTGGCTGGCCCCAGAGTAGGATGGAATGGAGATTTTGCAATATATTTCCCTCAGGAGTGGGGAGAGAATGGAGATTTTGCAGTATCCTTCCCCTGGAGTGAGATGGGAATGGGGATTTTGCAGTATCCTTCCCCTGGAGTGGGGTGGGAATGAAGATTTTGCAGTATCCTTCCCCTGCCATGCCGACCAAGCCACACCACACTCACCAAGCCATGCCCACAGAACCGGTAGTAAAAAAAAAAATTGGATTTCACCACTGGACTCCATGGTCTTCTGGACACCACAATGCAACAAGGATGCTGAGGAACTGGTAAGAGCACATCGGAAAGAGTGCAGAAAAGAATGATGAAGATGGTGAGGGGCTTAAATGCTGAAGTGAAAGGAACAGGGCACCTGAAGTCTTAAGAACAATAATTGCATTCTTCAAATACTTAGCCTCTGAATGTGGGAAAGGAACAATGAAGTTTTACAGGAGGAGATCCAAACTCAAAATAAGGAGGAACTTCCTGACCATGAGCACTAATAAGCAATGGAACAGCCTATCTCCTGAAACTAGGGGGTACCAACACGGAAGGTTTTCAAGCAAAGGATGGATAGTCATTCTTCTGGGACGGTCTAAGCTAGGGGCCCCCAACCCCAAGGCCATGGCCCACTACCAGGCACAGACAATTCAGAACTGGGCCACGGAAGCGGTGGGTAAGCACACATGCGTGCAGCTCCACTTGTGCACTCAGCAGGCAGGCAAGTGCACATGCGCAATTGTATTTGCACAAGTGGCATGCATGCATGCCCGTTTGCGCAAATGGAGCTGCATGCTCATGCTTGCACGTCACTCACGCAGTACCAACCGCTCTCCTGCTCCCCCCACCCCGCCAGAAAGGTTGGAGACAGCTGGTTTCAATCAGGGAAACTCCTTGGAGAACCTCCACAGTCTTTCCCAACTCTGAGCTGAGGAACTCTGGGAGCTGAAGTCCACAAGTCTTAAAATTGCCACAGTTTGGAGACCACTGTTCTAAACCATACGTAAAACTTTACAAAGATACAAATTTTGGTTATTTGAAGCCTTGATTAATCTTGCAGTGGAGGGGGGATAACTCTGTTGTATGAACCCAGAATCCTTTGTTAGTTTATGAAATGATATAATGTGTTATATCAGTATAGTATAGTATAGTATAGTATAGTATAGTATAGTATAGTATAGTATAGTATAGTATTGTATTGTATTGTATTGTATTGTATTGTATTGTATTGTATTGTATTGTATTGTATTGTATTGTATTGTCATTAAGAGTTGTTAACCTAATCTTGCATAGCTTCTTCTCTGGTAATATTGTACTACTAACTAGAGCATACAAAACATTTACTAAACCAATTCTTGAATACAGCTCATCTGTCTGGAACTCGCACTGCATATCAGACATAAATACAATCGAGAGAGTCCAGAGATATTTTACCGGAAGAGTCTTCCATTCCTCTACCCGGAATAAAATACCTTATGCCACCATACTCCAAATTTTGGGCTTAGACAACTTAGAACTATGCCAACTTCAGTCTGACCTAAGCATAGTACATAAAATTATTTGCCACAATGTCCTTCCTGTCAATGATTATTTCAGCTTCAACCACAACAATACACGAGCAAACAATAGACTCAAGGTAAACTGCTCCAAACTCAATTGCAGAAAATATGACTTCAGTAACAGAGTGTTCAATGCCTGGAATGCACTACCTGACTCTGTAGTTTCTTCCCCAAACCCCCAAAACTTTAACCTTAAACTGTCTACTATTGACCTCACCCCATTCCTAAGAGGTCTGTAAGAGGCATGCATAAGTGCACCAGCGTGCCTACCGTCCCTGTCCTAATATTCCTTTTTACTTACTCTTTTCACGTATTCAAATTATGTTTATACTTTTATCTGTTATCTTACATATGCTTGACAAAATAAATAAAATAAATAAATAAAATAAAATAGAAGGTAGGATAATGGAATAATCCAGTTAAGCATTTTGAGCAAATGGTATTATATACACATTGCTTGTTAATATTTTCCTGTCTTCATTCATTTTTCTCCCTTTTTCTTTGCTGTCTCCCTCTCCTGCCTTTGGAATCAGTGCCTTTCTAATAAACAAGACTAGGAGATTGACTTTTAATTGTTTAGTTCCCACTCTTCTGAATGAATTTTGATTTGGATGGGGCTGGCTGGCCCCCATGCAGTTGGGTTCACGGTGGATATCCCCATTGTCTCTTCTCTTAAGAAAGGGGAGAGAAAAAAAGCAGAAAAATTGGACCGCAAACTCACCAAGAAAAACCTTTTCCGTGGTCTGATTTCCCAGAGAAGTTACCCACCGTAAGGTTTGCAAAGAATTTAAAGCAACTTTAAGCAAGAGCTTTTACACGAAGAGGTCAAAAAGCAATCATAGGAATGATCATTTTTTCTCCGTCCGCAAAAATGACAATTTACTTCGTGGTGTTGGGAATTGGAGATGATCTCTGGAGAGTTTAATTGAATGAATACCTGAATAATAAATCAGGCTTCGGTATCCTTCATCTTCCTTTATAGAAAATCTAGTTTAGGCTCAAAAACCCATGCCAGAGCTGGTGTTTATTTTAATCCAAGTTGACTTCCCTGTTTTTGAACAATGACAATCGTCTCCAACTCTCTGGTGATAAAATTGTAACAGTATCCAGCTGTGGTGCGTTTCAAAAATTTCACTACTGGTTCTGTGGGTGTGGCTTGGTGGGTGTGGCATGGCTAGGTGGGTGTGGCTAAGTGGGCATGGCAGGGGAAGGATACTGTAAAATCTCCATTCCCATCCCACTCTAGGGGAAGGATACTGCAAAACCCTCATTTCCTCCTGATCAGTTGGGAATTGGGAGGCTGAGAATAGATGGGGGCAGGGCCAGTCAGAATTTTTACTGCCGGTTCTCCAAACTATTCAAAATTTCTGCTACCAGTTCTCCAGAACTGGTCAGAACCTACTGAAACCCACCTCTGGGGAAAAACATAAAAAAATATGAAAAATGGAATCATAAAGAAAAAAAATGAGACAATGTAGAAAGTGAAAAGCCCAGGTTGGAAAAAAAAAAGAGAGAGAGAAATTCACATTTTTTACCTTTTCTACAAAAAAAAAAATTTTTAAAAGAAAACTATTATTTTTCCCTCTCTCCTTAACTTTTCAAGTTTCCCTCCATGTAGGAGAGAAATAGCTAGGAAGTTATAAGGAGGATGTCTTTGTGGTTCTAATTTGTTCTTATTTATTTTTAGGGGATTTATGAGAGCTTTCATTGCAAATGAGTAGCATATGTCCCACCCTTCGTAAATTACAGTATGGTACCAAGAAAACAAATATTATGACATCAGTATTAATGGTTGGTTTTATGATTTTATAAACTGCTTGCGGTCCATGTGAAGACATTGAAGTAGAAATACCATAAAACGATTGATCCATCCATCCTTGCTGACTGATTGCAGAGATCTAGGCCTAGTTATTCTCTTCACATTGAAGACCATTTTAATTCTTGCAAAAGTCATGATCAAGGAACGCACTGAAAACTGAGTCATGACTGGGAGGGCAAAAGGCACTATCTTGCATTACAATGTTTTATAAATTATAGTATTACAGCATTTAAACAGAAGACTAAATAAAACATGCTTTAAAATGTTTTATTAAGATTCTGAAACCATGTTTTATTTTAAGATTTTGTTGGCCTTCTTATGCTT
Organism: Masticophis lateralis; assembly: GCA_030761175.1. NCBI lineage: Eukaryota > Metazoa > Chordata > Lepidosauria > Squamata > Colubridae > Masticophis > Masticophis lateralis. Next base: position 15,492,538 of record JAUDYJ010000001.1, read on the forward strand.
CACAGTTCACAGGCCTTGAAGATAGCTTACCCAGGAAGAGAGATAAGGTTTATATTCCAACGATAACCTCTCTTTAGATAAATATAATCTCAGAAAAGTTAGAGGTCTGGTAAAGAAGGATGTTTAAGTGAAGTACTAATACCACTCTATACAGCCTTAGTAAGACCACACCTAGAGTACTGCATCCAGTTTTGGTCACTACACTATAAAAAAGATGTTGAGACTCTAGAAAAAGTGCAGAAAAGAGTAATCAGGATGATTAGGGGACTGGAGACTAAAACATACAATGAACGGTTGCAGGAACTGGGCATGGCTAGTGAAGAGAAGGACCGGGGAGACATGATAGCAGTCCAATATTTGAGGGGCTGTCACAGAGAGGAGAGGGTTAAGCTATTTTCCAAAGCACCTGAAGGTCAGACAAGGAATAATGGATGGAAACTGAACAAGGAGAGGTTTAACCTGGAAATAAGGAGAAATTTTCTGACAGTGAGAACAATCAACCCCTGGATCAGAAGTTGCCTTTGGAAATTGTGGGAGCTTCATCACTTGAAACTTTCAAGAAGAGACTGGACTGCCATTTGTCAGAAATGGTGTAGGGTCTCCTGTTTGGATGGGGGTTTGGAAACTAGATGACCTACACAGTTCCTTCCAACTCTGTTAATCTGTTAATCTGTATCCTTATATGGCATGCTAGTGAGATGGGAAAAGGGTGACTGGGTAATGGGCTGTTATTCTATAGGAGAGGCTGATTATTCAGGTAGTCCTAGACTTATAACCATTCATTTAGTGACCATTTTTCACACTTACAACTGTTGCTGCATCCCAATGGTCACATGATCAAAATTCAGACACTTGGCAACTGGTTCATATTTATGACACTTGCAGTGTCCCAGTGTCACTTTCTGAAAAACAGTCAATGGTGCCGGATTCACTTAACAACAACCATGTTACTAATTTAACAACTGCAACATTTCACTTAACAAGAAAAAAGGTCGTAAAATGGGGCAAAACTCAGATAACAATTGTTTCGCTTAGCAACAGAAATTTTGGGCTCAATTATGGTCATACACCAAGGACTTCCTGTCATTGGCACTAGCTTTCAGAGGTACATTTATTTATTTATTTATTTAATCAAACTTATATACTGCCCTACTCCCAGAAGGGACTCAGGGCGGTGCACAGCCGTGTAAAAATACAATGACATACAAAAGTTAAAAATATTTAAAATAAATTGAATAATTAGGCTGAAACAATTTAAAATCCAATTTTACAAAACATTTAAAAACCCATTATAAAGGAGTTATAACTTATAATTTCTCAGTTATAGACCTCATACAATTTTGGAAGGAAGGGAGGGAGGGAGGGAGGAACTTTCCAAGGTAAGTGAAATGTGGACCCGTATTGTCGGGGCAATAAGCTGACTTTGTATAAAAAAGAACACCGCTTGCGGGGGGGGGGGGGTGAAAGCCCTACTAAGCAGGTATATACAAAAAGTATGGAGGCTATTGCTTAATGCATTGTAAACCGCCTTGAGTTTCTGGAGAAGGGCGGTATATAAATCAAACCAATACATACATACATACATACATACATACATACATACATACATACATACATACATAAATAAGGCAGGCAGGCAGGCAGGCAAGAAGGAAGGAAGGAAGGAAGGAAGGAAGGAAGGAAGGAAGGAAGGAAGGAAGGAAGGTTGGTTGGTTTCAAAAAATGTCTACATAGACACACTGTATAGGAAAAAAAAGGAATACTATTCCCTCTCTCATATTCATAGGCTCAGATTACACTAAAATACATTGCTAGAGATTTGGCTGCAATGCTAAACACATTTCTAAAGTTCTATTTATTATCAAAACATCTCAGCGTAAGAGACTGAATTCAATAAGGTACAAAACTTGGCAAACTTTACTGTACTGAGAAATAAAACAGACCTGACAAGATCCAAAGGAACAGAAACAGCTTTTAATAAGACCTCTCTCAGGGAATAACAGCAAAAAAACAAAAAACAAAAAAAAGACCAAAAATAAATAGAACCTACAACTTTTTAAGCAAAAAAATCCTAGACAGAAACAAAAATTTCCTTTGCTCCATCTGGTTGCTAGGCAGCGTGGATGCAGATCCCTTAATTGAGTTTCACCCATCCGCCCCTAACATTTGACCTCTGTTATTATTCCTGACCAACTTCGGCTCCCCAAATTAGCTAAAATAAATCCGACCTGTTTATACTATCAGCATGAGGGACCACTAAGAAAATTCAGTTCTGTAGGATACCCTAGAAATTGGGGGAGGGTGGATCCAAAAAGTGACACTGGCAAACCACTTCTATATAATTGTCAAGAAAGCTATATCGTGTGATGTCATCACAAAGAACTGAATTTATCTGAGAGGAAGTTCCCTTACTCTACTTTGCAAAGAGAAATTCTTTCCCCCTTTTTACTGAATCATTATAAATGATTCAATGATTCAATATGGTAAATGATTCAATATGGTAAAACTTTTACAGTATAATATCATTGAAGATTATTGACATTTTATTATTTAGATAACTTAGAGCAGAGAGAAAAATATTTTATTGCTATTAATTACAATTTAGGCTATCAATAATACAAGCATGAAAATCATTTGGCATTTTCCTCCAAATTTGACTGCAACATTGAAAAAAATTCTGCGGTGACTCACATCAAAATATTTGTTATATAATAAAGTTTCAATCTTAAATTAATTACTAAGAATAGCACTACATTACTACATTTAAAACTCAGGACGGCATTGAAAAAGCAATCTTACCAACAGTCCTCAAAGTTGCGGCTATCACAAAGTCTACCTCTGTTCACCTGATCACGATTTGAGTGCTTGCAACTGGAATGAGTTTACTTTAATTTGCAACCTTCTCAGCCAGCTTTCGATAGGCACATTCAATGGGGAAGCCAGCAGAAAGTCAGGAGTTGAAGTCATATGACACACTTAACAACTGTGGGCAATTTTCTTAACAGCCACAACAGAATGGACAACACAAATTTTACTTAACAGCCACGTCACTTAGCAATGGAGCGGCTGGTCCCAGTTGCTAAGTGAGAACTTAGTATATTCCTACCTCCTATTTTTCCCACCGAGAACAATAACCCTATGAGGTGAGCTGGACAGAGAGAGAATGACTGGATCAAAGTCACTCAACCGACTGATAGAATAGAATAGAATTCTTTATTGCCCAAGTGTGTTTGGACACACAAGGAATTTGTCTTGGTGCTTAGGCTCTCAGTGTACATAAAAGAAAAGATACATTCATCAAGAATCATAAGGTACAACACTTAATGATAGCCATAGGGAAACAGTCAATATAAATAAAATAGGCCCAAGGGAAGCACTAGAACTCCCAGTCTCCTGCTTTCTAGACCAGCAGAGGTATCGTTCAAGCCAGTCCAATACCTTATCAGCTACCAAAAAAAGATTCATATCAGATATAATTGCCAGTCACTGGCAACAAACCCTCCCATTATGAAAAGGCAGTGAAACGAAGTGAACATTGCATCGAGAGCAGATGGTAAGAACAGCAACAAACAATCTTCCCACAGTTGAGCAAAAGCGTATCGAAGCTCTTCCGCTACGAGGCACCTGGTCTTCACATTTACCTCTGCATCTGAGACTGAGTGAGAGCAAGGAGCTATCATTCTCAGCCTGTTCCTCTCTTAAAGTGCCAGCTTGAATAGGATGTGTCAACCCTCTCAGGTAAACCAGGTGGGAAACATGACCTGATGAGCTAATTCTTCTGTATTGTAAGGCTACATTAACTGAACATTGCGAGTTTGCAATTCCAAATCTCCCATTGTTACTTTCCACAGCCTGATCAATTAAGACGGTCCTGTCTAAGTTTCTTTTTCTGACCATTAAACAACTGCAGGCTGGCTAGGTGGCTCAGTGGCTAAGACATTGAGCTTGTAGATCAGAAAGGTCGGCAGTTCAAATCCCTAGTATAGGTCTCCTGTGTGAGTAGGGGGCTGGACTAGATGACCTCCAAGGTTCCTTCCAACTCTGTTACTGTTAAAAAAAATATCCTGTTATCTGATCCGCTCTTAGGTGGCATCTCTGCTCACTGTTCTTCAAGATTGTTTTGTTTTGTTTATTTATTTATTTTTATTTTCGCCAGCCTTTATAATTTGTATAAATAACGCAAGGTGATGAACATGCTTATTACTCTTGTCCTCCTCCTATTTTCCCCACAAAAACAACTGTGAAATGTGTTAGGCTAAGAGAGTGTGACTGGCCCAAAGACACCCAGCTGTCTTTCGTGCTTAAATCTGGACTAAAACCCAGTTTCCTGGCAATTGGCCCAAAGTCAAGCCAGTTTTCATGTCTAAGGTAGAACTAGAACTCACAGTCTCCTGGTAATTGGCCCAAAGTCAACCAGCCAGCATTCATGCCTAAGGCAAGACTAGAACTCACACTCTCTTGGTTTCTAGCTTCATGTTTGAACCACTACACCAAAATGCCATTCCCACATACCATTATATAGGATTGTGGTTACACAATAGTCAATGTATGAGTATGAACATCCTTTAAACATATATATATATATAAATTCCGGAGTTTGCAGTATGTCTGCTTCTTTTTTTTCTCCCTCTCTCGCTCTCTCTCTCCCTCCCGCCCTCCCTCTCTCTATCTCTCTCTCTCTCAAAGCAGTCAAAGCAGCTAGAAAAATATGAATATGTTTTGCAAAGAGAATGGAATGTGAAATAAATTATCTGGCTAATTTTATACAGCTCAGAAGCTTTTCTAACCACTCCCTCCCCCCCCCCCTTTTTTTTAAAGTCCACTAGTTACTATGAGATATAGGTAAGTACAGAGATGGCCTTGAAGAAAATATGGGGCAACCATTTGGAAAATAGAACTTAGCCAAGAAAAGCAGGAAGTTATGAGAAACAAACTCAGCATTGCTCATTCATCTTGACAATCTTTGGCGCAAGAGGGAGCCAAGGATAAAAGTTGTCAAGCTTTAAAATTTTTCTGTTTTACTATAGTTTATATCAATATAATAAGAGTTCTAATATCAGTGGTACTATTAAGTGGCTACCTTGCTTACTGACCATTCACAGTTACAACGGTGAAGAAAAAGTAACTTTGCAACCAATCCTTGTGTTTACAACCTTCACAGGCCTGTAAAGCAAAGGAAACATGAAATAAAATCCTAACTGCAGTCATGATTCCGCTTAGCAACCACTTCACTTAACAACCAAATTTCCAGTTCCAACAATAGTCACTAAATGAGGACTGTCTGTATTACTTGTGTTGTTTTCTGATGACTTGGGATACCTCAAAGAGCTGATAGGAGATTATTGCAAAACACAGTTCTGCCAATCAGTATTAAGTGCTACCCATCCAGAAAAAGGACTGGTAATGCAATTAGTGGAAGAAACAGATATTTGGATATCATCAATAGCACCTATGGAGCTTTCTGATGACTAATCGCTAACAGTTGTAATTTAGATACAAGGCTTTTTTGGAAGATAAAGGAATTTTATCATTATCTTTCCTTGTTAACAGTTTGATCCCTTTGAAAATGTTTTGGATAGGCTCTCTAAACTAGGTTTGTGACTTAACCTTCTAAAGGTGCTTCATTATGATCTTTATGTTCAAATCTGTTAGGAGTCTTTGTAGTTAGGACAATGATATATAAACACTAGCAGAATAGATAACGGATAGACACAGAGGGAATCCTAACATATTAAATATAACATTCATCTCAATCCTTTCGCAGAGCTGAGCTTTTAAAGGGTAAAGCTATGTATATTTTTGGCCTGGCTTAGACTGGATTTCGATGTACATATATAAAGTTGAGGATTTAAAAACGGGTAGATATTATCAACAACTACAGATGACTAGGCCTAGTGATATTATTTTATTTCTATTTTATTTTTATTATTTCCTTGGAACATTATGATTTGGGTTTTTAATGCAAAAGAACCAAATGTTATGACTGCTCTTCAAATGGATTTTTTTTCTTCAACTTTTTCTAAGTATGGATGTAATGTAAACTAGTGGGGTTTGTTTCCCAAACTGGACTATTTTGGGTCTCAACTGAAAGTTAGATGTTGACATTTTACTTTTAATAATTTCTTTATCTCTTGTACACTGATCTAGTCTAATGAAGAGAAAGAGGGGTGACATGATAGCACCCTTCCATGCTTGAGGGGCTGTCATAGAGATGATGGGGTCATCTCTTACTCTCCAAAGCATCCAAGAGCAGGATAAGAAGTAATGGATAGAAACTATTCAAGGCAGGGGTGAAATCCAGTAGTTTCTGACAGGTTCTAGAGAACTGGTAGCAGAAATTTTGAGCAGTTCGGAGAACCGGTAGCGGAAAATTTGAGTAGTTTGGAGAACTAGCTGGCCTCCAGAGTTTTGACTATTATGGAAAAGAAATATTATGCTCCATGAGATACTGTTTTACTTTTTTCAGAATCTATTTTATTTTTCTGTTGTGAAATAGAAACCTCATTCTTTCCCCAAAAAGATGAATCTTTCAAGGTGGCTTTTAAGCTACAACGATCCTCACAGGTCCACAGCTTAGCAGGAAACAAAACAGAAGAGCTTAGAGGCTGCCACTGCTAAAATTATACCTGTTGTTCAAGGGTTGGTTCTACTTACCTTTACTACCGGTTCAGAACATGAGCGTGCAGGAAGCTTCTGCGCATGCACAGATCTACTTTATGACGCCTGGGCAGATGGGCGGAGCCTCCCACTGATTTTACTACCGGCCTTTCAACCCCAGTCATATGGCTCTTTTCAGATTGAGACTCAGGATGCCAGACCCCAGCTTTAATGGACATGGCAGAAGAAAGAAAATGAGTTTTTATGCCCCAGTTCAGCAAAGAATGCATTGTTTGCAGAATGTTGGCAGGCCAAGCTGTCAGCTCTGTTTTTCATTAGCTATCCACTGGGGCAAATAAAATGCACCATTTTTTAAAAGTATTTTTCCTGGCAATCTTCAGGATAGATTCATTATTTGATTAGGGGACTAAAGATAATTAGGAGACGGGAGGCTAAAACATATGAAGAATGGTTGCAGGAATTGGTTATATCTAGTCTTGTGAAAAGAAAGACTGGGGTGACATGATAGCAGTGTTCCAATATTTGAGGGGCTGCCACAAAGAAGAGGGGGTCAACCTGTTTTCCAAAGCACCTGAAGACGGGACAAAAAGCAATGGATGGAAAGTAATCCAAGAGAGAAGCAACCTAGATCTTAAAGAGAACATTTAATCAGTGGAACAACTTGCCTCCAGAAGTTGTGGGTGCTCCAACACTGGAGGTTTTGAAGAAGAGATTGGACAACCATTTGTCTGAAATGGTATAGGGTTTCCTGCCTGAGCAGGGGGTTGGACAAGAAGACCTCCAAGGTCCCTTCCAACTCTGTCATTCTGTTATTTGCTGATCATGGTAGCGTAGGAATCCACCTGCAATTCTAAAAGCCTTGACAACACTCAATGACTGAAGGCCATCTTGCTCTGAATCTGGGTCTTATCATATTCTAAGGCAGAAATCCAACAGGCACTCTTTTGGCTATCCTTGAAGGCCTATCTGGATGGAAAACTTCTCCAAACGGATGTATCTCAAGCTAGTTTAGAGGAAAGTATGAACAAGCTGTTAAAGAAGAACTCGGAGAAGAAATGAATACAGCCTAGAGTCAGAAGATGCAAGAGAAAGAAATTCAGAATAACTGACCTTGATTTGATGGAATAAGATGGGACACCATCAAGATTCAGTTATTAAACCTACAACAATTAAGCAATAATTCTGCAGTCCTGAATTTTTTTTTTTGATCTGACTTACCTTGAAGGTCTTGAGAAGTTTTTTTTTTAGATTTAATTTATATGCTGCCCTTCTCTGGAGACTCAGGGCGGTTAACATGGAGCTCAAGATTCTGACCATACTTTGCCATAAGGCATAGAGAAGGAATGTCTTCTAAATCAGGATTCTCCAACCTTGGCAACTTTAAGACTTGTAGACTTCAACTCCCAGAATTATGGGAATTGAAGTCCACAAGTCTTAAAGTTGCCAAGGTTGGAGACCCCTGCTCTAAATAAGGTCCCATTAGCAAAGGTGTCCACAGGGAAGATCAAGGAAGCCAAAGATGAAAGCAGAATGGTGCTATTGTGATATCCGCCCCTTAGCTGCACCCCTTAGCTGCACCCATTATGACACGTACAGAAAGGGGTGGAGATTTCCACAATTCTCTGCCACACTGATTTTACCATTTTGATGAACTCTTTCAGTCCCGTGGATGCCTCTGTTGATCAGCGTGGTCAGTGGCAGTGATTAAAGGCAGCTGTCCTCCAATCCTGTTCGAGGACTCCTGTTGCTAGATTCATTCATCAAACTTTTTAAAAACAGAGCAGACCAGGAATTATCTTAATTTTCGTGAACTTCATCCTCTCAGGAATGATAAGGCAGCATGCTAAAAGATGGGAGTAATTTCTTACTATGTCTCTTATTAAAATAATTCGTATCGCACTCATGTCAAGTACCAGAACGCTTCTGGGTTGAAAAGACTACCCAGTGACATCACTATTGCCCAGGGGATGCCCAGTTGGAGGCTCCCCCACAGGAGCTGGAGCAAAGGACAGGAGCTCACCACAACAGCACTGAGGTCTCAAACATGGGCTTACTAATCTCCAACCAGTGTCCTACGCAAGCCTCTGTGCTCCCAATTAAAAGAATTAAGAATCGATTATGGTATTACCTAGTTGGGCAATGAAATATCTGCAAGCAATCAGTAATTGTGCATGTCTCTGTGGACAATTTCTCCTATGATAAAAGAAATAGTAGTTACCAAAACAATGTACAATTACAACCTCTCACAAAAGAGACTTTGCTTTTTGCACCTTGAACAACATGAGAAAACCCTTGCTGAACAACTATATCTTTTCTCTGTTGAAAGCAAAGTACTTCTTAGAATTCTTGAGTTGTACTTTTAACATTCCTTCTAATAATATTAATCAGCGTATTAATTAGCGGTAGTCCTCATTGAATGACCATTCCTTCAGTGACCCTTCAAAATTAGGATGGCACTAAACAAGAGGGACTTATGTTGGGTCCTCCTAGTCACAGCTGTGAGCTTCTCCCCATGATCATTGTGATTTGGGCATGTGACAACCAGCTTGCAATGACAACGTTAAAGTATTCCGCAGTCACCTGATCATCATATGGGACCATCACCTTCAGCTTCCAACAAATGAAGACGATGGGAAAGTGACAATCACATGACCCCAGGATACTGCAATCACATGAGTTTCACCTAAAAATACTACAACTGGGACTGCCATAATTGCCATAGTAAGTTGCACTTTATGACCGTATCACTTAGCAACGGAGTTGTCGATCTCCATCATCATTACATGAGGGGTATCTGCAACTATTTCTAGGTTGGTCAACAAGAGGAAACACACAAGTTCCAGCAGTACCTTCCTGAATATAAATTACAAAAAGGAGGAGGAGTCACACATTGGGTCTTCAACGGTCCATGCTAGTCTGCTTTTGCAGTTCTCCTTGTCTACCATATCTCACACTTGCTCCTGGGGAGGAAAGCTATGACAAATCTAGACAGCTTAGTAAAAAGCAGAGGCATCACCCTGCCAACAAAAGTATAGAACAGAATAGAATAATGGAGTTGGAAGGGACCTTGAAAGTCTTCTAATCCAACCCCCTGCTTAGGCAGGAAACACTACACCACTTCAGACAAATGGTTATCCAACATCTTCTTAAAAATTTCCACTGTTGGAGCATTCACAACTTCTGCAGACAAGTTGTTCCATTTATTAATTGTTCTGTCAGGAAATTTCTCTTTAGTTCTAAATTGCTTCTCTCCTTGATTAGTTTTCACCTATTGCTTCTTGTTCTACCCTCAGGTGCTTTGAAGAATAGTTTGACTCCCTCTTCTTTGTGGCAACGCCTGAGATATTGGAACACTGTTATCATGTCACCCCTAGTCCTTCTTTTCATTAGACTAGACATACCCAGTTCCTGCAACCGTTCTTCATATGTTTTAGACTCCAGTCCCCTCCTAATCCTTTGTTGCTCTTCTCTGCACTCTTTCTAGAGTCTCCACATCTTTTTTACATCGTGGTGACCAAAACTGAATGCAATATTCCAAGTGTCCATAGTGCCCATAGTCAAGGCTATGGTGTTCCCAGTTGCAATATATGGCTGTGAAAGTTGGACCATGAAAAAGGCTGAGCGCCAAAGAATTGAGGCCTTTGAACTATGGTGCTGGAGAAGATTCCTGCAAGTCCCTTGGATTGCAAAGCAATCAAACTGGTCAGTCCTAGAGGAGATCAACCCTGACTGCTCTTTAGAAGGTCAGATCCTGAAGATGAAACTCAAATACTTTGGCCACCTAATGAGAAGGAAGGACTCCTTGGAGAAGAGCCTAATGCTGGGAACAATTGAGGACAAAGGAAGAATGGGATGACAGAGAATGAGGTGGCTGGATGCAGTCCCTAAAGCAGTAGGCACGAGCTTAAATGGACTCCAGAGGATGGTATAGGATAGGAAGGCCTGGAGGAATGTTGTCCATGGGATTGCAATGGATTGGACATGACTTCGCAACTAACAACAACAATCGCCATATCTCAGGTCTTCTGAGAATTCTCTTGGATAGTCTGCAGGCATAATGGCTTTAATCTCTCAAGGTTCAGTCTTGGCAACATCAGTAGGAATTCACCATTGCAATATATAGATAAGATATACAGCTTCTGGCCATAGTAACTTTGCAAACAGCGGAGCCCTGATTCTTCCTTTGCAAGCTTGTTTAAACTCCCACAGAATAGCAAATTGATTCAAACACACACACAAAAGGTTTCCCTCTCATTTACTGTTTCATTTGACTCTGTCAAAACCAGCAGGCTGTTTTCTGCTCTTTGCATTATCTTGGATGCTGTATTGAAGTCCCAAGAGTGATACATGGTGTTGCCATCTCTCTCACGCTCTCTAGCAGATTCTTAAAGCATCCAGCAAGCAGGAACAGGTTTTCCACTTAAGTGGACACTTTAAAAAACTGCAGCAAGGCCAGTGCCAAAGTCACATGCAACTTCAGCCAACCTTAAATAACTTGATGGAGGAAGTGAAGCAAGCCTTCCTGTAGGAATGAGATATTTTATGTCTGTTGTTCCTGTCCTTTAGCCAAACCCGTTTGCTTCCAGCATCTATATTTGGTAATTTTTAGGTAAAGTGGCCAATGGGATAATATGAATGATTTTTAACCCTCTGACAATTTCAGATCAAATTTAGAATAGGTGTTTTGATCTAGGCTTCCCCAGCAGCACGAAGCCAAGTCCTCATCCTGATAAACCCCTTTTATTTAATTTACAGTGAATTCCCCTCCAGCAAAGTCTTTCCTCTCCCAAAGTCTTTCAAGATAGTTCACAATTACCGACCTTTATCAGGCTTGGAGAGTGGCCAGGCCGATATCTTTCAGATGCCGCAATATTCGGCAAGAATGCAGTAATGAACTAATTGTCTCCTGCAAACTCCACTCCCCTTTCGCTCCACTTTTATTCCCCCTGGGAGGGGCCATTCATTGTCTACCTGTAGCCTTACTCCCAAATCGACCCTTGTTCTTGAACTGTTCCCTTCATCTGGCAACTCTGCGCATGCGCACTCTGGGAACAGGGTCCAGCTGTTTGTCTGCCTCACTGATGTCTGACTCTGAAGGCAGCTGATAACTGGCATACGGCTCTGGCCCCGTCTCTGTCTCCAATGCAGAGCCCTCATCAGAGCCTTCCCCAGACTCCCAAGATGGTCCATGTTTCTCCCAAACCTCCTCACTGTCCGAATCTGCTGCCAGATCTGCTGGCGGGCCACAACACAAGGAATGGAATAAAGGCAAATATGTGTTGCTGAATTACTTGGGAAGTCTTGAAGTGAGAAGCTCCATTCTATATTATTACATTTATATGACACCTTTTCTTTAGGAATTCGAAGCAGCACTTATATAGAGCAGCGCTGAAGTTTAGGATTTAGCAATTAAGACAACAGATTTCCTGATGAGAGAAGGATAATAGCAATACAGCCTACAGCATGGGTAAATATATTTAGGTCTAAGACAGTGCTGTGGGAATTAGTGTTCATTGAGTGTTCATTTCCTAAAATCCTAAAATTGGAAAGGACCACTGAGGACCACTGAGGCCATATAGTTCATTGTGTTGCTCCAATGCTGGAAAACTGCTACTCTCACTTCCAGGAACAAACTAGTGAATGGGCCAACCATACACTACCAAATGTTCAGATTTCACTTCCCAGCCAGCATATGAATGGTAACAGATTTGGGAACCAAATCACGAAAGTACCTGGAAAACATCAGGTTGCTGATTTAGCCCATCATCTTCTGAAGTAGTCTGTTCCAGCGCCAAACAACAACTACAACAAGGAAGGTCATCTCATTGAAATGTCATTCGCTTGCAAGGTGGAAATATTGCTTCAGACCTACCTTCTGAAGCAGAAGTAAACAGATTCACTCCCTAAATCTCAACCTGTCAAGTATCTGAATGTATCAGCCTGAAGGCCCTTTTATCAAGTTGTCTCTCAGGTAAAATGTAGGAAAATCATTCAGCTGTTCCCCTCCCCCCCTCTTATGAGATAATCCTCAGTTCACAATGTGCATTCAACCCTATTTGTTTCCTATTTTGTCTATGATGAATTGAACAGGTCTTTGTGTGTGTGTGTGTGTGTGTGTGTGTGTGGTTTATTATGAAATAATCAGATCTTGACAGCAATATGCAGCGATCCGGTATCCATAATCATATAGTTATAAAAAGAATGCTATTTTTAACTTGGTTGCAGTAAATCAACTCAAGATGAACCATGAAAAATGGATGGTCGAATAGAGTCCAATTACCGTTAATATCAGAAATGATGGTAAAGTCATTTTCATATTAGATATCCCTTCTGGCTTTATTAGTTAATAACCATTCAGCTATACTTCTATTTTCACCTTTCCAAGAAGAAGTTATAAACTTTTCAGGCAGCCATTTAAAAAGAAAAGGAAGGGAGAGAAAGCCCTTGCATCCTGGACATAAACTATTTCAACTCCTACCCTCAAAATGATGCTATAGAGCACTGCACACCAGAACAACTAGACACAAGGACAGTTTTTTGCCCAATACCATCACTCTGCTAAACAAATAATTCCCTCAACACTGTCAAATTAGTTACTAAATCTGCACTACTATTAATCTTCTCATTTTTCCTATCACCCATCTCCTCCCACTTATGACTGTATCCTTAAGATTTATATTGACTGTTTCCCTATGACTATCATTAAGTGTTGTACTTCTTAAGATTCTTGATGAATGTATCTTTTCTTTTATGTACACCAAGAGTGTATGCACCAAGACAAATTCCTTGTGTGTCCAATCACACTTGGCCAATAAATAATTCTATTCTATTCTATTCTATTCTATTCTATTCTATTCTATTCTATTCTATTCTATTCTATTCTATTCTATTCTATTCTATTCTATTCCATTCCATTCCATTCCATTCCATTCCATTCCATTCCATTCCAAAAAAAAACACTACCTATTTCCTGTTTACAATCCAATCCTTTCAGCAGTTCCAAGAAGGCCCCACCCGCATTTGTATTCTCATTCAAGTGACTCTGAGGCTATAGATTAAACCCCAAAGTGGCCTCAATGACTCCCAGAAAGAGAACTAATGACCAGATAACTGCAAAGTATATAAATACAAGCAGTCCTCGATTTACAACAGTTCGTTTAGTGACCGTTCAAAGCTACAATGGCACTGAAAAAAGTGACTTACAACCATTTATGAGCTGCGGTGGCACAGTGGTTAGAGTGCAGTACCGCAGGCTTATTTCTGCTGCCTGCCAGCTGACTGCAATTTGGCAGTTCAAATCTCACCAGGCTCAAGGTTGACTCAGCCTTCCATACTTCTGAGGTCGGTAAAATGAGGACCCAGATTGTTGGGGGCCATATACTGACTCTGTAAACTGCTTAGAGAGGGCTGTAAACCATTATAAAGTGGTATATAAATCTAAGTGCTATTGCTATTGCTATTTTTCACATGGCCATTGCAGCATGATCAAAATTCAAATGCTTGGCAAATGGTTCATATTTTGGACCTTCTGACAAGCAAAGTCAATAGAGAGTCAGTTGTCAAGGATCCAAATGCAAATCACATGACCATAGGGATGTTGCAATGGTCATAAGTGTGAAAAATGGGCATACAACACTTTTTCAGTGCTGTTGTAACTTCAAATGGTCACTAAATGAACTCTTGTCAGTAGAGGACTGTCATGGGAGTCAACTTATTCTCCAGAGCATCAGAGGGCAGAACAAGAAGGCTATGCTCCTTGGATATCAATAGTATTAAACTCTCATGATAAAGCATGAGAGATTCGGTATTGCTAACTTTTTGACTGCATTTCAAAAGCCCTTTGCAAGCTATTTGTTTCTTTGTTTTATTCATGATTCTGCTGTAAAATGTCCCTAGAGCAATCTCCAAATGATTACTTTAGAGCTATTTCGAGGAGGAGGAAGAGGAGGAGGAGGTGAGAGTAGAGGAGAGGAAGAAGGAGAATTAGAAGGAGGAAGAGAGGAGAGGAGAGGAGAATTAGGAGGAAGAGGAGGAGGAGGTGAGAGGAGAGGAAGAAGAAATGAGGAGGAGGAGGCAAGAGGAAAGGAGGGGAGAGGAAGAAGGAGAATTAGAAGGAGGAGGAGAGGAGAGGAGGAGAATTAGGAGGAGGAGGAGGAGGGAGGAGGCTTTAGAAAAAAAAATATGACACAAGAAGCTTAACTCACTTTGGTTCCTGTTGCCTCCATCAGTGCCAGCAAGTGAGCAATGATTTATAGGAAGAAAAAAATAATCAGGGTTTCTCCTTCTTCTTATAGATATCGAGTACTAATTACTGTCAGAGGAGAAAAAAGAGCAAGCAGGAAAATATTGAGCAAAAAAAAAAATGTGTCGCATTGTTTTCCAAAGTGATAAGAGTTTAACTAACTAATTATGGCTTGCCTCACAGTCGTTCTCTCCATATGCCATTTAGAGCTGAGGAAAAGATGAGAGAGGTATAAAATAACGTTTTGGGAATGAGATATGGGAAATCAGGCAGGCGTATAATTTAATATCGCTTCAAATGTTTCCATTAGCACGGCAATGGGATGGTGACTCGTTTTGACAGGTATTTCAAGCAAGCGCCCTTTGAAGTGGGAATGGACCACTTCGTTGGGCTTCAACTTTGATCAGAGACCAGCCTCCATGCGAAGAGACTGTGCTGCAAGCCAAGTACGATAATTACACTTCCCATTGGCTCTGCTTTCCCTAGCAGGAACAAAAAAGGTTAGATAAAGACTCACTGCAGAGGTAGGAAGCCGTATATACAGGTAGTCCTTGACTTCTGACCACAATTGGCACCATATTTTCAGTTGCTAAGCAAGGTGATTGTTAAGTGTGTCCTACCCAATTTTACAACCTTTCTTCCCCACACTCAGGTGAACCACCGCAGTTCTTAAGTGAATCACTTGTTTGTTAAGTGAATCTGGTTTTGCCCCATGTGTTGTGGTCCGCCAGCAGCCTGCAGACCTGGCAGTGGAGTTGGACAGTGAGGAGGCTGGGGAAGACAATGGGCCAGTCCTAGAGTCTGGGGAAGGCCCAGATGAGGGCTCTGCGTCAGAGGCAGAGATGGGGCCAGGGCCATCTGGGAGCGATGCGTGGACTCCGGAGCCTCCAGAGGCGGATAGCAGAGAGGCAGAGGAACAGGAGGAGCCTGTTCTTAGTGCACGCATGCGAAGAGCTGCCAGAAGGCAAGAGCAGCTGAAGAAAAAAGGACAACTCAGGAGTAAGGCCAGAAGATGATTGGCCACTCCCATAAGGCTTAAAAGAGCAGCAAGGAGCTGTTGGGTTCTTTATACAAAAGCAACGCTGATTCCTGTGCTTCTTGAACTTTGTGGGGGGGGGGGGGGGGGGTTTGCCAAGAAAAGCCTTTGGCAGGTTGCCAAAGACATCAAAGGTTGGTGATAAGGCCGACGAACTACTTATGAAGCATTTGTTTTGGACTAAGATGAGAATGAATTAATTCTCAGCTGTTTTAATAAGTTCGTTCAGGACTGAATTGTGTTTGGTAATCACTACTTGAGCCTCAATCACAACACCATGGACTTTGCTGGTTGGAAGTCATTGGGAAGGTAGCAAACGGTGACCATATCATCCCGGAATACTGCAATGGTTGCAAAAACATACTTATTACCAATCACCTGAATTCTGTTTGTGGTGGTGTTGTAACTTTGAACAGTTGCTAAACTAATGGTTGTAAATCGAGGACTACCTGGAAGTAGAGCCGAGGTAGTGCAGAGCCACAGAGAAGGCTCTCCCCCTGGGGCTTGCCAGCCTACATTGTTTAGCCGATGGCACCCTGAGGAGCCCCTCTCTGTGGGAGCGTGTTGGTCAGTGGGAGGCTATTGGTGGCAGAAGGCAGTCCCATAGGTTGACTCAGCCTTCCATCCTTCCGAGGTGGGTAAAATGAGGACCCAGATTGTTGGGGCAATATGCTATTTAGTATACTGTCGATTATTGTAAGCCGCCCAGAGTCCTCAGAGTGTGGATGGCATAGAAATATGATTAATATAATAAAAAAAAAATAGAGTTCTTCATCTAAGAGTTTATGTCAGGTACAAGAAGCCAGGAACCAAGGTAGAGTTCGAAAGTACCACAAGTTTATTTCATGCTACCTATACACAAGAATCTGATCTACTAACAGCCATGTCAAATTGGCACCAGATAAGAGTCAAAGGACTATAGGGGAGACTGGATTTAGATCTCTTATAGGGCGCAGACTCCAAACTGATGACGGATTTGACCCTGCCTTCACTCTCAACCTGATCATTTCCTAGCTGTCCTACAGTTTAACAAGCGGTATCTTTTTCTTTACCCAGAATTTATTTATTTCAGTTTGTGGTTTTGGCACCTTACATAGTGTCTTCCTCAGTCCATTCATAACCCTGACCGTAATTCATTCCACTCAGCTGTAGCTTTGTCTGTCGGTTAAGCAATTAAATGAAAACTTAAGCTGGTCTTGTTATATACCACCCAGCAGTGATGAAATCCAATTTTTTTACTACCGATTCTGTGGGCGTGGCTTGGTGGGTGTGGTGTGACTTGGTGGGCATGGGTTGGTGGGCGTGGCACGGGAAGGATACTGCAAAATCCCCATTCCCTCCCACTCCAGGGGAAGGATATTGCAAAATCTCTATTCCCAGCCCACTCTGGGGCCAGCAGGCTCTCCGAAGTGCTCAAAATTTCCGCCACCGTTTCTCCAGAACCTGCTGGATTTCACTCCTGCTACCCAGTCACTTGTTCATGAAATAGGCAGCCTATATGGTTTGATGAATAAGTAAGCAGTGAATCCTGAGTCCTTCTCTAGCAGGTTGGTTTTCTTTTCAAACTAGGTGAAATTGACACAGCCTCTGCCAAATGTCTCCTCCAAGCCTAAGTGACAAGGACTGTAAAAAATGGGCCCTTTTTTTCGACCTACCAGTCCTCAAAAGAAATCTCCACTGATGGGAAAGAATTTCCACCTGCTTTCTTGGCATGAGCAGAAGACAAAAAGAAGAAAGGGAATCTTTTTGCCTCCGTCAAGAGGAGGAAGAGATTGAAATCCAGAAAGATTTCCTCAGCTGGCCTCACTTCCAGCTGGTTTATACCTGGAAGACAAGCAGATGAAGGCTGCAGTGCGAAAAAGGCCACTCTGACAGAGGAACACACGGCAGCCATTTCGACTGCCATGCCAAAACCAGCCCTGAGATATCTTTCAGTGTTTTAACTTCAAACGCCTCCTTCAAAGAAGCTTTGGTTTTTTTTTTTAATCCTGATTCTCCAGGTGCCTGAGATTTTCTTCCCAGCTTTTCTTTCGGGTGTTTTTAGCTCTCTCAATTACCAGAAATGGCAGAGGTGCAGCCACTGCTGTTATTTTCTCTGACACCTCTTTCCATCACTTCAAAGATACTCTGGCTGCTTGCAATTTCCAATCTGGAGAATGGCCCCTGGGAGGAGTCCCTTCCGGATGTTTTTGGCTAAGGCTGAATTGGTTTATGGGAAGCTCAGGTTGGTTCACAGGAGAGAGGATTGGCATAGCAGAGAATAGATTATTCTCACACCTGCCTTTTAGTCACCTTCTGAAACCAAAAACACCACATGCCACCAATGAGAATGTCAATGAAAGTGCCTTCCCCTTCAATTACAGTTAGAAAAAAATACCAAAACAATCAAATAATGTTTTAACAAGTTAAATATCTGATTTTTTTTCTAGCACTGTAAGATACTCTGAGAGCCTATTAGTGAAGGCACTCGCCCCCTATTCAGAAGGTTGAGAAGTCAATCCTAGATAGCAGCAGATGTTTCTCTTCTAGAGCTGAAAGAAAAAAATATCTGCTGTGAACTCCATGTGGCATCAGGAAGGGCATCCAGCCAGTAAATGCTCAATCCAATCATCCCAACTCTATCCTGAATTACGGACATGGTTGTAAAAAGGGAGGTTGTTTTTTTTTTAATTGTACAACTCTCCGATTCTTTGATCTGGTTATGTTCATCATTTTTGTAGTTCTAATTCACTATATGTGATTGTATTAAAGCTCTTCTTACATATCTTTCTGGATTAATATGTATGGAGATCTCAGCACATTTTGTTAACTTGGATTAGGTTAATGAAGTATGCAGGGCACTGTGCTTGCATTAGGGGTTAAAGAATATTCTCCAGCAGGTCTGATTATCTAGGGTAACGTCAGTTTTCTAAGTTATTTATTTATTTAGCAACAAATTACAAGGGTTTCATTGGCTAGTGTCTTCGTCCCTTAGGATACAGCATCCCTAAACAGTATAACGATGGAGAGGGAGGGAGGGAGGGAGGGAGAGAGAGAGAGAGAGAGAGAGAGAGAGAGGGAGGGAGGGAGGGAGGGAGAGAGAGGGAGAGAGACAGAGAGACAGAGAGAGAGACAGAGAAAATTGTTGTGAACCATATCAGAAGTGACTTCTTAGCTTTTTTTCTTTCTTTTCTATTTTTTTCTTTGCTTTCTTTTAATTTTGTCTTCCTTACTTTATGCATTTATTAGATTTTTACCCTGCCTTTATTATTCTTATAAATAATTTAAGGTAACAAACACATTTAATACTCCTTCCTCCTCCTGTTTTCCCCACAACAACAACCCTATGAGAACATTTGGGGTGAGATAAGAGTTATTTTGCCCAAAATCACCTTGCTGGCTTTCATGCCTAGTTTGTAGTCATTCTTTTCTGCTTTTTTTAAAAAAAGTTTTAATACAAATTATATCAGCCTCTCTCTTCCAGAGCCCCTGAAAATGCAATTCCTTCCAAGTCACATCACATCATGGCATGCATTCTTCTTATAATTTTCTTGTTTATGTGGGAGGATTTTTGTCTTGGAGAAAGAGCTCAATTTCCCAAACTTCTAACAAAAGTCATTTTATCTGATTCTATTCTATTAGGAATAGGTGATTGATTGATCTGCTGTTAACAACCTTTCTTTTTAAAAAAAATGCATTAAAGAACCTTTTGTTGTTGTTGTTGTTGTTGTTGTTGTTGTTGTTGTTGTTGTTGTTACTTGCGAAATCGTGTCCGACCCATTGCGACCCCATGGACAACATTCCTCCAGGCCTTCCTGTCCTCTACCATTCCCTGGAGTCCATTTAAGCTCACGCCAACTGCTTCAGTGACTCCATCCAGCCACCCCATTCTCTGTCGTCCCCTTCTTCTTCTGCCCTCCATCATTCCCAGCATTAGGCTCTTCTCCAGTGAGTCCTTCCTTCTCATTCGGTGGCCAAAGTATTTGAGTTTCATCTTCAAGATCTGGCCTTCTAAAGAGCAGTCAGGCTTGATCTCCTCTAGGACAGACCGGTTTGATTGCCTTGTAGTCCAAGGGACTCGCAGGAGTCTTCTCCAGCACCAGAGTTCAAAGATCTCAATTCTTTGGCGCTCAGCCTTTCTTATGGTCCAACTTTCACAGCCATGCATTGCAACTGGGAACACCATAGCCTTGACTATATGCACTTTTGTTAGCAGGGTGATGTCTCTGCTTTTTAGTAAGCTATCTAGATTTGCCATAGCTTTCCTCCCCAGGAGCAAGCATCTTTTAATTTCTTGTAAAGAACTTTACATCTGCCTTAATGTCGCCCCTTTCTCAGGCTGCCAGCATAATCTCTCCCCACGCCACCCAATGGCTTCCTTTTGTGTTATTATATTCTTTCTCAACAGCTTTTGAATTGTGCTGAGCTTCTGTGATTTTCCTAGCATAACTTACATGAGATGCATAAACCAATCCAGCTTTATAAATTATTGGGAAATTGGTAGTTGCTATATAAACAAACACAATGAGTTGGTGAAAAACCTCTTACAGCCCAGCTGCCTAGCTGGCATTTAAAACCAGAACGGACAGCTTGTAACTCTAGGTCTGCACATGGTCTTCAGCCTAAAACTGAAATCTTTATACAAAGAGCAAAATTTCAGGTTTTGTTACTTAGCATCCTGCCACTTGGGAGAGAAGGATTTGTAAAAGGAAGAGAGGAGAGGAGAGGAGAGGAGAGGAGAGGAGAGGAGAGGAGAGGGGAGGAGAGGAGAGGGGAGGAGAGGAGAGGGGAGTATTGGAATGAAAATTTGTTTCCATGCTCACTCTGGGTTCTGTACATGAAAACTATATATGGTCCCTAAATGATGGATGGCCCACTCTCAGATAAATTTCACGCCAAAATACCCATCCCAGATTCTCCTAATTGGAAGAATCAACAACACAACCTAGGTGTGCCTTTATGAACAAAATGGGCTCCATCACTATAGTGATATAGTCCTTGATTTATGATTACTCACTTAAGGACCATTCAGAGTTAAAATAGAACTTGCCCCCCAAAAGCTACTTATGATCTAGTTTCAAAACATTAATGTCTCCCCCTCCATGGTCACATAATCTTATTTTGGATGTTTGGAAAGCAGCCCACATTTACACCATTTGCTGTGTTCCATGCTCACGCAACTTCAATTCACAACATTTTTGCCGGAAACCGGTGTTGACTTACGGTTCCAGCAAACCTTGCTCTACAGCAAACCATGAGTTCATTCACCAACCATGGTGTTCCCTTTATGGCCACCATGTTAATAATGGTTGTAGAAAACAATGTAAAATTGGATCCCGCTACGTGGTGGCTGCTTTATGACTGTAATGAACTATGGTCATAACTCAAGGACCAACTATAGTCTCCTCCCATGTCCATGCTTAGAAAGGTATACAAGTAGTAGGCCTTGACTTGCAACCATTTGTTTAATGGTCAAAGCACTGAAAAAAAGTGACTTATAATTGTTTTTCACATGGAAACAATTTTCACAGAAAAACAATAGTTACTAACAACTGCAGTGCTTCACTTAACAACTATGGCAAGAAAGGTTGTAAAGCGGGACAACATTCGCTTAACATTCCTCTTGCCTAGCAACAGGAATTTTGGACTCAACTGCGGTCACAAGTCAAGGACTTCCTGTAACTAGCTTCCTCCAATCTTCTCCCTATACCCGGGATGGCGAACCTATGGCACACATGCCACAGGGGGCACTGCAGAGCCTTCTCTGTGGGCACGACAGCCGTCGCCCCAGCCCAGCTGCACCACTCATGCGTACTCACCACTCACCGGCCAGCTGGTCTTTGGGTCCCTGCTATGCATGCGTGGAGGGCCAGGCGCATGCGTGGGGTGGGGCGCATTGCATTTGGGGGTTTGCATGCCCCCCCGTGCTCTGTTTTGGGCCTGGAAGGCCTCCTGCACTAACCTAGAAGGCAAAACGGGGGGCGGGGCGGCAGGGCAAATGCATGGGGGGGGGCAGCGGTGCTGGGTTGCCTTCGGTTCGGACGGGTTCGCAAGAACCAGTAGTAAAACTGGTGGGAGACTCCCGGACATCATCATATGTGATCTGCGCATGCGCAGAAGAGCACACAAGCAAAGCAAGCACGAGCAAAGCAAGCACTCATGCACAGGATGCGAACTGGTAGTAAAGGTAAGTAGAAACCACCCCTGGGGGACAGGCTGCATGCGTGGGTATGCACATGCATGCGCAAGGAACACATGCACATGTACGAGGACATGCACACATCTGTGGGGGTGCATGCGCAGAGGGCGCTCGCATTGCATTTTGGTGGTTCAGGCATGCACACCCATGCATTTGCGCATGCTTGCACTTTGGGCACTCGGCACCAAAAGGTTAACTATCACTGCCCTGTACTATACAAAGGAGCTACGACAATTGTAAGCTCTGCCTGCCATCACTACTATTCAGTGCTTTGCCTGGAGCTTTCACTAAAGAAGGGGAATCCAAAAGAGCTCCGTGCGCAGCACAGTTTGATTTCGACAAGAAGAAATCAGATCCATTATAGGCCTCTGGCTGGCTCAGGGCCTGGAAAGGGAGTCTTTGAAGGAGATAGGTGAGCTGAGTTGTCATAAATCAAGCGGGGGTGGGGGGGCATTGCTGCAGACGTGATTGGCCTCAAATGGACGTGGAAAGACCACCAGACCCTGTTCAACTGAAAAAGGAAGTTTGAAGCCTCTCAGAGCCATGTTTCACCTCACATCTCACAGAGCAATGGCAGCAGGCGCCACATGCGCCCAAATATGTGGTAAGGCAACTGTCTTAAGCAAAAAGAAGCTGGGAACAGTTTGGGAAACAAATTCACTGAAGATAAAGGTAAAGGTAAAGGTTCCCCTCGCACATATGTGCTAGTCATTCCCAACTCTAGGGGGCAGTGCTCATCTCTGTTTTAAAGCTGAAGAGCCAGCGCTGTCCGAAGACATCTCCGTGGTCATGTGGCCAGCATGACTCAATGCCAAAGGCTCACGGAATGCTGTTACCTTCCCACCAAAGGTGGTTGCATTTTTTACGTGCTTTCAAACTGCTAGGTTGGCAGAAGCTGGGACAAGTAACGGGAGCTCAGCCCGTTATGCAGCACTAGGGATTCGAACCGCTGAATTGCTGACCTTTCAATCGACAAGCTCAGCATCTTAGTCACTGAGCCACTGTGTCCCTCAAATTCACCTAGGAGAGCCCTAAGCAAAATCTCTACTGCCAGTCCACAGCCGTCATGTTATTTTTTTCCTAGAAACACTGTGTAGGATGATGACAATGGAGTAGTGCAGTGGCCTAGAGGTGGAGCTTTTGCTCCACAATCAGGAGGCTGTGAGTTCGAACCTAGGTAGAGGCAGTTATTTCTCTCTGGACACGCTGAGAATGTATCTGCTGAACAAAACTCCGCATTGGCAACAGGAAAGGCATCCAGCCATTAAAACGCTCTGCTAGCTCCATTCAGTTGCTCAGGCTCCACCCTGCAAGGGATTATGGGGTCATCAAATGAAGATGATGATGATAATGTTGATGATTGTGTAGGATGATGACAATCCATTCATCTCCAGCAGTTATTTCTGAGAAAGAACACTACATGAGCTTTCTCCTTTTCACACCCCCAGAGGATTTATAAGTAAATGATTGCATGCTTCAGAGTTCAAATATCTAGGAATGACACTCACTGAAAATGGGAAAATAGACAAAGAGATTAACATACAATGTAGTGGGGCTAACCATGTATTAGAACAGACTGCCCACTCATACGACATAAGGCACAAAGAAACATCTTGTAGAAAGCATATTCATCCTCACCCTATGTTACAAGTGCTAAATATGGACCAGGGGTGAAATGCTCCTGGTTTCGACCGGATCACCCAATCCGGTAGCGATGGAGGTGGATGGTTCGGAGAACCGGTAGCAAAAATCCCTGCCCCCCACATGCCCAGCTGAGCTGCACAATCATCAGAGGCTTTTTTTTTTACTTTTAAAAGCATTTTTTCTACAACCTCTTTGGCAGAAAAAATGCTTTTAAAAGTTAAAAAAAAAAGCCTCTGATCATCGTGCGACTCAGCTGGGATCGTCAGAGGCATTTAAAAGAAAAAAAGGGTTTTTTTCTTTTAAATGCCTCTGACGATCCAAGCTGAGTTTTTTAAAAAGCCTCTGCCGATCAGGCAACTCAGCTTGGATTGTCAGAGCCTTTTGAAAACATTTTTTTACAACCTCTTAGCCGAAAAAATGGTTTTAAAAGTTAAAAAAAAATTGGCCATGCCCACCCAGTCACATTACCCACCACCACCAAGCCACGCCCACAGAACCGGTAGTAACACATTTTAGATTTCACCACTGATATGCTTGCAATAAAGCATAAGGGAAAGCTGGTCACAATTGAAAGGAGAGAATAGAATAGAATAGAATAGAATAGAATAGAATAGAATAGAATAGAATAGAATAGAATAGAATAGAATAGAATAGAATAGAATAGAATAGAATAGAATAGAATAGAATAGAATAAGAGTTGAAAGGGATCTTGGAGGTCTTCTAGTCCAACCCCCTGCTTAGGCAGGAAACCCTACACCACTTCAGACAAATGGTTATCCAACATCTTCTTAAACACTTCCAGTGTTGGAGCATTTAAAACTTCTGGAGGCAAGTTGTTCCACTTGTTAATTGTTCTAACTGTCAGGAAATTTCTCCTTAGTTCTAAGTTGCTTCTCTCCTTCATTAGTTTCCACCCATTGCTTCTTGTTCTACCTCAGATGCTTTGCAGAATAGCTTCGCTCCCTCTTCTTTGTGGCAGTCTCTGAGATATTGGAACCCTGCTATCATGTCTCCCCTAGAACTTCTCTTCATTAAACTCGACATACCCAATTCCAGCAACCATTCTTTATATGCTTTAACCTCCAGTCCCCTAGATGTTTGAAGAAAGCTGCCGGAGTGACCAGAAGGGATAAAATAAAAAAAAATGAGATCATATGAGAAACAATTGGAATAGAACCGATCCTAAACTACATGTAAAGGCAGCGAGTTAAGTGGTTTGCTCGCCTGGAGAGCATACAAGGCATATACAAAAAGAGGAGAAGATCAAAGAACACAGGTAGACCCAGAAGAAAATGGAGAGACAACATCAAAGATACAGTATAACCGCATCAAATAACAATGGTTGAGACCACCAGAAGTGCAAGAATCAGAACTCCCTTGTCACCAAAGTTTTAAAAGAATAAGTTTAAAAGAAGAATGCATCCTGTGTCTGAAATACAAGAATGAATGTCTCTACTACTTGCATGAACATGTATGTGAGAGTGTGTAGGTGCCTGTGTGTTCTTAGTCTAACAGATTTATTCATTTACTTTAAAGAAGTCTAGCCCATATTTCAAAGTTTTCATTAAGTGACCAACAACGTAGTGAAATTTCAATACCATCCATTCATCCATCCAAAAATTCTCTAAAATTATATTTGCCAGGTGCCAGAAA
The DNA here is from genome assembly GCA_030761175.1 of Masticophis lateralis. Lineage (NCBI taxonomy): Eukaryota > Metazoa > Chordata > Lepidosauria > Squamata > Colubridae > Masticophis > Masticophis lateralis. The sequence continues at coordinate 15,517,909 of JAUDYJ010000001.1, forward strand.
GGTAATCAAATAGGTAGCAGGCAGGTCTCCCAGGAGAGGAACTTGCACAAAAAATTAGAGCCACATATTGTATCTCTATGCACAGAATCCAGGACTTTCCAACAACTACATAAACTAGAAGCCAGAAGTCAAACATCTGTCTGGAATGCCAGAGTTTAAAGAAACTTCAGATTAGCATCCAAGTTGCCAAGAAACAAATGGGCAAACATTCTACAATTGTACAGATATAAATTAGGTGAAACCTAGCTCAGTAGCAGTAACTTTGAGAGAGAATTTTGTGTCTAAGTGGACAATCACTTCAATATGAGCCAGCAGCCAAAAAAGCCAATGCCATCCTAGGTTGCATTAACAGAGGGATAGAATCAAGATCACACGAAGTATTAATGCTGCTTTATAAAGCCTTAGTAAGACCACACTTGGAATACTGCATCCGGTTCCACCCCAGACCACTCCAATGATGCCCTTGATGTGATGTCTCGCTGCCTGGAGGCCGTGCGGGTCTGGATGGGGAGAAATAGGCTCAGACTCAACCCCTCCAAGACCGAGTGGCTGTAGTTCCCGGCGTCGCGATATAGTCAGCTGGTGCCATCGCTGACTATTGGGGGTGAATCTCTGCCCCCCACAGAGAAGGCTCGCAATCTGGGCATCCTCCTGGACGCATGGCTGTCTTTAGAAGAGCATATGATGGCCGTGGCCAGGGGGGCTTTCTATCAGGTTCGCCTGATTCTCCAGTTGCGGCCCTTTCTGGATCGCGACGCCTTGCGCAAGGTCACTCACGACCTTGTCACCTCCCGACTGGACTACTGTAATGCTCTCTACATGGGGCTCCCCTTGAAAAGCACCCGGAGGCTCCAACTGGTCCAGAATGTGGCCGCGCGGGTGGTTATGGGCGCAACCCGTTGTGCCCATGTGACACCCCTCCTGAATGAGCTGCACTGGCTCCCAGTGGTCTTCCGGGTGCGATTCAAGGTGTTGGTTACCACCTTTAAAGCACTCCATGGCATTGGACCTGGGTACCTTCGAGACCATCTTCTGCTACCAGTAGCCTCTCACCGGCCAGTCCGCTCCCACAGAGAGGGTCTCCTCAGGGTGCCATCGGCCAAGTTATGTCGGCTGGGGACACCCAGGGGGAGGGCCTTCTCTGTGCGAGCCCCTGCCCTTTGGAATGAACTGGCCCCCGGAAATGCGTAAGATCTCTGACCTCCATGTATTTCGCTGTGCCCTCAAAACCTTGTTGTTCCGCCAGGCTGGGCTATCAATGTAAAGATTTTAATTGGTTTTAAGTGTGGGATTTTAAATTTGGGGGTTTTATATTTGAGCCAAATTATTTAATAATTTTAATTTTTAAATTCTGTTTGTCTTTGTGCTTTTAATTAGGCTGTACATCGTCCTGAGTCCTTCGGGAGAAGGGCGGTATAGAAATAAAATTATTATTATTATTATTATTATTATTATTATTATTATTATTATTATTATTATTATTATTATTATTCTGATCACCATATTATAAAAAAAGATGTAGTGACTCTGGAAAGGGTGCAGAAAAGAGCAACAAAGATTATTAGGGGGAGCTGGACACTAAAACATATGAAGAATGGTTGCAGGAATTTGTCTAGTGAAAAGAAAGAATAGAGGTGACATGGTAGCAGAGTTCCAATATTTAAGAGGTTGGCACAAAGAAGACGGGGTTAACCTATCCTCCAAAGTATCAGGAGGCAAGACAAGAAAAAAATGGACGGAAACTAACCAAGGAGAGAAGCAACCTAGAACTAAGGAGAAATTTCCTGACAGTGGGAACAAAAAACCAACGGAAAGGCTTGCTTTCAAAAATTGTGGGTGCTTCATCACTGGATCTTTCGAGAAGAGACTGTACAGCTACTTCTCAAATGTGGCATATGGCCTACAAGGTCCCTTCCAACTTTGTTATTCTGTTATTCAAATCACCCACAAAATGGATAAATTGAAAACACTACAGGTTCTTTTCTTAGCTGTTAAAAAGGAAAACAAACAAATGAAAAGTGTTGCTATTATTTTGAGCAGCAGTTAACAGCCCAAGGTGGCATACAGACATGAGCCAGGCCCTGGAGGAAACGGTGTTATAGCATTCCTAGTTTATACTTGGGAATAAATCTGCTTTTGTTCATGTCTGCTCATGTCTATTTAAAACTACAATGACTGTGAATCTCTGAGTTAGCGCTTTGGAAGTGTTAAGCAACTGAACACCATTTCTCTGACAGTTTCCTCTCTGATGCAAAAGCTGAAACAGATTTTCTGCTTTGGAGGCACACAATGATGTTCTGCAGGTACAAGAAAAAAAAATATGTGAGGAAAAAATGTTCATTGAACAACTGTACTGATATGAACTCAGATTGGAACCCATCCTTAGCCCAATTTACTTTAAAAATTCTAAGGCTGGGATTACAATTGGATTACAGAACTCTGGAGGAACAGGCAGGATATAAATTTAACCCAGAGACAAATCACAGAAAAATGGATAGAGTTTCTCAGCTGTTAATTTCTTCTAAATCTAGTCTTATCTAAATCCTCCCAAAGAGATTTTGTGGTTTTAAGTACCATTCACACAAAATCTGAAAAAGGCAGACACTGCACCTGCAGAGAGAAAAAAACACACTAAAAAGTAAAAAAAAAAATTGCAGATAAAGACATACAAATAGACACACAGTTTTCAAAATTCCAGAGCTTTCCTGGATCTTTTGCAATTATTGTTTACATTCAGATCAGTGGTGGGTTGCTCCCGGTTCTGTCCGGTTCTATAGAACCAGTAGTAAAACCGGTGGGAGGCTCCGCCCACCCAGCACGACATCATCATTGGTGATCTGCACATGCGCAGAAGCTTCAATCCCACTGTGAACTGGTAGTAAAGGTAAGTGGAACCCACCCCTGATTCAGATCCATGTCCACAATCTGAAGAAACTTTCTTGAAAGACACCACTGAAATAATCATATTTAATACTTAATTAAAAATACAGATAGTCCTCGACTTACAACAATTGAGCCCTACATTTCTGCTGTGAGAAAGTTGTTATGTGAGTTTTAGCGAGTTACAACAGTACTGGGAAAAGTGACATGGTCATTTTTCACAATTATGACCATTGCAGCATCCCCATGGTAACATGATCAAAATTCAAACACCTGGCAAATGACTCATATGTATGACGGTTGCAGAATCCCGGGATCATGTGGTCCCCTTTTGCGACCTTCTGATAAGCAAAGTTAATGCGGAAGCCAGATTTGCTTAACAACCGTGCAATAAACTTATCAAACTGCAGGGATTCACTTAACAACTATGATAAGAAAGGTTGTAAAATGAGGCAAAACTCACTTAACAACTGTCTTGCTTCACAATAGAATTTTTGGGCTCAGTTGTGGTCATAAATCAAGGATTGACTGTATTTGAAGTAAGAGGCAGTCATCCTACAGTTCTACAAGCCGCGTGCTTCTTTGGGACTTCAGAATGGATTTATTTAAGCCCCCTCATTGATGACAAACCCGGCACGAAACTGACATTTCAAATATTTATCTGCAATGAATCAGAGCCACTAACAACCATTTCCTTCTTGGCCATCCCCCATTTATGAATAAGCACTCTGAGTTTTAAAAATGGCGGCCCCACATCTCCAGATGAGAGAACAACATTATTGCTTGCATGACAACAGGAGGCAGGGGCTCAAGGAAACAACTTATAAAAATCAATAAAAGCTTTTATGGGCTAATTTCAGTGATCGTATTACTCAAAGCTGGAGACAGATGTCAAGTAAAAAGAAATGGAATGGGGGAGGGGGAGGGGGAGTAGGTTTATATGTTCTTGTCCCATTATGGATTAACCGGTTGGACATTTTGCATGCTTTTTTCCCCAAATCAATAACTGAGTTTCCAATGGCAGACATGGTAAGACTCCAGGTCTTTCTTTCTTTCTTCCTTCCTTCCTTCCTTCCTTCCTTCCTTCCTTCCTTCCTTCCTTCCTTCCTTCCTTTCTCTTTCTTTTTCTTCCTCTCTCTTTCTTTCTTCCTCTTTCTTTTCTTTCTTTTGTTTCTCTCTCTCTCTCTCTCTCTCTCTCTTACTTTCTTTTTTTCCCCCTTCATTATTTACAATGCCTCTTTTCTTTCTAATCCTGAGATGTTTGAGGATTTCCTGAATATTTAAAAGCATCTGAATGATTCATCCTGGATAAATAGGAACTCTTAATATCCATTTTTAAAATTCATTTGCATTTTTCCAAATGTTGTGACATGCTGCATAATTTAAAAAAAAATATTGAGTCCCAAAATGCATCTTTTTAACTAAAGGATATTTAATGTGCCTTGCTTGTTTAAGAGATATTGAAGTAGTTTTTAGTGAATGAAATAAATCCACAGATTAAGGAGAGCTGATAGCAACATGACTTAATGGGCTTTGAATGAAGACAGACAAAATAAATATGAACAAAAATCTAAAACCAATACATACATCTGTATTTCAGAAAGTTTATCAAACAAAAATGCTCATTTAGATTCATTCATTTCCCTACAGACTTTAGCTTTCATTGTTTCCCTGTGTAATTAAGTGTGTATATATCTCCATCATTATTATCTTTGGGATTTCCATGTTTTCTTTCTCTTTTCTGTTATTAATTAATAAGCAATAACAATAAATCTTAAAAATATTGCATTGCTACTGTGGTAGCTCCACTTCCTTACAACATATGTTGGACCATGTCTAACCAGAAACTAAGTCCATGCCAGGTCCTGAAAATTGAACAGTCAGAAATGCAACCATATGGGTACTATGAAAACAATGCAGGCTCTTGAACTGATACCATTCCGGAATAAGGGAAGACATTATAAACAGAGGGATAGAATCAAGATCACATGAAGTGTTAATACCACTTTATAATGCCTTGGAATATGTCACACTTGGAATATTGCATTTGGTCGTCATGATGTAAAAAAGATGTGGAGACTCTAGAAAGAGTGCAGAGAAGAGCAACAAAGATGATTAAGGGACTGGAGGCTAAAACATATAAAGAATGGTTGTTGGAATTGGGCATGACTAGTTTAATGAAGAGAAGGACTAGGGGAGACATGATAGCAGTGTTCCCAATATCTCAGAGGCTGCCACAAAGAAGAGAGTCAAAATATTCTCCAAAGCACCTGAGGGTAGAACAAGAAGCAATGAGTAAAAACTAATCAAGGAGAGAAGCATCTTAGAACTAAGGAGAAATTTCCTGACAGCTAGAACAATTAATCAGTGGAATGACTTGCCTGCAGAAGTTGTGAATGCTCCAACACTGGAAGTTTTAAAGAAGATGTTGGATAAACATTTATCTGAAGTGGTGTAGGATTTCCTGCCTAAGCAAGGGGTTGGACTAGAAGACCTCCAAGGTCCCTTCCAACTCTGTTATTCTATTCTATTCTATTCTATTCTATTCTATTCTATTCTATTCTATTCTATTCTATTCTATTATGCAGAGATAAAGTGCCATCATTTTCAAATCCCAGCTAGAAGGCAGAGCCATGAAGAACCATAAGGGTTTCAAAATGGCATCTGCCATGCTAATTTTCATACTCTTAAAAACCAGAAGACCTTAAAATTCCAATCAGATCTATAGAGTTATTTGAAAAAAACATACTACCCAGGACTTCACAAGTGGGCTGAATTGCTGCTTCTCTTATTCCTTCACTAGCATTCCCACCTCAGTTTCTCACAAACACCAATTCCAGACAATTGAAGGGAGAGTTTGCGAAGATGCTCTTAGCCAGTGCTTTTCAAACTTTTAGGCAACTTTGAGATCTGTGGACTTCAACTCCCAGAATTCCCCAGTCAGCACAAATTCTGGGAGTTGAAGTCCACACATCTTAAAAGTTGGCAGGGTTGAAAAAATATTGCTCCAAGCTTTCTTTGACCTTTGCCAGCCCTCTGTAGCCTCTTATATGCTTCCTTCCAATTTACCATAACACTGTAAGATTCACTGGTTATTTAGGCCCAGGGGAAGGTGGGGTTTTCTTGGTTGAAAGATTGCTTACTGTGGGTGAAAATTAATCTCTCAGTTTGTGAGCCATAACTAGGGTGCCGAAGAGAAAATGGGAAGAAAATGCATAAAACTTGCTAATGCAGATAGCCAGGCAAACATGTTTGCAGGGATGAAAGAGCAACTATTGCTATCTGGATTATTACACAAAACCAAGTCATGGGTTATAAACAGAAGAGAAAAGAGAGAGAATGTGTGTGTATGTCTGTGTCCACAGGAGCTTAAAATTCCACCCCTTTTTCATGTATATGACATCATATTCAAAGAGCCAGCTCGGTCCAGTGATTAAGGCACCAGACTAGAAAGTGGGAGATTGTGAGTTCAAGTCCTACTTTAGCCATGAAAACTACCTGGGTGATATGAGAAGTTTTGTATCAAAATATATTTTATACTTTATACTGTTTCCTTCTTCCCTTAAAACATTGACAGAATTCACAACAGACTGAGAATCAGCATCTCCACTGGATAATTGAAAACTGAAACTAAATGAATCAAGTAAAAATAGCAGGGGGGGGGGGGATTTTTATGTAAAGTTCCTCAAACTCTGGAATAAATTACCCAGACCTAATCCACATATCAAAGGAAAAGATCTGTAAACACGAACAGATTTAATTAAAAGATAAAATAATAGATTAACAGAGTTGGAAGGGATCTTGTAGGTCATCTAGTCCAACCCCCCACCCAAGCAGGAGACCCTACACTATTTCTAACAAATGGCAGTCCAATCTCTTCTTGAAAGCCTCCAGTGATGAAGCTCCCACCACTTCCGAAGGCAACTTCTGTTCCATTGATTGATTGCTCTTGTCAGAAAATTTCTCCTTATTTCCAGGTTGAATCTCTCCTTGTTCAGTTTCCATACATTATTCCTTGTCTGGTCTTCAGGTCCTTTGGAAAATAGCTTGACCTCCTTCCTCTCTGTGGCAGCCCCTCAAATATTGGAAGACTGCTATCATGTCTCCCCTGGTCCTTCTCTTCACTAGATTAGCCATGCTCAGTTCCTGCAACCATTTATTGCATGTTTTAGCCTCCAGTTTCCTAACCATCTTGGTTGCTCTTCTCTGCACTCTTTAGTAAATTAAAATGTAATTAAATTAGGTCTCCCAGTTGAATTGCATGTACATAGGTACATGCAATACACACAATTGCATGTACATAGGTACATGAGGTACACACATATGCACCTCAAATGTCACACTAGAATCAGCATGTAGATACTTCTATACCCAGGATAAGCTTCCCTGTATAACTGTGTCACCCTACCGCATTTCTCTGAAGTTGCCCCTAAAAGCAAACTCTTCACATTTAGAAATAAATATTTCTTCTTTCCTCACAGCTGTCTGGATCTCATTTTTATTTATTCTTGCGCAACCTCGGCTCAAGTTGAAATCCCAAATTATTCTTCTGACAGTGACTTTGAGCTAGTCCTCTTTCTCAGCCCAAATCACCTCACAGTGTGAGGTGGGGAAAATAGGAGCAGGAAGGAATATTAGGTATGTTCATCTCTTTGGTGTTATTTACAAAGAAAATAATAAAGGCGGGATAGATAAATCAATCAATAAAGCCAGTAAAACAGAGATGGGACTTGCATCATACCATTGCATTATGGCTCTCATCAGTCTGTCCCCACTGCAGATGCTTCTTCAAAATATATTAACTTATTTATTTTTGATAAATGACCTTTGAAACCCTGAATGATTCAGAATCAGAACTAATATATTTCAAGAGCCACTTTTGCTGTATGCATCAGGACTCCCCTAAATTGTCTCAGCTTCCACTAAATTTTAAATTGTCTTTATAAAATGATAAATCTTTTCCTCTACTTTTCAGTGCCTCCTGTCTCCCATTGCTGGAGGTTTTTAAGAAGAGTCACTTGTCTGAGATGGTATAGGTCCGTGATGGCGAACCTACAGCATGGGTGCCACAGGTGGCACGTGGAGCCATATTGGTGGGCATGTGAGCTCAGCTCCAGCATGCATGCGTGCGCCAGCCAGCTGATTTTCGGGCCTTCTGGGCCTACCAGAAGTCAGGAAACACACTGTTTCCGGCCTCCGGAGAGCCTCTGGGGGGGGAAGGCCATTTTTGCCCTCCCCAGGCTCCTAGAAAGACTCTGGAGCCTGGGGAGAGCAAAATATGGGCCTACTGTGCCATCCTGTGCCAAAAGCAGAGGGAGCATGGGGGGGGCGGGACACATAGAATTATGGATGTGGGCACGCATGCATGTGACCCCACTGCGCTCCCCCCACTTTTGGCGCGTGATGGCAAAAAGGTTAGCCATCACTGGTATAGATTCTCCTGCTTGAACAGGGGGCTGGACTAGAAGATCTCCAAGGTCCCTTCCAGCTCTATTCTATTCTATTCTATTCTATTCTATTCTATTCTATTCTATTCTATTCTATTCTATTCTATTCCATTCCATTCCATTCCATTCCATTCCATTCCATTCCTCATCTGACTTGGATATACGATGCCTGCAACTTTTTGCTAAATTGAAATATCAGAACTGGTGGAGAATAAGTTAAGATCTCACTGTGGACTCCGTTTTGGATTTAAGTATTTCTGTGCACAGGGCGTCCATAAGTGTGTCTGGGGAATTCTGGGAGTTGAAGTCCATACATCTCACAGTTGATAAGGTTGAAAAACACTGCTCTGTTTTATGGGCTGTCAAGGGATTCTCTTCCATTTGAAAGCCTGCCAGAAAACTGTCCTCTGCTTGAAAGATTTTTCTATTTCAGAGGTGCATGATTTTATACATTTTTGCTGAAGGCTGCACTTGCCATCTGAATGGAGGGTCTGGAATTATCCTCCCAAAAGTGGGGAGGAAAAAAAACCCTAAGTGAACTTAATAAATGTAGATAATATGGCTATGTTCATGCAACATTCATAATCAGGTCTGTAAAATTATGATTATTTAGATATACCATCTCCTCTGTAACACTTACACTGGGGTAGTCTCCTACAGTCTGTCCCCATAACAATAACGTAAGTTTGTTGAGAGGGAGGGTCCAAACGGTTGTAAATGTGAAAAATGGTCGTAAGTCACTTTTTCATTGTTGTAACTTTGAACGGCTTCTAAATCAACTGTTGTAAGTCGACAGGGTAGATCTGATTTAAATTAGTAAAAAGGCTTGATTTAAATCAACTCGATTTAAATCATAATTTTTAAAGACGGTCATCTGTCAATTGTCATCTCTGTCCCTCAGCGGCTCCTCCTCTGACCTACTGTTGACTCACTGACAGTCCCGTTCACTTTAATGGGACAGCTGGTAATGCGGCAGTGACACAACAAGGTGAGGGACATGGCGGGCAGCAGGTGAGTGGATGGCAGCTAACAGGCACTGCCATGATGGATCTGAAATGACAGGTGCTCTTTAAATGTAAGGACTCATTCTTGCTGGTAGTTAGAATCTTTAATATTATTATTTGCAAACAAAATGAAGGTTTCTTATTTAGCTTGCAGAGCTTGGATTCATTGAATGAGTTTACCAAAAATGTAAATATTGCAGAATATACAGCCTCATGCTACATAACTAAGCTCCATTTCATGCTGAATAAACTACATCTCTCTATATAAAAGCCAAATGCCACTCATTCATCATGGAATCTCCAGAACAGTAAAGCCTACGAACTTGAAATTTGGCATGTATGTTCCTCTTAGCTTCTAGGTGCTCGCTAAGAAAGGATTTTTCAAAATGACCATCAGATCATTAGTATTTCTTATACAGTATTATATTAACACGCTCTGATGCGAAGGAGTTAGACGTTCTACTCCCCCTCCCCATCTGAAAGGAACTCTGTCCCAACTGCCAGTTGCCTTATATTAACATGCTCTAATGCTACCCCTTCGCTAAACCGGGCATGGGCGTGGCCAGCACGTGACTCATCTGGCCTGCGGGCTGGGACATTCTACTCCACCTCCCCCTCTGTTCCAACTGCCAGTTGCCTTATATTAACACACTCCGATGCTACAGAGTTATACATTCTACATTAAGTTTCAGGCTTTAAGTGTCAATTTATCATGCCCGATCACATAGTTTTGTAGCAAAGCACAGCTGTCCAGCTAGTTATTAATGTAATTTCAATAGAAAACTAGATAGATTTTTACTCCAAAAGCATTTTATTAAAATAAATTTGATAAAAATAAAAAACAAAATCCGATTTAAATAAAAAAAATCTGATTTTTAATTTTTTAAAAAAAAATATCTATTTATATCCACCCTATAAGTTGAGGACTACCTGTATTCCATAAATAAGCATTGAATCAGGTTAACACATAGAACAGCCTGGGAGAAAGTCTTTAAGGCCCTCCACTACACCATCAGAATATAAATCAGAACTCAGAGAGAGCCAGAATTTAAAGGACAGGAGCCACAACAGAACAGGTCCATTTTCAAATGACTCTGTTTAATTGAAGAGATCCAAAACACACCAGCTTTGTCAGTCCGAACCAGCCAGGCAGACAACAGTGGAGACAAGCAGTCCCCAAAATATCCAGGCTCTATGCCATGTAGTCTTAAGTGAATGATGTCTGCAGCAGAAAAAAAAAATTAAACATTTCAAGCGTAAAGACAAATATCTTAGTATTGCATCACACTTGAACTTCTCAAGTTCAAACAAAACCCTGCTAACCTTGCATCAGAGAGTTTTTTTTTTAAAAAAACCACCATATTAGAGCAACATTAAATATTTACTTTGATTCTTAATCTCTTTTATTGTTTGTATAAAGAGCTTTAAAACGGGGAACGGAAGCATAAATTTATCATTGAGAATGCACCTCTGTTTTCAAAGAGGCAGGGAGGAAATTGCAGTGCTTTTTGGCAAGGTTCAGAATTTCCATTTTTTTCCCCCATAGACTCAGACAAACATCTGGTTCAGACACAATTTACCAACTATCTCTCCAATTAATCATTCATGTAAAATGACAAACTGCCACCGAGCCAAAAAATAACATTGTTAGAACTATAACGTTGAGCTGAACAATGCAGGCCCAACCATCCATGTAAATTGCTTGTTACCATCACTGCAGGATGATGTTGAAGTGGTGTTGGAAAATATTCTCAGCTCAAGATCCAAAATTGTGCATGAAGGCACCTGCCATATTCAGGTGGTCTCCCACAACTTGGTGCCCTCTCCAGATGTTGTCAGATCACATCTCTGAGAATTCCCCAACCAGGATGGAACACCAAGATGGGAATTGTAGTTGTCATCATCCAAAGGCATCTTAAAACCAACTCTATACTTCAATTGTTCTAAAAAGCTCTAAAGAGCACCTTAAAGATGGTCATTGGTTTGGAACTGTGGAACATGGGAAGAATGATTAAGCTTTCCTCTTCAGCTGCAATCAACTACAATTGGATTTCAGAATTTCAATTGATAAGCAAGGCAGTTGTTAAATGAGTCACACCCATTTTTTCTTTTCATGGTTGTTAACTGTATCATTGCATTTAAGTGGATATTAAGTGAATTATTGGGGTAGTGGTTAAGGCATCAGGCTAGAAACCAGAAGGCACTGAATTCTAGTTCTGCCTTAGGCATGAAAGCCAGCTGGATGACTTTGGGCCAATCACCAGGAGACAGTGAGTTCTAGTTCCACTTTAGGCATGAAAGCCAGCTAGGTGATTTTAGGCCAGTCACTCTCTCTCAGCCCAACCCACCTCATAGGGTTGTTGTTGTGGGGAAAACAAGAAGGAAGGGCCATTATATGTGTTTGCCACTTTGAGTTTTTCATGAAAATAATGAAGGTGGGAAATAAATAAATAAATTTCAGTGGACCCTGCATTCATTTCAAATTAATAGAGCAGATTATCTCACCTGGTGCCTGCCAAGGATCTTAATATCATCACACCCATCAAGGAATTAGAGGTCTCAAACATGTAAATGTGAGAATACCAAGTATTGAAAACCCATGTCAGAAAATTAAGGTAGAAGATTTAATTTTGCCTGGTCTCACAATTCATTATGTCATAATGTGATTTCACTGCTGATTTTAAAAAAAACATTCCAGTATCACCACTGCAAAACTTAAATATATTTAAACATTAATTTGAAGGAAGAAGAGAAAAAAAATGGGATGGAAAGTAATATGCCTATCACTCTTCTGTATAAACAAATGAGTTTATTTTTGTATTGTACCATCCTTGAAAATATTAAGTCCAAAGTCCATTGTGTTTTACTTCTATATACTGGTATTTATAGATTAGAATATTCCATACATTTATTTAGAAATATAAATGAATACTCTATCACTATGCATTATATATAGTATATAGTATATACATATTTCATTATAAACTCTACTCTTCATATGCAATTCAATTGTTCATGCTTTTAAGCCAAAACTATTATTGCAATTTTAAGCAATGTGTGAAATTGGAAAGATACCGCAGGTGGACTGGAACATTTGTTTCGGAGGTGTGAATTATCTGGAAACTGCCTTGTTTTCACTTGTGGACCAAGGGAAATGCTCAATATTCCTATATGCTTCTTCTCGCTCTTTAACGCCAAATATAGTAGCTTAATGGGTATTTGCCCAAATGTCCACAGAAGAGAAAAATCCCAACACTGTTTTCTATCCCCTAACCCAGTGATGGTAAACCAGGGATGAAATCTAATTTTTTTCCCCTACCGCTTTTGTGGATGTGGCTTGGTGGTGGTGTGTCCTGTGACTGAGTGGGTGTGGCCAACTCAATGTCACTCACAGCCATGCCCACTCAGTCACAAGACCCCTTCCCACCAAGCCACGCCCACAGAACCCGGTAGGAAAACTTTTTAAATTTCTATTCTGCCACCCACTCGCCACCCGCTCTCTCTTCGCTTTGGGTCGGGGACCAGGGACCAGCGATGCGCCATCATCACAGCCCTGGTCCACACACTGGCTGCGCAAGGACACACTCAACCTGCCGCTGATGAGTGAATTAAATTCATTCATTCATTCATTCACTCATTCATTTATTCAATTTATATGCCGCCCTTCTCCAGAGACTCAGGGCGGCTTACAATGCGTTAAGCAATAGCCTTCATACTTTTTTATATACCTGCTTAGTAGGGCTTTCGCCCCACCCCCCCAAGCGGTGTTCTTTTTTATACAAAGTCAGTTTATTGCCCCCACAATCTGGGTCCTCATTTTATCTACCTCGAAAGGATGGAAAGCTGAGTCAAACTTGAGCCTGGTGAGATTTGAACTTGCAGTAATTGCAGGCAGCTGGTGCTAGTTAACAGCACTTCAGTCTTCTGCGCCACCAAGGCTCTTAAATAAACAGTGTGCGCTTGCGCAGCCAGTGCATGGACCAGAGTGGTGATGGTGGCGGCTCATTCAAGAAGGAGAGTGAGCGACTCCGGTAACTTTCGGGCGCTTGCCTTCCCTGACAGCCAGCCACGGGAGAAAGGTAGGATACACTGCGTGGCGAAGGGCGAGCAGACAGCAGCTCCGGTACATTCCCCAACTCTGCAGAATGGGGTGGATGGGTGGAGCCTCCGGCTACCATTGCTACCAGTTCTCCGAACTACCAGCCATCTTTGCTACAGGATCGGTTGATCCGGTTCGATCCGGTAGCATTTGGCCCCTGTAGCAAACCTATGGCACATGTGCCGGAAATGGCAAGCAGCACCATCTCTCTGGGCATGCCAGCTGTTGCCCATTGCTCTTCCAGGTTCCAGCATGCCAGCTGGTCTTCGTGCGTAGGGAAACGCCAGAAACCGAAAGACCATGCACACACTGGAAACTGGAAGCCCAGCTTCCTGGGGTGTACATGTGTGCCGGGGAATTGCTCTTACGTTTTCTGGTGCTCCCACGTGTGCATGCCGAGGAGCTACTCTTCCTGTTTCCGGTGCTCCCCCAGGCACTCCCATTTCAGCACTTATCAACAAAAGTTTAAATCGGGATGCGCAATTAATTTTTCCAAGGTGCCACATGAGAAACTGAGATTGTTGTGCAGGGCTTAGTCAATAGGGCTGAGAAGGTGTAGGCATGCACGTATGAACATACATAAATTTGGGGGGGGGGGGGATAGCAATAGCAATCTCATCAAAGAAGCTTCTTCAGTTAAGGATGAGAAGCGAATGTCTTCAAGGAAAAACAAAGGAAGTCCAGTTGCCTCATGAAAAAGCACCTTTGGGACAACCATGACCTGGAGGACTGAGAATCTCCACAGACAAGAAGTCAGAAGTTGTGAGTAAGATGGGTCGATGCTGCAGACACTGCTGTATATCAGTGGTGGGTTTCAAAATTTTTTACTACCGGTTTTGTGGGTGTGGCATGGCTTGGTGAGTGTGGCTTGGTGAGCGTGGCAGGGGAAGGACCCCACTCCAGGGGAAAGTTACTGCAAAATCCCCATTTCCTCCTGATCAGCCTCGACTTGGGAGGCAGAGAATAGATGGGGGCGGGGACTGTCAGAGTTTTTACTATCAGTTCTCCAGACTACTCAAAATTTCCGCTACCTGTTCTCCAGAACCGGTCAGAACCTGCTGAAACCCACCTCTGCCGTATATACCTTTGGTCCCTACTAAGTCAGTCTAAGTTGGTCAGAATTGCTGCAATTGAAATTAGAAAATCTTTAGGGCTTAAAAAACCAGATTAGCATCAAGAATAGAATAATTGGTTCTAATGTCTGAAATACATTCTTAAAAGTTAATCCATAGGAAGATCAACCTACCTAAAAACTACCAGATTTCCAAGTGATTGCAAGGAATTCAGGACTGAAAAGCAGATTCTTTGCTGGAACAGGTGAATAAATGACCTTTGGTTTATTTTAGATTTTGCAGACAAAATCTAGATATTCCATAGGAGGCATAATGTAAGTGAAAAGGTGGTTTCTTTTCTTCTTTCTTTCTTGTGTAATTCTTCATATATATTTTTCCAGATCTCCAAACCATCTGCTTTTAATTTTCTCACTGAATTCAGTTTACATTCCTGGCTACATTGCTGAGCAATGAGACCAATAAGGCAGGATAGTCTGTAAAATGTTATTTTCCTTAAATCACATAAGATTTATTTGGGAGGGGGAGGGAAATACCAAATTTCAGTAGAGTAGTCCAGCTATTCAATATGCAGAACAGATTCCAGTCAATCCTGGAATCCCAAAGTCTAGGAAATAACCAAAACAAAACCCTCTTTTGTAAAGTTTTTAACTGTTTCTTCTAATTCTGATTTTAATTGCAGCGATTTTATTGTCAGGCTTTATATTTTGTATTTCATTTTGTTGTCGGAATATATTTTGAATACTTATACAGGCAGAAAAATAGGATACATTATTCTTATTGTACTGTAAGAATAATAGATTCAAGAGAATTGTTCCTTGTTGACTTCTGAAATGTTTTTATATTACTTTTCAACAACAGTGGCATGTGAAATGTATTGCGGTAGTCCTCGACTTACGACCAGTAACTTAGCAACCATTTGAAACTATAACAGAACCCCACCAAAAGATGCTTACAATCTGGTTCCAAAGTTCCAGTGTCCAGGCATACGCACTCACACACATACACACACATACATAAGACATTTCAGGCATCCAGCAACTGACTTGCATTCACAGCCATTTTCAGTATCCTTCAGTCATGTAACTGCAAGTTATAACAATAGCATTTAGCACTTAGACTTATATACCACTTCCCAGTGCTTTACACCTCCTTTCTAAGCAGTTTACAGAGTTCACCATATTGCTCCCAACAATCTGGGTCCTCATTTTACTGACCTCGGAAGGATGGAAGGCTGAATCAACCTTTGAGCTGGTCAGAATCGAACTCCTGGCAGCTGGCAGAATTAGCCTGCAATACTGCATTCTAACCATTGTATCACCAGGACTCTTTATGTTGCATTTACATCCAGCCTGGGGCAAAAATGACGACCAATGGCTTTCTTTAACTACTGTATGTGTTCGCTTAACAACCACCGTAAAATAGAATGCAAAATTGGGTTGGTCACATGGATGACCCACTTTAGAACCATCACCGCGTATGACCATAAGAAGCTGGTTTCATTGTGGTCATAAATCAAGGACAACTGTACACTAATCCAACTGGAAAGTGAATTCATCATAAATTAGTGTGAGCATTTGGAAGCTGCCCACTGGTCCAAAGAGCAGTGAAGAGATAGCTTTAAGCATTCCACAATAGAGACATGTAATATTTCTGCTTCGGCTCCCTGTATGCAATTCATTTAATGCACTGTGTTAAGGTTTTAAATTTCTGTATACCACCTATAGACACTTCAGCAAGATAGACATCTATATAAATCATTTAGAAAGTTAAATACAAATCAAGTAGTCATAAATCAAAGCATTCCTCCCTTCTCTTCACCGTTACTAGTGAGAAAATACTTGATGTCAGAGAACCATTCATGATGAGGCAAAGAGATTTTGTGATTTTGTAGCTCTCCTCCTAATTGGCCAAGCCTGTAAGATGACTTATGTGCAGACTTCCCAAAGTATATTACTTTTCGATTCCACATTACGCCATTCACTCTCTGATTCAACCCTTAATCAACTCTCATCTTTCCTCAACCGTCTTTCATAACTTAATCCAAATTTGCTCAGCTTCTAATGCTCTGTGAATCACACCTCATCAGATTCATCACATGTAAGACAAATTGCCACTTCCAGAGACATCCTGGAGTTTCCTGGCATGAAATAAAAGATAAGACATAAGGGAACCTGAACTGAAAAGTGATGAACGATTTAAAAAAAAAAAACTGAAAAAGAAAAAAAATCTTCCACTGCAGAATTGCATAAAGCCAGCCTACTTTCTTGTAGATGATTCAATTCAATTCCTACCCCTTCCAGATTGCTATCGTCCTACTCAATCCATTCCACAGCTGTTGTTTTAGCTGAGGGCGGAATGGCTCAGTGGTTAAAGATGCTGAGCTTGTCGGCTTGGCTGACAACCCAGGTTCGAGATCCGAGCATCACGCAGCAGGCTGAGCTCCCATTACTTGCCCCAGCATCTGCCCACCTAGCGGTTCGAAACATGCAAATGCGAGCAGATAAATAGGTACCACTTTGGTGAAAAGGTAACAGCACTCCATGCACCTCAAGCCAGTGGTGGGATTCAACCGGTGTAACAACTGGTTTGCTATGCATGCGCTTCTCATCTAACAAGCTTCTTCTGTTCTAGAGTTCTAAAGAACTGAAGAAGCTTGTTGGATGAGAAGCAAAACATCTTCAAGGAAAAACAAAGTCCAGTTGTCTTTTGAAAAAGCACCTTTGAGACATCACCTCTATGTAGATTTTATCTGGATGATGAAGTAACCAGCTTCCTTCATTTCTCACTTGAAAACTCTTACTTTTAAGGTCCATAAGTTATTTTAGGCATCTGTCCAAGGGGGCAGTCAATTGACCGGAAAAGTGGCTATTTAAAACGCAACAGCCAAGCCAGACGTGGAATGCAGAAATAGTTTGTTTCCAGTCCCACCAAGGTGATTTCCTGAGAATCAGCAAGGAAGACTGAGAGAGTTAATGAGGCTCAAAATCACCCAGGGATCTTCTATTATGAAGGTAGATTTGGCCTTGGGTCTTCCTACTCCTAGCGCAACACCTTCATCCAGTTTTTCTCAATCTTGGCAATCTTAAGACATGTGGACTTCACCGTCAGCAGCATGCTGGCTGTGGAATTCTGGCAGTTGAAGTTAAACACATCTTAAAAGGTGCCTGGAGATTGTGAAACACTGCTCCATGGCAATCACTCAGTCTTGTAGGTTTCCATTCAGAGCCAATAATGTCACTCTTCATCTGAGCTCCCAGACCCAAATCCACAATATTAACCTTGTCCTCTTTGAGGTTCGCTTCTTGATTTAAAGAGCTATGCCTTTCGGATGTTCTCAGATTTGTATTACCAAGCAGTCATTCAGCATGGAATGTCTCCAAGCCCAGAAGTTAACTATGATTGTAAGCCTGCCCAGAGTTACCCTCGGGTAAGATTGGCGGTCAATAAAAGTTCTAAACAAATAAACAAACAAATGAATAGCATAGGGACAATGGGCCCCACCTAATTCATTCCTGGAAGACATCTGAAATAATTAAATTTTGGGTCTTTGAAAAAAGAATTCCGAGGAAGTGTTCCTAGCACATATGCTATATATTCCATATATGGAAGTCAAGCTATTCTCCAAAGCACCTGAGGGCAGGACAAGAAGCAATGGATGGAAACTAATCAAGGAGAAAAGCAATTTAGAACTAAGGAGAAATTTCCTGACAGTTAGAATAATTAATCAGTGGAAGGACTTGCCTTCAGAAGTTGTGAATGCTCCAACACTGGAAGTTTTTAAGAAGATGTTGGATAACCATTTGTCTGAAGTGGTGTAGGGTTTCCTGCCTAAGTAGGGGGTTGGACTAGAAGACCTCCAAGATTCCTTCCAACTCTGTTACTCTAAGTTCTAAGTTTCATATTTTTGTGTTTCTCCACCTTGGCTGCTTGAAGCCGTATGGACTTCAAATACCAGAATTCCTCAGCTAGCCAAGGTTGAGAAACAGTACCATACATCATTCCTAGATTTTTTTTGAAGGGGGAGACTCTAAAAGGGTTATTTTGTGCCCCCAGATTTTAGCAGTAAAACATGAAGATCTGTTTGAACCATTTTAGGTCTATTTTTAAATGAAATCTGCAAATTGTATCCATTATATTTGGATCTAGTGTCCGTAATGGTGGAAAATGGTTCCTGAAAATCTTCCCTACAGCATCCTTTGAGATATCCTAACACTGATGTTATGTCACTTCTCATCTTCTCATCTCCTTTTCCTTCGGCCTGTCCTCAACAAACATGCCCTCAAACCCCTGTTTCATCTTTGTTGCCTTCATCTAAACCCTCTCAACCCTGTTCTTCTGGAAATACGTTGCCCAGAACTACACCAATATTCCAGATGTAGCCTTCCCAGGGCTAAGTAAACCCCTGGGATGTATTTCAGTGGGCCTATGTTAAATAAAGGGATGTGGTGGCTCAGTGGCTAAGATGCTGAGCTTGTGGATCGATAGGTCGGCAGTTCAGTGGTTCAAATCCCTAGTGCTGCATAACGGGGTGAGCTCCCGTTACTTGTCCCAGCTTCTGCCAACCTAGCAGTTTGAAAGCATATAAAAAATGCAAGTAGAATAATAGGGACCACCTTTGGAGGGAAGGTAACAGTGTTCTGTGCACCTTTGGCATTGAGTCATGCCGGCCACATGACCACGGAGACGTCATCGGACAGCGCTGGCTCTTCAGCTTTGAAACGGAGATGTGCACTGCCCTCTAGAGTTTGGAATGACTAGCACATATGTGCGAGGGGAACCTTTACCTTTACCTTTTATGTTAAATAAATACTTTCGTATTTAATATCTAACCATTAACAACATAAGTGCTACAAAAAGGAGAGTTTGATAGAAACTTCCTTTGGAATGCATAAAAGGACATAGCTGTCCTTTCTGAAGAGTTTTGCAAAGTAAGAGGCTTATTAGCTAGGGTGGGTTTGCTCCCTGATATTTGTCTTTTACTTCCCTCCTGTCAATGCTGAGCACTTTTTTTCTTAATTGACAAATATTTGATATCTGTATTTTACTCCAAGAACTGACATCCCATGGATTTTTTAGAGCTGGAAAATCAATGCCATTTAGGCATTATTTGAAAATCAGTTGAAGATTATTCCACTGAGGAAAAAAGGACCTTGAAGAGAACAGCTGCTCAGCCAAACTCTTCTGCTGGATAAAGAGAGATAGATTTGCAATTCTGCATTAATGGCAGCACTCTGATGACTACATATTACCAAAAGCTATATTATGTTCCGTGTCTTTAAAACCCGACATCTTCCATTAATTGCGAACTAAAAAGAATATTCTTCGGATGCTGCACTAGAACAAAATTGACCAACATGCCTCAGGCATTCAGGCATTTAAGCCAGGAGGTTAAACGAACTCTGCTGGATGATTGGTTTTATGGCTGCTTTTCTTGGTTGCAAATTGGAGATGATCGTTTCAACCACAGATGTTTGTTCTGTAGAATTAGGGTTTTTTTTTGGGGGGGGGGGATTTTAAGTCTGTGTATGATGCCCAGAGTCATTGTTATGAAATGGCAGCAATATATGTCACATGTATATGTCAATATATGTCACATAAATAAATAAAATGCCTCCCCCCCAGAGAATCAGTATTCTCTGATACTTGTGAGACTCCCTCCTTATTTAGCTTCCTTTTTTAAAAAAAAGTATTAATTCAATATAATCATCGAAGAGAATCCATGGGAAGTTATATGACTGGTTGCAGGTAATCCTTGACTCTCAAGCATTCGTTTAGCAACCGCTTAAAGTTACAACGTCACTGAAAAAAGTGATTTACAACCTTTTTTCAAACTTTTCTCAATGTACGACCATCACAACTTCCCCAGAGTCATGTGATCCAAGTTTAGATGCTTGGAAACTGGCATGTATTCATGAAAGTTACAGCATCCCAGCTGGTGGGGTCATGTGATCATTAATTGCAGACTTCTCAGCTGTCTTCCAACAAGCGAAGTCAATGGAGGAAGCCAGATTCACTTAATGACCAACCATATGGTTCACTTAAATGAAATGATTTGCTTAACTACCATGGGAAAAAAAGAGAGAGTCATATAGGTTTCTTTATTGTCGATCATCATCAGTTCCAAACATTTTGACAACCACTTTCCTTAACAAGGGAAATTCTGGTCCCCGTAGTGGTTATATGTTGAGGATTACCTGTATGAGGTAAATCTTCCAATAACAGAAAACGGCATCAACACATTTTCTCATAACCTATGTAGGAAGTTAGCACCCACCCCTTTCCTGGAAGAATGAAATATTTTAGGAAATATTAAAAAGGCAGAATATTATGTTTCCCTGGTTGAGAAACGGAGAAGCATTATTTTAAAGACAAAGCAACTCCCACCTTCCTGCGTCCCCCCCTTTGCTAATGGGCCAGAGGCAGAAACTCAATCTTTGACAATAGGACCCATCTGCAACACAATAGCAACAGAAACTAACACAATGGGACCCATCTAGGACAGAAACTCACCACACGGCACGTGGGAAGATTACATCAGACTCCCGCCCCTTGGGAGTCTGACAACCAATCAGGATACTCTCTCGGGGTCCCAGGAAGTTCAAAGCCAGAGAAAGCATAAAACCCAGGGACTCGCTGTATCTCGTCCCTTTTCCGTTCAGGAACTCAAGCCATGTGATCCTGTCCACCAATAAACCATCTTTCCAAGCAGTCTCCATATTTCCAGTGTCTTTTTCCCCACTTGGAGCAGAACCCAGAAGGATATTTCTTCCTACACCTATATAGTAAATTAGGTTTAGTGGTAGTGAAATACTGGTTCTAATTATGATCATAAGTCAAGGACTACCTGTATATTTAGTTACTCAATTTATATTGCGGAATCCTGGTAGCGCAGTGGTTAAAATACAGTACTGCAGGCAAAATTCTGCCAAAATTCACCACCAGAAGTTCAATCCTGACCGGCTCAAGGTTGACTCAGCCTTCCATCCTTCCAAGGTTGGTAAAATGAGGACCTAGATTGGTGGGGAAAATTATGCTGACATTGTAAACTGTTTAGAGAGGGATTTAAAGCACTATGAAGCGATATATAAGTCTGAGTGCTATTGCTATAATTTATGGTTACCTAACTGAAGGATGCTGCAAATGGCTGTAAATGCAATTGTGTTGAGGTTGTAAACTGCCCAGAGAGTGCTGTAAAGCACTATGGAGTGGTATATAAGTCTAAGTGCTATTACTGGTGCCATATAGCTGGCCATCTCACTTTTACACAACTTGATGAGTTGGAAGCGTTGGCTGAAAGAGAAGGAGGCCCTGCCTGATAAGAGGGATTAAAAGATATTCCATCTTAGAATTCATTCAGGGATAAAATGTTTAAGGTCAAAACCTTTATCTGCCATCTGTTGAGATATTTGGAATGGATGATCAACAATAAAGAAACCTATATAAGCCATTCTCAGAGCTGTTTGGTTTGCTTGAACCCGACACACTAAGTGGTGTAGGAAGTTAGCACCCACCCCTCTCCTAGGAAAATGAGATATTTTAGGAAATATTAAAAGGGCAGAATATTTCCCCTAAAAAAGAGACAGAAACTCATCCCACCCACCACCAACCTTTGTCAATGGGCCATTAAGGCCTGATCTAGTCTATTCTACATAACAAAGATCTACCTCCTTCAGGCAGAGGCATAATAGGAATTGCCCAAAGCCCTTTCATTATGTCATCACCCAACAAGAGTCAACCAAGCTTGGAACTCAAAAGACAACTTACAAAGTTACCCCTGCATGGCCTCATGGGAATCTGACAATCAATCAGGACACAAGCTCAAATTCAAAGCCCAACAGAGGGCATAAAACCCAGGCACTCTCAGCATCTCTGCCCTTTTTTCACCCAAGATCTCCAAGGCATGTGATCCTGTTCATCAACAAAGCTTCTTTCCAAGCAACTTCCATGAATCCAGTGTCTTTTTCCCCACTTGGAACTGAACTCAGATGGACATTTCTTCCAACAGTGGCTTAGAATAAAACAGATAAAAACACAAAACAGCCAGGATTTAAGTTATTGCTATTGATACAAGTTCATCACAGATTCTAACCGGAACTGGAGGAATCTAATAAGCTCTGGAAGATTCCCCATTTTTTCCATTCTTGCAACAGATCAGTGGTTAGCAATGGAACAGATAAGTAGGCCAGGATAAGTAGGTCCTGGAGATGGACGTAATTTTGTAGATTATCATTCCACCCCCTGTTCAAGGTGACAGAGAAATAGCAACCCAAGTGCACACTGTCCACATTTTTCATGAAAGCCCCAGAGAAGGCCTGTCCATTTACCTTCTAGAACAGTGTTTCTCGTCCATTCTCATTTTTAAGATGTGTGGATTTCAACTCCCAGAATTCCCCAGCCAGCATGGCTGGCTGGGGAATTGTGGGAGTTGAAGTCCACGGCCCTTAAAGTGACCAAGGTTGAGAAAGACTGTTCTAGAACCTGTATTTAATTGTGTAAGTAAATAACCCCCAAACAAACAAACAAAAAGAACCTCGACAACGAACAAGTAAAATGTCTTACGGAATTCTGCTCCCAAACCAAGCCATGTGAATCTTGCCTCCGAAAGACCGATTTGCCAAGCCATTATCATCGACTTAACAGTAAACACATTCAAAGCTGTTCCAACTGCTACAATAACAGCTCCGCCGTTAATGTAAAATATTAATGTCTCATTTGTTCGACAATTTGGTGGAAATGAAAAACTTTTAGGTTAATCATACACTGTACAGTTTTAATTAAAGCAGTTATAAGACAATTAATCCATAAGAGCTGTCTTGGATCCGTGCCAAGGTTATTGGTTTAATGCTGCTAGAGGAAAAAAGCTTATTTTTCCCTACCTCCCTTCTCCTTCCTTTTGATTTAATGAATGCTAATCAGAGGCACAATATATGCATAAAGAGCTGCAAAAAAAAAGTTGGGTCCATCTGGCTTCTCATGCCCAATTTGCACTTGTCCTTTCAAATCGATTCAGGGAGGGTGATTTAAAAAAAACAATACTTACTTCCCGTCGTCTCACTGGCTCAACAATAAACAGAACCCAAGAAAAATGCAGGCAGCCCTCAAAATAGAACAATTTGTTCAGTGACTGTTCATAATTTCGATGGCGCTCAAAAAAGTGACTTGCAACCAGTCCCTGCACTTATGACCATCTCAGCATGCCCATGTCACATGATCAAAATTCAAGCTCTTGGAATGGACAGCTAGTCCTCAACTTACGGTCCCCATTGAGCCCTAAATTTCTGTTGTTAAGCGAGACGTAAGTTAAGTGAGTTTTGCCCCATTTTACAACCTTGCTTGCCACAGTTGTTAGGTGAATCAGTGTCATTGATAAGTTAGTAATTCAGGTTTGTTTTTTTTTAATTAGATTTATATGCCGCCCTTCTCCGGAGACTCAGGGCAGCATACAATGCGTTAAGCAATAGCCTTCATACTTTTGTATATTTTTTATACGAAGTCAGCTTATTGCCCCCACAAACTGGGTCCTCAATTTACTTACCTTAGAAAGGATGGAAGACTTAGTCAACCTTGAGCCTCAAACCTTGCAATAATTGCAAGCAGCTGAATCTTAATAACAAGCTATTAGCCTGTTGAGCTACCTGAGGCTCTTGTTGTTAAGTGAACCTGATTTTCCCATGGACTTTGCTTGTCAAAAGGTTGTCAAAAAGTTACAAAAGGTCATCACATGACCTTGGGACCCAGCAATGGTCATAAGTATGAGACAGCTGCCAAATCTGCGAATTTTGATCACATGATCGTGAGGAGGCTACAAACGTTGCAACTTGTGAAAAGTGGTCATAGGTCACTTTTGTCTGGGGTCATGTGATCACTATTTGCCACCTTCACAGCCAGTTTCCAACAAGCAAAGTCCCTGGGGGAAGCTGGATTTGCTTAACAACTGCCTGATTCACTTAACAACTGCAGTGATTAGTTTAATAACCCAGGCCAAAAAAAAAAAAAAAGGTTGCAGAATCAGACGTAATTCACTTACTAGACACCTTGCTTAGCAATGGAAATTCTGGCCCCAATTGCAGTCGTAAGCCAAGGACTCAAGATTTATTTTTTTTTAGTTGGGAGGAGGAGTGCAAACGGAGGGATATGTGCGTCTTGTAACATCACAAAACAACCTTGAGATTAGAACTGCAAGGGATAAACCTCCCGGCTCCTTACCTTTTGCACATCAAGGACTGTGCATCTTGGTTTTTTCAGTAACACGGAAAAAGAGCCTTGGGCAAAGATGTTAAGATGTTCAGGATTCAGTTCAAAGAAGACTCAATCAAATAAACTTTCTCAATAGAAGGTGAACATCAGTTTGTGTTTTCAAACAGAATCTGATACCTTAAAATTAACTGAGATGATTCCCGTGCTTGGATAGGTAAAATACCTTGTAAAATAGTTTTTACAAGGTAAAAACTATTTCTAAATAATTCAAAAAAGCCAAACAGAATCAAACTACATTGGGCCAAATCAGACTGATTTTCTGAACTGATCTAAATTATGGGGGTTTTTTTTAAATTTGATTTATATGCCACCTTTCTCCAAAGACTCAGGGCGGCTTACAATGTGTTAAGCAATAGCCTTCATACTTTTGTATATTTATACAAAGTCAGTTTATTGCCCTCACAAACTGGGTCCTCATTTCACCTACCTTAGAAAGGATGGAAGGCTGAGTCAACCTTGAGCCTGGTGAGATTCGAACTTACACTAATTGCAGACAGCTGGTGTTAATCACAATGCTTTAGTCTGCTAAGTCTGCTGAGCCACCAGAGCCACCAGGGTTGGGGGCAATGGTGGGATTCAAATAATTTAACAACTGGTTCTCTGCCCTAATGACCAGCTGGGCGGGTGTGGCCATGGTGGGCATAACCAGAGGGTGTGACAGGCAGCACTCGGCCTCCTGCAGCCCCCTGGGAGCAAAAATGGGATGCGGGGGGGGGGGTGTCGCACTGCACCACCCCCCATGCCCCAGTTTGGGCCTAGTAGGCCTCCCTGCACTTACCTGAGAGCCAAAACGGGGCACATGGGGACTTCTGGAAGGGGAGGGGGGCAGTCAGCAATTTAACAACCGGTTTGGCTGAAGTGATGCGAACCGATTGAATCCCATCACTGGTTGGGAGTTGATTTTTCAAATAGTCAATATACAACATACAACCTTGACTCTCTCATGGGAAAATGGCTATCTTGGAAAACTGACTCAGAAAATAGTACATTTTTATCATCTTTTTCTCCTCCTCCTGTCACAATAATTAAATTAAAAAAAAATATAAGGAGCCTGGTGGAGCAGTGGACTAAGTGCTGTTAAAGTAGCACTTAGCTGCCAGCTGCCTGCAATTACTGCAAGTTCGAATCTCACCAGGCTCAAGGTTGACTCAGCTTTACATCCTTTCGAGTAGGTAAAATGAGGACTCGGATTGTGGGGGCAATAAGCTGATTTTGTATAAAAAAGAACACCACTTAGGGGGGACCAAAAGCCCTACTAAGCAGGTATGTACAAAAGTATGAAGGTGATTGCTTAATGCATTGTAAGACACCCTGAGTCTCTGGAGAAGGGTGGCATATAAATCGAACCAAGAAAGAAGGAAGGAAGGAAGGAAGGAAGGAAGGAAGGAAGGAAGGAAGGAAAGAAAGAAAGAAAGAAAGAAAGAAAGAAAGAAAGAAAGAAAGAAAGAAAGAAAGAAAGAAAGAAAGAAAGAAATTTAAAAAAAACATTTTCCCGAAAGTTCAATGTACTTCTGCAGTCTGAGTCTTTCTGCAGAAGAGCCCCTCTTGAGTCAAAATCTTCAGTACCATCATCACATCCTAAATCACAGAACAAGTAATTTGAGAATATTAGGTAAAGCATCTGAAAGCATCTGGTCATCAACTAAAACTTTCGGCTTCCTAAGAATGTACTATATTACAGCAGTCCCCAAACTTTTTGGCTCCATGGACCGGTGGCGATAGTAAGGAGGACAGAGGGGATGGTTTCATGCTCGCACCCAACACTTGTGTCACCGGTTAGCTATTGGTAGCACGCAGGTACACGCACTCACTTTGCGAATGCATGGCACTTCTGCGCATGCGCAGAGTGTTTTTGATGACTTCTGGGCAGGTGAGTGGAGCCTCCTGCCACCGCCACTATCGGTTCGCCCGAACCGGGGCAAATCGGGAGCAACCCACCATGAGTTGTGTGGCCCAGTTCCCAATGGGTCACAGCCTGGCACTGGGCCATGGCCTAGGGGTTGGGAACTGCTGCTTTATTACTAAGCCATATGGTGTTCCTAACCCCACTTCTCAAACCAAGATGTCTTTCAGATGTGTGGATTTTGGGATCCTCGGGTTACAACCATCCAAATTTACAACAATTAACAAATGGTACTTATAATGAGTTCTCGTAACTCCAGCCATCGCGAGCCAGTCATGTGATCATGATTTCCAGTATTACCTCCAAGCTTCCCACAAGCAAAGTCAAGTGAGGAAGCCGGCAGGAAGTCGAAAGTCATGATCAGAGAGCACCCAGCTATCCAGGGAAGCAAAAGAGTTGATTTTCAGAACTTCCCTTTTTCCCAGGGAGGTATCTTCTGCCTTAGATAACTTTCTAAAGCAAATAACTCTATGGGGAGTCTGTAACGATTTGGGAAAATTGCTACAGCGAAGTCTGCTGACTTTCACCAGAACATTGGTGGGTTGCTCCTGGTTTGGTCTGGTTCTTGCGAACTGGTAGTAAAAGCAGCAGGAGACTTTGCCTGCCTGCCCGGACATCATCATAGACGATCTGTGCATGCACAGAAGCACACACACACGCACAAGCAAAACGAGTGTGTGCACGCATTCCCATTGCGAACAATAGAGCCCACCCCTGAACCTGAGATGATCTGACCATGAGTTCTGACTTTTATCCATTAGATAGATTTGTTGTTATAGAAATGGCTAGTTTCTATTATTATGAAAATGTAAAAAGTTGAGGCTAGATCTTAAAACCTTATTTTGCTGCACCAAAGAAGTCAGAAGTCAATGCCTTTCCCCCCCTTGCTTTCCCCCACTATCGACTTCCCTTTTTCCTTTCCTAATTTCCCTAATATTTGCTTTTGTATTCCTTTGCATGTCATATTATAAATTAAGAAAACTATTTAATAATAATTTAAAAAGGAACTCATGATCAGATGGGGTCCTTTGCAGAAGCAAAATCAGTGAGGAGGCCGGCAGAAACTCAGAAGTCATAGTCAGATGAGGTCTTTTGCTTTGCAACCTGAGAAGTCCTCACTTAATGACAGTAACCAAGACTGCTCCTGAGAGGTACAGTCACATACAACCCTGCTTTATGAACCTATTGCTTAGCAACAGCAATTCCAGTCTCAGTTGCAATTGTAAGGTTTACTTCTATACAATTCTGTAGCCAGCATTGGTGAGAATTCTGGGAAGCAAAGTCCAGCTATCTGGTGGACATCAAGAGCAATGATGGCTACCTTAATCCATGGCACATTTTTCTAATTATGGGGATTCTGGAAAAGAAGGATGACACTACCATTGACCAATACAGGCAGACAGCTTATTTCCCCAAGAATGTCCAACCAACAACATGTCATGAGATCTCCTGATAAATGATTGCCCATTCCTATTACAAAAACATGCTATGAATTTATTCATTTATTCATTTCGTAAGACTTACAAGCCCTTCCAATTGAAATAGATCTATACTAGTCTCCCTTTATTTCTTTGTCACTAAATATAAATTCAGCACAAAACTAGTTTGTCGCGAAAGTGACTCTCTGCGAAGGCTCCTGGATTGGGGCTGAAAGGCGAAAGCAGAAGCAGTATGCTCCGTCCCATATTTGGGTAGACCAGGTTGCCCTGATCTTAAACTCTCCCCTGGTATAGCCAACAAAGCGAAGAGAGCCCATGGCTTACAGGTTAATACATCTACCTAATATGTTAAGGAGCCCTGGTTCGAATCCCAGAAAGGATATGGCTAGTTGATGAGAGCTAAATAGCTTGAAAAAAAATCTATACTAGTCTCCCTTATTTCTTTGTCAGTAAACATAAATTCAACACCTTCCAATTGAAATCAACCTTAAGCAGTTATCTTTGAGCCATCTAATTTGATAGGGCCGTGATGACGAACCTATGGCACGCATGCTGGAAGTGGCATGCAAAACCATCTCTCTGGGCATGCCAGCTGTTGCCTGTTGCCCTTCTGGATTCCGGCATGCCGGAAACCGGAAGAGCAGCTCCCTGACATGCATGTGCATGCCAGAAAGCTGAGTTTCTGGTTTCCAGCACATGCATGCAGGCCAGCCAGTTGGTCCTTGTGCACGCGTGCATGCCAGAAACTGGAAGACCAGGTGACTAGTGTGCATGTGCGCACTGGAAACCGGAAGCTTAGCTTCCTGGTGCTCCTGCGCATGCACGCCGGGGAACTGCTTTTCCGGTCTCTGGTGCTCCCCTAGTATGCGAATGCTCCCATTTCAGTACTCGGTGGTGAAAAGGTTTGCCAACACTGTGATAGTGGCAGTTTATTTATTTACTGGATATTTTAAAAGGTGCATATTATTTAATTTCATGCACTTAACACCTAATTTGGCCTGATCATTTGAAAAAGGAATTTCTAGCGATGGAAGGGCTCCCTTGATAGGGAATTGGTCCGTTGCAAAGCATATGGCTCTCTCTCCTTTTTCTTGAAAAAGCTACTGAAAACAGGTTAAGTGGATGCCTTGAGCTTTTCCAGTGTTGTGAACTACTTAATTATCCAGAATTTTTTGACCGCACATCTGTTTCATAGCTTGTTAGAAAGCCGGCCTTTGGCTTCTGGCAACCTCTAATGAGCCAGCCCACAGGAAGGGAGCGCTCAGAAAAAGCGGTTTTGATGGACAAAGTAAAGACCACAGTGGAATACACAGTGGAGATCTGAACCTTTGGCCTCGTCAAAGATGGTCAGGAATCACCCAGGAAATAAATCAATGCTGTGCTTCATTGCTCTGTATCGCCATCCTTCGCAGCCATCTTCATTTGTAGAGGATTTTGTAAAGCCAGCCAACTTTAAAAGTCCTCAGCTTCTCATCTATACAGGTTGTCATCAACTTAGAATAG
Organism: Masticophis lateralis; assembly: GCA_030761175.1. Lineage (NCBI taxonomy): Eukaryota > Metazoa > Chordata > Lepidosauria > Squamata > Colubridae > Masticophis > Masticophis lateralis. Next base: position 15,547,514 of record JAUDYJ010000001.1, read on the forward strand.
AATAACAGAATTGGAAGGGACCTTGGAGGTCTTCTAGTCCAACCCACTGCTTAGACAGGAAACCCAGTGGTGGGTTGCCCCCGGTTCGCACTAGTTCTATAGAACTGGTAGTAAAACTGGTGGGAGCTCTGTCCACCAACCCTGACTTGCGCCCACATGAAGTGAGCGTGCGCAGCCCCGTTGCAAACCGGTAGTGAAGGTAAGTAGAACCCACCCCTGAGGAAATCGTACACCACTTCAGACAAATGGTTATCCAACATCTTCTTAAAAACTTCAAGTGTTGGAGCAGTCACAACTTCTGGACTTAAATTAATCATTCCTTTAGTGATCATTTGAAATTATACCAGCAATGAAAAAAGTGACTTATGATCGTTTTTCACATTAACAACCATTGCAGCATCTCCGTAGTCATGTGATCAAAATTTGGGCACTTGGTAACCAGTTCAGATTTATAACCGTTGCAGTGTCCTGGGGTCATGCGATCACCTTTTACGATTGCCTTCTAACAAGCAAAGTCAAGAGGGAAGCCAGATTCACTTCAAAACCATGTTACTAATGGAACAGCTGTCAATCCTGAAGCTGAAGCCATCTTGGAGGCTCCAGGGTTGCCACACAATGGTGTGAGAGGGAAAATAGTTAGATGGGGTTTTGTAGCCAAACAGTAAAGTTTTCCTGTGGGAACCAAGGACATTTGCACAGGTGGCTTGCCAGAGGAGGAGCAAAGTAACCAAGCAACTGGACAGCACTTGGATTGGACATTGTGACCAGTGACTTTGGGGAAAGGGGAAACTTTAACTTTTAATCAGGTGAAAGCCACGGGAAAATTCAGAGTCGGCTTTCACCAGTTGTGCCAATATGATGTATCCAAGAATCTGTTCTTTGAGAAAGTCGCCTGCCTCAGAGTTTTGTTTTCTATGGGTGCATGACTTGGAAGGCTGGCAACAGGTGCATGATTCACTCAGCAACTGTGTCAGGAAAGGTTGTAAAATGGGGCAAAACTCACTTAACAACTTTCTTGCTTAGCAATGGAAATTGGAGGCTCAATTGTGGTCGTAAACCGAGGACTACCTGTATATATATGTAATAGCACAGACCAGTGGCCTTTAACCTTTTGAGCACCAGGGACCAGTTCTGTAGACATACGTTTTTTCCACAGACCGGAGGGGGCGTGGTTTTGCATGCTTCCTGCATTTCGTGAATGGGGCTTCACTTGTTTGTGTGGCCTGGTTTCTGTCATGCCGTGGTCCACGGCCCACAGCCCAGGGTTTGGGGATCCCTGGCATAGAATGTTGAAATGATCAGCATTCATGAAATCATAGAAGGAGCTGATTTAAAAGGGAGCTAAAAGGGAATGGTGCCTGTGTCACAAAGTCCACCTTGCCTCAAATGAGGACTAACCAACCCGCCCTCCGCACCATAGAAGCTTCAATGGGAACAGACTGGCCAACAGAAACTCCATCTTTGTTTTCCAGAATTCCCCTGGTCTTGATGGTGTAACTCAGGGGTGTCACACTCAAGGTCCAGGGGCCGCATCTGGCCCACAGGGTGATTAGACCGCCCTGGAAACAGGGAAGGACCCACCCACGGTGCCTCTGGCAGAAAAAATGGAGCTCAGGAGGGCCGCCTTCCTGAACTCCATTTTCAGTGGCAGAGGGTTGCAGGAGGCCGTCGCAACCAAAAACAGAGCTCGGGATCCCATTTTCACTGACAGAGCGCTCAGGTCACACAGGTGCCCCTGACACAAATGATGTCGAGCTGGCCCCCTGCCCACCCCCAGGTCAAACACAACCGTGATGCAGCCCTCAATGAAATCAACTTTGACACCTCTCGTGTAACTAATATCATGCCATACTTTTCTTTTAAATCTGCCCAAGGGAGTCAATTTTTTTCCTATTAATTAAAAGGAAAGAGAAGCAAGAATGTTTTCACATGTTGCTACTAAATTCTGGTTTCCCTTCCCCGAGGCTGCCCATTGTCCAGCCCTTTAACTGTATAATGTAATCAAGGAATTCAATTTGACCCCTGACGCTCTTCAACAAATTTTAATACCAAGAATTAGAGGTTAGAGGACAGGATCTTGAGAACTGAAATTGGGACCTCCAGCTCACCTTTATTAATGAGTTTGTTAAAGTTGAGTCTTGTTCAGGCTCTTCAATTTCATTATTCAGAGATTTAAGCATGATGGCTTAAAAGGATCCTTTTATTTCCAGATCCTTTAAAGGGATCCCATATCTGCTTTTTGTTTGTTTATTGATAGTTCTCTTTATTAACCCAGGTACAATTCCTTAACAATCATGACCGGCAGACTGAGCAAGTACACAATTCACTAAACTTTTCCCCATAACACATCAGTCAGTTACTAACCTGATCGTAACTCCTTAACAGTGGTTCCAGCAGTAGCCAGCCACACTACACAATTGACTTTATTTAACTCAATATAGTACAGGTATTGTTTGACTTACAACCGCAACTGGGACCAGAATTTTTGCTGATAAGCAAGGCAGTTGTTAAATGAGTCGTGTCCAATTTTACGACCTTTTTGCCACAGTTGTTAGGCAAATCCCTGCCGCGTTTAAGTGATTCACACATTCGTTAACTGAATCTGGCTTCTCCCATTGATTTTGCTTGTTAGAAGCTGTCTGGGAAGGTCACAAATGACAATCACATAATCTCTGAATGCTGCAGTCTTTGTAAGTACATGCTGATTGCAAGTGCCTGTGACCATGGTGTGCTGTCATGGTCATACATTCATAGACCAGTCATAAGCCATGTGCCATTCTTCTTTTTGTGCCATATCCGTCATTGCACATTGGCGATCATGTTGGCGATCCTATTTTTATCAACAGCCACACGAAAAAGTGCTGCTGAGTTTTGCCTAAACCAGTCCCTTAGATTTTGAAGCCATGATGTTCTTCTTCTGCCTGGACCTCATTTGCCTTCAATCTTTCCCTGGAGGATTAAGTGAAGGATGCTGTATTTTGGCAGGTGTCGCATCACATGTCCAAAATATTCTAACTTTTGCTTTTTAATGGTCTTGATGATTTCCCTTGGCTTTCCCAAGTGGTTTATCACCTCCTCATCTCTGATTTTGTCAACCCACCATATACGTAACAGCCACCTGTAAATCCACATTTCAAATGCTTCTAGTCCCCTTCAAGTGGCTTTCTGTCAGAGACCAACTCTCTACTCCATAGAGCAGGATAGAAAAGATGTAACATCTGACAAGCCTGATTTTCAATCTTAGGCTTATGTCATGACTGCAGACTTTTTTCATTTTCATTCATTTTCATTCTGTTCGAGCTTTCTCTATCCTTGTCTTTACCTTCAGTGGTCATGTCCCAGTTTTCATGCAAATTAGAACCGAGGTATTAGAACCATGTGCCATTTGTAACTTTGTAACATTGTAACACACAATCGTTTTTAGTCAAGAACTACCTGTAACTACCTTTTCCTGACCGGCACCTGAAGTCAGAGGTGGGTTTCAGCAGGTTCTGACCAGTTTTGAAGAATCAGTAGTGGAAATTTTGAGTAGTTTGGAGAACCAGTAAATACTACCCCATTCCCATCTATTCTCTGCCTCCCAAATCCCAGCTGATTGGGAGGAAATGTGGATTTTGCAGTAACCTTTGCCTGGAGTGGGGTGGGAATGGCGATTTTACAGTATCCTTCCCCTGCCACGCCCACCAAGCCACGCCATGTCCACCAAGCCATGCCACAGAATCGGTAGTAAAAAAATTCCACCACTGCCTGAAGTGTCATGTTGTCAGGTGAGGCTACCAGCTGTATTGATATAGCTCACTTAACCAGGATGTTACCAAATGAACCCATTTCTGGATTCGCACAATGCCCCTATCCATAAACCAAGCAAACTAGCTTGATTTATAGAGCAAGTTAAAATGCAAAACTTCTAAGCAAGATTAACATTAAGCAGCTCAGCATGCTAAGCAAACATAGCCACTCAATTTGTAACTGATCTTATTAAGCTCGCTGTGTAAATGCAACCAGTCAGACTTCCTATTATGATGAAGCGAGGTGTGTTTCCATTTAATGTTTTAGTAATTCTTGCTAAAGTACATTTACATATGAATTTCCGATGCAAACTGCATCCTCTTTCTTAACTAATGTATAAATGCACATCTTTGCCACATTTACTGAACTACACTAGACTAAGGTTGTTTGGAGTTTATTATGTTGTAAGCACCCAGCCATGGTCTCAAACAGTTGAATTGGGCGTTGGTCTTACCTGATACGCCCGTTCTCGATGAAGCGCCCACAGCAGTCAGGATTGGGTAGTGGCAGGTCTGGTATCCAATGAGACCGAGCCTACTGAACTTTTCTGGCACCTCCCCTTCCTGTTAGTCCAGTTTGGAGGCGAGTTCGTTCAGTAGACTGAGGTGTCTGCAGATATATAAGAAGAGAATGAGAGTCCACCCACCCCCATGAATCCCAGTACGGCCTAGGGTGGGGCTGACTGCTGTGGGCGCTTCATCGAGAACGGGCGTATCAGGTAAGACCAACGCCCATTCTCCGCCCTAGCGCCCACAGCAGTCAGGATTGGGACATACCAAAGCTTGATGTCTCCTAGGGTGGGATAGGCCGGACCCTCTGGAGAACTCTCCTGCCGAATGCTGCATCCGCCGATGCATAGGAGTCGAGGCGATAGTGCCGGACGAAGGGAGTCACAGATGCCCATGTAGCTGCACGGCAGACTTCCTCCACCGATGCTTGTGTGGCCCAAGCTGCCGAGGTGGAAGCGCTCCTGGTGGAATGAGCGGTAATGTTGCGCGGGGCCGGAAGAGATTGTGACTCGTAGGCGGATGCGATGGTAGCCCGCAACCAGCGACCTATCGTGACTGAGGAAACTCTTGCACCCATCGAAGCCGGTTGAAAGGACAGAAACAAGGCTTCTGATCGACGGAAGGAAGAAGTACGAAACAGATAAATGCGGAGAGCTCTTCGTACGTCGAGCTTGTGCCAAACCGCCTCCTGATGACATCTGGGAGCAGGACAGAAATCCGGGAGGATGATCTCTTGTGCCCGATGGAACGTGGCGTTGACCTTGGGGATGAAGGCAGGGTCGAGTCTGAGGACTACCCTGTCTGAATGGAAGATGCATAGGTCAGCACGGACCGACAAAGCCGCCAGCTCAGAAATCCTACGGGCAGAGGTAATAGCGACCAGGAAGGAGACTTTGAAGGAAAGATATTTCAGGCTGACCGTGCGGAGAGGCTCGAAGGGAGCAGCGGTCAAGGCTTGAAGGACTTTGTTGAGGTCCCACGTAGGGAACCGATGGATCACGGGAGGTCGGAGGTTTGTAGCGCCTCGTAAAAAGGCGTGCACAAGCGGGTCGTTGGCTAACGTAGATGAGGAGCCACATGAAAGAATGGAAGATAATGCCGCCACCTGTCGGCGAAGGGTGTTAGGGGCCAAGCCTGAGCGGAAACCATCCCGCAAGAAATCTATAAGCTGAGGAATGGAGGCCTCCGTAGCAAGGATTCTTTTCCTAGAGCACCACTTGACAAAGGAGCGCCAGGTAGAGTCGTATATGCGCAAGGTAGAAGGACGTCTGGCCGCCTGGATGATGGTGATGGCGTCCGGAGAGACTAAGGCTCTAGCGAGGAGGCGCCGCTCAACCTCCAAGCGGTCAGTTGATACGACTGTGGGTCCGGGTGTCGAAGAGGACCTTGAAGGAGGACCATCTTGCTGTCGGGAATCCTCCAGGGAGGGGCCACCGACAGGGACAACAGATCGGGAAACCACGGATGTCGAGGCCAGTGGGGGGCCAGAAGGATGATCTCCGCCCTCTCTAGCAGAATCTTGCGGATTACCCTGGACAGGACTGGGAGGGGGGGGAAAGCGTAGAGAAGCTGACCCGCCGGCCAAGGGCTGCGGAGGGCATCCACAGCCTCTGCTCCCGGGCAGGGAAAACGAGAGAAGAACCGGGGCAGTAGGTGATTGGCGGCCGAGGCGAACAGGTCGACAGTCGGGGTCCCGAACCGGGATATCAGCTCGTCGAAGAGGGGAGGATGCAGGCTCCACTCTGAGGGATCGATCTGGACGCGGCTGAGGGAGTCCGCCTGAATGTTGTCTACCCCCGATATGTGCTCGGCCCTGATCGAGGATAGATGAGTCTCGGCCCAGCGGAATAATCTGGTTGCCTCCTTCTGTAGGGAGCGGGATCGAGTTCCGCCCTGCCGGTTGATGTGTGCTTTGGCCGAGACATTGTCTGTGAGAATTAAGACATCCTTGCCAACAATCTGAGCCTCGAAGGCCAGGAGGGCTAAGAAGATGGCCCGTAGTTCCAGGACATTGATGTTGAACCGCTGTTCCTGCGGGGACCATAGGCCTTGGGCCATGTGGACGTCTAAGTGAGCCCCCCAGCCCGAAAGGCTGGCATCCGTTGTAATCACAGTCCTGGTCACTTGGCCGAAGAAAGAGCCCCGGGATACGGCCGACGACGTCCACCAGGTCAGAGAGTCTGTCACCGAAGGGGGCAAGGCGATTCTGGAAGCTGAGGTGGCCCGTTTGGTCCGTTGGAACGGGAGTAAAAGCCACTGGAGCTCCCTGCTGTGTAGGCGAGACCAGGGGACAATATCGTAAGCGGATACCATCTTGCCCAGAAGACTGGAGAGACCCAGGAGAGAGGAGGATCCGCATTTCAGGATGCGGTCAGCTGATTCAGAAAGGCTAGTTTGGCGGTCAAGGGAGAGGGAGACCTGAAGGTTTGATGAATCAATGAGAGCGCCCAGATGTTGGATGCGAGTGGAGGGGGATAGCTGGCTCTTACGCCAGTTAATGGAAAAACCGTGACTTTGTAACATGGCAATGGTGGAAGAGACATCGTGGATGGCCTTGGAACGAGATTGGGAGAGGACAAGGATATCGTCTAAATAAAAAAGGGCTCTGATAGGGACAGAGGCAATATGTGCCATGAGAGCGGCCATAACCTTAGTAAACGCCCTAGGGGCAGAGGAAAGTCCAAATGGGAGGGCCGCGTACTGAAAATGGCGGCCATTATGAAAGAAACGCAAAAATTTTCGGTGGGAAGGAAGGATGGGGATGTGGAGGTAAGCTTCAGTGAGGTCTATGGAGGACATAAGGTCTCCATTGCGGATGCAGAGGAGTATGGTATTTAAGGACTGCATTTTGAAGCGATGGTAAACGATGTATTTATTGAGGGACTTCAGGTCAAGGATAGCCCTCCAATCCCCCGAGGACTTTGGTACCAAAAATAAACGGGAATAAAACCCTAAACCCCTTTGGTTAGCGGGGACAGGCTGGATAGCCTTGATGGTTAATAAATGCTGGATGGCCTCATCGAGCTGAGCCCGTTTAACCGGGTCAGACGATAGAGGGCAAGGCAAAAAAAGGTTGGGAGGGGGGGAAGAGAATTCTAGGGATAGGCCAAATCTAATGGTGTTTCTGACCCAGAGGTCAGAGGTAGTGGAATCCCATTGATCAGCGAACCGAGATAGACGGCCGCCAATGACTGGGTCTGGGTTGTCCTTAACGAGGTCTCCGAAAGGGTCTGGCTCTCCCACCCCGAAAGGACCGTTTGGGATTGAATCTGGGGCCTTGCCTAACCTGGGTGTCGAATTGGCGTTGTCTCGAAGGGAAGTTCCTTTGATGACGCTGGAACGAGGTAGACTCCGATGATCGAAAGGAGGAGGAACGAAAGGACCCTAGGTGTCGAGGATCTGAGCGCCTGGAAAGGGCAGGGAGGATCTTGCGGTGGTCTCTGGTCTCTATCAGGAGGGGATCCAGCTGCTCTCCGAAGAGTTTGTCCCCGGAATAAGGAGAAGAAGCAAGACGCCATTTGTTCCTGGCGTCCGCCTGCCAATTTCGGAGCCAGAGGAGACGCCTGGAGGTGACTGAGGTTCCAATGGCTTTGGCAGAGAATCGGGCGGCGTTAAGTGTAGCATCTGCCGAAAATTCCACTGCCGCCAGGACTTTATTGATGTCCTGGTGGGTTCGGTGATCCGTGGCTGGAATGCGCTCTTGTAGCTGTTTGAGCCAAAGGATAGTGGCCCTGTTGAAAAAAGAGGCCGCTGAAGAAGCCTGGACCGCCCATGCAGAAGCCTGGTGGTTTTTTATGAGGGTTCTCTCCGCCTTCTTATCCTCTGGTTTTAAGCATTCCTCAGAAGGCCCGGTGAGGGGGGAGGAGGAAGAAAGGGCCACGATAGGCGGATCCACCGAGGGCACCTGCAGGAGGGAAGAATAATCTTGGGCAACATTATAAAACTTCCTGTCCAGATTATTTGGCACAGGGCCCGAGCTGGGGTTGGACCACTGCCTTTTGGTGACATCCGAGAAGAGCTTAGGTGCTGGAACAATGTCGGAGTGCGCAGCAGGCTCTTGAAAGAGGGCTGAGGATGCGGTGACAGACCCCGCGGGAGCCTCAGAAGGGGAGGCAGGAGGCCCGAGACCAGTGACCAACTGGGCCTTGTGGAGAAGGGACCGGAACATATGGGGTTTGAACAAACCCACAAAGGCAGGTTGGTCAGGTTCCAGCCCTTCATCCTCAGAGAGGTCCTGGTCAGGATGAATTTCACCTTCTGATAAGGAAGCCTGGCTGTCTGATTCCCGGTCGTAAGGGTCTTCTGTGACCTCCTCTGGACGAGCTCGGGAGCGAGAGCGAGAATGGTCCCCTTGTCTAGAGGAATCAGCCATGGTATGTTGTTGAAGGCCCTGGGCAATGCCTTGCCTGATGGCTTCAGAAATCAAATCAGCTAAGGAGAGCCTCATGTCTGAAGGTAGGAGGGGATTCTGAAGGATGGATTGCGGGTCAGCCAAAGTTGAAGCAGAGGAGACCGGATCAGCTGAAGGATTAGCAGGGGACTGAAGAGATTGATCATCTGCTCCTGGACAAGCCGGAAAAACAGAGGCAGCTGCTTGGGACGGAACTGAATCACCTGCTAGGGACCTATCAGGAGACAGAGAGGTGGTAGTGCGGTGGGGAGAAGCCTCCTGGGAGGCCACAGAAGAAGCGGTGGCGCCACGTGAAGAGCTCCTGAGAGCCGCTGTCGTTGGTTTTGGTTGAGGCAAGTTCTTAGCCTGAGCCCTGTCAAAGGCCCGGTCCATGGCCTTATGTCTGCGGGCTTCATCCCTGGACATGGTTGATTTGGATGAAGAAGCGCCCTTAGCAGAAGAGGGATTGCTCTTGCTTCTTTGGGAAGAGGAGCCCTCTCCAGGGTCTTCAACCCTTGGTCTTTTGCTTGATCTGGTACGGCCTGATTTTTGAGGAGGAGGATCTGCCATGATCAGGTCTGGCTCTCTATAAAGAGAAAAGGTGCCAGGAAAAAAAGAGAGGGGGGGGGGTCAGCAACAGCAGGACAAGAGCCCCCTTCTTTCCTTTTCTCTCTCTCTCTCTCTCTTTGTCTCTCTCTCTCTCTCTCTCTCTCTCTCTCTCTTTCTCTCTCGCTAGGTAAGGACCTTGAGCGAGGGATTGAAAGGCTTGGCCCCAAAAGCCTTAGGGGCAAACAGGCAGATTTTTTTTTTTTTTTTTTTTTTTTTGGAGAGGGGGGGGGGGCGGGCTGGGAAGCCGAAGGGGAATGCGGACACACTCCTCGCCCTTCCCCTTCGCTGTGAGGCCCCCTGAGAGAGTGGCAAAAATGGCGCGAAATTTTTGGGCCCAGAAAATGGCGCCCGCGCCAAAAAACAAAATGGCGGCCGCGACGAAAACGGCCTGAAACAAGGCAGCAGGGGCTTCCAGGCAGGTGCAGGGGAAGGCGGACACCCTCCTCGCGCTTCCCCTGCGAAGGCTGAGCCCCCAAGGGGGTCGGAGAGCCCCCGGTTAAACAGCGAGTGGGGGGGGGAAAAACAAAATGGCGCCCGCGCCTCTCAGCTGATGAGCGGGCCCTTGAAGAAGCCGCGGCGGCCCGAAAAGGAAGAAAGAGACGCTGGGAGCGCGGACACACTCCTCGCAGCTCCCAGCGAAAAGGTAAGAAACAGCCCCAGGAAGAATGAGAGAGAGGAGGAAAGCGGCAGAGCCAAACGGAGTTAGCTCGTGCGCCCCAACAGGAGCTGCCCAAGGGGAGCCCCAGCCTTAGGAGGCCTTCGGCGGCTACAGGCTCCTGCCCTTCACGCCGGACCTTACTTGTTGTGAAGATTGAAGTAGTCTTGAGTTGAGATTGAAGCTGAATCAGGAAGAAAACAGGCCAAATAGGCTAGAGGATCTGCAGACACGTCTGGTCTTGGATAAGACCGAGCCGAAAAACTGGACTAACAGGAAGGGGAGGTGCCAGAAAAGTTCAGTAGGCTCGGTCTCATTGGATACCAGACCTGCCACTACCCAATCCTGACTGCTGTGGGCGCTAGGGCGGAGAACAGGCTGTCCTCTTAAAACCATAATACAATTTCCTCGCTTGGGCACCTCGTATTCTTAGTGCCAGGTGTCTTTCTTATGGCTTGAGGAAGAAATATCTACATATTGTCAATGCTGGTAGGGTCAAATTTCCAGAACGTACTGATTAGTTAGGGATGCAGTGGCTCGGTGGCTAAGATGCTGAGCTTGTCAATTGAAAGGTCGGCAGTTCAGCAGTTCGAATCCCTAGTACTGCATAATGGGGTGAGCTCCCATTATTTGTCAAAGCTTCTGCCAACCTAGCCATTTGAAAGCATGTAAAAAATGTAAGTAGAAAAATAGGGGCCACCTTTGATGGGAAGGTAATAGCGTTCCGTGAGCCTTTAGTCATGCTGGCCATATGAACACGGAGGTGTCTTCGGACAGTGCTAGTTCTTTGGCTTTGAAACGAAGATGAGCACCGTCCCCTAGAGTCGGGAATGACTAGCACATATGTGCAAGGGGAACTTTTACCTTTACCTTACTATTAGTTTACTATGAAATTGAATAGCTGTGTATCACCTTGTTGGGTGAAATCCAGCTGTTGTCTTGCTGGGTGAACTATGACATTGTGTTACACCAAAAGGTATTTCTATATTGAGATCAGTGTTTCTCAACTTCGACAACTTTATTGTGGACTACAACTCCCAGAATGCAACAAGGCTGCTGGCTAGAGAACTTTGGGAGTTAAAGTCCACACATTTTAAAATTGCCAAGGTTGAGAAACACTGGGTTAAGGTATTATACAACAAGGGGAAAGACTCAAGTTCAAGTCCTCCTTTGTTAGTTCCATAGATTGGGCTGAGAGATTTAATGGGGCCCAAACTTACTGGAGGATTTTGGGCCATAGATTATGCCATAGACTGGGCCAAGATTAAATCTCTTGGCCCAATCTATGGAACTAACAAAGGAGTTTTAACAAATACACTAGGAAAATTAAAAAAAACACACATCTCTTTACAGAGGGTCCTGTTGCAAAATAAGGTATTTCTTTGTTTAGATTAATATTTCTCAATCTTGGCAATTTAAAGATGTGCAGATTTTAACTCTGGGAATTCTCTATGGAGGATTGCTGGCTAGGGAATTCTGGGAGTTGAAGTTCACAGGTGAAGCAAACACAGCAATGCATTTTATTATGTTAATTTAGATTTTACCATCCTGGGTTAACACAATCAAAACATATTTTGCTTCAAGGGCTAAGAGTTCTGACTTATTGTGACATAAATGACATAAACCTTTGTACATTGCCATTTGCTTGAGACGTTAACTTCTCAGGTGTCAGAAGATTATATTTATTTATGCACGTGCTGTAAATTAAAAAAATCTGGATGTATCAGCATTGATAACAGATAGAATATCTCATTGGGGGAAGAGATGGATAATCTAGCACATTGTTGCCCTATCTGTGAACTTCAATTCCCAGAATTCCCAAGCTACCCTATTTATTGCTGACAATTTTGGGAACTGATATCAACATTTCAGGAAATTCTCAGTTTAGAAAACACCAACTGAAGTCAGACAGCAAAACAACTAAACAGAGGCTGCACACAATAATTGCATTCACACTAAACTTTCAACCATAACAGATAAAAATCTCTCTACAGCGGCATTTGCAATGCTGCTAAGCTTCTTTCGTTATCTTTGATTAGTTTTTGTTTTTGCCTTTTAAGGCTCAATACACACAATCTATGTGGTTAGTTTAATGATTATATACTGTATACTACGGAATCCAGAAGATTAATTCAATAACGTGGTTCAATGCATTATTTAGATACTGCCTGTGATTAGAGGCATATTCATTCATTCAGGGACTGTGCCCTTCATTCCATCAATCTTAGCAATTTACAAGACCATTAATGCCGGGGAATGTCATACTTTAACCAAAACACATCTCCAAAATTATTGTACAATCACTGCAATAATACTACAGGTAGTCCTCGACTTAAAACAGTTCATTTAGTGACGGTTCAAAGTTACAACAGTGGCACTGAAAAAAGTGACTTAAAACTGTTTTTCACACTGACGAGTGTTGCAGCATCCCCATGGTCAGGTGATCAAAATTCAGACACTTGGCAACTGACTCATATTTATGGTGGTTGCAGCATCCCAGGGTCACACGATCACCTTCTACGACCTTCTGAAAGCCAAGCCAATGGGGAAGCCAGATTCACTTAACAACCATGTTACTAACTTAACAACTGCAGTGACTCACTTAAAAAATATGAGGAGCAGATACAGGTGCTATTCAGCACCATAGGCCGATGATACATCTCAACGCAAAGCAGTAGGCTCAGTTCCTAAGTTACCTGCTTGTCACTTTGTTAACACCTGTTACAACCAGACTGCTTCCAAGGGGAGTCAGTGGCACATAACAGCAGGTGTTTCTCTACTCACAAAAAATGCATGAAGGATTTGCATTGTAGTCTCTATTAAAAGCACAGCTTATCTCTGACATCAAATTAATGCTTTTGTCTTTTGCAACACTGCTATCCTCCAGTGACTTTGTACGCGAGTTGGAATGGTTGAATTTCCTGGGACTTTCCCCCACCCCGACCCCCCCTTGCTACCTGGTAACACCATATGGAAAATGAAAAGTCAGCCCAGCAGCAAATTAATCAACAGCAGATCATGCCAGCAATCAGTTTGGTTCAATTAAAACGGAAAAATAGCACACAGTAAGTGGCTGCTTTTTTCTTTTATTTAAGGCACTTATCAAACAGTTTAATGTTGCTTTTGTTGTACCATCAAAGGTTAAGAGGTTTCTTTCTTTGTTTCTCTCTTTCTCTCTCTCTCCTTGCACAGGCAATCACAAAGCAGAGTTACACAACTACAAAGGATTGCAGAGCAATTTTGCAGCTTCTACGAGATTGTAATTCCTAATCCATTGGTAGGAAAGATGGTTAACAATAAAATCTATACTATAAATGTGAGTCCAAGTTGTAGGTTCTAGAACATGTATGTGCATCATTTGTTGACCATTGTCTCTTCCTAATTCCGCAATTTTATGCACTTAATAAAAAGGACTACATTGCCTTCTCCAAAGGGCTTGGGGTGCTCCACAACGTAAAATTAATAATTAAAACTGCCACATTCAATCCTAAAGCTGACTGGATAACGGATATGTTTGTCTGTTCTACACATGGACAAAAGAACTGGAGAGTCTTTAATCTGGAGAAAAGAACCCCATGGGAGAAAAACGGTTGTGTCAATGTCAGTTAGATCTTTTGTGGATTATTATGCTATATAAACTCAGCCAGATACCACAGTATTACTATTAAAGCTGGTAATACTACCAATAATACCACCTCTTTTGTGGAAGCTGCACTGACTGACAATCTACCTCTGGCTACAACTCAAGGTACTGTTTATCATCTTTAAAGCCCTGCATGGGTGGGGCCAAGGTATTTAAAAGTATGTCTCTCCCTGTTATATCCACCTGGCCAGTGGTGAAATGCTCCTGGTTCGGATCTCCTGATCCGGTAGCAATGGCGGCGGGTGGTTGGGAGAATCAGTAGCAAAAATCGCTGCCCCCACCCCGCCCATACCCAGCTGAGCCGCGCGATCATCAGAGGCTCTGTTTTTGCTGTTCTACTTACCGCATGCCTCCTTTTGGGGTGCACTGCGCATGTGCACCTCACATTTGGTGCATGGTGCGCAATGCGCAGCCAGCAAACTGGTAGTAAACCGGTTCAGATTTCATCACTGCACCTGGCCCACCAGGATGGGAAGGTAGTGTTGCGCCCCTTTCTGGACCAGGACTCCTTGCGCACGGTCACTCATGCCCTTGTCACTTCCTGTCTGGACTACTGTAATGCTCTCTACATGGGGCTCCCCTTGAAGAGCACTCGGAGGCTCCAACTGGTCCAGAATGCACAGATGATTATGTGAGCGACTCCTGCGCGAGCTGAACTGGCTTCCAGTGGTCTTCTGGGTATGATTCAAGATGGTGGTGACCATCTTCAAAGCACTCCATGGCTTAGAACCTGGGTACTTACGAGACTGCCTTCTGCTGTCGATAGCCTCCCACCGGCCAATACGTTCCCACAGAGCGGGACTCCTCAGGGTGCTGTCGGTCAAACAGTGTTGACCAGCGGCCCCCAGGGGGAGAGCCTTCTCTGTGGGGGCACCTGCCCTCTGGAACGAATTGCCCCCGGAGATACAGATGATCCCTGACGCACCTTTCGCCGTGCCCCCAAGACGCTATTGTTCCAACAAGCTGGGCTATCCTAAACATGATTTTTAATTGGGGTTTATTTTTTAACAATTAGGGCCAAATTGTTTAATATCTTTTTAAAATTGCTTCTAAATTTTGTATTGGGTTTGTTTTATTGTTGGCTGTGCACTACCCTGAGTCCTTTGGGAGAAGGGTGGTATAGAGTTAGGGTTAATAATAATAATAATAATAATAATAATAATAATAATAATAATAATGTGTCATGGCTGCCATTCTGCTAGCCAAGCATTGCAAACTGACAGCATGATATTAGCAATGATGGTGGGGGGCGGGGGAGGAGAATAGAGAGCAGGGGTGAAATGCTATCAGTTCAGACCAGTAGCAATAAAAGCTACCGGGCGAACCGGTAGTAAAAAAAATGCTACCAGTTCGGATGAACCGGTATTTCCAACAATCAGCTGTGCTGCACTATTTATATTCACTAGAAAGCAGGAGATCCTGGTTTCTAGTGAATCTAAATCATGTGGCACAGCTGTTCCCCCCCTTGCTATTTTACCTTCCTCAGAAAAGGCTTCTTAAGCCTCCTTTTTCAGTGCTGCACAGTAGTGCCTGCAGTGCGCCTGCGTGCAAAGTGTGTTTGGCATGCACCATACATGCATACACGCTGAGTACCAGTAGCGAAGCAAACCAGTAGCAGACCTCGGAGCATTTCTCCACTGGTAGACAGGATTGGAATTTAGGAGGGAAGTAGGAGGGGGAATGGAAACCAAGCCACGCCAGTCCGAGGCATGAGAAACATCTGCCAGCCCAAGGTCACCCATTGGAATGCAGAGCTGGAAAGCCCATGAACTGAGGGTCCTTTACCAAATAGTATACAAGCACCCAATTGGACATTAAGTGATAACAGGGAAAAGAGAAAGCTAATTATGTTGTTTTGTGAGCCAAAACACCAGATCCAGCTTCACTACTTCTGTAACCACTTAATAGCAATTGCACTTAGACTTATATACCGCTTCACTGTGCTGTACATATTGCCCCCAACAATCTGGATCCTCATTTTACTGACTTGATTGGCCCCTGCCTTGTTGTTTTTCCAAAAGACCCTGATGATATGATTTTGTTGTGGGCCTGGGGACTACAAATGAAAATGAAGCTTGTCAGGATAGTGATTTAAAAGCTGACCAGCTGCTACAATGAATCACTGATGTAATGATGGGAATGAGTCAGCAAGGTTTTTTGGCTGTAATCCCTTTAAGAGCCTGTATAATAAGAAGAGGCCTGTTAGGGCGTCTCTCTCTCACACCATTTATTCTTCCCTGCTGTAATTTGATGATTGTTTGACTTTTGCCTACAGTACATATATGTATAGTATATGTTCTTTTGTAGATAAAATCACTATTTATTACAAACCTCTGTTTGCTGCTATTGCTCCTGGGTTTATTACTCACATAGTAAAGTTGTCTGCACTCTGACAAAGCCAATCAAATGGTTGATCCGAGGGGTCCTTGGTACTCTCTGAGCTTGGTTCTTTCCTTGCACACGTTACAGTAACAGAGTTGGAAGGGACCTTGGAGGTCATCTAGTCCAACCCCCTGCTCACGCAGGAGACCTGTACTACGGATTCGAACCGCCAGCCTTTCTGATCGACGAGCTCAGAGTCTAAGCCACTGAGCCAACTTTCACGACCCAAACACGGTAACAAAATAAGTGCACTCCTACTGTACAGATGATGTTACCTAGTTTGGGTATTGAAACATCTGCAAGAAAAAACAACCAAATTCAGAGGGCACCAAGGATCCTTCATTTCAAACCTGAGCTACAAATATACTCCTTTAATGGTTGATCTGATTGTGTTGTTGCTGCTGCTGCCCTGGGGGTAGGGGAGAGGTAGGGATGTGGCAGGGTTTTTATGCTGTGGATTTAAAGGGTAACCTACGTGGAATCATCTGTGCATGGGTTGGGGGCCAGACAAGTTTGTCTAATAAATAAATGATAAAGATTCTCTTTTGTTGGCTCTGGTGATATTGGAAGGGAGGGCTAGAGATAGATGGTTGACTAAATATTGAGTGTCCATCCATACTGCTCATACTAATAATAATTCCAATGATTTATGTTTATCCAGTAAAAAAAGGGACAGCTGGAAAAGGAAACTAAAAGAGATTTCAAAATCATTACACTGTGCTGCACAACCGCTTTGAGGCAATTCATCTTAAAAGGTTAGACAGACACGGAAAGTTATTACGGCTGGGAAGTTCATGGAGGCCTTCAATGTTTTTCTCCAATCAGATTAACTGGCCTAATAGGGTTTGGAGAATCTCCTGGGCGCCATTCGGATGTCCGGCCCAAGCTGGAGTCTCCAGATGCTGCAGCTCTGTGATTTAATCTCATCTAATTGAAACTGACTAGGCAAACGCTCTGTATTAAAGGCAGTGGCAACTTGGCATGCTAAACCCAAATTCTCCATGCAGCGTTTGCTTTCAGCAAACAAATACAGGCAGTCCTCGACTTATGGCCACCGTTGAACCCGAAATTTATGTTGCTAAGTGAAAAATTTGTGAACTGAGTTTTGCCCCATTTTACGACTTTTTTCACCACATTTCTTAAGCGAATCACTGCAGTTATTAAGTCAGCAACACAGTTGTTAAGAGAATTTGGCTTTCCCACTGACTTTCCTTATCAGAAGGTCGCAAAAGCGGATCACATGGCCCCGGGACACTGCAATGGTCATAAATACGAACCAGTTGCCAAGCATCTGAATTTTGATCGTGTGACCATAGGGATGCTGCAACGGTCATAGGTATGAAAAATGGTTGTTAAGTCACTTTTTTCCAGTGCCGTTGTAACTTTGAACGGTCACTAAAGGAATTGTTGTAAGTCGAGGACTACCTGTAATGGAGTCTTCTTAGTTGTGGCACCACAAGTGCAGAGCTCTATTTTGTGTGAGCTATGGGAGGCACCATCCTGGCACATATTTAAGTCAGCTCTGAGCCAATTTGGTCCGGTGGTTAAGGAATCAGGCTAGAAAGCAGGAGACCATGAGTTCTAGTCCTGCCTTAGCTACAAAGCAAGCTAGGGCCATTCCCTCACTTTGTGCTGTCTTTGTAGATTCTCAGTCATTTAGGTCAGCAGTCCCTGACCTCGGCGGGCCTGCATGTGGGAAGGAGAGAATATAATAGAATAACAGAGTTAGAAGGGACACTCTTGTCCAGGGGTCTCTAACCTTGACAACTTGAAGAGTTGTGGACTTCAACTCCCAGAATTCCTCAGCCAGCTTTGCTGGCTGAGGAATTCTGGGAGTTGAAGTCCACAACTCTTCAAGTTGTCAAGTTGGAGACTCCTATTCTAGTCCAACCCCCTGCTTAGGCAGGAAACCCTGCACCACATCAGACAAATGTTTATTCAACCTCTTCTTAAAAACTTCCAGTGCTGGAGCATTCACAACTTCTGGACGCAAGGTGTTCCCCTGATTAATTGTTCTAAGAGGAGATGGTCCTGTGTGAGTAGGGGATGTACACAGGTGCTCATTTGATGCTTTTTGTGGTCCAGTTTTGAACAGGCTGTAGCCCGGTAGTGGCCCATAGCCCGGGGATTGGAGATCCCTGATTTAGGTCCTGGTGGTCCCAAAGGTGCTTTTTCCAAAACTCAACTGGACTTTCTTGTAATGTTTCCGTTCACGGTTTTGATGTGTTTGAAAAAGGCTTCCATTTCCTGTGCTTTAATCTTGACCCAAGGATCATCCACATACGTATATTGTGAATGGGTGAAATTTGTAGGAAGGAGGTTAGGGTTTCGCATTCTTTCTTCTTTTTCTTCCATGTAGAGATTTGGCTACAATGGCGCAGCCGTGTTTTTGTCTGTAGAAACCTTTGTTGTATTTGAAATAGGTAGTGGTCAGGCTGAGATTCTGTCATCCAATGCAGAGGTGGTATTCAGCAAGTTCTGATCAGTTCTGGAGAACCGGTAGCGGAAATTTTGAGTAGTTCGGAGAACCGGTAAATACCACCTCTGCCTGGCCCCGCTCCCATCTATTCTCCCGATTCCCAGCTGATCAGGAGGAAATGGGAATTTTGCAGTATCCTTCCCCTGTCACGCCCACCAAGCCATGCCATGCCACACCCACCCAGCCACACCCACAGAACCGGTGGTAAAAAAAATTGACTCCCACTACTGTTCCAATGTCTTGTAGCTGTTGTTTCTTCACTACTGTGACCACTTCAGTTGCTGGAATACAGGTGTATGTAGGAAAGTCCAGCTGCTTTTTGGAAAAAGCATCTTTGGGACTCTCTCAGTCCAAGGAAGGGGGCAATGACAAACTGCCTCGGAAATCTTGCCACGAATACTGAAAAGACCAATTCAGGCAATTGCTAGGAGTCAACAGTGATTTAAAGCAGGGATCTCCAACTTTGGCAACTTTAAGCCTTGTGGACTTCAAGTCCCAGGATTCCTTAGCCAGCTGGCTAAGGAATCCTGGGAGTTGAAGTTCACAAGTCTTAAACTTGCCAAGGTTGGAGACCCCTGATTTAAAGGGAAGGAAAAGGAAGAGGAGGAGGAGGGGGAGGGGGAAGGGGAAGGAACCCTTCAGATGATAATGGACTCCAACAGCCAAAAATCCCAGCCAACTATCTGGCATGGTGAGAAATACACTCCAATGAAGATCAGATAAATTTTTCCCTTCTTAGCTAAGGATCTTTTTAGCTGGAAATAGATACAATAGATAGCTACTGTACCTGTCCTGCTGACTGTTCTTTTTAGATAGTGTTCCTGGAATGTTACAATGCTTTAATGCTTCAAACATGCATTGATTTCCAATGGTTAATTTGCTTGTTGCAATCCCCCCTTGGAAAGAGTTCAGTCTAAAAAGGATGCCCTGTAAATATTTCTGTTCATTTAATATTCCCACTCCTCCCCTTTATTTATTTAGCGTATGGCTCAGCAACTGGTATTTAGGTAGACATCTCCTGTGAAACTAGATCTATTTAGCTAATCTAGTGAAGGAACTACCTTAAATGTCAGTGCAGAAAACAATCACAAGAACCTTCTTAAGACAAGTTTGTTTGGATCTAAGAGAGTCACTGTTTGCTTGATCAACTCAGACAAACAAGCTAACAATAAACAACAGCTTAATCAGGGAACTACCAAGAACACTTCCAACAACACTGACAGGGTAAAGCACTAGTATATAAACAGAGACTAAGCCTCACTCCCTTCTAACACTGATGATGTTTCCTAGTTGGGTAATGAAACTTCTCCAAGAAAACAACCAAGCTCAGAGAGTACGAAGGCCCTCACATTCATACATGGCAATATACATATGCATATATAGATATATACATCAGTGGCTAAGACGCTGAGCTTATCAATCGAAAGGTTGGCAGTTCAGCGGTTCAAATCCCTAGTGCCGCGTAACGGGGTGAACGCCCATTACTTGTCCCAGGTTCTGCCAACCTAGCCATTCAAAAGCACGTAAAAAATGCAAGTAGAAAAAACAGGGACCACCTTTGTTGGGAAGGTCCGTGCGCCTTTGGCATTGAGTCATGCCAGCCACATGACTACAGACACATCTTCGCACAGCACTGGCTCTTCGCCTTTGAAATGGAGATAAGCATCGCCCCCTAGAGTCGGGAATGATTAGCACATATGTGCAAGGGGAACCTTTACCTTAATCCAGGAGAGAATCAAGGATGGAAACTAATCAAGGAGAGAAGCAACTTAGAACTGAGGAGAAATTTCCTGACAGTGAGAACAATTAACCAACGAAACAGATTGCTTTCTGAAGTTGTGGGTGCTCCAACAGTGGAGTTTTTTAAAGAAGAGTTAGTGTCAGCCATTTGTGTGAAATGGTACAGGGTCCCATTTGTCTGAAATGGTACAGAGTCTCCTGCTTGAGTAGGAGATTGGATTAGAAGACCTCCAAGGTCCCTTCCAACTCTATTATTCTGCCATATACATATATTGATACAATTTTTTACAGCCACCCATTTCACAGAAATGACCCTGGGTGGCAATAAAACCGAAAATAGTCAAAACGACAAACCTCTGAGGTAGCAGAAAACAGTTCCAGCTGACAATAAAAATAACATTGACCGGCAGAGATGCCTGGGAAAACAGCCAGATCTTTAGTGCCTTACAAAAGGCTAACGGGATTGAAGACATCCAGATCTCCAGAGAGATGCTATTTCACAGAGTAGGCACTGCAACAGAGAAGGCAGGGCTCCTGGGTTCAGCAAGATGACACTGCTTGATGGAAAAGACACGGAACATGCCTTGCTGCCTAATTCTGATGGAGCAGGCAAAGCAGGGCCAGCTAATCCTACAAACAGCTTGGTTCTGTGCCATGTAGGACTCTATATCTGGTTACCAGCATCTTGAATAACATCTGGAAACTCATCCACCCGTTTCCAGATATCCGAGCAGGACCAGCTGGAGGAAAGAGAAGAAATTAACCTTCCTTGTAAGGAACTTAGTTGACCATGAGCATCCATAGGGAGAGATAATACATGATAATAACACAACTCTCATCCTATATCCATGCTATAACTTCTGTATTTGCCCCAGACGCCCTGAAACAAGTAGTATGTCATTGTGAGATTTGCATGATTTTGGCAAACATACCCATGTCAGCCATTTGGCCTCACTCCAGTTTTCTGTAGACACTTGCTAGCAAGAAGAGAGTTAGACAAAAGTTTCAAGGTCATTAAAAGGACAGCCAAATATTACAAAGATGGGAGAAAAAGCACCAGAAATTAAGTCTCACATCAGATATACATATACGTATGTATCAGGGGTGATATGTAAAATTTGTTACTACCGGTTCTGTGGGCCTGACTTGTGGGTGGTGGTGGTGGTGGTAATGTGACTGGGTAGCCAACTTTTTTTTTAACTTTTAAAAGCATTTTTTCTACAACCTCTTCAGCTGAGATTGTAGAAAAAATGCTTTTAAAAGGCTCTGACAATCCCAGCTGAGCTGCACAATCAGAGGCTTTTTTTTTTTACTTTTAAAAACATTTTTTCTACAACCTCTTCAGCCGAAGAGGTTTTAGAAAAAATGCTTTTAAAAGTTAAAAAAAACACCCCTCTGATGATCATGCAGCTCAGCTGGGTGTGGGAAGGGAGGCAAGGATTTTTGCTACGGGTTCTCCAAACCTCCCGCCGCCATCGCTACCGGATTAGGTGATCCAGTCCGAACCGGGAGCATTTCACCCCTGGTATGTATGTACACACACATACATACACAACCTAAACTCTGTGTGTTACAAATCAGTGGATCAAGCTTCTTGCCTGCAACAAGACCAAATTCAATTTGAGTCTCTAAATTTCCTATTGAGCAAACATAGAACACAGAATAACAGAGTCGGAAGGGACATTGGACGTCTTCTAGTCCAACCTCCTTCTTGAGCAGGGGAGTTTATTATCATTTCAGACAAATGGCTGTCCAGGCTCTTCTTCAAAGCTTCCAGTGATGGAGCACCCACAACTTCTGTGAAGGAAAGCCATTCCACTGATTAATTGTTCTCACTGTTACGAAATTTCTCCTTGGTTCTAGGTTGGTTCTCTCTTTGATTAGTTTCCACCCATTGCTTTTTGTCCTGCCTTCAGATGCTTTGGAGAATAAGTTGACCCACTCCTTTGTGGTATCCCCATAAATATTGGAACACTGGTATCATATCACCTCTTCTTTTCACTAGACTAAACATAACCAAATTCTTGCAACTGTTCTTCATATGTTTTAGTCTTCAGCCCTCTAATCATCTTTGCTGCTCTTCTCTATACTCTTTCCAGAGTCTCTACATCCTTTTTTTTATATATTGTGGGTAACTAAAACTGAATCTTATATCAAGGATGAAGAATCAGGAGAGTTGAGATGCAGGATCCTGCCTGGGAGGAAGCTCGTTCTTCTCCCCTAGGACAGCTCTGTTTGCAATCTCTGGTTGAAGCCGGAGAAACTTTCTTTCCTCTTTTCAAAATTTTCGCTCCAGTCTCTTGTTGTGGTGGTTAAAATGAAGTGCTACCTGCACTCCAGCATGAAACCAGCATGAAATCAAGAATCTGTTCCCACCCGCTAACTTAGCATACTGATTAGCTGCCAGGGAAGAAAGTAAGGAAGGGATTTTGCTTGCCAGGCAGCTGATTGGTGACCCGCAGGTAACAGACTGCTGTTTTCTGTTGCTTACAGTAGTGTGAAAAGCAGCATTTGTTTCTCACCAGCCAGCTGATCAGCTCACTGAAAGGATGCCTTGCGGCTCTGTCGGCTGCAAACTCTGCAGCTAAGGAACAGAGATGGCCCGCGGCTAGGAGCTGCCCATTCTTGCTGCAAAGACTAACATGTTCATTACAGGCAAGAGCTAAAGAAGTGAACCCAGATGCATTGTCTCTTAGAATCATCGGAAGACATCTATTGCATTTAAGAAGCAAACTTGTTCCATGAAGGTAAGTTGGAAGAAGCAGCTTTAGCAACAGGACCCTCTGACAAGAGATGTATCTATTAATCTCCTGATTAATGAAAGTCTCTGCATTTGCCAAGAGGCAGAGGTAGAAGACCTGGCTCACATCCTATTTGATTGTTTCCTGTATAAGAGGGTGAGAGACAAGTACCTCAGTCTATATACCAAACAAGTGACCCATTGGATTCCCCAAATCAAAACAACTTATTGTATGCGCAGCCAGAATCTGAAAATAACATTTAACACAGCACAGTACTCAAGCAAAATGGTTCGGTTGAGAACTGCATATTTGGGACTGGCTGGGGTAGATTGCAGGGGTGTCACACCAAAATATAATGTTATCTACATCTTAAATTATTGTAGTCTATTCCAATTTCATTTTAAATTGTATTTTATTCCAATTCCATTTTAAATTGCTTTTATCAAATATTAGTAATAATCTGTTTCTGGAACTTTGCACTTTGATATTGGCCCAAGGCAGTGGTGAAATCTAAATTTTTTTACTACCGGTTCTGTGGGCATGGCTTGGTGGGCGTGGCTTGGTGGATGTTGCAGGGGAAGGATACCACAAAATCTCCATTCCCATCCCACTCCAGGGGAAGGATACTGCAAAATCTCCATTCCCACCCAACTCTGGGGCTCTGAGGTGGTATTTGCTGCTTCTCCGAACTACTCAAAATTTCTGCTAACAGTTCTCCAGAACCTGTCAGAATCTGCTGGATTTCACCCCTGGCCCAGGGGCTAATCAATAAATAAAGATGTAATAGATGCAATCTCCTGGTTTGTTCGTTAGAGCTCCTTTATTAGCCCTGTAGGATGGGCTGAGAGAATTAACTGGGCCCCAAATCACCCAGTGAACTTCCATTGTTAAGGCAGACTTGAGTTTGGGTCTTCCCATTCCTAGTGCAACACCTTAAACCGGTTTTATCTCAATCTTGGCAACCGTTAAGATATATGGATTCCAACTTCCAGAATTATACAGCAAGCAGGCTGGCTGGGAAATTCTGGGAGTTGAAATCCACAATCCTAAAGTTGTCAAGAAAAAGTTGTCAAGAAGCAATGGGTGGAAACTAATCAAGGAGAGAAGCAACCTAGAACTAAGGAGAAATCTCCTGACAGCTAGAACAATTAATCAGTGGAACAACTTGCCTCCAGAAGTTTTAAATGCTCCAACACTGGAAGTTTTTAAGAAGATGTTGGATAACCATTTGTCTGAAGTGGTGTAGGGTTTCCTGCCTAAGCAGGGGGTTGGACTAGAAGACCTCCAAGGTCCCTTCCAACTCTGTTATTCTATTCTATTCTAAAACTGCTTTAAACATTATGCCACAGTGATTGATCTGCAAAATTCTCTTTTGAAACAAGATTGGGACCAAGGAATTTGTGAAGCTTTTCCATTCTCTTGGCTAGGATACTTGGTGAGTATATGTTTTATGTATTGACCACATTTGCCCTCTCTTTGATGTTGTGTGGATTGTTATATTCATATTTACTTGTATTATGACAAGGACTTAAGACCATTCCTGCTGGCTTCTGCATTGACTTTGCTTGTCAGAAGCTGGCTGGGAAGGTCGCAACTGGCAATCATGTGACCACAAGGGTGTTATGACCATCATAAAGTGGCAGTTGCCAAATGCCTGATTTACAATCACATGACCGAGAGGACACTTTTATTATTATTATTATTATTTTTTAATTAGATTTATATGCCGCCCTTCTCCGAAGACTCAGGGCAGCTTACAATGCGTTAAGCAATAGCCTTCATACTTTTGTATATTTTATACAAAGTCAGCTTATTGCCCCCACAATCTGGATCCTCAATTTACCTACCTTAGAAAGGTTGAGTCAACCTTGAGCCTGGTGAGACCCGAACTGGTGCAACTGCAGACAGCTGGATGTTAATAACAGGCTTTAGTCTGCTTATTAGCCGGTTGAGCTATCCATGCTCTACATTGCAACAGTCATATGCAAGAATCTATCCTAGGTTATTTTTTCCAGAACTACTGTAAGTTAGAACTGTCACTAAATGAATGGTTCTAAGTTGAGTACTACCTGCACTCCATCTCTGGAGGTTTTCAAATAAAAATTTATCATTCGTCTGAGTATTTCCAGCTTTGTAAGGGTTTGGACTAGAAAAGGTCCACGGTCCATTCCATCTCTATGACTCTAACAATCTAGTTCTGCCCAAAGTTAATCTGTGGCCAATAAATTTGATAGATGGATGGATAGAGAGACAGACAGACAGACAGACCAACCCTGTGAGCATAAGCAATGGTTGGACTGCAGGGAATAACACAGGTTGTCCTCAACAGTTGGTTTGGTGACCGTTTAAAGTTGCAACAGCACTGAAAAAAGTGTCATAACTGTGGCAGCATCCCCATGGTTACTCGATCAAAAATCAGATGCTTGGCAACTGGCTCATATTTATGACCATTGTAGTGTCCTAGGTTGTGTGATTATTTTTCGCAAACTCCTGACAAGCAGTCAATGGGAAAGCCGGATTCACTTAACAACCGTGTTACTTAGTTACCAACTGCGGTGATTTGCTTAATAACTGTGGCAAGAAAGGTTGCAAAATTCACTTAGCCAATGTCTCACCTTAGCAACCTTAGAAATGTTGGGCTTAATTGTGGTCATAAGTCAAGGACTACCTGTAATTCACCAACACTGGGGTGGGCCATAAGTCCTCTATCATGGGAAAGATGGACCGATAACTAAGGACAATTATTTTTATCCCATCTGCTCCATATTTTTTAACTTCAGGCTTCCCCAGTGATCTGCAACAATATCTTGGTGTGCTTTAAAATTAATTGGGTGTTTCTCAAAATACAGCAGTCAATACAGCTACCTTCCAGATATTTTGGAGTATTGCCATAACCTATGGGCATAACACGTGCTGCCCAGGTCTTGTAAGAATTCAGTCCAACCCAGTGAAAGAGCTCTCGGCACCCCAGAAAGCTCTGACAATTCTGTTAGCCGTTAAGGTGCCACAGGACTCTTCGTTGTGTGTTTGTCTGCTAATCCCTTTAAAGCCATCTTATTCTGTGATGGCACCAGCGGGAAGGAGTACAAATCTTCAGAAGGACTCTTTTTCACAACTTTCTTTTCTTCCCCTGGCTTCTTTCTTTTGTGCACTTCAGTGGTATTTAAATTCAGGCAAGTGGAACAAGCATTCCTACTTGTAACAGCCTCTGGGCAGGATTTGGCTCAGCCGAGCTCACAAGGCAGATTTGGCATTTCAACAGCTCCTGCTTATAAACAGCTTAAAGAAAAGGTTGCCCATCCCCAGCCAGTGATATTTATACCCGTGGTTGCCAAATTTGGAAGCCTGGGTTTCTATCTCAGAATGTAAAATTATGGATTGCTAAATTCTTTCGTTCTTTACATCATTATTTATTATGGGTTGTATTGATTCAAGAGGATTATGTTCAAAATAAGCTTCATTCATCAAATCACAAAGAGCCATTCTGGAAGACAACAAAGGGCCATCCTACAATTGGATGGAAAGTCAACAATTACAGACTCATAGATTTGGAAGGACCTTAGAAGATGTCTAGTCCAGTGGTGGGTTGCTACCGGTTCACCCCGGATTGGTCAAACCGGTAGCGGTGGAGGCGGGAGGCTCTGCCCACCTGCCCGGATGCTTCTGCGCATGCGAAGCATCATGCACATGAGCGCACGCATGAGTGAACTGGTAGCAAACTAAATTGAAACCCACAACTGGTCTAGTCCAAACTGCTCTTCACTGTAGCATTTATTTAGCATATGATGAGAACATGATAGAAAAGAAGTAAATGTATACACACAAACCACGTAATTATAGCAATAGCATTTAGACTTATGAACCGCTCCATAGTGCTTTACAGCACTCTCTAAGCAGTTTAAAATGTCCACATATTGCCCCCAACAATTTGAGTCCTCATTTTATTGACCTCACAAGGATGGAAGTCTGAGTCAACCTTAAGCCTTGTGAAAATTGAACTCCAGATTGTGGGCAGAGTTAGCTTGCAATACTGCATTCTCACCACTGAGCTACCAGGGCTCTTGTTATATTATTGTTATGTAAATATATGCAAAACATCTAGTGGGGATATGGCAGTGGCCTCATAACTGGATGTCCAATTCAGCTATCCAAGTGATTGCCTCTAATGTTGCTTCTTGCAGATCTTCTATGGAAGGAGAGAATGTGTGTCATGGACAATACTGCACAATAAGTGTAATAGTTCACATATCAGCACCACAATTGCAACAGGGAGAATCTTTCCATCCCCACTGACACAGGACAGAGGCCATTCTTCCAGTTAAACATCTAACTGGAAGAATTAGACATCTATTTCTATTGTTCCAAAGGTGCTTTTTCAAAAGGCAACTGGACTGTTCTGACTTAGGCTCCCTTAACAAGCAGGAAGCAGGAATTGGTCCCGGCAAAACCTCTTTTATTTATATGACTGTGAATTGCTTTCATTCACAGTCAGCAAGGTTTGTTCAAACAGTTTTTCAAAGGAATATTTATCACACACCTTATCTAGTTTGGCAAGCTGCCATGTAACTGGTTTCCAAACACAGAGTAAGGCAAAACCAGGCACAGAGTCTCTTAGAGTCACGAACAGAACTTTCCACTCTTGCAACTACCGAACGAACAAATTGTTTCCTGCAAAAGCCCACTCCCCGTTCGCTCCTCTTTTGTTTCCTATGGGAGGGGCCAATCATCTCCAAGATGTGGCTTTATTCCCAAGTCGACCCTGCTTTCTGAATTGTTCTTGTCTTCTGGCAGCTCTGTGCATGCGCATACTGGGAACAGGCTCCATCTGTTCCTTTTCCTCACTGCTCTCTATCTCCCACTCTGCCTCCGATGCAGAGCCCTCGTCCGAGCTTTCCCCAGCTCCCAGGACTGGCCCACAACATGGACTTTGTTTTTCCTTGAAGACACTTTGCTTCTCATCTAAGAAGCTTCTTCAGCTCTGAAGAACTGCAGAGGGAACTGAAGAAGCATCTTGGATGAGAAGCAAAATGTCTTCAATGAAAAACAAAGTCCAGTTGTCTTTTGGAAAAAAAAATGCCTTTGGGACAAGGTATTGGGACATGGATGACTGAGAACGGCCATAGACATCTAATTCTGTTCAATTTCATCCAGGAAGAGCCAGGTAGGTCAAAACAGGTGGCTTTGTAGTGGGATCACTAATGGTCAGGGCACAAGAATGGACCTTGGACCATTCCACTCTCCAGATATTCTTGCGGTTAAACTGGGTAGATGATGAACAAATAGCTGTTTTACAGGATTTATGCAGGGGTGGGCTGCTGGGGGTTTGCAGGGGTTTGGGGACCTTTAGCTAAGATTCTGTGTAGTTCAGAGAACCCTCAAATTCCACTCCTGGCTGGCCCCGGCCGCCCCGCCCCGCCCCTCCCAGGAGTCCCCACGTGGCCCATTTTGGATTCAGGTAAGTGCAGGGCACACGTGGAGGCTCAGGGAGGGTGAAAAATGGGCCCACCGGAAGTTTGAGAAGGCCAGAAATGGGCCCACTTCCAGCCTCCAGAGGGCCTCCGGAACCTGGGGAGGCCGTTTTCATGGAAAGCTTCCAGAGCCCGGGGAGGGCAAAAACACCCCCCACCATGGTGCAGGAAGCCAACTAGGCCACCCCCACCATGGCCACGCCCACCCAGCAACTGGGCAGAGAACCCCTTGCTAACATTTTTGAAGCACACCCCTGGATCCATGACAGACGATCTCACAGCTTCTAGCCCCAACACTACCTCTGAATGAGACAATGGACATGCAAAAATAACTACTTGGGATCCCAGGAGCATATATCTGGATGGCTTAAAATTCAATTTTGATAAAATGAACGTCGAACAGATCCAGAAGACTGAAATGAAGACTTTTAACTCAGCTTTCCAGATGCTGGCAGTATTCCAATATGCTGGACTCGAAGTCCAACTATTAATGAGCATGTGGGCTGAATATTGATCATGATTGGGGTAAGGTATTAACTATCCCCTGAACCAGGGGTGAAATCCAGCAGGCTCTGACAGGTTCTGAAGAACCAGTAGCGGAAATTTTGAGTAGTTCGGAGAACCGGCAAAAATCACCTCTAGCTGGCCTCAGAGTGGGGTGGGAATGGAGATTTTGCAATATCCTTCTCCCAGGAGTGGCAAGGGAATGGGGATTTTGCAGTATCCTTCCCCTGCTACGGCCACCGAGCCACACCCACCAAGCCATGCCCACAGAACCGGTAGTAAAAAAAATTTGGATTTCACCACTGCTCTGAACCATAAATAGGATTCAAACATCGAATCCCCAGAAATTCCCGTTAATTACAGAAAAATGCCTGGGCAGAAAAGTAATGACAGCTTGTATATCTGTATTTCTATATTATGGCAAGTAGTCCTTCCAGATTGCTGTTTGGAATAATTGGTTAAACTCTACCCCCAGATCTAACACCCATCTTTGATCCAAAATCACACTCTATATACTATTAAAACTATGGTGTCTGTTTGATTTTTTTGTAACCTTCAGTTAGACGAAACAGTACATCATAAGAGAACAATTTTTGAATCAAAGTTATCTCAAATGGGTTAACGTACAGAATGTATCTAAAATATAGAACCCATAAGTTTTCTGGAATTGAAATTAAACTGCCGCTTCATCACCCTCGCACCTTCTGACTACATTTCTCAGAAACACCTAGGTTGCAATGCACAAAGGAAAATGCTGGGGCTATATCATTTCCCTGCCTCCTTCTGGCCCCTCTACTGGCATAATCCGTGTGTGCGGATTTTTTAAAAATAATGATTGGAACTGAATAAAATTTGCAGGAGTGATAAAAGGAGAAAGGCAGCCAAATGTCCTAGAAACCAGCGACCTTAAAAATCTTTTCATATGTATTTAGAATTTTCATATAATAAAAGACAAATTAAAAGAGAGG
This sequence comes from Masticophis lateralis, assembly GCA_030761175.1. Taxonomy (NCBI): domain Eukaryota; kingdom Metazoa; phylum Chordata; class Lepidosauria; order Squamata; family Colubridae; genus Masticophis; species Masticophis lateralis. The sequence goes on from JAUDYJ010000001.1 coordinate 15,577,391, forward strand.
GGAAGGGAGGGGAGGAGAGGAGAGGAGAGGGGAGGGGAGGGGAGGGGAGAAGGGAGGAGAGGGGAGGAAAGGAAAGGAAGGAAAGGAAAGGAAAGGAAAGGAAAGGAAAGGAAAGGAAAGGAAAGGAAAGGGGAGGGGAAAAGAGAGGAGAGGAAAAGAGAGGAGAGGAAAGGAAAGGAAAGGGGAGGGGAAAAGAGAGGAGAGGAAAAGAGAGGAGAGGAGAGGAGAGGAGTGGAGAGGAAAGGAAAGGAAAGGAAAGGAAAGGAAAGGAAAGGAAAGGAAAGGGGAGGGGAAAAGAGAGGAGAGGAAAAGAGAGGAGAGGAGAGGAGAGGAGAGGAGATGAGAGGAGAGGAGAGGAAAGGAAAGGAAAGGAAAGGAAAGGAAAGGAAAGGAAAGGAAAGGAAAGGAAAGGAAAGGGGAGGGGAAAAGAGAGGAGAGGAAAAGAGAGGAGAGGAGAGGAGAGGAGAGGAGAGGAGAGGAGAGGAGAGGAGAGGAAAGGAAAGGAAAGGAAAGGAAAGGAAAGGAAAGGAAAGGAAAGGAAAGGAAAGGAAAGGAAAGGAAAGGAAAGGAAAGGAAGAAAAACACAAGAAAAAAAAAGAAAATAAGGTGAGACGTACTGTATATCAGTTATTTCTTCTTTTCAGCAGATCGTTACAATTTTATTATCCCTCCTCCAAAACCAGTGCTATAAAATCTCACTGTTCACTGTTGTGGTGGATGTTTCGAGACAGACTAGGATTACATTTGCAAGGAAAATGAATCCTATTCTGAGGAAAACAGTGACAGGTTTTTAGGCAAACAGACTAAGAGGAGGTTTTAAGCACAGGGATGATGGAAAGAAAGAATGCCCCCAATTCTCTCTGGGCTAATTGGCAAGGGCTGGGGCTGAGAGAAGAGATTTTTGTTCCCATAAAATAATAATTCGCACAGTTGAGAAAACATCATTACTCAACAGCTGCAGGGGAAAGAACAGGAAACAGTGAGTTTGAGCAAATGATTAAACAAAGGAACCCTCCAGCAACATTTCTCCATTCTTCTCAAATTGCTTTGATTGGGACAAGTGAGAATACAGGTAGTCCTTGACTTACGATCACAACTGAGACCAGAACTTCTCTCACCAAGGAGTGCGATTAAGTGAATCCCACCTGATTTTACAACCTTTTCGTTACTGCTAATAAATCACACAAGCAAATCTAACTTCTCCCTCTGACTTTGCTTGTTGAAAGTTGGCTGAGAAGGTCACAAATAGTGATCATGGGACTTCAGGATGCTACAACGGTTGTAAATACATGCCAGTTGCAACCTCCCAAATTGGGATCACCTGATCCAAGGGGTTCTTTGATGTCCCAAATACGTTTTGTTTTGTTTTCAAAAGGCAACTGGACTTTGTTTTTCCTTGAAGACGTTTCGCTTCTCATCCATGAAACTTCTTCAGTTCTTGGATGAGAAGCGAAACATCTTCAAGGAAAATGTCTATGGAGATTCCTAGTCATCCAAGTCCTGGTTACCCCAAAGGTGCTTTTTTCAAGAGGCAACTGCACTTTCTGGTTTTTGTAACTGCTGGTTTTTGTAACTACATAGCAGTGTCCTGCAGAAGATTGTTCATCTTGGCCTTATAGTCATTTGTTTTTAGGATGACTATGCATCTTCCTTTATCAGGTGGCAGGATGGTGATGTTTGGATCTCAAAAAGTATAGTTGCCTCTTGAAAAAAAAGTCCTTTGGGTCTTCAAAGAAAAACAACATCCAGTTGCCTTTTAGAATAGAATAGAACAACAGAGTTCGAAGAGACCTTGGAGGTCTTCTAGTCCAACCCCTTTCTTAGGCAGGAAACTCTATACCACTTCAGACAAATGGTTATCCAATCTCTTCTTAAAAGCCTCCAATGCTTGAGCATTTTTGAAAAAAACATCTTTGGGACAACCATGACCTGCATGACTGAGAATCTCCATAGGCGGATGCTATGATGGTTGTTAAGTTTGCCGTCCTGTGTCTTCGGAGAAAGGCGGCATATAAATTGAACTAATAAATAAATAAATAATAAATAAGTACAAGGATCAGTCAGTCATAAATCACTTTTTGCTGCATTGTTGTAGCTTCAAATCATCGCTAAATGAATGCTCTTAAGTGGAGGACTACCTGTAAACTTTTCCCAATGGTCATATTGATTTTTGGATAGATCGCTAGATCTAACACTGCACCATCCTCTCAACACTCTTGCAATAAGGGAAGCTTCTGCCCTGTTTTCAGCACCCCTTCCCTCCCCAGGACCATCGCTTGCGATATGCAAACACAGACAGATTGCCTGTCTGCGGTACTTATTATCATCAATGGTGGACGTGTCCAGAAGCAATCAAATTTTGGGGAAAAATTAAAACATGGCTGAAAGAAATTCTAAACCAGGAGTTTGAACTGCATCCAGAGACATGCTTGCTTGGCTCCAAACCAGAAAATGTAAAAAAAGATTCGTGGTACCTCATACTACATATCATCACTGCAGCGAGAATAACATTTGCTCAATTCTGGAAAGATAAAAATATCCCACCTGAAGAAGCAATAATAAAGAAGATTTTGGATTGTGCAGAAGCAGACAGATTAACCAAAAAACTGAAAGATAAGAGACCAAACGCAAACATGTTTATCTTAGGAAAAATGGTATAATTGGTTATCGAAAAGAACATCGAAACTAAATTAGAGGATTATATATAGACATTGTATTTATTGACAATATTTTATTGTATATTTAAAGTGAAGTCGGATAGACCTGATTGATTCAAAAATTCAAAATAGGTCGTTTCGTCTCCTCCGGAATGTAGTATGAATTTACTGTATAGGTTCGTACTAAATATTTGATGACAGAGGTATTATTTATATGTTCTTTATTTTGTTGTCTTGTTTTGTCATTTGTTTGATGTGTTGTTGTCTTTTTTTAACTATCAATGTAAATAAAGATTATTTTTCAAACACAGACAGATTGCCAAGTTCCCAAAGTTCGGTCATGTGACGGCGGAGGAAGCCCAACCATTGGAACTTCAAATCTGGTTCGTAAGTCCTCTTTTTTTTCATGTCGGTCATAAATTTAAACAAACACTAAGTGACCAGTCATAAATCGAGGACTAGATGTATTGGAAGAGTTAGTATGATAACAATAAAAAAATACTGTAATAGGTTAGAGAAAGGACTTTGTTTTTCAGGAAGAAAGGAGAGAAAGAACAAGAGAAGAATGGAAAGAGAATCAGGAGTGGAAGAGAATGAACTAGAACCGTGATGAAGAACCTATGGCACGCGTGCCAGAAGTGGCATGCAGAGCCATCTCTCCCGGCACGCCAGCTGTCAACCATTGCTCTTCCAGGTTCCATGCGCGCCGGCCAGATAGTCTTCACTGAGTTAAAGTCCACACATCTTAACGGTGCTGAGCTTGAGAAACTCTGCTCTAACCCGAACCAAAGAAAAATGATTGCTTCCATTCTAGAAGTCAGAACTAAGCTAACCTTTAAGCTTCTGTTGATGGTTAGCCTATCACACGCTTTGGAACCTATATTGTTATTTAACAAAAGCCACATTTTGGAAAAAGCTAGGAGAAGTGAGGCTCTTATCACATCATCCCCCTCGCCTGTAAAACACTGGACTGCAATTCACATCTGACATAATGTAAGGAATTTTAAAATGCAGTCTTTCTCTCTCTTTCCACTGTTACAATTAAGTCATTCCAAAATGTCATGGAAAGCAATCTAACCCCATTAAATCTTCACACTCTCATTAAAAAAGCACTTACCGACTTGACAATGTTCCTAATATATTATTTAAAGACACAAGATGTACAGTGACTTTAAAACCTGGGCATATCAGGATTGAAAGGAGAGTGAGAGAGAGTAAGAGAGAGATTGCAGGAGGCTAACTCTATGGAAAGAAATATTATTAGATGCAAATTTATATTTTAACACCAGCTTATTTCCACACCTGCAGGTAGCAATTAGCTGCAGTAGACCTTTTAGGTGCATGCTGCTAAATTGTAGACAAAGTCTAGCAGCTGGATAGGTAAATCAGATGGCGGAACATCTGTTTCTTGCATGTTGTGAAAGGAGGACAAAATTCATTTGTGATGGGTTAGATTTCCTGCACCTCTGCCTAAAATCTGATAGGCTGAAGTCGGGCTGAATGGTTGGAAAAGGCCTTCTGTGGCACTCATCTTTATTTACACATTCAAACTGTTTCCCCTCAGAAAATACTACTACTACTACCCTCCCCCTAGTATGTATGTATATATGTATGTATGTATGTATGTATGTATTATGTATGTATGTATGTATTTTCTTACTTTTCATAGGATGTATGTGTGTTTTTCTTTTAGCCAGGTTTTTCCTACGTAACCAAGATTTTTCTGCAGCCCTAGTTTAGTGAAATCACATCCACTACTTTCTCGGCTTTTTTTTCCTTCTGGCAGCCAGCAGGCCCCATCTCCCAATGGGCAACATGGAGCCTGCTGGCTGCCAGAAGATATGTGTGTGTGTGTGTGTGTGTGTCTTTGGTTATTCGGGTCTTCTCCCGCGTAAAATTGGAAGTGTCTTGGCGACGTCTCGACAAAGTCTCATTTGTCATCTTCAGGCTGGTGTTCTCAGCTTCATGCTTCTAGGAGCAATTCTCGGCATGAAGCCGAGAACACCAGCCTGAAGATGACGAATGAGACTTTGTCGAAACGTCGCCAAGACACTTCCAATTTTATGTGGGAGAAGACCCGAATAACCAAAGACCTACATACAAACACCCGCAAAAACCTCAGAAAACATCCCCATTCCCTCCTGCTTCCCACAAGATATTTATTTATTTATTTATTTATTGGTTCAATTTATATGCCGTCCTTCTCCGGAGACTGAGGGCGGCTTACAATGCGTTAAGCAATAGCCTTCATGCTTTTTGTATATACCTGCTTAGTAGGGCTTTCGGGCCCCCCAAGCGGTGTTCTTTTTTATACAAAGTCAGCTTATTGCCCCCACAGTCTGGGTCCTCACTTTACCTACCTCCAAAGGATGGAAGTCTGAGCCAACCTTGAGCCTGGTGAGATTCAAACTTGCAGTAATTGCAGGCAGCTGGTATCACTTAACACCACTTTAAGCCAGCAAACTATAGGAAGGGGAACCAGAAGGGCCAGCAAAATGACTCCTGTTTTCCAATCTCTTTCTTAGGATGCTTTTGGAGCAGGTTTTTTTTTTCAAACCTGGTGACTTGTGAGATGTGTGGACTTCAACTCCCAGAATTCCCCAGCTAGCATAAGAAATTGTTTTATATTAATGATGGACTGGCTTTGGCAACACTTAGCATCTGGGATGGGATAGGACAGAAACTGCAATAAATGTGGGATGAACTTCTGACAGGGAAGTTGCCCACTGGTAGAAGATATCACTGTACTCTGACAGATGGGACACTACACAGATGGGACACTACACCACACCACACACCACACCACACCACACTAGACTACACATACAACTTGGCCTCTGCATATCAAAGATGAACCCTTCTCCTTCTCTTTCTCCTTCTTCTCCCTGTCCCTCTTTCTCTCCTTGTCCCTCTCCTTGTGCTTCTCCCTCTCTTCCTCCCTTTCTCTATCCTTCCTCTCCTTCTCCTTCTCCTTCTCCTTCTCCTTCTTCTCTCTCTCTCTGTCTCTCTCTCTGTCTCTCTGTTTCTCTGTCTGTCTCTGTCTCTCTCTGTCTGTCTCTGTCTCTCTCTCTCTCTCTCTCATGTGGTAGGGTGAATTGTCCTGGTAGATTTGGGATGATGCAATGATTAGACTCCAATGTCACATAGACACTAAGAAGCTTGACACTTAATTAAAACATTAATTTTACCATCTAGCTGTGAATATACAAAAGAGGCGGAAGCATTAAGTGCAATTTTTATCATTTTTAATACTGTTAACTACCCAGAGTATCATGTATTTGAGATGGGCAGCTGGTAGATAAATAGATAGGTAGGTAGATATGTAGGTAGGCCCATTGAAAACCCAGCAGAAGCAAGCAGGAAGAGAGAAGGAGGGAGGGAGGGAGGGAGGGAGAGCTATTGAGCAAATTGCCTGGTGGAAGGGAGCAGAGACCAGAGCTACACAAAGAGAGCACACAAAGATGCTGGAATCCAAGAAGTGGAGAAAGGAGTTATCTATCTCTCTTCATGTCCTCCTCCTAAGGAGGAAGCCCAGAAGTGAAAGCCCAGAAAAAAGCTGTAGAAGGGAGGGAAGGAATCAGATAAGATACTATAAAAAGGCCTGTTTGAAATTGCCTGTGCAGAATGGGACGTGTGTATAGTTTGTTAAACTAAGATCACTGCAAATATTCAGTAGCACTGTAAATAGAGAAGAACTGAATCTGTGTGGCTAAAAGATTCCTGTCCCTTTTTACACACACACACACACATGCACACACACGAAAAGCTTTTATGCTAGCAGGGTAATAGGAGATAAGTGTTCAGTACTGGGCTAAACGATCACTGAGTTCACACACTATACCAAACCATCTGATGGCGGTTTGGGTTTATAGTGATATCTAAGCCTAATAATCAAAGTCTGTAAACTAAAACTAATAATTGAGCCCCAAGGCCATACTTGCCCTTAAAAAATGTGGGCTCCTTCAAGCTGTTTCAAAGGCCTGCCCTAATCAGGACCTTTTAATGTGATGGGGAAAGAAAATATATGCAACAGTAATGAACTTAAATCATAACGTTTTTGTTCAATGCTAAATTTATATTGGTTTGGGTTCAGTGGTGAAATCCGAACCGGTTTGCCACCGAATCGCTGGCAGCACATGCACGGTGCGGGCCAAACACGCTGTGCACACATGCGCAGCATGCACCAAATGCATGCTGCGCACATGCATGCACGGTACACGCCAAATGTGTGCTTTGCATGGAAAAAGTAGTCTTGGAAAGGTAAGTAGAACAGCGAGGGGGAGAACAGTTATGCCGCGCAATTTCGATTCACTAGAAAGCAGGAAATCCTGCTAAACTAATCCTGAAAAGCTAAACCGTGCGGCACAGCTGATCATCAGAAATACTGGTTCGGAGGAACCAGTAGCTTTTTTTTTGTACTACCAGTTCGCCTGAACTGGTAGTTTTTATCACTACTGGTTCACCTGAACCGGTGCGAACCGGAAGCATTTCGCCACTGATTGGGTTAGATTTAGTTTTCCTACCTCCTCCCTACAATCATACATCCTGGTCTTATGGCTTAGCGTTACGTGTGAATCAGGTCAATGATGGCTTGTTAAACAAAGCTTGGATGAAGCAAATGTAATTCAACACATTCAAAAACGGATAGGCAGTTAATATTCTTCTTTGGCTGTGGATCCCGGTAATTTAGGTATGCAGTCTATAACTCAGATCAAGGCTAGCTGTCATTCATAGCCCTGATCATCCATGAATCTGTCTAATCCCCTGATGATTGGTGGTTATTATACAATGGGCGCCAGATTAACTGGGGGTCGTGCAGATTTCAGGCGTGAATGTCTAAGATTTCATATAGTATGGCATTTCTCTTTCTCCTCCCACCCTCTTATATTTCCCTTTGATTTTCTCTGAACAAAAAGAGAGCAAGTCTGTGTTCTCCAAATAAAGAAATAATGAACACCTCCATGAAGGAGAGGGAGGAAGAGGAGAGGAGAGGAGAGGAGAGGAGAGGAGAGGAGAGGATAACAGAGGTCGAAGGGACCTTGGAGGTCTTCTAGTCCAACCCCCTGCTTAGGCAGGAGGAGAGGAGGAGGAAGAGAGGAGCAGGAGAGGGAAGAGATGGAGGAGGGGAAGAGGAGAGGAGGATGAGGAAGACAGGAGGAGGAGAGGGGAGAAGGCGGAGAGGAGGAAGAAGAGGGGAAGAGAAGTGGAGGGGAGGGGAAGAGGAGAGAAGGAGGAAGACAGGAGGAGGAGAGGAGGGGAAGAGGAGGAGGGAAGGGGAGAAGGAGGGAAGTAGAAGGAGGCTTGGAGGAGGAGAGGGTGGGAGGAGGTGGAAGTGGAAGTGGAAGGGAGGAGGAGCAGGAAGAGGATAGAAGGAGGGAAGCAGGAGGATGATGCTGAAGAAGCTTCTTGGATGAGAAGCGAAATGTCTTCAAAGAAAAATCAGAAAGTCCAGTTTCCTCTTGAGAAAAAAGAAAAGAAAAAAAGCAGGAGACGGGGAGGATGGGGAGAGGGTGGGAGGAGGAGGGGGAAAAAAGCAGCCGTTGCTAGAGCCCCTTTGCCTCTCCACTCCTTCCCTTGATCTCCCTGGCAAGAAAGAAAGCAGAGCAATGACAGGTGTGGATACACAAGGTCTCAGCTTTTCTCCATTTATTGCAATTAGTTTCTCTTTGCAGATGAACGAAATGCACCAAAGAACAAGGGGAATGGAAGGCAGGACCACTTCACCGTCGACCTTTGCACAGCCCATCTGATGAGTGGTACAACAAGTATCTTGCAAGGCCCGCATTAGAACACACTTTGCTCTCTTATCAGATCAAACGCGTTTCACCTCTTTTGTGCCCTGACTGAAGTGGAGTGGCTCTCAGGGCCATTGACGGTGGAGCACCATAGAAAAAAAACGCCTCCATGGGTTGGCTGTGAAATTCTTCACAGCTGGAGCAACACAGAAAGCACCAATCAATCTGCAGTCTTCTCAACATTAGGTTTCTACGAACAATTTTAACTTTAACAATCTTCATGCAAGGAACAACGACGCACCCAAGAAGGATGTGAAGAAAATCTATCACGGATGGATCTCTCTGGGATTCACTTCATGCATATTCCTTTGAAGTTTGTTTTTTTATATATAGCATTGCATTCTATTTATTTATTTACATTTATGAAACAAATTTATACAGCTGCCCAACTCACACATAGGTGACTCTGAGCAGCTTACATGATTTAAAAAACAAACAAACCACCATAGAATTTTGCAGTTGACACAATTTTAAAAAACCCGCTAAAAGAAATTTCTCTCTCTCACACACACACACACACCTCCGTAGCAGCAACAATACAATCAAATCAGTCATTTGATGGGCTCCGTCTCCATTTTGGGTCCCCAGGCCCACTGCCCAAACCACATTTTTAGGATTTAAAATGCAGAAAAGCAACAGGGTGGGGGCCTATACCTCAAGAGGAATGATGTTTCATAGAGAAGGTGCCACTACTGAAAAGATCCTTTTCTGTTGTCCCGCCAGATGCATCCTTCCAAGGTAGGTAAAATGAAGACTCAGATTGTTGGGGGCAATATGCCGATTCTGTAAACCGCTTAGAAAGGGCTTTAAAGCACTATGAAGCAGTATATAAGTCTAAGTCCTATTGCTATGCCTAATCAATGGGACCCTTAACTTGCCCTGCCCTTCCCATTCTGGTGGGCTATGTCAGGGGTCTGCAACCTTAAACACTCAAAGAGCCATTTGGACCCATTTCCCATAGAAAAGAAAACATCGGGAGCCACAAAACCTTTCCCGTGCCTGACTATTTCTTGAGCGGCCACAAAACTAGCATATGTAGTTGAACGAAACGTTCTGTTTTTTTCTGAAACTTTTCTTTTCTTGGATTTATCCATGGTTGGCGTACCGGAGGTTGAAAAGCTCAATAAGTTGCGTGCCGGGGAGGTGTTGCACATTGGCAGTTGCGACGCATATTTTGAGTGATAGGGAGCTGCAGCAGAAGCTGCACCCAGTGAAGCACTGGCGGCTCCAGAGGGACTGAGAGAAAGAGCCACATAGAGCTCCAGAACCGCAGGTTGCTGACCCCTGGACTAGGTGAATATAATAGGGGAGAGACAGTCCTTCAAATAGCCTACTCAGTTCTTAATTCAAGAATGCATTTAGTTAGGAAACACTTGGACGGGGTAAAGTATATTTAAAATAACACCTGATAGTTGTATGTTTAAAAGCATATTTATTTTATTTGCATCATTTTTAGGATGCTTTTCCATTAAAAACTCCAAAGTAGATTATGTAGAAATTCAGTAAAACTACAGATAGTCCTTGACTTACAACGGTTCATTTAGTGACCGCTCAAAGTTACAACGGCACTGAAAAAAGTGACTTGTGACCATTTTTCACACTTATAACCATTGCAGCATCCCCTGTGGTTCACATGATTTACATTCAGATGCTTGACAGTTGCAGCATCCCGGGGTCATATAATCCATTCTGGTGACCGTCTGGCAAGTAAAGTCAAGGGGGAAGCCAGATTCACTTAACAACCGTGTTACTCATTTAACAACAGCAGTGATTCACTTAACAAATGTGGCAAGAAAAGTTGTAAAATGGGGCAAAACTCATTTAACAAATGGCTCACTTAGCAACACTGGGCTCAATTCGAAAGCATGCAAATGCGAGTAGATTAATAGGTACCACTTCAATGGGAAGATAACAGTATTCCATGTGCCTTTGGCAGACAGCCATGCTGGCCACATGACCAAGGAAATGTTATTCAGGATACTGCTTAAAAGCACTATGTGCTTAGAGCTCAGAGCATTGTTAGAGACCCCACACACCCACTTTACAGTCTGTTTCTGTTGCTCCCCTCTGGGAGGAGGTTTCAAGGTATTTCTAGCAGGACTACCAGATTCTGTAACAGCTTTGTTTCCTATGCCATCCATCTGGTAAACTCACGAGATTCATTTTTCTCGCCATGTACATGTATACATCCAAACTAGACTGTGTTGTTTCTCTGTGTCATATAATAGCAATAGCACTTATATACCGATTTTACAGTGTTTTACAGCCCTCTCTAAGCAGTTTACAGAGTCAGCATATTGCCCCCAAAATCTGGGTCCTCATTTTACCCACCTCAGAAGGATAGAAGGCTAAGTCAACCTTGAGCCTGGTGAGATTTGAACTACCAAATTGCAGGCAGCTGACAGCCAGCAGAAGTAACCTGCAGTACTGCACTCTAACCACTGCCCCACCATGGCTCATATAATATATGTGGGTATGTGGGATATGTGTATTCATTCATTCATTCATTCATTCATTCATTCATTCATATTTTTGTCATGCTTATGTAGTATGCATTGGAGGTGGTGACCCTCTGAGTGCTGTATGCAATGAAATTTCATTTTCATTGCATACATGCTGGTTAGAGTACATTTAAAGTGACAATAACGTTATTCTAAGTGTAAGTCTAAGTTTTTGGACCGTACTGGCTCCCTCAGCTAAGAAATAGAGATTAGCACCACATCCTAGAGTCAGACACAACCGGACAGGGAAATCTTTACCTTTACCTACCACCAACACTGGTTAAAAGGGCAACAAAAGCATAACTGGAGCATCTCTATCTAGAATGGCCTGTAACAGAACTGGTGTGGTTATAAAGGGGAATCTATTAAGAAAGCTACTGTAATGGTATGTGGGAATGACCTTGGAAGACCGGCCAAAGAGATGCTGCCTTAGGAAACTGTCAGATAAGAGAGAGAATAGCCTGCAGCTGCACAGTGAGTGGAGCAAGAAGCTCAAGAGGGATCCTCTCTAAGTTCTCAGGCAGGAGAATTATACTTTCAGATTTGCAAGATTCTGTTAACGTTGCTTTACAATAAAGCAGAATTAGCTTGTCTGGTTGTACTTGCTCTCTGGTCTATCTGGTAAGGCTAACAGTTACACCTAAAAGTCCATTATTTGGGAAATGTATGGGTACAGATCAATGGTGAAATGTAAAATTTGTTACTACCAGTTCTGTGGGTGTGGCTTGGGGGGGTAATGTGACTGGGTGGGCGTGGCCAACTTTTTTTTTTTTTTTTTGCTTTTAAAAGCATTTTTTCTACAACCTCTTCGGCCGAAAAAAATGCTTTTAAAAGCCTCTGACGATCCTAGCTAAGCCACACGCTCATCAGAGGCTTTTTTTTACTTTTAAAAGCATTTTTCCAGCCAAAGAGGTTGTAGAAAAAAATGCTTTTAAAAGTAAAAAGAAAAAAGCCTGTGATGGTCGCACAGCTCAGCAGGGCATGGGGGGGGGGGGGCGCGCAGGAATTTTTACTACCGGTTCTCCGAACCACTCGCCGCCATCGCTACTGGATCGGGTGATCCGATCCGAACCAGGAGCATTTCACCCCTGGTACAGATGCTATTTTACAGAAAGGCATATACAAATCAGCCACATATTAGGAAAAGTTACAAACATCCACACACAAACATGCTTAAATCACAGTGAAAAATATGATGGAAAAGAAGACGTAATATAAACACTTCTTTAATGTGAATCTGTGGGCTGTATAACTTTATTACTGAAGGTGTTAACCAGGGGTGGAATTCAGCCAGTTCGGGCTAGTTCAGGCATACCGGCAACTCCGACGATCAGCAGAGAGCGAACCGGTTCACTACGATGATCAGCTGGACCCACCCGCCTGCCTCTGCGCTATACCGACCTATATTTCCTTTGCTTGAAGACCAGCTGATAGGTGCGGCAGAGCAGATTACTGCACCTCACTTGTTTTACTCACCAGGGCTGCAGTAGAAGGTAAGTTTTACAGCTGTTTTCGAATGTACTGAGCACGTGCAGAATGCATGTTTGGCGCGTGTGCTCAGCGAACTGGTTGTTACACCGGTTGAATCCCATCATTGGTCTTAACACACACACACACACACACACACACACACTACATATTCCACTCTTTCTACTACTCTCATTTGAGATCAAGGTCGGTTCCTGTTTACGAACGCACATAGAGTTGTCTCTCTCTCAGTGGTCTATGATTGCAAATGAGCCTTTTATCAGCCTGTGGAAAAAATAAAGGTTGTATTGGCTGAATCACTGGGATGCTAAGATTAGAAAGACGGTAAAACGAGAGGTTAAATCTCAGTGCTCAATTTGCTTACAGATATTTCAGGTTCAGTCCTTGGATTCACCAGGTATGGCTGGAACATGATATGAGATCCTCGAGCCTGACTGTCGCACCAAAGTAGGTGAAGCACCCTCAGTTTAGTAAGTCACAGGGGAGGGAAACGATGGCCCTTTTATGACTTGTGGACTTCAACTCCCAGAATTCCTCAGTCCACCTAAGGGCCATTGTTCCCCACCTCTGGTAAGATATTCACGTAATTGATAATTGTCACATATGCTAGCTGGGGATGTCTGGGAATTGAGGTCCATATATCTTAAAACTACCAGATTGGGAAACACTACACTAGATTACAGGTAATCCTAAATTTACAACAGTTCATTTAGTGACCATTCAAGGTTACAATGGAAAATAAATAAATAAATAACTTTATTGTCATTGTACGTGTATACACAGTATACCCATACAACAAAATTCACTTAACAGCCAAAGATCAGGTCCAAAACATATAACAATCCCCAAACACACTCCCACTTACCACAATTCCCCAGCCCTAAACCACCCAAACATCCACATAACAGACCAAGTAATACTGTCCAACAGCTCACTGATGGTGGCCCTTTAGTTCATTGTTGAGTGCAATTATAGCTCTGGAATAAAAACTATTCAAAAAAAGTGTGGTCCGAGTTTTAATTGTTCTATATCTTCTGCCAGAAGGCAACAGTCCAAAAAGACTGTAAGCAGAAAAAGGGACTTATGACCGGTTTTCACACTTACAACCATTGCAGCATCCCTAAGGTCGTGTGATCAAAATTCAGAGGCTTGGTAACCGACTCATATTTATGACAGTTGCGCTGTCCAGGGGTCATGTGATCACCTTTTGCAACTTTCTGACAAGCAAAGTCAATAGGGAAACCAGATTTACTTAACAACCGTGTCACTAACTTAACAACTGCAGTGATTCACTTAACAACTGTGGCAAGAAAGGTTGTGACATGGGACAAAATTCACTTGAATGTTTCACTTAGCAACAGAAAATTTTGGACTCAATTGTGGTCATAAATCGAGGATTACCTGTACAACTACCATCGTCCCCAATCAATTTGATCAAGGGCAATTCAGCTGAGAATTAAAAATAATTGGAACAGGCAATGCAATACGAAGTTCACCAGACTAATCATCTGCTTTGATTTAAATTGGTTCCAGATAATACCAGAGATCAAATACATCAACTCATTCACATCCACTTAGAGATTTAATTTCAAGAGGGCACTGAAACTACATCCATTCATAATATTCTCTGGGGACAGATTCTGACACATCTTCTGAGAATTCATCAAGCTTATCAAAACAAGGAGAGAGTTTTTAACACTCTGGAATTCTTTTCGGCTGAGAACTAAATCCTTGTCGGAGAGAGATCTTGAATTTTCTCCAATTATCCTGGTCAGAGGTTGACATTTTCCAGACCCAAATTCTAAAGCATTCATTCTTCCACTTTCAACCTAAAATATAACAACTGCACACAGGAAAAGGCATCTTCCTGTCCCCCAAGTCAAATTTAATTTTACCGAGTGCTTAAACATTAATCTCTTCCTATACTGTGTTCAAATTATTTCCTGGCACTTGGAGATACAGCCTTCACACGCTTTTTAATTCCTATTTCATGCCTTCCAACTCATCTGTGTGTTTCTCTGCTTAGAAACTAATTCTTCTTCTGTCTTTTTAACTTAATAATATTTTTCCCCTAAACTGTAGTTTCCTTGGTGATAGCACTACAATTAGTCCTCTCCTTACAGTAGTTCATTCATTTAGGGACCATTTAAAGTAACAACGGCATTGGAAAAAGTGATTTATGACCATTTTTCACACTTATAACCATTGCAGTCTCCCCAGGGTCATGTGATCAAAATTCGGATTCCCGACAGCTGGTTGCAGTGTCCGGGGGTCATGCAATCCCCTTTTGCGACTTCTGACAAGCAAAGTCTGTGGAAGTCTGATTCACTTAAGAACCGTATTACTCACTTAACAACTGGAATGATTCACTTAAACAGTGTGGTAAGAAAGGTTGTAAAATTAGGCAAAACTCACTTAAAAATATTTTTCTTAGCAACAGAAATTTTGGGGTCAATTGTGGTCGTAAGTCAAGCACTGCCTGTACAGTCTAGGAAGAGAGCCTTCTCTGGAGTGGCCCCTGCCCTAAGGAACCTCTTTATAATGCCTTGGTAAGGCCACACACTTGGAATACTGCATTCAGTTTTGGTCACCACAATATAAAAAAGATGTGGAGATTCTAGAAAGAGTGCAGAGAAGAGCAACAAGATGATTAGGGGACTGGAGGCTAAAACATACAAAGAACAGCTACAGGAACTGGGTATGTCTAGTTTAATTTTCTTTATGTCCATTTCCTGGACATAAACTCCTACCCTCCAAACGACACTATAGGGGATGGCACACCAAGACAACTAGATACAAGAACATTTTTTTCCCGAACGCCATCACTCTGCTAAACAAATAATTTCCTCAACACTGTCAAACTATTCACATTAGGCTGCCTTACTACTGCTATTAGTCTTCTCATCATTCCTGTCGCCCATCTCCTCTTGTGACTGCATGACTGTAACTTTGTTGCTTGTATCCTTGCGATTTATATTGATATTGATTGTTTCCTAGTATGAGTTGATTGCTTATTGTACTGCATGACTGTCACTGGGTGTTGTGCCTTGTGATTCATGACGAGTGTATCTTGTCTTTTTATGTACACTGAGAGCATATGCATCAAAGACAAATTCCTTGTGTGTCCAATCACACTTGGCCAATAAAGAATTATATTCTATTCTATTCTAATGAAAAGAAGGCCTAGGGGTGACATGATAGCAGTGTTCCAATTTCTCAGGGGCTGCCACAAAGAAGAGGGAGTCAAGCCAGTGGTGAATTGCTCCCGGTTCAGTCCAATTCTATAGAACCAGTAGTAAAACTGGCGGGAGGCTCCGCCCACCCACCATGACGTCATCATGGGTGATCTGCGCATGCTCCCGTTGCAAACCGGTAGTAAAGGTAAGTAGAACCCACCCCTGAGTCAAGCTATTCTCTAAAGCACCTGAGGGCAAGACAAGAAGCAATGGGTGGAAACTAATCAAGGAGAGAAGCTCCTTGAGAGATGCTCCTTGAGAGAAACTAAGGAGAAATTTCCTGACAGTTAGAACAATTAATCAGTGGAACAATTTGCCTCCAGAAGTTGTAAATGCTCCAACACTGGAAGTTTTTAAGAAGATGTTGGATAACCATTTGTCTGAACATCTTGTCCCCAAAGGTGAGGTGGGCCCCCATTCTCCTGTCCTTCCAGAAAAATATCAAGACCTGGATCCACCAGCTGGCATGGGGAACATAGAGTGGCATGCAACCCTAGGAGATGATTCATGCTTTGAGGGCATACCTGCCACTTTTTTTAACTTTGACAGTTTTTTTATTTGGCCAAGTGTGATTAGACGCACAAGGGATTTGTCTTAGTTGCCGAAGCTCTCGTGCAAACTAACAGAATAATTATAATCATTATAATAGTAATATCAATAAGAGGCTGGAGTAAGAAAAATAATAAGAAGGATAAATAATCATGTTACACCCACACTATGTGGAAAAATACACAAAGATATTAAAAAAGTACTATGAGAATTAGGTGATCCGCAGAGTGATGGCACGATATACAATACGGGTCTTCAGTGGAAGACAGGCTGGTTGCATCTGTTTGATCTTTGATCCTGCATCAGAAATTATTTTGGCCACAGCTGACTGTATAACACACATCACAGTCCTGGATCATTAACAGTCAGTTGCTTCAGCAGATTGAACTATCTATCAGTAATTTTTCCATTCATCCCTTTCCATCTCCTCCTTTTTCAACTCTGTTTTTAATATTGGTTTGTTTGTTTTTTTAAACTATGTCTCTTTTCATGGTTTTTATCAGGTCATTTAGGTGAGATGGGTGGCATAGAAATAAAGTAAATAAATAAAGTACAAATGTTCATGGATTCCGGACAGTAGAATGAGAACGTGGTACACATTAAAAACAAATGGGGAATAGGTGAAGTCAGCATATATGCATAAACATACACAGATACATACACATACATGCATTTATACCCATAACCACATGCACTGATAAACATATCCGCTTTTCAGGATGGATAAAAATCGATGAATTTTTTTTTAAACCAAACCAAAACAAGAAAATTGGATTTTTAAAAAAATTAAATTGGATTTTTAAAATTTAAATCAGGTTTTTGAAAAACATTTATCAGATTTATTTTAATAAAATGTTTTTGGGGTAAAAAAATCTATCTAAAGATAGTTTTCTATTTAAGGTACATTAATAGTTTAGTTTATTCAGCATAAAATGGGGCTTAGTTACGTAGCATGAGGCTGTATATTCTGCAATATTTACATTTTTGGTAAACTCATTCAATGAATCCAAGCTCTGCAAGCTGAGATAACATACACTGCATTGATGCATTCACACAATTTCACAATAACCATGAGATAAATCATAAAACAAGGTTCAGAAATATTCCTTTATCCCATTGTTTTGCGAAGCTATGTACCCTACAAACTGTATGATTGTTTGAAGAGAAATGCATCTCTACCACTAGGCTCTAAGTGTGAAGAGGAAGGGCAAGCAGTAAAAATGAAAGTGAAATCTTCCCAAGCAGCTTATAAATATAATATTAAAGAGCAGCTGTCATTTCAGATCCATCATGGCAGCACCTGTTAACGGGCATCCACTCACCTGCTGCCCGCCACGTCCCTCACCTTGGTGTGTCACTGGCGCATCACCACCTGTCCCATTAAAATGAATGGGACTGTTGGTGAGTCAACAACAGGTCTGAGGAGGAGCCATTGCAAGACAGAGATGACAGTTGCTCTTCAAAAATTATGATTTAAATCGAGTTGATTTAAATCAAGCCTTTTACTAGGCTTAATTTCAATTAGCTCAATTTAAATCATAATTTTTGAAGAGCAACTGTCATCTCTATCCCACAGCAGCTCTTTCTCCTCCTCACTCACCGCTTTTTACTAAAAAAAAAAAAAAAAGGAAAGAAAAGTATTTTACCTGCACATTACACCAAAGAGGGCAAGGAAATCAGTATGCAAAGGATGGCTTAAAACATACACCAACCTTAGCCGATTTACACATGTAGGGAAAATTGCTATCTATTATGCCACTCAATTATCCATTGTAATAGAATTAGAGATAAAACTTGCTCATTATCCCCCAGTTCAGAACCTGTTGAACAGCAGGCTGAACACATGTTGTACTAATGACAGATGCTTTGTCGTATTAACCTTTAGACAGAGCAATACTATCTCCGGTGCACTCCTGGGTTTATTCTTGACACCCTTTTCATCAACATCCGGCATTGTCAAGACAGAAAAGCAGTCCAAGGAGCCTAGTCTCGGATTTTTTTCCTCCTCTTCTTTCTTTTCAACCAGAATGTGTAAACATTTATTTAGAACCATATGACCTAAGATTACAAGGAAAGGCCATTAGCAACCATTAAAACGACTGCAACCGTCTCCAAGGGGCCTCGGCACAAATTGAATGTTTGACACTAAAAACACCTCATTAATGGACACTGCAGGAAAATGGCAACGGAGCAGGATGAGGAAGGAAATGTGGGGGAATCTGAAATAGTAACGTTTTGCCCTAACAAAAGGTATTTTCCCTTTGAGTCCGGTTTTTGCTTTCGGAGATCATGCCTGCCGTCATTCCTAAATTACTTTTGTCATTGGTGCAGTTGCTGAACTCAATTTACCTTGACATCGCGTGCAAAGAGCAACTTTGCCTCCAACAGCCAGTTTTCAAGAAGCATCCGGCAGATAGTCCTCAACTTACGACCACCACCGAGCCCAAAATTTCTGTTTGCTAAGCAAGACAGTTGTGAAGCGAGTCTTTTGCCCCAATTTACGATCTTTCTTGCCACCGCTGTTAAGTGAATCACTGCAGTTGTTAAGTTAGCTAAAGAGCCGCGGTGGCACAGTGGTTAGAATGCAGCGCAGGTAGTCCTCGACTTACAACAGTTCACTTAGCGACCGTTCAAAGTTACTGAAAAAAGGGACCAATGACTATTTTTCACACTTCTTTTTTTTCCCCAAGTTTTTTATATATTTTTTAATTTTTTCACAAACATATCAATGCATGAACAGGGTGGCAGCTGAGGGTCTTACATTTTAGTACAAATAAAATAATATTTATCATATTTATTACGTTTGACAAGCGTATATAATTCTTGTAATAGTACACAAATTTATGTTAAGTTATAATCTTTCATTATTTAATTATTCAATGTTTCAATATGTTATTTTTATGCCAATCACCATATGCTGAGTGTCACTCCTTTTTACTGCAAATTAAATATTATTAATCATATTTATTATATTTAGCAATCTTATATGGTTCTAATAATTTCACATTTTGTTTTTTTGCATTTTTCACACTTTTGACCATGGCAGCATCCCCATGGTCACGTGATTTACATTTGGATGCTTGACAACTGATTCACACTTAGCATGGTTACTGTGTCCTGAAGTCATGTGACCCCCTTTTGTGATCTTCTGGCAAGCAAAGTCAATGGGGAAACCAGATTCACTTAACAACCATATTACTAATTTAACAACTGCAGTGATTCACTTAAGAAATTTGGCAAGAAAAGTCATAAAATGGGACAAACTCACTTATCAGATGTTTCACTTAGCAACATAAATTTGGGGCTCAATTGTGGTCGTAACTCAAGGGCTGTCTGTCCTACTTCTGCTGACTGCTTTCTGCCAGCAGTTTGATTCTCAAGGGTTAGGGTTAGGGCTGCAACCAGAGGTGGGTTTCAGCAGGTTCTGACCAGTTCTGGAGAATTGGTAGTGGAAATTTTGAGTAGTTCAGAGAACCGGTAAATACCACCTCTGACTGGCCCCGCCCCCATCTATTCTCTGCCTCCCGAGTCCCAGCTGACTGGAAGGAAATGGGGATTTTGCAGTAACCTTCCCATGGAGTGGGTTAGGAATGGAGATTTTATAGTATCCTTCCCCTGCCACACCCAGCAAGCCACGCCCAGCAAGCCACACCTACAGAATTGGTAGTAAAAAAATTTGAAACCCACCACTGCTTGCAACCAATATAAAGCTGTGGTGGTGCAGTGGTTAGAATGCAGTATTGCAAGCTAACTCTGCTGACTGCCAGCAGTTCGATTCTCACTGGCTCAAAGTTGACTCTGCCTTCCATCCTTCCGAAGTCAGTAAAATGAGGACCCGGATTGTTGGAGGCAAAATGCTGACTCTGTAAAACTGCTTAGAGAGGGCTGTAAAAGCACTGTGAAGCGGTATATAAGTCTAAGTGCTAGTGCTATTGTTATTAGTCACACAATTGTTATGTAAATCTAGCTCCCCAATGAATTTGCTGGTGAGAAGGTCACAAAAGGTGATTGCATGACCCCAAGATACTATAACCATCATAAATATGAACCGAGCATCCAAATTCTGATCACATGAACCATGGGGATGCTGCGATGGTCTTAAGTGTAAAAAACAGTCATAAGTCACTTTTTTTCAGTGCTGTTGTCACTTTGAACGGTCACTCGATGAATGGTTGTAAGTCAAGGACGATCTGTATGTATGAGATATACTTTTGACACAAGATAGGCCTTTGTTAATGCAGGAGGATGCGTTGTGCATTCTTATAGCAGAAAGCACTGCCATTCTCTAAACCGCCTTTGTGATGAAACCATCAAGCCGACTAGATTCGATACGTTATCATAACATCCTCATGTCCCATCTGTAGTCCCAGAGTGGCTATGCTTTGTACCATAAGGAGAAGAAATGAGATTCACTAGCAGAGTGATGGCAAATTCAGGTGTTATACTGTCCCAATCACACTTGAAATAAGGTTCTAGGAGGCCACTAAAGATCACATCTTCCTTTAATTCTGGGAAATGATCATTTTGTTCAAAGAAACCCTGTTCAAATGAATTTTCATTCCAGTGGCTCTTGGAAACAACCTTCAGCAACCTTTATTAACAATGCATTGTTGAATAATACAATAGGAATGTTGTGTTGAAGCTAAGAGGAAGCACACATTTTCCTCAACAAACTCCAGTCGTGAGCTACCTGTTGTTGGTATTTACCTCTTCATGAAAGATAAATCTATCTCAGCATCTACTTCTGTACTTCTTGCATGGTATGGGAGCAGCTCTGTAGCGGACAAAAAAGCTCTACAGAGAATCATTAAAACCAGAATATCATCGGGCTCCAGCTTCCAGCCCTGGACGACATCTTCGAATCTCACTGTTTGAGGAAGTTGCATAACATTCTCAGAGACTCTTCCCATCCTGCTTACAATCTTTTTGGACTGTTGCCTTCTGGCAGAAAATACAGAACAATTAAAACTCAGACCACACGTACCCATAAATAGTTTTTATCCCAGAGCTATAATTATACTCAACAATGAACTAAAGGGTGAATGAACTCAAGGGTTCACATCAGTGAACTGTTGGACAGCATTACTTGGTCTGTTGTGTGGATGTTTGGGTGGTTTAGGGGTGGGGAATTGTGGTGAGTGTGTTTAGGAATTGTTATGTGTATTGGACCTGGTCTTTGGGTGTTAAGTGAATTTCATTGTATGGGTATACTGTGTATACACGTACAATGACAATAAAGTTGTTGTTGTTGTTGTTGTTGTTAAAGAGTTATTTCAAAATAGCAAAAGCACTTAGCACTTAAGACTTAATATACCGCTTCATAGTGCTTTACAGCCCTCTCTAAGCGGTTTCAGAGTCAGCATATTTCCCCCAACAATTTGGGTCCTCATTTTACTGACCTAAGAAAGATGGAAGGCTGAGTCAACCCTGAGCCGGTCAGGATTAAACTCCTGGCTGTGGGCAGAGTTAGTCTGCAATACTGCACTCCAACCACTGCACACCCAGCCTCCTAAAGTAAAATAAATGCCAGTGAGCAAGTACAAACAGTCCTTGATTTACAATCTGTTCCAAGTTACAACGGTACTGAGAAAGTGACTTATGACCAGTTCTCCCACTTACATCCGTTGCAGCAACCCCACAGTCATGTGATCCAAATTGACAGGCAGCATATATATATGGCAATAGCACTTATATACAGCTTCACAGTGCTTTGCAGCCCTCTCTAAATAGTTTATAGAGTCAGTGCTCTAACCTAGGCTCCCTTAAAATGCAGGAAGCAGGAACTGGTCCTGGCAAAACTTCTTTTATTTACACAACTGTGAATTACTTTCATTCACTGTCAGCAAGATTTGTCCAAACAGTTTTTCAAAGGAATATTTCTCAACACACTTTATCTTGTTTGGCAAGCTGCCACGTAACTGGTTTCCAAACACAAGAGTAAAGTAAACTTATCACAGAGTCTCTTAGAGTCACGAACAGAGCTTTCCACTCTTGAAACTACCAAACGAACGAATTGTTTCCTGCAAAAGTCGCCTCCCCATTCGCTCCTCTTTTGTTTCCTATGGGAGGGGCCAATCATCTCCAAGGTGTAGCTTTACTCCCAAATCGACCCTGCTTTCTGAGTTGTTCTTGTCTTCTGGCAGCTCTGCACATGTGCACATGTGCACACGGGTAGAAGCTCCAGCTGTTCCTCTGCCTCGCTGCCGTCTATCTCCCTCTCTGCCTCCGACATAGAACCTTCATCTGAACTTTCCCTAGCCCTCAGGACTGGCCCATGTTCCTACCCAACCTCCTCACTGTCTGACTCTGCTGCCAGCTCTACTGGCCCCCGGCAGGCCACAACAGTCAGCATATCACCCCCCAACAATCTGGGTCCTCATTTTATAGACCTCGGAAGGATGGAAGGCTGAGTCAACTTTGAGCCGGTGAAAATCGAACTGCTGGCCATCAGCAGAGTTAGTCTGCCATACTGCATTCTAACCACTCCACCACCGCGGCTTTATGTTGGTTGCAGGATCTTGAGGTCATGTGATCCCAGACAGCTTCCAAAAATCCAAGGCAATGAGGTACACCAGATTTGCTTAACTCTTGCAGTGATTTGTTTAACATGGCAAGAAAGTTCATAAAATCAGGCACAACTTACTTAAAAATCCACCTTGCTTAGCAATGGAAATTCTGGTCGCAATTGTGGTCATAAGTCAAGGGCCATCTTTATGTGCTTCATCACTTCATATACATAGAGCCGTGATGGCGAACCTATGGCATGGGTGCCACAGGTGGCACACGGACCCATATCTGTGGGCACACGAGTGTTACCTACCTCAGACCAGCACGCATGTGCGTGCTGGCCAACTGATTTTCCGGCCATCCGGGCCCACCGGAAGTCGGGAAATGGGCTGTTTACAGGCCTCCGGAGGGCCTCTGGGGGAATGAGGAAGGCTGTTTTCACCCTCCCCAGGCTCCTAGAAAGGCTCTGGAGCCTGGGGAGGGCAAAAAAAAATGGGCCTACCAGGCCCACCGGGTCATTGCATGCTAAACGTGTGGGGGGGGGGAACAGGGCGCATTGAATTATGGGTGTGGGCACGCATGCGCACAATCCACCCCACACCACTACCTCTGTTTTTGGCACATGACAGCAAAAAGGTTAGCAATCACTGACCTAGAGTTTCTTTCAACCTCCTGACAAAATGAGTTTTAGTTGTGTTCAGGACAGACAAACTTTCTGTTCCTACAATGAATTGTCTCTGTTTTCCTCATTCTATTTTGTGGTTTCTGGGAAAGATCAGGATTAACATCACGTCCTGGGGGCAAAGCAGGACCACCATCCTGGGGCCAGAGGGTAAAACTGGAGTTGGTGGGCCATTCCTGTGATGATGTAATGACAAATGAGGGAAGGCTCCATACCAGACCTTTAATCATTCAAATACACCCTTGAGAGATACAGTCAGATTCTCACCCACTGGGAATGCACGGATCAGCTTTCATTGGCCTTGACATGATGCTTTGTCTAGCAGGCTCAGTCAGTACAAGCAGGGGATTTGATGTTGGGGAGGGGGGTGTTCTTGCCACTCTCTGAGCTTGGTTGTTTTTTTGCAGATGTTTCATTACCCAAATTAGGGAACAGCATCAGTGCTAAAGTAGCACTAGCTCTGATAAGGTTACCTAGTTTGAGTAATCAAACATCTGCAAGAAAACAACCAAGCTCAGAGAGCACCAAGGACCCCTCTATTCGACCCTGGGCTATAAATATTCTCCTTTATTGATTTGATGTTACACAGAGATCAAACAAAGTCGGCATGAAGGGGCACTTCCTCAAGCCTTCTCTTGCTCTGAAGGCGTATTTTGCTCAAAATCCCAATGAAGCAATGCATTGCTTCATATAAGCATGAATTGAATACATAAAATAGATACTAGTAGAGGAAACATTAGGACAGGGATGATAGGCACGGTGGTGCTCTTATGCACACCCCTTACAGACCTCTTAGGAATGGGGTGAAGTCAACAGTAGACAGTCTTAGGTTAAAATTTTGGGGGGGTTGGGATAAAACTACAGAGTCAGGTAGTGCATTCCAGGCATTGACCACTCTGTTGCTGAAGTCATATTTTCTGCAATCGAGTTTGGAGCGGTTCACTTTAAGTTTGCATCTATTGTGCACTCGTGTATTGTTGTGGTTGAAGCTGAAGTAGTCATTGACAGGTAGGACACTGTAGCAGATAATTTTATGAGCTATGCTTAGGTCATACCGAAGACGGCGTAGTTCTACGTTTTCTAGGCCCAGAATTTCAAGTCTGGTGGCATAAGGTATTTTTTTTGCAAGCAGAGACTCTTCCCATTCGCACCCACTTTCGAGTATCATTCATAGAGATCCCCTAGAACAAAAGTGTCAAACTCAAGGCTCGGGGGCTGAATTCGGTTTAGAATTGGGCCACAGTGCCTCTGCCAGCAAAAATGGAGTTCTGTTTTTGCAGGTTGCAAGAGGCCATCCTGCCCAAAATGTGGAGGCCCTGAGCTCCGTTTTCGCTGGCAGAGGGATAGCAAAATTAAAATTAAAAATAAAACAAAAGGAGAAATGCTTTCCCTTTTGCATTTGAGCATGCAAGAAGGGACAGGAAAGGAGAAAAGGAAAAAGGAAAGAAAAAGAAAAAGAAGGGAAGATGGGAAGATGGGAAGAGAGCAAGGAAGGAAAAATAAGGAAAGAGGGGAAGGAAGAAGAAAGGAGAAGGAAGACGGAGGGAGGGAAGGAGGGAGGGAGGGAGGAAAGGAAGGAAGGAAGGAAGGAAGGAAGGAAGGAAGGAAGGAAGGAAGGAAGATTATAATGAGTGAGAGAGGATCTGAGGGAAGTCCTGCCTTAGCACTTGGCCACCACAGGTGTCCCCAACAGGAGTGACGTCGAGCTGGCCATGCCCACCCAGGCCACACACACCATGGCCACACACATCCCGGCCCCCTAAAGTCAAACACAACCCTGATGTGGCCCTCAATGAAATCACACATCATGCTGCACTTAAATTATATTCACTCTTTGTAAAGGGGTATTATTTTGTGGCTTAAAGCAAAGCCAATTGGTTGGTTTCTGGCTCAAGTCCAGAAAACAGACAGATTAAAAACCCAGATTAAACTGTGGCGCTGGAGAAGACTCCTGCGAGTTTCTTGGACTGCAAGGCAATCAAACCGGTCAGTCCTGGAGGAGATCAACCCTGACTGCTCTTTAGAAGGCCAGATCCTGAAGAGGAAACTCAAATACTTTGGCCACCTAATGGGAAGGAAGGGCTCCCTGGAGAAGAGCCTAACGCTTGGAAAGATTGAAGGCAGAAAAAGAAGGAGACGACAGAGAACGAGGTGGCTGAATGGAGTCACTGAAGCAGTCGGCATGAGCGTAAATGGACTCCAGTGAATGGTAGAGGACAGGAAGGCCTGGAGGAACGTTGTCCATGGGGTCGCGATGGGTCAGACACGACTTCGCAACTAACAACAAAGCTCCTTCCTTCCTTCCTTCCTTCCTTCCTTCCTTCCTTCCTTCCTTCCTAAATGCAATAAAACTAAACTAAACTTCCTTCCTTCCTTCCCTCCCTCCCTCCCTCCCTCCTTCTCCCACCTCACAAGCAGTACAAGATTTGACAGCATCAACTCCCACAATCCCTAATATCTGGCTACAGTACTGGACTGTTCTTCCCATCATTCTAAATCATTTTTGACTCTGGCAAGGATAATAAGAGTAGCTGTTCAACAATATTTGGAAGACCACACATTGTCTATTCCCTGCTTTACAACAAGATCAAGATACTAGCGGGCCCTCAGACAATGAAACCAGACAAAGCCCACACAATTGCATTTCTTCTATGCGCTAACCCAGATCAGTGTTCAATTAACCTCAGCTAAGATTGTGATGGTTGAAGCTTTGCCTCGCAGCCCAGCCCTTCCATTTAGCTTCTAGTTCAATGGACTAGAGGAACGCCGAAAACAGGGTTAATTCAGGTAACCAGGTCAAGCGTGTTGTGTGAACACAGCCATTATTTTAGGCTTTGCAAGCTTGTACATTTTGAACAGCTTATCTCCTCTTTATCGGATTAATGTTGCAAGGGTGTATTGCCAGAACCACCAAGGATGGCAGCATTAAAAAAAAAAGAAGTAATAAACATTTAACGATCCAATAATTAGTTATATGAGAATAACCACTGTTGAGTAATTAACTCCCCTTCCTCCTCGGCCGCTTGATAGATGCAGCAGCCTTTGATAGCTTATTATGACAATCAGTGTTCTTTTACAATCTCATAAACTGAAACCCTTTTGATGAAGCTGAAATGCACTGATGCCATTAATCACAGAATGAAAACCCCCTTGTGGCTGCCACACTCTGCTCCGTGCTGGTGGGATGATAATCCTTCTTTCTCTCTACTTTCCAGAAGGCAATTCCCATCTAGCAAAAAACATTTGCGTTTCATGTTAACATATCACAAGCTTTTGCAGACCAGGTAACAGCGACAACCATCGCGATACACCCTGGTCATCACTTCTTTACCCTCCTAGCATCGGGAAGGAGATATAGAAGTATAGCCAGCTGCACAAACAGGCTGAAGAACAGTTTTTATCTGTCAGACTCCTGAATGAGAAATAACATCATAACTACATAGTATGATGGACTGCAGGGCCGGCGCAATGTGTAACATGTTCACACTGGTGCAATAGGACTGGGTGTTTTGTTACTATGATTTATTGGGTTAGGGATTTTCTGCCTTCACTGTGAGTTGTATTATGTTGGGTGTGTGTGTGTGTGTGCTCTGAGGGATCTCATTGTACATACGTTGTGCACTGACAATAAAAGATTTGCAATTGAGTAGCATGGATAGGGCAAGCCTTAATGACAAGGCTCCCCTGTGCCTTGATTACCGTTGCACAAATGATGGGCCTTATGTCATTTGCAGCCAATTAGATCCCTTGTGTTATTTGCACAATCATTTCATGATGCACGCCAGGCAAGGGCATCTCAAAAGGACGCCCCCTCCTTGCCCCGTTGAGACTTCCGTGCATCGAAATAGGATGCAAATAGAACAATATTTATTTCGAAGCAGCGAGATGTTTTTCTTCCTTACTGGGAAAAAGACCAATATATATATATATATATATATATCCAAGTTTGATTTTAGATATAAATGGAAATGAGACCATATTAGAATATCTTGTCTTAAAAGAACACCATTTCTTTGCTATCACTCTGCGATGCAATCCTACATCTACTCAAAACCAAGATTTACAGATTTTAGTGGAGTTAACTGCTAAAATAGATTGGTTTTGCAGCAGTGTTTCTCAACTTTAGCAATTTAAAGATGTGTGGACTTCAACTCCCAGAATTCTGTAACTAGCATGCTGGCTGAGGAATTCCGTGAGTTCAAGTCTGTTTGTCTTAAAGTTGCCAAGGTTGCGAAACAGTAGTTCACTGGTCTGGTCACTTATGAGATTATTTATAACAGAAGAGAAAAGAAAAATTAAAGCTTCCTTCTCCTTCTTCTTCTTCTGCCATATTAATCATCGGACGTTGGCAATCATGTTGGTGATCCTATTTTTATCGACAGCTGCACGAAAAAGTGCTGCTGAGTTTTGTCCGAACCAGTCCGTTAGATTTTGAAGCCATTGTGTTCTTTTTCTACTTGAACCTCATTTCCTATAGAAGCTTTCCTATCTAAATTGAAAAACATCAGATGACCACTATGAGGCAGCAAAGGGTTAGTCTTTTTATCCCTTTGCTGCCCTCTAATGGCCATCTAGACTTTTCCAGCCCAAATATAGCAGCCTTACCCAAGACAGACTTCAGGTAGTCCTCAACTTACAACAGTTCATTGAGTGATCGTTCAAAGTTACAACGGCACTGAAAAATGTGACATGACTGTTTTTCAGAGTTATGACCTTAGTAGCATCCCTATGATCGTGTGAACAAAATTCAGTTGCCTAGCAACTGGTTCATATTTATGACCATTGCGTATCCCAAGGTCATGCGATCCCCATTTGTGAACTTCTGATAAGCAAAGTCAATGGGGAAGCCAAGATTCACTTAACAACTGGGTTACTAATTTAGCAGTTGCAGTGATTGACCAAACAATTGTGGTAAGAAAGGTCATAAAATGGGAAAAAAACCCGCTTAACAACAGAAATTTGGGGCTCCATTGTGGTCGTAAGTCGAGGACTACTACCTGTACTACAGTTTCCAAGAACCCCAATCTCCATGACCAACAGTGAAGTACGCTAAGAGTTCCAAATCCAGCAGATCTACCAAATAAATATTCTAGAAATGCCAATAAGGGCCATTTGGGTCAGCCTAGGGCCAAAGTGGAATCAGCCATCGCTGTTGTAATACCTGTTGATTCCCTGATCTAGTCTCAATAGCTTGAAAGAGCTCAAAAAATCCCATTTGTTTCACCACATGCTGAAGCCCAAGTCAATTACGATTTATGGATCTATTGTCATTCACATTAATGTCTGAAATGTTAAGTCTCAGATATTGACAGTTCACCATTTACAGATATTGATTCATCGTTGATTGTCCTGTCATCAATCATTCACCCCATCCCTGCCTAAGGCAGTAATTCTGTGTGGTGATTGCTAAAGGATAACCTACAATAATCCTCGATTCTGCAAAACGGTATCTGCAAGCATTAGGATGAGGTCAACATTTAACCTATTTTTCTTCCTTAATTAATTTTCAATACCGGCTCTGTGACATAATTCTGCAGCTGATTAAGATAAAACAGTTCTTGAGATGAGCTTGACTTGGCTAACGCTCTAGCAGATCCATGTAAGGTTTTTATTTTTCTGCAGTACCGAAATAGTTTGGCATGACTTTCTTTCTAGGATGTTTCCCAGCTTCCCATTGTAGCCTACAGCCCTGGCATTTCCTGGTGGTCTCTTTGCCAAGTACTTATCAGAGCCAATTCTTTATGACAGGGCCCAAATAACACCACAGAACTTCAGATATAAAACAGGGTTTGACAACTGCCTGGGGATGGATTAGGCTAAAGGTTTTAACTGGTTACTGGGAGGCCTGGGGCGTATGGCCAGAGATATCATGATATGCCCTGTGGGTGGGGCTAAATTTTTACACACCTCTTTTTTTTCCCCGCCCGGGTTGATTTTAAAAGATGCCCACATTACAGGGATAAAATTAAAAGAGAAATCAAAATTTGCAAGGGGTGTAATGAGTTTATTGGGCTCTGGTATAGCTTAGAGCAGTCAAACTCAAGGTCCAGGGGCCGGATCTGTCCCACTGAGTACTTAGATCTGGCTTGCGGGGCCAACCTGGAAACAGTGAAGGACTGGCCCGCAGTGCTTCTGCCAGCGAAAATGGAGCTCGTCACACGTGGCCCTCCTGAGCTCTGTTTTCACTGGCAGAGAGTTGCAGGAGGCCACGGCAACTGAAAACGGAGCTTGGGAGCCCGTTTTCACTGGCACAGTGCTCGGGCCACCGCAGACACCCTGACACAAGTGACGTTGAGCTGGCCACGCCCAATCTGGCCACACCCACCCTGCCCCCCAAGGTCAAACAAAACTCTGATGCAGCCCTCAATGAAATCAAGTTTGATACTCCATCTTAGAGCAATCATTTGTTCTTTCAAAGAAGCTCCATTCTCAAAACAAGTCAGCTCCATTTAATGTAGGATCAATCTGGGGGGCCATACATGAAGAATGGGTCCTTTCTTGACTAGAAGCCCCCATTGCATTGGGGTGATAGAATATGCAGCGGAAGGAAAACTGGTGGAAAATGTCACCATTGAAGCTTCTCATGAAGGAAAAGGAGGCTGCACATCCCACATAGAGGGGACCCAGACAAAAGACTGATAAACTCAATAGTGGGGAGGAAAAGGGAAGCCCCACCCTAAAATCTTCCAGGATATATCTGTGTATAGCTTCAGAAGAGAATATTTGTAGCTCAGGGTTGAACTGTGGGGGTCCCCCTGGTGCTCTCTGAGCTTGGTTGTTTTCTGAAGACGTTTCATTACCAAAGTAGGTAACTACATCAGTGCGCTGATGATGTTAACCAGTTGGCCAATGAAATGTCTGCAAGAAAACAACAGGGTTCCAAAACTCTAATCTAATCTAATTTCAAATTTCTCAGGAATAAACAAGCATTGTTGGAATCTGAGATAAATTTTGGAGCAGGGAGAGGATAACAAAAGAGTTTAATGGCTACACAGATTTGCAAACTACCCTTAACAAAATCTACGCTGCAGCTTTCTAGACATGATAAAATGAGCTTTAAAAATTTAAAAATCCCGTTTAAAAATTCTTCTGCTTTCAAAATAAAGAGAAAAGAGGACGCGTTTAGCCGGGACTTAAAACAGCTTTCAGATGAAAAATTCAAAAGGGAAATGGAAGAAAACACAGCCAGGATCTTGGTGTGAACACCCAACTAAACTAAACTACAGGTAATCCTATTCCAAGAGAAACCTTTGCTTTTTTTTGGGGGGGGGGGAGAGGGGGAGTAAAGATGTTGCAGCCCAAATTTAATCAAGAAGCAATGATATTTATGTTTCTTTCCTGCCATATTTGAGTCAAAATGAGCTCCCTTTACTTGCCAATTTGGAAAAAGGGTAACGATTGATTGATTGGCTGACTGATTATGTGCAACTCCTAAGGACCATAGAGATTTTCTCTACAATACTCTATCCCTAACTTAATCTTTCAGATCTTCCAAAGGTACACCCATTGCCACTCTAACTGGGTCTTTCCAACTTATGTTGCTCGTCCTCCTTTTCTCTTTCCTTCCACCTTTCCCAACATCAGAACCTTCTCTGGAGAGCTAACTCTTCACATAATCTGTCCAAAGTGGGATAATTTGAGCCTGGTCATGTGAACTCCTGGTTCGTTGGTTTGATGATCTTAGCTGTGGTTTGTTTTCTTAGCTGTGGTGAGTATTCCCTGGATTCTTCTGCAGTTCAGAGTTCAAAAGCATCAATATCCTTAGAGGAGAATATTTAGCAGAGAATAATTGTAGCTCAAGGTTGAAATGAGGGGTCCTGGGTGTTCTCCGAATTGGGTTGTTTTCTTGTAGATGTTTCATTAAAGGTAAAGGTTCCGCTCGCAAATATGTGCTAGTCGTTCCTGACTCTAGAGGGCAGTGCTCATCTCTGTTTCAAAACCAAAGAGCCAGCACTGTCCGAAGACGTCTCTGTGGTCATGTGGCTGGCATGACTAAATGCCAAAGGCGCACGGAACGCTGTTACCTTCCCACCAAAGGTGGTCCCTATTTTTCTACTTGCATTTTTTTTACGTGCTTTCAAACTGCTGGGTTGGAAGAAGCTGGGACAAGTAACAGGAGCTCACCCCGTTATGCAGCACTAGGGCTGTGGGGTGCTTAGATCTGGCCCACAGGGTTGTCCTGGAAACAGTGAAGGACTAGCCGGTGGTGCCAGCAAAAAATGGAACCTGGGAGAGCCACAAGCTCTGTTTTCACTAGCAGAGGGCTGCAGGAGGATCCCCTCAGTCCCACCTGGGCCACCACAGATGGCCCCAACACTAGTGATGTTGAGCTGGCCATGCCCACCCTGGCCACACACACCTCGGGCACCCCAAGGTCAAACACAACCCTGATGCAGCCCTCAATGAAATCGAGTTTGACACCCCTCTTCTAGGATACTACAACTCCAAAGCTGATTGGTTATGCAAGACTATCATCCAGTTTTGCTGGGAGAAATGATACCAGGGGTTGGGCAAACCACAAAGGATGAAACAGATTAAATGATGAG
The DNA here is from genome assembly GCA_030761175.1 of Masticophis lateralis. Taxonomy (NCBI): domain Eukaryota; kingdom Metazoa; phylum Chordata; class Lepidosauria; order Squamata; family Colubridae; genus Masticophis; species Masticophis lateralis. The sequence goes on from JAUDYJ010000001.1 coordinate 15,609,352, forward strand.
GGAGTTCTTTGGATTCTTTGAAAGGACGCACAGACCATATGCAACTCTAATGACATTGATCCACCTTGTTATTAAAAATGAAAAGCCTTGCCCACATCAAGCATTCAATGACTTCTATCCTTCACTTCACGGCAGTAGCTAATGCAGACAGGTATCCATATAAACCAGTCAGGGGTGGGATTCAAAAGTTTTAGTGACCAGTTCTCTTCCCGGTTGCTGGGTGGGTGTGGCCATGGTGGGTGTGGCCTACTCGGCCTCCTGCATCATGGTGGGGGAGCATTTTCACCCTCTTCAAGCTCTGGAGGCTTTCCTCAAGTCTCCGGGAGGGCAAAAACGGCCTTCTCTGGGCTCCAGAGGCCCTCCAGAGCCAAAAACAGGCCTCCCAGAACCTTCGCGCAGGCCCTGCACTTACCTGGCATCCAAAACGGGCCGCATGGGGACTCCTGGGAGAGGCAGGGTGGGCGGGGCCAGCCAGTCCTTGCAACTTCCGGTTTGGCGAACCAGATGTACAATTAGCATCCAGTTCACTCGAACTGGTCCTAGCCGGCTGAATCCCACCCCTGAAACCAGTGTTTTTCAACCTCAGTGACTTTTAGATGGGTGGACTTCAACTCCCAGAATTCCTCAGCCAGCCTGCTAAGCCCAGGAACACAAGACTCTATAGATGATGACCATATGGGGCATATTCAGATTGTTCAGGCTACCATCCAGATCTCCAGGGTAATGGAAGTATGCTTTTACACTGCCCCAAAGAAACAAGTTAATTGGGGAACAAGCTCAGCTTTGGGATGGTTTTTAAGAAGGGGGGAAAAAAAGGAAGAGTGAAATTGTAGAGGCAAATTAATAAAACATCAGTTCCATTGAGATTTTGCAAAAGAACTCTCTTGAGGTTGGTTTGGTTTTCAATTTGAATTATGGTTCTAAAAACCCTTTTCTTATCCCAGGAACTGAGAATCCTATGGACGTTTCATCCCAAATATCTACAGAACAGACACTACCTGAAAGTCATCAGGGAGTCCAGGCTGAAGGAATAGTTGGCTTCGTGAATTAGATTAAAGATATTATGGTATGTTTAATTGGGGGGGGGGGGATATAAAGAAGTGGCTTCCAATATTCTTCACCACAGTTAATAGTAAAAAAATAGAATAGAATAGAATAGAATAGAATAGAATAGAATAGAATAGAGTAGAGTAGAGTAGAGTAGAGTAGAGTAGAGTAGAGTAGAGTAGAATAGAATAGAATAGAATAGAATAGAATAGAATAGAATAGAATAGAATAGAATAGAATAGAATAGAATAGAATAGAATAGAATAGAATACTTGGAGGCAAGTTGTTCCATGGATTAATTGTTTTAACTGTCAGGAAATTTCTCCTTAGTGCTAGGTTGTTTCTCTCCTTGATTAGTTTCCACCCATTGTTTCTTGTCCTACCCTCAGATGCTCTGGAGAATAGCTTGACTCCCTCTTCTTTGTGGCAGCCCCTGAGATATTGGAACACTGCTATCATGTCTCCCCTAGTCCTTCTTTTCATTATATTTTGACCTCTCTCAAGTTATATATGACTCTTTTTTCTATGATCTATCCTATCTAGTCATCAAAACCATAAACTCAAATTTCCTCCCCCCCCCACTTTTTACATAAACAGTTCATAAGAGGCTTCCAGTCACCAATAAACATGTGTAAAATATTTAATACAAAGAAGCCAGTTTAACTATTTCAGCAAAACCTGTTTAGTTCACCAACTATGGACTCCTTCCTGAAGTTTTCTTGGCAACATTTTCAGAAGTGGTTTGCCCTTGCCGCCATCTTCTTCCCAGAACTGATAGAGAACAACTGGCCCAAAGTTATCCAGCTATTTTCATGCCTAAAGCAAGATTAGAACTCACAATCTCCAGCTGCTGTCTAGCCTGGTGCTTTTAACCACCACACCAAACTGGCTCTCAATTAATAAGCACTGCCGAATTGTTTTAATCCAGAGGTGGCCCAGATTTTGTTTGTTTGTATCCCGCCTTTATTATTTTAACGAATAACTCAGAGCACACCTTCTTACTCAAAACGACCCTATAGAGCACTGCACACCAGAACAACTAGACACAAGAACATTTTTTTCCCAATCGCCATCACTCTGCTAAACCAATAATTCCCTCAACACTGTCAAACTATTTGCTAAGTCTGCATTACTATTACTATTAATCTTCTCATCATTCCTATCACTTATCTCCTCCCGTTTATGATTGCATGACTGTAACTTTGTTGCTTGCATCCTTACGATTTATATTGATGTTTCCTGATTGCTTATTTGTATCCTATGACTATCATTAAGTGTTGTACCTTATGATTCCTGACAAATGTATCTTGTCTTTTTATGTACACTGAGAGCATATGCACCAAAGACAAATTCCTTGTGTGTCCAATCACATTTGGGCAATAAAGAATTCTATTCTATTCCAAAACAATAAATGTATTGCTATCAAAAGCCGGGACAAAATGCCCAGTTCATAAATTTGCACTTCCTGTACTCACACAAGGCAAGAGAAACATTGCCTTTTCATTTACAAATCTGGCATCCAGCCCTAACAACCATGACATAAAGAGGGACATACAGGTGTTTTCATTTGCAGCTTGTCTTTAACCTAGAAGTGCCAATTTGCTTTTGCTTTAATTATATTGTTGTTGATAGATCGGTCCTGTCTTTATGGAATGCCTACATTGTCTGCTGGAAGACTGGGGTGGGGCAGGAGGGAGGCAGTCAAGAGATCTGGCAGGCACTTTGGACCCATCTCTTCCCCTTAAGCTTCTCAGCAGCCCAGGATTGTGGGTTCCTCCAAGTCTTGCTTTTGCCAGACAAAACAGTGTTTAAATTCCTCTAGCTGCGCTTGGAATGGCAACACTCCATGACTAATGCTTCCCTTCTGCCTGACAGATTCCTGCACGAGTGTCAAACGATGCAAATCATCACTCCAAAGCCACCCGAGTTGCAGGCTCCAGCACCCCTCCAAAGAAAAGCCCGGGTTTCTGCAATGCTGGAATGGCAAGCAAAAGTCTTTGGAAGTAGGCAGATGCTCACAGAGAGACTGCGTGAAGTGGTGACATCTGTTTCAGATCATTCCCACTTTTATCTTTCACAATCCTTTTGAGAAAGAGATTCTCTGCTCCTTCATCTTTGCTTCTTCCAGCAAGTTTAAACATTTCAGATTTTAAAAAAAAAGAAAAAGAGCTGAGTTGAACTACAGTCCTCATAGTCCTTGATTTATGACTGGTTAAAGGTAAAGGTTCCCCTCGCACATATGTGCTAGTCGTTCCCAACTTTAGGGTGTGGTGCTCATCTCCATTTCAAAGCCGAAGAGCCAGTGCTGTCTGACAATGTCTCCATGGTCATGTGGCCGGCATGATTAAATGCCAAAGGTGCATGGAACGCTGTTACCTTCCCACCAAAGATGGTCCCTATTTTTCTACTTGCATTTTTTACAGTGCTTTTGAATTGCTAGGTTGGCAGAAGCTGGGGCAACTAACAGGAGCTCACCCCGTTATGCAGCACTAGGACTTCGAACCGCTGAACTGCCGACTTTTCAATCGACAAGCTCAGTGTCTTATCCACTGAGCCACCACGTCCCTTTTGACCGGTTACTGAGTGACTATTCAAAGTTATAATGGACCTCCCAAAAGCTATTTACTGTATGGCCAATTTCAAAGTTCCAATTTCCTCCCCTCAGAAGTTCCATTCCTAAGCAAGATGGTTATTAAGTGAGTCACGCCCAATTCGCTGCGGGACAAGAGTTACACTAATATTAAAGAAATGGTGGAACGGAATCATTATTAAAGAAAGGATGCAAAAGGAGGGATAGAATGAAATGTAATGACAAAAAAAATATTATTTTAAAAGCCTGCAGTGCTTTTTAACCACAGAGTAGTTCTGGCAGTTTAAGATGGATAGTTCATTTTGTTCATGTACGAACACTATCCACAGTACACCATGGGGAAGGGGGGCAAACTAGCTTTCCACTACCTGGCTAGCAGCATTCAGGGTATGTTGGGTCATTTGCAGAGGTGGTATTCAGCAGGTTCTGACCATTTCTGGAGAACTGGTAGCGGAAATTTTGAGTAGCTCGTAGAACCTGTAAATACCACCTCTGACTGGCCCCATCCCCATCTATTCTCTGCATCCCCAGATGATCGGGAGGAAATGGGGATTTTGCAGTAACCTTCCCCTAGAGTGGAGAGGGAATGGAGATATTACAGTATCCTTTCCCTGCCACGGCTACCAAGCCACACCCACCAAGCCATGCCACACCCACTAAGCCATGCCTGCAGAACCGGTAGTAAAAAAAATGTGAATCCCACAATTGGTCACTTGGGCTTATTTCTGCCAACCTTGACTCACATCTGGGAAGGTCCAGCACCACCTCCTGCTTCTGCACAGAACACTGCTAGCTTTTGCCATCAGAGTGGTACCTATTTATTTACTTGCATTTTCACATGTATTTATTTATTGGCTGGCTATTTATTTATTTATTTATAAAATATATTGGCTGCCCATCTTACTACATTGTTGTAGCCTATTGGCCACCGGCCCCTCCAGCAGCTGAATCAGAGGAGGAGGAGGCGTGGGAGACAGGGTCAGCATCAAGGCAACCTAAGAGCTCCGAGGGGGAAGAGGGAATGGAGCTGTCAGAGAGAGAGAGAGAGACAGAGGCAGGGCCTGGGCCTGGGCCATCTGTCAGCCCTCAGATGGAGAGTCAACAGCCCCCAGGTCTGGAGGTGGCTGATGAGGAAGAGGAGGAACAGCTGGGTCCAGTGCCCTGACGCGCAGATGCACAAAAGGCAGAGGAGAGGAGAGCAGTGGAAATCTGAGGGCTGATCCTGGGGAAGGAAGAGCCACCACTGCTAGGGAAGCTCCACCCTAGCTCTGGGGATAAAAGGCAGGAGGCGGAGATGAATAGATGTGGCAAACAACTATTCATCTCCCTACCAGACAGACTGTGGTGAGAGAGAAACTTTTTGCTGTGGCTGCTGGTGCTGCTAATAAAGAATCATTAAGTTAACTTCAGAGTGTTTGTCTTGTTTGGGGAGCTGGGACAGAACATACATGCTTTCGAACTGCTAGATGGGCAGGAGCTAGAGGCAAATGATGGGAGCTCATTCCTCCACACGATGCTGTGGGCTCAAACTGCCGGAGTGTCGACCATCTCTAGCCAACAAATCCAATGTATTTAATCCATTGTGTCACCAAAGATGACACTTTGAAAGATACTCATAAACCAGGGGTATGAAACTGGCGGCCCGTGGGCCGGATGCGTCACGTGCAGGCCACTCCCACCCCAGCTCCGCGAATGGGGAAAATGTCACAAAACATCACATGACAGCAGCATGACACCACAAGTTTGACACACGTGTCATTAACAAACACAAGGGAAATAAAACAATACCAAACCAAACTGACCTATCTTTATAAATATATATATATCTATTCCAAGGAGTCAAATTAAATTCTTCCATATTTCTGCGGATAACTTCCAAACTCCGTTTTTATTAATTACATCAGAGACTTTTGCAGGAACTCAAAGCATTCATACTATTTTTAATAAGGTTGATCCGACTCAAATGTATTGTTCCGCTGGAAATGAAGATCAAACTCCTAATTTAGCTGGGGATAATTGCCCGTCTGTGAGGTCAGCTCCCAAGAGGAATGGAGAGAGATGAGAGACCTATCTCAGAAGCCTAATTTTTAAGAAAAAACAGAGGCAGCAAAGCACACAGCCCAGCTCTGTGTAGCTTCAGGAGCACAAAGACAGGGACACAAAGGAAGTAATTTTATTATTTTAAAAGGAGATGCTGATTCAATTAATAACCTTTTTTTTTTTTTGTGGCTGATCCAACTATCCTACATGGTAAAATTTGCAGAAATGTGTGAGATTTTTCCCCCAGAAACTCTCACTTTCATTAGTATTTTTCATTATCTGAAGTCTTTTTTTATTGGAGTCTAAGACTGGGTGCTGTACAAATCATTGACATACATCAATCAGCCTTGGGATCATTTTTTCAGCCTGTTCCTCTGCTGTTCCCTGGAGTGCTACTTAATTCTAAGATTCCCATAACAACCAAGCCATTCATTTTATTAAAAAAAAAAAAAGGAGACATTTTTATTCTTGTTTGGTGTTTTGGCTAGACAGTCATGCTGGACTTTGAAAGTCCATCAAAGTCCTCTACTTTTCAAGGTTGGGCCAACTGACCCCTTTTCCGCCCCCCCCAGGAAATATTTTCTAATCCCAGCTGGTGAAAATCAACAGCAAAGTGTGTCCATTTTAAGATAGAAACACAATGAAATAGAGCACAAATCCTAAAAATAGAAAAGCTATCTAAAGAACAAACATGAAAAAAACACCCAATCCTCAAAAAATGTTGATCTAAAAAAATGAAAGCTTCCTAAAATCAAATTAGTAAATACTTAGTTCCAACCAATTCTAATTAGAGAATTATGGTCCCCCGCTTTATAGCCTGGTGCCTTAACCACTCAACCAAACAGATAGATAAATGGGTGGATGGATGGATAGATGGATGACAGATAAGAGAAAAAAGGAAGGAAGGAAGGGAGGGAGGGGGGGAAGGAAGGAAGGGAAAGAAATCAAATTGAGAAGGGGTAATTTCTATTGTTTCAAGCAATCTGTTCCACCTAATTCATCCTAATATCCCTCCAGATGTCCTTTCTTTCCATTTCAATCAATTGATCCTTAACCAGCCTTTAAACAGATATGCCCCTCTTGTATATGACATTCGTTGACAGTCAAATCATCCTTTACTCTTCTCTTTTGCAAGCATCTTTTGGCCCTCCACATGGGGCAAATTTCCCTGGCCCTTTATTAGCCCAGCTGCTCTTCTCTGAATCATTTCCACCTTCTCCAGGGCTTAAAGCTGGTGCCTACAATGGACACCGGGTGCCAAGAACAATCTAACCAGTGCAATATAGACTACAGTAGACTGGGATAATATATCTTTTGATAATGAAGCCCTAGAATGCATTGGGTTTTTTTAGCTACTTCATCACACATTTCCTCCTGTTTGGCTCTTGGCTCTCCAGTATTCCTACAACCTTTTCACATTGTTCAACTGGTCTCCCCAGTTCTAGAAATAGTAATAATAGTAGAAATCATAATAAGCTGCCTTGGGTCACAATGTGTAAATAGTCAGCCATGATGTAAAAAAGTTGTTGAGATTCTAGAAGGAGTGCAAAGAGCAACAAAGATGATTAGGGGACTGGAGGCTAAAATATATGAAGAACGGTTGCAGGAACTGGGTATGTCTACTTTAATGAAAAGAAGGACTAGGGGAGACATGATAGCAGTATTCCAATATCTCAGGGGTTGCCACAAAGAAGAGGGAGTCAAGCTATTCTTCAAAGCACCGGAGGGTAGAACAAGAAGCAATGAGTGGGAACTAATCAAGGAGAGAAGCAATTTAGAACTAAGGAGAAATTTCCTGACAGAACAATTAATCAGTGGAATAACTTGCGTGCAGAAGTTGTAGATGCTCCAACACTGGAGACTTTTAAGAAAATGTTGGATAACCATTTGTCTGAAGTGGTGTAGGGTTTCCTGCCTGGGCAGGGGGTTGGACTAGAAGACCTCCAAGGTCCCTTCCAACTCTGTTATTCTACTCTATTCTAACATAAATTTTCTAAAATAAATAAAAATAAATAAATAATACAGCTTCCTTTCCCGTTCTGGTTGTTTCCTGCAACCTCCACATTTCTGGAAATTTGGTTCAATAGATCTAACAGCACCAAGATAAGAAGACTAGTCTATAAATACAAGTAGTCTTCAACTTACAACAATTCCTTTAGTAGCCATGCAAAGTTACAACAGCACTGAAATAAGTGACTTATAACCAGTTCTTGAACCTATGATTGTCAAAGGATCCCCACAGACACATGATCAAAATTCAGACACTTGGCAACTGGCATTTATTTATTAGGACTGCAGCATCCTAGGGTCACATGATCAACATTTGTGAGCTTCCCAGCCAGCTTTTCACAAGCAAAGTCAAGGGGGGAGGGAGATGTCAGATTCATTTAACGACTTTTTCATAACTGCAGTGATTTGCTTAATAATCATGACATAAAAGATCGTAAAATTCGACACGGCTCACTTAACAATGGCCTTGCTTAGCAACAGAAATTCTGGTCCCAATTGTGTTTGTAAGTCAAGAACCTCTCTCGTGTGTTTTCTATCCAATTCAGGATAATAATTCTTTGCTCAGGTGACAAGACACATTGTAACCTATAAAAGTCAACTGTTTCCTAGCCCTTTTCTTTTCTTTTCTTTTTTATTTTATACACAAACATTTAATACATCAGTCATCCCTCCCGTGTGACATCTCAGTGTTTTCTCTGTGACTTCATCTTCTTTTCGTTGTTTCTTCTGTCTTCATTTTCACCAAATCTAGTGCAACGTTTCTCCAAAAGCACAATATTCTAATTATACCATTTTTTTACATAGCTATTAATTTACTCATCTGTATCTCTTTTCTAACCAATGGTACAATTGATCCCATATCTTAAAGTATCCTGAATCCTCTCTTTCTTTAATCATCAGTTTCCTAGCCCTTAAAGGTAAATCAGGATATGAACATCCAAAGAGATGATGAGTCAAAATCTCACAACAGCACAATTCCCAGTTGCAAGTGGTAGAATTACAACTAAGATATATCTGTTCTATTTTCCCAGGCCTTTAATCACGGTGTTTATTTTCATGACAATAAAGCTTTTCGGAGTGCTGTCTGTTTCTTTTTCTCTGTTTCCTTATTTGTGTTGTAGTATTAGCAGGATTGTGGCATATTGTTTGTAGTCTTTTATCTTGTCTTACGGATTCTGTGGGTTAAAATAAAACTGGCCCGAATTCTTCCAAAGAAACAAGCAAACAAACCATGAAAAGCTTGTTATGATGGGTAAATCATATCCTTTTGTCTGCAATACACTCAGCATCTCTTTGGAAAGCAAAAGAACTATAGATGTTTCAAACCGAGAAACCAATTATGGAACAAAAATATCAATCAGCTTGGAACAATGTGCTGATCAGAAGAAAGGAAAAATATGGTCCCATTTGATGAATGTTCAAGAATCCTTAATCTTTTTAAACATTAACCCTTCATCAATTCTGGAAACGTTTTCTTCTTGACATATAGTTAGATCCCAAATTCTCATTGCCTTTTTTTTTCTTAAGACAAAAAAGCTAACCTATAGCAGGGAGATAAGTGCCTTAAGTTCAAAAACAGTTAAATTTGGGAACCCCAAACTTCAAACGCATTCAGAGTTTTTAAAAAGAATGATTCAAGAAACACTGCACTCTTAAAACTGCAGCTGTCCTGGGATCATGCTGGCTTGATTCCAAGCAGTTCAAGGAAATTCAAACCAGTTTAAGAGAGGCAACAACTTGCAAATATACAGTCTGGACTGCAAGATACAATCACTTTTCATTCTATAGTGGGGGGAGGTGTGTGTGTCTGGCTGGCTGGCTGGCTGTCCTTCAAGGAAGTGTTAACTCTTGGTGATTAGCAATAGTAATAGCACTTAGACTTATATACCGCTTATAGCCCTCTCTAAGTGGTTTACAGTTAGCATATTGCCCCCAACAATCTGGCTCCTCATTTTTCCGACCTCTGAAGGATGGAAGGTTGAGTCCACCTTGAACCGGTTAGGATCGAACTCCTGGCAGTGGGCAGAATCAGCCTGCAGTACTGCATTCTAACCATTGCACCACCACGGCTCAGTGGTTATCTGGACTAGACCCAGCAGATTTTTGGGAAATGGTTTGCCATTGCCTTCTTCCTAGGACTGAAACACAATGACTGGCTCAAGGTCCTCCAGCTGGCTTTATATCCAAGGGAGGACTAGAACTCAAGGTCAGCCAGTTTTTAGCATGCATCAAACAGGCTCTCTATATCCATGTGCATCAGTAATGGGTTGCTCCCAGTTTGCCCCGGTTCAGGCGAATCAATAGCTGTGACAGTGGGATGCTCCACACCCCCCCCCCCCAGATGTCATCAAAAATGTTCTGAGCATGTGCAGAAGCACCACTTGCTCACAAAGCGAGAGAGCGAGCATGCCCGCGCGCTACCGGTAGCACCAGGATTTGAAACCCACTACTGATGTGTATGTATAAGCCTTTAGAGGAAGAAGTTGAGTGACTATGTATCATACACAAAAAAAATTAGTAAAAGCATCCCTCTACCTGAGGAAATAAAAGAGAATGAAAAGGGAGTTTAATCTGCATGATGTTCAACATTAATAGGTATTCAAAATTAGGAATAAGCACTAGAATTTTAATAGACACACAGCACACTTGATAGCAGGGCAGACGGCAAATGAGCGATCTGTGGCTTGTTTTGAAGCAAGACTACAAGAGTAGTGACCAACTCCAACACTGGAGGTTTTTAAGAAGTGATTGGGAAACCATTTGTCTGAAATGGTAGAGGGCAGGGGTCTCCAATCTTGGCAAATTTAAGACTTGTGGACTTCAATTCCCAGAATTCTTTGTTGGCTGAGGAACTCTGGGAATTGAAGTCCATAGTCTTAAAGTTGCTAAGGTTGAACAGAAATAAAAACAGAAACAGAACAGAATCAAGGAGGAAACCCTAGACCAGGGGTCTAGGGTTTCCTCCTTGATTCTATTCTGTTTCTGTTTCTGTTTCTGTTTCTGTTTCTGTTTCTATTTCTATTTCTATTCTATTCTAATTTATAACAGGGCAACTACATTTTCTAAACTTTCAACCACTCACAATCTCAGCTTACAATACAGGTCTCTAGTAGTGGAGGATGAAATGAAGCTGAAACATCTTGCCTCAGCAAAACTGTTTCCCCTCTGGAGAAAAAAAAATGGCCAAAAATTTCAGTCTGTCTGGCGATGGCATCAAATCATAATCTCAGAATAAAAGGGAAAAATGGCAAAAATTGGCATATTTCCACAATGGAACACATCAGAAATGTAGTTGGCTTGCCTTATTTTATTTATTTATGTGCATTAATCTGTTGGTTTTCACCCCAAGGATCACTCAAGATGAGATGCTATTTAAAATATACAACTCCTCTTTATACATCTCAGAGTGGGGTTATGAACTCTCAACAATTCCATCGTTTTAAAAATACTGTAATCCTATTCAGAACACCTTAGTAGGCATTTGTGTGAGAAGTGTGCCCTGGTTGGAATGAGCAAGAGTTTGCAAGGACCTGCAGGTCAAAATTAACATAAGAGAAAGAAGGAATATTTTCTGTGTTCATCGATTTGATTTATTTATAAAAACAATAAAGGTGGGATAGATAGATAGATAGATAGATAGATAGATAGATAGATAGATAGATAGATAGATAGATAGATAGATAGAGACAGACAGACAGACAGACAGACAGACAGGATTATTGTATTTTATGATATGGTCATGATCTATCACTTGTTGCTTACTAAGAACTTATGTATACTAAGAACTTATACACTGCAAATTCCTTTTGTGTCCAATCACACTTGGCCAATAAATAACTGCCCTCTCCTTTCCTGTCCTGTCCTATCCTGTCCTACCCTACCCTACCCTACCCTACCCTACCCTACCCTACCCTACACTACACTACACTACACTACACTACACTACACTACACTACACTACACTACCCTAAATAGATGGAGAAAGACAGACAGATCACTGAAATCTTGGCGTTCACAATGGCATTTTTTGTGGAAGTAGGGAAAAGAGAAGGAGGGATGATAATAAACATGATGATGGTGATGAGGACACTATACATTGATCAAGTAGCTCACCAGACCCATTGACCTCTTGGAAACACATAAAACCAAACTACCACATAACATTACTGCCAAACGTTTAGTTAAAGCACTGAAGAGCATGTTATGAAGCCCCACAAGTGTCCTCCACTTAACTGAAAAAGGACCAGCTGTAGCACTCGTGAAATGACCTTTATTTCTGTCCGGCAGCATTAGCTTAACTGTTTGCAAATTGGAAAGAAAGAGAGGGAGGGAGAGAGAGAGCGACGACAGACAGACAGATGGACGGATGGAGGGAGAGGTGGGGAGGGGGAGAGGGAGAGGGAGAGGTGATCATTTGCCTTCTTTCTTCTCCTTCTCCAACAGCTTTAGATCACTTTTCTTTCTGCTCCATTCAGAGCACAGAAGAGCTGCAAGCAACATCTGGCAGGATCACATGAAAAGTAATTGAACAACTGCTTACAATTATATTCACTCAGTGGGGGGAATGATATTAGACAGATCTGGAATGCGAGTGAGAAAGCCTCCTGAACATTTGTTTGTGTGTCAGGAAAGTGTGTTGTGTTTTCTCAGGGAGACCATTTAGCCAATGCACTGGACCAGTGTGCATTTTCACAGCTGACATCCAAAGGGATATATTCTCTGCTGCAAAGCTAACCAAAGACAGAGGCATTTACTGGGGCGGTAAAATATGAGCATCACATATTGGATACATCGGCAGAATTCCAAAGTGCTGGACTCTGGTCTTCTGATCTATAGAAATTGGTTCAAGAGAAACATCTTCCAATCTGGATCCTTTAGATCTGCTGGCTAAGGCAGTGAAGTCCAAACATCTGAAGGCTACCGGTACTCAACATGAAGGACATATCCAACTCTGAGTCTGTTTCAAACAACTGCCAACATAGGGCAGCGTGATTCATGGGACAGCAGTATTGAAGTATTTGAGGGGCTGCCAGGAAGAAGAGGAGGGTCAATTTATTTTCCAAAGCACCAGAAGGCAAGAAAAGAAACAATGGATGGAAACTTACCAAGGAGAGAAACAACCTGGAATTGAGGAGAAACTTAACAATGAGGGCAATTAACCAGTGGAACTGCTTGCCTTTAGAAGTTGTGGGTGCTTCATCACTGGAGGTTTTTAAGAAGACAGCCATCTGTCTGAAATGGTATAGGGTCTCCTGCTTGAGTAGAATGTTGGATTAGAAGACCTCCAACATCATTTACAACTCTATTTTGATTGATTGATTGATACTGATTTCTTGTTATTTCATGATATGGATGCTTGAAAACCCTAGTATAAAATCCCGTATAGGTTTTAAATACTTCTAAATAACTAAGAAAATCTCAAAACTCTGCTCTCCAAAAGCAAAGGAGAAATCCAGACTATATCCAAATGCACAAGATGGTCTCCCCCCCACCCACCCAGACCCCCATTTATTGCAGGCCATACAACATCCCAAATGCTTAGTCACCTTAGGGAACAAAAACTGGCCCACCATCACAGTAGAGCAAAGCTACTCAATCTTAGCCACTTGGAGATGTGTGGACTTCAACTCCCAGAATTCCTCAGCCAGCATGTGGGCTGGGGAATTCTGGAAGTTGAAGTCCACCTATTTTCAAGTGGTCAAGGTTGAGAAACACCGCTCTGGAGCTGTGCCCTCTTCTGTCAATGTCTCTACTGTATTGTCCCAAAGGTGCTTTTTTCAAGAGGCCACTGGACTTTCTTGTTTTTTTTTTTTTCCTTTTGAAGACGTTTCGCTTCTCACCCAAGAAGCTTCTTCAGCTCTGACAGGATAGTGGGGAATGGAAGAATTTATATTCCTTGCAGACAGCTGTTCATTTGCATACTATTGTTTATTTGTTTGTTTGTTTATTTATTTATTTATTTATTTATTGGTTTGATTTATGTGCCGCCCTTCTCCAGAGACTCAGGGCGGCTTACAATGTGTTAAGCAATAGCCTTCATACTTTTGTACATACCTGCTTAGTAGGGCTTTTGGCCCCCAACTCAAGAGGTGTTCTTTTTTATACAAAGTCAGTTTATTGCCCTCAAAATCCGGGTCCTCATTTTACCTACCTCAGAAGGATGGAAGGCTGAGTCAACCTTGAGCCTGGTGAGGTTCGAATTTGCAGTAATTGCAGGCAGCTGGCAGCTAAGTGCTATTTAACAGCGCTTTAGTCTGCTGCACCACCAGTGGGGGGCGTGGAAGCACTTGGAGGTTTATCTGTGTCCTCAGGGTCACCTGAGTGGTGCTTCTGGTTAATTTGGAAAAGCACCTTTGGGACAAACACGACCTGGATGACTGAGAATCTTTGCAGACTCTCTATTGTATTCTATGCAGAAGGATTCAGACTTTGGAGAACAGCCATTTGCAGAAAACAGGACTACAGCCTCTACAGAAACTGGCCCAGGGTTCTCTTTTCTCTCTCTTCCAGCCAATTACAATCACACATATTGACAGAACACCAGTTAATCTAATGAACACTAAGTGAAAGTGGTACTTGGAGAGCCGTGTGCCTAAAAGTCAGTATCTGCGCACTCCCAAGCATGGGACATGTGCCAATGTTTCTCTAAGAACTGCTTCAAACAATGCTTTCAATCTGAATTTTAGAAAAAAGAGATTAAAGATTAAGAAACAGCAGGACAAAATATGTTGGTAGTTCCTTAAAAAAAACAAAGTAAAATGACAAGGAGAAGGTGCTCCCTGTTCCCTCGACACCCACATCCACACCCACGCAGAGTTCAGAGCTTTCCAAAGGAGCATTGCAGAAAATTCTGGGCCACAGTGGATGGATGCTTACATTTCTTTCCAGTCGTTGGGGAGGCGGAGAACCAGTTTGGTGTGGCAGTTCAAGCCCTGAGCTAAAAAGCTGGAGAGTTGAATTTTAACCCTCCATAATATCAGCTGCATGACCTTGGGCTGGTCTCAGTCTCTCAGCTCTCAGGATAAGACAATACAGACCATTTTTGAAAATTGTTGCCAAGAAAACTGCAGGGACTGGGACCAAAGCAGTTGCTAGGCTGACTTGAAGGCACACAGAAATACACACACACACACACACACACACACACACACACACACTCCTGAGAGATGGAGAACATGCACTCATGAGTAACCCAAAAACCTATTTCTAGCACTAGATTATTTCTCTTTGTCCAAGATGAGTGGGTAGTCTTCAACTTATGGTCACGATTGAGAGCAACATTTTCATTGTTAAGGCGAGGCAGTTATTAAGTGAGTTGCGCTTCAGTTTACAACCTTTTGTTGATCAATGCAGTTGTTCAGTGAATCGGGTGGACATTATGCAAAACTGGTTTCCCCCAGTTTTGGCTGGCTGGAAAGGTGATCATGTGACCTCGGGACACTGCAACTGTCATGAGTACATGCCAGTTGCCAAGAACCTGAATTTTGATCATATGTCAGTAGGGGGTGCTCCAATGGTCATAGGTGTAAAAACCGGTCATGTCACTTTTTTCAGTGTCGTCGTAACTTTGAAGGGTCATTAAACAAATGTTTGTAAATGGAGTTCTACCTGTATTTAGGATCTGAGCGCCCCCTGGTTATCAACATAATAGCCAGGCTACTCCAATATTGATATAAATTCCATTCTTGAATAGAAGCAGCTCTCAAACCTCTCTAGATCTAAATGTATCAGTCAAAGCTGCCATTCATATGCTTCAGTTTTGCCTTGCTTGCTGCCAGCCTGCGATGAACTTTGGGGGGAGGGAGCTTTTGGGAGGGGAGGAACACTGACCAGAGACATCATCTCAACAGCCCAAGGTCAAAGCCATGGGAATGGAATGCAATGGCTCACCATCTATCCCGATGTTGTAAAGATCATTCCCAAAACAATTTGTTCAAATCTAATTGGATAATAGGGAACCTGGAACGGGAGGAATGGGACAGAGGAAAAGTTAGCCAGAAAATTTTGATGCGCAAATCTCAGATCTGGCTTTGCTTTACTGTAATCCACTTAGCTTGTAGTAAAAGTATACCTTTCACCACAAATGGAATCGAAGGTCTTTCTTTGCTAAGGTTCCAAGTTGGGACAGGCCTGACAGTATCCTTCAAGGCCCTCCTCTTATGAGTAATTGCTTTCTCCTCCAGAAGATGATTGCCTACATTGTGCACTGTCACATCTTAAAAGGCAAATGCATTCAGAATGGTTCAAAGATTGGGGCATCAGATGCAAAGAAGATTATCCTCCAGTGGCAAATACATCTACCTCTACACTCAACATGCAGAAAAGGACAAACTGTGATAATTGCACTAAAGCTTTCATGGCTGCAGAACCATTTCAGGAAACACAGACCAATCAGTATTGTTGATAAAAGATTAACATCCAGATCTGGCTATTAGGTCAATTAAAATATGCGATGGATACATTCCAAATATTCTTTAGATGGTATATTTTACAACACAATTTTTTTAAGGCTCTAAATTTAATGGGAGATGGTTGAGATTTAAAATAGGTTACATTACTTTCTTCAGGATGTGTGAAGCCAACCTAGATCCTCATTCTGCCCTTTGGGGCCTTCTGTCCCAAATTCCCTCTCTAACAATACCATTCCTGGCACAATCTCATCCAGCAGGTTGTCCTCAAGTTACGACCACAATTGAGCCCCAAAATTTATGTTGCTAAGTGAAACATTTGTTAAGTAAGTTTGCCCCATTTTACAACTTTTGCTGCCACAGTCGTTAAGTGAAACACTACAGTTGTTAAATCATTAACATGGTTGTTAAGTGAATCTGGATTCCCCTTTGACTTTGCTGGTCAGAAGGTCCCAAAAAGTGATCACATGAACCCCAGGACACTGCAACTGTCATGAATATGAACTACTTGCCAAGCATCTGAATTTGTATCATGTGATCATGGAAATGCTGCAGTGGTTTTAAGTGTGAAAAACAGTCATAAGTCACTTTTTTCAGTGTCGTTGTAACTTTGAACGGTCACTAAATGAACTGTTGTAAGTTGAGGACTACCTGTACATTCTTCCCACTGACGACAACCAACTCACAACCATTCATGTTATATGCCATAGCACTGAAAAAAGTGACTTAGAAACTGTCCTCACACTTATGACTATCACAGAATCCCCACAGTCACATTATGAAATTCAGGTGCGTGGCAACTGGCATATATTTTCAATAGTTGCAGCATCCTGGGGTCATTGATTGCCATTTGCAACCTTCCCAACTGGCTTTCAATAAGCGAACTCAGTGGGGAAAGCCAGATTTGCTTAATGACCACATGCTTAGCTTAACAACCATTGCAAAAAAGGTCATAAAAATTAGGCAAGACTCACTTAATATCCCACTCGCTTAGCAATGGGTATTCCAATCCCAGTTGTGGTTATAAGTACCTGCAATGGATTTGTACAACAATGAATCTACTTGTCTCTTAAGCACTCGATGCTTTGTTTGTATATTCTTTTATGTTCTTGAAACAAGTTTTCGGATCAATATGGGATTCTTTGAAAATAAGTCCTTTGAAAACAGTACTGTTTTTGTACACTTCGCCTTAAGCATACAATCCCAAAGGCGCTATTCAAAAAGCAACTGGACTTTCTTGTGTGTGTGTGTGTGTGTGTGTGTGTGTGTGTGTGTGTGTGTGTGTTTCTTGAAAACGTTTCGCTTCTCATCCAAAAAGCTTCTTCAGTTCTGGCTGAATGGACAGGAACTGAAGAAGCTTCTTGGATGAGAAGCGAAATGTTTTCAAGGGGAAAAAAATAAGGAAGTCCAGTTGCCTTTTGAACAGCACCTTTGGGACAACCATCACGTGGATGATACGGATACAGATTAACAGAATTAGAAGGGACCTTGTAGGTCATCTAGCCCAAGCAGACCCTACACCATTTTTGACAGTCCAGTCTCTTCTTGAAAGCCTCCAGTGATGAAGCTCCCACAACTTCTGAAGGTGAGCTGTTCCATTGATTGATTGTTCTCACTGTCAGAAAATTTCCCCTTATTTCTAGGTGGAATCTCTCCTTGATCAGTTTCCATCCATTATCCTTGTCTGGCCTTCAGGTGCCTTAGAAAATAGCTTGACCCCCTCCTCACTGTGGCAGCCCCTCAAATATTGGAAGACTGCTATCATGTCTCCCCTGGTCCTTCTCTTCACTAGACTAGCCATGCCCAGTTCCTGCAACCATTCATCATATGTTTTAGCCTCCAGTCCTCTAATCATCCTGGTTGCTCTTCTCTGCACTCTTTCTGCAGTCTCAACATCTTTTTTATAGTGTGGTGACCAAAACTGGATGCAGTACTCTAGGTGTGGTCTTACTAGGGCTTTATAAAGTGGTATTAGTACTTCCCATCTTGATTGTATCCCTCTCTTAATGCGATTTAGGATTGCATTGGCTTTGATGGAGAACCTCCATAGAAACTGCATCCAATATAACCCTTCTCAAAGGTAGAACACGAATTTTGTAATGACGTTGCAACATTGTACACAAATAGGTAAATCATGCGATTTGTATCCTTGTGTTGCAGTGCACATTTTGTAATTTGCCCCTAAGTCCCAGTGCTTTTAGCAGAGCTTGGCTGAGCTTGCAAGCTAAGCCGGGTTGGCCCCAGTTAGTACTTAGACGAGCGAGCAACTAACAAATCCTTGCTCTGCAAAAAAAGAAATAATGCCAAAAAATAGCTATAATACTCTGTTTTCTCATAATGTCTATGCTGTTGCTAGGAAAACTGCATAAATGTGTTCAATGAAGTCACCAGAAATTGGACTCAACTCAAAACAGACTAATATATGGATAAAGGCACTTCTATCCAAGAATTTTGTGCCAGTTTTAGAACACTTCCAGATTTATGAAGAAAGATGCATTCTAGAGGTGAACCAATATATTTCTTGTTGAACTGTGATGTTTTTAAAACTACCATCAGAGTAGCATTTTGCCAAAAATATGACAGCTCTGGAAAACTTATGGGGGTGGGGGAGGGTGTTCAGTTTCTCACGGGCAGCAATTCTTCACGGGTCTTGCTTACAAATCTATTGGTTTAGGAACTTCAAACAGGGCTTTCAAAGTAAATGGTGGCTTGACAGCTTTGCAGTTCTCCTTAATAGAAACCATTCCGATTTTTTTTCATGCAAACCACAAAGCAACATGAATGGAAAGCAGAGGAGGGCGAGTGGGGAATGCAAGGTTTTTTTTGCATGGAACTAAACATTTGCATTTTGGGGTACCAATTGACGCAGGGCAGTGAATTTTGTAGACCTTTGTAGAACAGGTAGTCCTCCACATACGACCACAATTGAGCCCAAAATTTCTGTTGTTAAGTGAGACAAATGTTAAGTGAGTTTTGCCCTATTTTGCACCCTTTCTTGCCACAGTTGTTAAGTGAATCGCTGCAGTTGTTAAGTTAGCAACATGGTTGCTAAGTGAACCAGGCTTCTCCACTGACTTTGCTTGGCAGGTCACACAAGGGGATTGAGTGACCCCAGGACGCTGCAACCATCAAAAATATGAGTCAGTTGCCAAGCATCTGAATTTTTGATCATGTGACCATGGGAATGCTGCAACATTTGTTAAGTGTGAAAAATGGTCCTGAATCACTGTTTTCAGTGCCATTGTAACTTTGAACAGTCACTAAATGAACTGCTGTAAGTCGAGGACTACCTGTAATAGGGTTTCAGAGGAGAAACAGTAAATCAGAGCATGCACGGGCAAACCTAGGGCACCTGTCAGCATCTTCTCAAAACAGACTTTTTAATTTCTCTTTTTCTGGCCCCAACACTGGCAGTCATACAAGCAGAGGAAAATAAGTCACTTTCTTAAGGAATTAATAAAGGTATGACATGGATACTCAGACTTATTCCAGATCTAAACAGATGATATAGATAGTATGAACTGATCCGGCTTATTCTTCAGATGTCAAGGAGCAGTCATGCCTGCTTACTCAAAAGACAGTCCAATTATGTTGGTTCGAGTTTTCCCAAGTCAGTGCATTACAGCTTCAGATCTATACAATTTATACCCTCTGAGATGCAGAAAACAAAACACACACACACACACACACACAGAGAGGATAAGCTCTAATTTCAGGAAGCACCTGACTATTGAAAGGTTTTGCCACCATTACTCACACTGACATTTTTATATCATTTTATATCAAATGCTTTCCTACTTTGAACAAGACATCAACCTCAAGCTGTGCTGTAATGTTGGCTTAGTAGGATGCGTGAACTTAAGTTGTCGTGTTTTAAACCATAGTTAACGGCTTCCTATTACATAAAATGCTGAGCTTGTCGATCAAAAGGTCGGCAGTTCAGCAGTTCGACTCCCTAGTGCTGCGTAACGGGGTGAGCTCCCGTTACTTGTCCCAGCTTCTGCCAACCTAGCAGTTCGAAAGCACATAAAAAGTGCAAGTAGAAAAATAGGGACCAGCTTTGGTGGGAAGGTAACAGCGTTCCGTGCATCTTTGGCATTTAGTCATGCCAGCCACAGGACCACAGAGACGTCTTCGGACAGCACCGGCTCTTCGGCTTTGAAACGGAAATGAGCATTCCCCCTAGAGTCAGAAATGATTAGAACATATGTGCAAGGGGAACCTTTACCTTTATTACATTTGAACTGGGCAATTATGGAACATTCAGTAAACTATGATTCAAAGAAAACCATGAGAGAATGCCTTGTCTAGTCTTGAAAGGTTATTCTTCGGGGGTGGGGGGGACTGCGAAGGATGTTTTGAAATGTGTTGAGATAAGTGTTTAGGCAAGTGCAAGGTTCTCACCTATCCATCTCATTATTTTTTCTCTTGCACTTTTACTATGACAAGACTTGAGTTTCTTACATTATGAAGGAAGTTAAAATAGCCTTAAAATTCAATTCCAGTGAGCTGCTGTCTCTTGAAGACCAAGGGACTATTGCTTAGATCTTGACTTCATTATCAGAGATTTACTGTAGCATTACTTAAAAAGATCTCACTTGATGACTGAAATTAAGGCGGACTCCCAAAAAGTTCCTTCAAAACCCATCCTTGAATTTAGACTGTCACATTCTTTTCCCATCCTGGCAGAGTCATTTGATCATATTTTGCATTTATGACCAGTTGCAGTGTCCTGCTGTCACACAACTGCAATTTGCAACTTTTTTTTTTTTTTTGGCCAATTTCCAGTGTTTTTCCCTTGGTTTCCAGCAAAATACACCCATTCAGGGAAATGGATTTGCTTAAAAAACATGTGATTCCCTTAACCATCGTGATGACTTGCTTTACCACCATCATAGAAACAATTTTTAAAACGAGTCAGGTCATGTGGCAATGCACTTAATGACCACCATGACTTGTGATGGAAATTCTGGGCTAAATTGTGGTCATTAAATGAGGACTAACTTTATGCTCTTTTTTATTTCTGCAAGAAACAATATTTGATTCTTCTCCATCTTAATCAAAAGAAAACCATGCTTTGAAACATACATGCTTCTATTAACCAGGCGAAATTCAGATTCTGGGTTGTGTGACTTTATAGATTATTTACGGCAAGCATAAGGATTTTGATAGGATGCTTACACCGATAAGTAAAACCAAGTAGTTTATTAGTAGGTTATTGCATTTGGAATTAAGACCAAGGAAAGAGTTAGATGAAAACCTTGGAAGTTAAATAAATTCACATGTATTATTAAGAAAAGTAAAAGTAAAGACAAGTAAAGAAAAACAAAAAAAGTGTTGAAAAAGGAAAACCCAAATCACAAAATAAATAAACAGAATTTACAGGTTATATTTTTCAATATTTCAGGAATTAGCTTCAGCAGCTGAATATAGCATTTTTTAAAAAAACCCTAATAATCACATATTCTGGAGAAAGAGAGGTTCTCTGGCCATGGGCTCCAGCACAAGCCCGAATAAACCTTAGATCAGGGTGACCGACCAAGATTGGATCCTGCAACTAATCAACACTGCTAAAATCCAACTAATATATAAATAGCAACAGTCAACACAGTATAAATTGTAACATGAGATTATGAATTTGTTAGCCCTTAAGAGGTAAACCAGTGCAAGGAACAGATGGTGCA
Source organism: Masticophis lateralis (assembly GCA_030761175.1). Taxonomy (NCBI): domain Eukaryota; kingdom Metazoa; phylum Chordata; class Lepidosauria; order Squamata; family Colubridae; genus Masticophis; species Masticophis lateralis. The sequence continues at coordinate 15,631,131 of JAUDYJ010000001.1, forward strand.
AGGACTACCGAAACTCTATTGTTATAAAGTATAATAATACAATCTTGAAAACCTTTTGAAAGTTTCCCCTCTGCTCTATCTCATACCAAAGAGAATCAAGACCGAATTGTCTCTTTCTCACTCTCCCCTTCCTCGGTACTGAGTAGCTGTTTACTTTCTGTTAACAATTTTTACATTTCTTCATCCAAATTCTTCATCCGTACTCCTCTGCAGAGTTACAACAGTTTCTATCTGAACACTTAACATTAAGAAAAACCCACATTTCGGATTAGGGTACAAACCCCTATATATTGGAATTACAAACCCAAAACAATCTTCAAATTAATTTAAATTGAATTCTATGTCACCTTTGGTTTCAAAATACCAAGTTATGGGCATGGCTAGGATGGGAGGCCACTTGGAGATGCTAGATAGGCAGGATTCACTGGGAAATCAGAAAGCATGCTAGAAAAAGGCAGAGGCAAACCACTTTTGTACTGTTACAAAAACAGACGCGTCCATGAAGTCAAGAACAGTTGAGCTCAATCAAAGGAGAGTTCACTTGAACAAAACAGATGACCATGTTAGTAGTTTGTTTGGATTTTTTTTTAAAGTAAAACAGAGGCAGAAAGGGAACTGGGAAATGTAAAAACTCAAGGGCAGTTGAATGTATAACTCAGTATATACAAGACAAAAATCAATGTCTCCTTATAATTCTGTCAACTGAGGACACAGTGACTTCATATAATAACCCATCCTTGTCAAAGCAGGTCACCTGGATGATGCTTGGCCCTGTACAAGTAGTCCTCGACTTACGGCCACAACTGTTTGCTCGACTTACGACATCTTCCATGAAGATGATGCAACGGTCATAAATGTGAAAAGCAGTCTATAAGTCACTTTTTTCACTGCCTCTGTTAATTTGGAATGGTTACTAAATGAACTGTTGTAAGTCGAGGATTACTTGTATTTTAGAATCCCACACACATACACATACACATACACATACACACACACACACACACACACACACACAAACACAGCACATCCACATTCTATATTCCTGGAATATATTTCATAATTATTGATGCTTCCTCTAGGTGACCGTCTGGTCATTTCCAAAGATAGAGTTCAAGGCCTGTCTGGAAGTTAACATTCAACAAAGTACTTTTTGGAAGGAGAAAAGAATGCCAGCCCAAATTCAGTCATCTTTCCCAAGAAATGTAGAATACCAAATCAAAGCACATAAACTCTTCTTTAATGAATCTTTCTGCATGCAGATACAGCAAAACAACAGTTTTCCAATGGCAACAATACCAGACCTGGTACCTTTGGGTCATGTGGTCCACCCTCTCCATTCATATAAAAAGACAGGAAAAGTCAATTCTCCAAATGGATGACCTGCTCAAAAATTTTCATTTTTCCCTCTCTCTCAAATATGACCTGGGGGAGGAGGACATCCTGAAACACCTTCACACAAACTGCCTTTGATGTTGCAGGCTAAAACTTTAAATGACCAATGCAAAAAAAAAAAGAAGAAAGAAAGAAAGAAAGAAAGAAAGAAAGAAAGAAAGAAAGAAAGGAAAAGAAAAGAAAAGAAAAGAAAAGAAAAGAAAAGAAAAGAAAAGAAAAGAAAAGAAAAAGTCAGGGCACCCCAGAAGTTCAGGATCAAAGTTCTGTGAAATTGACCAAGAAGGAAAGAAAAGCTGAAATTGACAAAACACTGGCTTTAAGGTGATTGTAACAGAAGATCATAGGTCCTTCCAAAGACTACTAGACTCAAGGAGGTGGGGAGAGGGCAGTCTACTTCTGCCTAGCTGGCATTCCTTATCACGTCATCAAAGGGGGGGGGCTTGTCAACATTTAATAGCACCTGATATCGCACCTGATATTTTCCAAATCCACCCGTCCTTTCCCACCCCACCCCACCCCACCCCCCCAAACTCCACACTGAAGAATGCATCTCCAGGTATAAAATCTCCCTTCACTCCTGTTCGGCTCTTCACTGAACAGATGGAGCCTAGATCGGGATGCCCAGAAGAAGGAGGAGAGGCTGCCCAATTGTTTGGGAGGGGGTGCGTGCAAACTCCTCAGCCTGTCGTCGTCGCCGCCTCCCCCCGCCCCACAAGATCCCAGCAACCACTTTCTATTTTTGCCGGCCGCCGCGGAATCTCCGACTTCGGGCAGCTGTCAACTATACGGACGACCAACCCCTTAGAAAGGAGATTAGACTCGGGGACCGTTCTCCGACATGCAGCTCTTTCTCTCCGGCTGCCCCTTTCTTCCACCTCCCTCATCCATCCTTCCTTCCATCCATCCATCCATCCACCCACCCACTTTCCTTCTCTCCGGCTCCCCTCACGCTTTAAATGGACAAATATATATATATATATATATCCCCTTCTGGAGCACGAAGGAGAGTCCAATCAAGCATGGTTCGCGTACACACCCCCTTTGCAAGTTCCACCAGGCCCCTCCTCTCGGTTTCTCAGGCCCGGGGAATACGCCCCCACCACCACACACCCGGTTCCTCCTGCCTCCCCCCCCCCTCCCGTAAAGAAGCAAAGCACCACTCCCCAACAGCTGGAGCGAGCGCAGGCGGACCCGATTCAAACGCCCTTCCCCAGAATCGGCGCATCCGTCAAACTGCAGCCCAAACCAAAATAGACACTCTCACATACAGGGGCACACACACAGGCACACACGTGCGCGCGCGCTCCTCTACACACACACACACACACACACACACACACACCAGCGCGCCCTCGCCGTATCGAGCTCGATCAATATTTGGAGAAAGCGGGCGGGCGGGCGGGGAGGGAGGGAGGGGGAGAGGCGGGGGTGCGCGCGCGCGTGCCAAGTCTGCATTGTTATCCCAACACAGCCGGGAGGCGCGAGGCTCTTTCCTTTCCACGCGCGCAGACGTTATACACACACACACACACGGTTTTTTTTCCCCCTTTCCCTTTCGGCTGCCATTCCCCCATCAGCAAACAATGGGACTCCGGCGCGCACACACCACGCTTCCGACTCCACACACCCTCCCCGCGCTCCACTTCTCCGATTTCTCTCCCCCCCCACCCTCATTTCTCCGGAGCCGCTGAGATGGAAGCGATGCCGGGTAGGGGAGATTTGGGGCGGGGGGGTCGGAGGGGGGGTCCCTTACCTCCAAGGCTTCCAGAGTGACAAAGCTGGCCAGGGCGAAGCCGTCCACGATATCTTCTTCGGGAGAGGAAGACTCCCTCCGCTTCCTCCGGGGGGGTTTCGGTCGGGACGGCGGCTTGCCATTGTTTTCAAGATCCGAGCCGGAGGAAGAAAGGATGGAAGCCGCTCGGGTTCTCCGCGGCACCCTGGGACCGCCGCTGACCCCCAAATCCCCGCCGGGGCCACCTTGTAATAATCCGCCTTTGGATCGCCTTTCCCGATCGCGCTGCGATCTGGATCGCCGTTTCTTGCGGAAGCCGTTGCAGAGCGCGGATCCGTCCATGGCTCTTTATCCGCGCAAACCCCCCCTCCCGCCCGCCCGCCCTGCACTCCACAACTCCACACTGCCTTATCCCTCCCTTTCTCCCCTGCTTCCTCGCTCGCTCGCTCTCTCTCCCCCCCCCCCCCCACGATCGCCAACTTCGGTTTCCCCCACCCCCCTCCGGTGGAAGCGAGGCAGGGAGGGAGGGAGGGAAGGAGAGCTGGAGGAAGCGAGAAGGGGGAGCGGCGGGAAGGCGGCGGTGCGGGGGGGGGGTGGTGGTTGCAAGACGGGAGACTCCCAAGGAATGTCAGCCCCGGGAAAGGAGGGGGGGCGCGGAGAACGTCGAGAACGCTCTGAGCAAGCCCAGCAAAGTAATGGCTGTTCGCTGGTCCTTCCTTTGCGAAGACTCCCCCCCGCCGTCTCTCTCTCGCCTTCCCCCCCTCTTCCTCTCCCCCCCCCGCTGCAAAAAGCAGGCAATAAATTAAGAGTAACGGAACGCTCCGATCCGAAGGCGGCGAGACAGTAAAGGTGGCTAGCTCTTGATTCTCCCGCACCTCCCCCCCCCATAACACGCGTATACGGGCATACACAGCGCCTTTGGAAACCCGTGTTCATCTGGTGGGGGGGGCGCAAGGGGGGAGATGTGGGGTTCTCAGAACTACTTCTTCGCTCGCTTCGGGGTTGCCAAAAATCAAAGGCGCCCCCCGCCCCCTTCGCCTCCCTACTTGTCAATACCTCGTACAAGCGCCTTAAGCAAAGAGAAGTTGCTTCGTTTTGTTTTGGGGTGTTTTTTTTTTTAACCATTCCCCGAAGGGACGCGGGATAAGGGAGTTTCCTTCCCGCCCCCCCTCCTGTTTCCCTCAGACAACGTCGAGATTTTATGAGGGGGGGGTAGGCAGGAGAAAAGCGCTGCTGGGGGGGGGCTGTCCTGGAGCCTCGCACCTGGCGGGTGTGTGGGGAGGGGACCCCCACTTCGCAGGGCACACTCACAAACACACTCACACACCCCGACGGCGCGCGCCTTGTCAAGGCCCCGCCGACCCCCGACAGTCCTGCTGTCTTTCGTCCCTCCAGTCGGGCGGAGGGACGGAGGGTGGGGAGGGGACGACGCTCCCCCCGACCGACCCCTCGGAGGCAAGTCCTTCACTCCGAAAGACGGGAGGTGGAACCGCGTCGGGCGCGGAGATATCGGGACAACACCGCCGGGGGGGGGGTTGTGAGGGGGGGTTGGGCTGAGGCAGAGTTGCGCCTGCGAGAATCCCAAGGATCCCAACACAAAGGGATCTGTCGGACGGGCCTTCGCTTGGCTTGCCCGTCTAAAAGGAAGGAGACTGATAGACACCAAGAGCAAAATAGAGAAGGGGTAGTAAAGTGGAGGGGCCGATCGCCCCCTCCCCGCGAAAATGGGAGGAAGGGGGAATCCGTGTGTGAAGTATAGAGGAAAAGGGGCTTGAGGAGGATCCGTTAGACTGCGGGGTGGGGCGAGGAGAAGGGGCCGGCGAGGGAAGGTGCGATGGGTACAAAATCCTTCCCGGTTGCTGCAGACGTCGGAGTGGGGTTTTTGTCCCCACATTATTCCTCCACCCGCAGCAGCACGGGGTTCCAGCCCCATTCACCTCTCCCTGCCTGCCTGCCTGGGTCTTTCTCTCTCTCTCCCGCCCCCTTCGGTCACGTGGGTAACTTTCTATCTCTGATCCCCCCCCTCCTCTTCCCCACCCCTTCTCCCAACCGTGTGAAATCAAGCTCTCTTTCTAAACGCGCGAACTGAGTGACAGGCATGCGCGCCGAGTTTGCGCAGTGCCCTTCGCCGGCTCCAGCTGAGAAGGGGAATGAATGGGGAAGGGGGCTTCTCGCGGGAGCTGCCGCCCCTGGAAGAGGAAAGGAGGCTGGATTGTGGCAGGATCGCATGCTTTTTGCCGGGAAGCCAACTTTTCCGCCTCCCTCCGCTCCCGTTTGCTGTATCTCTCAGTTTTGGGCGAGGGTCGGGCAATCTGAAGCCCCAAATCTTTAGATGGACCCCCTGAAATGATTCCTTCTCCCCCCTCTGCGATCTCTCCCCCACCCAGGATTTATCTTCTCTGGCCATTTGGAAGAAAAGGAGACTGTAATGGTAATTCAAGGCACTTCTTGAAACTGGTTGTCACTGCACTAGTCCTTGACTTACAACAGCTCACTTAGTGACGATTTGAAGTTGGAAAAAAGTGACTGATGACCATATATTGTTGTTGTTGTTGTTGTACCCCCATGTCACGTGACCAAAATTCATATGCTTGGGAACCAGCTCACATTAATGACCGTTGCAGTGTCATTAAGGAAGGGGTCATGCAATCACCCTTTGCAACCTGACAAACAAAGTCAGTGGGGAAAAACAGATTCACTTAACAACCATGTTACTAATTTAACTACGGTGATTCACTTAACAACTGTGGCAAGAAAGGTTGTAAAATGGGCAAAATTCACGTTAAAACGTTTCACTTACCAACAAAAAATTTGGGCATTGTGGTTGTAAGTCAAGGACTTACCTGTATTGGCTTGCCTGGTAGTTTCTAGATTAGAGATTCAAGCATACATACAGGTGGTCCTCGACTTACAAAATAAATGAACTAAACTTTGTTTAGTTTATTTATTTATTTATTGGTTCAATTTATATGCCGCCCTTCTCCAGAGACTCAGGGCGGCTTACAATGCATTAAGCAATAGCCTTTATACTTTTGTATATACCTGCTTAGTAGGGCTTTCCCCACCCCACCAAAGTGGTGTTCTTTTTTATACAAAGTCAGCTTATTGCCCCCACAATCCTGGTCCTCATTTTACCTACCTCGGAAGGATGGAAGGCTGAGTCAACCTTGAGCCTGGTGAGATTCGAACTCGCAGTAAATGCAGGCAGCTGGCAGCTAAGTGCTACTTAACAGCACTTTAGTCCACTGCACCACCAAGGCTCCTAGTGATGGTTACAATGACACAGAAAAAGGGTTTTATTGACACACTTTTTTCACAGTTACGACCTTTCCAGTATCCCCATGATCATTGGATCAAAATTCAGACATTTGACCACTGGTTCATACTTATGACCGTTGCTGTGTCCCAAGGTTGTGTGATCTCCTTTTGCGACCTGAAAGCAAAGTCAATGGGGAAAGCCAGATTCACTTCATAATCAGGTTACTAAGTTATCAACTGCCTTGATTTACATCCTAACTGGAAAGAAAGGTCGTAAAATGGGGCAAAACTCACTTAGCAAATGTCTCACATTAAATCAAGGACTTCCTGTAGTTGGGTGTGGGGTAAAACTGAGCTTAGGTTTGGAGTGTACTAGCCAAAATGTGCCCAAGGTGAGAAGGATTGACTTTCCTGTCAGCAGGAAATGCTGCATGAAGCTGAGAAGCACAAGAAGGCTGAGGCATGGTCCTGTCTCTATCCTATTAAAATCATGATGGTCAATAAAGGTCCATCTGATGGCCACCATGATATATGAAAAGTCATGTTGCGGAATTAAAATGGGAAGGGAGAGAGGGCGGAAGGGGAAGGAAGGAAGAAGGAAGGCAAGAGAGAAAGAAAGAGAGAAAGAGGAAGAAAAAGGAAGGAAGGAAGAAAAAAGGAAAGAAAGATCCTCCCATGGCATATGGAAAGTTATGATGTGGAATGAAAATGGGGAGGGAGAGAGGGCAGAAGGGGAAGGAAGGAAGAAGGAAGGCAAGAGAGACAAAGAAAGAGAGAAAGAGGAAGAAAAAGGAAGGAAGGAAGAAAAAAGGAAAGAAAGATCCTCCCATGGCATATGGAAAGTTATGATGTGGAATGAAAATGGGGAGGGAAGGAGGGGAGGGAGGGAGAGGAAGGAAGGAAGGAAGGAGAAAGAAAAGGAAGGGAGGAAGAGAGAGAGAGAAAGACCTATCCATGACATATGGAAAGATGATGTGGAATGAAAATAGTTAGGGAGGGAGAGAAAGGAAGGGAGGAAGGAAGGAAGGAAGGAAGGAGAGAGAGAGAAAGAAAAAGAAAAATGGCTATGTGCAGGTGAAATGAAGAGAAAGAAGGATTTAATTGGATCTAAATAATGATGGACTAATCTTGTAGAATGGAGATGAATATATGCTGGGAAGTGAAGGTGTAGCTTCAATTATGCATGAAATGCATAATTCTGTCAGTATTAAATGACAAGTGTCATATTAAGACTATAGAATTAATACAAGCTCGGGCTGTTCCTGGAGATACCTTTATTCACCCCAGCACAAGAAGCACCTTTATCAAAAAGAAACAGCAAAGTGAAGTGGTTGTGGTATCAAGATTGCTTAGTAGAGGAACATGGAGACCTTGAAGTCAAGAGAATAATTATCTGCAGAGGATTTAATTTTCAATGATTTACATACCCCAATTAAATGAAAGATAATATGAAAGGTGACAAAATGAGCAACATAAGATGGGAATTTGAAACTGAGGTATGTACAAATGATTATAATGTGATTGCAAAAATGTGTTTTTGTTTATGTGTAATTGAAGAAGGATAAGTAAATGATACAATGGACTAAGAGAGTAATGGATAAAAACATGTATGTTGATAGAAATAATTTTAAAGACAGATATTGAGATAAAATGAGAACTTTTTATTGGGATATATGGATAATAATTTAAGGTTATGGAAGATTGGTTTTCTATATGGTAACTGTAGCAAGATTATTATATACACAATGGTAGAGAAATACTGCAATACCCACAATGAAGGAATTGGGTGAAATTCAGCAGGTTCTGGAGAATCGATAGCAGAAATTTGAGTAGTACAGAGAACCAGCAAATACCACCTCTGGCTGGCCCCAGAATGGGGAGGAAATGAAGATTTTGCAATATCCTTCCCCCTGGAGTGGGGAGGGAATGGGGATTTTGCAGTATCCTTCTGCCACACCATTAAACCAAACCACACCACGCCCACCAAGCCATGCCCACAGAACCTGTAGTAAAAAAAATTGAATTTCACCACTGGAAGGAATCGGTTTTAAAGATGACCAAATTAGCAGAAATGGCAATCTGTTTTCATACTGTACACGCCTTTTTGAAAACCACAAACAGAACCATATGTTTATAAAGAATTCCCGTTTTGATGATGACTTGTGTCCACTGAATTCAGTTTCAAGTTTCTAGAGTTGATCCTCAGATCTTTGGAGAAACCCAAACAAGGTGTGATGTTTTTTCATTGGATGCCATGAACATTTAGATTGTGCTAGGTTTAAAACCTTTTTTAATCGTTATGTAGTGGAGCCAGAGTTGTTTTTTTTTCTGTGCTGCATCACTTGGGTCCTTTTGAAGAAAAGAGGTAATAAATAAATAATCAAGAAAAACATGGCTTCGATCAGATAGAGTTCTGCTCCTAATTATCCGTGAATAAGAAGCATTTTCCTATTCCTGTTGGATCACAGCCAAGGCAAGTATCCCATGTCCCACTGTGACAAACACGAAAAAATATAGCTTGCCAAACATGAACACAACAATCCCAACATGTAATCAAGTCTACAGCCCCTAACATGGATTCAAAATTGGGCTGTTTTTTGCTAAGCTTAAGTTTTCTTTTATAATGGCATTAATATTGATTAAATAGCAATAGCACTTAGACTAGACTAGACTAGACTAGACTAGAGTAGAGTAGAATTGAATTGAATTGAATTGAACTGAACTGAACTGAACTGAACTGAACTGAACTGAATTGAATTGAATTTTTATTGGCCAAGTGTGATTAGACACACAAGGAATTTGTCTTTGGTGCATATGCTCTCAGTGTACATAAAAGAAAAGATACGTTCATCAAGAATAGCTGAGCCTTGGTGGCACAGCAGACTAAAGTGCTGTTAAGTAGCACCAGCTGCCTGCAATTACTACAAATTCAAATCTCACCAGGTTCAAGGTTGACTCAGCCTTCCATCCTTTCAAGGTAGGTAAAATGAGGACCCAGTTTGTGGGGGCAATAAGCTGACTTTGTATAAAAAAAGTGGGGGGGGGGCTGAAAGCCCTACTAAGCAGGTATATACAAAAGTATGAAGACTATTGCTTAAGGCATTGTAAGCCGCCCTGAGTCTCCGGAGAAGGGCGGCATATAAATCGAACCAATAAATAAATAAATAAATAAGAATCATAAGGTACAACACTTGATAGGGATAGGGTACAAATAAGCAATCAGGAAACAATATCAATATAAATCATAAGGATCCAAGCAACAAAGTTACAGTCATAAGTGGAAGGAGATGGGTGGTGGGAACGATGAGAAGATTAATAGTAGTGCAGACTTAGTAAATAGTTTGACAGTGTCAAGGGAATTATTTGTTTAGCAGAGATGGCGTTCAGGAAAAAACTGGTGTGCAGTGCTCTATAGTGTTGTTTTGAGGGTAGGAGTTGAAACAGTTTATGTCCAGGATGTGAGGGGTCTGTAAATATTTTCACAGCCCTCTTTTTGACTCGTGCAGTATACAGGTCCTCAATGGAAGGCAGGTTGGTAGCAATTGTTTTTCTGCGGTTCTAAACTGCAGTGCTGAGGATTTTGTTCAATATCTAGATGATAAAATAACTCAGATTCGGGATGATTTGGCCGCCGACTGGGTTAGTTCGGGCGAGGTGACTGAGCCCGGCGTTGAGAGTGTTATCTGGGCTGAGTTCGATCCTGTGGCTCCCGAGGACGTGGACAGGATCCTGGGAAGACTGAACACTACCACATGTTTATTGGACCCGTGTCCCTCCTGGTTGGTGCTGGCCTCCCGGGAGGTTACACGAGGCTGGCTCCAGGAGATCATAAACGCTTCTTTGAGTGAGGGTGCCCTACCGACCGCTTTGAAGGAGGCGGTGGTGAGGCCCCTCCTCAAGAAGCCCTCCCTGGACCCAGCTGTTTTGGCAAATTACCGTCCAGTCTCCAACCTTCCCTTTTTAGCGAAGGTTGTTGAGAGTGTGGTGGCGTGGCAGCTCCCCCGGTACCTGGATGAAGCTGTCTATTTAGACCCGCTCCAGTCCGGCTTCAGGTCTGGTTACAGCACCGAAACGGCATTGGTCGCGTTGGTGGATGATCTCTGGAGGGCCCGGGGTAGAGGGTACTCCTCTATCCTGGTGCTGTTAGACCTCTCAGCGGCTTTTGATACCATCGACCATGGTATCATGTTGCGCGGGTTGGAGGGATTGGGGGTGGGGGGCACCGTTCTACGGTGGTTCTCCTCCTACCTCTCCGACCGGTCGCAATCTGTGTTGACGGGGGCAGCGGTCGACCCCGAGGCGCCTAGTGTGTGGGGTGCCACAAGGGTCGGTCCTCTCGCCCCTTCTGTTCAACATTTATGTAAAGCCGCTGGGTGAGATCATCCGTGGTTTTGGGGTGGAATTCCATCAGTACGCTGATGACACTCAGCTGTACATTTCCACCCCAGACCACCCCAACGATGCCGTGGAAGTGATGTCCCAGTGCCTTGAAGCTGTGCGGGTCTGGATGGGGAGAAACAGGCTTCGACTCAACCCCTCCAAGACCGAGTGGCTGTGGCTGCCGGCGTCCCGATATAGCCAACTGACTCCATCGTTGGTTATTGGGGGCGAATCATTGGCCCCCACTGAAAGGGTGCGCAACTTGGGCGTCCTCCTGGATCCACGGCTGTCTTTAGAGGATCACACGACAGCCGTGGCCAGGGGGGCTTTCTATCAGGTTTGCCTGATACGCCAGTTGCGGCCCTTTCTAGATCGGGACTCCCTTCGCACAGTCACTCAGGCGCTCATCACGTCTCGCTTGGACTACTGTAATGCTCTCTACATGGGGCTCCCCTTGGGATGCACCCGGAGGCTTCAGCTGGTGCAGAATGCGGCTGCGCGGGGGATTATGGGAGCGACGGGGCGCTCCCACGTGACACCTCTTCTGCGTGAGCTGCATTGGTTGCCGGTTGACTTCCGGGTGCGTTTCAAGGTGTTGGTAATCACCTTTAAAGCGCTCCATGGCTTAGAACCAGGGTACTTACGGGACCGCCTGCTGCCACCAATTGCCTCCCACCGGCCGGTTCGCTCCCACAGAGAGGGCCTCCTCAGGGTGCCGTCAGCCAGACAATGCCGGCTGGCGACCCTCAGGGGGAGAGCGTTCTCTGTGGTAGCCCCCACCCTCTGGAACGATCTTCCTCCAGAACTGAGAACAATTGCTGACCTCCGGACTTTTCGTCGGGCTCTGAAGACTCATCTCTTTCAACTTGCCGGACTTGCCTGATCCCTTCTATTTTTTAAATATTTTTAAATTTTAATCTTTTAGAGTTTTTATTCGGTTTTGTACTTTCAGCCTAATTTATATTGGTTTTAGTATGTTTTTAACGTTTGTGTACTGTTTTTTTAATTGGCTGTTCACCGCCCTGAGTCCGCTAGGAGAAGGGCGGTATAGAAATTTAATTAATAAATAAATAATAAATAAATAAATAATTATTCTCTGAAGTCTGTGTGTGTCTTGTTGTTGTGGCCCCGTCCTCTGAGCCTATCCCATTGGAGGAAGGAAGCTCTGAGCAGGAGGAAGAGGAGCCAGCCAGATCTCCCAGCCCCCCCCTCTGGCACCGTCTCAGGTGCCAGCTGAAAGAGAGCCAAGTAGTGGAGAAACAGGTGTCTCAGATGAGAGTGAGGGAGAGACGTCATTCCTGGATGCACGCCAAAGAAGGCGAGAGAAACGATTACTGCAGCTGCGGAAACGTATGAGGGAGTAGACCTGAGTCACGGGACTGGAGTCACAGGATCAATGAGTCACTGGACCACACTCAGAGCCTATATAAGCCAGGAGGGTGGGTCCTGAGTTCTGTGATGAACAAATTATAATATATTGGTTAGGCATTGGAGTTTACAAGCTGAAGCCGATCAGAGACTTTGCTGAATATTTGTGGTGCTTTTCTTTCTGTATACTATTAAAGTCCTTGGCAGACGGTGTGCATATCACTGCCAAGTTTGAGATAAGAACTGTGGAGTGTGCCAAGTGCTTCCTTAACCCTCGACTGCCTGTATTTTTGTGGGTCTCTGAGGGGGGGGGACAGATCACTTGTTGGGTTGCAAACCAAACCAGACAGTTATAGAGGTGCAGATGACACACTCAATAATTCCTCTATAGAACCGAATACAACTTCACAGTGCTTTTACAGCCCTCTCTAAGCAGTTTACAAAGTCAGCCTCTTGCCCCCAACAATCTGGGTCCTCATTTTACCCACCTTGGAAGGATGGAAGGCTGAGTCAGCCTTGAGCCTGGTGAGATTCGAACTGCCAAAGTGCAGGCAGCCGGCAGTCAGTAGAAATAGCCTGCAGTACTGCATTCTGACGACTGCACCACCACAGCTCAGCCACCGCAGCTCGCATGCAGTACCCTCCAGAACAGACTTCTGGCATTTGGGATATATAATAGTCCTCGTTTAATATCCTCTCATTCATTGACCGTTCAATGTTACAAAGGTGCTGAACAAGGGGTACTTAGGACTGGTTCTCACAATTGCAATTGTGATAATGTTCCTTGCAGTCACATGATCACAATTTGTGCACTTGGCAACCGGCTCGGAATTATGGCATTGCTCCATTCCATGGCCACATGATCCCCATTTGTGACCTTCAGTGCCAGCTTCCGACAAGCAAACTTAATTTGGAAAGCTGGCAGGAAATCCCAAATGGCAATCACATGACAGTGGAACACTGCAGCCATGTGAGATTCACTTAACAATGACAACTGAAAAGAGCCTTGGTGGCGCAGCAGACTAAAGTGCTGTTAAATAGCACTTAGCTGCCAGCTGCCTGCAATTACTGCGAGTTCAAATCTAACCAGGCTCAAGATTGACTCAGCCTTCCATCCTTCCAAGGTAGGTAAAATGAGGACCCGGATTGTGGGGGCAATAAGCTGACTTTGTATAAAAAAGAACATCACTTTGGGGGCGGGGGGCGAAAGCCCTACTAAGCAGGTATATACAAAAGTATGAAGGCTATTGCTTAACACATTGTAAGCCGCCCTGAGTCTCTGGAGAAAGGGCGATATATAAATCAAACCAATAAATAAATAAATAAACTAAACAAACTGTTGTAAGTCGAAGACTACCTGTATGTATGCTTGAATCTCTAATCTAGAAACTACCAGGCAAGCCAATACAGGTAAGTCCTTGACTTACGACCACAATCGTGCTCAAATTTTTTGTTGGTAAATTAAACTAATATTAATTTTGCCCATTTTACAACCTTTCTTGCCACAGTTAAGTGAACCACTATAGTTAAATTTACATTGTCATAAATCTGCATAGCCGTGTGATAATTGTGCCTTACGACTGTTGCTTACCAGCAGAGTTTTTGGTCCCAATTACTCTCCGTAAGTGAGGACTATCTGTATTTGAAAGGGTTAAGTAAGTAATTTTGAGATGCTCATAAGCCCCAACGTTATAACGATCTTCCCAATGTGCTGTTCTCCAAATTCATTGGTTTCACTTTTTATAACCCCCAGCTAGAAAAATCATTAGCTGTTCTGTGTAGAAAATATCACAATAGAAGCTCAACACATCTAGAGGTCACCAAGTTGGGGAAGAGCAGATTACAATGTCAAACCAGAAAGTCCCGGGATAAACATACTGCCACTGACATAGAATCTCAGGGGTTACCAAAATCTCCTTTGTATGTTTGCGGTGAAAAGCAAACTTAATGGACATCATGTGTAAATATAGTATTCTGTGAATGAAGTATTGGTACCCTGATTAATTCGCTGAGATGTTAAGAGCTTACCTGTAATTAAATTGGATTCCACATTGGTCTTTGAATTAATTATGAAGTGCAAACTGCAATTAATTCAAGGAACCAATTAATTACAAAGTGGAACCCTGCAAGTTGGTACATTTCTGTTTTCAACTGGTCCCTTCCACCATCAAAAACAAGAGATTCATGAATGCAAGGGGAAAAAATGCCTCCAATCAAGCAATGCAAATGCTGAGGTGATAATTCGTATTTATTGTGTCTCTGTAGTTTTGGACATTCTTCAGTCATAACTTCATTTATTTATTCATTATTAAACTTATTTGCCACCCATCACACGGTTCAAAGCGACCCTGAGCAGCTCAACATAAAAGACTTCCTTGTAGAGTATCAGACCCTAGTCAAGCTAGTATTACCTAACTTATGTTGTCTTATAAGAAATTTATAAGAAATAAAGGAAACATCCTTGTTTCTGCAGAATTTCAGTTATAGGTAGTCCTCAATTTATGACAGGTCACATAGTGACAATTTGAAGTTACCACCGACTCTCAAAAAGCTACTTATGATCTAGGCCCCTCCCCCTTCCCATGGTCACGTGACTGCATTTATGGCTGCTTGCTGTGTTTTGCAATCACATGACCACAATTTACAATGCTTTTTGCCTAAAGCCACCTTTTACAGCCAATTTCCGACAAAACCACCCCAGAGGGAAGAAACAGATTCTCTTAATGACGCAGCGCTTGCTTAACGACCGTAGGTTCACTTAGTGACTCTGGTGATTCACTTAGCAATCATCGCAAAGTCATAAAATTGTGTCAGTCATGTGATGATCCATTTTACAACTACTACGACTTAACGATCATAATTGGCAGGCTCTGTTATGGTTATAAATCAAGGATTACCTGTAGTTTTTGCAGCTCTCCATGGAAATGCTGGCACTTGAACAATGCATGCTTTCTGCGTGTAAAGCATATGCTCCATACAACTTCCAATCAACAGTTAGTAGTAGCTTATTCAAAGCTGTCGTTACCAAATGTTAAAGGCTAAGTCTTCTCAGAAGCAATATGACAATAGAATGGAATGAACAGAGGTATTCTCTCATTGTTTTAGTTATCCAAATCTGATTTAGAATAGAATAGAGTAACAGAGTTGAACCTTGGAGGTCTTTTATTGACCTTGGAGGTCTTTTATTATTTATTTATTTATTTATTTATTTTATTTTATTCAATTTGTATACTGCCCTTCTCCTAGTGGACTCAGGGCGGTGCACAGCCAGAACTAAAACATATATCAATATTAAATTTTAAATTTTAAAAGAATTACATAACTTTGGCCCAAAATTTAAAACATTCAAACTAAAACCCATTGACAATTTAAAAAGCTAAAAAGGAGTCCAACCCCCTGCTTAGGCAGGAAACCCTACACCATTTCAGGCAAATGGTTATCCAACATCTTCTTTAAAACTTCCAGTGTTGGAGCATTCACAACTTCTGGAGGCAAGTTGTTCCACTGATTAATTGTTCTAACTGTCAGAAAGTTTCTCCTTAGTTCTAAGTTGCTTCTCTCCTTGATTAGTTTCCACCCATTGTTTCTTGTCCTACCTTCAGGTGCTTTGGAGAACAACTTGACTCCTTCTTCTTTGTGGTAGCCCCTGAGATATCGAACACTGTTATCATGTCACTCCTATTCCTTCTTTTCATAAGATTAGACATACCCAGTTCCTGCAACCGTTCTTCATATGTCTTAGCCTCCTGTACTGGATGGAATAGAATGGACTAGAGTGGAGTGGCATGGAATAGAAATGGAATAGGTAGGGCAGGGCAGGGCAGGGCAGGGCAGCACAGCATAGAAATAGAAATAGAAATAGAAATAGAAATAGAAATAGAAATAGAAATAGAAATAGAAATACAAATACAAATACAAATACAAATACAAATAATACAAATAATACAAATAATACAAAGAAAAATACAAAGAAATAGAAATAGAAATAATAGAAATAGAACTATCTGTAACAGTGCGTATAACGTACTGTAAAGCAAAGACCCAAAATTTTAGACATAGGAAATAGATTTTATTGAACTTGTTGGGTGAAGGAAGCTTAACTGTCTAAAAAAGCTCTTTATATTCAGACACCAATAATCCCCCCTCTCTATCTCTATCTCTATCTCTATCTCTATCTCTATCTCTATCTCTATCTCTATCTCTATTGCTTTCTCTCTCCCTCCCTCCCTCCCCCACCCCCCTCCCCCACCCTCTCTCTATATATATTTTTCTGAGGTTTTCGCGGGTGTTTGTATGTAGGTCTTTGGTTATTCGGGTCTTCTCCCGCGTAAAATTGGAAGTGTCTTGGTGATGTTTCGGTGAAGTCTCATTCGTCATCTTCAGGCTGGTGTTCTCGGCTTCGTGCTTCCAGGAGCAATGTGAGATCGCAGCTATCTCTTCCTTTTAACTGCTAGTGGGGGTGTGAGCTGATTGGGTGGGAGCTTGGCTGTGTTCTGATTGGGTGAAAGTGTGTTCTGATTGGTTAGGGGCTTGGCTGTGCTCTGATTGGATGGGGGGTTGGTTGTGCTCTGATTGCCTGGAGGTGTGTTCTGTTTGGGTGGGGGCTTGGTTGTGCTTGGCTTAGTCTGAGTTGCAGGGGAATTTGAGCTGGTGAGCTGTGTTGTTGTTGTTTGGCTTCGTGTTTGTGGCCGTGCAAGTTCTTCATGGTGGGTGTCAGTCTGCTTCATGTATGGATTGGAGGGGTTTAAAGTGGCTAATGATGCAGCTGTGGTCTGGCTTCTGGTTCTTAGTCGTGCCTCATTATCAGTGTAGGTTTGAGTCTGCTTTCTTTGTGGATGTGTGGTGGTGACATCCTGTGTGGCTCTTGCATGCGCAGAAGCTTCCTGATGACATCAGGGTCGGTGGGTATAGCCTCCCACTGGTTTTATTACCGGTTCTATAGAACCGGTAATAAAACCAGTGGTAACGTGACCTTTGAAATCCCTTTCAACCTTATATTTGGAAGGAAATAGCGGCACTGATATAATCAAGCGACTGTAAAAAAAAAGAAAGAAAAAAGTAATATTGAATGTTCAGAGTCACCTTTGGCATATGCAACGGATCTTGTTTTGTAGCCACAAATGAAGAAGGAAGCCCATTGCTTGGGGGAAATGGCAAGAAATCTTGCCCCAAGCAAGAATAATTTGCAATTTAGAACTGCCTGACAGGATAAATGCCGAAAGGCCTTTAAAAAAAAGAAGAAGAAACACACATTCAATGTGCAGCACTGCTAAAGAAGCTTTTCCGAGCGAAGGCAAAGGAGAGGCAAGACATCAGAGGATCAACTGTTATACATCCTTACATGTGTCTTTAAAGGCCTGTCCGTCATTGATCTAAGATTGTGGTTGCAATCTGATGCACTTTCTTTCGGGGAGTAAATCCCGTTGATTCAGCTGCCGAAATGCACACTCGGGGTCAGATTGTAAATCTGTGCCGTGAGAGCCACGGCTGCTCTGATTTCTCTGTATCTTCTGTTATCTGCCAACAAAACTTCAAAGAGCAAATGGCAGGATGGCAAACACTTTGCTTTGGAGGATTATCGGCAGACAATCAGGGCTCCTCCTGACACGCCTGGGCCAAGCTTGTCGGTTTCTCAAAGGGCAATTGAGGGCAAGAAAGGGGGCGGGAAAAAAAGGATTGGCACTCGAAGAACGTGTTCCTTGAACAGAAAGATCTGAGCGACAGAGTCAAGAGTTGGGATCAGCTTCTCCAACGTTTTCTGGAGTGCTTTTCTAAAGAAAAATTAAAGGGAAATGAATGCAGACTTTAAAAGTGGTTTTGTTAAGCGTGCCATTCTTGGAATTCGGAATAAATGTAAAATAAAGTTCTCTCCTAAGATATTATCTCAAGAATTATCCCTTTTTCAGAAAAGAAATGACAGTGAGACTGAACTGTGCTCTACTGGATTACGGTAGATCAATCAATCAATCAATCAGGAAGGGACCTTCATGCTCCCTGCTCCAGCAGGAGAACCTACACCATTTCAGATAAGTGACTGTCTAGTCTCTTCTTAAAAACCTCCAGTAAGATGTTCCACTGGTTAATTGTTCTAACTGTTAGGAAGTTTCTCCTTAATTGCAGGTTGCTCCTCTTCTTGATTGGTTTCCATCCGTTATTTCTTGTCTTGCCTTGCCTCTGATGCTTTGGAGAATAAGTTGACCCCCTCTTCTTCATGGCAGCTTCTCAAATTCTGGAATACTACTATTGTGTCCCCCCTAGCATGTCACTAAGAGGGGGCTGAGGGGTTTTTTATGTAAATTTTTATCTAAACTTTTAAGGGGTTCCGGGAGGGGGGTGGAGGGGATAGTGGGTAGGGGGGACAACCCACCAAGGGGAGGGTTAGGTCGAGCCGTAAAGAGTGGTGGGGGGAGGGTGGGACCCGGGGTCGTGGAGGGGGTTAGAGCGGATCTGGATAGTATATTGAATATCGTTACTGTAGGTGGGAGAGGTAGATATGGCGGGAGCAGGGGGCCATATCGTGTCAGGGGAACACGTACCCGCTGTTTACGAGCGGTGGCGTGTTCTGGCCCCCAAGGCTCCTCCCGCTCCCTAGGTTGCACAGACCCTCAGGGCCCGGGCCTTCGGCTGATGTTGTGCAATGCCAGGTCTGCAGTAAATAAAGCCCCCCTCATCTGTGAGCTTGTTCAGGAGTGGGGTGCGGACCTGGCAGGTGTTACGGAGACCTGGTTGGGCCACGAGGAGGGGTGCCCCTCGTTGAAATGTGCCCGCCGGGTTTCCAAGCATTTCATCAACCGAGGTCACAGGGGAGGGGCGGGGGGGTTGCAGTTATTATCAGAGAAGGTCTGAAACCGAGGGAGGCCACTGTTCCTCAGACGGCCGGTTGTGAATCCCTCCTTGTGAAATGGGGTCATGGGGTTCAGATGGGTTTGCTGATCACGTACCTGGCTCCCTGCCACATGGCAGCAGCCCTGCCCGAGCTTCTCGGCGTCATCGCCGCGGTGGCGGTTGATACTCCCAGGCTTATGGTCATGGGGGATTTCAACCTGCCATCCGTGGGAGAGATGTCTGAGGTGGCTTGGGAGTTCATGGCTTCCATGACGGCTATGGACCTGACCCAGTTAATTCATAGCCCTACCCACACGGGGGGAAACACACTGGACCTGGTTTTTGTCTCTGGACAGTGGTTGAGAGATCTTGATATAGGGGACATAGTCATCGAACCCTTGTCATGGTCAGATCACTCTCTCCTTCGTTTTGACTTTCGAACCGCAATACCCCGCCGCAGGGAGGTGGAGCCGGTAAGATGGTTCCACCCCAGGCGCCTGATGGAACCTGATAGGTTCCAGATGGAGCTTGGGCCATTCCCTGAGGCTCTGGCACACGCCTCGGCCGGAGACCTGGTGGCTGCCTGGGATAGGGCGGCCTCCGGAGCTCTGGATCGGGTCGTGCCTTTGCGGCCTCTGACCCGGCGTCGATCTCACTTGGCTCCTTGGTTCACTGAGGAGCTGAGGGAGTTGAAGCGCCGGAAAAGACGCCTAGAGAGTAGTTGGAGGGCCAGTCTTGCTGAATCTGACCGGACACTGGTAAGATCCCATATTAGGACTTACCTAATGGCGATAAAAGCAGCAAAATGTAGTTATTTTGCTGCTCTTATTGCGTCATCAGATAATCGCCCGGCTGCCCTGTTTAGGGTGACCCGCTCCCTGCTCCACCAGGAAGCGCGGGAGGACCCCTTGGAGGGTAGAGCCGAGGATTTTGTTCAATATCTGCATGACAAAATCACTCATATTCGGGAAGATTTGGACTCCGACTGGGTGGTCTCGGGGGAAGGGACTGGGGCAGGTCTTGAGAATTTTATCTGGACTGAGTTTGATCCTGTGACCCCTGAGGATGTGGACAGGATACTGGGTGGACTGAACGCGACCACGTGTTTATTGGACCCGTGTCCTTCCTGGTTAGTGCTGGCTTCCCGGGAAGTGACACGAGGCTGGCTCCAGGGGATTATAAAGGCTTCATTGGGGGAGGGTGTCTTTCCTGCCGCCTTGAAGGAGGCGGTAGTGAGGCCTCTCCTCAAGAAGCCTTCCCTGGACCCGGCAATGTTGGTAAATTATCGTCCGGTCTCCAACCTTCGCTTTGTGGTGAAGGTTGTTGAGAGCGTGGTTGCGAAACAGTTTCCCCAGTACCTGGATGAAGCGACGCATCTAGATCCGTTCCAGTCGGGTTTCAGGCCCG
Source organism: Masticophis lateralis (assembly GCA_030761175.1). NCBI lineage: Eukaryota > Metazoa > Chordata > Lepidosauria > Squamata > Colubridae > Masticophis > Masticophis lateralis. Next base: position 15,651,493 of record JAUDYJ010000001.1, read on the forward strand.
GGTACAGCATGGAAATGGCATTGGTCGCGTTGGTTGATGATCTCTGGAGGGCTCGGGACAGGGGGTGCTCCTCTGTCCTGGTCCTGTTAGACCTCTCAGCGGCTTTTGATACCATCGACCATGGTATCATGCTGCACCAGTTGGTAGAGATGGGGGTGGGAGGCACCGTGTTGCGTTGGTTCTCCTCCTATCTCTCCGACCGGTCGCAGTCTGTGTTGGCAGGGGGGCAGAGGTCGACCCCGAGGCCCCTTATATGTGGGGTGCCACAAGGATCGGTCCTCTCGCCCCTCCTGTTCAACATTTATGTGAAGCCGCTGGGTGAGATCATCCGTGGTTTTGGGGTGAAGTACCATCAGTACGCTGATGACACTCAGCTGTACATCTCCACCCCAGACCACCCCAACGATGCCCTTGAAGTGATGTCCCGGTGCCTGGAGGCCGTGCGGATCTGGATGGGAAGGAACAGGCTCAGGCTCAACCCATCCAAGACCGAGTGGCTGTGGTTTCCGACGTCCCGATATAGTCAGTTGGTGCCATCACTGACTATTGGGGGCGAATCCCTGGCCCCCACGGAGAGGGTTCATAACTTGGGCGTCCTCCTGGATTCACGGCTGTCCTTGGAAGGGCACCTGACGGCCGTGGCCGGGAGGATTTTCTATCAGGTTCGCCTGATCCGCCAGTTACGTCCCTTTCTGGATCGGGACTCCTTGCTCACGGTCACTCACGCCCTTGTCTCTTCCTGTCTAGACTACTGTAATGCTCTCTACATGGGGCTCCCCTTGAGGAGTACCCGGAGGCTCCAACTGGCGCAGAGTGCGGCCGCGCGGTGGTGATGGGAGCGACATGGCGTTCCCATGTGACACCTCTCCTGCGCGAGCTGCACTGGCTCCCGGTGGTCTTCCGGGTGCGCTTCAAGGTTCTGGTTACTACCTTTAAAGCGCTCCATGGCTTAGGACCTGGGTACTTGCAGGACCGCCTACTACCACCAATAGCCTCCCACCGGCCAGTACGCTCTCACAGAGAAGGGCTCCTCCGGGTGCCGTCAGCCAAACAATGTCGGCTGGCGGCCCCCCAGGGGGAGAGCTTTCTCTGTGGGGGCACCTACTTTCTGGAACGAGCTCCCCCCAGAGATACGGAGGATCCCGGATCTGCCCACCTTCCGCCGTGCTCTTAAGACTTTTCTATTTCGCCAGGCGGGCCTGGCCTAACCACCCCCCGTTTTTAGTGTTAAATTTTAAAAAAAATTAAATTATATTGGGGTGTTTTAATTCTGTCCGGGCCAAATTCATTTAATCTGTTTTTAGTTGGTTTTAAATTTTGTATTTATGTATTTTTATATTTGGCTGTACACCGCCCTGAGTCCTTCGGGAGTAGGGCGGTATATAAATCCAATAAAACTCTAAACTCTAAACTCTAGTCCTTCTTTTCTCTAGTTTATCCATTCTCAATTCCTGCAACCGTTCTTCATATGTTTTAGTCTCCAGGCCTTTAATCATCTTAGTTGCTCTTCTCTGCACTTTTTCCAAAGTCTCAACATCTTTTTTTGTAATGTAGTGACTAAACCTGAAGGCAGAATTCCAGGTTTGGTCTTATTAAGGATGAATAAAGTGGCACTAATACGTCACGTGATTTTGACTCTGTGCCTCTGTTTATACAACCAAAGATTGTATTAGCTTTTTTTTTAAAGCTCACAAGGTCATAACCGTTAACTGAAGGACCATTTCTTCCTGGTTACATCCACTTGACCCATCAGAACAAGGAGGCAGGGAGTGTTGCCATTTCCCTGTCCTAAGGAAGACGCCTCTGGCGGGATGGAAAAACCAGGCCTTTTCCATGGTGACTCCTTCCCTTTGAAACATTGTTCTACATTTATTTATTTATTTATTTATTTTATTTATTTAATTTTTATATGGAAGGGAGGAGGGAAGTAGGAGAAAGGGAAGGGAAGTGAAGAAGAGGAGAGGGGAGAGAAAGAGAGGAAAAGGGGAGGAGAGGGAAGTAGGGAGAGGAGTAGGAGAAAGGGAAGGAGTGGGAAGTAGGGAGGGGAGGGGAGTAGGAGAAAGGGAAGGAGAGAGAAGTGGAGAAGAGGGGAGGGGAGAGAAGGAGAGGAAAAAGGAAGGAGAGGGAAGTAGGGAGATGAGAGAAGAGGAGTAGGAGAAAGGGAAGGAGAGGGAAGTGGAGAAGAGGAGAGGCGAGAGAAGGAGAGGAAAAAGAGTAGAGGGAAGGAGAGGGAAGTAGGGAGGGGAGGGGATAGGAGAAAGGGAAGGAGAGAGAAGTGGAGAAGAGAGGAGACGGGAGAGAAGGAGAGGAAAGTAGGGAGAGGAGAGGAGTAGGAGAAAGGGAAGTAGAGGGGGGAAGAGGAGAGAGAGGGGAGAGAAGGAGTGGAAAAAGGAGTAGAGGGAAGGAGAGGGAAGTTGGAAGGGGAGAGGAGAAGGAGAGAGGGAAGGAGAGGGAAGTGGAGGGGAGGAGAAGACAGGAGAAGGGAAGGGAGGGAAGGAGAAGAAGGAAAGATGGACTGTCAGTGTAAAATAAAAAATTTGATGTATTATAAAGGAAAACGTATACTAAAAACATATTTTTTAAAAAAGAAAGAAACGTCCTACTCAGAGATTAGATTGCCCCCCGCTTTTGACGTTCTTTCACAAGACCCTAAAGTCCTGGTTTTGCCAACAGGACTGGAGAACTCAGAGTGGGATACAGTCTATCAAGCAGCTTGTTTGTGTCAAGGCTCCGACTAATGAACTCGAGCAAATCAGAAAGGTGAGATTTGGCTCCTTCTCAAAAGTCTTCTTTAATGAGTATGTCATATCGGCATAGCTTCAATGGACAACCAAATCTAAATCTTTCCCGTGGTTTCAGTATAATTAAACTAGGAAATAATCCCATCCCCAAGTGTCACGGGTCATGGTGGCCAATTGGGATAATTGGCGGGCTCTCCAGACACTCCTGCCCTAACCTTATCTGTTGCCAGGAGAGATGACCTTGGTTCTCATGAGAAAGCCCTTTGTTGTGCCTGGTAATGCATTCCAACCTCCTTCCCCCCCCCTTCCCCCTCTGTGTGGCAACTGAGGAACAGAAAGATGGCTGTGGCCAGGTTCAGTTTCAAATTGACAGTTTGCTTGCTTGTTGTCGCCAGAGGGATGGGGATGGGGGTTATTGTCTTTACTGTTTGTATATTGGGTTTTTATTTTTTTGTAAGCCACCCGGACTCACCGAAAGTGAGTGTGCGGCCATATAAATTCTCTAAATAAATAAATAAAAATAAAAATATCTGTGGCAGGTTTCTTTATACAGTATACCCTACTTGGAACTCTCCAGAACGTTGTGTCTCAAGTTTAAGATGGCTGGTTGGAGAATTCTGGGAGTTGAAGTCCACACATCTTAAAGTTGCTGAGATTAAGAAATGCTACCTCAGAGTTTGAAAGAGTTTTAAAACTTCGGGGATTTTGATCTGGATGCGTGGATGTCTGCGTGGAAGATAAGACTTTGTCTGTCAACTGATTTCTGCATAAAAGAATACTTGGGGGCAGTTTGTGACTTCCCGTGGCACATCCTTGTAAGAGTCCTAGCGACATTGTTGATTCTGCCTTCCATAGATTATGTTCTGGTAGAAACGATAATAACTTGCCTTTCACACCCACATCAAGAATGACAGCTTTATTTTAAAGGCAAGAAGTGCGGCTGCTTTTATTGCAAATATCAGGAGAGAAAATGTTTCCTGCTAGACAAGCTTTGATTTCTCTTTTCCCTCTCTAAGCCTTTTCTCCCCTTTTCTTTTTCTTCACAAAAGAACATATTTCAGAGCTTTCAGTTAAGAATTCAAAGCATTTCTTTTGCTGAACAAAACACATCATTGGGTTAGTCATTTCATAACCTGCTATTTGAATAGAACTCAGGACAGCTACAGAAGTTCTGCCAGAGAAAGGATGGTGTCAGTCTTAGAAATGTCTGGAGAATCTGTAGTTGGGGTAATGTTGGATTTCACTTTCTCCATTTCTCATTTTTAATGAGAAATTATTATCGCCAGGCCCAGTCCAAGAACAACATAGAACAATCAGCTGAAGTTCAACACTTCATTTGCTCATACCAGTAGACAGAATCTTGCTGGACTAAGCCATGGTGTCATTTGCTTATAACTGTTGCAACAACTCCATGGTCCCATGGCACTTGGCAACAGGCATATATTTACAATGCTTGCCATGTCCTGTTGTCATGTGATTGTCATTTGCAAACTTCCCAGCCAGCTTCCACAGTCACTTACAGCCTTGTCACTTCTCGTCTGGACTACTGTAACACTCTCTACATAGGGCTGCCCTTGAAAAGCACCCGGAGGTTCCAACTGGTCCAGAATGTGGCCGCGCGAGTGGTTATGGGAGCGACCTGTCGCTCCTGGGCAACACCACTCTTGTGCAAGCTGCACTGGTTCCCAGTGCTCTTCTGGGTGTGTTTCAAGGTGCTAGTCACCATCTTTAAAGCACTCCATGGCTTAGGACCGGGATACCTACAGGATCGCCTTCTGTCACCGAATATCTCCCACCGTCCGTATGCTGTCACAGAGAGGGCCTCCTCAGGATGCCATCAGCCAGACAGTGTCGGCGGGCGGCCCCCAGGGGGAGAGCCTTCTTTGTGGGGGCTCCTGTCCTATGGAATGAACTGCCCCCGGATATAAGAAGGATTTCCGATCTCCACGCCTTCCGTCAGGCTCTAAAGACTCTGTTGTTTCCCCAAGCCGGCCTGACCAAATAGATAAATTTTAAATGGGTTTTAATTGGTTTTAAAAGGGTTTTAGCAAGGGGTTTTAAATTACGGCCAGATAGCTTTAAATTATTTTAATAGTTTTTATTTTTGTGTTGGACTGTTTTAATATGGCTGTAAACCGCCCTGAGTTCTTTGGGAGAAGGGCGGTATAGAAATGTAATAAACTCAACTCAACTCAACTTAATGAGGAGAGCCCGATTCTCTTAACAACTGTGTGATTCACTTAACAACCATGACAAAAATGGTCATAAAATCAGGTGCAAGCTACCAACTGATTTGTTTAGCAATGGAAATTTTGGTCCCAATTGTAGTTGTAAATGAAGGACTTCCTATAATACATATTCTTTTTTTTTATGCGTACATTTATGGAAATAGATGGAAAGGAATAGGGATTAATGGAGATTTGGGACTGTGAAGACTCAAATCTGTCTAAATTGTAGGTAGGGCCAGCTTGGTGTAGTGATGAAGGCATCAGGCTAGAAACTGGGAGACCATGAGTTCTAGTCCCATATTAAGCATGAAGCCAACTAGGCTTTGCTCCAGTTACTCTTAGCCCTAGGAAGGAAGCAGTGACAAGGCACTTCTGAAAAACCTTGCCAGGAAAACTGGAGGGACTTCTCCAGACTAGGGGTGTCAAACTAGTGGCCCATGGGCCAGATGCATCATGTGCAGGCCACGCCCACCCCGGCTCCGCAAAGGCAAAATTTGTCATGATACATTGCGATACATCACGTGACACAATTGCGTTTGACACCCGTGCTCCAGGCTGTCTCTGAGAATGGACACAATGAAATAGAAATAGAATAAAAGAGTTGGAAGGGACCTTGGAGGTCTTCTAGTCCAACCCCCTGCTTAGGCAGGAAACCCTACACCACTTCAGACAAATGGTTGTCTAATATCTTCTTAAAAACTTCCAGTGTTGGAACATTCACAACTTCTGGAGGCAAGTTGTTCCACTGATTAATTGTTCTAACAGACAGGAAATTTCTCCTTCATTCTAAGTTGCTTTTCTCCTTGATTAGTTTCCACCCATTGCTTCTTGTCCTACCTTCAGGTGCTTTGGAGAATAGCTTGACTCCCTCTTTGTGGCAACTCCTGAGATATTGGAACGCTGCTATCATGTCACCTCTAGTCCTTGTTTTCATTCAACTGGACATACCCAGTTCCTGCAACCATTCTTCATATGTTTTAGCCTCCAGTCCCCTCATCATCTTTGTCGCTCTTCTCTGCACTCTTTCTAGACTCTCAACATCTTTTTTACATCGTGGTGACCAAAACTGAATACAGTATTCCAAGTGTGGCCTTACCGAGACATTATAAAGTGGTATTAACACTTCACATGATCTTGATTCTATCCCTCAATTTATGCAGCCTAGAACTGTATTGGTTTTTTTGGCAGCTGCTGCACACTGCTGGCTCATATTTAAATGATTGTCCACTAGGACTCCAAGATCCCTCTCACAGTTACTACTATTGAGCAAGATACCACATATACTGTACCTGTGCATTTTGTTTTTCATGCCTAAGAAAATGGGGGGAGAATGGAATGGGGGGGGGGGAAATAATAGCAAGCAAGGGAAGTAGGAATGCGGAACCACCAATCAAAATAAAAAAGTGATGCTTCCCCCCACCCCCCTTACATGGTTCCTCAACGAACCAGTTGCTAATTCATGTTGATAAAATAACATTCATGAACTCTGCATTCTTCCCAGTCTATATTGCCTTCTTTTCTTAGTGTTTTGAATTGCCTATCTGGGTATTTGCATAAATGATTTTGGACTCAAGTTGCATATTGATTCGTCAGTAATTTAGCAAGCCTGCCTCACCTGTAGCTTCCTAAAGAGCATTCAGCATGGATGCTTCTAAAAGGCTTCCCTTGCATTTGTTTCAGACCTAGGAAATTATTTCAAATACACCGAGACGGGGCTAATTACAGAGTGCTCCAGATTGGATTAGTTACCAAAGGGTAAATAGAGGGGAATAAAATGTATGGCTCAGTGGGGGGACAAAATCTTCACTGCAACTACTGGAAAGTATGAAAATACACAAACTCGACAGTCACAAAACAAAGCTATGGCTTGGGTGATTTGCGTTGCTCAGCAATTGCAGAATCTGAGGCTGTACAAAGCCTCTCTTTGCGCCCAGTCTTTTCCTTCTGAAACATCACAACAGTCATGGTTGCATACCGCTAAACTGGGTTAACTGAAAAATTCATCTATCCTCAGGATGCAGACTTGGATCAAATTGTAGTTTAAGACAGAGCAGTGTTTTTCAACTTCGGCAATTTTCAAGAGGTGAGGATTTCAACTCCCAGAATGGCGGCTGGGGAATTCTAGATAATGAAGTCCTCACCTCTTAATGGTTGAGAAATGCTGAGAAGGAGGCCTTGTCCTTTGTTAGCTCAACTTAACTTGGTCTCTGTGTCCATAGAGAGGGTTGCTCTGAAGCTAATCTCCAATCTCCAATGATAGAGATGGGAATCTATACAGATAGTTTTCGTGTTATTTATTCATTTAGTTAGTTATTTAGTCGAGTACATATTAGATAATATATATAAGTATAAACATGAATTGAATACCTCCTTATCCTGAGATAAGGAGGTTACAGAACCTGTGTACTTTTCGCCACGCCTTAAAAACATTTTTATTTGAACAAGCTGGGCTGGCTTAACATCCTTTATATTTGGTTTTTAAATTTTTATAATTATAATTGGATTTTTAAACTGTTGAGCCAAATTATTTAATTTGTTTTAATATGATTTTTTAACTTTTGTATTTATTGTATCTTATTCTGGCTGTTCACTGCCCTGAGTCCCGTCTGGGAGTAGGGCAGTATATAAATTTAATAAATAAATAAATAAATACATACATACATACATAAAATGAATACAATTAAAGGGAACATTAGGACAGGGACGGTAGTGCTCTTATGCATGCCCCTTACAGACCTCTTAGGAATGGGGTGAAGTCAACAGTAGACAATTTAAGGTTAAAGTTTTGGGGGTTTTGGGATGAGACCACAGAGTCTGGTAGTGCATTCCAGGCATTCACAACTCTGTTACTGAAGTCATATTTTCTGCAATCAAGTTTGGAGCAGTTCACTTTAAGTTTGCATCTATTGTGTGCTCATGTGTTGTTGTGGTTGAAGCTGAAGTAGTCATTGACAGGTAGGACATTGTAGCGGATGATTTTATGAGGTCATACCGAAGGTGACATAGTTCTAAATCTTCTATACCACGATTGACCACGATTATTATGACCACGATTGAGCTCAAAATTTATGTTGCTAGGTGAGTTTGTCCCATTTTATGACTTTTCTTGCCAGTGGTTAAGTTGAATCATTGCATTTGTTAATAGCAATAGCACTTAGGCTTATATACTGTTTTACAGCCCTCTCTAAGTGGTTTACAGAGTCAGCCTATTGCCCCCAACAATCTGGTCCACATTTTACTGACCTCGGAAGGATGGGAGGCTGAGAAAACCTTGAGCCTGGTGATATTCGAACTGCCAAATTGCAGTCAGTTGGCAGTCAGCAAAAGTAGCTTGCAGTACTGCATTCTAACCACTGCACCATGCAGCTCAGCCACCGCAGCTCGCATGCAATACCCTTCAGAACAGACTTCTGGCATTTGGGGTATACAAGTAGTCCTCTATGTTGCTAAGCAAGACATTTGTTAAGTGAGTTTTGCCCCATTTCACAATATTTGTTGCCACAGTTGTTAAGTTAATCACTGCAGTTGTTAAGTTACCAACATGGTTGTTAAGTGAAACTGGATTCACTGGATTCACCCCATTGACTTCGCTGGTAAGAAGGTTGCAAACGTGATCACATAATGCCAGGACACTGCAACCGTCCTAAATACGAACCACTTGCAGATACCACAGTATCTGAATTTTGATCAGGTGACCATGGGGAAGCTTGCAATGGTTGTGCGAAAAATGGTCGTAAGTCACTTTTTCCAGTGCCGTTATAACTTTGAATGGTCACTAAACGAACTGTTGCAAGTCGAGGACTACCTGTAACACCAATCTCATGTACATACTAGAGGAGAAAGAGGAACAGCAGCAGAATAGGATAAATCCTCAACTGGCCACCACAAACCTCCTAGGAATTTGGGTTTTTTTACAGGACTATTATACCTACGTACCCAACTAGGGTCAAAAGTGCAGCTTCCACAGAAGATAGCTGCCTTTCAAGAAATTGTAATGATTATGGATTTCTTCATCATCTGACCCTGGATCCACAAGAATTTATCAATGATTACCCATGGCAAATTCTGCAAACATGGCCAGCTTTCAACCCCTTGGTGTTTGCTGGCCCCTTTTGCTCAGATTCCCAAATTCCAGTCAACCTATTCAAAAGCAAGGAACAACTTACAGCCATTTGTTTAGTGATCGTTCACAACAGCATTGAAAAAAAGTGACTTATGAACATTTTTTTCACACTTATGACTGTTGCAGCATCCCCTACATGGGATCAAAATCCAGACCCTTGGCAACTGGCTCATATTTATGACCGTTACAGGTTTGCAAGGTCAGGTGATCACCTTCTGCAGCCTTCTGACAAGCGAGATCAGTAGGGAAGCCAGATTCAGTTAACAACCATGTTACTAACTGAACAACTGCAGTGGTTTGTTCGTGTAACAAACCAGCAAGAAAGCTTGTAAAATGAAGCAAAATTCACTTAGCAACTGTCACGCTTAGCAAAGAAAATTTTGGGCTCGGTTGTAGTTGTAACTTGAGGAATACCTGTATGTATAACCTCAAGCTATTAGGTTTCTATCTTTGTTCAAAATGCATTTTCACTATTACAGGAAATGTAGTGGAAGAAAGAAATGGAAACTCTTATTTGATATCCAGACGGCTCCATAGATTCCACAGGAATTTAGATGTGTAACAGGCTATTCTTTCTATGAAACCAGACTCACCGCTGCAAGGCCAATCCTAAGGAATCCGTTCTCCAGGCAAGAGGATTTGATTCCTGCTTTCTGACACACTACCATGTTTCCCCAAAAATACAACCTACCCTGAAAACAAGCCCTAGCCTGATTTTCCCACCTGCACCTAACCCAAAAATAAACCCTAGTTTCGCCCCGCCCACTGTCAGGTTGTATGAGGTGGAGTGAGGTGCAGGCATAAAAATCAAGCTAGGATGGGGGTGGGAGCATGGAGCACCTTAGGACCGCTACAATCCGCTCTCCCACACCGCGACACCTGTCGCACCCACTGCTGCCCAATTTCTTCTGCAGCTACTTCCTGCTGCTCACGGCCAGACACCATGTGGTGCATAGCACCAGTGCTGCAGCTCACAAAAGGACGCTGCATGGCTCATCGCACTGGTGCTGCCGCTCGCTCATTGTGCAACAGCACAATGAGCCACACAGCATCTGGCCGCAAGTGACTGCAAGCAGCCACAGAAATCGGGCAGTGGCGCGACAGATGTTGGGATGTGGGAGGCATGGCTGCAGTAGTCCTAAAGTAAGCAGATAAGACATCCGCCACAAATAAGACCTGGTGTTTATTTTGGGGCTGAAAAGAAAATAAGACTGGGTCTTATTTTGGGGGAGGAAACATGGTATGAATGAGCTGAGAGGGCAGATCCATTTTTATTTTTATTTTTAAATCTCACCCTTATGTGTGGTCTGTATCTTCCACAATCTTGAGTTCTCTGCCAAAGGCTTGTAAGTTTGAGGGTTCTGTGCAGGATCTTAGCTAGTCCTAACGCTGCACTCTTCTGGTAAAAGATAAAGGTATGTACTAGTCGGGAACGACTAGTACATATGTACTAGTCGTTCCCGACTCTAGGGCGTGGTGCTCATCTCTGTTTCAAAGCCAAAGAGCCAGCGCTGTCTGAAGACGCCTCCGTGGTCACGTGGCCGGCATGACTCAACGCCAAAGGTGCACGGAACACTGTTATCTTCCCACCAAAGGTGGTCCCTGTTTTTCTACTTGCATTTTTTATGTGCTTTTGAACTGCTGGGACAAGTAACGGGAGCTCATCCCTAGTGGCACTAGAGATTTGAACCGCTGAACTTCCAACCTTTCGATCGACAAGCTCAGCGTCTTAGCCACTGAACCACCGCATCCTCTTCTGGACAGATGTCATTTCTGTGATCTGTTGGGGCACCTCTCTCAGGTTAGGAGTCACAGCTCCGAGTGCTCCTTCTGGCACTGGAGCCACTTTGGCCTTTATGTTCCACATCCTTTCCAGTTTCTCCTTTAGGCCTTGGTTCTTCTCCAGCTTCTCATCCTCCTTCTTCCTGATGTTGCTGTCACTTGGCACCACATATTAGATTTTTTAAAAAACCAACAGAAAATAAAAGTAAACAAGCAAAGAAAAAGAAAATAGAATGAAAAGAAAAGGTCAGGCATAGATTTTAATAACCATTTTATTAGATGTGTCACACTGAGAATTTGGAACAGGTGTAAAGCAATATTCTCTCCTATAAAAAAAAAACCCTTTACGGTTATCACCCCAAAAAGCATTTTTAGAAGACAAATGACAATTAAACAAAAATGGTTAATTTATGTTTAGGTACTGCCTTTCTCTCAAGCAGAATGTAAGTTAGAAACGAGGAGATCTGGAATCGAAAGGATTATACAGTATTATGTCATTGATTTCCCTTTGCCCAGCTAATGGAAAAATTTAAACTTGACAAGAACTATGATTTTGAAATTGGTAAGAATGAATAAATTGGTAAAATGGAATTTGATGTGGAATTTTGTACAGATGGTGATCATATAATTCAGAGGTCGTCAAACTTGGCAGCTTTAAGACTTGTGGATTTCAACTCCCAGAATTCTGGGAGTTGAAGTCCACAAGTCTTAAAGCTGCCAAGTTTGAAGACCTCTAATATAATTGCTAAGATCCATAAACTCTTCCTGAAAATGAAAACAGAGGATGAACAAGTCAAACACTATATGATAAGATGTGGGGAAATGGATATAACATACTGTTGGACCAAGGGGGTAAATATGTAAAAGGATTGAAATTTACATTGAATATGTAAACTTTTATAAAATGATGTATCACTGGCATTAGACTATCAGATGTATAATGTGTATGTACTTGTATAATGGAATTTCAAATATTTGTTGGAAATGTAATCATTCTGAAGGTACATCTTTTCATCTTTGGCGGACATATAAGAAAGCGGGAAAATATAGGGATACCAAATAATATTTTGATTCATATGATTTTAAAAGTAAATTTACAGTTAAAACCAGAAGTTTTTCTTTTGGGATTAAATGGACAAACAGATTGAAAGATTTTATGAAACTTTGTGTTTATATCCTTTAACAGTAGTGAGACTTTTATATGCTCAAGGATTTACAAATACTTACATTAGAAGAATCTACAGTTAAACTGGCGGGATTGAAAGCTTTGATTAAAGAATAAACCTTGATCAGTTTTAAATATACTTGGACTTTTTGTGAGAAAGAGAGAGAAATAAAACTTTGTTTCTGGGATTTGATGATTAGAATTACATGGGATTATAGAACAGCAATAGCACTTAAATTTATATATCGCTTCATAGTGGTTTACAGCACTACGCGATTTACAGAGTCAGCCTATTGCCTCCAACAATCTGGGTCCTCATTTTACCCACCTCGGAAGGATGGAAGGCCGAGTCAACCTTGAGTCGATCAGAATTGAACAGTGGGCAGAATAAGGCTGCAATGCTTATTTGTTCCCTATGACTATCATTAATTGTTGTACCTCATGATTCTTGACGAATGTATCTTTTCTTTTATGTGCACTGAGAGCGTATGCACCAAGACAAATTCCTTGTGTGTCCAATCACACTTGGCCAATAAAGAATTCTATTCTATTCTATTCTATTCTATTCTATTCTATTCTATTCTATTCTATTCTATTCTATTCTATTCTATTCTATTCTATTCTATTCCATTCCATTCCATTCCATTCCATTCCATTCCATTCCATTCCATTCCATTCCATTCTAACCACCATGCCCCCATGGCTCTTGCAGAAGTATTGTAGTAAACTATTGTTAATTTTAGAGTAAAAGTTGGATGTATTTTTTTTAATCTATCACAATACCAAAGTCAGCAGCCTTTTCTTTCTTTACTTTTTCTTTTCTTTTTTTCTTTCTGTGCCTTTATCTTGCTTTTTGTCTCACAGGGCAGATCCATTTTTGACCACCTGCTGCTTGACTGTCATTAGGAGGGAAAAACAATTGGCTTTGTTTCTTATTTTATTTATCAAATTTGCATACCATGACAATCCCATCCTGACAGTAAGCACTCTAAAACATAAAAGCAGGGAAAGGAAACAACAAGTGAACAGCCTCAAGTCATGCAGCATTTGTGCTACAATTGAATCCATCAAACCAACAGCGCTCACCTTCTAATTCCCCAAAAGTTCTCCGGAACAATTCAGAGGCATCCACCGGAATAAACCAAAAGGTCAGGATGGCAGTCACAGCTGCACAATTGAAGTCCCTCCCTTTTTCTATATGCATCAATGTCACACATACAGTACCAACAAAGGCTTTGCAAAGTCCAGGGTTTTTTTTGACCCCTCTCTTCAGATTTGTTGTTAGTTGCGAAGTTGTATCCGACCCATTACGATCCCATGGACAATGTTCCTCCAGGCCTTCCTGTCCTCTACCATCCTCTGGAGTCCGTTTAAGCTCACACCGACTGCTTCAGTGACTCCATCCAGCCACCTCATTCTCTGTCATCCCCTTCTTTTGCCCTCAATCTTTCCCAGCATTAGGTTCTTCTCCAGTAAGTCCTTCCTTCTCATTAGGTGGCCAAAGTATTTGAGTTTCATCTTTAGGATCTGGCCTTCTAAAGAGCAGTCAGGGTTGATCTCCTCTAGGCCTGACTGGTTTAATCGCCTTGCAGTCCAAGGGACTCGCAGGGGTCTTCTCCAGCACCATAGTTCAAAGGCCTCAATTCTTTGGCGCTCAGCCTTCCTTATGGTCCAACGTTCACAACTATACATTGCAACTGGGAAAACCATAGTCTTAACTATACACACTTTTGTTAGCAGGTGATGTCTCTGCTTTTTAATATGCTGTCTAGATTTGCCATAGCTTCAGATATTCTTCAGATACTACTGTTCAATCAGTTTCTACCAAGCCTTCCTTAGAGAAGATTATGAACCACCTCTTCCTAATCCATAGGACAGGTTCTCACCAAGAAACACAGCTTGGGTGGGGCATTCTCTCTCCCCACCCCAAAAAGAAGTCCTATCAAACATTTTGTCAATAAATAGCATATTCAATGGGTCATAGAATCCTAGGGCTGGAAGGGGCCTTGGAGATCTAGTCCAACCTCCTGTCCAAGGGAGGAGAACTTATACCACCCTGGACAAATGGATATCCAATCTTTCCTTGAAAACCTCCAGGGATCAATTCCATACAAAAGAGAAGGCCTTTAGAGCCAAGCTGTACCAGAGTTTAGAGCAGCGATTTTCAAACTTGGCAACTTTAAGAGGTGTGGATTTCAATTCCCAGAATTCCCCAGCCAGCAGTGGGAGGTGAAGTCCACATAATTTAAAAGTTGTCAAGTTTGAAAAAAAAATACAAGTTTATAGGATGAACTGAGCTGGCTTTCATCCATCCAGCTGACAACTTGCCACATTTTGCCTAAATTGAGGTGTCGTGTAGTCTTCAAGGGCAGTCCCATCTGAAGCAAATTGCAGTAATCTAGCAGTTTATTTATGTTTCTGTTTTTTTTAAAAAATACTGAAGAACCTGAACATTCTGCTCACAAATTCTGTGCTCAGAAAAGCAACATTCGGTAATCTACGTAAAACACTGAAATCTTTTATTCATCAAATTTATATGCTGCTCATCTCACTATATGAGGTGACTTTTTTCCCCTTGTGTTTCTCTTGTTTATGCAGTAGTCAAACAGATCTTCTCAGTTCTAAAACTCGGTAATGTAATAATTAAAAGCCTGTTCATCAGGATTTACTATCTTGCTTACTAGATTTCATCCTAAGTGATCTATTCTATTGAGATTTTGTGTCCCACTATCATAAGGACTAGAAACTTGTGCATTTCTTTAAATTCAGATTCTCAAGAGACTGAGACTCCTGGGTGGAACCCTAATCTCCACAGCTGTTTATTCTTGGTGCGATTGTTCTATCCAATAAAACATGTTTACTTTTCCCCCTTCTTTCTTTCCCTCGTCACTATAATTAGAAATCATGCAGTTTCTGGTGCTATTTTGAAGCTCATTAGCCATGTCATTTCTGTTCAGGTTCTGTTCTATTTCTAATCTCTTTGTTCCTGCTGTTGGGGAAATGAACTGCATCAGAAATGATGTTTATGATGGTGTAATCTCATTATTTTTATATCAACATACATGCACACTTATCCCAAGCCAATTTCCTGATTGTTACAAAATAAACAATACCATAAGGCACAGTCATATCAAGCCATTTGGGATTGACCCCCCCCCCCACTTTTTTTTATGGATTATATTTGCTTCTTGAGATGTCTTTATATTCTTCCAGAGCCAGTAATGGGTGAGAAGAGGAAGCGTCTTTTTTTTCCTCCTTTCCCCTTTTTCCACCTCTCTTTTGTCTCCCCACTCCCTCCCCCAAGGGATTACTTTAAAGTCACAAATCTGGCTTCTGTGCCTAAGACTAGAATTCATGGTCTTTTAGTTTCTAGTCTGCTGCCTTTAACCAGCACCAAATTGGGCTTCAGTGCTTCCCTGATGTACCAATTTCTCTTTGGCTAGCTCTACCATGAAATTTTGCATACTCTGCCCAACTCTTCTGCACCTATACATCTAAGTAAGCCATTTATTGATAACCAAACAATCTGTTAAGACTTTGTCTCCAACAACGCAGTCGTCCCCTGCTGGAAGGGAAAGGGAAGGGAAAGGAAGGGAAGGGAAGGAAAGGAAAGGAAAGGAAAGGAAGGGAAGGGAAGGGAAGGGAAGGGAAGGGGAAAGGAGGGGAGGGAAGAGGGAAGGAAAGGAAGGGAAGGGAAGGAAAAAGGAAGGGAAGGAAGGAAGGGAAGGAAAGGAAAGGAAAGGAGAGGAGAGGAAAGGAAAGGAAAGGAAGGGAAAGGGAAAGGGAAAGGAGAGGAGGGGAAGGAAGGGGGAAAGGGAAGGGAAACCTCTGGAGCTTGGAGAGAGCAAAAATGCCCCCCTCCAACATGGTGCAGGAGGCTAAGTAGGCCACGCCCCCATGGCCACGCCCACCCAGCAACCAGGCAGCGAACCGGTTGCTAAAATATTTCAATCCTACCCCTGATTAGAAGACCTCCGAGGTTCCTTCCAACTCTGTAATTCTGTTATATTCTCTTGTTGGAGAAAACAACTCAAATAAGATTTCAGTCACTGTATCTTTTCTTTTTTTACCTGTTCCTTTCCTACCTGTTAAGTGCTTCCCTTTGGCCATCATAAAGCAGTCAAAAAAAGTCGTTCAGGTGGCAAAATCCTCTGAAGAAGCCAGCGAAGTCTTGCAGGAGACACAGCCGCTTTAATGAAGCAAGGTGTGCTGTGCACACCTTTACTTTGCAAAGCTCCCCCCCCCTGTTTAAAATGGATGACCGTTTGCATGGAATCTCTTGCCATGGGTTGGACTAGAAGGCCTCCAGAGTTCCATCCAACCCTATCCATCTATGTTCTATGAATGCATCGCACAGCCCTAACTGTGAGCAGTCCAGAGTCATTTACTGAGATGGGCGGCTATAGAAAAATAAATAAATATTTCTTAGCATCTCTGATCCCATTGAGTTCAATTTACCTTTCTTGATATTGTAGCTATAGTTTCAGACTACTTTTCAGTAACTATTCCTTGATAACCTGTCCTTTCCACCTCCTAAAAAAGGTAAAGGTTCCCCTCACACATATGGGTTAGTCGTTCCTGACTCTAGGGGGTGGTGCTCATCTCTGTTTCAAAGCCAAAGAGCCAGCACTGTCTGAAGACATCTCTGTGATCATGTGGCCAGCATGACTAAGTGGTAAAGGAGCAAGGAACGCTGTTACCTTCCCACCAAAGGTAATCCCTATTTTTCTACTTGTATTTTTTACCTGCTTTCGAACTGCTAGGTTGGCAGAAGCTGGGACAAGTCACGGGAGCTCACCCCGTTATGTGGTACTAGGGATTCGAGCTGCTGAACTGCCGACCTTTCGATCGACAAGCTCAGCGTTTTAGCCACTGAGCCCTTTGATAAGCAATTTTTGGCAGCACCCAAAATGGTCTTTCTCCTTTTTTTTTTTTTTGCTTTTTTTTAAAAATTAGATTTATATGCTGCCCTTCTCCGGAGACTTAGGGTGGCTTACAATGCATTAAACAATAGCCTTCATACTTTTGTGTATTTTTTAAACTGGGTCCTTAATTTACCTACCTTAGAAAGGATGGAAGGCTGAGTCAACCTTGAGCCTCGAACTTGCAATAATTGCAGACAGCTGAATGTTAATAACAGGCTATTTAGCCTGTTGAGCTATCTGAGGCCCTTCCCTTCCCTTCCCCCTTCCCACTTCCCCCTTCCCTCCCCTCCACTCCTTTCCCTTTCCCTTTCCCTTTCCCTTTCCCTTCCCTTCCCTTCCCTTCCCTTCCCTTCCCTTTCCTTTCCTTTCCTTTCTTTCCTTTCCTTTCCTTCCCTTCCCTTCCCCCTTCCCTTCCCTCCCCTCCCCTCCCCTCCTTTCCCTTTCCCTTTCCTGCTTTAATATAATTGCTTGTAATCATATCAAAACCTACTTTTGAGAGACTCCCATGTAGCTGAACCAATCTTTTCCCATTAATGTTCTCTGCCTTGCCATCCAACTTATCCTACCATACGTTTATTATGAAAATATGCCTGAGTTTTTAAATTTTTTCTTTTATTTGTTCATCCTTCCTTTTTAAATTTAGTAAGAAGTTATATACCTTCTTCATTAGTTTTTCATCAGAGTTTAACACTGTCTTATCAAAGAGTGTTTGTCCTTTATAAAAGCCGTACCTTTTCATATCTAGATCATATCTAGATTGCATTTACAATTGAAGCCACCATGATAGTATAATGCCCTGGTCTTCAAGCTCTTGCTTCGATTTTAGTTTCCCTTCAGTGTCCAAAATATTTTTATATATCACAATTTTTTTCAAACTTCCCCAGATTTGGGTACATGAAGGCTTCTATCGTTGAGAGCCATGATTGTTTTGAAGACCTAAAAATATGTTCACCCAAGTGTGCCCCACCCAAGCTATGTTTCTTGGTGAGAACCTGTCCTATGGATTAGGAAGAGGTGGTTCATAATCTTCTCTAAGGAAGGCTTGGTAGAAACTGATTGTGCCTTATGATGATATCTGAAGAGTATGGTTTTTCCAGTTGCAATGTATAGTTGTGAACATTGGACCATAAGGAAGGCTGAGTGCCAAAGAATTGAGGCCTTTGAACTATGGTGCTGGAGAAGACTCCTGCAAGTCCCTTGGACTGCAAGGCGATCAAACCAGTCAGTCCTGGAGGAGATCAACCCTGACTGCTCTTTAGAAGGCCAGATCCTGAAGATAAAACTCAAATACTTTGGCCACCTAATAAGAAGGAAGGACTCACTGGAGAAGAGCCTAATGCTGGGAAAGATTGAGGGCAAAAGAAGAAAGGGTTGACAGAGAATGAGGTGGGGGATGGAGTCACTGAAGCAGTTGGCGTGAGCTTAAACGGATTCCAGAGGATGGTAGAGGACAGGAAGGCCTGGAGGAACGTTGTCCATGGGGTCAAACATGACTTTGCAACTAACAACAACAACAACAGACTCAGTTCTAGTTTTAATATATAACAAAGAATTGCAGTATTTAATTGTGAATCTTCTCACAGCAGCTAGAATTGTATTTGTTAAAAATTGGAAAGAGGAAATGATACCTTTGGATGAAGAAATTATTAGGAAAATGTTGGACTGTGCCGAAATGAGCAAATTGATTTTTGAAATAAGAGAGCAGGAAGAAAAACAATATTATTTGATATGGGATTTATTTTACCACTGAGTAGATAACAAAAAATGGTGATATGTAAGGACATGTCGAAATACTTAAATGATGATACAACTGATATATTTTATGTAAAATTAAATTTTGGATACATAGTAATTTTATGAAAAGAGGAGAGGGCACTAGGGATGCAAACCGACCGATGTACTGTCTGAACTTGATTGAATAAATGATGTCCTATTTTTTTTTTTTACTTTTTTAAAAAAATAAAAAATGATTTGGGAAAAAAAAAGAGAAGGAAGGGCTCGCTGGAGAAGAGCCTAATGCTGGGAAAGATTGAGGGCCAAAGAAGAAGGGGACGGCAGAGAATGAGGTGGCTGGATGGAGTCACTGAAGCAGTAGGCGTGAACTTAAACGGACTCCAGGGGATGGTAGAGGACAGGAAGGCCTGGAGGAACATTGTCCGTGGGGTCGCAATGGGTCAGACATGACTTCGCAATTAACAACAACAACCACAGACCCAGTTCTAGGTTTAATTGAGCACAACATGATTATTTTCTCCAAATTTTTTACACTTTCCCACTTGCTCAACTAAATCTTCTTCACGGCTGCATCAAGTCAAGGGTAGCTGATCCGTCCTCTGCCTCCCTCTGAAGGGAAAAGTTATTAGCAAGATAAATCAGGCATTTTCTGGAAGGCGAGTGCTTGTTTATTCCTCAGCAGATGTCAGGATAATTAAACCTCTCTCCCTTCCTATTGCAATGATCTCATGCCTCTTTGGAAGATCTGCAATTTGGTTTTAGAAAATACAATCTACATCTATCTAGTCTTTGGTTGCTCAAGCAAGAGTTGACACCAAGAACAGTACAGGTAGTCCTCAATTTATAACAGTTTGTTTAGTGACCGTTCGACATTACAATGACACTCCCTACATGGGGCTCCCCTTGAGGAGCACCCGGAGACTTCAGCTGGTCCAGAATGCGGCTGCGCGAGTGGTTATGGGAGCGACTCGTCGCTCCCGGGTAACTCCCCTCTTGCGCGAGCTGCACTGGCTTCCGGTGGTCTTCCGGGTGCGTTTCAAGGTGTTAGTTACCATCTTCAAAGCGCTCCATGGCTTAGGACCGGGATATTTACAGGACCGTCTTCTGCCAATGAATACCTCCCACCGCCCGATACGCTCTCACAGAGAGGGCCTCCTCAGAGTGCTGTCTGTCAGACAATGCCGACGGGCGGCCCCCAGGGGGAGAGCATTCTCTGTGGGAGCCCCAGCCCTATGGAATGAACTACTCCCGGATATAAGAAAGATTCCTGACCTCCGTGCCTTCCGACAAGCCCTGAAGACCCTACTATTTCATCAAGCCGGTCTGACTTAAATTAGTGTTAATTTTAATAGGGGTTTTTAGGGGTTTTAAATTTTACGGCCAAATAGTTTAATTATTTTATTAGTTTTAATTTTTATATATGATTGTTTTAATATGGCTGTAAACCGCCCTGAGTCCCCTCGGGGAGAAGGGCGGTATATAAATGCAATAAAACTTAAACTTAAACACTGAAAAGGATGACTTATGACTATCCTTCACACTTACGACCGTTGCTGTATCCCCAATGGACACGGGATTTACATTTAGATGCTTGAGAACTGACTCACATTTATGACCATTGCTGTATCCTGGAATCATACGATCCCTTCTTGTGACCTTCTAACAAGCAACGTCCATGGGAAAACCCGATTCACTTAACAGCAGTATCGCTAATTTAAGATCTGCAGTGACTCACTTAACAAATGAGGCAAGAAAAGTCATACAATGGGATAAAACCACAAATTTCTCACTTCACAACATAAATGTTGTGGTCGTAAGTTGAGGACTAGCTGCATTTCCCCTCATTGTTCTGTATATAATAAACTGCAGGTTGTCCTCGACTTACAATCATTCGTTTAGTGACCATTTGAAATTACAACATCCCTAAAAAGGGGGGGGGATTTATGACTGTTTTTCATACTGAATGACTGTCATAGCACCCCCATGGTCATGTGATCAAACTTTGAACACTTGGCAACTGGCATGTATTTATGTCAGTTGCACTGTCCCGAGGTTTCGTGATCACCATTTGTAACCTTTCCAGCTGGCAAAGTCAATGGGGGAAGTCAGATTCACTTAACAACTACACACTTCACTTAACAATTGCAGTGATTTCACTTAACAACTCTGGCAAAAAAAAGGATGGTAAATTGGAGCAAAATTCACTTAACGACCGCCTTGCATAGCAACAGAAATACTCTCAGTTATGTTTGTACATTGAGGACTACCTGTACTGTTTTGCCATCTGTTAAATGCTCAGACATGAGTTGAGTGGCTTCTAAGCCTAATCAAATACATACAAATAAATACATACCGTATTTTTCGGAGTATAAGATGCACCTATTTTTATTGGTGAAAGAAACAAGAAAAAGAAATCTGCCTCTGCCTCCCAGCAATTTTGCCTTGTTGCAGCAAACAGCCTGCTTTACTTTCATTTTCGTTTTCAGCATAGCTTGATTAGCACAAGGAAAAAAAATCTGCTCCCAGCAATTTACCTCCTTGCAGCAAGCAGCAGAGGCCCGTGCAAAACAGCTGAGACTTGGGAGGGCAATCCAAGGGACAATCAGTTTATTTATTTATTTATTTATTTATTACATGCATTTATATCCTGCCCTTCTCCCGAAGGACTCAGGGCGGCAAACACAAGTTAAGAAACATGTACAATAAAATCCCATTTTAAACCAAATAACTAATTAATAATAAATAATAAAACCCAGAATTAGAGTCAGCCTATTTGCTTGAACAGCCAAGTCTTCAGGTTCCAACGGAAGAAGTTGTGCTAATTAGGCTGTGCTGAAGCTGAAACAAGCTGTTTCTTCTTGCTGTTTGCTGCAAGGAGGTAAATTGCTGGGAGGCAGAGGCCAAAGGGTGGGGGCCATTGAGTGGGCATGGCTACATTCGGTGTATAAGACGCACCTAAATTTTCACCCCCTTTTAGGGGGGGAAGGTGCATCTTATACACCGAAAAATGCGGTAGTTACTGTGTTCGTTTAATCAATTCACCTGCTCTTTCCCATATCAAGAAATATATCTCAGAAATTGTAGCATTATTAATTAAGAGCATTAATAGGCCTTCTACCTGGCCTCTCCACAAAATAAAAACTGCTCTTGAAACTGCCGAATGACTATTGTGAAAGGGGTGTAAGCCTGGCCTTAGGATGGGTAAACGGTAAAGAGCAAGGGTGTCAAACTCAAGGCCTGTGGGCCAAATCTGTCCCACAGGGTGCTTAGATCTGGCCCGTGAAGCCACCATGGAAACAGTGAAGGACTGGCCCATGGTTTCTTTGCCACCGGACAAAGCACTGGCAGAGCACTGGCAGAGGCCTATAGGAGGCCATCACAGCCAAAAATGGAGATGGGGGTACTGCAAAGTTCGGTTTTCACTGGCAGAGGACTGCAGGAGGCCATCGCAACATGAGTGATGTCGAACTGGCCACACCCACTCTGGCTACCCCTCCCATCCCTCCTAGGTCAAACACAACCCTGATACGGCGCTCAATGAAATTGAGTTTGACACCCCTGGTTAAGAGGGTCCAGAAAATATTACTCAGTCCTCTGAAAGAAGGAAGCATAAGGAAAAAACAATAATCACAGCTTGATTTTCCTTGCTATAAGGTGGAGTTTGTACCAAAGAAACGGAAGACATCATGAGTTCCTTTCTCGTGCAAGCCGTGATATTTCCTATGACACCCTATGCGAGTGAAAGTTAGAAGAATCAGGAAGGGAATAATTTCATGCTTTGGCATGTAGGTGTTGGAGAAGCCTCTTGAGAATACCACGAAGAGCCAAGAAAACAAATAAATGGATGACAGATCAAATCAACCCAAAGTTTTCATTTAAGACATAAATGACTAGGCTCAAACTATCCAACTCAGGTCACCTTACCCATCTCTCTGGAGAAGACTCTGATGCTGGGAGAGGCAGAAGGAAGGAGAAGAAGAAGAAGAAGACAACCAGCTCCAAGTACATCCATTTTTGGACTGGATACAGTGGCAATGTAAGGGGCACGGTGGCTCAGTGGCTAAGACACTGAGCTTGTTAATCAAAAGATCGGCAGTTCAGTTCGAATCCCTAGTGCCATGTAATGGGGTGAGCTCCCGTTACTTGTCCCAGCTTCTGTCAACCTAGCAGTTTGAAAGCACATAAAAAATGCAAGTAGAAAAATACTTTGGTGGGAAGGTAACAGTGTTCTGTGGGCCTTTGGCATTTAGTCCTGCCGGCCACATGACCACGGAGACGTTTTCGGACAGCGCTGGCTCTTCGGCTTTGAAACAGAGATGAGCACTGAACCCTAGAGTCGGGAACGACTAGCACATATATGCAAAGGGAACTTTTACCTTTACCTTTACAGTGGCAATGGCTACATCAATGGAAGACCCAAAAGACCAGGTTAGAAAAAGAGCATCATGGAGAAAAATCTATCTACATGAGGTAAGATTTTAAAAAATGACTTAATGGCACATAAATAAGATGAAGTAGAGAGGCAGGCTTTTGAGACCATGAATCTACCCTACAACAATAAAAAGTATTCCTAATATTTGTTGTACCTAACAGAATAACAGAGTTGGAAGGGACCTTGGAGGTCTTCTGGTCCAACCCCTGCTTAGGCAGGAAACCCTATACCACTTCAGAGAAATGGTTATCCAACATCTTCTTAAAAACTTCCAGTGTTGGAGAATTCACAACTTCTGGAGGCAAGTTGTTCCACTGATTAATTGTTCTCACTGACAGGAAATTTTTCCTTAGTTCTGCATTGGTTCTCTCCTTGATTAGTTTCCATCCATTACTTCCTCTCCTGCCTTCGGGTGCTTTGGAGAATAGATTGACACCCACCCACCCCACTCTTTGTGGCAGATATTGGAACATTGCCACCATGTCACCCCTAGTCCTTCTTTTCATTAAACTAGATATACCCAATTCTTGCAATCGTTCTTCATATGTTTTAGCCTCCAGCCAGAATGGGCTCCAGCCTACCTTGATGGGCTGACACCCTGCTTTCTATCTGTTTCTTTGTCTCTTTGCCTATCTGTCTGTCTGTGTCTGTTCATGTGTGTGTGTGGATTTATCACTTGAGAAGAGACCCCATTACATGCAGGCTTCTTCTTTTTTTTTTAATTAGCTGCCTGCCTCCGTGCATAGTCTTTCATCCGCCTGGCACCTGGTGCAGAATGATTTGTCAGTTTCCCAGGAAATGAATGTTTCTTCCCAGACCTAAGTAGCACAATAGGAACAGGGGAGATAGCAAAATACAATACAATACAATACAAAAACAAAAACAACCTCAGCACAGCTAAGATTGAATGGCATTGGTCAGCACGGGACAGGTGACGGTAAGTGCCTCCTTTTTGCGTCTGCTGGGTGAGTTGAGGAAAAGCTATAGGAGCATAAGAAAGGTCGGAAGCTGAGGGAAATGGAAACTACTTAAAGCTAAATGCCAGAGTGTCATTTCAGCAAGCTAATGAAAATCAGCAATCCATGCCTAGAGATGCTATCAGGCATAGAGTTTACCCTTTTCACCTTTGTCTAAAACAGCACTGTGAACTTTTTTTTAAAACCCAAGAGCTGCAGTTGGCTTTCAGGTGGCTTCCAGAGGCTGCTTCCAAAATGTAGGCCCAGCCAGGACAAAAAATATATATATATGGAATCCTCCATAGCTTCTGAGATTAGATAAGAGCGAAGAGTTGGGAGCTTTCCAGAAGGAGATCCATATTCAAAGTAAGGAGAAAATTCTTGACTGTGAGAGCTATTAATCAATAGAATAGCTTGGTCCATGGAGCCATGGGACCTCCACCCTGGACAGAAGTCTGGCCTAGAAGACCATCAATGTTCTCCCAACGGCATAATTCTGTATTCTAAAAAGCAGGTCAATTGGTTTAAAATACATTTATAATTAACCCAAAAGTGCTTTTCAAAGGGCAACTGGACTTCCTGGTTTTTTTTTTTGAAGATGTTTCACTTCTCATCCAAGAAGCTTCTTCAGTTTTTCTTGAATGTGAAGCTAAAGATCTTCAAAGAAAAACCAGAAAGTCCAGTTGCCCCTTGAAAAAGCACCTTTGGGACAACCATGACCTGGATGACTGAGAATCTCCATAGACATTTATAATTAACGTTACACTAAATTAATTTGAGCTAGATATGATACTTGTTTTGCATTTCATAATCTCCCTTCTATCACATTAAAATGAAATTGGAGGAGATTTATTTATTTATTTATTTATTTATTTATTTATGTATGTATGTATGTATGTATTTATTTATTTGTTCGATTTATATGCCGCCCTTCTCCAGAGACTCAAGGCGGCTTATAATGCATTAAGCAATAGCCTTCATACTTTTGTATATACCTGCTTAGTAGGGCTTTTGGCCACCCCGAGCAGTGTTCTATTTTATACAAAGTCCGCTTATTGCCCCCACAAACTGGGTCCTCATTTTACCTACCTCGAAAGGATGGAAGGCTGAGTCAACCTTGAGCCTGGTGAGAATTGAACTTGCAGTAATTGCAGGCAGCTGGCAGCTAAGTACTACTTTAACAGCAGCAGTTTAGTCCAGTGCGCCACCAGGCTCTTCACAATTTAGAGAGTTGGAAAGCATTTGGAGGCAAAAAGACCAGATAATATAGAAGTTGAGGTCAAAGCAAGAGTTTAGATCCAATCAGGACCCTGGACAGCTACAAGTGGAATTCACATTGTGGATTCAGACCAAAAGCTCAGCAGGCTCTAATGTAGCATCAGTGGAGGTCTAGATTTCTATTTTATCTCCTAAGGCAAAGTCCCCAGGTCAGGCACGAGAAAATCAAATAGAATGATGCATGGTTTATGTTAAAAACTGAAGTTTGGTCCTTCAAAATACTTTGGGTAACAATTCCCTAATTCCCTATTTTTGACTATTGCACAGATAGTCCTCAACTTACAATAGTTCATTTAGTCCGTTCAAAGTTACAACAGCACTGAAAAAAGTGACTTACAACCATTTTTCACACTTAAGACCATTGCAGCATCACATGATCCAAATTAAGATGCATGGCAACTGACTCATATTTATGACAGTTGCTGTGTCTCGGGGTCACATGATCCCCTCTTCTGATTCTCGGAAAGTCAATGGGGAAACCAGAATGATTTAACAATCATGTTACTAATTTAGAAACTGCAGGGATTCACTTAACAATTGTGGCAAGAAAGGTCCTAAAATGGGGCAAAACTCACTTAACAGATGTCTCACTTAGCAACCTGTGGTTGTACATCGAATACTACCTGTATTGCTGGGGCTGATAATAGTCCGAAACAACTGAAAGGGACCAGGTTACCTTCTTCTGATCGGTGCTGGGAACTGATTGCTTCTCTACTCCGTCACCATTTTAATGTCTATTGAGAAAGTCTATGTAAATATGGGATTCAGGTTCAAATTCATCTGATCTATGGGGGGCGGGGAATCCATACAGTTTTATTTGTTTGTTTGTTTGTTTGTTTATTATTTTATTATTTTATTTATTTATTCATGTTTTATTTATTTTATTTTATTTATATAACATTCAATTTCCATCAAACAGTGTGTGATCTGGGTACAGTTATTTTTAAACAATCATAATTCACATATTTTTTGTAGTATTCATTACAATAATATTCATAATGTAATAATACAATAACAATAATACTTAACATCATCTTCTTTAACAACTCTCCACATTAACATTTCCTCTTTTTATATCGCCTCCTTTCTAACTTCTGTTTCTATTGTCTAGCCATTGATAAAATACATCCCATATCAAAAAAATATTCAGTTTCTTCTTTATCCTTAATAGTGAGCATTAATCTATCCATTTCTGCACATATATTTTAGATTTTGGGCATGTCCTCCACATAGCTCATCGTTCCTGTTGCCCATCTCCTCCCACTTGTGACTGCATGACTGTAACTTTGTTGCTTGTATTCTTGCTATTTATATTTATATTGATTGTTTCCTAGTATGATTTGATTGCTTATTCTGCCTTATGACTGTCACTGGGTGTTGTGCCCTGTAATTCTTGATGAGTGTATCTTGTCTTTTTATGTATATTGAGAGCATATGCACTAAAGACAAATTTCTTGTATGTTCAGTCACACTTAGCCAATAAAGAATTCTATTCTATTCTATTCTATTCTATTCTATTCTATTCTATTCTATTCTATTCTATTCTATTCTATTCTATTCTATTCTATTCTATATGGTAGTATGAACTGTATGGAAAAAATCCATACAGTAGTTCTGATTTTTTTCTAATGATCATTATCTGCCTTCTGCCCTGGTGGCATCTGTTTATTTATTGTCTTCTAGAGCAGGCAGACATGATCCAAGGATTTGAGCTTTCTTCTCTTTACATTTGAGGTTCTCAGCCTTAGGACAACTGGGGCCAGTGTTTGTACTGACAACAACGTACTTGGCTCCAAAAGGAATACAGGATCAAAATGCAATTGTCAAGAATTGATGGCCTTACCACATAAGCTACAAACAGACATTAAGACACACTTTTAATTGATGGTGTTGCTTAAGGAAGATATCAACAAAGCCGCCTTGGCTGAGGTTTAGACAGGTATGGGAATCTTTCAGGAACATAAGATTTATGAAGAATAGTCTAAGGGTTTGCTGGAAGGGCTGTGAATAAGAGACCCTCCAAAGTGAGCATCCAAAGCACTATTAATGTTCATTCTTTCTCAGCTTTTCCTCTTCTCAGTCTTTGTCTCCTCTTTTAAAGGTGATGGCGATGGTGAATTTTCTCTCTCTTCTAATTAGACAATATTATGATGCTCCAGTTTGTTAACCTTTGTGCGCAAATCTTTTTAATTACAGCAGATGTTGGATGTACAGTCTTTATTTAGCAACGGCAATTAAACAGTTCAATAGCTAACCGAAAGGAACAAAAAAAAAAAAGAGGAAAGAAAGGAAACTTTGTTCTTTCTTGAAGAGGTGGCTTCGTTCCCAGATACATTCACTTATACGTTCCAGATCAAGGGAAGGATGAAGAATTGAAGGAGGTTTCAAATCTCCCCACTGGCATGACTGGAGAAATGAAAAAGGCATTTTTGTAGATTTAAGAGGCATTTTTTTTCTGGAGGATCATATAGAGAGATCTTTTATGGAATTCATAAAGGCTGGATTTGATGCAAGATTATAACAGGATTAACCTGGTTTCCGAATTAACTTGTTTTGTGAGCTTGCACAATACACTGAACTATAAACTAGACCAATGAGCTGGATTGTCATAATACTCTGAGCCATTATTCAGATTCTAAGTCTTTAATTGACTTAGTTAAGCTCTTGGGTGAACATAGTGGTGCACCCATTATTTCAAGCAATTTCTTCCAACGCATTGTCTTTACCAATCAATTTATTTGCAGATGACTTTTTGCCTACAAAATACAGGTTCTTGTTACTATTCCATCTTATAAATGCTGTTTCTCCAGTGCTGGGGTGAGCAGTTAATTTTTCCAGGGGGGTGGTCACATGAGAAACTGGGACTATTGTGGACAGGGACAGTTAAAGGGTTAGTTGAGGCCTGCAGACCATCAAATGTTCAGGTCTGCTACAGTGCATACTAGATTACAGATTAACAGAGTTGGAAGGGACTTTATAGGTCATCTGGCCCAAACCCCCCCCCCCCAGCCAAGCAGGAGACCCGACACCATTTCTGACAAATGATAGTCCAATCTCTTCTTGAAAGCTTCCAGTGATGGAACTCCTACAACTTCTGAAGGCAACTTCTGTTCCATGGGTTGATTTTTCTCACTGTCAGGAAATTTCTCCTTACTTCTAGGTCGAATCTCTTCTACTAGTTCATGTATATCAGAGGTGGCTGAGACTGAAGCAACTCTCAGAGGCTTTAATGTGCTTTAAATGCTAATTAAGAGCCTTGGTGGCACAGCAGACTAAAGTGCTGTTAAGTAGTACCAGCTGCCTGCAATTACTACAAGTTCAAATGTCACCAGGCTCAAGGTTGACTCAGCCTTCCATCCTTTCGAGGTAGGTAAAATTAGGACCCGGATTGTGGGGGCAATAAGCTGACTTTATATAAAAAAGGACACCGCTTGGGGGGGGGGGCGAAAGCCCTACTAAGCAGGTATATACAAAAGTATGAAGGCTATTGCTTAATGCATTGTAAATTGCCCTGAGTGTCCAGAGAAGGGCAGCATATTAATCAAACCAATAAATAAATAAATAATAAATAATGATGCCAAAGCAATTGTTGTGGCTCACTGGCGGCCGGCAGAGCTGGCAGCAGAGTCAGACAGTGAGGAGGTTGGGGAGGAACGTGGGCCAGTCCTGAGGGATGGGGAAATTTTGGACGAGGGCTCTGCGTCAGTAGCAGAGAGGGAGATAGACAGCAGTGAAGCAGAGGAACATCTGGAGCCTGTTCCCAGCGTGCACATGCACAGAGCTGCCAGAAGACAAGAACAACTCAGAAAAGCAGGGTCGACTTTGGAGTAAAGCCATACCGTGGAGATGATTGGCCCCTCCCGTAGGAAGCAAAATATGAGTGAATGGGGAGGGGGCTTTTGCAGGAAATAATTTGTTTGTTCAGTAATTTCAAGAGTGAAAAGTTCTGTTTGTGACTCTAAGAGACTCTGTGCCAAGTTTTGCCTTACTCTGCGTTTGGAAACAAGTTACGTGGCAGCTTGCCAAACAAGATAAGGTGTGTTGAGAAATATTCCTTTGAAAAGCTGTTTGGATAAACCTTGCTGACTTTGAATGAAAGTAATTCACAGTCATGTAAATAAAAGAGGTTTTGCTGGGACCTGCTTCCTGCTTTTTAAGGGAGCCTAGGTCAGAATAGCACTCACTAAAGAAAGATGGGTCCCAAATTCTGGTTCATTGCATTATCTCCTCCAGTATGATTCATTTCTAGGAAACAGGCACTTAGGGTTCCATCAGTGGTGAAATCTAAATTTTTTTACTACTGGTTCTGTGGGAGTGGCTTGGTGGGTGTGGTGTGGCTTGGTGGGCATGGCTTGGTGGGTATGGTGTGGTTTGATGGGCATGGCTTGATGGGTGTGGCAGGGGAAGGATACTGCAAAATCCCCATTCCCTCCCCACTCCTGGGGGAAGGATATTGCAAAGTCTCCATTGCCACCCCACTCTGGGGCCAGCCAGAGGTGGTATTTGCCAGTTCTCTGAACTACTCAAAATTTCCACTACCGGTTCTCTAAACTGCTCAAAATTTCCGCTACTGGTTCTCCAGAACCTGTCAGAACCTGCTGGATTCCATCCCTGGGTTCCATGCTTCACTAAGATGGAGAAGCCAGAATACACATAGTCCTTGACTTACGATCACAATTGAGCACTT
Organism: Masticophis lateralis; assembly: GCA_030761175.1. Classification (NCBI taxonomy): domain Eukaryota; kingdom Metazoa; phylum Chordata; class Lepidosauria; order Squamata; family Colubridae; genus Masticophis; species Masticophis lateralis. Next base: position 15,681,544 of record JAUDYJ010000001.1, read on the forward strand.
TTCCGTTCACATTTGTCTTTGCTTGTCAGAAAAAGATCACATGACCCTGGGACACTGCAATCGTCATAAATATGAGCCAATCACCAAACATCCAAATTCTGATCATGTGATCATGGGGCTGCTACAATGATTGTACGTGTGAAAAATGGTCATAAGTCACTTTATTTCAGTGCCCACTATAACTTCAAACAGGCACTAAATTAATAGTTTTAGGTTGAGGACTACAGGTCGTCCTCAACATATGACCACAATTGAGCCCAAACCCTCTGTTGTTAAGTGAGAAATTTGTTAAGTGAGTTTTGCCCCATTTTAGAACTTTTCTTTTTACATTTGTTAACTGAATCACTGCGGTTGCTAAATTAGTCGCACAGTGGTTAAGTGAATCTGGTTTCCCCATTGACTTTCCTGGTCAGAAGGTCGCAAAAGGGGACACTGCAACTATCATGAATGCGAGTCGGTCATCAAGCATCTGAATATACCTAAATCACGTGACCATGGGGATGCTGAAATGGTCATAAGTGTGAAAAAAGGCTTTATGTCACTTTTTTCGGTGCCATTGTAACTTAGAATGGTCACTAAATGAACTGTTGTAAGTTGAGGACTATCTGTACTTGCAATGCATTGATATTTTATCTTCCTTTTCTAAGATGAGTTCTTTCCATATTCTACCTTGTTTAATCATCAAATCCATCAATCATGGGGGCGGGGGCGGCTCTTCTATCTTCAGCAAAAGGTCCCTAAATTTTTATTTTCCTATTCAAAGCAGTCAATTTTGCTACATCTGCAAATTCTGTCATCTTCCCCAACTATTCTTGCTTTGTGAGTATTTCAGACTCTTATCATCTTTGGCTCTATAGTAATCTCACTCCAGCTGCCATGCATAAAAACAGTCATCCATAAGTCTTTTCTAGTTGTCTGTCCATTAGTCCCAGAAAGAAAAGTTTTTATAGCTCTCAACATCTCTGATGGGAACCCAACAGGTGAGAACTTGCAACAGTATTATATATAATCCAACATATCAATGTAATATAATAGAATTTTGGCTTGCTTACTCCCATTGTAAAACATAATTGCATTTCTGACTCCCTCTCTTTCAAATAACCTCAACCTTGACAGTTGAAAAAAGGCATGCCACTTTGTCTGCTTTCTGTTTCTACCCAGATGTTAGCACATCAGTTATTCTACCCAAGGGAGAATATTATCCTCCTGTGAGAAAATTTCTGAAGTTCAGGGCAAATGCAGGAACTGTTATAAGTGCCTAACAATGACACTAAGCTTAATGTCCTTCAGCAGCTCAGGTGCAGCCTTAACAGCTGCATTTCCACAACATAATATGTTTGATCTGTCTTAACCTTGATTAGGGACTGGGTGACTAAGCAGGTGACATGAACCCAATTTGCTAAATCAGATCACTTTTCAGTGTAAATAGTACCAACAGATTAATTCAATAACCATTTTAGAGGCATTGGGTAAAAGCAGACATTCTATGATAATGGTAGGTCGAAATGACCTTGGGAGACAAGGGCAAGAGCCACAGCTAAGGAAATGGTTGGATAAGAGGCAGAAGAGCCCACAAGGGACAAAAGGACCCTGGCCAACATCTCAGAAGGGACCCTCCCTAGTTTCTTGCATGTAAAGGTGAAGGGAGAGAAATGTACCTTCAGACCAGGCAAGATTCAGTTAACATAACCTTAGAATTGGTCTACCTCAAGAGTGTCAAACTCACAGTGTCACGGCATCATTATGTGACATATTGGGACTCCCCCCTCTTTGCTAAACCAGGTGTGGGCGTGGCCAGCATGTGATGCATCTGGCCCACGTGATGGGACTGTGACAACCCCGGTCTAACTAGTTGTGCTTCCTGTCTGGACAACCTTGTTAGTCTAACATTCTATATTAGGAAGCTACATTTGTTCAGGGCATCCATAATAATAGCTCAGTTCTGGATTCAAGTCCCCAACATACTTTCTCCTCTGTAAAATTAGAAAAGTATTTATTTATTTGTTTGTTTACTTACAGGTCTTTTAATAAATGTTTCCAGCCCACTGAGATTTTCTGATGATATTCTTAAATCTAAATTTATGATCCAGAAGCAGAAAAAGATCAGTCCCCAAGGATTGTATGGAATTACTTAAATGAACTTTTTTCGGGGTGGGGGGAGGAGAGGTGTTAGTGGTTAATTTTATATCTAATTTGTGTCCTATTATGGGTATCCCAAACGTGTTTTTTTTTTTTTTTCAGGAGGCAACTGGACTTTCTGGTTTTTCTTTGAAGATGTTTCGCTTCTCATCCAAGAAGCTTCTTCAGCTCTGAGCTCAAATGGTTCCTGTATTCTGTAAGTTTTCTGGAAATCCATTCATAATCCCGCATCGTTCAAAGGATGTTCATCCCAAAGTGCATTGCTAAATGTCTATAAAGATTCTCAATCATCCATGATGCTTTTTCGAAAGGCTTTCTGGATTTTTTTCTGGTTTTTTCTTTGAAGACATTTCGTTTCTCATCCAAAAAGCTTCTTCAGTTCTGACTGGATGAGAAGTGAAATATCTTCAAAGAAATACAAGAAAGTTCAGTTGACTCTTGAAAAAGCACCTTTGGGATAACCATGACCTGGATGACTGAGAATCTCCATAGATACCTATTATGGATAGTTTTACAGGTAGTTCTCAAGTTACAACTACTGGTATAACTGAGCTTGGCAATTACAATCCTAAATCATGATGGTCATAAAGTGAGTTACTACATGAATGGATCCAATTTTATGACCTCTTTCATGGCAGTTGTTAAGCAAATGTGGTGGACATTGAGTGAACCCATTGTTTGCTATGGGCCAAATTTTACCAGAAATCAGAAGTAAATGCCACTTTTTGACAAAATCATTATAAATCGTGATTATATAACTGTGGGGCCCTGCAAACGGCCAGAAATGAGCCCTCAAATCAGTCACATGACTGCAAGGTAGAGGAGGAGGCGAACATCATAACTTCAAAATTGGCTCATAAGTTAATTTTTGGGATTTGTCATAATTTTTGTTAATTTGTCATAATTTCAAAAATTGAAGATTACCTATACTTATTACAAACTGGGTTTTACTGATATCCTGTGAATATTGTAAAAATGTCAGGTCTCCTTCTTCCTTCAGAAGGAGGACATACTGGCTGACAACATGATTGGGCTTAATGTGTTTTGCTTGATTAGTGTGTTGTGTGAACACAGTCAATTCTGGTGTCAGGCCTGGAAGCCATCTTTTTCGTTGGATCTTTAGGCCTGACACATTTACTACTGTGGGAAACTGGGAGGGGTGACTGTATGGAGCTAGGGTAATATATAGTCAAAATAACATTCCTTTCTCAGAGAGTCAAGGACACCTGGAAGGCTGGAACTGGGAGGCATCTCCAGTTGGGACGGTGCTTTAATTGGACCATGTGATGGACATGTGAGTGTTGGGCAGGGACTTGAACTTTCCTTTGGGTGGGGAAAACCTGGAAATTTTCAGATTCAGATTCAGGTTTTCCCAAATGTGCCAAAATGACATCTCTTACAAAATTGAACTTTGAGGAACTTCAATCCTCGTTTTATTTAGTTGGGGGTGTTACTTGGAACTCTGATATTTGGTTTGTTCCATGAATAACCACAATTAATCCATGTCTCAGCAAGAAGTAGGAATCCAGGGAAAGAAAAAGAGGAAAGGAGGCAAGAAATCTATCCTAAAAACCAACTCTTTATCTAACAACAAGAATTATAGCTCTTTTTAATGGAGGTCTATATATTATTCTGACAGATGCAGAAGTTGACAATGGACAAGTGGATTCAAGGTATCAATTTTCCAACCGTTTTTCTCAAGGAAAAAAAAAACCCACCAAATGTTGTCAAGGGAGCAAAAGAAATATTAGTCATGAGATATTTAACAGGGAGGTTCTTAAGGCATCAGGAGTGTTCCTACTTCCCAAAGGGTAAAACGGTTCATCCATTTTCGCAGAGACTATGTTGACATTTCAGAGTTGAACTCGATTTTTGTAGCATAAAGCCATGCATTAGATAAAATCTCTTTATATCTTCTGAAGTGGAAGATCATTAGAGTAAAATGCCTCAGGAGAAGTGGTTTTGCCTAAAATGTCCACAGCCAATTTAAAACACTATCTTCCTGAAATACATTACCTTGTTTAGTGGCATTACAATTTAATTTATGAGTTCTCGTGAGACACAGAAACTGTTTGTCAGAACAAGGCCATATCTTTTACCTCTCTTTTTTCTATTAAGTAAATTTAATCAGGGGAGAGTTCAGGTTATATACTGCATACTTCCCTTTATTTATTTGTCTATAGAACTTTCTGAAAATGTTCCTGTGTTTGGGTCTCCTGGTCATTGGCTCACATAATAAAAGTAGAAAAATCAGGAGCACAGGTAATTGTCAGGTAATTACAACCATTCTTTTAGTGATTACTCTAAGTTACAATGACACTGTCAATGTTCCGACTGACGAACTCAACCAAAGCAGGCATGATCAAGATGGTCCAATCCCTGAATGCAAAACTTTATTGAGTACATCATATTGGCACTGATGTGGGCACAACCAGATCTAGCTATTTCCACATAATTAAAGTATAGAATTCTCCCACCCCCTATTAGTGCAGGTCACATTGTCCAATTGAATCTCGTATTGTTATGAGAAAAAGTCTTTGGGTTTGGCAAACACCTGCAGAAGTGTCCTTGGTTCTCACACTCATCTTCTTGATGTCTGGAGCCAAATGGAGAAGCGATAATGGTTGCAACAGCAAAAGCACGCTTCAAATCTTGACAGGAACTGAAAAAATGACTTTTGATAGTTTTCCATACTTACAATCATTGTAGCATCCCCATGGTCACATGATCAAATTTTAGATGCTCGGCAATTGGTTCATATTTATGATGGTGACAGTGTCCTGGGGTCATGTGATCACCTTTTGCAACCCTCTGACAAGCAAAGTCAATGGGGAAGCGAGATTCATTTTCCAGTTGTGTTAGTAACTTAACAGCTGCAGTCATTCACTTAACAACTATGGCAAGAAAGGTCATAAAATGACAACCATCTCACTTAGCAACAGAAATGTTGGGCTCAATTGTGGTTATAATTTGAGAACTACCTGTAGTGTCATAGAAGTTTTTCTGACTAACATATTTATTAAAATGTTATTAAACTTCCATGTGCTGCAGCCCACTTCATCAAATGCACTTTCAACTTCTCACTTCATCATGCAAATAGCTGACAAGGATCAGGTATAGAGATTTGAGGCATCAGAGGTCAACGGGCTACAGGTAATCCTTGATTTATGACTGGTCACTTAGCAACTGTTCAAAGTTACAACAGACCCCCCCCAAAAGGGACTTACCTCCTGTATTCAAGATTCTGATGTCCAGCCCCCCTTCCCCATGATCGGGGGGGGGGGGGAAGAGGAGGAGGAGGAAGAAGAAGAGGAGGAGGAGGAGGAGGAGTTCCCTCTCCCTTTTCTCTTTTCTGTATCCTTCCTCCTGTGTAAGTGCTTCCAGAAAGGGTAAAATCGTAGCAGAGATGGTTTATAATCACAATCAATACAGTAAATGGAACAATCAAACTGGGGGGGGGGAATCACATGGCAGTTAAAATAAAAGTCTAGCTTTCCAGCAATGGGCTTATTAGGTAACCAGCAAGCGGGAATGCTTTTTTCCCCCTTCCCCTGTTGCATCCACTTCCTTTACAAAAAAACAAACAAAAACCCCATTGATTTGTGCCTGGTACGGAGTTGTCATAGTTTCATGAATAAAAGTTCCATGGCTCATAGAATCAAAGACTTCTCCTCCCTCCCCACAATCAATAAAAAAAAGATTCGGAGAAATTATGAGAGCCTCACTATGAGAGCTGCCGTCCGTTTATTTTTAGGCTGTGGAAATGGAGGACAAGGCTACTTGAATTCTGCAGTGGGATAAGTGAAATTCCCAAGTCCTTGTCTGTTTTGCTCATCCAATTCTAGAACAATTTGCAGGTATGCTGCTTTTGGTTCTGGAGGTTCGCCCTTAAAATTCCTGGTAATTGTGTTTTGAGAGCTCAACTTGTCTTTGTCTCTTTTGCTTTTACCCTTTCTTTTATTTCCCGACATCAGAAGGAGTCTGGTAGGACCTTTTATGACTAACACATTTTAAAAGGCACAAGCTTTTGTCAGCTGTGCCCTACTTCTTCAGATGCCTGGCAGCAGATCAGAAGCAAGGAAATAACAAAGACTTTCATATTTAATGTCCCAAGTATTTTGATCCTTGAACTGCCTTTTAATTTGCCTACTAACATAGTGTTGGAAGAAATGTCCATCTGGGTTCAGTTCCAAATGGGGAGAAAGACACTGGAAACATGGAGGCTGCTTGGAAGGATGGTTTAATGGTGAAGTAGAACCACCAAACACATGTGATTCTGGGTAGCTGACCACATGGAGTGGAGAGTGAGTGTTATTTATACCCTCTCTCGGGCTTTGAACTTGAGCTTCCTGTTCCTGTGGCAAGAGCATGTATCCTATTGGTTGCAGACTCTCATGTGGAGTCATGTTTGTCTGAATCAACTTTGGTTGAACCTTTCTGAGTGATGTGATGAAGGGGCTTGGTTGTGCCATGTGGTGAGTTCTGCTAATAAATAATCCTATTATGTCCTGGAGGGTCATGTCTTAATCCCATCACCCTGGAGCTGAGATCTTTTGTTTTGTAGTTAGGTTGGCCCAATCCTCAATGGGCATCAAATATCTGCTGGGGGCAGGAAGCTGGGGCTGAGTTTCTGTCTCTAAGAGCATGTTTCTCAACTTATAACTTATATTTCTGGGGAAACATAATATTCTGCCTTTTAATATTAGACACATTCATATTAAAATGGAAACTAGGCTAATTTCTATTTCTCTTTTGGAAGAAATTTATTGTCCAGCAAAGTTTCATCCAGAAATGAAGTTCTCCAGATCTTCTCCTGCCTTGGAAGACCCAAGACTTTACTAGGCAAGGCTGATCAAGCCAGTGAAAACAGATGTTCCAAAATGTGGATCTAATCATTGGTCGCTGAAGGCTGCTGATGGTATTGGCTTTCATCCCAAAATGGACAATCTGTGGCACACCAGATGTTGCAGAGCTTCAATTCTAGCCATTGGCGGGAGATGCTGGGAATGTAAATTTGCAACCTTGGAAGGACATTAGATTCTTCACCCTTGTAATACAGGAGAATCCAAGTTTTGAAAAAGAGCTGCCTTTTTTTATCATGTCTCAGCATAATTCATTAAATGAAGAAGTCAGCCCTGCTGTATTGCTGTGCTCTGACCCCAGCTATCTATGACACTTGATTTTCATTGGATGAATATTTTGGCAATATTTTTTTATTCAGAAAGTGACCATATAACTGCTTGATCAAGCAGCAGCCAAATCTGCTTGATTTGTCAAATCTGCCAAATCAAGCAACAATGTAGATGGCAATGTAGAAAAATCCCCCTTTCCCTTCCTTTCTTTGTTTCTGCCAGCATTTACGTTGACACAGATTTCTGCCTTGCTAGCAAGTTAAAAAGGAAGAAAGGAAGGAAGGAAGGAAGGAAGGAAGGAAGGAAGGAAGGAAGGAAGGAAGGAAGGAAGGAAGGAAAGAGAGAGGAGAAGGAGAAGGAGAGAAGGAGAAGGAAAGAGAAAGAGAAAGAAAGAAAAAAGAAAGAAAGAAAGAAAGAAAGAGAAGAAGGAGAAGGAGGAAAAGGAGGAGGAGAAGGAGAAGGAGAAGTGAGCCAGGATTGTTCATTACACTTTTTCCTAAACTTGATCTTAATTTATTTTCTGTCGGAAGAAACTGACCCCCTAGTTTCACTTTGCCAGACAATCAATGCAAATATCTGTTCTATGCTGGTATTCAGAGAATCTTGTTGCACTCATCTGCCACATAATTAGAGATGTGAGGTCTGTCAGAAACTTGTTTTTAAAATGCCAATCCTAATTTTGCAGTACAAATGTGGTTGGACCCCCGGATTCAGAAGCAGATGCATGGAGTCCATAATAATAGCCAGAAGGAGGGGGACAGTTGATGATAACATCATCACTCAGGTTATATACATTGAGACTCAAATATGCAAGGCCCATTTAGATGATAACATCACTGCAAATTGTTTTGCCATCAAGGCTATTCCATATTTTGAAGAAGACAGCAGTGAAGATCTGATATCTCAGTTCTGTATTGTGTCCAGTTCAGCTCAAGTCTGTTCTATTTCTAAAAAGTCATTTCTATGCCACTGATGAAGAAATGTTTCCCTCTGTGTCCATTTTTAAATCTAAAATAATAGCCAAACCAAATAATATTCAAGTTTCCTATGAAATGTGCTTCTGAATGGATTTCTTAAAGGGAAAGGAAGAAGAGGGAGGAAGAGGGGAGCAGGGAAGGAAAGGAAAGGAAAGGAAAGGAGGAAAGGGTAAAAATGATCTGAAAAGTCTGTATACAGACCTTCTGATATCTGAATAAAAATACTGGGTTACTTATTCTAATTCTGGTTTCAACCAAATTGTGGGTCTGCTCACTGGTGGGATTCAAGTAATTTAACAACCGGTTCTCTGCCCTAATGATTTCTTCCAACAACCAGTTTGCCAAACTGCTCAGAAAGTTAACAACCGGTTCTCCCGAAGTGGTGCGAACTGGCTGAATCCCACCACTGGGGCTGCTCATCATCAACCTTTTGAATCTAAGACCCAAACTGTAAATCAGTGATATGAGATTTGTCCCATTTCCAAGTTAAACAATTTTGGTGGCTTTCATTATTATCCAGCACGATCATTCACCATAAGTCAAAACAAAACATCAATCAAATCGTGATTGCACCAAAGTGCCTCAATCAGCTAGCAGAAGTGTACAGTTTGAGGCCTAGAAGGTATCTGGTGACTCCAGAAAGCTTTGAAATGGGTCTCAGAAGCTTCTCTAACATTTGTCACTCAATTGTTGTTTTTAATGTCTTAGAAGGAGGGGAAATTAAATAGATGGAATGTACTAATTGTACCTGTACTGGATTAATTAAATTTAAATTGGGATTCCATTAGATTGATTTTTTCATTTATTTTTGTCTTGTCTGTGCCTACTTTTTTGAAGGTGTCTTCTGACAGAAAGGACATTGGTTAAAAAAAAAGTCAAGATGGAAACTATAACCTTGACATTAAAATCAAGGCACATAGAAACATAATTTTTTTTACAGTACCAGAATGTTGAAAGAAATGGATAGATTAACTCTCACTATTAAGGATAAAGAAGATGTATTTTATCAATGGCTAGAGCAGAGGTCTTCAAACTTGGCAGCTTTAAGACTTGGGGACTTCAGCTCCCAGAATTCTCCAGCCAGCTATGCTGGAGAAGCTATGCTATGCTGGCTGGAGAATTCTGGGAGTTGAAGTCCACAAGTCTTAAAGCGGCCAAGTTTGAAGCCCTCTGGGCTAGACAATAGAAACAGAAGTTAGAAAGGAGGAGACATAAAAAGATGAAATGTTAATGTGGAGATTTGTTAAAGAAGATGATGTTAAGTATTATTGTTATTAAGGTATATTACTATATTATCAACATTATTGTTATGAATAATACAACAAATATGTGGATATTGAGTGTTTAAAAATAACTGTACCCAGATCATATACTGTTTGATGGAAATTGAATGTTATATAAATAAAATAAATAAAACATGAGGGGAAAAAAGAATGTTAAAAGAAAGGTCTTGGCCACCTGTTTTGCTCTTTTGGGGGTAATATGGTGTGTGATATCACAGTCCCATGTAGGGCTTCACTGCTGCTTGCATCATTTACACACACACACACCACTTGCATTCCCCTGCAAATGTTGTGGGTGCTAGATCAGCATTTCTCAACCATAGCAACTGTAAGATGTGTGGACTTCTTTGAGTTGCTATGCTGGCTGAAGAATTCTGGAAGTTGAAGTCCACACATCTTAGCACTGTCAAGGGTGACAAAAGGTTGGGATAGATTAATTTTCTGGGGAGAAAAAAAGAAGAACAAAAAAGGGCCAAGAGAATAGGGGTCAAATTTATGAACTATATCAATACCAGAGGTCCTTGGTGCTCTCTCAGCTTGCTTGGTTTTTATTTATTTTTATTTATTTATTTTGTCAAGCATATATAAGATAGGTAAAAGTATAAACGTAATTTGAATACATGAAAAGAGTAAGAGTAAAAAGAAATATTAGGACAGGGACGGTAGGCATCCTGGTGCACTTATGCACGCCCCTTACAGACCTTTTAGGAATTACTTGGTGCATTCAGTCTTTATTTGTTGCCATATGTTTTTGTAGCGGTTTTGTAGAGGTTGGTAATGTTTCATTACCCTAACTAGGTAACATTATCAGTGCTAGAAAGGAGTGATACGTTTGTGCCTTAGAACTTCTTGATGTCAAGCCTGGGGGCGCAGCAGACTAATAGCCTGTTATTAACATTCAGCTGCCTGCAATTACTATAAGTTCGAATCTCACCAGGCTCAAGGTTGACTCAGCCTTCCATCCTTTCTAAGGTAGGTCAAATGAGGACCCAGATTGTGGGGGCAATAAGATGACTTTGTATAAATATATACAAAAGTATGAAGGCTATTGCTTAATGCATTGTAAGCCGCCCCGAGTCTTTGGAGAAGGGCAGCATATAAATCAAATTTTTTAAAAAAAGACATTTCCTCCAGATTTAACTTGGTTTGTCTTTGGACTTCCCTTTTTATTTCTCTTCCTTCCTTCCCTCTCTTGCTGTTCCTTTAGGCAGCTGTCCTCCCAGTGAATCTGCTTGTGTTTAAATGAAACATGGACTGGATTTACAAGCTAAGCATGACAGATTTATAACAACCTTAACTCTGAGAAGCACTGCGTTTTTTGAAGCCAGGGCTCCCGACCAAAGTGAAAATTTGTCTTCCAAACAGTTCACCTGGCCAGATGTTTATTTTCAGCAGCATAAATACATTGTACTGTGACACAGGGTGGAAACAGGAACATTTAAAATTCTTTTCTGGATATGAAGAAATGTTTCAAGATAAGTGATAGCTAATTAGTTGGGAAGTGGTGAAATCTACCATCATCCAGGGCATTAGGAATAGTTCTTCCTATCTTTTAGATCAAGCCTGTCAAAGTGCTGGCCCATGGGCCGGATGTGTCACACGTAGGCCATGCCCACCCCAGCTCCACAAAGGCAAAAAATATCGAAATACATCATGATAAGTCACGCGATGCGATTGAGTTTGACATCCATGTTTTAGATGTTTAACTCTGCCTTTCTTTCCAATGGGAATGTTTCCCATTGGAAAGACCCATGTTTAAAGACAAGGTAAAAAACGGAGAATTCAGTGGAGTAGAGAGTTGTATTTACTTTCTTTCAGAAGCCATCCTGTCCATCTGATGAAGTGTTACTCCCCAAAGCTGTGATTTAAAAAAAAATAAAATTAGAGCTACAGAGAGTAGATTAGAAGAGTAGAGTAAAGTAGAGCAGATCAGAGCAGATCAGAGCAGAGCAGAGCAGAGCAGAGCAGAGCAGAGTAGAGTAGAGTAGAGTGGGGTGGGGTGGGGTGGGGTAGAATAGAGTAGAGTAGAGTAGAGTAGAGTAGAGTAGAGTAGAGTAGAGTAGAGTAGAGTAGAGCAGAGCAGAGCAGAGCAGAGCAGAACAGAACAGAACAGAACAGAACAGAATAGAACAGATAAGTGATAAGTCATAGATCATAAATCATAAGATATAATCATAATCATAGGTATAAACAAGTATTAAGTCATAAGATGCCAATAGGAAAGGCAGTAGGAAAGATGAGAAGATAAAAAAGATATGACAATGACAAGGTTAATAGCAGTACAGCCAACTACATGGGCTGCAGTTGGCTGTACTAGATTCCTAATTTTAGGACAAATCTTTAGGCATAAGACAGTGCTGTGGGAATTAGGTGTTTAGCAGATTGATGGCATGGAGGGGAAAAACTATCTTTGTATCTACTTGTTTTGGCATGCAATGTTCTGTAGCGTAATCTTAGATTTACAACCAGAATTGAGACCTGAATTTCCATTGCTAAGCAAGGTGGATGTTACGTGAGTTATGCCCAGTTAAGGTCTTTTTTTGCATGGTTGTTAAGTGAATTCTTTTGTCAGGGTTCCAAGTAATAGATCCATTGCAAGCAAAAACTCTGAGGTAGGTCGATTCCTCAAAGAATAGCTTTGTATCAAATTGGCACGTATCTGGTGAAAACCGACTCTGAAGGGCCCCTTGGTTTTCACCTAAATAAAAGTAAAAGTTTTTCCCTCAATCCCAAACAATCAGTCACATGGCCCAATCAAATTAGCATCTGCTGGTCTGGTGACATCACTCCTCCTTTCCTCTGGCCAGGTGTGAGAATGTCCTTGGTTCCCAGGAGAAAGTATTTTATTTTGAGTACACAATCCCAGCTATCTCTAATCCCTCCCTCCCTATCCCTCCCTCCCGTGTGGCAACACTGAAGCTCCAAGGTGGCTTCAACCAGGTCAGGTTCAGGGTTGACACCCTGATGTTGTGAATCATGGGGTCATTAAGTAAATCTGGCTTCCTCCATTGACTTTGCTCGTTAGAAACTGGCTGGGAAGATTGCAAATGGTCACATGACCTGGGGACGTTCTTTTCAAAACATGCTGGTTGGCTGGATTTTGATCATGTGACTCTGAGGATACTACAATACTCCTAAGCGGGACGACTGGTTCTCAGTCACTTTTTTCAGTGCCGTTGCAACTTTGAACAGCCGCCGAACAAATGGTGGTAAATCATTGTGCTAGATTCCTAATTTTAGGACAAGCTATGTGACACAGATGTCCGAGTCGGAGTTGTCTAAAAGAAATAAAATGCCTCTCACATTTTGATAATAAAGAAAAAAAACTTTTATTTGTTAGAACAACGTCTTCACGGACTCATCTGCAGCCAGGAAATGACCTCTACTCCAAATTCCCTCCCTTTCCTGGCTTGCTAACTTATCCTTATTGGTCATTTTCTAAATCATTCTACTGCAGCCTCTCTTACTAATCCCATGGGAATTTAAACCCCCCCCCCCCCTTTACTATGTCAGCCCTGAATGAAAATGCAACTTGAGAGGCTGACAACAGAGTTTTTACGTGCAAGAGAATGGAATTTCTGCTATGGAAAGCTATCCTTGTGCCAGGGGTGAAATGCTCCAATCAGTGAGCAACTCAAACTATCTGCCTTGTGCCTTCAATTTGGTAAGTAACTGGGGTTTTGTTTTTTGGGGGAGCTTTAAAAGAAATAGTTAATTGGGGGGTTTTAAGGAGTTTTATTTTTTTTAGACATAGCAATTTAAAGTTAAGGAAGTTTTAAATTTAGCTGCTTTTATCTAAAAATATAAATAAAATAAAATAAAATAATAAAATATTTGTGCAGCTTTCTGAGATTTGGTGTGTTTCTGTAGTGTTTCACTCTAACTACACAAACACTAACTCACAAAGCTGTATGTGGCATTTTGTGTGGAAAAAGAGGGAAAGTTGGTTTTTGAGCTTTTTGTGGCTGTATGAGGTTCATGCTTGTTGCAGGGGCCATTTTGGGTGAAGTGCAGCTGCTTTTACATTGTGTGTGAGTCAGTTGTGTTGTGTTGTGTGTGTGTGTGTGTGTGTGTGTAAAGTGTGAAAGTTGGTTTTTGGTTTCTCTTATTGTTTTGTGTACTTTGTTTATTATTTTTATTATTGGCCATGCCCACCTGGTCACCTGGCCACCAAGCCACGTCCACAGGGTCACCTGACCACCAAGCCATGCCCACAAATTAAGCCACGGCCACAGAACCGATAGAAAAAATTTTTGGACTTCACCTCTGCCTTGTGCCCTTCCCAATAGCACTTCCTGCTGGAGATAAGTTCTCCCTTCATCTAATGGGCCAGCCATGCTGTGTTCCTTTGTGAAGGATGGAAGCTATTATGGAGTAGATCAAGAGCTCATGAATAGCACCCATATGAAGAACTGGTGGAAGTTGTATTTTCTGCAGGGCTTTGTCAATGAGTTCATCTATTATCCGGGAGCGAAGAAGCTGCAGTAACTGTTCAACGGATGAAGCATAATTCAATCTTCGTGCTTGCTCACTCGTGGGTTTATTTTGAGCAGTGACTGAGTCAGCCATGCTGAAACTGTACCTAAAAATGAAGTGGCACGGGGCTGAGCTTTCTCCCTAGCCCCCCACCCCCCACCCCCCTCATTTTTCTCCCTGATGCATTGCCGAAGCCAAAGTGTACTGATTTTAATTCCACTTTTGACCTTAAGCTGAGCTTGATTCACAACCCGGCTTGTAAATAGAATTATTTACTCGCACACGGTACAAATAATACCCGATGTACTGTCAGGGTGTCTGGAAAAAATGGACCAATTGTTCCTCATTAGAAAACTAGAATTTGATCTTTTCCTTTAAAAAATGAAACACGATAGCCATCGTTTTGCGGCTCAAATGTGGGTTCTGCTGTGATCTAATCTGCATTCGTCTTAAGTGAATGCACAGCTGCTCTGACATTATCTGGGTACCTGGAAATGCCCTCCGCAGTGGGGGCCCACCCCCTCAAATAACGAGCCTTTGTCCCCCTTTAAAATGTCACACCATGTTTTGAAAATGCAGCCTACCAAATAGTGCTTCGTTCCATAGGTCTATCAGTTTGTTCCCCTACAGGTAGTCCTTGACGTATGACCACATTTAAGCCCCAAATTTCCTTTGCTAAGCAAGGCTCACTTGTTAAGTGAGCTGCGCCTCATTTTATGACTTTTTTTGCCATAGTTGTTAAGCAAATCACTGCAATTCTGTGAATCACATGGTTGTTAAATGAATCTGGCTTCCCTCATTGATTTGGCGATCACATGATTTCAGGATACTAAAACCGTCAGCTGCCCAGCACTCAAATTTTGATCAGGTAACAGTGAGTGTGCTTCCATGGTTGTAAGTTTGAGGACTGGATGCATGTCACTTTTATCAGGGCTGTTGGTACTTCATTGATCACTAAACAAAGGGTTGTAAATCGACGACTTACCTGTGGCTATGCTGGGAGGAAGGTGCAGGAAATCCAAAAATTATTGCAACCTTGAGCTACAAATATTCTCCTTTATGGGCATCCAATGCTTCAGACAGCATCCAAATGGGGAAAAATTGCCTGCAGGCCCACTTCCAGCAAAGAACAACTTTTCTTCCTGCATGAATTTCTATGACAATATGCCCTCCCTACTGGTGTCTGGTACAAACCACCAATTGACTGCACAGCTGGATGGAAAATAGCCCAAGAAAGTGGGTGAAAAATGATAATGGCTCATGATCACAGAAGCACATCTCAGGACTAGCACTGATGATCAGGGGCAGTATTCACTTTTTTTTTTTAAATTAGATTTATATGCCGCCTTTCTCCGGAGACTCAGGGCGGCTTACAAGGCGTTAAGCAATAGCCTTCATACTTTTGTATATTTTATACAAAGTCAGCTTATTGCCCCCACAAACTGGGTCCTCAATTTACCTACCTTAGAAAGGATGGAAGGCTGAGTCAACCTGGAGCCTCGAACTGGTGTAATTGCAGACAGCTGGATGTTAATAACAGGCTATTCAGCCGGTTGAGCTATCTGAGGCTCTTCCCACTTTCCTTATTGGTTTGCAAATGTGAGCGCGCCTGTCCACGTATGTACCCGGCCTTCCGCGCATGCACCTGGCCTCAAAAATGTGCCTAAATAGGATGGCATAGAGCTGGGGTAGGTAGGCGGCCCCACTCACAAACTCCACTAATGGCTCGGGTGAACCATTCCGAACCAGCTGAATACCACCTCTACTGATGATGTTACCTAGTTTGGGTAATGTAATATCTGCAAGAAAGCAAGCAAGCTCAGAGAGCACCAAGGACTCAAAAACTGAACACAGCGGTAGGTTTTCACGCACGTGAAAAATCAGCAGGTTTTTGATCACTCAAATGACCCATTTTGATACTTTCAAATACTTTCAAATCTCTGGCCCACATTGGAGCAAATGGTAGAGTTGTTTGAACAGGAACCTCTGTCTGAATTTACCAAATATTGAAAAAAAATAATATAGCAATAATACTTAAACTTATATACCGCTTCATAGTGCTTTACAGCTCTCTCTGGGTGGTTTAAAGCAGTCAGCATATTGCCCCCAGCAATCTGGGTCCTCATTTTACCGACCTCCGAAGGATGGAAGGCTGAGTCAACCTTGAGCCAGTCAGAATCAAACTCCTGGCAGTGCGCAGAGTCAGCCTGCAATACTGATCAACAACTATCCCATAACTTGATTCGGCTGTGTTAGGTCTTGGCATCCTTTGTCACTGAACAATAACACTTTTTTTTAATCTTCTAGGCCAGCTCAAAATTCTAGTTGAGGTGGAATCTGAGTTAGGAATCCATTCGTGAATGTAATGAAGTAAACACTTGCAGAACTTTTCCCCTAAGCAATTCCTTTTACTGTTTTCTGTAAAGACTTGATTTCTGGAGTGAGTACATGAGCCATATTTCCTTCTTAATGGCAAGTAGAGAGCCATAAACACACAGAATGGATGTGTAGCTCTGTTGGATTGGGTTGCCAATTAGCATTCCAGAGAACATTTTTTTCCCTCCATTTTTCAAAGTGGCAGGAAGTTCATACCATTAAGCAAGGTTGGGGAGAGGAGGTGGAAGGTTTGTGAGGAGTGGGGGGGGAAAGGGATATGCTCTTTTGGTTGTTCAACACAACCGAAAACATGAATCCTGTGAGAAAAACAGGTAGTATGATATCCAAATATACACAATACTTACGGAATACAGACAATTCTTGAGCTACGACCACAATGGAGCCCACAATTTATTTGCTCATTGAAACATGTGTTGTGAGTTTTCCCCATTTTATGATCTTTCTTACCGCAGTTGTTAAATAAATCACTGCAGTTGTTAAGTTAGTAATACGGTTGTTAATTGAATCTGCCTTCCCCGTTGATCTTGCTTATTAGAAAGTCAAAAGAGATCAAAAGAGTCTGCTGGTAGCTCAGCAGACTAAAAGCATTGTGATTAACACCAGCTGTCTGCAATTACTGTAAGTTCGAATCTCATCAGGCTCAAGGTTGACTCAGCCTTCCATCCTTTCTAAGATAGGTAAATTGAGGACCCAGTTGATGGGGGCAATAAGCTGACTTTGTATAAATATACAAAAGTATGAAGGCTATTGCTTAACGCATTGTAAGCCGCCCTGAGTCTCCGGAGAAGGACGGTATATAAATCTAATTTTAAAAAAAGGACCCCGGGATGCTCCAACCGTCATAAATATGAATCAGTTGCCAAGCATCTGAATTCTGATCTTGGGACCATGGAGCTGCTACAATGGTTATAAGTGTGAAAAACAGTCATACTTTTTTTGGTGCTGTTGTAACGTTGAACAGTCACTAAATGAATTGTTGTAAGTCAAGGACTACTGAGGGGTGCTATTCAGCAGGTTCTGACAGGTTTTGGAGAACCGGTAGCGGAAATTTTGAGTAGTTCGGAGAACTGGCAAATACCACCTGTAGCCGGCCCCAGAGTGATGAGGGAATGGGGATTTTGCAGTATCCTTTCCCTGCCACGCCCACCAAGCCACACCAGGCCCACCAAGCCACGCCCACAGAACCGGTAGTAAAAAAATTTGAATTCCACCACTGTTACTACCTGGATCCCAGGTAGGGTTGAACTGTGGGTCCTTGGTGCTCTCTGAGCTTGGTTATTTCCTTGAAGATGTTTCATTACCCAACTAGATAATATTAACTAGTTGGGTAATGAAATATCTGCAAGAAAACAACCAAGTTTAGAGAACAACAAGGTCTCGGTACCAGTGGTGGGTTCTTACCAGTTCACCCTGGATCGGGCGAACCCATAGTGGCAGCAGCAGGATGCTCTGCCCACCCACTTGGACATCTCTGCACATGTGCAGAAGCTTCTGTGTATGCGAGCAACACCCATGAGCGAACCGGTAGCAGCCGAAATTGAAACCCACTATTGCTTGGTACCGAATGCTTGGCTAATCAAGAATGACAACTGTACTTATTGTGAGATCCATTTATTTTCTCATGTGCAAAGTGCCCTTGTACAAAATGAGACAAGAAGATAAGAATGTAGACAACCTAAAAAAAGAAAGAAAGCCTAATACCACTCAAAAGGACAGTTTGTCCATTATGCTGTTCTAGAAGAGAAGTTCTAAATATGGAAGCTGGCTGTCATGAGAATCATGGTATGAATGAACAGCTGTAGGTCTGAATTCAAAGGAGATTTCAATTAGCTTCTATCAGGGGCAGTCAATGTGATGCCTACAGACACCAAAACATTGATGAATGCTTGCTAATAGGGGTGAATACAAAACAGAAAATATGTTTATTTCAAACCCTAAGGAAAGACATTATGTTTTGGAATCTCTACTCAAATATTTGAGGTGCGGGAGGGCTTGGGAGACCTAAACCCCATCATATTTTGGGTTTCAGCTAAAAATAAAATCCACAGGGAGTGGATAAAATCCACAGAGTTAGTAGATCAAGACTGGGGCTTTGTCCCCTCTGGGTATCGTGTGTTGGCTGGTCCACTGATCTTCTCAATGCCTTCCTTTTCTAACCCCCTCTTGGGTGCCATCACCAATGCTTGATGTTTATAGAGATTCTCAGCCATCCAAGTTAGGGTTTTTCCTAAAGGTGCATTTTCAAAAGTCAACTGGATTTTGTTTTTCCTTGAAGATGTTTTGCTTCTCATCCAAGAAGCTTCTTCAGTTCTAAAGAAACTTCTTGGATGTGAAGTAAAGCGTCTTCAAAGAAAGTCCAGTTGCCTTTTGAAAAAGCATCTTAGTAATCACCAATGCTTCTTACATCAAGCATGGTATACAGTATTTCTGTTCATTCAATGTTTGACTAACTGTCACTGGATGAAGAGAAAACTGCTGTTTTATTTATTTATTTATTTGTCAAGCATGTATAAAGTAACAGATATAAATATAAACATGATTATGAATACAGGAAATGGATACGAATAAATGGGGAAATTAGGATAGGGACAGTAGGCACGTTGGTGTGCTTATGCACACCCCTTACAGACCTCTTAGGAATGGGGTGAGGTCAACAGTAGACAGTCTAAGTTTAAAGTTATGGGGGTTTGGGGATGAAACCACAGAGTCAGGTAGTGCATTCCAGGCACTGATAGAGACAAATCCTAAAAATTAGGGGGAAACTCTATAATTCAAATTAAACACATGGGATAGGTCCACATAATCCACTAAATGCCAAACCCAAGACTGTTGAACGCTGTTCAAAATCTGAGCCACTTTTTCCTCTGTTTTCTAAATATCCCAGGCCCAATCTGATTAAGGCTATAGGCATTGAGCCATATAAAAATATTGTCTTTCCAGTTACAACCAGAAAGCTTTGAAATAATAGGTTCAAAAGAGCTATGAGTAGAGACTTCATGTGAGGGAAAGGTGAACTAGATATCTCTGAAGCAGGGATGGGTTCTAAAAATTTTTATTACTGTTTCAGTGGGCGTGGCTTATTTTGTGGGAGTAGCTTGATGGTCATGTGACAATTCTTTATGATTTAGCAGAGGTACTGGTCTACCAGGCTTTTAACTGCTTGCAGAGCTGTACCGGTCTACCCATTTGTTTTTGGAGGCACTGGTCTACTCATTTGTTTTTGGAGGCACCGGTCTACCACCACACTGCCTTTTAACACTGATCAGCTGTAGGGCAGCACTTTGAAACCACGAGGCAACAGTTTAAACAGTTTTTTTCCTTCTAGCCGATCAGTTGAGGGACTCACGAGGCAGCAATAGATTGGGGGTGGGGCCAAATAAAAGGTAAAAATAACACAGGGGGCAGGGGGGCAGAACTGGTTCAGTGACATCATATTGCCACCGCTACTGGTTCGGCTAAATCGGGCTGAACTGGGAGGAACCCACCACTGCTCTGAAGGAGCAGAAACTATTGTGCAGCTAAGAACAACTGGTAGAAAGCTCAATCTAACAGAAGCTCTTTGGATGAGGAAACCATGAAAAATCACTCACATGTTCCATATGGCTCCTCCTCATGGGGAGATCACAAGACAGCGGTCGACCTTTATTTCTAACTAGTTTTGGATTTATAATTATTTTAAAGTTAAAAGTGGTCTTCCAAGCAGCAAGTTTAAAAACTACCTGGTGAGGAAAATTTCATCCCAAATTAGAAGAAAAATCAACTAGCAGCTTACAGAATTCAAATAATATAAAATAAATGACCAAACAGAAAATAAGAACTTAATTCAAGACATTTATAAATGAATTAAGGGACCAGACAAATTTGGTATATTTGGACTTTTGTTAAGATCTTTGAAATAACTTAAAGAAATGGGATACTATGGTAGACCACACTAAAAAAAAGAAAAGTTATCTTATGAATTGAAAGAAGAGCTGAGAAATTTATAAAATGAGAGACAATGGCATGACACTTAATGCCTTTGAAATCATTTTTGAAGAACTAATAAGAGAAAAGAAACTAATAGCTAAACTGACAACAATTTTTGTGCCTGAAACAGCCTTTTTTTGAAGACACTATAAAGTATCAGAGAACTGTGAAAGAATCAGTGTGGAATAATTTATAGACAGACAGAAAAAAGTGGTGAAACAAACTCCAGTTGATATAGAAACATTGGAAAATAAAGAGGTAGTATCAGCTTTGGAAGCCATATTAACACCGGAAGCTTCCACGTTGCCATATTCTTGTGCTTGGGAAATTAGGAGAGGGGATTTAGTAGAGGGAATGTAGTTAGCCATAATAGCATTCTTCTTTTCGGTCAAGGTCATAGTGTTCCTACATCTGGAGGAGGAGTGGTTTAAGTGATGTCTTGAGTTGGGACAGATTGTGATTGGACCATGTGATGGACTGATGGGTGCAGGAGATGGATTTGAGGGCTTTGATTTACTGATGAAAAACCCGGAACTCTGAGGGATTCGAGTTATTGTCAGCATTCCAGAATAACCTAACTCCCATTAAAAACTCTGAGACAGGTATTTTCCTCAAAGTTCCCATTTATTAGAGTAGGTATACTGGCACCTCTGGGAAAACCCAAATCTGAGAGTTCCAGGTTTTCCCTCATGACCTTGACCGAAAAGAAGAATGCTATTATGGCTAACTACATTCCCTCTACTAAATCCCCCCCTCCTAATTTCCCAAGCACAAGAATGTGGCAATGTAGAAGCTTCCAGTGTTAATATGGCTTCCAAAGCTGACAGGTAGTTTATTAAAAGTAGAGATGAAAATTAGAATAAAAATACAAATTAGAGGCAACAGATGAAAAATGACCTGGGCAAAGACTTATTAATGATTTACAAAAGAAAGTTCTTAAGAGGCTTTGAAGAAATCTTTTGAGATGAGAAAAAAATATGAATGGAAATCCAATCCTATCCAGCAACTTGATGAATCAAAGACCAAGATTGTTGGAAGCAAAGAAAGAAATATAAAGTTAATTGGTTTGATCAGGACTAAAATCATGATTTCTATAAAATTCTGGAAATCCTTTATAACCTGTTTGCCATACTAGGACAGAATTTACAACAGTTTTTGAAATTATGAATGGAAAAGAGAGGTGGGTATGGGAAGAAGTAAATATTTATTCATTACATTTATATACCATCCTTCTCACTGATAGGCAAACAAAGAAACAAATAATCTTACAGAGGGGAAATATTAAATTTGCCTGCACTTGTTCTAAGGAAGATCGAGAGTTCTTTCTTTAAATATTCTTTTTTTCCCCTATTTTTTTCTTTTCTCTTTCTTTTCCTTTTTGCACTTTGTATTTCTTTTCTACCTAATTTATTTTGTCTCTGGTTTTAGTTTATACTGTCTTTTAGTACTATTAAACTCTTTAATAAAAAGTGTTTTCTAAAACAAGTTATGTGGAAAAAAATGTAATTGAGTGAACAATTATGCTTTCCCTCTGACTATGTTCACTGAAAATCATTAACCATCTAATTGAAAGATAGAATGGCTGTTACTCATTTTTGTCCAATGATGACAGACTCAAAAGAAGTCTATTCTTTTGTATGAATGTGTCTCAAGGGGTTGTTTATACCAGCTGGTGTTTTTATGATTTGTTGTAAGAAAAGAAGAAAGAACGCTCAAGGTATTATTTACTGAACCTTCATACTAAAATAGAGCTAAAGCAGTTATGGTTAAATGCACTCAGCCCATACTGAGCAAAACTCACCAGGTTTAGCCAGAGAAGAAATAATTTCTTCTCCTGAGACTTCCCCTTGCTCCTAAACCCACCCTCCTGATTATTATTTGCCTTGCAACAAAAGCAATACATGGAATCTTTGGGTCAAATCCTTTACACGGTACATAACCAAACTGTGGAAGATATAGTGATGACTCTATCCTTGGAAAACTTCAAAAAGGGCCTGGATAAATTCATGAAGGATGTATTTATCAAGGGCCATCAGTCCAGAAGAATGACTGTTGCCTCCTGGTTGGGGACAGCAAAGTCCCATCAACTGGTTGCTGGGGACAATGGTGAGAATGGCTTATATCTCTATCTCCTCTTCTAAGAGCTCAAATGTTGGTTCTCTTGGTTGGCCGAGGAGAAGAAGCAGCAGAATGAAGACGTGGGTAAAGGTGGGAGAAATACCCAGATTGAACAGCCAAGAAGCAGACTCTGACAGAGTTAGAGATGCAGGAGAAGAATTTGGGAGGCAAGTTAAAAAAAAAAAAGCATAGCAATTAAAGTATTGAAGCGGGCAAAGGACGATAGATAAATGATTTTTCTTCTCTGTTGTTGTTTTAACTTGCTTTCCCTTTTCTATCTCTTTGTTTTCTTTTCTTTTTTTTTTTAGGTAGCTGACATGATTAGATGTTAGATAGGATAGAAAGAAAATGTTTTTTTAGTAAAAGGTGATATGATTGAAAGTTAGAATAGGTGATAGAAATAAGAGAAGGGGGAATGTTAGTGTATGCTCTTTTAGATAATAAAATAAAAGTAAATAAGAGTAACACGGAATAATTGAATAATGACAGATTGCAACTTATTACAATTGTGTATCATTACCTTGTTTTCCCAAAAATAAGACTTCCTCAGATAATAAGCCCAATCAGGCTCTTACGTGCATGTGCTAAAATAAGCCCTCCCCTGAAAATAAGCCCTCCCTGAAAATATTTAAACACATGTGCAGCCAGTCCCTGCCATTTGCTCTAGTTGCTTGCCATGCAAACAACACGAGGTGAGGAGACAAGGCCAGAGGGGGGGAAGGGAGGGGGAACATGCTTCATGCACCCTACATGCCCTTACCTAA
This sequence comes from Masticophis lateralis, assembly GCA_030761175.1. Taxonomy (NCBI): domain Eukaryota; kingdom Metazoa; phylum Chordata; class Lepidosauria; order Squamata; family Colubridae; genus Masticophis; species Masticophis lateralis. Next base: position 15,704,796 of record JAUDYJ010000001.1, read on the forward strand.
TGGCAGCTCTCGCAACCCTAACCACCACGCCCATTCTGTCACGCTAATGGCCACTGCAAAAGCCATTAGTGAAGAACAGGGAGGTGACAGTGGCGATGGGACATCTGGTCGCAGTGGCGTGGCCAGGCTGACGGCATGGTGTAGAGTCCTGGGAAGCATGGCTGGAAGCGTGTGAATAGCCTCAGGGGTAAACAGCTGACAAGCGGTTTTGTCAGCAACAGCCATGAGGTGACCACACTCATTGCCTCCTACACCTCAAAAATAATAAGACCTCCCCAAAAATAAGGCCAAGTGCTTATTTTGGGGGTCAAAAGAAAATAAGATCCTATCTTATTTTCAGAAAACATGGTATTAGAAATACTCTATTTCTCTGAAAATAAGACATCCCCTGATAATAAGCCCAATTGGGCTTTTGAGCACATGCACTAAAATAAGCTCCCCCCCTCCCCAAAATAAGCCCTCCCTGAAAATATTTAAATACGTGTGCAGCCAGTCCCTGCCATTTCTTCTGGTTAGGGTTAGGGAGACAGAGCAGGAAATCAGGTAAGATGGCAAGAGGAGCCCCGTCTTGCTCCACGCACCCCAAAATAATAAGACCTCCCTGAAAATAAGGCCAAGCGCTTATTTTGGGATTCAAAAAAATATAAGACAGGATCTTATTTTCGGGGAACACAGTATATAAGTTGATTGAATCTAATAATTATGATTAATTCTCTTAGTCTTATTTGTATTAGAATGTTGGACAGCCAGGCGCCACATGTTCACACATTGATTTGATATGTTTGTAAAAAATAAAAAAATAAAAAACTTTTCGGATCTCAAGAAGCAGAATGCTGGCCTTAGATGACCTTTGGCTTAATCCACCAGAGCTATTGTAATGAGCCACTACGGAAGAGCAATTAAGGTGTTAGGAATGGACATGGTGATGGCTGCTTAAGCTGAATAGCTTAAAAGGAATAGGACCAGGGGTGAAATCCAGCAGGTTCTGACAGGTTCTGGAGAACTGGTAGCGGAAATCTCGGGTAGTTCGGAGAACTGGCAAATACCACCTTTGGCTGGCCCCAGAGTGGGGTGGGAATGGAGATTTTGCAATAGCCTTCTCCTGGAGTGGGGTAGGAATGGAGATTTTGCAGTATCCTTCCCCTGCCAAACCCACCAAGCCACACCCACAACCACCAAGCCACACCCACAGAACAGGTAGTAAAAAAAATTGGATTTCACCACAGAATAGGACATAAATAAATGACTGGTCTATCTATCAACACTAAAGACTCAATGCTACTTTTGAGTTCAGGGAACATTCTTTCAAATCCCAGTTGCAGGGGACAGTGGAAGAGAAGCATATTAAGGGAATTTGTTACAATTTAGTTTATACTCTGCTTCATATGAAAGCTGTAGTTTACACTTCAGCACCAAGCAGGGTAGCGGATTAAATATTTCCAGCTCAATGATTGGGTCACAGATAAATAAATAAGTAATCATGCAAGTAATTGAGAAGCAGGGGTGAGAAGTGAGAAGGGACAGGAGTGTCTGAGTGTCTCACATTTACCTTACTTTTTTTTTTTTAACTCACTCTCAGGCTAAAACAAAATACTTTCAATGTTTGCTTTAAAATGTCAGAAATGTTTCAGGGCAGCCAGATTAGAGGGGATTCCAGAATCTGAACAAAGATTAACACTGATGATCTTAAACTATACAACACTACCGATAATGCAACTACTCTTCAAAAAGACCTTGACTATGTGTCAGATTGGTCTAACAAGTGTCAACTCCAAATATCAACCAACAAATGCTCTGTCTTGCACGTTGGAAAAAAAAATCAAAACATAAAATACAAATTAGATGGACATGACCTTGTAGATGACCCTCACTCTGTCAAGGACCTTGGAGTACCCATTTCTAGTGATCTAAGTGCTCGAGCCCACTGTAACAACATTGCCATAAAGGCATTGTTGTTAACTTAATCTTGCCTAGCTTCTTCTCTGGTAATGTTGTACTACTAACTAGAGCATACAAAACATTTGCTAGACCAGTTCTTGAATACAGCTCATCTGCCTGGAACCTGCGCTGCATATTGGACATAAATACAATCGAGAGAGTCCAGAGATATTTTACGAGAAGAGTCCTCCATTCCTCTAACCGCAATAAAATACCTTATGCCACCAGACTTCAAATTTTGGGCTTAGACAATTTAGAACTACGCCAACTTCAGTCTGACCTAAGCGTAGTACATAAAATTATCTGCCACAATGTCCTTCCTGTCAATGACTACTCCAGCTTCAACCACAGCAATACACGAGCAAATAATAGATACAAACTCAAGGTAAACCGCTCCAAACTTGATTGCAGAAAATATGACTTCAGTAACAGAGTGGTCAATGCCTGGAATGCACTACCTGACTCTGTGGTTTCTTCCCTAAACCCCCAAAACTTTAACCTTAGACTGTCTACTGTTGACCTCACCCCATTCCTAAGAGGTCTGTATGGGGCATGCATAAGTGCACCAGTGTGCCTACCATCCCTGTCCTAATATTCCTTTTTACTTACTCTTTTCATGTATTCAAATTATGTTTATACTTTTATCTTATATATGCTTGATAAAATAAACTTATGATTTATGACTTAAGAATGGGGTGGAAGCCATTTGTAAACTGCCCAGATATGTTTTAATAAAGGATTTCCCTCTTATTTTATATAATTTAAATTAAATTGCATTAAATTACTTTTATTACCTCTATCCTCTTTGAGCACTGTACTTCCCAATATAGAATTCAAGGAGGATACTTGGGGAAAGGAAATAAGACAGGAGAGGGGAGGGGAGGGAAAGGAAAGGAAAGGAAAAGAAAAAAAAGAAAGGAAAGGAAAGAAAAGGAAAGGAAAGGAAAGGACCATGTTGCGAATACATACTTAAATATTTGCTCTTCTGTCCTTCCCAGATTTTTGACACCTTTCTCATTAACAAAGTAAAAGCACAAGGGTTTCACTTCAAGTGGAATTCACTTGCCAGCACGGTGCATTCTATTCTCCAAAGAGAAAATATGATTAAGAAGGCCTACTCTGACAGCTCCTGTCACTCAATGCTTTTCATCCCAATCTACCTTTCAGCAGCTCGTAAATATTTAACACTTTTTAAAAACTCCCATTCTCTGATATATTTTTTATTAGAAGTCCAAGGTGAGTAGAACATCAGGTCCAAAAAGTTAGAAATAGAGAAAGAGGAATGAGAAGGAAAGCATGCCCTGGATTAGGAAATTCAGACTATATTAACAAAACACTTTTTGTATTCTTTACTTCTTGGCACCCTTTTAAAAAGTAGTTTCGAAGGAGGGGCAGTGTGACTCCAGGAAGACCTGGTTGGCTGTCAAGAACAAGTATTTTGGAAAGGCAGAATGAAAAACCAGAAGAGTTCTGAACTGCACCAGAGATGTTCAGCAAAGTTACGTTGGAAGACTTGGAAACATAAAGATGACACCTGAAAACAACACTTTAAAGCAATTGTGCATTTTTTGGAATTGCATAGCAGAGCCACATAATCTCAGAATGATGCTTCATTGGCCTTTTTTCTCTCCCCGAAGCATTTTAGAAATGAAATCCAAAGCTCGGCTAGAAATTACTTTTTAAAAAGAGAGTGCAAGGCTGCTTTTTTACATCTTTTATCGTTATCTTATATGTTTTCATTTATTTATTAAAGCTATGCGCTGCCCATCTCACTATCCAAAGTGACTCTGTTTTATTCGTATTATTGCAATTTCTTTAAATGTTGTGAATCCCTTAGAGTTACCTAGCCTGGTAATGAAATGTTCAGAAGTCAACCCACAAGCTCAGAGAATAAATCTTCATGCTCTGCTTAGAGTTTCTGAGAGTTGGGTGGCATACAAGTTTGATAACATATACCGTATTTTTTGGAGTATAAGATGCACCTTAGTTTTTGGGGAGGAAAATAAGAAAAAAGCTGATTGGCAGGTGGATCGGCCTCCCAGAATATCCCCAGTCAGCTGTTCCCAGAGGTGAATTTTAGCAACAGGTTCCTTGGTTGTGAGCTCTGTGCCTTGCTTTTTTTTTCTGCCTCTGAAACTCCATTTCAGAAAAAACGTTTTTTCCTGCCTCTGAAAGCCTCCAAAACAGAGCTTCAGAAAAAAGCCTCTGACACTCTGTTTGGGGGCTTTTTTTCTGAAGCTTTCTTTCTGATGCTTTTTTCAGCCTCTAAAACCTTCGTTTGAGAAGCTGGGTGGGGCTACATTCGGAGTATAAGATGCCCCCAGATTTTCACCCTCTTTGAGGGTGGGGGGGGGGGGAAGGTGCGTCTTATACTCTAAAAAATATGGTAATGATGATGATTGTGGGCAGAGTCAGCCAGAAGTTTAGACTGTATTTGGTATTTTTATCCACCTATTGAGTCCTTCCCAAGCACTTGGGATAGGTAGATGTTGTTAAAGGTGTTACAGTATCATTGCAGGTGTCAGGATCCCAATGAACGAACCCAAGCAAATCAGAACTCTGAGGTTGAGGTCTTCCTTTAAGAACTTCTTTATTGGGTACATCATATTAACAGAGATGGAAGGGATCTTGTAGGGTCTGCTGGGTGGGGGGGTTGGACTAGATGACCTACAAGATCCCTTCCATCTCTGTTAATATGATGCACCCAATAAAGAAGTTCTTAAAGGAAGACCTCAGCCTCAGAGGTCAGAAAATTTCTCCTTATTTCCAAGTTGAATCTCTCCTTGTTCAGTTTCCATCCATTATTCCTTGTGTGGCCTTCAGGTGCTTTGGAAAATAGCTTGACCCCTTCCTCTCTGTGGCAGCCCCTCAAACATTGGGACACTGGTATCATGTCTCCCCGGTCCTTCTCTTCACTAAACTAATCATGCCCAGTTCCTGCAACTGTTTTAGCCTCCAGTCCACTAACCATCCTGGTTGCTCTCCTCTGCACTTTTTCTAAAGTCTGAACATATTTGTTTATAGTGTGGTGACCAAAACTGGATGCAGTATCTTAGGTGTGGTTTTACTAAGGCTTCATAGAGTGGTATTAGTACCTCACTTGATCTTGATTGTATCCCTGTGATGGCCCTTTAAGTAGACTGCAGTTATACAGTATCTCAGCTCTCTCTTCTGCAGGCTGAATATACTCAGCTTCTTTAACAATTATTCATATAATTGAGCCTCCAAGCCCCCCCCCCATCTATTTCACTCTTTGTCTGCCTGCCTTGCGAGCTTCCCATCACGCTGAGAAAATGCTCATGTTCTGTATTTTTTGCCAGTGACCCATGACCGTAACCCCTGTAAATGTTGCAGAGTAAGAGGAGAGATTTAATAAAAGCTGTCCCCTTAATACAGGCGGGAGGAGGGGAAATCCTTGAATCTGGTCATCCATGCAGTTCAGAATCGTACTGAATGCTAAAATAAGACTCGGAGCCCTTGGTCTGCTCTGCAATGCAATCTCTGTGCCTGGGTAGACTTTGAAGAGGATAAAACATGGATTAACAATCCACGTTACAAGGTCATTCAAAGGCTCCGATCATTGATAGTAAGGGGAGGCAGAGAGATGGACAACGCATTTGGGCGATTAAAAAAAAACCTGCTATGTTTCTTCACTCCCCCCACTCCCCCACCCATAGCATGTGTCCTTTACCTTGCAAGATGAAGGTTATTATTAAATCAGAGTTGATTGGAATGCTGGTTTCTGAATATCTCAAGAAATGGTTTTGTAGCAGCTTTATTGGAATTCTGACCATAACTTTTCAGGTCATCCTCTATTCACAAGCATTTGCAGGTACTTTGCACCTACTGACCAGGTGGCTCAGTGCCTGACTAGGTGGCTCAGTGCCTAAGAAACTGAGCTTGTCGATCAGAAAGATCGGCAGTTTGAATCCCTAGTACAAGTCTCCTGTGTGAGCAGGGGGTTGGACTAGATGACCTCCAAGGTCCCTTCCAACCAGTGGACACAAATCCAAATTATTTTACTACCAGTGTTGTGGGTGTGGCTTGGTAGGCATGGTGTAGCTTGGTGGGTGTGGCAGGGGAAGGATACTGCAAAATCTCCATTCCCACCCCACTCTGGGGCCAGTCAGAGGTGGTATTTGCCGGTTCTTCAAACTACTCAAAATTTCCGCTACCGGTTCTCCAGAACCTGCTGGATTTCACCCCTGATTTCAACTACTGTTACTATTACTTTTACTGACTGCCGGCTGCCTGCAATTTGGTAGTTAGAATCTCACCAGCTCAAGGTTGACTCAGCCTCCCATCCTTCTGAGGTGGATAAAATGAGAACCCAAATTGTTGGGGGGGCATATGCTGATTCTGTAAACTGCTTAGAGAGGGCTGTAAAGCACTGTAAAGTGGTATATAAGCTGAAATGCTATTGTTATTTGTTTAAGGATTGTTTAAAGTTACAATGGCACTGGAAAAAAAAATGACTTACAATGGATCCTTGCAATTATGACCATTGCAGTATCTTCATAGTCACATGATCAAAATTTGGGCACCAGCATGTACTTATGACAGTTGCAATGTCCTGGGTCACATGATCACCATTTGTGACCTTCCCAGCCAGCTTCCAACAAGCGATGGGGGAAGCTGGATTTGTTTAACGACACCATGATTCATTTAACAACTGCAGTGGTTCTCTTAATAACTGTTGCAAAAAGGGTTGTACAATTAGGCATGACTCACTTATAAACTATAAGGCTATAAGTCGAGGATATCTATACCTTACACAGATTGTACATATAGTTTAATCAGAAAATTATTTTATTCTTGTAGTTATCATGAATAGTGTTATGTATTAGGGGGCAAGCAAACTTTTTGGGCCTGATTGGCAATTAGAATGTGGAATGAGTTGTGCATGCTTTCATAAAACAGCTTTAACAGATATTGCCAAGTATGAAATGATTGCTGTTATGGGTATAAGAGTCACAGTCACAAAACACCATTCACTAAAATCATCATGTAGCCAAGTTGGCTCTTGCCAGCTTCTAAAGATGCTCTCTAGAATTCTATCTTATACATGTCCTTTTTATGAACAGGGCCCTTATCTTTGTTTTGAACAGTGATGTGCTCTCTCTGTTGCCATTGAAATATGAATCTAAGCTTGGATTATGAATCCAAGCTGTCTATTTCAAACTCAGTGATAGAAGTCCAGTGTCTGAATTCTGAAGTTGCTAGTCTCTAATCTTGAAAAGTAGAAGACAAGTTTTTCTTCTCTTACATTTCTTTGCACAAGATCCAAGGCTGATGTCAATTCCTCTTCACTTTTTTAAAAAAAATATATAGTTTATTAAATTTCTACAAGAAATAAAATATAAACAACAACAACAAAAAAGATTTTTTAAAAAATAAGGAAAAGGAAAGTGCAAAAGAATAGGGCAAGTGAGAAAAAAACCCTAATAAGGATAACTTTCAATTTACTTCAATATGGTTGCAAATATAAAATGTATTTTGAGCTAAAATTCATTGACACATAGTATTTCTATAATCATAAACAATCCCAAAAATCAGTATAGCATTTCTTTCAGCTTTAAGCAAAAAGTCCAAAAGTGGTTTCCACTAGACAAAAGCTAGACCAAGTCCTCAATTCTTCTTCATTTTTTAAAAATATACTGTATTAAATTTCTACAAGAAATAAAATATAAACAATAAAAAGTTTTTTTAAAAAAAATAAGGAAAATGCAAAAGAATAGGGAAAGTGAGAAAAAAACTAATAAGGATAACTTTCAACTTATTTTTATATGGTTGCAAATATAAAATGTATTTTGAGCTAAAATTCATTGACACATAGTATTTCTATAATCATAAACAATTCCAATCATCCAATCCCAAAATCAATATAGCATTTCTTTCGGCTTCAAGCAAAAAGTCCAAAAGTGGTTTCCACTAGACAAAAGCTTGACCAAGTCCTCAATCCCTCTTCTTTGGAGATCACAGAGATTGAGAGCATGAGATTCATGAGGACCTATGGACTTTCCTTGTTTGTGTCTGAGTTTGCTCCTCTTTAATATGAGAATTCTTACATGGAAAAGGACTTACCTCAGAAGGTCTCAAGGAGATGTCAGGAAGAGATTGTGATATCACATTTGGAGCTTCAAAGGAAGGATTTCAAAAGTTTCTATGAGCCCTGAGATACCCATGCTTGGAAAATTGTATTGTAACATACACATTTCAAAAGTATGTTTTATGTTCTATTTTTTTTAAAAAAACCATGGGTCTTACTGTAAGTTTACAAAAGTAAACTCAGCCTTAAGTTAACAAATATTAATATTTGTTAACTTATGGAATAGAATCAAGATCACGTGAAATGTTAATATCACTCTATAATGCCTTGGTAAGGCCACACTTGGAATATTGTGTTCAGTTTTGCCACGATGTAAAAAGAGTGCAGCGAAGAGCAACAAAGATGATTAGGGGACTGGAGGCTAAAACATCTAGTTTAATGAAAAGAAGGACTAGAGGAGATATGATAGCAGTGTTCCAATATCTCAGGGGCTGCCACAAAGAAGAGGGAGTCTTCTTTTGTACGTAATATCTTCTGTCATGTATCACAAAATAATATGCCACATTTTTAACATAATGCACTTTGACTTGGATGAGTGGCTGGCCCCATTTACTGTAAGGCAACAAAGTATTCTGGACTGGTGTAATCATAGTTACACCCTGATGGTCTATTTCATCAGATTTCCACTATTTTTCTAAATGGTCTCAGAGTAACATTGGTAATAGCTGACACAATCACCTTGTGCTGTATGGAACTGTGTCTTTCTGGGCCTTTTTTGCAAAAAAAAAAAAAAAGATGGCAAAGGAAAGATCCCAGTTTATGAGCAATGCAGAAAAGTCAACACCAGGGATGTGTTCCATTTACCTGTACTACTGGTTTGCAGCATGCACTTCTGTGCATGTGCAGAAGCTTCTGCGCATGTGCAGATTATCCATGATGACATCGTGGCGGGTGGGCAGAGCCTCCTGCCGGTTTTACTACTGGTTATATAGAACCGGACCAAACCTGGGAGCAACCCACCATTGGTCAACACATCCTCTAAAGTAGAATTACTCAACCTTAGCAACTTTAAGATGCATGAACTTCAACTCCCAGAATTCCCCAGGCAGCCATGCTGGGCAGGGGTGGGTTTCAGATCCTTTAGCCTCTGGTTTTATTGCCCCGTTGCTGGGTGGGCGTGGCCATGGTGGGCGTGGCCTAATCGGCTGCCTACACCACTGGAGGAGATTTTTCACCCTCCCGAGGTTCTAGAGGCTTTCTTCGAGCCTCCGGGAGGGCAAAAACAGCTGCCCCCGGGGTCCAGAAGCCCTCTGGAGGCCGGCAACAGGCCCGTTTCCAGATTTCTGGAACCTCCGGTAGGCCCATTGTTTGCCCTCCCAGTCCCTCCACGCGGCCTCTGAATTTATGTGGAATAATGAACGGGCCACGTGGAGACTCCTGGGAGGGGCGGGGCAGGGTAGGCGTGGCGAGTCAGGGGTGGCATTTGGGGGTCACTGAACCCCAGCGATCCTTGGCTAGAGGATCTCCCGAACCCTTCTGAACCTCCAGGAGCCCACCCCTGATGCTGGGGAAGCCAGGATGAAATCGAAGTCCATACATCTTAAAGTTGCCAAGGTTGAGAAACGCTGCTCTATAGTATATAATTTCTAATAGCCATCAGATACTGTTCGTCTTCTGAGGTCCCAATACAATTGTATTCTGAAAGCTAGTAGAATTTTACAACCTTAAATCCAGATCTCCAGAGAGCTCCAATTCTCCAAGTTAATATTTTTAAACAGAGTCGTAGTTTTAACTTTATTGGAGAGTGTAACCCTTCTGCACATCTCTGGCCAATCTGTGATTTCCCCTATGACCTTAAGATGTACTGTATATACATGTCAGGCACAAACAACCAGATCCATGCTTGTAGGGTTCAAATTAATTACTTTATTGCATTCTGCCTATAATACAGGAAATTCCCCAGGCTGCTTGCCTTCTCTTGGGAACAAACAGATAAAGCCCCACCGAACTTGGGGGGGGGGGCAGGGGGGCAGTCAGCACTAGATCTTTCACAAATTGTGGTTGCACAATTACTCAAGGCTAATTCCCTGTTTGATCCCTCCTCCTTGCTTGGCTGGCAGTTTCTCAACAATACAGAAGACTGTTTAAATATCTTAATGCAGACAATGTGGGAGCTGGGAAAGGACGTTTTAACCAAATTACTTATGGGGAACAGTACTTCAACAGATCTCTCAGGAATGTCCATTGCTAGTAGTGGAAATAAGAATAGCTTTCAAAGGTAATTTTTCAAGAGGCAACTGGACTTTCTGGTTTTTTCTTTCAAGTCGTTTTGCTTCTCATCTAAGAAGCTTCTTCAGCTCTGAGAGGTCTGAGAGCTGAAGGAAATTCTTGGATGAGAAGCAAAATGTCTTCAAAGAAAAACCAGAAAGTCCAAAGTACCTGGATAACCAAAGTACCTGGATAACCATTCTGGCTATCCTCGTCGGGGGTAGATGCCATCTGTAAAACATCTTCTACAAATTCTCCTTCTATGCTGTAGACATTGTCATTTTATAATTATGTGACCACAATTTTTTCCATTTCTCTAAATCTATACCATAATCAAAATTTTCCCCCCACACTATCATTGATTCTTTAACTTGTTCTTCTTCCAGTTTTACTTCTAAAAATATCCGTACAAGTTTTTAATTACATGATCATCAGAGCCCATTAAAATCTTATCTAAATTAGTCAAGACATTATAAAAACTTTCTTGTTTGAGATCTTCTCGATATCTAGAAAATATTTGCATATATAAAAACCAGTCCATCTTACATCCCTGATCTTCTAATTCCTGCTTTAATTTAAATTCACCTTTTTCATCCAATAATTCACTATACCTAATAATTTGTTCCCTTTTAAATATTACTGGATATGAAAAAGCTTCAATTGTAGATACCCAGACTGGAATCTTCAAATAATGATATTTTTTGACCTTCTCCCAATTCAACCATAAAGCTTCACGTATCTGATGTCTTCTAAAATACCCTTGTATTTTTGTTCCTTTGTACCATAAAAAGGCATGCCACCCCATCAACAAATCATGTCCCTCAAATTCAATAATCTGGTATTTCTCAAAGTTATCCATTCTTGAATCCACATGAAACTTGCAGCTTGATAATACAATTCAAAATTAGGCAAACCAAAACCACGCCTAATTTTAGCATCTTGTAACAGCTTTAATTTTATTCTCACCTTCCTTCCCTGTCAAATATATTTCAATATCATTTTATTTAAATCTACAAAAAATTCCTTACCCAACTTGATTGGAATTGTCTGAAATAAGTACAAAATTCTAGGCAGAATATTCATCTTAATAGTTGAGATCCTACCAATCAAAGATAACTGCAAGTTTCCCCATTTCACCAAATCTTGCCCTAACTATTGTTTAAGTTTATTATAATTATTTTCTTTCCCCAAATATTTTATTTTATTTGTACCCTGCATTTTTGAAATCTCCATCAATTCTTCTTTTTGCTTTTTGCTTTTTCAACATGTTTCTAGTCATTATCTTCGTTTTATCTTTATTAATTTTCAAGCCGGCTACTTCCCCAAATTCTCCAATAGTTTCTATCAATTTATTTATTGTTGTTAATGGTTCTTCAATGATAAAAACCACATCGTCTGCGAAGACTTGTAATTTATATTCTTCTTTATATTTCTTCTCTAATGTGTCTGTTTAAAACTTCTAGAGTCTTAACAGTGGGGACAGTGGGCATCCTTGTCTAGTACCTTTTTCAATAGGATCAGTCATTTCTCCATTTATCATTACTTTTGCCATCTGTTTAAAATATATGGCTTCAATTGTTTGAATAAATTTCCTACCAAAGCCCATCTTTTCCATTTGGAGTATCATGAATCGCCAGTTTACATTGTCAAAAGCTTTTTGTGCATCTAAAAATACCAACCCATCTGCTTTTCAGGATGTACTTCATAATACTCTAAAGCATCCAAGAGTAATCTTATATTGTCTCTAATTTGTCTTTTTGGAGGAATCCATTTTGGTCTGCATGTATAAAGTTATTCAGATATCTCTTAAGTCTTTCTGCCAATATGGAGGCAAAAATTTTATAGTCTGAATTTAACAGGCATATAGGCCTATAGTTTTGGATTTGTTGTGGGTCTGTATCTTCTTTGTGAATCAATGTAATATACGCCTCAGTCCATGATTTAGGTATTTCCTTCTTTATCATCACTTCATTCATCACCTCCAATAATGGAAGGGTCAAGGATTCTTGTAATGTCCTATAATATTCCACCAACTTTTTTTTTTAAAAAAAACAAAAATTACGAGTCCTGCTAATCTTCTCCCTTTCAAGTCAGTCCCAGTCTCAATCAATAGCAAAAGTGAAATAATTAAGTCTTTTAGCTAAATAGCCAACTAGAATGGGGGGAAAAATGTTTTTTCTTTTTAAATTCACCGCTTATCTCATCTTAAACACGATATCCAAAAACATTTACCTTCAGGGTGTTCTCTGTATTGTTTAAACATTAAAAACTCTCACCGATCCAATCCACTATCATTTCCTCTAGTTCTTCAAACTGCCCCAGCCTTGGCAGCCTTAATGGCTGCTACCCCGACTCCAGAAAAAGAGCTTTCCCTGGATCAATCAGGGGGTTTGCGGTACCCCTGAGATCGTCGAGATGTGCTCTCTGCTACCGCAGTCAAACCTAGACTGCGAGGTCCAAGATGGACCATCCAGAAGCGGGGCTATTGGCAGGAAGCTCTGGAGCTCAGAAATTCCCAACAGTGTTGCCGCGGCATCAGCTGACTTCCCCTTCACAGCCCTCTTTTTGACTCGTATAGTATGCAGGTCCTCAATGGAAGGCAGGTTAGTAACAATTGTTTTTTCTGCAGTTTTAATTATCCTCTGAAGTCTGTGTCTGTCTTGCTGGGTTGCAGAACCCAATTATAATTATAGAATTAAAGAATTATAGAATTATAATATAAAGTATCCTTACAATAAAGTAGAATTAGTTCATCTGATCATGTTTCCTACCTGGGAAGGCTGATACAATCAGTCCTTGACTTACCACCAAAATTGACCCCAAAATTTCTGTTGCTAAGCAACACAGTTGTTAAGTGAGGGGTTTTTTAAAATCTTTCTTTCCACCGTTTTTAAGCAAATTGCTGCAGTTGTTAAGTTACTAACATGGTTGTTAAGTGAATTTGGCTTCCCCATGGACTTGCTTGTCAGAAGGTCAACAAAAGGGGATCACGTGACCCCAGGACACTGCAACCATCATGACTCAGTGGCCAAGCATCCGAATTACGATCATGTGATCCCGAGGATGCTGCAATGGTTGTAAGTGTGAGAAATGGTCATAAATCACTTTTTTCAGTGTTGTAACTTCAAATGGTCACTAAATGAAAGGCTGTAAGTTCAGAACTTCCTATATCAGCTTGATATCAAATATCTACTACCAAGTCATTGTCAACCACTAGGTAGATAAGACCAGAAAATTAACTTCACAGCAAGATTAGATCTATACTAATCTGAGGTCAGGTCAACCAAATTTCACAAGCCAGATATTTCTGTACTTCATCTTGTAATTGTTCATAACTTTGAATAGTTGCTGAACAAGTGGTCATTCAGTGAGGACTACTGGTTCTTTTCTTGAGGGAAATATCCATCTGGTTCAGATCCAAGCTGAGAGGAAGACACGGGAAACATGGAGGCTGATTGGAAAGATGGTTTAATGATGAATCAAAACCACATGGGTTTGAGGTCCTGGGTAGCTGACCACATGGAGTTGAGAGTGAGGGCTATTTATACCTTCTCTTGGGCTTTGCACATGAGCTTCCTGTTCCTGTGCAAGAAGATGTATTCTATTGGCTGTTGTCACTCCCATGGAGCCATGCACAAATCCTAGGAGTTTGTCTGAAGGTTTGGTTGAAGCTTGGCTGATGCAATGTCCTTAGGAGATAGTGCAATGTAGTGAGCTCTGGTGCTAGTGGGTTAATCCTATTATGTCCTGGAGGTCTTGCCTTAATCCCATCATCCTGGAGCTGAAGGTCTTTTGTGTTGTAGATAGGCTTTCTTAATGGGCACAAAATATCTGCTGGGAGCTATTAAGAAAGGTGGAGGTGGGGCTGTCTCTTTCTGTCTCCAAGATATTTCCTTTAGGGAAATATAATATTCTGCCTTTTTAATATTTCCCAAAATATTTCATTCTTCTAGGAGGGGGGAGGTCTTTCCTCAAAATCAAAATATCTAAAGATGAATGTAGATGCCTCCAAGATGAGGACGAGACAGAGGCTGTTTCATAGAGGCTGTAATTTCCAAAAACAATTAGCAGGGCATTTTTGGACTACAATTAAAGGATATAAGGATGAGCGCTGGGTTAAAGATGTTATGAGAACAAAGTACTGCTATTTCTGAAAATAAGAATAGGCTTTTTTTAAAAAAGAAAAAAAGATGACATCTTCAGGATCATGAAATTTGCACCACAACCTCATTATCTTTCCTTATTAGGTGAATTTGCAAGTTGTGACTTCTTTTTTTTTTTTAATGTTCGCAGTCAATAACAATTTAAATGATACTCTTGGATGCCCTTTGTTCACACCATTTATTTCAATCTCTTTATCTGATTTTGCCAAGAGAACTTAATTGGAAAAAGGCACGGTTCAACAGCAGGAGGGAGTTAAATACTATTAAGACATATTTTCTTTACTCCAATGAACTACCTTGCTGCATCAAAATAATACTGTGCAGGTTAAAAATAATATTGTGCAGGTGTTACTGTCTGGAGATCCAGCAATATGGGAGTCTCTGTTGTCCTGATTTTGCTTACATGTATTTTATGCGTGCAGCCATTCATTATTCCTAGCATCTTGAATTAGGAAATTAATTAGTGTAATGAATCCCGATTTCATATGGATTAATGCTCTTAATCTATGTGGTATCAGGGAGCTTAACTGGGAAGATGAAAAGTTAGCATTTTCAGTCTAATTTACTAGCTTTCGTTCAAGCATTGTCCCCTCACATCTCTTTCACATGCAGTTCAATTATAGTATATGTCATGATGGTGAACCTATGGCACATGTGCCTGAAATGGCACATGTGGGTTCTACTTGCAACGGGGCCGCATGCCTGCACATGCTTTGCTTGTGTGCTTCTGCTCATGCGTAGAAGCTTCCTGATGATGTCAGGGTCGGTGGGCCAGTTTTACTATCGGTTATATAGAATCGGTCCAAACCGGGGGCAACCCACCACTGGTGGCATGTGAAGCCATGTCATCCAGCACTCACAGCCTTGCCTGTTTGTCTTCCTGGTTTCTGGCTCGTATGTGCGTGTGATGATCAGCTATCCTTTGTATGTGCAGCAGTGCCAAAAACCCAGGGGTGGGTTCTAAAATTTTTTACTACCGGTTTTGTGGGCGGGGCTTGTTTTGTGGGCATGGCTTGATGGTCATGTGACAAGTCTTTGGGATTCAGCAGAGGTACTGGTCTACCAGGCTTTTAACTGCTTGCAGAGCTGTACTGGTCTACTCATTTGTTTTTGCAGGTACTGGTCTACTCATTTATTTTTGGAGGCATTGGTCTACTCATTTGTTTTTGGAGACACCGGTCTACCACCACACTGCCTTTTAACACGGATCAGCTGTAGGGTGGCCCTTTGAAGCCCCACAGCAAGAGTTTAAAAAGTTTTTTTCCTTCTAGCTGATCAGCTGGGACTCAGGAAACAGCAATAGTATGAGGGGGGTGGGGGGTAAGAACCGGTTCAGTGATGTCATATCGTCACTGCTACTGGCTCGCGGCGGAACCAGGTGGAACCAGGAGGAACCCACCACTGCAAAAAACGGTGAGTGCATGTGCACCAGCCAGCTGATTGTCGGGTGCACATGCACGCCAGAACCTGGAAGTTACAGCTTTTCTGGAGTGTGATCCCTTCACACGTGCAGCAGTGCTGAAAACTGGCTTGCGCATGCACACCAGCCTGTTGATTGTTGGGTGTGCATGCACACTAGAACCCAGAAGTTTGACTTTTCTGGAGTGCAGTCCTGATGAGCGGGACACTTCCACACAACCTTTTCGTACTTGGTGCTGTAAAGTTTTGCAACCACTGGTATATGTCATGTGTACTTAGAAATAAAATTCTCTTCTAAAGTGAATTGTCTGGACTGCCCCAATTCCTTTATCGGACAAATTTCAGTCATTAGGTGCAGCAGCAGCAGCAACAACAACAACAGAATAACAGAGTTGGAAGGGTCCTTGGAGATCTTCTAGTCCAGCCCTCTACTGTCAATAAGGTAAAAAAAAAAATTAAGTCTTCAAAGCGAGCTTGTCTTCTGATGACTTCCTGGATACAACAATGCATTTCTCTTGGCTTACGGTATGGAAGTGATTTTACTTTACTTTTTTTTCTGGATGTGTTTTGACTTCACACTTTAGCCCATGGCTTCAGAATTCCCATCCAAATACTAATCAGACTAGACCCAGATAGAGTCAGCCCGATGTAGATTAAGCAGAGCCAAGTTGAGTATAAGCAAGTGGAGGAAAATAAGTTAGACATACAGTACCTACCATGGAGCTGTCAGTCAAATCAGATACAAGAGATCTGGCTTATTTCTGGTAAATTTCACTTGATTATTGGAAGCTGATCAGATCCAAATTTGAAACATTTTGATCCAGTGGTGGGTTTCAAATTTTTTTTACTACCAGTTCTGTGGCCATGGCTTGGTAGCCGTGGCATGGCTTGGTGGGCGTGGCTTGGTGGGTGTGGCAGGGGAAGGATACTGTAAAATCTCCACTCCCTCCCCACTCCAGGGGAAGGTTACTGCAAAATCCCCATTTCTTCCCAATCAGCTGGGACTCGGGAGGCAGAGAATAGATGGGGGTGGGGCCAGTCAGAGGTGGTATTTACCAAGAGAGAAAGAGAAAGAGAGGTTGTAAATAATACACTCAACCTCTCTACTCAATTTAAAATTCACCTCATGGGTCACATTCATATCTCCCTTGCGCCACAGAAAAACTAACCTGGGTTAACTTTAACTAAGGTTTGAGTATTATGGGGATATAGTCATATGGGCATTTTGTCTAAGTGAGATAGAGCTTCGCTCCTTTTCCTCACTGAAGGGGGGGGGGCAAACTCCCACAACATCATGGGATTTGAATTACATGTCAAGTATGGTTTTCTGTTGGCAACGCAAAGGCTTTGTAAGAACAAAAGCTGACATCTCCCACACCGTGTTTCTGATTAATATCTGGCCAATACGCTGTTTCATGCTGTTTTGATGGATTGCAGCTCAAAAGATTAACCAGGCCTTTCTCTCCCAGCTACCTGTTAACGTCTGTTCAGACCATGTAAGAACCATTAAAGCCCAGCGCAGAAGCAGCCAAGATTAAATAGATCTGCTTCACCCTGATTTTTTTTTTTAAAAAAAAATAAAACTAAAGATTTGGAATTGATGGTTCTACAGATCGCAATTGGGATCAGAGTGGTTGAATATTCTGTGCCTTCACTGGAAAAAAATGACGTAGGAAATGCAGACACAGGTAGCCTTCAACTTACATTCATTCGTTCAGTGACCGTTTGAAGTTATAATGGTACTGAAAAAAGAGGCTTACAACTGTTTTTCAGACTTGGGATAGTTGCAGCATCTCCAGTCACATGATCAAAATTTTTCTCCTTTCGCTTGGCAACTGGCATGTTAGGACGGTTGAAGTCATGCTGAAAGGACTGTGTTGTAGAGAGGAGATAGATGACGTTGTACCCCTCCCCCTCTGTTGAGAGAGGGCTGTTCAATTTTGACATAGATGATCTCTTTGACCCCTCTTTCCAACCAGTGGTCCTCTCTGTCCAAAATGTGGATATTGCTGTCTTCAGCAGAGTGCTCTTTTCAGTCCTTTCAGCAGTTCCAAGAAGGCTCCACACCAGTGGTGGATTTCAAAATTTTTTACTACCAGTTCTGT
This sequence comes from Masticophis lateralis, assembly GCA_030761175.1. Lineage (NCBI taxonomy): Eukaryota > Metazoa > Chordata > Lepidosauria > Squamata > Colubridae > Masticophis > Masticophis lateralis. The sequence continues at coordinate 15,722,738 of JAUDYJ010000001.1, forward strand.
GGGTGTGGCTTTGTCGGTGTGGCACGGCTTGGTGGGTGTGGCATGGGAAGGTTACTGCAAAATCCCCATTTCCTCCCAATCAGCTGGGACTCAGGAGGCAGAGAATAGATGGGGGCGGGGCCAGTCAGAATTTTTACTATTGGTTCTCCAAACTACTTAAAATTTCCGCTACCAGTTCTCCAGAACTGGTCAGAACCTGCTGAAACCCACCTCTGCTCCACACCTATTGGCACTACTCAGGTGACCCTTAAGATACAGGTAATAGCAATAGCATTTAGACTTATATACTGCTTCACAGTGCTTTACAGCCTACTCTAAGTGTTTTACAGAGTCAACATATTGCCCCCAACTATCTGGATCCTCATTTTACTGACCTTGGAAGGATGAAAGGCTGAGCCAACTCCGAGCTGGTGAGGATTGAACTGACAAACTACTGGCAGCCAGCAGTCAACAGAAGTAGCCTGCAATACTGTGTTCTAACCACTGCGCCATCCTGGCTCTAAACTTCCAAGTGGCCTCAACAATTCTCTAAAAGAGTGCAAATGACCAGCTATCAGCAAGGAATATAAATCCTTCTATTCCCCACCATCCTGTCAGAGCTGAAGAAGCTTCTTGGATGAGAAGCGAAACGTCTTCAAAGAAAAACCAGAAAGTCTAGTTGCCTCTTGAAAAAGTACCTTTGGAGCAGCAGAGAACAGAATAGAATAGAATAAAATAGAATTCTTTATTGGCCAAGTGTGACTGGACACCCAAGGGATTTGTTTTCGGTGCATAAGCTCTCAGTGTACTTAAAAAATACATTAATCAAGAATCATAAGATACAATACTTAGTGATAGTCATAGGATTCTAAATAAGTAATCAAATCATACTTTGAAACTAAATAAAATAATATAAATTTTAAAGATACAAGCAACAAGATTATAGTCATAAGTAGAAGGAGATAGGTAATAGGAAGGATGAGAAGAGGAATAATAATAAGATAAAGGTTTCCCTCGCACATATGTGCTAGTCGTTCCCAACTTTAGGGGGCTGTACTCATCTCCATTTCAAAGCCGAAGAGCCAGCGCTGTCCAAAGATGCTCCGTGGTCATGTGGCCGGCATGACTAAGTGCCAAAGGCGTATGGAACGCTGTTACCTTCCCACCAAAGGTGGTCCCTATTTTTCTACTTGCATTTTTATGTGCTTTTGAACTGCCAGGATGGCAGAAGCTGGGAAGCTCATCCCATTACTTGACACTAGGGATTCGAACCACTGAACTGCTGACCTTTCGATTGACAAACTCAGCATCTTAGCCACTGAGCCACCATGTCTCTCAATAATAGTAATATAGTCTTAGTAAATAGTTTGAAAGTGTTGTGGGAATTAGTTGTTAAGCAGAGTGATGGCATTTGGGAAAAAACCGTTCTTGTGTCTAGTTGTTCTTGTTTGCAGTGCTCTATAGCATCATTTTGAGGGTAGAAGTTGAAACAATTTAAGTCCAGGATGCAAGGGGTCTGTAGATATTTTCACGCTCCTCAATGGAAGGCAGGTTGGTAGCAATTATTTTTTCTGCAATTCTAATTATCCTCTGAAGTCTGTGTCTGTCTTGTTTGGTTGCAGAGCCAGTTATAGGCACATGTCCTAAATTCCATTGATGAACCACCTTGGAGATAGGTAGTCACCAATATCCCAGCACTGTGCCATGCAGGGTTTTCTTTACACGTGAAAACTAGTACTTTGAACGATCTCTGGAAACCCAGAATATGGTGTTTCAAAGTGCAGGAAGGAACATAGATTGCTGTTTTTGCTGCTACGTTGTGGACCAGTTGCAGCTTCCAGATAGAAACAGAAAACTGATGGCAGAAAAAGACCTATTGGTTTACTGAGTCTGCCCTTTGAGGGTTTTTTTCTCCCTAATTTTTGTTGGATGATGGACGTGCATTTGTCCCAAGCATGTTTAAATTCAATTACTGATGATCGATCCACTATCTCTGCTGGCAGCTGGTTCTAAGCTTCCACTAGTCTCTCTGTATAGTAATCCTTTTGAACGCTCCTTCTGTCGGTTTGAGGTTATGCCCCGTATTCTTAATTCTTGCTTAATATTCAAAATACTGCCTTCATATGGTAGAAGAGAAGAGAAGAGAAGAGAAGAGAAGAGAAGAGAAGAGAAGAGAAGAGAAGAGAAGAGAAGAAAATTGTTTATTGGCCAAGTGTGATTGGACACACAACGAATTTGTCTTGGTGCATATGGTCTCAGTGCACATAAAAGAAATGATACATTCATCAAGAATCATAAGGTACAACACTTAATGATAGTCATAGGGAACAAATAAGCAATGGAAGGCAGATTGGTAGTAATTGTTTTTTTTTCTGCAGTTCTAATTATCCATTGAAGTCTGTGTCTGTCTTGTTGGGTTGCAGAACCAAACCAGACAGTTATAGAGGTGCAGATGACAGACTCGATTCTTCAAGATGGTCTTCAAGGGCTGCCCCACATAGAGGATGTTGCAGAAGTCTAACTGGGAAAGGTTTCCCCGGTTCATTGTCGTTCTGTCATATTGTGATATCTGCTCTGACTGGCAGATGCCTGCCTAAAGATTTGATATGCTTGAAATATACATCTTATACCCACTGTGCTCTGCTTAAAGAGTTGTGAAAGCAGAAGTGGCCGTGTGTGTGTGTGTGTGTGTGTGTGTGAAAAAGTAAAAATGGGAGCTGGAAGTGTGCAAAAGACAGCTTTTGCCTGTAGATGCTCCTGCAAAAGGCTTCGGCATTTTGATCCTTCCGCAGTTCACTGCTTCCTTTTCCCATCGTCCCCCCCCCCACGCCCACACATCTCCCCACCCCCCCACTTCCCCCACACAATTTTGACTAGATTTGAAAACCAAAATAAATAGCCGCTCGCTCTGGGTGGTTTTTGATCATCGCAATGATTTGATAGTCCAGTCAAGTCGCAAGATTATAATAAGTATCTCGCCAGCCACGTTGATCCCGTTTCCCATCTGGCTGTTTGACCTTCGACCATTGTTCTTACCATCCTGCCAATCTTTGTTTGGCAATACATCATCCTTTTAAGGCCCACTTCATGCTCAGAATGATGGTAATTTATTGTAATAGCATTTTGTGCCCTTTCTGAGATTTTTTTTTTTTCTTTTTGTATTCAGGTCGGAAACAGCCCTTTCTCCTCCCTTCGCTCTTCCCAGGAGAGATGGAGAATGGCAAATGGGAGATGGCAGGCTGCCCAACCAAAAAGCAAAATACTGAGAAGGTCACATACAGTGACGCGTCCTGTATTAGGAGAGACTGGAGCAAACAGACAGATTTCCAAGGGGTGCCTCCGAACCAAATAATGAGAAGGGGGTAGAATTGCCAAGCTGTTGGAGCATATCAAAGGAAGGAGATTTTTTGCTTTGGTCTTTCATCTTGATAGGATTTTCCTTTTCTTTTCGCCACCGATTTCTGTGAAATGCGAAGCCCATGTTCCTTTTTCCAGGCCCAGTAATGTTTCTGTGTACGGCGTGGAACTCACTGAAGCATTTAAAGATGGCCAAGGAGATGCCAAAAGAAGAGGCAGCCCAACCCATTCAGGGATTTGAAGGTCATAACTACCATCACCTGGAGGTGTGGTGGCTCACAGTTAAAGACATAACCGTGGAAAGCATGCAAATGCGAGTAGATAAATAGTTACCACTTCGGTGGGAAGATAACAGCATTCCAGACAGCTTGGTATATAGTTATGCTGGCCACATGACCACGGAAGCATCTTTGGACAATGCTGGCTTCATTGGCTAGGAAACAGAGATGAGGTAGCCCTTAACTTACGACCGCAATTGAGCCCAAAATTTATGTTGCCAAGTGAGAAATTTGAGTTTTGCCCAATTGTATGACAAATTTGTTAAGTGAATCACTGCAGTTGTTAAATTAGTTGTTAAATTAGGAACATGGTTGTTAAATGAATCCAGTTTCCCCATTGACTTTGTTTGGTGGAAGGTCACAGAAGGTGATCACATGACCCCGGGACACTGCAACTGTCATAAATGTGAGTCAGCGGTCAAGCAACCGAATGTAAATCACATGGTTATGGGGATGCTGCAATGGTCATAAGTGTAAAAAATGGTCATAAGTCACTTTTTTCAATGCCACTTTAGCTTTGAACAGTCCCTCAGCGAACTGTTGTAAGTCAAGGACTATGTGCAGTCAGATACGACTGGCCAGAAGAAACCTTTACCTTTAACTACCATCACACCAAAGCTGAGAAAATTTCCTAGCAAGCATTTTTTCCTGAAGAAATACCTGAGTTTGCATAGTCAGACACACCTGTACCACATCTGAGATAATGCTAAGACTTGTACGAAATGACCCAAGCAATATTATTGTTTTTGGGAAGCAGGATCTGATGTTCGTTGATGGTTCAAATTTCCATTATACATTAGATTTGGGTATAATGAGATGACTTGCTGGTGAGTGATTAAAGCATCCTAGAAACCATGAGATGGTGAAGTCCAGTTCTGACATAGATGCGTTCAGCCAATCACTTTTTTTTAAGTCCTAGGAAGAAAGCAAGTGCAAGCCTTTCTTTAAAACCCTCATCCCTTAAATAAAGTCAATCTGTGGAGAGAGGAGGGAAGAGAGAGGAGAGGAGAGGAGAGGAGGAGAGGAGAGGAGAGGAGAGGAGAGGAGAGGAGAGGAGAGGAGAGGAGAGGAGAAGAGAAGAGAAGAGAAGAGAAGAGAAGAGAAGAGAAGAGAAGAGAAGAGAAGAGAAGAGAAGAGAATTGGTTGCTTCTTAATCCCTTCCCAAACTCCCCCTCCCCCCCAAAAAAAGGATTTTTAGAAGTTGGCCCCACTCTGAGGTCACCATATCCACTTGCCATATCTCACATGTCTTTGAAATTTCTGAAAATCATGATTGCCAGAGCAGGGAATGTTCATCCTGAACAGGACTGAAATAATAAAATTGCCACAATGTAAAAACAGATGTTGAGACTCTAGAAAGAGTGCAGAGAAGAGCAACAAAGATGATTAGGGGACTGGAGGCTAAAATATATAAAGAACGGTTGCTGGAATTGGGTATGTCTAGTTTGATGAAAAGAAGAACCAGGGGTGAAATGATAGCAGTGTTCCAATATCTCAGGGGTTGCTACAAAGAAGAAGGAGTCAAGCTATTCTCCAAAGCACCCGAGGGTAGAACAAGAAGCAATGAGTGGAAACTAATCAAGGAAGAGAGGCAACCTAGAACCAAGGAGAAATTTCCTGACAGAATAATTAATCAGTGGAACAACTTGCCTCCAGAAGTTGTGAATGCTCCAATACTGGAATTTTTTAAGAAGAGATTGGATAACAATTTGTCTGAAGTGGTGTAGGCTTTCCTGCCTGAGCAAGGAGTTGGACTAGAACAGGGGTCTGCAACCTTAAACACTCAAAGAGCCATTTGGACCTGTTTCCCACAGAAAAGAAAACACCGGGAGCCACAAAACCTGGGTAGGGGTGGCTAACTCAATGTCACTCACTTCCAGCAGTCACATGACCCCCCGGCCACGCCTACCCAGCCAGTCATTAGGGCAGAGAACCAGTTGTTAAAAAACAATGGGAACCACAAAACCCTTTTGACATCTTTCTCTCCCTCCCTCCACCCCTCTCCTTCTTCCCCCCCTCTCTGTATCTCTCTATGTCTCTCTCTCTCTCCACCTCTCTCTGTATCTCTCTATATCTCTCTTGTTAAGGATATTGTTGTGTTACCCAACCAGCAGAGCGTAGAGCACAGAAAAATAGTGCTGAGAGCAATGAATAAGATACATACGAACTGGTTTATCAAGGTTTTTACTTTACTTCGTAGTGAAAAACAATTGCATAGTCTTTAGTCAATCCAAGTCTTTAGCCATTCAAATCAGTCCAGAGTTACAGAAATCTTCTTACCATACAAAAACAGCAGTTGGTAATAAACAGTAAGCTCACGCTGATAACAAATCACGATGGTAGCAGATCCATCCACGATGAGAGCACCTCCATACACGATGGCAACAGTTCCAACAATGACTATAGTTCAGCTCCCTTCTTATATACAGTTTAAACTAGTGATTATCTAATTAGGATAGGCGGAGCCAGCAGCACAATGACGCAGCAGTACACTTTGGATAATTGGAGTCAGCAGTCAGTCAGAAGTTATTACAATGACTCAGCATTACATCTTAAAGACATGGAATACATTTTCATGTGTTCATATATTGCCTGGACAACTTGTTAGGCTTACATCATATCCTAACATCTCTCTCTCCATCTCTCTCCACCTCTTTCTGCCCCAGCCACTTCTCCATCACCCACCGTCGCCCTTACCTTCTTAGGCCAGGAGAGGAGTGACTGGGAGGGGAGAGTGAGAAGCAGGGCCAGCCAGTGATGGGATCACCTGACAGGGAGCAACAGCAGAGGGCCCAAAGAGCCGCATGGCTCTGGAGCTGCAGGTTGCTGACATCTGGACTAGAAGGTCCCTTCTATTCTAAAATAAATTTTAGACAATATCTTTAGTTTACCACTCAGAATCATAGAATCTTACGTTGTGTGGGATGGTAAGCACCTTAGGGTCAAATACGCTTCCAAGAACATCCATGGGGAAGGAACTAAAACAGCCCTAAAAACATGGCTGACTGGGGAATTCTGGGAGTTGAAGTTCATACATCTGAAAGTTGCCAGGGTTGAGGAACACTGACTTAAAACATCCAGATGGTGTTCATAACTTTGCAATCAAAACCCGACCCTGATTTTAAGTGTGTCACATTGAAAAATAGATGAGGACCCATTTTGACATTTTTTTGACACTTTCCTCCCACTGTAAATGCCTCTGCTGCCTCCCAATTCAAAAACCCACAATTAAAGTAATGAGTTGGATCGAATTCCAACGTAGGTTAGAAAATTTGAAGATTTCGTTCCATATACATCCCGTCATGAACTGGCATGAACCACGTTTCTCACATGATGGTGAAGATAGGGTTGCAGTTATATTTTAAAATTCACACTCCTCTAGGTGGAAAAGAACACAGTTGACTATCTGTTAAAAATCCATATTTTTAGGACATGATGACTTTAGCAATGCACATTTTTAATTTAAATAATCTGAGAGGTATTAACAAATTAACACTGAAGCAAGATGGAAAGGATTCATGAATGAACAAATGTGAAGGGGGGAAAAGTGGTATGCACTGTTTACTGGTGAAAAGATTGGGTTTTGATCTTTGCGATCTATTCCTTTTTTTTTCTTCCTGTTGTGATTGAGACAGGCTGAAACTAAACGTTCTCCCTTTTTGGAGATTAGAATTCTGTATTCTAAAGACCTCTCAATATATCTGTTCTATGGAACATCTGTCTTCATTAACTGGATTGTTTTGGGAGCTGCAGGCAAAAAGAGAACAAGAGTTGATCCAACCACAGACTTTAAAAGCAACATACAGAATAAGATTAACCCATTAACTACCTTATCACAATTGGTTTGACCTATTTGGGGGATTGTTCATTTTTTGGGAGAGAGTTCCATAAAGGGGGTGTAATGCAGGGGTGTTATTCACTTACCTTCGCTACTGGTTTGCAAATGTGAGCGCGTGTGTCTCCTCCGCACACGCACAGAGGGTCAAAAATGGGGCGTGATGACATCCAGGCGGGTGGTTGGACTGATCATGTGATCAGAGCCAGCTGAATTTCACCACTGCTGTGATGGCTCAGTGTTTAAAGACACTGAGCTTGTCATGTGGAAAGCTGACTGCCTGGGTTCGAGACCCAAGTGCTGCATGACAGGATATCCTGTCCTCCTGGATGCACGGCTGTCTTTAGAAGATCACATGACGGCTGTGGCCAAGGGGGCTTTTTATCAGGTTTGCCTGATTTACCAGTTGCATCCCTTTCTGGACCAGGATGCCTTGCGCACGGTCACTCATGCCCTCGTCACCTCCCGTCTGGACTATTGTAATGCTCTCTACATGGGGCTCTCCTTGAAGAGCGCCCAGAGGCTCCAACTGGTCCAGAATGCGGCCGCTGCATGTAACACCTCTCCTGCGCGAGCTGCACTGGCTTGCAGTGGTCTTCCAGGTGCGATTCAAGGTGTTGGTTACCACCTTTAAAGCGCTCCATGGCTTAGGACCTGGTATTTACGAGACCACCTTCTGCCACCATTGGCTTCCCACTGGCCAATATGCTCTCACAGAGAGGGACTCCTCAGGGTGCCATCGATCAAGCAATGCGGCCCCCAGGGGGAGGGCCTTCTCTGTGGGGGCAACCGCCCTCTGGAATGACTTGCCCCTGGAGAGACGTATGATTCCCGACCTACGTACCTTTCACTGTGCCTTTAAGACTTTACTGTTCCAACAGGCTGGGCTAGCTAAATAAGGAATTTGAATGGGTGTTTTAGTTTTTGAGTTTTAATATAGGGCCAAATTATTTAACATGTTTTAAACTGTTTTTAAATTTTGTGATATATGTTTTACTATGGCTGTGTACCACCCTGAGTCCCTCAGGAGAAGAGTGGTATAAAAATTTAAATAATAAATAAACAAACAAACAAACAAATAAATAAATATGTTCCCATTATTTGCCCCAGCTCCTGCCCATCTAACAGTCTGAAAGCATGAGTATACAAGTAGATAAATCAGTAACACTTTGCTGGGAGGGTAACAGTATTCTGTACTCCTCGGCATATAGTCATCTTGCCAAATGATTGTGGAAGGCTCTTCGGGCAATGGTGGCTTCCTTGGCTGGAAACGGAGATGAGCAGTGCCCCCTAAAATTGAACATGACTGGACAATGACTTTACCTTTAATACAATGAGCCATATAACTACTTCTACAAAGCATGCCTTTACCGTTGTCTTCTGCAATGATCTCCCCCCAATATGGCACAGTGGTTAGAGTGCAGTACTGCAGGCTACCTCTGGTGACTGCTGGCTGACTGCAATTTGGCAGTTCAAATCTCATCAGGCTCAAGGTTGACTCAGCCTTCCATCCTTCCGAGGTGGGTAAAATGAGGAGCCAAATTGTTGGGGGCTGTATGCTGACTCTTTAAACCTCTTAGAAAGGGCTGTAAAGCACAGTAAAGCAGTATATAAGTCTAAGTGCTATTACTATGGCTAATATATGGTTGGCCCTGACCCTAATAGATGTTAGAAAGATATGAAAAACTTGGTGCATTCCCCACGCAGTGGGGCCAAGTTAGGAGTTCCTTCCTACTATATAAGGTACATTAAGGGTATCCCGATGGCCTATTAACTGGTACAGTAGTAGTTCAGTTGTATTTACATTTTTGTTTTATACTGAACTACAATGCCTGGAGTTGAATTTGTACGTGCTGGGCAGCTGCTATAAATGTCAAATCAATCAATCAATCAAAATTACAAAATGACTGAGTTCAGTTTACCGCCCAGAGTCACTGGTGTGTAGGCAGAAAAGAAATGAATTAAAAGGGAAGGAGGGAGGGAGGGAGGAAGGAAGGAAGGAAGGAAGGAAGGAAGGAAGGAAGGAAGGAAGGAAAGCAGACTAAAGTAAACCCAGTCTGACACTAACCAGAAGGGCCTTTTCCGGAAGACTATCCACTCTACGTCACAACAGAAGAGACTTACTTGTCCTTGAAAAGAATGTATGGTATTTCTAATTTCCCTAGAAAAATTAGAATACTGCAGTTCAGGGGTGAAATCCAGCAGGTTCTGACAGGTCCTGGAGAACCAGTAGCGGAAATTTTGAGTAGTTCGGAGAACTGGCAAATACCATCTCTGGCTGGCCCGAGTGGAGTGGAAATGGAGATTTTGCAGTATCCTTCCCCTGAAGTGGGGTGGGAATGGAGATTTTGCAGTATCCTTCCCCTGGAGTGGATGGGAATGAAGATTTTGCAGTATTCTTCCCCTGGTGTTGGGTGGGAATGGAGATTTTGCAACATCCTTCCCCTGCCATGCCCACCAAGCCCCACACCACGCCTACCAAGCCACACCCACAGAACTGGTAGTAAAAACATTTGGATTTCACCCCTGCTGCAGTTGATAAATTAGTAACACTCTTGTTAAGTGAATCTGGCTGCCCCTTTGACTTTGCTTGTCAGAAGGTCGTACAAGGGAGTCATATGATCCTGGGATGCAGCAACCGTCATAAATATGAACCAATTCCCAAGCATCTGTATTTTAATCATGTGACGATGGGGATACTGTAATGGTCATAAGTTTGAAAAACAGTCATAAGTCACTTTTTTCAGTGCCGTTGTAACTTCGAATGGTCATTAAACAAATGACTGTATTGCCTGTATGTTGAAGAGTAGAGACTGTACCGTATATTAAGGATGTGGCCTTCTGAAAATATGGCGGCAGGCCAGAAATGGATCATCTAAAGACCATTTCTCAGGAGCAATTTGAAAAATGGTCTTTAAATGACCCATCTGAAGCAAAGAAATGGCTAGGCTGTTGGCTTGAGCTCCGAGCTTGGCAATTTGGTTGCACATATTTCATCACCATTCAAGGAGAATGATGATGAAACATTTGCAACCAAACTGTCAAGCTCGGAGCTCAAACCAACAGCCCAACTACCAACCCAAGCGATTAATCTTCAAACACAATGCAAAGAAATAGTCTTTGGATGATCCATCTGAAGCAAAGAAATGGTCTTTATATGATCCATCTTTGTCCACATCTGATTTGCGTAACCTGGAGATGTTCAAAATCATTCAAAGGGGGTTCATCCCAAATTGTATGGGTACAAGTCCATAGAGATTCTGTCATCCAGGTCATGGTTTGTCCCAAAAGGTGCTTTTTCAAGTCCAGTTGCCTCCTGAAAAAGCACCTTTATTGAGGTGACAACCATGATTGAGAATCTCTACAAACTTTTAGCTATACAATTTGGGATGAACACCTTTGGAATGGTTTGGGAGTAGGAATGGATTACCAGAGGGGAAAAATGCAGACTACAGGAACCAGGAGCACTACTCAGGTCACCCTGAGGATACAGATAAAACCTCCAAGTGCTTCAACACCCCGCTAAAAGGATGCAAATGACCAGCTGTCTGCAAGGAATATAAATCCTTACATTCCCCGCTATCCTGTCAGAGCTGAAGAAGCTTCTTAGATAAGAAGTGAAATGTCTTCAAAAGAAAAACAAGAAAGTCAAGTTGCCTCCTGAAAAAGAGACTATTGGTTTGTTTGTTTTTAAATGTATGTGCCTCTCATCAATAAGGTGACTCTGAGCAACTTACAAAGGGAAAGAGTATAAATCTAAAAATAATTAAAATTAATGTCAGGTTCCAAACAAAAAGAAAAGAAAGAAACACAGCCAAACACAAACCTGGCTTGTTGCCGCTTGCTTTACTTCTTTTTTTGGCATGCACTGACAATCGCAAAAGGAACTTCTTGTTAGGGCTAACTGCCCATGCTCCCCACCACCTTTTAAACTATAAACACCACTCACCCATTCACGCACGCAGCTCACTCCCACAGGACCCTGAAATGAGCAGCGGATAATACATGTGAAGAAGCCAGGATCTGTCTTAAGTCCAGCCTTTCCTCTCCTCTTCCCCTGCTGCCAGTAAGTTTTTAAGGAGGGCTAGTCCTCTTCCTTTGCTATCAGTCAGCCTTTACTGCCCGTCAGTCTTTACAGGAGGACCCTTCCCGGCCAGTCATCTAGGAGGTTTCAGGACAGCCAGAGAGAGCGGTGGCTGCCTCCCCTCCGAATGGCAGCTCCAGGCTGGCCGGCATGCCGGAGCTGACAATTAAGAAGAGTTACATAAAAATTAAAACAACCATTTGTTTTAATGAGGACCCAGATTGTGGGGGCAATAAACTGATTTTGTATAAAAAAGAAAACCACTTGGGGGGCGAAAGCCGTACTAAGCAGGTGTAGACAAAAGTCTGAAGGCTATTGCTTAACACATTGTAAGCCGCCCTGAGTCTCTGGAGAAGGGCGGCATATAAATTGAACCAATAAATAAATAAACAATAAATAAATTTGTCTGAAATGGCATAGGATTTCCTGCTTGAGCAAAAGAAGACCACCAAGGTCCCTTCTAACTCTGTTTTTCTGCTATTCTGTTAAAACCAAGCAAATGAACAGCACTCTTCTTCATTACTCTTACCCTATGAGATAGACCAGACTTGGTAATCGACTCCCCAGGACAGCTGAAATGACTTTTAGAGTTTGGCTATATAAATAGAATTTTGGATCCAACCTGAGTTGGTCACCGGGATCAGAGGTTTAATAGCAATAGCACTTAGATGCCAGTTCACCATTTACAGCCCTCTCTAAGTGGTTTACAGAGCCAGCATATTGCCCCCAACAATCTGTGCTCTGTATAACGATGGGGGAGGGGGAGGGGGGGAGAGACTGAGGACAGACAGGTGTAACGGAACAAGACTTTATTACTAACAGCTAACAGAATAGCTTCAGAATTAGAACAGCAACTCAGGCGTTTGACTTGATTTATGCAGTAGTTGTCAAACCGCTCAACCAATGGGAACGCCAGGATTCTCCCACCATCTCTGGGCGTGTCTTAGCCAATGGGGGCGCTGCGTCGTATGTCCGAGGACCTTATCATTAGTCTGAGGACTTAGCAATCTGAATTCTCATTTTACCCACCTCGGAAGGATGGAAGGCTGAGTCAACCTTGAGCCTGGTGGGATTTGAACTGCCAAATTGCAGGCAGCTGGCAGGCAGCAGAAGTAGCCTGCAGTACTGCACTCTAACCACTGCGTCACCAAGGCTCTTCCAAGCTTTCAGACCCGTGCTGGAGCCCATCCTCAGGGAACTTCTGTCTCACCAGAATGTGTCCCAGTGACTGACTCAAATTGGATCCTCCAACATTATGAGAATTTTGGATGCCTAGTCGTGGCTGTTCCTCCTCTCCCTTACAGTTCTGGCAATTACGGAGGTAAATGCTTCAGCTTCTTTTGGCTAGACAACAGCTTGTGCAATTCTCCATCACGGTCCTGTTCCTTACTCTCATCATTTATTAAATGGTTTCTTTTCAGAAAAGGAGAAAGAAAGAAAAAACCAGGTTGTCCCTCAGTTTCGGTTGAGGCAAAAACTGAAACTAGAAGCTCAAAAATTCTTGAGACACTTAATTTTTATTTGAGAAGAGGAAAGTACTGTTGTTTCTGACTACAAGGAAGATGAAATTCCATCAGATCTGAAAGAAATGGGAGGAAATAGAGGGTTTTTGATGCTTGACTGCCTCACAATCAGACAAAGGTTTTGCAAGCCCTTGACTTTAGTCATTCACAGCAGTGTCTCATTCTTCCTCATGCTGGGTTGATATCTCGTGAGTCAGTTGTGACTCCTTACTCTCAAACAATCAGAATTTAGTTATTTCTGGATTATTTTATGAATCAGTTTCCCATGTTTTCCTTCTAGCTAGGTGAATTCCCCCTCCCCCTCCCACAGTTGAAAGGTTCTCAGAAACAATGCCCAACTCAAAGACAAGTCTGTATTTCAAAATTAACTTGGGATATTTCACCACCCCAGAGCTTTACTCCACCTCCTCTTCATCAGTCTCAATTTATCCTCAATTTATCCTCTTCCCTTTAGAACTGAGTTGTTTTCATTTTCCTTCCCTCCGTTTTCAGCTCTGTTTGTAACGCCGCCTCCTCCTCTCTCTTTCTCTTTAGTTGCCTTTGAGTTTCATAACGCCTGCAACTACCAGCTTGCCTTTTGTCATGTTATTTTATTTGGAAATTTACATGCTGCCCACTCTCTTAACAGCTCCGGGTAGCTTACAGAAATGAAACACAAATATCATAAAATAAAACTTTAAACATGAAAACACTTCTGCCTGTTCTGCCCCAGCTTTTATTGATCGACTGTTCCAGCTGTGGAGATCTATCAACAATCTCAACAGTGTTTTCCAGAATGGTTCCCAAGGCTTTTATTGGATATATTTTATGGTTTTATGCAGATGTCAAATGAATGATATTAATGAAATATGGTTTTTTAAATTCAATGGAGCTATTGTATTATGAGCAATAATTTTAAAACGTTAAATATTTGTATATAAAGTCTGATCTTGAACTGGATTGATATTACTGCAGTATACTACCTGATGCTAGGCGAGAGGGGTGTTCACAGGATGGAGGTGGGGCTTAAAAAGTTCAAACAACCATGTAATCAAAGAGCTGCCTTTCTTTTATTAAAAATTTATAAAAACATTTATTTTTATCACGCATGCATCCCATGTAAAATAAGGACAGGGCTTCGGTTGTGCTGCCACCTTATTTATTTACTTAATAAAATGCCCAGACCATGAACACTGTGTCCAGGTTTGGTCACCATGATATGAAAAAGATGTGGAGACTCTAGAAAAAGTGCAGAGATGAGCAACAAAGATTATAAGGGAACTGGAGGTTTGACTAGTCCAGTGGTGGGTTTCAAAAATTTTTACTACCGGTTCTGTGGGTGTGGCTTGGTGGTCGTGGCATTGCTCAGTGGTCATGGCTTGGTGGATGTGGCAGGGGAAGGATACTGTAAAATCTCCATTCCCACCCCATTCCAGGCGAAGGTTACTGCAAATTTCCCATTTCCTCCTGATCAGCTGGGATTCGGGAGGCAGAGAATGTATGAGGGTGGGGCCAGTCAGAATTTTTACTACCGGTTCTCCAAACTACTCAAAATTTCCGCTACCAGTTCTCCAGAACCGGTCAGAACCTACTGAAACCCACCTCTGGACTAGTCCAATGAAAAGGAGGACTAGAGGTGATAATGATAGCAGTCTTCCAATAGTTCAGAGGCCGCCACAAAGAAGAGAGAGTCAAACGATTCTCCAAAGTACCTGTAGGCAGAGGTGGCCATCACATACTGTAACCACCGGTTCGCACAGCACTGGAAATGTGAGCGTGTGCGCATGCATGCAACATCACAAAACATGGGAATTCACACACGTGCATAGTCCATACATGTGTGCAGCATCACAAAATACAGGAATTTGCTCGCACGTGCCATCCACACATGTGTAGATGTAGGGCAAGACAAGAAGTAAGGAATGGAAGCTTATCAAAGAGAGATCCAACTTGGAACTAAAGAGAAACTTCCAGATAGTGAGAACAATTAATCAGTGGAAGAGCTTACCTCTAGAAGTTGTGGGTGCTTCATCACTGGATGAAGGTTTCTAAGAAGAGACTGAACAGCCACTTGTCCCAAACTGTATAGGTGCTCCTACTCCATCAGGGATTTGGATTAGAAGACCTACAAGGGCTCTTCCAGCCAGGGGTGAAATTAAAAAATTTCCCCTACCGGTTCTGTGGGCATGACTTATTGGGGGAGGTCATGTGACTGGGTGGGCGTGGCCAACTTGACATCACTCACATCCGCTCCTCACTGGTCCTCCCCTCCCAGCCACTCCTTGTCGCGAATGGCAGGAAAATGGGGAGGGGAATATTCCTGCCTACCATCCTTCCCTCAGTCTGTGCTGAGATTGAGGAATGGATGACAGGCAGGAAATCCCCTTCCCCATTTTCCTGCCTTTCACAAAAATGGCTCCATTCCAGCTGTTTCCCCCCCCCCCCGTCCCTCTCCCTCCTGGGGACTACCTTAAAAGGGACAGGCTGCAGCAACTCCGTTCTGAATGGAGGGAGGAAAAGTTAGCATTCTCTCTGCTGCATTTAGCATTGAATTCTGTGGCAGAGAGAATGCTAACTTTTCTCCTTTCATTCAGAACGGAGCTGTTGCTCCCTTTATGGTTCCCTCCCAGCCCCCTCCCTCCTGGGGACTACCTTAAACGGACAGGCTGCAGCAGCTCCATTCTGAATGGAGGGAGAAAAGTTAGCATTCTCTCTGCGGCATTTGACATTGAATTCTGTGGAATATTGAGCGGCCAGAAGAGGTGAGCAGTGACTGGCAGGGCATGGGTGGGGCCAAGGAGGGATAATTACTACTGGTTTGGTGAACTGATGCCCATAATCCCTAGTGATTCGTCCGAACCGGTCTGAACTTGTAGGATTTCACCCCTGCTTCCAGCTCTGATTGATTGAAAGCAATTCAACCTATAAATAAAGAGAATTTCCTTGGTACTGGGAAGAATTAATCAATGGAATGGCTTACCTCTAGAAATTGTGGGTGCTCCATCACAGGAGGTTTCAGAGAAGAGATTGGATGGCCATTTGTCTGGAATAATATAGGTCTAGTTGCCCAGAGTCTCCTCGTGGCAAGATGGACAGCAAATAAATTTAATAAATAAATAAGTCTCCTGCTTGAATAAGGAGTTGGGCTAGAAAACCTCCAAGGTCCAACCTGTTATTCTGTTATCTTACCTGATGAAAGAAAAGGCAATAACATCAGGAAGAAAACAAACCTCTGGAAGGACAAACACCCCAAAGAAAAAAATATGCAAGGGTTTCAACAAAATCAAGTTGGCAGGCATTAGCCAGAGGGATAGAAGCTGTAGATCCAGAAGATCTGGATAGAAGTCTGGATCCAGAGAGAATTCAAAGAGTAGGTGGCCGGGTAGTATTCACTTACTTTCCCTACTAGTTCGCAAATGTGAGTGTGCGTGCGTGTCCCATCCACATATGCACCCAGCCTTCTATGCAAGCACTTTGCTGGTGTGGATGCCTTCCACGCATTGCCCAGCCTCAAAAACATGCCTAAATAGGATGGCATAGAGCCCATCCACGATTTCCGCTACCAGTTTGGATGGACCAATCCGAACCGCCTGAATACCACCTCTGGTGGGTGGGCTTCTGGACCCCTTTTATCTCCCAAAGCCCTTGCTTTGTTGATTCTCCAATTTGATAGCTGTTGATGGGACTTGGAAGTGTGCGGTTTCAATGTGCTCAAGGCCCAATTTCTTTTGTCTGGTTCAGGTCAGTAGTGAAATGCTCCCAATTCCAGCCGGATCACTTGATCCGGTAGTGATGGCAGTGGGTGATTCAGAGAACCAGTAGCAAAATTTCCTCTGCCCCCTCCCCTATGCCCAGCTGAGCAGCACAATCATCAGAGGCTTTTTTTTTTTTACTTTTAAAAGCATTTTTTCTACAACCTCTTCCGATGAAAAAATGCTTTTAAAAGTTTTTTTTTTTAAGCCTCTGATGATCGCACGGCTCAGCTGGGATCATCAGAGGCTTTTCAAAGCATTTTTTTTCTTCTACCTCTTGGCCCAAGAGATGGTAAAAAAGATGCTTTGAAAAATACCTCTCTGACGATCAGGCAACTCAGCTGGGATTGTCAGAGAGGCTTTTTAAAAAATACCTCTCTGCAGATCAGGCAACTCAGCTGGGATTGTCAGAGAGGTATTTTTTTTAAAAATTTTTTTTAGAAAAAATGCTTTGAAAAGTTTTTTTTAAAAAAAAGTTGGCCATGCCCACCCAGTCACATTAACCCCCCTCCCCCACCAAGTCACGCCTACAGAACCAGTAGAAAGAAATTTTACATTTCACCCCTGGTTCAGGTGACACTTCCCCCCACCCCTTTGTTTCCTTAACAACTTGGTCCTTTCTTAACTACTTCCCCTAAAGGATCTTTTCTTGGCTTTCATCCACCCTGTTTATGTTCTTGCTTCATCTTTAGAGATAGGAGCTTCAGCCTAGTCTCGCAGGTGGAAGGGTCAGAAATATCAAGATGAAAGCTGTGGCCATACAATCAAAGCACTGTCTCTTTTTCTGGGCGTACAACATCAAACACATCTACAAAAAGGTCAGGTCTTCAATCACATGGCCCTGACTGCCAATTTGACTTCTTTTTTTGACCCTGGCTTCAGAAGCCTCTAATCTTTGGGCAGAGTATGTGATGTGAACACAGAAACTGTGTTTTGATAAGTAGAGAGCTGAATGCCTTTTGTGAACTCAGCCCCAATGGGCCACCTCAACTGCTCCTTTGAGGCGCATAAATATTCAGAGGCTTCCATGTATTCATGAGGCGTATCACCAACTTTAGGACTGGCTTCAAAGCCTTTATGTAGATTTCTCGTACGTAAGGTTTTCTCTTCTTGGAAAGTTACCTTGGCAGAGAAGAATAAGCAAAAGCTGCTAAGTTTCTGTGTGCAGAGAATCATCTCCTACAGCAGGGGGTGTCAAACTCGATTTGATTGAAGGCCCCATCAGGGTTGCGTTTGACCTCAGGGGATGGTGGGAGGGGTGGATGTGGCCAGGAGGGACGTGGCCAGGATGGGCATGGCCAGCTTGACATCACTCATATTGGAGGTGCCTGTGGTGGCCCGAGCGATTGGCCAGAGAAAATGGGCTCCTGCCAAGGGTGAAATCCAGCAGGTTGTGACAGGTTCTGGAGAACCGGTAGCAGAAATTTTGAGTAGTTCAGAGAACCGGCAAATGCCACCTCTGGCTGGCCCCAGAGTGGGGTGGGAATGGAGATTTTGCAATATCCTTCCCCCAGGAGTGGGGAGGGAATGGGGATTTTGCAGTATCCTTCCCCAGTAGTGGTGTGGGAATGGAGATTTTGCAGTATCCTTCCCCTGGAGTGGGGTGGGAATGGAGAGTTTGCAGTATCCTTCCCCTGGAGTGGGGTGGGAATGGAGATTTTGCAGTATCCTTCCCCTGCCACCCCCAGTAACCCACGCCCACCAAGCCATGCCCATAGAACCGGTAGTAAAAAAAAATTGGATTTCACCACTGGCTCCTGAGCTCTATTTTTGGCTGCGATGGCCTCCTGCAATCCCCTGCCAGCAAAAATGGAGCTCGGGAGGGCTGCAGAGGCACTGCGGGCCAGACCTTCGCGGTTCCAGGGCAGCTCTGCAGGCCAGATCTAAGCACCCCGCGGGCTGGATCCGGGCCCTGGGCCTTGAGTTTGGCACCCCTGTCCTACACAGTCACTGAGCTGGAAAAGAGCCGGGAAGACATGTGGTCCAATCCAGATGTTATGGGGGAGAACACACACACAAAAATCAAGAAGTCTATTCATGCTATATTCTCAAGTCTTCACAATGCTAATTCTATTTGGTAGGCTGGCTGGAGAATTCTGGGAGTGATTAATTGTTCTCACTGTTAGGAAATTTCTCCTTAGTTCTAGGCTGCTTCTCTCCTTGGTTAGTTTCCATCCGTTCTTTCTTCTCTTGCTTTGGAGAACAGGTTGTCCTCCTTTTCTTTGTAGCAGCCCCTAAGATATTGGAATACTGCTATCATGTCACCCCTAGTTCTTTTTGCTAGACTAGATATACCCAGTTCCTGCAACCATTCTTCATACTTTTTAGCTTTCAGCCCCCTAATCATCAATTTCCAAGCTGCCAAGGTTGAGAAACACTGAACTAAAGGATGGTGATCATTCTCACATGCCATTTCTCACCCCTCAAATCATAATCTTATGCCATCCATTAGCTAAGTGACTGGAACTGGCCCAGTGGTGAAATGTAAAATTTGTTACTACCGGTTCTGTGGGCATGGCTTGGCAGTGGGGGTAATATGACTGGGTGGGCATGGCCAACTTTTTTTTTCAACTTTTAAAAGTATTTTTCCTACAACCTCTTCGGCTGAAGAGGTTGTAGAAAAAATAATTTTAAAAGGCTCTGACGATCCCAGCTGAGCCACGCAATCATCAGAGGCTTTTCTTTTTTTACTTTTAAAACATTTTGTCGGCTGAAGAGGTTGTAGAAAAAATGCTTTAATTTTTTTTTAAAAAAAGCCTGTGATGATCGCATGATTCAGCTGGGCATGGAGAAGAGAAGGCAGGGATTTTTGCTACCAATTCTCCAAACCACCTGCCGCCATCGGGTGATCCCGTCCGAACGGGGAGCATTTCACCCCTGAAGTGGCCCTAGCATAGGGCAGAGTGATACAGCCATTTCTAGAAGCAGATTCTGGGGGCAGCAGTGGCAATTCTCATGTCAACTCCACCCTCCACCCCTTCCTATTGAAAACCAAAACAAGTCCTTGGCTTCGTTAGCTGCTTAAATTCAGATGCTATTTGGCAGGATTACCCAATCAGCTTCTATGCCTTGAGAAGGAGGTTATTAGGATTGCATATCTGAACTGCTAACACAAATTAATGGATGCCAGCCAAGTAGAATTAGCATTTTGGCATTGGCTAGAGTGCTGGGTGAACCCAAAGGTCAATTCAGATTCACAGTGGCTGCTGATAATAGGCAACTTGGCTAAAAATAAAGGGGAGCAATTTGGAGATTAGAAGAGAAAAGCCAGAACACTGGGAATCAATTTATGGGTGAAAAGTAGGCAAGTTTTAAGAAACATGGGGTTGAAACCTGTGGTGAAATTCAGCCAGCTCTATCCGGATCGCATGATCCGGTAGTGCTGGCAGTGGGAGACTCTGCCCACCCACCCAGACATCATCACATCCTGTTTTTGACCCTCTGGGCATCCGTGGAGGAGGCACTCACTCACATTTGTGAACCGGTAGCGAAGGTAAGTAAATACCATTCCTGGCTGAAACAGAATTAGCAGATGCTCACTGTTTACTCTGACCACATCCAAAGTAAACTGAGTATACCCTATTGGTGGCAAGGTGATGCAGTGGTTAAACTGCAGTATTGCAGGCTAACTCTGCCCACTACCAGGAGTTGGATCCTGAGCGGCTCAAGGTTGACTCAGCCTTCCATCCTTCTGAGGTCGATAAAATGAGGAGCCAGATTACTGGGGGCAATATGCTGACTGTGTAAACTGCTCAGAGAGTGCTGTAAAGCACAGTAGAGTGGTATATAAATCTAAGGGTTTTTGCTCTAACTCTTTGTGGTGGAATGTAGTCTGGACTGCGAGGCGGGAGGGGCTGCTTCCCAGAGAACAAAGAGGCGGCGGAACTTGGAAAGTTTTGTAGGCAGGAAAACAGCCCTCCTAGCAGTTCCCTATCTATAGTTATGCAGATAGTTGCTTTGGTCTGGCAAGAGTTTGCCTATTGGTGAAGAAGAATAAAAAAAACACTACTCAGAAATAACTCGAGTGTCATTCTTGGGGGCTGTGCAATAGCCTTCTTCTTGATATGGTTACCTCATTTTTTTATTGATAAAAATTCAGTCATGGACCCTCTAGGTCAGGGGTGTCAAACCTGCGGCGTCAGGGCAGTGTCACATGACGTATTGTGACCCCTCCCTTGCTAAACCGGGCATGGGTGTGGCCAGTGCGTGATGCATCCGGCCTGTAGGCTGGGAGTTTGACACCCCTGCTCTAGGTCATGGGTCCCCGACCCACAGGCTGTGGCCCACTATCGGTCCATGGCCCATTCAGAACCGGGTCACACAAGTGGCAGCCACTTGAGCCACAGTGGGAAGAGAACAGACATCACAAAAGCTGAAGACAAAATGCATATGGAAAACAGCAACCAGTGACTGGAAGGAAAGAGCATTCCCACCAGTACCACTTACCTTCACTACTGGTTCGGAATCGGGAGCATGTGCAGAGCATCCGTGATGACGTCCAGGTGGGTGGGTGGAGGCTCCTGTCCAGTGGTGAAATCCAATTTTTTTTTACTACCAGTTCTGTGGGTGTGGCTTGGTGGGTGTGGCTTGGTGGCATGGCAGGGGAAGGATACTGCAAAATCCCCATTCCCACCCCACTCCTGGGGAAGGATACTGCAAAATCCCCATTCCCTCCCCACTCCTGGGAGAAGGATATTGCAAAATCTCCATTCCCACCCTACTCTGGCCAGCCAGAGGTGGCATTTGCTGGTTCTCCGAACTACTCAAAATTTTCCCTATCGGTTCTCCAGAACCTGACAGAACCTGCTGGATTTCACTCCTGTTCCCGCTGCCACCACTACCTGTTCACACGAACCGGGATGAACTGGTAGAAACCCACCCTTAATTCTCACAACAGGCCACAACAGCCGATTGGAATGAAGATGTTTGCCCATGAAGCACACTAGGCCAACTGCATGTACTACTTGACAGAAGTTTGAAAATACTATTTTTTTGCCCCTCCAAATGGTCAGGATTTCCTCAGATTCACATTCTCAACATTGTGTTTTAAAATATGCTGTATTAAATTGAAACTCTGCTCTTTAAATGAATATGCAGGAAAACAAAATCCATTCATTCTCTCCAGGAAATACCTACATTTTGCTAATGTAACTGTTGCAGCCTTTTGTCTTTATGTGATCTTTTCATCTTTTCACTGTTAGCAAAGCAGATCCAAAATCTTAGAATTTAGAGACAGCAAAAGCAGCTGTATGTTTTTTTCACAGCTGGAGTGATGGTGTCATTTGCAGGAACAGAATTTCGTAGTGTAATAAACTTAGTAGATTTGAAGGCAGGACACGCTGTAGTCATTAATTTACCTGACAACAGAAACAACCTTCTTACACCATGTAGAAAGATACAGGAATGCCTGTTCTCCACATTAAACACACTTCAGAAAGTATCACAATTGTTCCACAATTTATCTTAATCAATTCAGGATGTGTTTTAACAGCATGTAAAATGAATAGGCTGTGCGAGGTATTGTACATTAGTGTAGATCAAATATAAGGCTGTGTGTTGTGGATTAGACAGCTTGCAGAACAAATTAAGAAACCAGCAAGAAATGGGTCGTATTAGAAATCCCAACCATGTCATCCATAATAAACCATGGTGGCAAATGTTTGACACTAATACAAATTATGTTACACAAATTACCTCATCACATAGATGATGTAGAATGACGCTAGTGTACTAATGATACAGGTTGCACAACCATGTTATCACATGACTTAAGTATGATCATGATCACATCCTTGCAAATTTCCCCTCCCCCTTTGCTTTCCCCTCCACTGGCAGACCTATAAATTCTACCTTTCTTCTGATTTCAGAATGGCAGATGAGGTGCTATGGATGTGTTCTCCCCAATAACCATGTAAGGTCTTGAATTAAAGTTGCCCAGTAAGATCCCTAATTCACTGAACAGGCAAATAATAATAATTCTCTATTAAACTTGCATGTTGACTCTGGGTGTCCCACAGCAATCATACAAAGAAATGACAATCACATCAATAAAAAAGATAAAATATAAAATTAAAAGATGGCAAGCACAACGAAGCAAGAGGTCTCACTTTCCAGAGTCAAAGGTCTGGGTGAAGAAGCATGACTTCATAGTTCTTCTAAATAACAGCAGAGTGGGTGCCATCCAGCTCCTGGGGGAGGGGAACTTATTGGGATGGGGGAGTGCTGTAGAGAAGGAATATGTTATGACCAGTGGTGGGTTGCCCCGGTTCGGTTCAGTTCTCAAGAACTGGTAGTAAAACCAGCAGGAGGCTCTACCCACTGACCCCAATGTCATCAGGAAGCTTCTGCGCACGCCCACGGCCCCGTTGTGAACCAGTAGTAAAGGTAAGTAGAACCCACCCCCGGTTATGACCCAGGTGGTCAAGGCAAGATAGGTCTCTGGAGAGTTCTTTATTTCTCTCAACAAATGTTTCAGCCAATGGCCCCCCCAATGACCAGTAAGACTCCACCCCATGCTACTCTGAGGGCAGTCACCCTCAGTCTCCCAAACACAGCCCCATAGTACAGAGAACACCCACAGAGTAGGAGCCTGCTCACGGGGCAAGATCTAGGGTTCCAAGTCCAATCCACAAGGCAGAGTCCAGGCACAAGACAAGGGCAGTCCTCAGGACAAGGAACAGGTCACAGACAAGAAGCAGTTCCAAAGAACAGTGAAGCAAAGGCCAAACTCAATCTACAAGAGAAGGGCTAGGTCCATGATGGCGAACCTATGGCTCGCGTGCCTTAGGTGGCACACAGAGCCTTCTCTGCGGGCACTCGAGCTGTCACCCAGTTCAGCTCCACCCTGCATGCGCCTGCGCCTCCTGCCAGCTAGCTGATTTTCAGGTCTTTGCCACGTGTGCACAGGGGGAGGGGTGAATGCGGTTCATATGCGTGCATGCCGGGGGGTTGTGTGTGCATGTACGGGGGAAAATGAGTCATGCACGTGCATGCATGGGGGCTGGGAGGGAAAGTGGGGGCACTGCACCCCCCTGTGTACCCCCCTGTGTACTGCACCCCCCTGTGGCCCATTTTGGGCCTAGCAGATCTCCCTGCAGCCTCCTAGGACCAAAAACCGGCCATGGAGGGGGCAGGGAGGCCTGTTAGGCCCAAAACAGGGTGGGGGTGCGCTTTCGCATGCACAGGGGGTGGGGGAAGCATGGGGGGGTGCACGCGCATGCGCAAGGGGGCGGGGGCACCACAGGCCACAACAGCTGATTGGAATGAAGATGTTTGCCCATGAAGCACGTGTGCATGCACTTTCAGCATGCAACAGCAAAAAGGTTAGCCATCACTGGGCTAGGTCCAAACCAAAGGGGGAAGAGCAATCTTCCAAACAAGGAAAGGCAAACAGTAAGAAGCACGAGTCAAAGCTGGGGCAGTATAAGCCAAAGCAAACAATTGTTCCTGGCAATGGCTAACTCCCCATGGCTTCTCCTTAAGTTATTCCCCTCCAAGTGTTCCTTCTGAGGAGGGGGTGGGGTGACTTCCTCCTGAATAGTCTTGCTGCCCTTCTCTGGACTTGTCTATGCTCCACTCTCCTAGCCCTTGGATCAGTGGAGTAGACAGCTGCTCCTCATTAAAGGAGATCAGCTGCCTATCAGCACCACTGCCAGTCAGCAGCCGATGTCTGTGCAAGCAAGCAGTTCTCCATCTGGTCAACTACCTCCCCCAATGCCTGAGGAACCTGGGACAGCATCGTCCTCAGCCCCTTGTCAGGGTTCCAAGTAATACATCCATAACAAACTCCAAAGCAAGTAGGTCCCTCAAAGAACTGGTTTATTGGAAGTATCATATTGGCATAAGCTGGTGAAAACCGACTCTGAATATCCTCACGGTTTTTACCTAATTAACAGTAAAGGTTGCCCCCTTTTCCCAAACAGTCAGTCACAAGATCCAATCAAGGTCCTGTCCGATTGCCAGGTGACATCGCTCCTCCTCTCCCTGGCCACCTGTGGGAATGTCCTTGGTTCTGAGGAGCAAGTATTTTGTTTTGATTACAAGCCCCCTTCTTATCCCTCAGCTCCAGTGTGGCAACACTGAAGCCTCAAAATGGTCTTGCTCAGGTCAGCTTCAGGGCTGACACTCCTGGCATCTCCAACATCCGTAGGAAGATGTCCTTTCCCTGTCAGACGGTCCCAGTTCCAACTCCTCCTCCTCCAAATTAGACTCTGATGGAGGTACGACAGAATGATTTCGGTGTCATGATGAAATTGTTTAATCAAAGTAATCAGGAGTGCCCAACCTGCAGAACTGAATTGGCTGAGGAGTTGGTATGGTTGTCCCTCAAGTACCTTGTTCCTGTTAAATGCAGAGTTTTATGGAAATAACCAGCACCTGGCTGAGAATCCTGGCTGTCCCTGCAAATATTATACTACCCTTAGTCAGCACATTATCTTAATGCTGTCAAAGGAGAAACTATTGGCATAATAAATAATCTCTTTTGCTTAAAAGAAATCCAACAGAGGCTTACTCAGTTTAAAGAATCACATAGGGATGTTTTCAGATAAATACATTTTCTATTATCTAATTTCTCATTTTCTCAATTTTTAAGTTGAAATAGAGCAGGACGTGAGTGGGTTAATCTGACCTTGAATATTATGAGGATCTTATGGGAATACATGTAGACCTCTATGCCAATCCTGAAGCTGACCTGACCGAAGCCATTTTGAAGCTTCAGTATTGCCATACTGAAGCTGGGGGATAAGGATGGGAGAATAGGGGTTTTGTAGACAAAACAAAATACTTCCTCTGGGAACCAAGGACATTCTCACACCAGGTCAGAGAGAGAGAGAGAGAGGAGGAGGAGGGGTGACGTTACCAGGCAACCAGACAGCACCTTGATTGGGCCATGTGATTGATTGTTTGGGGAAGGGGGAAAACTTTTACTTTTAATTAGGTGAAAACCGTGGGAACCTTCAGAGTCGGTTTTCACCAGAACTGTGCCAATAAGATATATCCAAAAAAAAAAAAAAAACCTATTATTTGAGTGAACCTACCTGCCTCAGAGTTTTGTTTGCTATGGGTGTATTACTTGGAACCCTGACACTCTATTTATGACTATAATTGAGTCTGGCAACTGTGGTCATAAGTCATGAGGTTCTTAAATGGGATTCTTGTGTGACCAGCCCCGATTTATATGACTTTTTGCAGTGGTCATTAAGCAAAAACAGCGGTTGTATACTGAACACGGTGGTCATATAGTGAACACTATGGTCATTGAGTGAATGCTGTAGTAGTTAGGTTCACAATGGGGTGGGTTTTTTCCAGAAACCTGGGATTTTGATCATGTGACCATGGGGATGCTGCCACAGTCGTAAGTATGAAAACTGGTCATAAGACACTTTTTCAGTGCCATTGTAATCTTGAACAGTCACTAAATGAACCACCTGTACTGTAGTTTGGTAATGAAATGTCTGAAGCAAAACCATTGAGTGGAGAGAGTACCAAGGACCCCACAGGATCACTAAACTATTATATCAACTGTGATGGCAAGCTCCCAACTATTACTGCAGCGCCATCTTTTTGGAGACATGTGGTAAATAAATATGCAAAAGGGGCGGTACTTCCACAGCAAAAGAGTGCATTGGTTAGAATACAGTATTGCAGGCTATTTCTGCTGATCACCGGCTGCCGGCAGTTTGGCAGATCAAATCTCACCAGGCTCAAGGTTGACTCAGCCTTCCATCTTTCCAAGGTGGGTAAAATGAGGAACCAGATTGTTGGGGGCAATTGGCTGACTCTGTAAACTGCTTAGAGAGGACTGTAAAGCACCATGAAGCAGTACATAAGTCTAAGTGCTATTGATATTGTTACTTCCACAGCAAAAGGAGTGGTACTTTGTGCCAGTTCTCTTGAAGATTTTGAATCCCTCTCTTCTGCAGATGCTGGTGTTAATTTATGTGAAGCCTAGCAGGATTTAAAAATAGAAGGGCTCTTCCTTTCACCTTGGGTTATCTTCTCCATTCAGTGATAGCTGTTGTGACCTAGGCTTACTGAGTCATTACAATACACAATTAGTCCCAAACAAACCTATTTTATTGTAACAGCTGAGAATTACATTCATTCCCAGGTGAATCTCAATTAGTTGCAAAACAAGTCCTTTGGAAGAAGTTCAGGATAATCACCAATCTTTATCTTCTTTGATACCCTGCCAAAGGCCTTACTTGGCAAAGCCTCATGAAGTTCAGAAACAAACAAGAGATGCCGACTGGAAACAGAGTTAGCAATGTTGCTTTCCTGCAAAAGGCCCAAGTGCCTTTGTTTCTCTTTTAAGCCTTATGGGATGGGCCAATCACCTCCTGGCCTTACTCCTGAGTTGTCCCTTTTGCTTTAGCTGCTCTTGCCTTCTGGGAGCTCTGCAGATGTGTGCACTAGGAACAGGCTCCTCCTGTTCCTCTGCCTCTCTGCTGTCCAACTCTGGGGGCTCCAGAGTCCGTGCATCACTCCCAGATGTTCTCTGGCCCCATCTCTGCCTCCGACGCAGAGCCCTCGTCTGAGCCTTCCCCAGACTCCAGGACTGGCCCATGTTCCTCCCCAACCTCCTCACTGTCCGACTCCACTGCCAGCTCTGCAGGCTGCTGGTGGGCCACAACAATAGTTTTGTAGAGCAGAAAAGGTGATTTTGTGGTGGTCACAGACCACACCTAGCATTTGGAAAAGGCAAGGGACAAAAAATTATGCATCGTATTGGCAAAAGAGAATATTTGCAGTTGAAGATTGGACTGTGGGGTCCTTGCTGCTTTGTAAGCGTGGTTGTTTTCTTGCAGACATTTCATTACCCTACTACATAACATCAGCAGTGTTAGAAGGGAATGGGGTTATTTTTGGTTTTATAAACCCCTCTTCCTTCAGCACTGATGATATTACCTAGTTGGATAATGAAACATCTGCAAGAAAACAACCAAGCTCACAGAGTACTGAAGTCCCCACATTATGCACAAGACATTTAAGACATTTGTGTAATGTTAGGGCTTTTCATTTTCCCTCTGAATTTCTGTTGATCTTTTTTTTTCCTGTTGCCTCTTAAGCATTTTTTAGACTTGCATTACAATTTTCTTGTGCTTCCTGGTTCAAAATAGTGGGAAGCCCTGAAGCCAGTTGCAGCAATTGTGGTCAAAGCAGTGGTGGGATTCAGCCGGTTTGGGTCGGTTTGGGCAAACAGGTAGTTAAATTGCTGGCTGGACCCTCCCCGCCCTTTCCAGGAGTCCCCACGTGCCCCATTTTTACTCCCATGTAAGTGCAGGGAGGCTTCCTATGCCCAAAATGGGGCGTGGGGACAGTGCACCCCCATGGCCCATTTTTGCCAGCAGCCCCCCCCCCCAAAGACACGTTTTTACTCCCAGGAGGGTTCAGGAAGGCCTCCTAGGCCCAAAACAGGGTGTGGGGGCAGCAGGGCACCTGCAGCCCGTTTTCGGTCCCAGGAGGCTTCAAGGAGGCCTCCTAGGCCCAAAATGGGGCACGGGGGGGGGGCAGCATGCAAGGCTGCAGGGAGGCCTACTAGGCCCAGAACTGCCCTGTTTTTGCTCCAGGGTGGGGGTGGGGGTGGCAGGAGGCCGAGTGCTGCCTGTCATACCCCTGGCCACATCCACCATGGCCACTCCCACCCAGCTGGTCATTATGGTAGAGAACTGGTTGTTAAATTATTTGAATCCCACCACTGGGTCAAAGGGGGTTGCGTGTTACACGTGAACGAAAGTCTTCATTTTGTCATCTCTGTTACTGAATTACTAAAGAGCGATGCTCCCTTAGCCACCTGCCAGATAATCCAATAAATGCCACACTTTGTAGCTAACTGACTATGCAAAGCAGGTGTGCTACTCCCAACTTTTCACCCCAGTGGGCCCTATTTGTATTAGCTGATATACTAGAATGCTTTCAAAACTCAATTCAACCCCTTTATATACTCACTTCAAACTGCCTCTCCGTTTTAAAAGCTATTATTCTTCCCCTCCCAACCTTGGCTTTTATTTTCCACCCACCTTCCCCAACCCTTCTGTAATCTCATTTTTTACAGCTCATTTATATGTTTTTATTCAGTTTAACTTGTAATTCCTCCCCATTCACCCGTTTTACTTTGTAGCGGCCCTGTTTTAAGGGGAGGGAGGTGGAGTTGGTGGTTGGTTTTTTTTATTATTATTATTATTTCTTCTGTCTGGCACCTGTGATTATGCACTTCAGTTTGGCTGCTCAAACGTGTCACACAATATATAATAACAGGGGAGATCATACTGACTGCAGCCTTGTAAAGGAGGAGGGGAAGACACAGACCAGGCCACATTTAAATGTGTGCCTGGCAGAGCTAAGCCTTTCTATTCCATATACAATCTGATCAAAACTTCAGGTTTCCACCTGTAATTATCTTCTCTTTCCTCCCCACTTCCTGGCATCAGTGATTTTAAAAGGGGAAAAAAAAACTTTTACAGAACATTCTGTTCAGCTGAACCATCTTATGAGGGAGGGGGAAATCCACTTCCAAAGCAGTTTGTCTTGGGAGTATTCGCCATAGTTCAGCTCAGGTGGAGAGCAAGTTTAATCTTCACCGTGTTTTCATCCCAGGCCTTGTGCCCCTTTTGGACTCATCAAGCTGACAGGTCATTGCCCTTCATTGTCCTGCTGTGGCTCATCTTCTCCTTCTCTCTTCCACCAAGCTCAGATTGCCCCAAAAAATAATAAAAATGAAAAAAAAATGAGGGTCTGCCAGTCTACAGCTCTCCTAGTTAAGTCTCCATAAGCTTAAGGTGGCAAGGCGGGAGGCCCTGATGAAGGCCCTGACCTTGGAAAGTTTGAAGGCCTTCAAAGACAGTGAAAGACAAGGAGGCATGATAGGGTCATTGACAGCACAAGGAGATGCTCACAAGAATCCATAATAGTTATATAGATGGACAGATCTGGCAAATTAACAGAGCCTGGATAACTCAACAGACTAAAAAGCCTGTTATTAACATTCAGCAGTCTGCAATTATTGCAAGTTCGAATCTCCCCAGGCTCAAGGTTGACTCAGCCTTCCATCCTTTCTAAGGTAGGTAAATTGAGGACCCAGTTTGTGGGGGCAATAAGCTGACTTTGTATAAAATATACAAAAGTATGAAGGCTATTGCTTAACACATTGTAAGCTGCCCTGAGTCTCCGGAGAAGGGCGGCATATAAATCTAATTTTTTAAAAAAATGATGTTACTCGGGTCACTAAAAGTCAGAAGTTACCAAAAGACTGAACAAAAGCTATTGGCTTAGGCCAGTGGTGGGATTCAAATTTTTTTACTATCGGTTCTGTGGGCGTGGCCTGGTGGGTGTGGCATGGTTTGGTGGGCTTGGCAGGGGAAGTTTATGATAAAATCTCCATTCCCTCCCCACTCCAGAGGAAGGTTACTGCAAAATCCCCATTTCCTCCCAATCAGCTGGGACTCGGGAGGCAGAGAATAGATGGGGGTGGGGCCAGTCAGAAGTGGTATTTACAGGTTCTCCAAACTACTCAAACTTTTTGCTACCAGTTCTCCAGAACTGGTCAGAACCTGCTGAATACCACCTCTGGCTTAGGCCTAATATATGGAGAGAGATCTCAACTCTGGGCTCCTTTTCTAATCTCCATGTGTTCTTCCAGCTCTCCCCATCCTCACCCCCCAAATTATACGATGACTGTCCCATCTTGATGGGCTGTCTGATCCGTTTCTCAATGATACCATTTCAGGCCTAGCGCTCTTGGTGACAGGCCACATAATTTCACAAGGAGCAGAAGAACATGGCTGCTGTGAAGAAGAAGAAAAAAACTGTGGAGAAGAAAAAAAAAACTGGAGAAATTGTCCTGATCTCAGGGAAGTATATATCCACGTCTTTTCACCATTAGCACAGTCAAGTTGTGACAAATTGATAGCGGTCAAGCGGCATCGAGAACTGCATTTTCGGCTCACGGCAACTAGTTGCAGCGAAGGCAAGTTGGCAAATGAAGGAGCACCTTCTCAGGAGCTGTTCTGAATTGGATCCATCATTAACTGGTCTGGGGCCAGAGGAATGGCGATGCGGTTAAAGGCACAGATTTTTGTGCAGACTCAAGGGCCTCAAAGATATCAAAGCACCCGGAGGAGAGGATGTGGCAAATGCAGCTGCAAGATTAAGGGCTCTTCTACATCAGTTTGCAAGAAATGAAGGGGCAAAATCTCATACGCAGGAAAGGCTAATCTAGTTTAACAAAAGGGGGAAAACAGTGTGATGAAATTGGCAGTGCTTCTCTCCTGTCTATCTCCTCTCCTTTTTGCACTAATGATTCCACCTCAAACCCAGAAGAAAAGAGGAAGAGGGGAAATTTTTCAACCTTTCAATTAAAGTCATAAAAATGAGTGATCAGGTCTGGGCAGACACTGTACTTGAAATAGTTCTTGGTCTTCCCAATAATCCTAAAATATCCGGATGATAGAAATGCTTCAGAGATGACTCAAGTTCTGTACAATAATAACTCAGTAATGACTCAAAGTCTCCACAGTGAAGACTTGATGGATGGGTTCAAACAGCACATTAAAGGCTAAAGCTAGGTGTAAAATAACAGAACATGCTATGCTCCAAGAAACCATTAGGGCTTAATGGGATGGCCCAGTTCCCACATATGTTGAACTAGAAAGAATTCCGCTCCATGTTAGGCTGGCCTGATGTGAACTCAGTCAGAGGTTCACTCAACATGATTAATTGGGTGAGATAAGAGTCTAGCGTAATGTTGCTCAACCTTGGCAACAGTCTTAAAATTGCCAAAGTTGAGAAACACTATTCTAGCATGTTGCACGAAGTGGGACAGGAGTGGGGCAGGTTGAACTCAAAATTCTATGGGGCAATTATGAATTAATTTAGAAATAAGGAGAAACGTCATGACAATGAGAAGAATTAATCAGTGGAATGGCTTGCCTCCAAAAATTGTGGATTTGGCTCTCTTTTCTGGAGGTTTTCAAGAAGAAACTGGACAGCCATTTGTCCAGAATGATATGAGGTCTCCTGCTCGAGCAGGGGGTTGAACTAGAAGACCTTCAAGGTCCCTCCCAATCCCATTATTCTTTGTTCTCATCTACCAACCCTCAGTCGGTAGCATGGCTGCAATACTAAAACCTAGTCAATTCTGGCACCGGGTCCAATCACTTCTCCAAGAAAAATAGACAGCAATAAACAGAAGCTCCTCTCCTTTGAGACGTTGCTGTTCAAGCCACAAAACAGCTTCGAAATAATGATAGGCTGTTATGTTTGAATTATGCTCACCATGCCCTATCTGGCCAAGGATGAAGATGCCATTGATATAATGAAGACTTGCCTGCATTCTCTTGACATAAAGCTAATTAAAACAGAAGTAGAACCAACTCTGCAAGTTAACACATCCTTTGTATAGGATTTGGAGGAAAGAAATAAGACTAGTGTTAGTGTTAGTGATGGAGGAACTTCAAGGAAGCTTCTCTTCCACATGTTCTACTTCCCAACCCCATGTTTCTTGCACTTAGATCTTCGATAGGCTGAAAAGTCCCAGCATTTCATCTAACAGTCCAATCTTAGTAGTGCAAATGGTGAGTCTGAAACCTATCACTTCTCTCTTCTTTTAATCTCTTCCTCAAACTTTACCTTTTTAATGTTGTGATTGTTGTTCAGTTGTTAAGTCATGTCCAACTCTTCATGAACCCATGGACCATAGCATGCCAGCCCTCCCCCCGCATCCTCCACTGTCTCCTAGAGTTTGCCCAAATTCATGTTCAGTGCATCAATGACAGTATCTAACCATCTCGACCTCTGTTGTCTCCTTCTTCTTTTGCCTTCACTCTTTCCCAACATCAGAGTCTCATCTTTGGCTTATCATCTAGCACAGTGATGCCTAACCTTTTTGCCATCGTGTGCCAAAAGTGGGAATGCAGGGGTGTCGCATGCACGCATGCCCACACTCATAATTCTATGTGCCCCCCCACACACACGTGTGCATGACACCCCGCACTCTCCCCACTTTTGGCATGCGATGGCACGGTGGGCCCGGAAGGCCTGTTTTTCATTCTCCCCAGGCTCCAAAGCCTTTCTAGGAGCATGGGGAGGGTGAAAACGGCCTTTCCCAGCCCTCCCAGAAGCACTCCAGAGGCTGGAAATGGCCCATTTGCCGACTTCCGGTGGGACCGGAAGGCCTGTTTTTTTGCCCTCCCCAGGCTCCAAAACCTTTCTAGGAGCCTGGGGAAGGCAGAAGTGCCTTCCCCCCCTCCAGAGGCCGATTGCTTCCCAACTTCCGGTGAGCCCAGAAGGCCCAAAAATCAGCTGGCTGGTGCGTGCATGTGCACTGGAACTGAGCTCACATGCCCACCGATATGGCTCTGCGTGCCACCTGTGGCATGTGTGCCATAGGTTCGCTATCACGGATCTAGCATTTCATATCCAGATATCCCTACCTAACCTCCACATATTTCACCTTCCCTTCGTCCTTTAGCTATCCTCAGCCATGAAATTCTACATCCTTAACAAGGTCAGCTAAAAAAACATACATTGAGCTTGGTTAGTTTTGACCTTGATTAACTTTTGTATATGTGTGTTCCAGTATTGTGTGTGTCAGTGGTGTGTTGCCCCTGGTTCGGACCAGTTCGCAAGAACCGGTAGTAAAACTGGCAGGTGACTCCGCCCACTGACCCGGAAATCATCATAGGTGATCTGCACATGTGCAGAAGAGCGTGCATGGGCATGATGCGAATCCGTAGTAAAGGTAAATAGAACCCACCCCTGGTATGTGTGGATTCTTCACCCTTCCATGTATTGTATGAACTCAGAAAATGAGCTAAAGCAATAACTTAGTTAAGCATGCTATGGAAATGCAACCCTTGTCTAATTTTGATTGTAAATGCCTTGTGGCCAAAGATTCCCTTGTATTGCCTGTGCAACTTCGTAAAACTCCCTGCGCTTTAATTACATGGCAACAACAACAGCAACTCACCAATCTACCTTTCTTAGGAGATGGTGGGAAATGAGCAGCTTTGGGGATTTGTGGACAAGATTCCGATTTTATTTCTGAAAGCTCGAATACTTAGAGCTACACTGATTTGATTTATCTGAGCATCCTGATGGCCCACTGGTCGCTAGGCAACCCAGTCCCCGTCTGTACTCTTATATTGCTCTTGGGAGACAGACTGTGAATGATTGTTGCATGGATATGAAACTAAATGGGCCGTGGGTACCATTTGTAAGCAAGCCGAATGTATGTTTTGAGTAAGTAGAAGAATATCTATTTACTTGCAAGTGTCAACATGATAATTTTCTTCCCTCCCCTCTAATTTCTATATAGCTTGCAACACAAAGCAGACTTATACTGTTGGAGAGGTAAGGATTTTTCAAGACATAACAAAAGTCTCATTGATCACTAAGGAAGTGGGGGACAAAGTCAGTTTCTAAAAAAGGAATCCCACCAGTTTTGATCCAAAGGATCAATTACTGATTGACTTACAACCATTTGTTTAGCGACTATTTGAAACAACAGCGGCACTGAAAAAGTGACTTATTCTTCTGACCTAGGCTTCCCCAGCAGCACGAAGCCGAGTCCCCATCCCAATAAACCCCTTTTATTTAATTCTCCAGCAAAGTCTTTTCTCTCCCACAGTCTTTCAAGATAGTTCACAATTACCAACCTTTATCAGGCTTGGAGAGTGGCCAGGTCGATATCTTTCAGATGCCGCAATACTTGGCAAGAATTCAGGAATGAACTAATTGTCTCCTGCAAACACCCCCACTTTCACTCCTCTTTTATTCCCTATGGGAGGGGCCCTTCATCATCCACTTGTGGCCTTACTCCCAAGTCGACCCTTGTTCTTTAGCTGTTCCCTTCGTCTGGCAACTCTGAGCATGCGCACACTGGGAACAGGCTCCAGCTATTCGTCTGCCTCACTGAAGTCTGACTATGAAGGCAGCTGATACCTGTCATATGGCCCTGGCCCTATCTCTGCCTCTGACGCAGAGCACTCATCAGAACCGTTCCCAGAACCTTAGACTTTCCCAGACTCCAGGACTGGCACATGCTCCTCTCCAACCTCCTCACTGTCCATCTCTGCTGCCAGCTCCGCTGGCTGCTGGCGGGCCACAACACTGCTACTAACTTAACTGTAGGGATTCACTTAACAACTATGGCAAGAAATGTCATAAAATGTAGGCAAAACTCACTTAACAGCTGTTGTACTTAGCAATTGACATTTTGGCCTCAATTATGGATGTAGACCAAGGAGTACTTGTATCGAATGTTACCTTAGTTTTAAAGAAAGATCTCAGATTCACCTGTAGATGTTGGGATTGAATCAGGGACCCTTAGCATATAAAATCTGTGTGCCATCATCAGTCAAGGATAGCAATAGCACTTAGACTTATAGACCGTTTCACAGTGCTTTACAGCCCTCTCTAAGCGGTTTACAGAGTCAGCATATTGCCCCCAACCATCTGGCTCCTCATTTTACCGACCTCAGAAGGGTGAAAGGCTGAGTCAACCTTGAGCCTGGTGAGATTCGAACTGCCAATTTGCAGGCATCCAGTAGTCAGCAGAAGTAGCTTGCAGTACTGCATTCTAACCACTGCACCATTGTGATTCTTTGGATAGCAAAAGGGAATAAAGCAAGATGGCAGCTGCCACTGCATTATCATGCCACCATCTTGTTTTTGTGTACGTGTGGGTACGTGTGTTTTATACCCTTGACACTAACTATTGTTCGCTAGAATATAAGAATTCTACCTGTTTCCTTTTCTGTGTATGATCTGATTCACGGTTCATTTCTCTTAATTCTGAATCAGTTAGCAATGTCTAAAAGTTAATTCAAGAATCAGAGCAAGAAACAGAATCTGCTATCCTTTCAGTACCTTTAATTCAGTTGGATTTGTTACTGTTTGAGAGAAATGTATTGATAAAAAAATTGGGATGTAGGAAATAGATCCAGGAAAAAAAAATTACCGTACCATAATCCCACATAGGAAAAAAACCACAAATCACTTAGGTATTTGGCTTCTCTCATAAGGGTTATATTTGGAATCAAAACAGAGTTTTTTGAAGGTGTAAAGCCTGCCGAAGTTTCTAAAACCTAGCACATGGGCTTCGAGGTAATAACTTTCTTTTGGGAAAGGAAAAAAAAAAGATGTAGAATCCAATGCAGTTGAAGAAAGTGATGAGATTAGCATTTATACTAGCCAGGTTTCAGATAGATTGGATGAAGGGTTGTTGGGCCGAGAGAAGAAATTGATAAGGAATGAACAAGCTCCTTCCTAAAAGCCGTGGGGCTAATGATCACGGGAACTGTAGCAGAAGGAACACATTGTCTCATTCTTTTGCATTCTCTCCTTTGGCTGGAAATAAAACCATGAAAATGATGGATGGTATCCTCAGAGTTTCTAAATAAGATATCACAGAGCACTCGGTGGTTTGATCAGCATCCAGTAGCCTAAGACTGGTACCTAAGGGAGCTCAGAGAATAACACCACACACTGGCTGAAGATTTATTTTATTTATTTAAAGCCCTGATATAACCACCCATCTTTCAGCCAACCCTGGGCAGCTCCCAATCAAAAACTAAAAGACCTATAAAATCATTTTAAAACTATAAACAAAAACAAAAAAATCCAAATCCCAACCCAAAGAAAAGCCTGGCACCAATCAGTTCTAATGCACAATCCTCTAATCTCCCAAGGCTTGGGGGAAAAGTCAGGCCTTTAAAGGTAAAGGTTCCCCTCACACATATGTGCTAGTCGTTCCTGACTCTAGGGGGTGGTGCTTATCTCCATTTCAAAGCCAAAGAGCCAGCGCTGTCCGAAGATGTCTCCGTGGTCATGTGGCCAGCATGACTAAATGCCAAAAGCGCATGGAACACTGTTCCCTTCCCACTAAAGGTGGTCCCTATTTTTCTACTTGCATTTCTTACGTGCTTTCGAACTGCTAGGTTGGCAAAAGCTGGAACAAGTAATGGGAGCTCACCCCGTTATGCGGCACTAGAGATTTGAACCGCTGAACTGCCAACCTTTCGATCGACAAGCTCAGCGTCTTAACCACTGAGTCACCGCATCCCATTTAAAACATCCATTTAAAGCTTTAGGGAAGGCTAAAAGGATGGAGACCTGCTGAACTTCAGACAGCAGAGTATTCCATAGGGCAGGGGCTACTGTGGAAAAGGCATGCTTCTTAGAGCCCATCTGATGGCAATATTTAGGGAAAAGGTTTAGGAGCAATCCCATCCTACAGTATCTAACCTGGTAGGATGGGTGGATGTCCTTATAGAAAGGCGTTCCTGCAGTTAGACCAGTCTTGTACCCTATAGGACACATGTCAAACTCAAGGCCCGCGGGTGGGATCCGGCCCGCCGGGTGCTTAAATCTGACCAATGGAGCCAGCCTGGAAATAGCAAAGGTGCCTCTGGCAGCCAAAATGGGGCTGTGCACAGCTATGCTACACCCCATTTTTGGCCTGGACGGCCTCCTGCAGCACTTTGCCAGGCCAAAACGGGGTACAGCACAGCTGTGCATGTCCCCCTCCCCCGTGTCCCATTTTGATTGGCAGAGTGCTGCAGGAGTCCATCTAGGCCAAAACGGGGCATGGCGCACCCACAGATGGCCCTCCACAACCCATTTTGGCCATCAAAGTGCTGCAGGAGGCCATCCAGGCTGAAAACGGGGTGCGGGGAGGCCCTGTACTTCCCCCCATGTAACAGATTTGGTCAGCAGGATGCTGCAGGAGATGTCCATCCTTTCTCCCCGCTCCCCCTCCCCCCCGCTCCGGCCCATGGAGAAGAACTACACTGCTGACCCGGCCCTTGAAGAAATCCAGTTTGACACCCCTGTTTTAAAGGTGTCAAACTGGATTTAAAGGCTTTAAAGGTGATAACTAGCATTTTGAATTGTACCTGGGAAGAAATTGGAAGCCAATGCAGTGCATGCACCAGAGATGTTACATAGGCAAACCTAGGGTCCTGAGATGGCAATGAGGCAAACTCCATGATGCAAATAGTAATAAAGTTCTGAGTTTTTCTCAGTTCCTAATATAGTTTCACTCCATGTGATACAGCAATAAGGATAACTAAAGATAGCAGATTGCAAAAATTCCCCGTATATGGGCAGTTCTGATCATCCCTGTATTTTTATGATGACTATGATTATGATTTTTCACTTATATCTTTTATGTACAATGAGAGCTTATGCACCGAAGACAAATTCCTTTTGTGTCCAATCACACTTGGCCATTAAGAATTCTATTCTATTCTGTTCCGTTCCATTCGGTTCCATTCCATTCCATTCTACTCTAGAGTCCTGATGGTGCAGTGGTTAAAATGCAGCATTGCAGGCAAACTCTGCCCACAGCCTATAGCTCAATCTTTGATGGGATTCAAGATTAATTTAGCTTTCCATCCTTATGAGCTTGGTAAAATGAGGACCTAGATTGCTGGGGGCAACATGCTGACATTGTAAACCACCGAGAAATTGCTGTAAAGCACTATGAAGCGGTATATAAGTCTAAGTGCTATTGCTATTGCTTTGAAGACCTTAGGCACTGTGATGTTTTATAAAAGTAATTATAGCCTTTTTTAAAAAAATCTTTTTGATAGCTCCACAGAATCAAATCAGGACTAGAGCTTCAGGGAAGTCCTGAAGCAAAAGAAAACAGGGAATGAAACTTGATTTTAAGTACCTTTTTTTCACCTGTAAAGCAGACTGTCTGACTCTGATAACATAACATGAATGAACCAATACCAAAAAATCTTGTATAGTTTTGCTGTAGCATCACAACCACAATTGGGATCATAATTTCTGTTGCTAAGTGTGGCAGTTTTAATTTAAGAGAGTCATACCCAATTTTACAACCTTTTTTTGGCTTGTCAGGATGCTGCAAACTTTGTAAATACAGGCCAGTTACAAAATGTCTGAATTTTGATCACATGGTAGTGGGAATGCTACCACAGTCATAAGTGTGAGGATCAGTCATAAGCCACATTTTTCAGTGCCATCATGACTGTGAATGGTCACTAAATAAATAGTTGTAAGTCAAGGTCTACCTGTATCAGCTAAGTGTTTGGGGGAATGTGTTCTGTCATGGGATTTGGGCCAAAACACATGTTCTGACAATTCTTCCTTCCTTCCTTCCTTCCTTCCTTCCTTCCTTCCTTCCTTCCTTCCTTCCTTCCTTCCTTCCTTCCTTCCTTCCTTCCTTCCTTTCTTTCTTTTAAACATGTTTTATTTGCAGTTTTCTTTTCACACCATAACAACAACAACAACAACTTTATTGTCATTGTACATGTATACACAGTATACCCATACAACGAAATTCACTTAACACCTAAAGACCAGGTCCAACACACATAACAATCCCCAAACACACCCCCACCCACCACAAATTCCCCACCCCTAAACCACCCAATCATCCACACAATAGACCAAGTAATGCTGTCCAACAGCTCACTGATGGTGGCCCTTAAGTTCATGGTTGAGTGCAATTATAGCTCTGGGATTAAAAACTATTCAGAAAATGTTTGGTCCGAGTTTTAATTGTTTTATTTTGTGGACAGTGTATTGACTGAGTCAAATCTTTTTTAAGCAACGCTAACTATAATAATACAAATAAGTATGAGTAACCCTAATCTTCCAACTTCAACAATACTATTCTCTCATCATAACTCTTTATCATTTTTCCCACTAATTCATTTAAACATAGATAACATTTCAAACCAGAAATGTTTTGACAGCTTTTTGAGAGAAGACGAATACAAACAGGGCATGGATGGTATTTACTTACTTTCCCTACCGATTTGCAAATGTGAGCGTGCACGTATGCACCAGTGGTGAGTTGCTCCCAGTTCTGTCTGGTTCTATAGAACCAGTACTAAAATTGGTGGGAGGCTCCGCCCACCTGGCACATTATCGTTGGTGATCTGCTCATGTGCGTGTGATCCCGCTGAGAACTGGTAGTAAAGGTAAGTGGAACCTTTACGCCGGTCCACGCATGCGCCCGGCCTTTCATGCATGCGCATTAATGGCACATGTGCTTTCACACATGCATCTGGCCTCAAAAACGTGCCTAAATAGGATGGCATAAAGCCAGGATGGGTGGGCCCACCGGCGATTTCCGCTACCGGTTCGAGCGCACCAGTCTGAACCAGCTAAATACCACCTCTGAAACAAGGTTGTGGAAATAGAACGAGAAAAACCTACTTCCTATTTGCTGTCTCTAGTGTTACCTGTTGCTGGTGCAAAAGGAACACCATAAAACGCCTTCCTGGGTTTTCAAAACTTGACCATTAGCATCGCGGAGCTTGCTTGCTGATAGGACATGAGCATTGTTTGGCTCAAGAAATTAAAGAGCTGAAAGTAAAGAGTCCATGGCAGAGGTGGGTTTTAGCAGGTTCTGACCAGTTCTGGAGACTGGTAGCAGAAATTTTGAGTAGTCCGGAGAACTGGTAAATACCACCTCTGACTGGCCTGCCCCCATTTATTCTCTGCCTCCTGAGTACCAGCTGATCGGGAAGAATTGGGGATTTTGCAGTATCCTACCCCTGAAGTGGGGAGGGAATGGAGATTTTACAATATCCTTCCCGTGCCACACTCACCAAGCCACGTCGACTAAGCCATGCCATGTCCACCAAGCCACGCCCACAGAACTGATAGTAAAAAAATTTGAATCCCACCACGGGTCCATGGATATTCCCAGAACTAGTGCCCTCCAATCTTAATCTTCCATTTCTTCTGAGCCAATGCCATAAACGAGACTTGTGCCAACCTGCCAATCTATCTTTTGAACTTCTTGGATTTTTTCCCCTCTTTGTGATATATGGTGCAATAAAAACTTCTCAAGGGTTCTTTTTGAAAATGTACCCAATTTTAGATTGACCCAGATTCAAAAGAGCCGCAAAAGCACTGGACTCTGGACAGATGGGGTTTGTTAATATTTCTCTATAAGGGTTAGGGCAGGAATCAGGCAACTATGGTGACTTTACAACCTGTGGACCTCAATTCCCAGAATTGGTTTTGAGTTTTGCGTCAGCTTGCAAGTAAAATGAAAAAAAAAAGGGGGGGAAGGACACCGCTGTGCGTTTTGTACCCACCTTTCTCAAATAAGTGTCATTCATTAATTACCATTCATTAATACCATTTTTCTACTATAGTATATCGTTTCAGTGATGAAGTTCAATTATCCCATCCAATGAATTCATCAGATGGATACTTCTGCATCCTGTCTTGGTGGGCAACCTGGGCTTTCGGGCTGATGAAGTTCCTTGATGAATTTTTTTAAATCTTTTTTTTTAGAGATTCACATTCCCAAAAACACACAAGGCTCTGTGTTTTTCAATGACCACTTTGGTCTCATCCATTTCCTTTGCCAGCCTGTTATCATTTTGGAAGATGGTGCTTCATTCGTCCTTTCCTTGATGTTGTTCTTGATATTCTTCTGCAAAGAATGATCCCTTCACCTGTTCTGGAATTTCAAGAATTTCTCTGGGTGGTGTTGTGTTTCCAGGAGTTACATTTTCAGGAGTTGGCCTCATGGCACAGAATTACATTATCAGGTTTAAAAGGATTGACAAAACTCCTCTTCTTCATCCCCATCTTTTGGGCTTGATTACTAAGGAACAGAATACACCACGGGAAAGTCACACTGCTGGCAATTGTGCCAAGTACAGAAGCTTTTGTACGAGGTTATTACAATTATTAAATTAAAACTTGTCAATATGAATCAGGGGTACACTAAGAAAATAAAAATAAAATAATGAAACAATGCATGCAATATGTCAATGGAGATTCTCAGTCATCCAGGTCATGGTTGTCGCAGAGGTGCAAAGAAGCATCTGGACTTTCTGGGTTTTCTTAGAAGACGTTTCGCTTCTCATCCAAGAAGCTTCTTCAGCTCTGAGCTGAATAAGCTTCTTGAATGAGAAGCAAAATGTCTTCAAAGAAAAACCAGAAAGTCCAGTTGCCTCTGGAAAAAGCACCTTTGGGACAATGCATGCAATAGATGATAGATAGATAGTGTGTATCTCTGTTTGTCTGTCTGTCTAATCTATATATGTCCATCCATTCATTCATCCATCCATCCATCCATCCATCCATCCATCCCTCCCTCCCTCCCTCCCTCCCTCCCTCCCTCCTTCTCTCTCTCTCTCTCTCTCTCTCTCTCTCTCTCTCTCTCTCTCTCTCTCTCTCTCTCTCTCTCTCTCTCTCTCTCTATATATATATATATATAGTATATATATATATATATATATATATATATATATATATATACTCCCTGCTTTTATTATTATTACAAACAACTCAAGACAGCAAACATATCGAACATACCTTCTTCCTCCTATTTTTCCCACAACAACAACCCTGTGAGGTAGATTGTGCTGAGGGAGAGTGACTGGCCCAAAGTTAATCAGCTGGCTGTCATGGCTAACGGTGGGACTTGAGCTCACAATCTCCTGCTTTCTAGCTCATGTATATATGAAATTCCAATTAATACCCCATTAAGTGAGGAATGAAAATACAGCCTTGTTGGTTGCCATCTTTTCTGATTATAAAGAAAAATGGGAGGCTGCCAGAATCCCAAATGTGGCAAAGCCTGAGGGGGGATGATTACATTTGTTTTGACATTTACTTTAATTTCCCAAAAGTTTGTAAGGCTGTTATAAATGATCATAATAAGAAGATCTGCACAGAAACATTGTCAGTGACATTTATTTTCATATGTCTGGCAATAGACGGAAGATCTGGAACATTATTATTAAATATTATCATTGAATATTGTGCTTTGTTTTCATTATCACCCATCCCACATGCGGAGAAGTTATACCCTGTTCGCCAAATCTGAGGTTAGGACAGTGGTATGTTTCAAATTTTTTTTACTACCGGTTCTGTGGGTGTGGGTTGGTGGGCGTGGCAGAGGAAGGATACTGTAAAATCCCCATTCCCTCCCCAATCCAGAGGAAGGTTACTGCAAAATCCCCATTTCCTCCCAATCAGCTGGGACTCGGGAAGCAGGATGGGGATGGGGCCAGTCAGAATTTTTACTACCAGTTCTCCAAATGACTCAAACTTTCCGCTACCTGTTCTCCAGAATTGGTCAGAACCTGCTGAAACCCACCCCTGGGCTAGGAGGAATTTCTTGAGTTTGAGGATATTGTACTAGGAAACCCAAAAGGTCTATTACTTGGAATTGTTTCCAGATTCCTCTTTGAGGGGTCTTTGGTGTTCTCTAAGCTTTGTGGCTTTCTTGCAGATGTTTCATTACCA
Source organism: Masticophis lateralis (assembly GCA_030761175.1). NCBI lineage: Eukaryota > Metazoa > Chordata > Lepidosauria > Squamata > Colubridae > Masticophis > Masticophis lateralis. The sequence goes on from JAUDYJ010000001.1 coordinate 15,765,778, forward strand.
GATTAGGTAACATCATCAGTGTTTGCAATGACTTGAGTTTGCTCTTAGTTGGATATTCTAGTGGCTCGCCCTTTCAGTGTTGGTGGCAGTATCTTGGTGATTCTTTGGTTGGGCTGTTTACTATTTGTTTGTTTGGTAGTTACTTGATTGGGGTGTTGTTTGACAGAATGACAGATTTGGGAGGGACCTTGGAGGTCTTCTAGCCAATCGCCTGCTCAAACAGGAGACCCTTTACCATTGAGCCACTGCGTTAGATTAGACATATCCAATTCCTGCAACCATTCTTCACGTGTTTTACCCTCCAGTCCCCTAATCATCTTTTTTTATATTGTGGTGACCAAAACTAAATGCAATATTCCAAGTGTGGCCTCACTAAGGCCACAGTTACTAAGGCTTACTAATTAAGGTATATTAGGGGATACTATGTACCAACCAGGGGTGGGTTCTACTTACCTTTACCACCCGTTTGCAACGGGATCGCTTGCTTCGCATGCGCAGATCACTGATGACGACATCCAGGGCGGTGGGCGGGACTTCCTGTTGGTTTTACTACCAGTTCTTGCGAACCGATCTGAACCAGGGTACTTAGGCCCGGGGTACTTACAGGACCATCTCCTGCCTTCCTCCCACCGTCCAGTGCGCTTCCATAGAGTGGGCCTCCTCCGGGTGCCGTCAGCCAAGCAATGTCGGTTGGCGGCCCCCAGGGGGAGGGCTTTCTCTGTCAGAGCCCTGACCCTCTGGAATAGTATTCCCACCGACCTCAGGATGGCCCCCGACCTCCTCTCCTTCTGCCGCGGATAAAAGACATGGCTGTTTAAAGAACATTACTATCGTGGGGTTATATAGCCTTTTTAGAATGATTTTAATGGATTTTAATGTGTTTTAATTGTGTTTATTGTGATTTGTATTTATGATTGTTTTTGTAAGCTGCCCTAAATCCTTGGGGAGAATGGCGGCATATAAATCACATAAATAAATAAAATAAATAAATAAACCAGGGACAACCCACCACTGGGACCAACTTTGAAGATTCTTCTTTGATTGTTGGCCTGATGTTAATCAATGCTCATCTGGGCATTGATTGCTCTTGCGGAGGCGTTTTGGTCTTTTTGTTCCCTTTTTGGTTTGTTGGTTGTCTCTTTTGTAGATATTATAGATATGTGTCTAGGGATGGCTATTTTTTCAGAGTGCAGTTTTCTAGAAGTTCTCTAGGGTTTTTGGACTTGGCTTGGTCTAGGATAGTCACAGTTTCCCACTTGAAACGATGGTCAAGTCTGTCCATATGTTGTGAAATTAAAGTTTTCATCATTCCTTCTTTAGAACTTTAATTCACTGTTCTGCCTATTCTATGTACTTATTTATATATAGAAGATGTCTGTGTTGAAGGAGGATTTCTGCTTATCTCTATCACAACATCCCACATTCAGACTAAGTCCGTCCCAACCTATATTACTGCCTCTGTTTAATTAGAAATTAAGAGGTGGAAGTTATAGTGATACTGAAGAAAGGTTGAAGGATATTGATGCTGAAGGAAAGATATCGGACTAACAAGGAAGCACATTTTTTATTGATTCCGAACAGACAGGTAGCAGCAGGTGAAGCTAAGCAGAATCACATCAGATACCTGTACAATTAGCACAGGCCCCCCCCAAGGCTGTGTGCTCTCCCCACTTCTCTTCCCTCTATATATCAATGACTGCATCTCTAACGATCCATCTGTTAAACTACTGAAGTTCGCAGATGACACAACGATGATTGGTCTCATTCGAGACAATGATGAATCCGCATCCAGACAGGAGGCTGAACAACTAGCCTTGTGGTGCAACCAGAACAATCTGGAACTGAACACATTCAAAACCGTAGGAATGGTGCTAGACTTTAGGAGAAACCCTTCCATACTTCCATCTCTCACAATACTAGACAACACAGTATCAACAGTAGAGACCTTCAAATTTCTAGGTTCTACCATATCGCAAGATCTAAAATGGATAGCTAACATCAAAAACGTCATCAAAAAAGCACAACAAAGAATGTTCTTTCTGCGCCAACTCAGAAAGCTCAAACTGCCCAAGGAGCTGCTGATCCAGTTCTACAGAGGAATTATTGAGTCTGTCATCTGCAACTCTATAACTGTCTGGTTTGATTCTGCAACCCAACAAGACAGATACAGACTTCAGAGGATAATTAGAACTGCAGAAAAAACAATTGCTACCAACCTACCTTCCATTGAGGACTTGAATACTGCACGAGTCAAAAAGAGGGCTGTGAAAATATTTACAACCCCCTCATATCCTGGACATAAACTGTTTCAACTCCTACCTTCAAAACAACACTATGGAGCATTGCACACCAGAATAACTAGACAAGAACAATTTTCTCCTGAGTGCCGTCACTCTGCTAGACAAACAATTCCCTCAACACCAAACTATTTACTAAGTCTGCATTACTATTAATCTTCTCATCATTCCCACCACCCATCTCCTTCCACTTATGACTGTATGACTGTAACTTAGTTGCTTGTACCCTTATGATTTATATTGATATTGTTTCATGATTGCTTATTTGTTCCCTATGACTATCATTAAGTGTTGTACCTTATGATTCTTGATGAACGTACATTGAGAGTATATGCCCCAAGACAAATTCCTTTTATGTCCAATCACACTTGGCCAATAAAAATTCTATTCTATTCTACAGTATCTGAGCAATGTGACATGGGGCTAATCCTTCAGTGGGAATTCTACAACAGAAAAATCTTCCCCATCCCTGCAAATATTGCGAACTTTGAAGCTAATTTATCACTATCCTCTCCGTTTAAGAATTTAAAGATTATTCCCAATGTTTCATATCCTCTGCATATCCCAGTCACTGATTAATTTATGCCATGCTTTGTGATATCCTGTAACACGCAGACCCTGAGACTGAAGCTGTAAAACGAAATTCACAGATTCCATAATGTTTTATAATAATGAGCAAAGAGCCTCTGCTAAATTATCAGAGAACACGAGCCTGAATAGGGATTAAAATGAGGTCTGCCAAGAATCCTAGTGGGAGAGAAATGAGGCATTTGATTCCCATGGAATTTCTGGCAGGACAGATGCTATCAAACAGACCCAAAACTAGCTAAATTCCTCATTCTATTCCAAAACAATTTCTGGTGGGGATTAAAATAACTTTAAATTTCAGTAGCAAACTAGGGCAAGCAGGGTCTATTTTTATTTTGTCATTAGGATCAACTTTCGACCTAAGAAAATTTACAGCTCAATTGTTTAAAAAGTTAAAATTTAACAAGGAGGTGATTCAATTTATATTAGAAAGTATATCAAGGGACTAACAGGCTCCCTCATCCTCTGGGCATTCAAGAAGGCTACTATGCTTAGAATGATGCCAGTTGGGGTAACTGGGATGTGAGTGTTTAAAAAAACCAAGATAGTGGCGACAACCAAGGGTAAAATCCAGCAGGTCCATTTTATTTTAAAATGACTCAGCAAAATATGATAGAAATAAGAATCTTTAGTTGTTTAAATGGTATTTATTTATTTATTTATTTATTTATTTATTTATTATATTTCTATACCGCCTTTCTCCCGCAGGACTCAAGGCGGTGTACAGTCAAGAAAAAATAGAAGATACATAAACATCATAAAATTGATAATTAAAATTATAACATAGTTTAGCCCAAATTAAATAAAACCCAGAATTAGATAATATTTTAATCATTCCCAGTTAACATGTTTAGCCCCACCTGATTAAACACCAGGGTCTTGAGGGCACAGCGGAAAGCATGGAGATTAGGGATGTTTCGTATATCAGGGGGCAGTTCATTCCAAAGGGTTGGAGCCCTTACAGAGAAGGCTCTCCCCCTGGGAGTCGCCAGTTGGCACAATTTGACTGACGGTCCCTCCCTGTGAGAACGAACTGGTTTTGCCTTATTATCATCGCAGCAGCCCAGAATTTGGCTACTGCACAATGGATTTAAGTCCTGGAGATTTATTTTTATTTATTTATTTATTTTGTCAAACATGTATAAGATAACAGGTAAAAGTATAAATATAATTTGAATACATGAAAAGAGTAAGAGTAAAAAGGAATATTAGGACAGGGACGGTAAGCACGCTGGTGCACTTATGTACGCCCTTTACAGACCTCTTAGGAATGGGGTGAGGTCAACAGTAGACAGTTATGGGGGTTTGAGGCTGTAACAACAGAGTCAGGTAGAGCATTCCCAACATTGACCACTCTGTTGCTGAAGTCGTATTTTCTGCATTCCAGTTTGGAGCGGTTAACTATGAGTTTGTACCTATTGTTAGCCCGTGTATTATTGTGGTTGAAGCTGAAGTAGTCATTGACAGGTAGGATGTTGTCGCAGATAATTTTGTGTTCACAAAAAGATGGTTCACATAGAAACGATCCGGTCTCCCCAGAAATCTCTCTAATAGAGGGAGGATGTATGTTGATCTGATCTCTCTGTAGAATTTGCAGCGCAATATTGGGGGGATAGATCATCAAGTTTGTGTCATGTCTTTGTGTTAAGCACCCTGGTGGCCATGTGTACATTTTGCCATCCGTACAAAAGGCAACGATGATTGTAAGACAGAAGGATTTGTTTATTTGAGGCGGAGGATAAAGGGAACATTTATGAATGAGGTACCCAGAATATAGTTTGAGGCAAATGCTAAGTTTTTTTTAAAAAATGAAAGGCAGCACAAAAAAAAGGAGGAAAGCAGGAATCAAGGTGCCTTTTCTTTTGAAGACGCAAACAAAAAAGGCATCAAAGCACCTGTGATAGATGAGATGTTGCAAGCCGGGTTGACATCATTTACATATGGTGGAGACACTAGGCATGGCACTCGATCTTTTTTCACCTGTGAATAATGCTTTCCATTGACATGAGAATATAACAAGTCATCTTTTGAGGGGGGGAGAAGAGTGAGAAAGAAAAACATACAGCTCGATGATCAGAAAGCATTTCCATCCCCAAAGAATCAGAATCAGAATTGAGCTGGAAGGGACTTCAGAGGTCTTCTAGTCCAGCCCCCTGCTCCAGCAGGAAATCTATACCGTTTCAGACAAGTGATTGTCCGGTCTTATCTTAAATATCTCCAGTGATGAAGCACCCACTACGTCTGAAGATAAGCGGTTCCACTAGTTAATTGTCCTCACTGTTAGGAAGTTTCTCCTCAATTTCAGGTTGCTTCTTTCTTTTCCATCCATTGTTTCTTGTCCTGACCTCTGATTCTTTGGAAAATAAGTTGACCTCTTCTCTGTGGCAGCCCCTCAAATACTGGAATATTGTTTTTATGTCCCCTATAGACTGGCCAAACCAGTGGTGAAATCTGAACCGGTTTGCTACCGGTTCGCTGTCCGTGCATGCTGCGCACACATGCACAGTACACACCAAAAGGAGGCTTGGGAGGGTAAGTAGAACAGCAAGGGGGGGATCAGCTGTGCCACATGATTTTCTGCTTTCTAGCGATTTTAAATCACGCGACACAGCTGATCGTTGGAAATACCGATTCAGACGAACCGGTAGCTTTTTTTTAAACTACTGGTTCCCCCGAACCGGTGCGAACCAGTAGCATTTCACCACTGGGCCGAACCCAAATCCTGCAACCGTTCTTCATATGTTTTAGTCTCCAGGCCTGTAAACATCTTAGTTGCTCTTCTTTGCACTTTTTCCAAAGTCTCGTTTGTATTTGTAAAGCCTACAAGGCTCCTTGGCTCAATTCAGAGGATTGGTAATGTATTCCTGTTCAGATATTGATAAGTACATTTCTAGCAGAGATAGGCAAACAGTTGTGTTTTCAAACATAGAATACAGAATACAAAATAACAGAGCTGGAAGGCACCTTGGAGGTCTTTTAATCCAACCCCCTGCTCAAGCAGAAGACCCCATACCATTCTGAACAAATGACAGTCCAATCTCTTCTTTAATAAACTCCAGTGATGGAGCGCCCACAACCTCTGGAAGCAAATTGTTCTATACATTAGCAATATCACTTAGACTTATATATCACTTCATAGTGCTTTACAGCACTTTCTAAGCAGTTTACAGGGTCAGCATTATTGCCCCCAACTATGTGGGTCCTCATTTTACCAACCTTGGATAAATGGAAGGCTGAATCAACCTTGAACTGATCAGGATAAAACTCCTGGCAGTGAGCAGAGTCGGTCTGCAATACTGCATTCTAAGGGGCCACGGTGGCTCATGTGGTAAGACGCTGGGCCTCCACATCACTGAGGCCGGCAGTTCAGTGGCTCAATTCCCGTGAGCGACTAAACTTCAGAGGGACAAGAAAAGAGCCTCTCCCAATTGCCTACCAGCATTCGGGCATCCATGGGTAAAAATAACACTGCCCGAAAAAATTCCTTCCACAGAAGCAGCCAGCCACCTCGGTGATCTCTGACTAACACGTGCCATACACTAAATGAATTAATCTCAATGAAATTAATTGTTCTCACAGATGGGAAACTTCTCCTTAATCCTCTGTTGGTTGGACCTCTGTTGGACCTCTGTTTGATAATCTTCCACTTTCTTGTCCTGCCCTCAGGTGCTTTGTAGAATAGATTGTCCGCATCTTCCTTGTGACAGCCTCTCAAATATTGGAAGGCTGTTATTATGCCACCCCTCGTCCTTCTCTTCATTAAACTACACATGTCACATATCTGAACTGATTTGATAAATCGCTTTATTGAAATGACTTCCCAAATCAAATCAGAAATGAAGTTTTCAAATTACAAGTGAAGCTGCTTTATTTCTAAATCAGTTCTAGACCACCCAGTTTTAAGAAATGGAATTGGATTGATTTTTTAAAATCAGTTTAAGTTGCCTAATCAAATCACACTGATTTTTCAAATTGCATCTAGGATTTTTCTTGAATTACACAGAGCTAGTTTATGCCTTTGGGGAAAAGCCTCATCTCACTGTCTATTCTGTTCTGTTCTGTTCTGTTCCGTTCCGTTCCGTTCCGTTCCATTCTGTTCAATTCCATACATTCCATTCTTTCTTCCATTCCATTCCATTCAGTGGTGAAATCCAATTTCTTTTACTACTAGTTCTGTGGGCGTGGCTTGGTAGGCAAGGTGTGGCTTGGTGGGTGTGGCTTGGTAGGCTTGGCAGAGGAAGGATACTGCAAAATCTCCATTCCCACTCCACTCTGAGGCCAGCCAGTGTTGGTATTTGCTGGTTCTCCGAAATACTCAAAATTTCTGCTACCGGTTCTCTGAACTCCAGAACCTGTCAGAACCTGCTGGATTTTCCCCTGATTCCATTCCATTCCACTCCATTCATTTTATTATTCTGTTGTTCTATTATTTTATTATTTTATTAGCCACCCATCTCATTGTTAAGCGACTCAACAGAAACAAGGTAAGAATAGACAATTCAATAGAATGATCCAAATTGACTTCCAATGAGAATTAGGCAGAACATTTATGATTTAAAAACAAAAACTAGTTGCGAGATATTTAAAAGAAAAATTTAAAAATACACGGAAGTGTGGCAAATTGATTAAAAAATGAATACACATTATTGTATACTTGTATCTGTATGGGTGGACCCTGAAATTTAATGCAAGAATCTAGTACTTCACTTTGTACTAATAAGAGAGAATATTTGTAGCTCAAGATTGAAATGAGGGATTCTTGGCACACGCTCAGTTTGGCTGTTTTATTGCAAATGTTTCATTACCCAAACCAGGTAGTATCGCCAGTGGTCTTCAGTTTTGCTTTCATTTTATACTCTAATGGTTTGCTCTATTAGTGTTGGTGGGAGAGGTCTTGCAGATTCTTTGGTTGGACTGTTTATTGTTGGCTTGCTTGGCAGTTACCTGATTGGGTTATTGTTTACTTCATTGTTGGTCTGATGTTAATCTTGGGTTTAATCTATGCCCATCTGCAGAGGTGGGTTTCACATAATTTTATCACTGGTTTGCCGCACACCAAAAATCGTGCACCGAAAATGTGCATGCGTCTAGCTTAGAAAATGTGACTAAATAGGATGGCATAGCACCGGGGGAGGTGGGTGGCCACCCAGCCCACCCGCAGGTCACTACTACTGGTTCTCCCAAACCGGCCCAAACCGGCTGAATAGCACCACTGCTCATCTGGGTACTGGTGGGGAGGTGTTTTGGTCTTTTGTTCCCTTTTTGTTCTGCCCAAGCCGCTGACGGGCCACAACAGGCTTGTTGATTCTCTCTTTTGTATAGTATGTAGATATCATGCCTATGTGTCTATTGATGGCTGGTTTGTCAGGATTACAGGACACAGACTTCAGAGGATAATTAGAACTACAGAAAAAACAATTGCTACCAACCTGCCTTCCACTGAGGACCTGTATATTGCACGAGTCAAAAAGAGGGCTGTGAAAATATTTACAGACCCCTCGCACCCTGGACATAAACTGTTTCAATACCTACCCTCAAAATGACGCTATAGAGCACTGCACTCCAGAACAACTAGACACAAGGACAGTTTTTCCCCAAATGCCATCACTCTGCTTAACAACTAATTCCCTCAACACTGTCAAGCTATTTACTAAGTCTGCACTACTATTAATGTTCTCATCGTTCCCACCACCCATCTCCTTCCACTTATGACTGTATGACTGTAACCTTGTTGCTGGTATCCTTACGATTTATATTGATATTGTTTCCTGATTGCTTATTTGTAACCTATGACTATCAAGTGTTCTACCTTATGATTCTTGATGAACGTATCTTTTATTTTATGCACACTGAGAGTGTATGCACCAAGACAAATTCCTTGTGTGTCCAATCACACTTGGCCAATAAAAATTCTATTCTATTCTATTCTATTCTATTCTATTCTATTCTATTCTATTCTATTCTATTCTATTCTATTCTATTCTATTCTTTTTTATAATTTTAATTGTAAGCCATCCACAGTCACTTTTCAGAGTGAGATGGATAGCACGTAATTTTAATAAATAAATTAATAGACTCCGGCCTTCTTTGGGAGAGAGACAAAATAAAATGGAATACTGTAATTAAGTTTGTGGCTAGTTGAGTGGCACAATGACTAGGAACTCTCCACACTGCAACATTGGAAAGAGCCGTGGTGGTGCAGTGGTTAGAATGTAGTCATCATCTTCTTTTAGAAACCCCATAATCCCTTGTGGGGTGGAGTCTGGGCAACTGAATAGAGCAAGCAGAGTGTTTTAATGGCTGGATGACCTTCCTGTTGCCAATGCGGATTTTTATTCAGCAGATACATTCTCATTGTGCCCAGAGATAGAAATATCTGCCTCTACCTAGGATCGAACTCGCAGCCTCCTGATTGTGAGGCAAGAGTTCAATCTCTAGGCCACCGCAGGGTTAGAATGTAGTACTGCAGGCTAATTCTGCTGACTGCCAACTGCAGGCAATTCGGCAGTTCGAGTCTCACCTGCTGAAGGTTGACTCAGCTTTCCATCCTTCCTAGGTCAGTAAAATGAGGGCCCAGATTGTTGGGGACAATAGGCTGACTCTGTAAAACTGCTTAAAGAAGGGTGTAAAGCACTATGAAGTGGTATATGTGAAATGGTATATAAGTCTAAATGCTATTGCTATTACTATTGCTGTTGCTATTGCAGTGATACTGGTAGGGGTGGTTATTATTATAAACCATGTTATAATAATATGTTGTTATTATTCATTAAACATGAAACTCAGTCAACTGAACATTTAAAAATGTGTCACAAATATGATTGACTGGTGCTAATGGTTGATACAGGTTGCTGCCAGCGTCTTAGGTATAAACCAAGTATCTTCTTAAAATATATGATGTTCCAAGTAGCAGTGTTTTTTGCAGTTCCGCTGGTGTTATCGCAGGAAGCTGCAATTTCTTGATGTGCTTTGTAAGATTCTTGGACATGGTACCAAGTGCCCCGATGACAATGGGTATCACTGTTACATGTTTCATCCATAGTCGTGTAGTTTCGATGGCCAGCTCGCGATATTTCATGATTTTTTCCAGTTCTTTTTCTTCGACTCTGGCATCACCAGGTACCACGATGTCAATAAATTGTATGTTTCGGTTTTTGACAACTGTGATATCTGGCGTGTTCCAAGTGACTATCTGTCTATATTCAAAAGTCCCACAAGATCTTCACCTTCTCATTTTCTATAACTTTTTCCACTTTATGTTCCCATGACTTTTTGGATACAGGTAAGTCGTATTCTTTACATAATGACCAGTGGATAAATTTAGCAACTCAGTCATGTCTAGCTTTTGTAATTAGTTTGTGTGATTTTGCTGCATTCATATATTAAATGTGAAACAGTTTCGACTTTGTTGTTGCAAAGTCGGCAGTTTGGATTGTTGGTGGATTTTTGTATCTTTGCTTTCATGGCATTAGTTTATAGTGCTTGTTCTTGAGCAGCGAGTATTAAACCTTCTGTTTCCTTCTTGATGGTTCCCATCTTAAGCCATGCCCATGTAAAGTTGTCATCACATTTTCTTTCGATGTTTTTCAAGTGCTGTCCATGCAAAGCTTTGGTTTTCCATCTATTTAGTCTGTCAACCAGCTGTTTTTCCTTATATTCTGCCTTTGTTTCTGTTGTTTTTATAATGTTCTCTGTTTTCACAGCCTGCAGCAATTATTATTATTATTATTATTATTATTATTATTATTATTATTATTATCTATTACTATTATTATTTAATCTTCAATTCAATTCACAGTCTGGTAAAAACTTAACAGTTCAAGTTGTAGCCAAGGACCTAAGAGCTGGTAAAGTAACATCTGAGTATATATAGACAGTTCCAAGTAGGGTGTTGTTGTTTTGTTTTTTTTTGCAAAGTCAGAATCTAATAAATTCAAAATTCCCATCTATCTAGGCAGCCTTTTGGCTATTGCTCTAAGGGCTCCTATTACTATTGGCACAACCATTGATTTCTTCCTCTACAATCGCTCGACTTCAATTTGCAAATGACGATGTTTCGTTATTTCCTCTAGCTGTTTCTCTTCAATTCGTGCATCACCAGAATTATTATGATTATTATTATTATTCTCCCAGAAGTTTGCACATTTAACACAGTAGCTGAAATAACTGCAATTTGCTCCAACCGACTGGCAGCCTCCCCACCAATTCTGCCCATCTGCTTCTACAAACTGAGCTTTTACCTTGCTTAGGCATGGAGCAAATACACAGCATAAATAAACCGGTTTCCCGTGAGACATGCTTGCACTCACAGAATGGAAGTGTGACATCCTTGGGTTGATCATTGCATCGTTTCGGAGTGTTCTCGCCACCTGGGATTCAACATGGGGTGAGCTAACTACAAATCTTGCTTTAAAAAGGAAAAAAAAAAGGTGAGATAAATGGGTCTAAGGGGCAGGGCAACTTATTTTAACAGGTTTAAAGTATGAAGAGATAAGAAAAGAAAAAGTCTCCCTGTGCTCCTAAGGGTGATAATTGATTAATTTCAGGGTCTAAATTTATGTAACCATAGTGCCACAATTGTCTCAAGCCAAGAAATGTCTTTCCCAGTCTTTTTAAGTATAAATGCCAGAGACTGAGTCGATTTCACCTTTATGCAAAGTTTAGTTTCTCTTTAAATCCAGGGGTGGAATTTTACTGGTTTGGACCAGTTTGGGTGAATTGGTACCTCCAATGATCAGTTGGGAGCGAACCGGTTTGCCCCGGCGATCAGATGGGCCCACCCACCAACTCACGCTATTTTCCTACCTTTATCTTCTCAGCTGATTCGCACGGCAGAGCAGATTGCTGCACCTCAGCTATGTTTCTCCTCCAAAGAAACACAGAAGTGAAGATTTCTTCAAATTGCACAGGCACACACAGAGCACATCAGGCGCATGAAGAGCATGATCACCAAACCGGTTGTTAAAGCTAGAGGATCCAACTACTGCTTAAATCCATTTAAAAGTATGCACGTAGGTTAACCGGTCTCCCTGAACGTCCATATTTGTTTTATGAATAGATTGACTAATAACAAAAAGGATGAAGAAAAGCTGAGCAAATCAAAATTTCCCAATTAAATAAAACCAAAAAAAAGAATAGCCACAAAAATATATTGGCCTCTCCTGCTTTTATGCCCCTTTTTTCCTCCACCCTATTTCCTTCCTTCCTTCCTTCCTTCCTTCCTTCCTTCCTTCCTTCCTTCCTTCCTTCCTTCCTTCCTTCCTTCCTTCTTCCCTCCCTCCCTCCCTCCCTCCCTCCCTCCCTGTTTTTCCTTTCCTTCCTGGCTCTATTTCCTTCCTTCCTCCTCCCTTCCTTCCCTCCCTCCCTCTCTATTTTTTCTTTCCTTCCGCACTCTATTTATTTACTTCCTACCTCCCTCCCTTCTTTCCTTCCTCCCTCCCTCCCTCCCCCCCCCCGCCCCCAGCAAATTTAATTTAAATTCTTCACAAAACCCCAGCTCTAGAGTATGTTGGCAGTATCGGAAAGGTCATTGAAGAGGATGTCAGACATTCTCTTCAAACATTCAGACACGAATGCCGAGCCACGAGTGGCTCCTGTGATTATCTAAGCAATGATACATCATACAAGATCTGCTGCTATCTGGACATATCCAAATATTTGCAATCTTTATTTCATTTATTCTGGCAGATGCCTCGGGAGGAGGGCCCATCAACATAGAGAGTCAGCAAATCCAGGGAAAAATGAAAAAGGTCATGCTGAGGAGTGAAAGTACTGGACGAAAATTAAAGCACTCATCTAGAGATTGGTCAACCAGTTGTCTAAAATGGTACAGGGTCTCCTGTTTGAGCAGGGGGTTAGATTAGAAGACCTCCAAGATCCCTTCCAACTTTCTGTTATTTTGTTAGAAGCCCAAAGTCTTCCAACTTGGAGTGAGGAAAAATCCAGATCATCATATAGTCTAAGCCAAGGCCATAACGATGAGCTATCAAATAGGGATGGACATGAAGACTACCTACAAAGCTGTACAGGTTGTCCTCGACTTGCAACTAATCATTTAGTGACCATTCAAAGTTATGAGACCATTGAAATAAATGACTTATGACCAGTGGTGAAATTCAGCCGGTTCTATACGGCTCACGCAAACCTGTAGCGCTAGCAGCGGGAGGCTCCGCCCACCCACCGGGACATCATTACGTCCCATTTTTGACCCTCTGCACATGTGCAGAAGAGGTACACGTGAGTGTAGTGAACGTGCACGCATGCACACTTACATTTCCAAACGGGTAGCAAAGGTAAGTGCATTTCACTGCTGCTTTTGACCATTTTTCACACTTAAAACCATTGCAACACCCCCATGATCACACCATCATGGAGGCCCAGCAACTGGCATATATTTACAATGGTTGCAGTATCCTGGGGTCATGTGACCTTCTGACTTTTGTGACCTTCTGACAAGCAACGTCAATGGAAAAGCCAGACTGACTGAACAGCCGTGTTACTAATTTAACAACTTCAGTGATTCCCGTGACACCTGTCCCAAGAAGAGTCTTAAATTGGGCAAAACTCACTTAAAACCTATCTCACTTAGCGACAGAAATTTTCAGCTCAGTTGTGGTTGTAAGTCGAACACTACCTACAGTATACTTGAAAACTAAATGCCGCAACTCAAAGAGACGGACAGATATATTACAATAAATTTATTATTTATGCTACACTATTTCATCCTAATAAATTTTTCAGAATGTATGTTTTACTACAACAGGAGAACCTGATTAGCAGGTTAGATTAGAATGGGCAGGAAGGCATGGCAATTAAATGGATACATAGCTGCTCAGAAATCATACTGAAATAATTTTTTATCATTATGAAGCTGGAAAAGAGCACTTAGTGGATACCATAAGGCAGAAGTCTCCAAACATGGCAGCTTTAAGACTTGTGGACTTCAACTCCCAGAATTCTGGGAATTGAAGTCCACAAGTCTTAAAGCCACCAAGTTTGAAAACCTCTGCCATAAGGTTTGGCTCTGGACTTCACACACAGTATTCTCATTCATGTCTTAGATAAGGAGATGGAAGAAATGCTGATCAAATTTGCAAATTGCAAGAACACAAGTGAGCGAGGTGAGGAGTCCCAATTGGTAGCCTAACATTGCAATAAACAAGGCCATACATTCAATTTTGCAGCTATTAAGTTTGAAGCCTGGGAAACGAGCTCCTTGTCAATCAACAGGCATGCTTACTCTCAGCTCAAGGGTGAAATCCAGCAGGTTCTGACAGGTTCTGGAGAACTGATAGTGGAAATTTTGAGCAGTTCGGAGAATCTGTAGCGGAAATTTTGAGCAGTTCAGAGAACCCGTAGTGGAAATTTTGAGTAGTTTGGAGAACTGGCAAATACCACCTCTGGCTGGCCCTGGAGTGGGATGGGAATAGAGATTTTGCAATATCCTTTCCCCAGGAGTGGGGTGGGAATGGGGATTTTGCAGGATCCTTCTCCTGGAATGGGCTGGGAATGGAGATTTTGCAGTATCCTTACCCTGCTATGCCTACCAAGCCATGCCCACCAAGCCACACCACACTCTTAAGTACTTGATAAGCTGGGGCAGTGGTGAAATCCAAATTTTTTTATTACCGGTTCTGTGGGCATGGCTTGGTGAGTGTGGTGTGCTTTATGCTTTATTGATTTAACTTCTTCTTCTACTACTAGATGTTCTTGTAACTAGGGAATATGTTCTTGTACGTTCTAGTAGCCTCTTGACTTGTAATGACAGGGTTACTGATTTAACGTTATCTTCTAGTTCTAGATGTTCTTCAAACTAGGGTATAGTGTATGTTCTTGTAACTAGGGAATATCTTCTCAAGTATCTTGGATGTTGGCATTTCTGCTATATCGTGTTTCCATATACTCCTTCCATCTGTCTTTGATCTTCCTTGAATCAAAGAATCAGAGTCTGTCCATTGGTATCCGTTAGCATACCAGTTCAAGGTTGGAACCTCCTTTTGAGTTCAAAGATCTTTTCAAAGACTTCCCTTGTTTTTCCATGTCTGTTTCCATCTTCTACATCTCTATGAACATTGCTGTAATATTGCTTTTTGTCTCTTCTAAACGCTCTCTGAAATTCATTGTTAAGTTCCTTCCTGAGATTTTTCTTGGCCCTAGCTCTCTTCTCTTTTTAGCAATTTCCATGTTTTATTTTTTTTTTAACAGCCAGTGTGTTTTCTTTTGTTTCTTCATTTTTGGCAGCCTCTTTTCACATCCAACTTTAAGAGCTTCTTTGAGTTCATTCTATAGTTCCTTCGGTCCTCTTTCAATAGATGGTTATTTAGATATATCTATATATTTGATCATAGGGATGCAGTGGCTCAGTGGCTAAGACACCGAGCTTGTTGATCAAAAGGTCGGCAGTTCAGCAGTTCGAATCCCTAGTATTGTGTAATGGGGTGAGCTCCCATTACTTGTCCCAGCTTCTGCCAACCTAACAGTTCGAAACCATGTAAAAAATTGCAAGTAGGTAAAAAACCTTTGATGGGAAGGTAACAGTGTTCTGTGAGCATTTGGTGTTTAGTCATGCCGGCCACATGAGCATAGAGACATCTTCGGACAGTGCTGGCTCTTTGGCTTTGAAACAGAGATAGGCACTGCCCCCTAGGGATGGGAACGACTAGCACATATGTGCGAGGGGAACCTTTACCTTTACATATTTGATACATCTCCTACATATACATATTTAAGATGATGCATATTTAGGTCGACCTTCATATCAATGAAATGCATGTCTTCAAAGAAGCATGTTGATTGGAAATGGGAGAAAATATAACATAGAGATCACATCTGGTCAATTCCATCCCATCTGCCCGCCAGTTATCATACCTTATTAGGATATTCCGTAGACTCATGACTTACCATAGCTGGTTCACTGGAAAGAGGCAAATAAAGTCTTAATGAGAGACATGTTCCATGCTGATAAAGCTCCATCCTGCTCTCCTTCGTAAAGAAGAGATAATGTCAGGCGCTGAATATCAAAGCAAATTTAACATAATTGGACAGAACAGAATAGGGTCTTTTCCCTTAGGGCTGTTGCAAAATTACAGGGCAGTGTACCAAAATGGCAACATATATTACATGTCATCTTTCACTCAAGAGCAGATCTGTCCTTCAAAGAAGGGAAAGGTGACTACGGTTCTGGAGGCCCCTAAAGATAGCACTTTTAACAGTAGTGTTATGAAAAGAGCACTGGTTGCCAGTTTGCTTCTGGGTCCAATTCATGGCATTGGTTATTATTTAAAGTTCTTTAGGGCATGGGCTCAGGGTATGTTACCATGATAGGGTTTGTTAAGGATATTGTTGTTGTGTAACAACTAGCAGAGTAAAGTGCATAGAGAAACGTTTTTGAGAGCACTGAGATAGAGATACATACAAACTGGTGTTATCAAAAGTTTTCTTTATAATGGGAAATAAACAATCTCGTAGTCTTCTAAACAGTCCAAGTCTTTACCGGTTAACTCCAAACAGACTCTTACCAAACAAACAGTAGTTGGTTCACAAATCCCGGATGGTAGCAGATCCACCCACACAAGCACGCACGCAATGGCAGCTTACCATCCACTGAATACCTTATAGTACCCTTCTTAAATACATTGTTAAATTAGCATGACTCAGCATTACAGCATGATGCAGCATTAAAACTTAAAGTCACAGAACACATATATTGCCTGGACAACTGTTAGGCCCAAATCATATCCTAACATGCTCCCCTTTGGACAGGCCAATATATACAGTTTAGATACAATATATACAGTTTAGATACAATATATACAGTTTAGATCCTTAATCCATAGCTTTCACAACATGCTTTATGTTTGAAAGCACCTTGAGCCTTGATAAAGCTATCCGCGATATTGTTTTCCGACATGCAATATTCCAGTTTAACCATATTGCTTTGGATACTTTGGTGAACATTCAGATACCGAATGTCAGTATGCTTGGATCTAGTTTTAACTGCTAAATTAGTTGCCATTTTTATAGCAGCTTGGTTATCCTCATGTATTACAATTGGATAATCCATTTTTAAACCAATATCCATCATTAGTTGTTTGTAATATATCAGATCAGTGCATACCAGTGATAGACATGAAAATTCTGCCTCCATTGTTGATAGACTAATATGTTTTTGACGAATTGATTTCCAGCCAATCAAACAATTGCCTAACATTATAGCTATACCCGATGTAGACATATCCTAACAGGGTTCGCCCACCCCATCCCACTTGCTCGAGCAGAAGAGGTCCACTACGGATTCCATCTGTCAAAGAATTTTAGCTGGTGGAGTCCTAGATAACAGCTTTTTCTGCTGTAGTTCCTATTCTTTGGACAATTTTTCTGCCAGAGAACTCTTTAAATCGTGGTTCTGCCAGCTGGCCTGGGGTGCTGATGGGGGTTGATCCATGCTGGGGATAGCTGATGGGGTAAAGAGAAAATCCCCTGTCACCCATTCTCCATGTTTTAGTCTTTATTTAATCTCTTTTAATTTTAATCATTTTGCATTATCTTTTATAATTTTGTTAGTCACCCAGTGTCATTTTCAACAGTGAGATGGGTGGGAACTAATTAACGAACGAACTAAGTAACTAACTAAATAAATAAATATTTTAACCTAATGAAAGGGAATTGCAAAGGATATTCTATTATGTAGAAAAGTTGAATGTGTCGGAAATAATAGAATAGAATAGAATAGAATAGAATAGAATGGAATGGAATGGAATGGAATGGAATGGAATGGAATGGAATGGAATGGAATGGAATAGAATAGAATAGAATAGAATAGAATAGAATAGAATAGAATAGAATAGAATTCTTTATTGGCCAAGTGCGATTGGACACACAAGGAATTTGTCTTTGGTGCATACGCTCTCAGTGTACATAAAAGAAAAGATACATTCATCAAGAATATTGTCAGATGCAAAGGATCAGGATATTGGTTGAGTTGTAATTTAGGAAAATGTATTGCTCTAGCCTATACACAAGAATCTGGGAAACTAACAGTCAGCCCCAAGTTGGTGTTTGATAAAGGTCAAGGGAATTCAAGGGGAGCTAAACTTGCATCACTTGTAGCAACATAAGGATTCTAAACTGATAAACATTTAATTCCAGCCTATCTTGGCGATGTTTCAACAAGTTTTAAGGTGCTGGAAAAGGGAGGAAGTTTTTTCTTCTTTTCTGATTGCGTTCTTTTGTTCTGCAATGCGTGCATTTATTCTCCTATTAGTTTGTCTAATGTATATGGCTGGGCAGATTTTGCATGGTATTTCATAGACTCCTTGGTTTTCTAGTTTGTGGAGAATTTTGCTGACTCCTCCCTTACATCAAAGGCACCACAGATAAAATCAGCAAAATTCTCCACAAACACAATATCAAGGCAGCCTTCTGCACTGACCAAAAAATAGCAAACATCTTAAAAAACCCCAAAGACAAGATCCAGCTAGAAAAGGAGTCTATGAAATACCATGCCTACCGGACATCTGGAAACTAGCCCTAGTCAACAGAAGAGTCCCAGCCATGAAGATTAACACCAGACCCAAGATAATACATGACACGACCACCAATCATCCTCACCAGATTCAAACCCAAACCCATCCCATAAATGAAATACAACCACCATCCAGAAGCCAGACCACGGCGGCATCACCAGCTGCTGCACCCCCTCCGATCCCAACACAAAGCAAACTGACACATGCCATGAACACATGGCAAGACCTCAAACTCAGAGCCAAACTAAAGCCTGGGATGTGGCATCACAGCCATCTGCTCAGGACATTACATCAAAAAACTCAGGATATCACAACACTAGAACTCAGGATGTTAACACACAGCCCATTACCCAGGTTGTTAAAACACAAAAGACTAACGGGCACATATCAAGCACCTCACCCACACAGGATGTTACAAAACAGTTGACTAATCTGCAAACATCAGCTCCATCAACCAATCAAGATGTAACAACACAGGCAACCAACCCACTCACAGCAACAAAGCCAGCACCCCATACCTCCCCACCAGTATTTATAGAGAGACGGCAGCTCCAATCATGCTTTCCTCACACAAGCATGAAGCCGGAGACACCAGACTGAAGATGATGAGTGGGACCTCATCGAAATGTCGCCAAGATGCTCTCAATCTTACACAGGAAAATACCCGAATACACCAAAACTAAGAATTCAAGATAGTACATCTATAGCTTCTTCACGTGTTATCTCCCTATTTCCTCCTCATAACAATAAACCTCACTGGAGTGAAGGAGGTTGGATTGGGAGAATGTAACTGGGCCAAAGCCAGGAGTGGGCTGCTGGGGCTTCACAGGGGTTCGGGAGAACCTCTAGCTAAGATTTTGTGCAGTTTGGAGAACCCCCAAATCCCATTTCTGGCTGGCCCTGCCCACCCCACCCCACTCCTCCCAGGAGTCCCCATGTGGCCCATTGTGGATGCAGGTATGTGCAGGGCATGTGCGAAGGGTTGGGGAGGATGAAAAATGGGCCTACCAGAAGTTCTGCCAGAAATGGGCCTGTTTCCAGCCTCTGGAGCCTGGGAGGCCGTTTTTTTCCCTTCCAGAGGCTTGAGAAAAGCCTCCAGAGCCCGGGGAGGGCAAAACCACGACCATCCTGCTGCCATGGTGTAGGAGGACAACTAGTCATGCCCACCATGGCCATGCCCACCCAGCAACCGGGCAGAGAACCCCTTGCTAAAAATTTTGAAGCCCACTCCTGCCCAAAGTTATCTCTTGAACTGCTCTGACAGGGTGACTTGTACCTGAGTCTCCCTAACCCTAGTCTACCGCCTCATTTGCTGTACCACACCGATTCTGTGTGGATGACAATCAGCACAATAACAGACTCTTGTGGAGCCTGCAAACAATCAGAATTGCACAAGATGTCTCAGGGTATCTTAGGACACCAAATGAATTACTTTCCTTTTCTCTATTAAATCAGCCCAAGGCAATTCTTCAAAATGCTATCTAGTGTCCCCAAATGATTTAGAAGTGTCTTATGCTGTAGCATTTCTTCCGTTATTCAGTGAGACTTGGAGATCCAATTATTGCAGACCGACATTCACTTTTTCTTCTCCCTTTCTCCCGTCTGCTCAAACCGTTTGTAAATTTCCCCAGGAAGGGAAATACATTGAATAGCATTTCCAAAGCAATCAGAGGGCTAGAGTAAGGAATGCACAAATGAGCAAACATCTGTGCTCCTTTATTGTCCACTTATTTTTATATCAATTAATAAGAAATAGCTGAAAGTGTTGTAAAGCTGTGATAATTTGCAACCTCTCACAATGTACACAGGCTTTGTAATCTCCCCTTATTTTGCAAAACTATTGCCTCAAGATAATTTCTTTTACTATGCTTTTATTCTTTCACACACACACACACACACACACAATGAGTATGTGTGTGGATGTGTGTGGATGTATGTTTGTATGTATGCATGTATGTTTCAGGCTTGTAAAGTAGAAATTTAAAAGCCTTTTTAAAACATCAGTATCCCCTAACATACCTTAATTAGTAACAGGGGTAGTATTCACTTACTTTTCCTACTGGTTCACAAATGTGTATGCGTGCCCGCTCGCTTCGCTTGCACACACCCAGTCCATGCATGTGCCCGGATCTCCATGCATGCATTTTGCTGGTGTGCGTACCTTCTGCGCATGCACCAGGCCTCAAAAATGTGCCTAAATAGGATGGCATAAAGCTTGGGCAGGTGGGCGGGCCCACCTGCAATTTTCACTACTGGTTCAGGCAAACCGGTCCGAACCAGCTGAATACCACCTCTGATTAATAAGCCTTAGTAACTGTGGCCTTAGTAAGACAACACTTGGAATATTGCTACCAGTTTTGATCACCACAATATAAAAAAGGATGTTCAGATCCTGGAAAGAGTGCAGAGAAGAGCAACCAAGATGATTAGAGGACTGGAAGCTAAAACATACGAAGTACAGTTGCAGGAATTGGGTATGTCTAGTTTAATGAAAAGAAGGACCAGGGGAGACATGATAGCAGTGTTCCAATATCTCAGGGGCTGCCACAAAGAAGAGGGAGTCAAGCTATTCTCCAAAGCACCTGAGGGCAGAACAAGAAGCAATGGGTGGAAACTAGTCAAGGAGAGAACCAACCGAGAACTAAGGAGAAATTTCCTAACAGTGAAACAATTAATCAGTGGAACAACTTGCCTCCAGAAGTTGTGGGTACTCCATTGCTGGAAGTTTTTAAGAAGAAACTAGACAGCCATTTGTCTGAAATGGTATAGGGTTTCCTGCCTGAGCAAAGTGTTGGATTAGAAGTCCTACAAGGTCCTTTCTAACTCTGTTATTCTATGTTCTAAATATGGACATTTTATTCTGTGGGCAAAATTTCAGCGTAAAATGGTAATGAGTTTTCCTCAATTCCCAAAACATGGATTGAAAGCGGCCTTAGAGCTTATCTCAGATGCTAAAAGAGAAGAAGAGTGATAAAAAGAAGAGACAGAATCTGATTATAGGTAGTCCTCAAGTTATGAACACAACTGAGCCCAGCATTTCTGTTAAGTGAGTGTTGTTCCATTTTACGACCGTTTCTGTTACATTAAGCAAATCACTTCCATTGTTAAGTGAATCCTGAGATCGTTAAGCTTTCCCTATTGACTTTTCTTATCAAAAGCCCTCTGGGAAGGTTATAAACAGAGATTGCATGACTCCAGGACACTGCCACTATCATAAGTACATGCTAGTATTTAAGGTGGCGCATAAAGAGCAATGGTGGCGCAGTGGATAGAATGCAGTATTGCAGACTAATTCTGCCCACTGTCAGCAGTTCAATTCTCATGAGCTCAAGGTTAATTCAGCCTTCCATCCTTCCAAGGTTGGTATAATGAGGACCCAGATTGTTGGGAGCAATATGCTTAGAGAGGGCTGTAAAGCATCCTAAAGCAGTATATAAGTCTACGTGCTAGTGCTAGTTGCCAAGGGTTCGAATTTTAATCATGTGGCCATGGGGATGCTGCAACATCCCCATGGTCACATGATTACGTATGAAAAAGGATGACAAATGGTCATAAATCACTTTTTTGAGTGCTGTTGTAACTTCAAACAGTAATTAAACAAATGTTGCAAGTTGCTACCAATGTTACCAATAAACAAATGTTGCTACCAACCCTGAGCTTCTAATAAGCAAGGATATCAAGAGAACAAAAAAGATTGCCCACATCTAACCAGATAACTATGTCTCAAATTATGAGATATTTGCCAGCAGCTTAATTCCATCTTGTGTTATACACAGTGTAGTATTCAGTTTGAACTCCATTTGGGCAAGTTTCTAGTTTGGCCTTTGATCAAACAAATGTGTGTCCCTCCCAGTCTGGGACATACTGAATGGGCCATTTCAAGGATCCAGAATCAATATCTTATCTTCTCCCCTTCCCAGCCATACATAAGAACCTGCCAAATGCAGCTTGAACTGAACTGGAGGGCAGCAATGTGCAGTCTCTTAATGGAAGTAAATCCACATGTATTGTCACTGCTATCCAGAAATAACAGGGAAGGGATTTCCAAATCCCTTAAAGATTTGCAAAATGCTTCCAGTCTTTATTTCCATAATCTCCTAATGCTGAAAGCAAATTCTTTTCTGTTCCTTGCCTGAATGGGCTTCAATGCTTTGGTAGCACAAGCATAAAAAAGAATCAGTTGAATGGATGTCGTTATGGTAGTTGGTGCAAGTTATTGATGTTTAGATAGCAAGTCTAATAAAGCTAATCAGAGTGTGCCTAAGAGGAAAATCCCATTGAATTAAATCAAACCTAAGAGTATATACAAGACTGAAGCTTCCTGGTGTTAGAAGAAATGTCCATCTGGGTTCAGTTCCAAGTGGGGAAAAAGACACTGGATTCATGGAAGTTGCTTGAAAAGAAGGTTTATTGATGAACAGGATCGCATGTCTTGGAGATCCTGGGCAGAAAAAGGGCAGAGATGCTGAGAGTGCCTGGTTATACCCACTGTTGGGCTTTGAATTTGAACGTGTGTTCTGATTGGTTGTTAGACTCCCATGGAGCCATGCAGGGATAACTTTGTAGATTGTCTTCTGAGTCCCAGGCTTGGTTGACTCTTGCTGGGTGATGATGTAATGAAAGGGCTTTGGGCAATTCCTACTATGGCTCTGCCTGAAGGAGGTAGATCTTTGTTATGTAGAATACACTGGCCCAGGCCTTAATGGTCCATTGACAAGGGGTGGGCTGAGTTTCTGCCTCCCTTTTAGGGGAAAATATTCTCCTCTTTTAATATTTCCTATAATAGCTAATTTTCCTAGGAGAGGGGTAGGTGCCAGCGTCCTACACTGGACAGGCTGTGTTCACACAATACTCTTAACCAGATGAAGCTAAAACCATAGCAGTTGCATTCATGCCACTCAAATCCATGTTGCTTATTTTGGGTTAGCCACATAATGCCTCTGATCACTTTGATAGGTTAACTGTTTAGAGACTTCCATACTCTCGAACATTCCCAAAGGAGGGGTCCTTGGTGCTCTCTGAGCTTGATTATTTCCTTGAAGACATTTCATTACCCAGACTAGGTAACCTCTTCAGTGCTAGTGATCACTGATGGCGTTGCCTAGTTTGAGTCATGAAACTTCTGAAAGAAAACCACCAAGCTCAGAGAGCACCAAGGACCCCTCATTTCAACCCTGAAGCTACAAATATTCTCCTTTATTGATACCCAAAGGACCATAGTGCTTTAGACATTCAATTCTTAACTTTGTACATGAAGTGCTTGTATTTCCTCTAGGTTCCTTTGCTTGTCCATCAAGTTCTTAGGATCAACCTTCTTTGTTAAACTTAGGAAGTCATCAGGTAGCAGAAACCAGCACAACTCCAGGACCCAGTGTGAATTTAGAAGGTCTCAAGCTAGATATATTGGTCTGTGAGAATTACCTTGGGAGACTGAAGGAGAAGCCACTTGGTCAGACAAGACATAGCTCACAGAAGAATGGGAAGCATCTGAGAAATAGCCATCTCTGTTTTTCTGGAAAGCGGGTGGGGGAGGAAAAAAGTGTTTTCAGACTTGCAAGATTCTGTTCCTTTAATCTTACAATAAATGTAATTTTGGTTTTCAATCAATCAGAATAGAGCTGGAAGGGAGCTTGGAGATCTTCTAGTTCAACCCCTTGTTCAAGCAGGAGACCCTACACCATTTCAGATAGGTGGCTGTCCAGTCTCTTCTTAATAACCTCCAGTGATGAAGCAACCACAACTTCTGAAGGCAAGCTGTTCCACTGGTTAATTGTCCTTGATGTTAGGAAGTTTCTCCTTAATTCGATGTTGCTTCTCTCCTTGAGTACTTTCCATCCATTGTTTCTTCTCTTGACTTCTGGTGCTTTGGAGAATAAATTGACCCCCTCTTCTTTGTGGCAGCCCCTTAAATACTGGAATACGTAAGAGCCTCAGATAGCTCCACGGGCTAGATAGCCTGTTATTAACACCCAGCTGTCTGCAATTATGCGAGTTCGAGGCTCAAGGTTGACTCAGCCTTCCATTCTTTCTAAGGTAGGTAAATTGAGGACCCAGTTTGTGGGGGCAATAAGTTGACTTTGTATAAAATATACAAAAGTATGAAGGCTATTGCTTAACGCATTGTAAGCCGCCCTGAGTCTCCAGAGAAGGGTGGCATATAAATCTAATTTTTTTAAAAAAAATTGCTATTATGTCACCCCTAGACCTTCTTTTCTCTAGACGGGCCATACTCAGTTCCTGCCACCATTCTTCATATGTTTTCGTAAGGTTGAGTTTTTCACAATCTTCTCCCAACTCCTTGTCAGGCTCACAAGGGCATTGTTACATTAAAGATCTCAGCTACAAGGCAAAGTATGAATCTGCTTGTGATGAAACAGAGTTTTGGTTGCGCATCCGTTATAATGCCCAAGATGTGTCCAAACTGTTTGATGCTTCTGTACCGTAAGGTACCTGACATAGGTGTGATGAAGGCCGCTAACCCAGGCTTCACTTTCTCTATCTTAGTAAAAAGTTCTCTGTAAAGGTCTTGTTTGATCAATATCATGATGCATGGAGGAACTCAACAGGGATGGGCCAATAGGATGACCACCATGGGATATGGAAGATTGTCTACCAGAAAGTTAAAAAAAAATGATAAAGAACATGAATTAATTAATAAATGAAATGAAAGCTATGGTGTGTGTGTGTGTGTGTGTGTGTGTGTGTGTGTGTGTGTGTGTGTAGCAGGGGTGAAATGCTACCAGTTCGGACCGGTAGTAATAAAAGCTATTTCTGACGATCAGCTTTCTAGCTTTTCCTGCTTCCTAGTGAATCTAAATCGCGCAGCACAGCTGTTTCCCCCCGCGCTGTTCTATTTACCTTAGAAAAGGCTTTTCAAGCCTCCTTTTTCAGCACTGTGCGGTAGCGCCTGAGGTGAGCATGCATGAAAGGCGTGTGTTTGGAGCGCACCGCACATGCGTGCATATAGCGAACTAGTAGCAGACTGGAGAATTTCCCCACAGGTGTGTAGTCAAGATAATGAAGAAAGAATGAATAGATCTAAATGAAGGAAGTTTGGCCTTTGTCTGAAGAAGTTGAAATATCGTCTTCCTCCTTTGAGTTGGGTATGTCAGGAAAAACATACAAGAATGTTGGAAACAGTGTTCATGGAATGTGTGCCTTATTAATACTAATTGAATGATATGTTTGCGTGTATCCATTTACACTGATAGGGCATCCATCATAAAATATCTCAGTGACTTACCACCCCGTTAAAAACGATAAGCATATGATTTCCTTCAATCACTTAATTGCAAAACAACCACATTGCATCATGAGTCTTTCACCACAATGTATGTCTGAAAGAGAATGATTGAAAAATGGAAGAAATATTCAGCAAAGTAGAAAAATATGATTTCACTAATGCTGCTATAGGATATTAGAATTAGAAAGGGAAAAATACCTTGTACAGCAGACAGGTGTAGTTATTAATGTGCTGGCCCAGAAACCAGATGACTGTGAGTTCTAGAATAGAATAACAGAGTTGGAAGGGACCTTGGAGGTCTTCTAGTCCAACCCCCTGCTTAGGCAGGAAACCTTACACTACTTCAGATAAATGGTTATCCAACATCTTCTTAAAAATTTCCAGTGTTGGAGCATTCACAACTTCTGGAGGCAAGTTGCTCCACTGATTAATTGTTTTAACTGTCAGGAAATGTCTCCTTAGTTCTAGGTTGCTTTTCTCCTTGATTAGTTTCCACCCATTGCTTCTTGTCCTGCCCTCAGGTGCTTTGGAGAATAGCTTGACTCCCTCTTCTTTGTGGAAGCCCCTGAGATATTGGAACACTGCTATCGTGTCTCCCCTAGTCCTTCTCTTCATTAAAGTAGACATACCCAGTTCCTGCAACCATTCTTCATACATTTTAGCCTCCAGTCCCCTAATCCTCTTTGTTGCTCTTCTCCGCACTCTTTCTAGAGTCTCTGCATCTTTTTTACATCTTTTTTTCTCCCTAGTCCCACCTTAGACATGAAAACTGGTTGGATGACTTTGGGCCCGTCACTTTGTCTCTCTGATTCCACCCAATAGGGTTGTTGCTGGGAGGAAAATAGGTGGAGGAAAGAGCACAAGTGAAATCCAGCAGGTTCTGACAGGTTCTGGAGAACCGGTAGAGGAAATTTTGAGCAGTTCAGAGAACTGGCAAATACCACCTTTGGCTGGCCCCAAAGTGGTGTGGGAATGGAGATTTTGCAATATCCTTCCCTCAGGAGTGGGGAGGGAATGGGGATTTTGCAGTATCCTTCCCCTGGAGTGGGGTAGGAATGAAGATTTTGTGGTATCCTTCCCCTGCCACACCCACCAAGCACCCCTACAGAACTGGTAGTAAAGAAATTTGGATTTCACCACTGGGAAAAAGTATTGTGTTTCTTTGGCGTTTCTTGGTTTCTTAAGTTATTTATAAAAATAAGAAAAGCAGGTTAGAAATAAATTTGTTTAATTTATTTTTGCTAAGCATTTTGGCTCATTTTATTTCCATTCACCCAAAGAATATCAAGTTGGGGACCAAGTAGAACCTCCTTTCTCTCACTTTAGTGTTGTGCACTTGGAGAGCCTTCTCTTTGAAGGCACCACTGGATCCTATTGCCTACTGTCTTGGATAGCTCTTTGTAAGGAAACAGTGAAGATCTTTGATTGACGTCATCCTACCTCCTCTAGCTGCTGTGCCTACGTCCCAGGCAGGTCATAACTCAACGTGCTATTGTTCCAGTGATGTATGTCTAAGGGAGGCCATTTCCATGCTGTCGTCCATCACTGGAGTGACAACTCTTTGTGGAGTACATCACAGAGAAAAGATTACACAAGGCTGTTGTATTTTAAAGTCTCAATAATAGATCAAAGACACACTGCCTTGTTCCCAACCCTCAAGGCAAAATGGGTAGGCCGTGCTTCAGAGAGAAAAACAGAGAAGCAACCCAACAGGAAATAGAGCCAATAGAAACCCTTGTCTTCTTTCATATATTACACACACACACACACTTCACTTCTTCCTTGTTACACTTCCCTTCCTTCGCTGGGAATGCACATTAATGTATGTATCCATACACACTCATTGTACTCTTGCTTTCTGTGGTAATTAGCATTCCGCAGAGTGCACGAAAAGAATAATAATTCTAAGCCAAGAAATTAAAACCAGAAGTCATATGGTTAATGTTACTCTAATGCTATAGCAATAGCACTTAGACTTATATATACCACCTCATTGTGCTTTACAGCACTCTCTAAACCAGTATTGGTGAACATTTTGGCACCAAGTGCTGAAATGGGAATGCGCACAGGCGTGGGTGTGCACGGGCGTGTCAGAAACTGGAAAAGCAGCCACCCAGTGTGCACATGGACACCGGCAATGCATGCACATGTGCATGGGCCACCTGTTTTTCCGGGGCGAAAAACAGGTGGCCCATGCACAAAGATGATCCCTAATCATCTTTGTTACTCTTCTCTGTCAAAGTTTTGTTCCCCATATCGCTATTTCTCCATGGTGATTGACAAAACTCTTCAGCAATTCTAGCAACAATCTGATCGGGAAATGAGGAGAATGGATTGGGGATCTGGAAGGAGAAATAATTGTTTTATCAATGGATGATAGTGTGCCATTGAAGGTCTGTCACTGGAAAATGAAATGAAAGAAAACGCATTGCTCTAGAACCCTGGATATGTAATTTCCCTTTGACACCTAAAAATCCCTTTTATGGAGAAAAAAAATAGCTTGGTTGGCAAATCCATGGATTATTTGAACTGGGGCGAATACTCCATCCTTTCTTGTAAAACTTAGAAATAATTACATGATCATACCAGAGAAGGGAACAATAATGCATAACAAAGATGCAACCTGATTCCTAATTCACATGTGCAGTATAAGAAAGGAGGAGACAGTTGACTGGCATCAGTATATGTTTGTTTGTATTTCTTAACCATCCATCTCTGTCGGATGACATGAGTGCCGTTTTTGAGTATGAAGCAGGTATTCAGTGATCAGATTGCTGTGTACTTGATTGATTCTTGAAAGAGGGAGTGGATAGCATTTAGGACTCTCCCTTTGGAAAAACTCATGTCTTTGCATTGCCAGTAATTGAACATAAATGGTTTAATTTCACGCTGAAGGACTGTGGATGTTCACTTAAAATAGTCACCAAGAGTCTAAATTCAATTTATACAGCATAATCCTGCTTAAACCAGAATTTACTTAAAATAGCCATTCAGAATTCTTAAGATTATTAATGAATTCTTATAACAATGCAATTTCCTTCCTTTCTACCTTCCTTCCTTCCTTCCTTCCTTTTTTCTTTCTCTTCCTATTCTTTTCTTTCTTATCCTTTCTCTTTCTTTCTCTTTCCCTCCCTCCCTTCCTCCCTCCCTTCCTTCCTTCCTTCCTTCCTTCCTTCCTTATTCTTTCCTTTCTTATCCTTTCCCTTTTCTTTCTTGCTTTCTTCCTCCTTGCTAGCTTTCTTCTTTCTTGCTTTCATTCCCTTCCTAGTCTTTCCTTACTTAACCTTTCCCTCCCTCCCTCCCTTTCTTTTCTTTCATTCATTCATTCTTTCCTTCTTTCTTTCAACAGGCTTCTAATTTTAGTTATAGGCTTTTAGTTCTAAACTCATATTAAACATATTTCATTATTAACAAGGAAGGAAGGTGTATAAGAATTAAGCACAACTTCATTGTTATTTAAATGTAATACTTGGAAAAAGACTAAGGCAATTTTCTGGATGTAATTTCTCTTGTGAAGGCATTTTAATTATTATAAGGGAAAGTGGGAGAATATATCTCTTGCAGTACATAACATATGAGAAGGCAAAATGGACTTGATTTCATGTTCAGACAAGTCCCTTTGTTGAAATAAGAAACTCTTCAGGAAGCTCAAGTCATTCATTTTTAGGTGGAAGATAGATTGATCATCATGGAAGGAAAATTATGAATTACCTTGTTCCCTGTTCTGTCATTTTCTACAGCATGACACTACAAGTAGTCCTCAGCTGATGACCATAATTGAGCCTGCCAATTATGATCATAGTAAAGTAGGCCTGGACCCTAACGTGACTGGACCCAATTTTACCGCCTTTTTCACAGAGGTCATAAAGTGAACACTGTGGTCGTTGAGCAAATCCATTATTCGCTATGGACTTGGTTTGGCAGAAATTGGGCGTAAATGCAAGTTTCTGACAAAACCATTGTAAATCATGGTCATGTGACCATAGGACACTGCAAATGGCTGTAAATGTGGGCTGGTTGCCAAAATTGTGATCATGTGACTGCAGGAGGGACTGACATTGGAACTTCAAAACTAGATCTAAGTAGCTTTTGGGTGGGTCTATCAAAACTTCAGACAGTTGTTATGCAATCAGCCAAAAGTCAAAGACTCCCGGTATGCTGGTTTAGCATAAGGGCTCTTTTTCACTTGACTGTCCAATGTCCCCATGAACATATCACCCTAAACCCTGTATATTAACTTCGGGCCAGTCATTATCTCTCGCCCTACCTCCCTGACAAATTTATATTGGCCAACATGGTCCCTGAATGAAAAATGGGACATGAATCCAATATAACATGAATAATGAATTAACCCAATACATTTTCTCCACAATGTTGCAGATTGCGCATTGAGCAAAGCAGAAGGTCAGACTGACGTATTGGCCTTATTCTTGGAAGCGTTCTAGGTCCCTAGGTTTCTACGTTATTTATTTTGGAAATAAATAGGATGAGTATGAGTTCCATAGGGATGGAACTAATAATATGTTGGCACAATCCCAGTTTTAATCATTTAAATAAGTCTGAGAGGTTTTCTTAAGTTACATTTCTGCTTCAGACTGAGGTTTCATTTATCTGGCTGTTGTCTTGGTTGCAATTCTTTCTCCTATCCCTCAAGGTTATTCTCCCAGTCCTTACAGTTCTCTGGAACAGTTACACCTTTATCCAAATCACTTAAATTTTCACACTGGGGTCTAAAATGATGTCCAAAAAGAGGTTCCTGATCTTTAAATGATCTGGCTAAGTAGATGGAAAAAACCTTAGCCAATGGCTCTTCATTGTTTTGCCATGGATTGGGTCCCAAAGCTCTATCAGTAAAGGTAAAGGTAAAGGTTCCCCTCACACAGATGTGCTAGTCATTCCTGACTCTAGGGGGCGATGCTCATCTCCATTTCAAAGCTGAAGAGCAGCTTTAGATGCTGTGGTTTAGATGACTAAACGCCAAAGGTGCACGGAATGCTGTTACCTTCCCACCAAAGGTGGTCCCTATTTTTCTACTTGCATTTTTTACGTGCTTTCGAACTGCGAAGTTGGCAGAAGCTGGGACAAGTAACGGGAGCTCTTAGAGGAAACCAAATCTTTAAGCAAGCCATTGGGGAATTGTTCAATGCTTACTTTGAATGTTGCTTATTTATCTATCATATGGTACATTCACATCATATTTCAATAAAAAGGAACACAAGAGTAAAATACAAAACACAGACTATAAAATCTAAAATCTTAGCAAGAAGATTATAAATGTATATCTAAGCTGCAAATATAAGTTTTTTACTGCATTTGTTGTAGCCAGGAAATCAGCGAAATCTCCATTACAGGATCTGCTTTGATACTCTGCTACTATGTGTTGGATAGTTTATTTTTCAGCTCCACGGTCACAATTCAGTGATGGTATCTTCCCCACTTATAGAGAGCATCTGCCCATCTACCGTGACTAGTGTGAGTTCAGTTCAATGTTATCCATATCTGGTCAAATCCAGGTGGTTTTTCAAGATGCAGAGAGAGCTTGTGGAGGGTGATTTTCTATCCAGTGTCATTTCCATATGTTGTAACTTGCCATCGGAACTTGGGGGTGGTCCAACACTGGAGGTTTTTAAGAAGAGATTGGGCAACCATTTGTCTGAAATGGTATAGGGTTTCCTGCCTGAGCAGAGGGTTGGATTAGAAGACTTCCAAGGTCCCTTCCAACTCTGTTATTCTATTATTCTGAAATCATCTGTTATATCTAAACCACCTGACTTCTGCTATTCAGAACGAGCAAGTGAATTCATACATCTTGATTCATGTGGCTTGATTCAGTGACCGAGTGGCTGTGGTTTCCGACATCCCGATATAGTCAATTGACGCCATCTCTGACTATTGGGGGCGAGTCATTGTCCCCCATGGATGGGGTTCGCAACTTGGGCGTCCTCCTGGACTCATGGCTATCTTTAGAAGGGCATATGACAGCTGTGGCCGGGAGGAGTTTTCATCAGGTTCGCCTGATTCACCAGTTGCGTCCCTTTCTGGATCGGGATTCGTTACGCACGGTCACTCATGCCCTCGTCACCTCACGCCTGGACTACTGTAATGCTCTCTACATGGGGCTCCCCTTGAGGAGCACCCGGAGGCTTCAACTGGTCCAGAACGCGGCCGCGCGGGTGGTGATGGGAGCGACGTGGCGCTCCCATGTGACTCCACTCCTGCACGAGCTGCACTGCTTCCAGTGGTCTTCTGGGTGCGCTTCAAGGTTTTGGTTACTATCTTCAAAGCGCTCCATGGCTTAGGACCAGGGTATCTTTGGGACTGCCTTCTGCCGCCAGTAGCCTCTCACCGACTAGTCCGTTCCCACAGAGAGGGGCTCCTCAGGGTGCCATCAGCCAAACAGTGTCGACTGGCAGCCTCCAGGGGGAGAGCCTTCTCTGTGAGGGCACCGGCCATCTGGAACAAGTCCCCCCTGAGATAAGGACGATACAGGACCTACGTACCTTCCGCCATGCTTTAAAAACATTCCTATTTCATCAGGCTGATCTGGCTTAAACCTCCCCTTTATAATGGGTTTTTAAATGTTTTATATGATTGGTTTTATATGATTGGATTTTAAATTTTTCAGCCTAATCATTTAATTTATCTTAACTATTTTTAACTTTTGTATGTTCTGTATTTTATTTGGCTGTTCACCGCCCTGAGTTCCTTCGGGGAGTAGGGCGGTATATAAATTTGATAAAATAAAATAAATAATAAAATAAGTGCTATAAATGAATAAGCAAAACTAGCAGCAATAGCATTTAGACTTATATATCACTTATATACCACTTTAGAGCCCTCTCTAAGTGGTTTACAGATTCAGCATCTTGCCCCTAACAATCTGGGTCCTTCTTTAACCGACCTCAGAAGGATGGAAGGCTGAGTCGACCTTGAGATTTGAATTGCCAAATTGCAGGCAGCCAGCAGGCAGCAAAAGTAGCCTGCATTCTAACCACTGCACCACCACAGCTCTCTAAAACTAACTAGTTAAACGAGCATCTCAAGAATTATTTCAGATTTGAAGTTGGCCAGTTGAGTTCCATCGGAAAATAAGGGGCAGGAGAAATGAAATGGAGACGGATGCAGAGAGAAGGAAGTCAGGAGTAGGAGCTCAGATGAACGTTATTCTCTGCGGCCTCTCAAGAGTTATAAAAAGGACCCGGAGTGCATGCTATCCTTCCAGGCATTTCAGAGTTACTGGAAATGAATTTAATTCCTGGCTACTCCAAAGTGGCTTTGTTAGGTTATGTGGATTCAATCAGCAGCAGGACCTCTAAATATGCTCTGTTTTTCAAACAGCTCCATCTAAATGCAAATGGATGCTTGTTATAGCAACCCAACAGCTGTGGGCTTTCTCCCATTAAATAGGCATGAGACGCTAGGCTTAATTTAATGTCAAGATTCCTCTGGATAAGAGGAATCTCCACTCCGTGTTTTGTATCATTTCCTAACCATGATTTCCACAGCACCGGTAATATGATAGATATTTTTAAATCTCTGCTTTCTACTACCAATCCCCTACCCACCCCCGCCGGCTGCTTCCTTACTGAAAGGAATGGCAAAATCATCTCTTTCTGGAAATGGCTTGTCTGTGGGCACTCTGTCAACTAGAATGCAGAAATTTGTATGTCTCTCTCAAAGAAAGGCCCTGAAGTGGTGGGGGGGAGGGGACAGAATAGGAATTTGCTAGATATATATACAATTCGCAAGGGATAACACATCTGTTGTAATAAAAAGTCCCCAACAATGTCTAGGATGACAGGTAACAGATTGTGTCAAAGCCACAGTGGTGCAGTGGTTAGAATGGAATATTGCAAACTTGACTTTGCCCACTGCCAGGAGTTCAATCCTGACCAGCTCCAGGTTGAGTTACCCTTCCATCCTTCCAAGGTTGATAAAACGAGGAGCCAGATTGTTGGGGGCAATATGCTAACTCTTTAAACTGCTTAGAGAAAGCCATGAAGTACTATGGGGTGGTACATAGGTCTACAGTAGTGGCCAAAATTGTGGAAACCTTTTGGGAAAAGTGTATTTTTTGAGGTTTGATGGCTAATGACATCACTTTTTTCTTTTTCTTTTTAGAGTTTCAAGATAATCATATTCCACTGCTGGACTGGTCTGGGAATAGCTCAAACCTTAACTCAATTGAAAGTCTATAGAGCCGACTAAAGAAACTTGTTAGTCAGAAGCGACCCAGCAATAAAAGCCAGTTAATAGAAACAATCATTCAATCTTGGTTTCACATTATAATATCTGCAGAACTAAAAAACTTGGTTCACCCCATGGAAAGACATTGTAAGGTCATAATTCATGCTAAAGGTTACCCAACTAAGTATTAACTGACATGGTGATAATTTTTGTATATCTCATTTTTTCTATGGTGATAATTTTTGTATTATCACCAAGATAATACAAAAGGGCCAAGGTTCTCCACCCCCGATCCAATGGGTCTCCTACATTCTTAGTAGGAATAGGCTTTTGACACTATTCTAGCATACAGGTTTCTATTAGGTATTTCATATTCCCCAGCCCCAAATCCTGCCTCATCAGGGAGTGGTTGTGCTGGGCAGAGGCTCTGGTAGTGATGATTGTGTTCCTGGGAGTGATAAGCAACGAACACTGGGAGTGTATGTGTTAGCCTTGTGAAGTAGTCCAGATAAGAACCACAGCCAGGAGAGTGGGGAATGGTGCCCTTAATGACTCGCTAAAAGAATGCAAATGATCAGCTGTCTGCAAGGAGTATAAATCCTTCCATTCCCCACCATCCAGTCAGAGCTGAAGAAGCTTCTCGGATGAGAAGCGAAACGTCTTCAAAGAAAAACCAGAAAGCCCAGTGGCCTCTTGAAAATGCACCTTTGGGACAATCCAAAATGAGGATTCAAGCATCCAAAAAAATCAGGTACACAATCTTTTTTTAGTAGAAGCCACTATTTATAATGAACATTTTGGCAGCCCTGCTTGATTGGCTTTACGGATAGACAATGAACTATTTTAGCCTAGGTATCTGTTTAGGATGCTTTGATTTTGGTTTTACTTCTTTGTGGGTCACCTGGAGTCACATAGCTGTGAGATGGGCTGCTATATAAATTGTTTAGACTCATAAATAAATGGCAATCAACACACAACTTGCCGTGCCATGTTGGCGCAGTAGAAGAACTGTGGTGGCCCATTGGTTAGAATACAGTACAGGTAAAGGTTCCCCTTGCAAATATGTGCTAGTCGTTCCCTACTCTAGAGGATGATGCTCCTCTCTGCTTCAAAGCCAAAGAGCCAGCGCTGTCCGAAGCCGTCTCTGTGGTCATGTGGCTGGCATGACTAAATGCCAAAGGTGCATGGAACGCTGTTACCTTCTCACGAAAGTTGGTCCCTATTTTTCTACTTGCATTTTTTACATGCTTTCAAACTGCGAGATTGGCAGAAGCTGGGACAAGTAACGGGAGCTCACCCCATTACACGGCACTAGGGATTCGAACCACTGAGCTGCCGACCTTTCGATCAACGAACTCAGATCTTAGCCACTGAGCCACCGCATCCACTGGCAGTTGGCAGAATTGCAGGCTAATTCTGCCAACTGACAGCAGTTTGATCCTGACCAGCTCAACTCATCCTTCCAAGGGCAGTAAAATGAGGACCCAGATTGGTGGGGGCAATATGCTGACTCTGTACACTGTTTAGAGAAGGCTATAAAGTAACCCAGAAAGTCCAGTTGCCTCTTGACAAAGCACCTTTGGGACTTCCTCCCTCAAAGAAAGGTTGATAATCCCTGGATCATTTCACTTACGCCAAGGCTGAAAGATATTAACATGAACATAACTTCTAATTATATACTACTCTACTTGCTTAATGCTAATATAAAGATGAAAGATGAAAAAGAAATTAGAGATGAGTGACCTAACTACAACAGTCCACCTTCTACAAGTACAAAGATTTTAAAAAGAGGGTCAGTGAATAGAGAATTTGCAATCTTGGTGAAAGGGAGCTGCTTGGCAGTAAGTGCAAAGGACTGGAATTAGGACCGGAATTCTGTTTTTCCTTTGCAGTTTTTATGTGCTTATTATATTTGGTATATACGGTTATATTGTTGCTTTATTTTTCTATATTCTTTTTCAAATTTATTTTTACTTCAAACAAGGGGATATTCAAAAAAGTTATAATCAAGAAACGTGCAGAGTTATTCAGTTAATGTTCATTGAATACAACATGACCAAGCAAAGTACACCAAGCAAAAGATATGAGAATGAAGAACCATTTTTAATAGTTTAATACAAGAATATCTACTCTATTATTACTTATAATTGCTAAGACCCAAACTTATATTGATATTATGCTGTTTAGTTTCTCCCGGAAAATTGTAATACCTCATTTGTAAGAAAATGACTGCTGCATTCATTTAATAACCATGAGAATAGAATAGAATAGAATAGAATAGAATGGAATGGAATGGAATGGAATGGAATGGAATGGAACGGAACGGAACGGAACGGAACGGAATGGAACAGAACAGAATAACAGACTTGGAAGGGATATTGGAGGTCCCTATCAGGCAGGAAACCCTATACCCTTGATGGCGAACCTATGGCATGCATGCCACAGATGGCACATGTAGCCATATCAGTGGGCATGCAAGCTTAGTTCCGGGGCACATGCACACACCGGTCAGCTGATTTTCGGGGCTTGTGGGCCCACCAGAAGTAGGGAAACAGGCTGTTTCCTACCTCTGGAGGGCCTTGGTGGGGTGGGGTGGGGAAGGCCTGTTTTTTGCTCTCCCCAGGCTCTAGAGGCTTTTTACGAGCCTTGGGAGGGTGAAAACGGTGGGACTGGTAGTTGGCAAATGGGCCATTTCTGGCCTCCGGAGGGCCTCCGGGTGGGATGGGAAAGGCCATTTTTGCCCTTCCTGGGCTCCTAGAAAGGCTCTGGAGCCTGGGGAGAACAAAAAAATGGGCCTACCAGGCCCACTGTGCCATTACATGCCAAAGTGGGGGAAGCACGGGGGGGATCATGCACATATGTGCGGGGGCGGGGTGCATAGAATTATGAGTGTGGGTATGCGCGTGTGTGACCCCCCCCTCCACACACACACACTGCCCCCGCTTTTGGCACACGATGGCAAAAACGTTAGCTATTACTGCTCTGTACCATTTCAGACAAATAGTTGTCCAATCTCTTTTTAAAAACTTCCAGTGTTGGAGCATTCACAACTTCTGGAGGCAAATTGTTCCACTGATTAATTGTTCTAATGAGATTTGTACTTATGACCACCAGGTTCACTTAACGACTTCTGCAAAAATATTGTAAAATCAGGTTGGTCATGTTTTACGATTCTCACAACATACAGTCATAATGGGCAGGCTCCATTCAAGTCGTATGTTTGAGGATTACCTGTATATCATTGTTTAGAATGGATTCCCATTCTGCCACCCCATCTATTGAGTTCTTATAGAATTAATTTCTTGAAGCAAAAATCTTCTTGTCTCTCTCTTGAATTCCGAACCTAATTCTTAGATGAACTCTATTTTGTTTACTGTTTTAAAATGTTTCTTGGCTTTGCTCTGTGTTTGCTACCTGTGCTATAACACATTTTACTGCAGTAATTTAATGTTCTCATAGTATCACAAAGCAGCTTTGTGATAATTAGATAAGAACAGATATACATATGGTGTTGTTGCACTAATGACTACATTAACAACCCCAATATTACAGTACACTAGGTTTTTATAGATTGGCACCCCTCTAAGCAGTGTGCCTCATATCTCAAAGGGCTAAGCTATTTCAACTGGAAAAGGCCATTTGGCAAGACTCCAGAGTGTCTAAGTGGAAAAGACATACACTATAAAGAGTCAAAATATGGCCTCAAGATGTATACAGAGAAAACATTTTGCACAGGACAATCAAATCAGCATTATATATGTTACCGTCAATGTGTGAAATTAGGCATTTCATAGAAAGCCTAGGAAAACTATAGAATGCCAAAAACGGGACGTCAAAGTATGAAACCCTTAATATTTCAAACATTTCCTAGGTTTTCTATGCGATGCCGAAAGGCAAACTGGTAAAGTATAAAATACTCCCATTAAAATGCCATTCTGGAGTGGAGTGGAGTGGAATAGAATAGAAACAGGAAATAGAATGAATAGAATAGAATGGAATAGGAATAGGAATAGGAATAGGAATAGGAATAGGAATAGAATAGAATAGAATAGAATAGAATAGAATAGAATAGAATAGAATAGAATAGAATAGAATAGAATAGAATAGAATTTTTTATTGACCAAGAGTGACAGGACACACAAGGAATTTGTCTCCAGTGCATAAGCTCACAGTGTACATATAAACAGGGAGTAATAGGTCATAGGTAACAATCATAGTTACAATCATTAATCATAAATTATAAAATCCAGATTCCAGCCTTCCTTGTTGCAACAAGTAGGTCAATGCTGGTCTTTTTTTCTTGTATTTTTTTTTTCAGTAACAAAGTCCTATACTTTATTTTGCATTTCTTCTTTTGTTTTCATATACATCTTTTCAATAAAAGGTTATGGTTAAAGTTAGGGTTAGGGTTAGGGTTAATATTAGGGCTAAGCAGTGGTGGGATTCAAGTAATTTAACAATCGGTTCTCTGTCCTAATGACTTCTTCCAACAACCAGTTTGCCAAACTGCTCAGAAAGTTAACAACCGGTTCTCCCGAAGTGGTGCGAACCAGCTGAATCCCACCACTGGGGCTAAGGTTAGTTAGCCTAATCCTAATCCTAATCCTAATCCTAATCCTGACCCTAACCCCTTGCCAAAATAGTTCTTCTCATTCTGCATAATGCCTAAGTACTATACCTAGGGAAAGTATATGATGAAGTTTGTCCATCGTGTTCAAAGGGTCCTTGACATCTAAAGGGTTATGGGAGTTGGGGGATGTCAAGACTTGCGCGTCAGAGGTGGTATTCAGCTGGTTTGGACCAGTTTGCCAGAAACAGGAGCAGAGATCGCAGGTGGGCCCTGCCCATCAGCCCCAGTGCTATGCCATCCTATTTAGCTACATTTTTGAGGCTGGGCGCATGTGCGGAACACACACATGAGCAAAGTGCCTTCATGGAAGGCCAGGCACATGCATGGAAGGTGCACACACACACACACGAAGCAAGTGTGTGCATGCGAGGCAAACCAGTGGTAGCAATATCTGAAACCCACCACTGTTGCGTGTGAATTCTTGGTCACCATCTTTAAAGAGGACCTGGATATTTACGAGATCGCCTTCTTCCACCGATGGCCTCCCACCGGCCAGTACGCTCTCACAGAGAGGGACTCCTCAGGGTGCCGTTGGTCAAATTAGGTCGACTGGCAACCCCCAGGGGGAGACCCTTCTCTGTGGGGGCACCCGCCCTCTGGAATGAACTGCCCCTGGGGATACGTATGATTCGCGACCTACATACCTTTTGCCGTGCCCTTAAGACTTTACTATTTCAACAGGCTGGGCTGACGACATAATGAATTTTAAATGGGTATTTTAGTCTTGGAGTTTTTAAAAATAGGGCCAAATTATTTCCTATGTTTTAAATTGTTTTTAAATTTTGTGGTATATGTTGTTTTTACTATGGCTGTGCACTGCACTGAGAAGGGTGGTATAAAAATTTAAATAATAAATAAATAAATAAATAAATAAATAAATAAATAAATAAATAAATAAATAAATAAATAAATAAATAAATAAATAAATAAATAAATAAATAAATAAATAAATAAATAAATAAATAAATAAATAAATAAATAAATTGGATTAAAGTAAGGGAGAGGTGCGCATAGTCAGCCTCACTCTCTCTTCCCAGATTCCATCTTGCTCCAATGGCAGGACAAGAGTCGAGACAGTTGGAGATATGTTGGGTGCAGTGGTTGACCAGGCTATTTTTTGTGCTTTGCTGTGCTCTTAGCGTACCACGCCGCTTGTGGAGACTGCCTTCATGACCATTGTCCTCTTCTGGTAGGTTTCATCCACTCAATCCACCAGACTTTGTCTTCACATGTTCAGGATAAACAAGTCCCTATCTCATCGAAGGTCAATGACTATCCTCAACCTGGTTTGGCCAGCTGTCAAAGCTGTTGTACAGGGTGTGACAACTGTGCATGCTACAACTACTGGGAGCCACAGGTGAGAGCTGAGTGACAGGTGGGGACCTAAGGTGGACGAGCTGCTCTAAAAGGACACAACATGCCCCTCAAGCAGAAGTGCTACCCCTCCCGGAACATCCCATAAGCCCCAAGGGAAAGTATTTCGCAAATTAAAATAACACAGACATTTCATGCTTTGCCTAAAAATCAATAGATTTCCTAAACATTCTAGGAAATGCCAGCTTTTCACACATTGTCGGTAACATATATAAGACTCTGAGGTTTGTGAGCTTGTATTATTTGTATACACAAAGGTAATAAAATCCTGTTCTTTCATGCGTACGCATTTGTGTGAGTATGTGTGTGTTTTTTTTTTAATGGCTCAGTCTGTTTATAAAAGCATCAGTTCCTGCAGGTGTAACTCTTGTCAGGGCACATATTATCCAATATAAACTCTTTAACAACATTTGAAACTCTGGAAAAAAAATAACTTTCTATATAAAAGGTAAACTCTGTAATCGCACTATTGGCTTATTGCTTATAAAATGATACATTCCCTCTATTTCTGATGTTTATGTCAAGAGTGCCATAATAAGACTCCCCGAACACAGGTAAATATTACCACCAGGTTTTTGACTGAAGTTTTTAGAGAATGAAAAATATTTGAAGTCCTTGAGGATACCCCAAACGCAGGCAATAAGGAGTAACATACTTATTCAATAACAGATGCTGAATAACTGCTGAAACAAGGAAATTGAAAACTGGGAATAGAAAATAATGCTCTGGCTGACATCTGGAGAAATATCATATTATAACATTTTGTTTTTGATTTTACTTATTTTATTGGTACTCTTATAGAACATAGAATGATAAGTTTGTAGGGACTTTGGAGGCTTTCTTCTACAACCTCCTTTTCAAGCAGGACGTCCTATACCATTCTAGACAAATGGCAGTCAAACCTCTCTTTGAAACCCTCCAGTGATGGACTAATCTATTCCACTGATTAATTGTTCTCACTGTCAGAGATTTTTTTCTGAGTTCTAGGTTGGAATCTCTCTTTAATGATCTTCTACCTATTATACCCTTTCCTCCCCACTCTGATCCTTCAGAGAATAGTTTGACCCCTCTTCTCTGTGACAGCCAGTGGTGGGATTC
Organism: Masticophis lateralis; assembly: GCA_030761175.1. NCBI lineage: Eukaryota > Metazoa > Chordata > Lepidosauria > Squamata > Colubridae > Masticophis > Masticophis lateralis. The sequence continues at coordinate 15,806,719 of JAUDYJ010000001.1, forward strand.
AAATAATTTAACAACTGGTTCTCTGCTCTAATGACCAGCTGGGTGGGTATGGCCATAATGGGCATGGTTAGGGGATGTGACAGGCAGCACTCGGCTTCCTGCAGCCTTCTGGGAGCAAGAACGGGCCATGGGGGGGCACGCTGCACCCCCTATGCCCTGTTTTGGGCCTAGCACGCCTCCCTTCAGCTTCCTGGGAGCAAAAACAGGCTGTGGAGGGTCAGCGCCGCACCCTCCCACACCCCATTTTGGGCCTAGTGGACCTCCCTGCACTTACCTGGGAGCCAAAATGGGGCCTGTGGGGACTCCTGGAAGGGGAGGGGAGGGGAGGGGAGGGGCCACCAGCAATTTAACAACTGGTTCACCAGAACCGGCCCAACCAGCTGAATCCCACCACTGCCCCTAATCCTTGTCTTTGTTAGGCAAGTCATACCTAGTTTCTTTAACTGTTCATTGTATGGTTTAGCCCTCAGACCCCCTAATCTTTGTTGCTCTTCTCTGCTTTCTTTCTGGGGTCTCAACAGCTTTGTATTGTGGTGACCAGAATTGGATTCAGCATTCTAAGTGTGATCCTTCACTGGAAGTGCAGATCCTTTGCTGAACATGAAAAGGAACTGTAAGCTCAAGTTGTGAAAGTCAAGGACCACGGTGAACAAAGATATGACTATAATTAAAAATGAAAAAGATCAACTAAGTCAACAGATACAGGAGCCAACTTTAGAATTGACAAAAGTTGTGGATAGCTTTTGCCTTTAAGGATTGACTATCAACAATACAGGAATTAACAGTCAAGAAATATGCAATATGAGTAGAACTTGATGGGGTAAGCATGAAGAGGGTCCAGAAAACATATTCAGATGATGTTTTATGTCTGTATCTACAACCATCAGAACGAGGCAGACAATGGTTTCTCTTGTGACATTCTATGAAAACAAATATTGAACTCTGAAGGAGCAGGATAGAAAGACTATGGATGCTTTTGAGTACTGAAGAAGATTCATAAGAATAAAGTGGACAATCAGGAAAAGAAAGAAATGGATTACAGAACCAATCAGACCAGAATTCTTAACTCAAGTATTCAAGTGACAAGGCTCATTTTATCATGTTTTGGACATATTCTGTGAAGACCCTTTGAAAACTTCATAATACTGGGAAGTATTGAAAGAAAGAGAAGAGGATGACCAGCAACAAGGCTGGTGGATGCAACTAAACAGAAATGACTGCACCATTGAGAGAGCTGAAAGACTAAACTGAGGTTTGATCAGCTTGAAGAAAGTCTATTTATGCTAAGAGTTGACACAGACTTGATGGCACATAATCAATCAATCAATCAATCAGGGATCCAGAGGGAAAGCAAAGATGTGTGCATGGCTGAAACTGAATTTGGGCCCAACTCATCCATTCATGTCTCTCTTGCTTTTGAGATTCATTTAGCAGGTATTTTTTATATATTTCCAACTGAGACCTATTAAGAGACACCCACTCCTTCATTTCATTTACCCCATACTTTCTCACTCTGCATTCAGCAAAGTAAAATGCCAACTGTCTGCACAGAAAACCCCCACTCTGCTAATAAGCTTTGTCCTTCCCCCTCTCATAGAAAGGTAAAATAAATAAATGGATTCTTATTTTATTCCATGCTTACCTTTCTATCTTGACTTTATATCTTGGCATGTTCAGGACAGTTGATGTGAGGAGTAGAGATTCAGATTGACTTTTCCTGGTTACAGTCTGGGACCTTAATTGGCACAGAGCCATGGCAACTTAAATAATCATAACCATGGTCACAATCGGAATTATGACAAATAATTTATTCAAAGAATAATGTTGTGGAATCAGAGATACTCCAGGCAGATGACAAACTCAAAAAAAAAAAATACTGAAAACATACAGTTTTGGGGAATAGACATGCCCCTAGAATACCTTTTGATCCTATCAGGTTAAAAGATATTATTTAAAAATGGATGGATGGATGGATGGATGGATGGGAAAGAAAGAAAGAAAGAAAGAAAGAAAGAAAGAAAGAAAGAAAGAAAGAAAGAAAGAAAAAAAGAAAGAAAGAAAGAAAGAAAGAAAGAAAGAAGAGGAAGAGGAGGAAGGAAGAAAGACAAAGAAAGAAGGAAGGAAGGAAGGAAGGAAGGAAGGAAGGAAGGAAGGAAGGAAGGAAGGAAGGAAGAATCTCCAGTATTTTCTTGAATTCCTTTGGCGTTTCATGAAAATTCATTTGGAATTTCCTGGGATGGGTAGATATTTCACTGTATCTAGCTGTATTGAATCTAATATCTTGCATTGTATCTAGCTGTATTATATCTATATCTAATTCATTTCAGGATAACTGATGGTTTATTAACAGTCATATAGTCTTTCCTAGCATAACTATTATTTTGTGCATGTGTCCACCACACACCATCAATATTCTAAACATGCCGCCCACCTAAGAAGGTTGTCTTCTCCACCATAATTATTACACTATGATGGACCATTTTTTTCCTTGCTTGACCATGTCCAGAATAATATTATAGAAAGCTTACCAGACAGAAGAAAAATGATAGCTTTATCATAAAATGCTTAGTAACAATAAGGTATTTGTTAAAGTTAATTAAAACCTCTCTTGTCTGCTTCCTTCTTTGAAACTCATTTTCTTGGATAAACAGTATTGGGAAGTCTTAATGTTAATTAGCAAGAGTGAGTCATTCAGCCTTTATGGCTTGCTTCTCTTTAAACTCAGCTATTGATGTTCTATCATCTTTTTTTTCCCCCTTTGACCAGAAACAGTTACTCCTATCTGGACATCAATTCAACCTTTCATTTGCTGGATTAAAATCAGGGGTGGTATTCACTTACTTTCCCTACCGGTTTGCAAATGTCCGCGCACTCGTACACGCATGTGCCCAGCTTTCCACGCATGTGCTTTGCTGGCATGCGCGCCTTCCACGCGTACACCCGGCCTCAAAAACGTGCCTATAGGATGACATAGAGCCGGGGTGGGTGGATGGGCAGGCCCACAATTTCCGCTACTGGTTTGGGCAAACTGGTCCGAACCGGCTGAATACCACCTCTGATTTAAATGCCTTGAAGTCTCTAAAAGAATCTTGAAAGTCTGAAAGTACATTTCTCTCCCCTCACCTCTATAGACCAAGAAACTAGGGAGGGTCCCTTCTGTGACCTTTGCCACATCCCCTTTGCTTCTGCGGCCTCAGCTGCCTCTTCTCTGACCATTGTCTAGTCTCCAGCACTTCCTCCTCTCTCCCAAGGTCATTCTCATATGCCACTGCAGTTAGTGACTTAATTGGTTTTTTTTTTAATTTTAAAACGTTTTTTTATTAATCATTCAAAATTAAAAACATTGGGCATAGATATGACATGACTGGTTCTAAATATCTTCCAACACTTTAAACTAATACAAATTATGTTAAAGAATATTATAATTCTTTAACCTTATACATTATTTATACATAACATCATACTAACAATCTATATCATATTTCTACACAGTTATACATACTTGTCTATTAATCTATTAGTGACCTACTTGTACCACTTTCACCACTGAATATAGATTGCAGAAGGAATAGAAACAGCCAGTCTGATTTTTTAAAAAAAGCAGCTACATTTCCCCACCCCACCCCAAACGGTATAGTTTATGTATAGTATTTGAAAAGTGGGATATCTTTTTTTTTCTTTTAATAATAAAGGAATCTGACCAATTTATGTGCATTTTTTTATTACAACAGGGTGTTTTAAAACACTTTAAAAACTTTGGCAACAGGGCCTAGGCTTTTGAGCTTGATGAACATGGCTTTTGAGCTTAGCTTAAAGCTAAAGCTGCACATTGCCTTCCCGTATTTTAAACCATGCTTTCCAACTACCTTAGAGGACTAATGGGTCAGTTTTCCTTCTTCCTCTAGGGCAGTGATGGCTAACCTTTTCCAGACTGAGTGCCCAAAGAGCACGCAAGTGCAAGAGCATGCGAATGCACACATGCATGCCCGAACCCCCCAAATGATCTCTACCTCCTTCCCACCCAGCATGCAATATTGCGAGTAGATAAATGGGTACCACTTCTGTGGGACAAACCTAGCTGTGTTCATGTGTGCAGAAGTTGGCGCTGGATCTGGCTGGACATGAGATCTTTGCGAGGCAAGACCAACAGAAGAGCCTGGAAGTGCCAGCAACCCAAGTGATACTAGTTAGCTGGTATAAAGCTAATTTGCCCTCCATGGTGCACCAAGGATAGGTTTGCAAACACCAAACAGAATGGACTGCCAATCTAGACTGTCGGAATTGCATTGTGTCTGGCATTTAAGTAAGCATTTGAACATAGATTATTTTTAACATTTATATTTTATTGTGTTTTACTAATCTAGATTAGTAATGTTAATGTTAATACATATTGCCAGTCCATGTATGATAGGCCATAAGCTAAATAAATAAATAAATGTGTCTAGCATTTGTAGATTTCCCTGACATTGTATGTCATACGCTAAATAAATAAACTTCTTCCTATGTTCCAAATAATTTTGTCCTTTCCACGTTTTTATTGGGATATAGACACAAACACTGGAAACTCCACAATTGCTCAAAACTAAACTGAAACCCTAAGAGAGTTTAAAGACTCTGCAACTAAATTATAAGGACAAGAGAAAGCGTCGCTGACTTTTAAAGGGAGTGCCACTTACCATTTTAAGCCTGGAGATATATCAGGAGCATAGCTTCTGGAGACCCTAATCTGATTCTCAGCAGTTGGTCTTGGGTAGAATTGTCATTCATTCATTCATTCACTTTGGATCTGTGTTGACTCCTGGTAACTGCCTGGACTAGTCCCTGTAGTTTTCTTGATTCCTTCCTAAGGTTGAGAGAGAGTGACTGGTCTATGGTCACCAAGTTGCCTTTGTGTCTTAAGGCTTAACCTCTACACCAAACAAGATCTCTATTTATTGGTTAGGTCAGGGGTCAGCAACCTGTGGCTCTGGAGCTCATGTGGCTCTTTCATCCCTCTGCTGCGGCTCCCTGTTGCTGGTCGGCTCCATGATTGATAGGGCTTTCAGTTAGGAGAGGTAGGGGGAAAAGGATGCCGTGCTAGGAGGAGACTCTATGGTGGGGGAACCGGAGTTCCGGTTGGCTCCAGAATTAAACAGGGGCTTCTGGTTAGGACCTTTGTGGCTCTTTGAGTGTTTAAGGTTGCCGACCCCTGGGTTAGGTTATTATACTCCACTTTTCTTCCAAACGCTGAACTACAATCAGGAGTCACATATATGAGATGGAATCCTATGTACGTTTATTAAATAAATAAACAAGTTTTGAAATAAATTAGGCTGGAAAAGGGTGACTGACCCCAACACTGTGAACTATAGCTGGCAACTCTTGATCCAGTCAACCATTTCCCCCAATGCCGGAGGGGCCAGGGACAACCTCATTCTCATGGACAACATCATTCTCTCCAGACATTCCAGGAGAGACGTCTCATCCTGGAATGGGATGGGTCCTGGTTCCACCTCCTCCTCCTCCAAACTGGGATCCGACAGGGCCATGACACTTAAAGGATCAACAAAGATTGAAATCTCATCCGCCCCCCTCCCCCCCGGCAACCTAATAGCAACAAGACAAACATTTTCTAGTTGCTAAACCATCCAGCAATAGTTTTTAATATTACTTCCTCAGAAACATCTGCAATCTGAGAACTGCTAATACAGTAGTGGGCAAAATTGTGGAAACCTTTTGGGAAAAGTGTATTTTTGAGGTTTGATGACTAATAACACCACTTTTTTTTTTTTTTTTTTTTGGAGTTTTAAGATAGTCATATTCCACTGCTGGAATGGCCTGGGAATAGCCCAGACCTTAAGCCAATTGAAAATCTGAGAAGCCGACTAAAGAAATTTGTTAGCCAGAAGCGACCCAGCAATAAAACCCAGTTAATAAAAGCAATCATTCAATCTTGGTTTCACATTAGAACAGCTGCAGAACTAAAAGACTTGGTTCACTCTGTGGGAAGACGTTGTAAGGGCATAATTCATGCTAAAGGTTACCCAACTAAGTATTAACTAACATGGTGATAATTTTTGTATATCTTGTTTATTCTATGGTGATAATTTCTGCATATCTCGTTTTTCCTACGTGTTTTACTTTTCTTCTTTATACTGTAACTGCTATTCTAATAGCAAATCCTTCATAAAAGTTATTGCATTACATTCTTGATTAAATTATCTTTCCGTTGATATATAATTTTATGGTACTACTCCCCCCAAAAGTGGTGTTATTAGCTAGTTTTAGAAAATACACTGTTCCCAAAAGGTTTCCACAATTTTGATCACTACTGTAGCAAGACCCAATTTATTCCAACAGTTGAAATAATAATTATAAATTATCCAGGAATGGAAATTAGCAAAGGTTTGTCTAAACCATTAAATACACACACACACACATTTTAATTACAGTCATTTTGGTAATGTAAAGGGGCCATTTTGATAATGTAAAGGGATAATTTTGCGCCTTAGAGTGTAAGAAAGACCCTTCTCCCCCCACCCCAAATGTAGACCAACTTGCAAAAAAATGCCTACCCTTCTCTTTTGTCTTTAGAGCATCTTCTTCTCTCTTTTCTTAGGATTGACTCTCTCCTCCTTCCTCATTTTGTAAAGGCTGCTCAAGTGCAGATGAACATTATGAAAAACACTTCAATCTTCCTCGCGCATTTTGGCTTAATTCACTGGCAGTCATACCAAATGCTATTTACAAGGGGCTCACACCAGCTTGTAGTCAGCATTAAGCATTTCAAATCAATTGACGATCACATTTAATTTTTTTTTTCATACATGAGCAAGTTATTGATCCAAAGTGTTTTCAGTCTCATTTAATATACTGGAATGGACTTAAAACTCCCCACCCCCACCTCCATGTAAACCTCAGAAGAAATTAGCTGGTCTGCTTTAACTAAGACAATTCTCATCAGTATCTAGGGATGGATCTGGAATAAAAATTTCAATTAAATCTTCATGGATATTTTACAGGTGTCTGGATGGTCATTTATGCATGCAAAGCATTAAAGTGTACTTGATTTTAATCAGAATTGAAAAGAAAGCAGCATTATCCTCCACTCCATCACCCAAATGAATGCAAATCCTGCCACCCCTTGAGTGATTTACAACAATTAGTAAACCTCAGCCTGGACCTACACACATCCAAGTAGGAGAGTTGAAATTCTAGAGAAGGAAAAAAAGTCCTTTTCTCAAATCTTTGTTATCTTCTGCCTAAAAGCAAAGGAATCTATCCATCTATCCTAGAAAAAGAAATTTTCCAGACTGTGCAGAAAAACTAACTCAACTCCCACTATAATCAGGAATGGGCTGCTGGGGGTTCGCAGGGGTTCGGGAGAACCTCTAGCTAAGATTCTGTGCAGTTCAGAGAACCCCCAAATCCCAATCCTGGCTGGCCCCTAGCACCCCGCCCCATCTGTCCCAGGAGTCCACATGCGGCCCATTTTGGATGCAGGTAAGTGGAGGGCACATGCGGAGGCTTGGGGATGGTGAAACAGGATTGTTTCCAGCCTCCAGAGGGCCTCCGGAGCATGGGGAAGCTTTTTTCACCCTCGTGGAGGCTCAAGGAAAGCCTTTGGAGCCCGGGGAGGGCAAAAACACCCTCCACGCCCCCTACTGCCATGGTTCAGGAGGCCTGCTAGGCCACGCCCACCATGGCCACACCCATCCAGCAACCAGGTAGAGAACCCCTTGCTAAAATTTTTGGAGCCCACCCCTGACTATAATGCATTTATTTAGGAACCTAGGAACCTAGAAGGATGAGTCAGAAATTGTCATCTTAATGTTAAACAAGACTTCGGCTTTACTAGATAAACTGGATCCAGTTTATATTTAAAATTATCAGGAATCTCAATTTTTGAGATGTTTGCAAAAATGCATAAGAAATGCAAGTAGAAAAATAAGGACCACCTTTGGCAGGAAGGTAACAGCGTTCCATGTGCCTTTGGCATTTAGTCATGCCGGCCACATGACCACAGAGACATCTTTGGACAGCGCTGGCTCCTTGGCTTTGAAATGGAGATGAGCACCACCCCCTAGAGTCAGGAACGACTAGCACATATGTGGGAGGAGAACCTTTACCTTTACCTTTAAGTATGTTGTGTATTTATTTGTTTGCTTGTGTTTGATTGATTGATTTCTATACCTGCCCATCTCAGCAAATGACTCTGGGAAGCTCACGATTCAAAACATATATTACAATTAAAGATTTTAAAACATTTTAACACAGTAAAAAGCATTAAAACAATAAAACAGTAAAAAAAAAACATTAATGTTGCTGGTTCCTTCAGAGCCTAGGTCTGATTATATAACCAGATCTTGAGGGACTTGAGGAATGTCAGAAGGGATAGAGATAATCTAATTTCAGGGGGAAGAGACTGTTCCATAAGGTGAGTGCCATGGCAGAGAAAGCATTGCCCTGGGACCCATCAAATGTGAGTCCCTAACTGATGGTACCTGCAGTATGCCTTCTGTGCCAGATTAATAGGACAGGCTGACAGGGAGAGGAGATCCCTCAGAGACCTTGTCCCCATGAAGGGCTTTAAACCAGTATCTTGAATTGGACCTGGAAGCAAACTGGCAACCACTTCAGGTCACAGAGTAGAATTGTAACATGCACTATTCTAGGAACATACGGGTGATACCTCAACCCATCTTGATGGATAAGCTCACCCAGAATCCTTAAGTATGTTTTAAAGAAGAGAGGAGACAATATTCAACCTTGTGGCACCACATAAAGTGGGAGCCAAAGATGGAACATCTTCTCCTCAGTCACTACCAACTGGAATCAACTGCAAAGGAAAGAAATGAACAATACAGTGCCACCCACACCCAATCCTCTGAGTTGATCTGGAAGGAAACCATGGTTGATGATACCACAAAGAAGAGGGGGTCAACTTATTTTCCAAAGCACCAGAAGGCAAGACAAGAAACAATGGATGGAAACTAAGGAAGGAGAGAAGCAACTTGGAAGTAAGGAGAAACTTCCTAACAGTGAGGACAATCAACCAATGGAACAGCTTGTCTCCAGAAGTTGTAGGTGCTTCATCACTGGAGGTTTTTTTTAGAAGAGATCGGACAGCAATTGTCTGGAATGGTATAGGGCAGTGATGGCTAACCTTTTCTGGACTGAGTGCCCAAAGCATGTGTGTGCGCAAATGCCTGCGCGTGAGCCCAAATCCCCAAAATGCAATGCCCCCATGGCCCCATGCATGCATCCTGGCTCCTGTGCATGCATCCATGGCCTTCCTGCATGCTCCCTGCACCCCGTGCATGCACAACAGACACGTAATGGCTGGTGGGAGGTGCGCGCACATGCACAGCAGAGCTGAACTGGGGCAACGGCTTGTGTGCCACAGAGAGGGTCCTGTGTGCCATTTCTGGCAAGCCTGCCATAGGTTCACCATCACAGGTCTCCTATATAAGCAGTGGGTTGGACTAGAAGACCTCGAAAGTCCCTTTCAGCTCTATTCTGAATAATTATGGTACCAAAAGCAGCCGAAGGTCAATTAAGGCAAGGTACAAGAAAAAAACTGAAAAGCCATTTAGGATCAACATTTCTTCATAACCTAGTGGATCTCAGAGACTTGTACGTTCTAGTGGGCCTTCACTGCAGGCTCTATGAAAGCTATTGCAGTGCCAAAAATACCAGAAATGCTATCCAGAAAGCAGAGACTGTTGGAGGCAAGCAAACTCCTTCAGAACTTAAGAAGAGCTTTTGCTAATCAAGCATCCATGACACAGCTGACTCAAAGCATCTTCCGAAAAGCTTAGAGGTCATGAGCATAATTGTCCTCTTAGTTAGCAACTTAGATTTATGGCGTATTGCTTTTGCTCTGAAAGTAATATACAGCTATCAAACCTAATAGCCCTTGATAGCCTGATACTCCATTAATTTGTCTAGAGCTCTTTGAAAATCATCTGAATTAGTGGCTATCTCTTCTGAAGGCAGCCACACTTTAACTAGAACAGTGTCTCTGACACTCAGCCATGATATGATTTGTTTTGGCTTACTGTGTTTAGCAGATTCAGTTACCATCAGGGGTGAAATCCAGCAGGTTCTGACAGGTTCTGGAGAACCGGTAGGAGAAATTTTTAGTAGTTCGGAGAACCAGCAAATATCACCTCTGACTGGTCCCAGAGTGGGATGGGAATGGGGATTTTTCAGTTCTTTCCCCTGCCACGCTCACCAAGCCACGCTCACAGAACCAGTAGTAAAAAAAATTGAATTTCACCACTGATTACTATGGTTTGTAAACCATGCATAGGGTTTAGTGTGTTCTGTTCATCCAAGCCACCATGTTTTCTTCGTGGTAGCTGACCTAACTGGCAGTAGATGAAACTAGTATGGAACTGGTCAAATGAAATGAAGTCTGAGCAATATCTAACTTCTTCTGAACACACTGCAATGCTCATGTCATATATAATAATAATAATACTAATAATAATAATAACAACAACAACAACTTTATTTTCATTGTACCCATACAACGAAATTCAGTTAACACTCAGAGACCAGGTCCAACACACATAACAAATCCCCAAATACACTCCCACCCACCACAATTCCCCACCCCAAACCATCCAAACATCCACACAACAGACCAAGTAATACTGTCCAATAGCTCACTGATGGTGGCCCTTTAGTTCATTGTTGAGTGCAATTATAGCTCTGGGATAAAAACTATTCAGAAAACATGTGGTCTGAGTTTTATTTGTTCTGTATCTTCTGCCAGAAAGCAACAGTTCAAAAAGATTGTATGCAGGATGGGAAGAGTCATTGAGAACGTTACGCAACTTCCTCAAACAATGAGATTCGAAGTATGCTGACAATGTCAACAGCAAGAACTAAAATATATATATCTGAGAGCACCAATGACTATCAGTGGCTGAAGCATCTCTCTAAAGCTGGGGTGTCCAACCTTGGCAACTTTAAGACCTGTGGACTTCAATTCCCAGAATTCCCCAGCTAGTTATGCTTTGACTGCCAATGGTTTTTCCTAGTTTCTATGTAGTGTTTAAGCATGATATATATGAGCCGCAGTGGCACAGTGGTTAGAGTGCAGTACTGCAGGCTACTTCTGCTGATAACCAGCTGCCAACAGTTTGGCGGTTCAAATCTCATCAGGCTCAAGGTTGATTCAGCCTTCCATCCTTCCGAGGTCAGTAAAATGAGGACCCAGATTGTTGGGGGCAATAGGCTGACTCTGTAAACTGCTTACAGAGGGCTGTAAAGTGGTATATAAGTCTAAGTGCTATTGCTATTGCTATGATATTGCTAGAGTAGACATGAAAACTGATAAAAATGGCATGTGTTGCTAGGAAAACTCCTGCTTCCAATTATTTTAAAATTAAGGGCTATTAAAGGGACAAGAATAAATGAAATGTGGATCTCTTTGGCTCCTTTCTAATTCCTAAAAATTAGATTCTTCACTTGAACAGTTCTGATGACAACATAGAAATATCCATATAATTTTCTGGCAGTAATACAGAGGACTCTTTTCCAGTTTTTTTATTTTTATTTCTTGCTGTAATGTGCATCCTGAGATTATTATTTTTTTCTGGTCATCTCCCAGCCAAATAACTGACAAGGTCTAACTAACAACCCTCCATAACTTTTTTTTTTTTTTTTTTTTTTTGGAACAAGGTCATCTAGCTGAGATTCAATACTTTTTTTTCCTCCTAAAAACCTGTCTCCCAATTTGCAGGCAGTGAAAATAGGAGGTTGTGATGGCTACATCTGAGGAGGAAATTGTTCAGTGAACAGGGCTGATTCAGAGAACAAGGGAAATTCAGTGGGAAGCTTCCTGTTCTGTGCAGCCACATTAAGGAGGGAGCTCCAAAATAATTGCTATCTGGTCTAAAATCCGGAACATCTCTGTGTCCACATGTCTGGATTTATATTAACAATCAGAGAAGAAGCCTTGGGATCAACCCAGGGAGAAAGAAGACACAGGATCACTGATTTTTAAACAACAACAAAAAGTTAGAAAAGCTTATTTTCTCTACTATCCCCCTTTTATTGGGATGATGATGATGATGATGATGATGATGATGATGATTTTGTTGTTTTGCATATACACTGAGTAAGTATATGAAATCCCATGTACCGCCTGCCCCACCACATACATTGGACAAACCAACAGAAGAATAAGTGCACACATTGAAGAACACAAGAACTCAGTCAGAAAAGAGGAACCAACTTCTTCCCTGGTCCAACACCTTAAAGCCACAGGACATGAAATTGACTTTAAAAAGACCAGAACTATCGCCAAAACTGAACACTTTAACAACAGAATAATCAGAGAAGCCATCGAGATAGAAAAACGCCCACACAGCATGAACAAACGAGACCATACCTCCCACCTATCAGCCATTTGGAAACCTGCCCTTATTCACAAACGAGTCCCTAACACGACGAATGACACCAGACCCACACTCACGAGAGCCGCACGGGATGTCACCACCACACATTCACGAGAAAGCAGACTCAAACCCACACTGATAATGAGGCATGACCAAGGGTCAGAAGCCAGACTGCAGCTGCATCATCAGCCACTTTAAACCCCTCCATTCCATACATGAAGCAGACTGACACCCACCATGAAGAGCTCGCACAGCCACAAACACGAAGCCAAACAACAACGCAGCTCACCAGCTCAAATCTCCCTGCAACTCAGACTAAGCCGAGCACAACCAAGCCCCCACCAAACAGAACACACCCCCAGCCAATCAGAGCACAATCAACCCCCCATCCAATCAGAGCACAGCCAAGCCCCTAACCAATCAGAATACACCTCCACCCAATCAGAACACAGCCAAGCTCCCACCCAATCAGTAATACAGAGGATGTTATGTTTGTGGAGGATTTTACTTATTCTGTCTGTGGTGCCTTTTATGTATGGGAGGAGGGCTTTGCCGTTTTCTTGTTCTCTGTCTTGGATTTTAGTGGGGGTTTAGTGGGGACAGGACAGCAGAAGATTGAATCCAGATCATAAGTAGCCATGGGGAAGACCATCATAACTTCATATGGTACTAAGAACCTAATTGTAACCCAAAGACTACCTGTAAATGAATTTCAAGGACCAATTTGCAGCAATGCAGCAATTTACAGAAATTGACAGTCCCAATTTTTGCACTTGATCCAATTATTTTTGACATGTGGGACCTTAATTCCTGTTCTTCAGTTACCATCCTGATTTACATTTTATTCCTGCTTTTCCTGAATCCTTGCAAGCATTCTTCAGATTTCCGAACAGAACAGAACAGAACATAATAATACAGTTAGAAGGGACTTTGGAGATCTTGTAGTTCAGGGGTGTCAAACTCGATTTCATTGAGGGCCCCATCCGAGTTGTGTTTGACCTCAGGGGACCAGGGTGGGCACGGACAACTTGATGGCATTCGTGTTGGGGGCGCTTGTAGGGACCTGAGCAATCTGCCAAGTGAAAATGGGCCCCCAAGCTCCATTTTCAACCGTGATGGCCTCTTGCAGTCTTCTGTCAGTGAAAATGTTGCTCAGGGGGCCGTGTGCAGCCCTCCTGGCCCACATTATCAGCTGTGACGGCCTCCTGCAGCCTTCTGCCAGAATCCCCTGAGCTCTGTTTTTGCTGGCAGAGGCACCACGGGCTGGTCCTTCGCCGTTTCTAGGGCAGCCCCATGGGCCAGTTCTAAGCATCCTGTGGGCCGGATCCATCCCCTGGGCCTTGAGTTTGACACCCTTGCTCCCTGTTTAACAGGAGACCCTATATTACGGGTGTCAAACTCACCAGATCATGTAGCCGTCACGTGATGTATCGTGACGTTTTCCCCCTTCACGGAGCTTGGGTGAGCATGGCCTGTACATGACACATCCAGCCCTCAAGCTACCAATTTGGCACCCCTGCATACCATTTCAGACATATGGTTGTCCAATCTCTTCTTAAAAACCTTGTGTTAGAGCAACCGCAACTTCTGGAGGCAAGCCGTTCCATCGATTAATTGTTCTCACTGTTCTCACAATAAGGAAAATTTTTCCTTATTTCTAGGTTGGTTCTCTCTTTGATTAGCTTCCATCCATTGCTTCTTGTTCTGTTCTGCAGGTGCTTTAGAGAATAGATTGACTCTCTCTTCTTTGTGGTAATTCCTTAGATACTGGAACATTGCTATCATGTTACCTTTGGACCTTCTTTTAATTAAACTGTTTACTGACTTTTATGTCTCTTAATCAAGGCAGTAAGTACACTAATAATGATCATGGAGAAGAGCAAATTGGGACATCACATTGGACTTACCCTTAAGTAGACAAGGAACATCACGATTATCAGGCACAATGAAGTTCTCAATTCAGGCACATTCAACTCCTTTCTTCATCACATGTCAGATTCAAAAACCCAGAACCTACCAAGTGCATCTGATATATTTCATTTATAGGAATACATAATAGGTTTCAATCAATCATAATAGAGCTGGAAGGGACTTTGGAGGTCTTCTAGTCCAACCCTCTGCTCAAGCAGGAGACTCTATACAATTTGAGAAAAGTGGCTGTCCAGTCTCTTCTTAATCTTAAAAACCTCCAGTGATGGAGTACCCACAACTTCTGAAGGCAAGCTGTTCCACTGTTAATTGCTCTCAGTGTTAGGAAGTTTCTCCTTAATTCCAGATTGCTTCTCTCCTTGATCAGTTTCCATCCATTGTTTCTTATCTTACCTTCAAGTGCTTTGGAAAATAAGTTGATTCTCCTCTTCTTTGTGGCAGGAATACTGGAATGCTACTATTAGATGATGATGATGGTGAAGAAGATAGATAGATAGATGATAGATAGATAGATAGATAGATAGATAGATAGATAGATAGATAGATAGATAGATAGATAGATGTGTCAAACTGGCGGCCCAGGGTCAAGTGTATCACCCCATCCCAGCTCCGCAAAGAGAAAAACATCACAAAAGATCATGTGATGGATATATATATATATTTGTTTTCTGAGGTTTTTGCAGGTGTTTGTATGTAGGTCTTTTGTTATTCGGGTTTTCTCCCACATAAAATTACGCAGGAAAAACCTGGCTTAAAGGAAAAACACACATTAAACCTATGAAAACTAAGGAAATATAGATAGATAGATAGATAGATAGATAGATAGATAGATAGATAGATAGATAGATAGATAGATAGATAGATAGATAGATACGTGTTCCAGGTATATTTGTCTAGGAAGAAACAGACAAACTGCGAGTTCTGGAACTAAAATAATTAAAATTTTATTGTACTAAGCTTTCGTCAGCCATCTGCTGACATCGTCAGAGTATTAAACTACCATTACAGAGACCTCTGCCTTTATATGTCATTAATCAATACACACACACACACACACACATATCACTGTCTGAAACTTTAATATCAAAGCTATTCTCTATTCTTCTCCTTAATGGATAAAAATTGGTTATGAATTTTAAAAAATAACAATGGAAAGCACAGTAGATTCAAACCTAGTGTGCTAGCAGGCAATCACACTGGCCATTATCTTAAGATTAGTGCTGTGAAACATCCTTGTATTTTATATATTTTTTTAAAAACCCTGAATAGATCTAAGCTTTAGTTTAATTCTATTTGAGGGATCTTTCATCAAGAAAGGTTAATCTGAGCAACTGAAGCTAATAATGGTACTCAGGCAGCTGCCATAATCACGAGATTGACCTCAGTGATATGTTAAGTGTGGTGTACTTCACCTTACTACAGTTGATAGCTTTTCACAGTCAATTATCTTACCATGATAACAGCTTCTTAAGGTCTGCGGAGTTAAATATAGGCCCATGTGCAAAAAATTCATCTTCTCTGATCTCACACCAGCACCATCCCACAAACAATAGAGGAGCCTGTTAACCCCTGGGAGAGTTTCCTCCAAGGTTTGCAAACCTTACAGATAGCCCTGTTGACCCGTATCGTAAAAAGCAGAAACTAAAGCAAAGTGATAATATTTCCAGAATAACTTGACCTCATCAGGTCAATTCCTTAGCAAAAAATAATAATGATCCCTATGTAAAACTACAGCATTTCTGCAAGCACTTCAGAATCCCTATGTATGGTGGGTTTTTAAAAAAAACAAAACAAAAAATAATAATTATAAAACAGCAAGTAATTGCCCATCAGAAAACTGAAGAACTATAAAAAGCCAGGGATAATTTGTCCTGAGTATCAGGAAGTGGGGGGGAGATGAATTTGATTGGCTCATATTACGATGTGAACCAGAACATTCTCCTTGTAATCTTGTTATACAGTCCAAACAGATTCCTAAATCTACTTTCAATTCATAGACCCAAACAGCCAGTGAGAGCAGTGGTGGGTTTCAAAATTTTTTATTATGGGTTCTGTGGGTGTGGCTTGGTGGGCATGGCATGGCTTGGTGGGCATGTCAGGGGAAGGATGCTGTAAAATCTCCATTCGCTCCCCAATCCAGGGGAAGCTTACTGCAAAATCCCCATTTCCTCCCGATCAGCTGGGACTCGGGAGGCAGAGAATAGATGGGTGCGGGGCCAGTCAGAATTTTTACTACTGGTTCTCCAAACTACTCAAAATTTCCACTACCAGTTCTCCAGAACCTGCTGAAACCCACCTCTGGCTTGAAGAATTATTTTTATTCTTTTCAATCTAACAGAATGTCAGAAAGAGGTCATATAAAGAGGACTCAGGACTCTGGCTGTCCATTAGTAGGATAACTCTCCAAAAACTGAACAGAAAGGAACCAAATAGGGCAAGGTCCCCAACCCCCAGTCCACAGATTAGCACTGGTCCATGGCCTGCCAAGAACCCATCCACACAAGCTATTGAAACCTCAACCATGCTTACTCACTGCCAGAAGAAACCTTGAAGTTCAGCCATCAGACAACAAAGCTACACCTTCCAGCCTCATCAAGAAGAGGGTTTAAGCGAAGGCTCCAGGGGGCCCCACAAGAAAGACCCATTTTCCTTTTGCCGGGGGGAAAAAAAAAAGAAACCTCAACCACGCACACACGGGATGCAGTCAGCATGCCAAACCATGTCCCCCTGGTCTGCAGAAAAAACACTCACCATAGAACCAGTCCACGGGTGCCCCAAAAGTTGGAGGCCACTGAAACAGGGTACCTCGGGAGAAGTAAGCAGAAGAGAGATGGAGTTTGGAAATGCCTCTGGATCCAGCTTGAAGCTGCAGAGAAAAATATCTCAGAAAAAAATGTCTATGGAGATTCTCAGTCGTCCAGGTCACAGTTGTCCCAATGGTGCTTTTTCAAGAGGCAACTGGACTTTCTTGTTTTTCTTTGAAGATGTTTTGCTTCTCATCCAAGAAGCTTCTTCAGCTCTGACTGGACGGTGGGGAATGGAAGGATTTAAATTCCTTGAAGACAGTTGGACACTTGCATTCTTTTAGAGGAAAAACAAGTCCAGCTGCCTCTTTCAAGGAGAATATTTGTAGCTCAGGGTTGAAATGAGGGGTCCTTGGTGTTCTCTGAGCTTGGTTGTTTTCTTTTATTACCCAAACTAGGTAACATCATCAATCCTAGCACTGATGATCTTACCTAGTTTTGGTCTGCAAAGAAAACAACCAAGTTTGGAAAGTTCCTTGATGTACATTATTGCTACATACATTTCCCTGATGTAAAATATCTCTGGCTGAACATAGTTTTCCTTTTCTTTTTCAATTGTATTTCTCTCTCTCTCTCTCTCACACACACACACACACACAATATGGTCTGTCTTGTACATTTTTGACAGGAGAAAAACAGGCAGTATCGGACTCAATTTGATTGCTATCCATGCCAGGGGTGAGTATTTATTGGGTCTCACAAATTTATTCCCATCAATGTCTCTTCTGTCTGCCCTACTGTCTCTGCACCTTGTAAAGATATGAATTAACAGGAACTCATCAATTCTCTATTTATTTATGACGATCCTTCTGAAATTCAATGACAAGTATTGAAGATTGCTCTCTAGAAAGAGTACAGAGAAGAGCAACAAACATGATTAGAAGACTGGAGGCTGAAACATATAAAGAACAGTTGCAGGAACTGGGCATGTCTAGTTTAATGAAAAGAAGGACTAGGAGTGACATGATAGCAGTGTTCCAATATCTAAGAGGCTTTCACAAAGAAGAGAGAGACAACTTATTCTCCAGAAGGCAGACAAGAAGCAACGGATAGAAACTAATCAAGGAGAGAACCAAACTAGAACTAAGGAGAACTTTCCTGACAGTTAGAACCAGTGGTGAAATCCATTTTTTTTTACTACCGGTTCTGTGGGCATGGCTTGGTGGGCATGGTGTGGCTTGGTGGATGTGGCAGGGAAAGGATACTGCAAAATCCCCATTCCCGGGGGAAGAATATTGCAAGGTCTCCATTCCCACTCCACTCTGGGGCCAGCCAGAGGTGGTATTTGCTGGTTCTCTAAACTACTCAAAATTTCCATTCCTGGCTCTCCAGAACCTGTCAGAACCTGCTGGATTTCACCCCTGGTTAGAACAATTAATCAGTGGAATGACTTGCCTCCAGAAGTTGTGAATTCTCCAACACTGGAGTTTTTAAAGAAGAGATTGGACAACTGTTTGTCTGAAATGGTATAGGGTTTCCTTTGTGAGCAGAAGGTTGGACTAGAAGACCTCCAAGATCCCTTCCAACTCTGTCATTCTGTTAGGATTGCATATGCATAACATATCCATTATAATAAGACGCTAACATTGTGACGGTGTGTCACCGCTTCAAGAGTGGGTCATTGCTAGGCACCTGCCCTGCTGCTCTTGGTGGGCTACCATGCCACTTAAATCCATCAAACTGCAATGAAGCTCACTGGGGAGAAACTTTAAAAGCCTCTAAAAACACAACAGCGTTGGCAGTTACCATCATTTTCACAGCAGTCCCTCCAGTAAGCAATGGTTTTCTTCAACTCAAACCTCACCTTCCTATTACAGAACTAGTAAGGGTTTATCTCTCCCTGATCCTCACTTTATAGCTGTGAATTCCCATATCCAGGGAATTCCCATATCCAAGGTCTCATGTCTTTCCAACACGAAGCGCCTACTTGCTGGGCAATCTTATTAACTCAGTGGTGGCATTCTTGGGCTCCGTCTTAGAATATGTTTCAAGAGTGTCCCTCTTTTGAAATTCAGAATTTGTCTCAAAGGAATCCTCCAGAAGAATCTGGAAAGAATCCTGCTGGGTCACACCAAAACGTATGGAGGTAGCCCTCAATTTAAGGCCACAGTTGGTTCTAGAACTTCTATTAACAAATGGGATTGTTAAACAACCTTTACACTATACTACTAGTGGTTGACTAATTAAAACCGATTTTTTTTTTTTGTACTTTTAAAAGCATTTCTTTACAACCTATTCGGCCGAATAGGTTGTAAAAAATGCTTTTAAAAGTAAAAAAAAAAGGCTCTGACAATCAGGCAGCTCAGCTGGGATTGTCAGAGCTTTTTATTATTTATTTATTTATTTATTTATTTATTTTATTTATTTATTATTTAAGTGTTTTTAAAAAGAAGTGGCAAGCGGGGGACCGGGCGATTGGGTGGGCATGGGCGGGGTGGGGGCAGGGATTTTTGCTACCGGTGCTCCGAACCACCTGCCGCCATGGCTACCAGATCAGCCGATCTGGTCCGAACCGGGGGCACTTCATCCCTGATACATTCCTTGGGAAAGTAGTCCCAGATGTAAAATCGAAGCTGCATTTGCACTAAAAATATTTGAAGATGCAAAAGTGCAGTTTGCTAACAAGCCAATGTGTTTCTGTTCATTCATTCATTCGTTCACAGGGGAGACAGTAACTGGAGATAAAATAAGCACTTGGCTGACTGTCAGCTCAATTCAGCACTGTTCCACATGTCCACTTCAAATCTTCAAGAGGCTGTTGAGCACATGCCAATAAATGGGGAGGGAGGGAGGGAGGGAGGGAGAGAGAAAGAAAGAAAGAGAGAGCAGTAAAATATGAAAAAGTGACAGTAGCATTTAAAGTGATGTACACAATTCAAGAACCTCAATCAGAATCCAGTAGTTGAGATTGTAATGGCACAGAAAATCTCCCTCTTCCCAGCTCTGTATTTTCCTGTTCTTTGCTCAGACCTATTCAGGGAACGGTTATCTTGAAAGCTTTCAAGAGTATTATTAAAAGATTAGTCTAACTGTGCTATCACAGACAAGGAGTTTGAATGACAGAGATTGCCACCTAGTGCAACAGATGGAATAAGATGAAAAAGCATCCCGGATAAATTTCCACAATCTCATCCATAATAACCCTTTGATGTACTGTTTGCAGGCATCCTCGGTAGTTTCCTAGCTCACAAAATGATAGCCAAAATAACATTGTGAATCTCATCTTGGAATCCTATAATTGAAGGAGGCCATTTTGGCAATCAAATTCAAATTTCTGCTCAGCACAGGAATTCAAGTTAAAGCATTCTTGTCTGATGGGTATCCATCCTCTTCTGAAACACATACAGGTGGTCCTCAACATACAACCAATTGTTTAGCAACTATTTGAAGTTTCCACAGCATTGAAAAAAAATGATTTATGATCAGTCCTCACAAGTATGTCTGTTGCAGCAACCCACAGTCTTATAATCAAAATTGGGCACTTGGCAACTAGTGTTGTGGTCTAGGCTCATTTAGTCATTGCAAGACACAATTAATCCTAATCAAACATATTTTATTATAACAGCTGAGAATTACTTCATTCCCAGCTTAGTCCAAATTAATTCCAAAACAAGTCCTTCAGAAAAAGTCCTTCGAGCTTATCACAAACCTTTATCTTCTTTGGCATCCTGCCAAAGGCCTTTCTTGGCAAAGCCCCACGAAGTTCAGAAACAAGAGACACCGACTGGAAACAGATTTAGCAACGTTGCTTTCCTACAAAGAGCCCAAGTGCCTTTGCTGCTCTTTTAATCCTTATGGAAGGGGCCAATCATCTCCTGACCTTACTCCTAAATCGTCCTTTTTGCTTTAGCTGCTCTTGCCTTCTGGCAGCTCTGCTCAAGCGTGCACTAGGAACAGGCTCCTCCTGTTCTGCTGCCTCTGTGCTGTCCGACTCTGGAGGCTCCGGAGTTCACGCATCACTCTCAGATGGCCTTGGCCCTATCTCTGCCTCTGATGCAGAGCCCTCATCTGGGCCTTCCCCAGACACCAGGACTGGTCCATGGTCCTCCCCAGCCTCCTCAGTGTCTGACTGCACTGCTAGCTCTGCGGGCTGCTGGTGGACCACAACAACCAGCATATATTTATGAGTTGCAACATCCCAGGGTCATGTGGTCACCATTTACAAGCTTCTCATCCAGCTCCTAACAAGCAGTCAATAGGTGTCCCAAAGGTGCTTTTTCAAGAGGCACCTGGAGTTTCTGGTTTTTCTTTGAAGACATTTCACTTCGCATCCAAGAAGCTTCTTCAGCTCTAACTGGATGATGGGGAATGGAAGGATTTATACTCCTTGCAAAGTGAAGCAATCATGATTTTTAAGAAGAGATTGGACAACCATTTGTCTGAAATGGTATAGGGCAGTGATGGCGAACCTTTTCAGCACTGAGTGCTGAAAAGGGAGCACGCAGATGCGCAGGTGGCACCAAATGCCAAAAAGGGAGGACTTCGTGTGCTCATCAGGGCCACGACCAGAAAGAGGAACAGCCCATGGGGCATGCAAGCACCGGATAAGTTACTTCTGGTTTCCAGCAAGTCTTCCAGTTACTGCTGTGCATTCGCATATGCCAATCTGCTGGCTGGCATGCATGCTCACGCCGGAAAACGTAAGACCAGCTCTTCCGGCTTCTCGCACTGCTGCATGCACAAAGTCCAGCTGATCATTGTGTGTGCATGAAAGTGTTCTGCCCCAGCTACAGACCCCAAACCCGTAAGAGGAACAGGTGATGCCATGCATGCCAGGCGACATGGCTCCATGTGCCACTTCAGGTATGCGTGCCATGGGTTCACCATCACGAGTATAGGGTCTCCTGCTTGAGGATGGAGTTGGACTAGAAGACCTCCAAGGTCCCTTCCAACCAGGGGTGAAATCCAGCAGGTTCTGACAGATTCTGGAGAACTGGTAGCAGAAATGTTGAGTAGGTCGAAGAACCGGCAAATACCACCTCTGGCTGGCCCCAGAATGGGGTGGGAATGGAAATTTTGCAGTATCCTTCCCCTGCCATGCCCACCAAGCCACACCATGCCCACCAAGCCACGCTGACAGAACCTGTAGTAAAAAGTTTGGATTTCACCACTGCTTCCAACTCTGTTATTTTGTTATTTCTTGGGGTCATTAGCTACCCTTAGGAATGTGAGATTTAATGTTCAATTGAAATGGCCATAAAATTCGTTTCACATAGACAAACAAGGAAAAGAATCCTAGAGTAATCAAATTGGAAAGGACCTTAAAGTTCATCTAATCCACTCTCTGCTCAGACTAGGATGTACCACAGCATCTCTGACAGGTTTTTTTTTATTAAATTTATACAGGCATTCTCCAATTCTTGGGGGATCTGTACCGCAGAATGACAGATTTGCACAGTCAGGAAATTCTATGTCTTTAGTGCAGTCACACCTAGTTTGGATCTGGTATTTGGTGCAACAGAGAATAAATCCACTCCTCCTTCTGTGCGATAATCCTTCAGATATTGAAAGACTGCTGTCATTCTTGATCTCACTTGTCTTATCCACAGGCTAAACATACTCAAATCCTTTATCTGTTCTCATGGACTTGATTTCTAAACCCTTCGTTATCTTCATAGCTCCAAAAGTGCTTTTTCAGGAGGCCACTGGACTTTCTTGTTTTTTTTCTTTTGAAGACATTTCGTTTCTCATCCAAGAAGCTTCTTCAGCTCTGACAGGATAGTGGGGAATAGAAGGATTTATATTCCTTGCAGACTGCTAATCATTTGCATCCTTTTAAAGAGTCATTGAAGCATTTGGTTCCTGTAGTCTGCAATTTTCTTGGATGAGAAGCATCATCCAAGAAGCGAAAAGTCTTCAAAAGAAAAAAAACAAGGAAGTCCAGTTGTCTCCTGAAAAAGCACCTTTGAGACAACCATTACCTGGATGACTGAGAACCTCTACAGACTTCATAGTTCCAGTTTGTCCCTCTCTCTTCTGAATGGAAGTGCCTAGAACCGTACCCACTATTCTGATTACCAAGGCAGAGTAAAATGAAACTACAGTATTGCTTCCCACGATCTGAACTCTGTGCTTATGTTAAGGTTCTCCAAGACAACTTGACTTTCAGGTGTGACATCCTTTCAGGTATTTGAAGAGCAATTCTGTATTCTTCCTCATCTTTTTTTCAAGGCTTCTTTTCAAATTCCTTCAATCTCTTTTCATAAGATTTCATTTCTATACCCCTGATTGCTGCTCTTCTGTGAATTGTAAAGTATAGAAATTCAAACGTACCAATTTTGGATCATTGTGTACTTGTTGCATCTGAGAAAGATGATCGCAAAAAGCAGCAAAAATGCCGGAAAGGCAAAAACAAATTCTGCCAATGGTTGGAAGAAAAACATGGGTGCAAGAAATGTATCAACTATCATCTGAAGAAAATGGACAGAACAGTTTCATTTATTTATCTTGGTTTTTAACTGATTTCAGTTTACTTTATTTGACTTATTTTAATTTATTTCATTAAATTAGACCAGCAAACAATGTTCAGCCCTAAAACATAAAACAAGAATCAGCCAACATTTTTTGTCATCAGATAAATCCATGAAGAATGCTTTGATCAGGTGATAACTTCTCCTGATGATCATATCTCTGGGAACTTCAGAAATAGACAGTTGATTTCAAATTGTGAACTTTCTAATTGCACTTACTGCATATGGACCACCACTGCAAACAAAACCTTATCAAATTAGAACATTTGTGCAATTTCTTTCTGTCTGAGAACCCAGTCCTGAGCCCTGAATGGTGTGCCAGGGACACGTTCAAAAAGTAGATTGGCCCAGGAGAAAGAAGCTGATGAATCAAAGCTCCACCTTATATAGTTCCATTCAGCTGATCACATGTTCAGTTCCACCTTATATAGTTCCATTCAGCTGATCACATGAAATCAAGTATTGTTTAATTTATGTACCATCAATTACACATAGAAAGATTCTGTCCATGGCAATCTGTTCCCAACCTGTCTTTCAGATCTTCCAATGGGGCACCCATCATCACTGTAGCTGAGTCTATCCACCTTGTGTGATGTCTCCCTAGGATGACTCCCCAGATTCTTCCTCAGAGGTCACCTCAAGGAAGGATGAGCGCATTCCTGGCACATCAGGAACTGGATTAAGTAATGGCTCTGAACATTCAGCCGAAAGAGTTTTAGAGCAGGCTTCAGCTGTGGAAAGCTTGCAGGGTTGGATAGCCGGTGAAGAGGAGGAGGAGTTGCCTTCAGCCCTGGATCCAAGAGCACATAGGGCAGAGAAAACATAAGAGCAATGGAGATCTGCCAGATTACTTGGGAGAAGGCCACGCCCATCTTGATGGGCTACACGGGAAAGCTATTTATCACAGCAGGCACAGGGAAGCGTTGCTGGGAAGGTTTTCTAGCTGTTTATTTGATCCTTGTGCTTCCTGGTTGACTTTGTGCCTGGGAGACTCTTGCCAAGTGAGCTCTTGTATGTGTGTTTCAGTTTTGCCTGGTGGATTTATTTGTTTCAGCTTTCCATTGCTTTATGGACTATTGGTCATTGCCCTTTGGACTAATCTTAGCCTGCTTGTGGCTGGATTTATTTGGGACAATTCTGAGGCTGGGTGAAGGGAATTGCTGGGGAACATTAATGAACTCACTAAATCACACTTACCCACTGGTGGGATTAAGCTGGTTCAAGCCAGTTCGGGTGAACCGGTAAATTTTCAGTGCTGAAAAAAGCAACTTATGACTATTTCTCACACTTATGACCATTAGAATTCTGACACTTGGCAACCCACATGTATTTTATGGAGATTGCAGTGTCCCAGTGCCATCTGATCACCTTTTGTGATCTTCTGACAAGCAAAGTCAATGAGGACATCAGATTCATTTAACAACCGTGTTACTAGCTTTACAACTGCAGTGAGTCACTTAACAACTGTGGTGAGAAAGGTTGTAAAATGGGGCAAAACTCACGTAAAAAAGGTCTCACTGAGCAATGGAAATTTGAGGCTTTATTGTGATCATAAGTCAAGGACTACCTCTAATTAAATATTTTCTTCATCTAATATTTGAGGCTGCAGTATTCAAATGTCCCCCAAAGTACAACTTGGTGGAACATTTGAGGCATGAGCTTGGGGTGCTACATCCAGTATTTGGGGGTTTAGAATTGGTACCTTTGGGTTTAGATTGTAGAATTCTGAGATACTTTTATCTGATCCAGTAAAGGTCTTCTCACAGTTTTCTGATGAGGTTTGCAGATAAAGGCTTATGGTTTTTGTTATTTTTTGCTCACAACACCTCTTACATTGTAAATCAGCATTCTTTGTCAGGCATTTGTGAAAAATAAGATGAGCTAGTGCCCAGTTTTCCAGCTGCATAGTTGGCACTCTTCACATTAGTAAGATTGGTAGTCACTGTTAGCACATAGTCAACATTTATTAAAATCCTTATTTATCTCAACTAAAAGTGAAAGCCACTTTCTTTCCTGAGGCTAACATTGGAGTCCAGTCCAATTCTGTGGGATGTGGCTTCTTAATATTACTTCAAGTCCTTTGAACTAGCTCTATGAATTTTCTCTCTACTACTAACCAAGCAACAGTAATCCAGTCCAAAACCTAGCAGGAAAATATCCTTAATCCTTATTTCCCCAAACTGGAAAGCAATGGAGTCAACATTTATCAGAATGCTGCAGTGCGGCACACAACTCCAAAGATGCACACCAACAGCCAAGAGAAACAGGTGTGTTAGGGGAAACACAAAAAGACATTATCAGCAGAAAATAGCTGGCAGAAAGGCATGCATGCTAGGGAACGCTCACAAAAAGATGTAAGTGAAATTTTGTGTGAATTTTCTTTTCCACCGAATCTTCAAATCAGCTTGACAAAACTTTAATTTACTGAGAGGACAGGGATGAACTGAGCAAACCGAAATTTGGCTAATTCATCAACCCCTTGACAAACTGTACTTTTATTTATTGGCTGCACTTTTACAGGAAAGAAAGTGAAAAGGCAGTCTAGCAGCTAATCAAATATAAAAAGGTAAAGGTATCAAATATTTGAATCAATCAAATATATAAAAGGAAAGATTTCCCTATCTAGTTGTGTCTGAAATCCAAGGGACAGTGCTCATCTCCGTTGCTTAGTTGAAAAAGTCAGGGATCTCTGAAGATGTTTTCCATGGTCTTGTGGCCAGCATGGCAATGTGCCAATGTGCCAAAGGCACACAGAATGTTGTTACCTTCCCACCCAAATGGTACCTATTTATCTACTCACACTTCCCACCAAAATGGTACCTATTTATCTACTTGCATTTGCATGCTTTCAAACTGCTAGGTGAACAGGAGTTGGGCAAGGACGGGAGTTCAACCCTTGTGCGGCGCTATCGTCACCGCTACCGGGTCAGGAGAACCGGGCCAAAACGGGAGGAACCCACCACTGGCATGCATGGGCGCTAGAACCTGTTAGTTCGGCTTTTCCAGAGTGCGGCCCCGATGAGTGTGCATGCACATGATATTTCCACACAGCCTCTTTGCCAAAAAAGGTTCGCAATCACTGTGTTATATCATTCCAGTCAAATGGCTTGAAAATACATTTTCAATTATTGTTCTTTGGCCATAAATTTGTTTGTCCATCCTTGTTCGAATGGAGAAGTGGGTTGTGAGAAGTTGAATACTTGAAGCTACAATTTTACAAGAATGAATGAATGAATGAGCTGATTCATTCTCTCAGGCATGGAAATTTAAAGTTAACAAATTTAAACGAAACGTTGAAAGTGTATCTTCATTAAGAAAGGCTTTTTTATCTGTTTCTGTGGGAAATCAATTAGCTACAGGGCCTTGTGGAGTTTAACTTTGGATTACCTAATCTTTTCTTCCACAGGTAATTAACCTTGCTGTTTATATCAGCTGCCAAAAAGAGGGGAGAAAGGGAAAAGAAGCCCATTATTGAATTACTTGTAAGGACAAGAACTCAATATTTTGGACAGCTAAGTACCCTGCGGGTTAATTTAAAATAGATATACAACAGCTATCCCTAAAAAGTCTGTGAGATCATTAATATTTTAAACCTTCTGTCTTAAATTGAAGTGATGCTCTTTCTGACAGCTACCTTGTATCAGCACATGATTTAATTTCCAAACCCTCCGAAACCCAGAAAATCTCCAGTCTGAAGGTGGGTAGCACTCTTAAATTTCCTTTCTGCTAAAACATACTACTACAAATCTGCTAAAAAAAATACCCTGTTAAAATACTACTAACATTATTGCAAATCTAAAATATTCTAGTAAAAATACAACTAATATTAGTGTAAATAGACTGAATGTATATTTCTAATTTGCTGCTGAAAATCACCAGTTTCACCTAGAGTTTGGCCAATTACTGTACTTTTCAGTACAGTACTTCCCTCCTTAAAAATGGGTGAAAATTCTGGTGTGTCTTATACACCAAATGTTGCCAAAGCCCTGCCCACCCACTGGCCCCCACCCTTTGGCCATTTTCACCCTCAATGCGCTCCATTTTAGACTTGTTCCAGGATGTGGGGATCGCCATAGCACATCACCACCAATTTCCTCCTCTGCGTGTTGGGTTTTCGGCCTCCGCACATCGCATTTTTGACCTCCACATGCCCTGTTTTTGGCATTGCATTTTTGGCCAGTTCCAGGCAGTGGGGAGTAGCAGCAGT
This sequence comes from Masticophis lateralis, assembly GCA_030761175.1. Lineage (NCBI taxonomy): Eukaryota > Metazoa > Chordata > Lepidosauria > Squamata > Colubridae > Masticophis > Masticophis lateralis. The sequence continues at coordinate 15,834,521 of JAUDYJ010000001.1, forward strand.
GGCAATCTCCGCTGCCTGGAACTGTCTGAAAATGCGACATATAGAGGCCAAAAACGGGGCATGCGGAGGACAAAAATGCAACACACAGAGGACAAAAATGCAACACACCGAGGCGACAATGTGCTGTGGCGATCCTGGCAGCCTGGAACAGGTTTAAAATGGAGAGTGTGGAGGACGAAAACGCAATGCGTAGAGGCCAAAAGACAACGCACAGAGATGACAAAGGGGTGTGGTGATCCGCAGCCTGAAACAGCTGATTGGCAGTATTCCAGGAAACCAATCCAACTACCATCAGCTGCTCGTGCTGAATCATGCTGCGATCACGTGCTGAAGCTGATCAGGCTGTTTGCTGTTTGCTGTTTGCTGCAAGGACATTATCCACCAAGAACAAATTCAAATTCATTCCTGCAAATCCATTCAAATCTCAGTCAGCAAAAGCTCTATGGGAATTCTCAGCTTTGAGCATTTTCTGAAGCAAGACCATGGTGTTGATCAATCTAGTTGCAATAATCTTGTTGTGTTGCAACAGCTGTCACACCAACAACTGTACTGTTGTGGAAAAGTAGTATTTTAGTGCCTCTATCCCACATCCCTTTCACAAAAGTGGGGCATTATCAGTAGCCAGCTTGACACACAGGCAAATGTATGTGTTGATTTTGCAGTCTTCCTTTAAAACAGGGGTGTCAAACTCAGAGCCTGGGCCCTAGATCCGGCCCATGGGGTATTTAAATCCGGCCCATGGGGCAACCCTGAAAATAAGTGAAGGACCAGCCACAGTGCCTCCGCCAGTGAAAACATGCCCCTCCCGAGCTTGATTTTTGCTGGCAAAGTGTTGCAGGAGGCCGTCCCAACCAAAAATGGATCTTTGGGGCCAGTTTTCTCTGTTTTCTCTGTGCCACAGGTGCCCCCAATACAAGTGATGTCAAGCTGGCCATGCCCATTCTGGCCATGCCCGGCCCCCAAGGTCAAACACAATCCTGATTCGGCCCTCAATGAAATTGAGTTTGAAACCCCTGCTTTAAAAGGTTTCAACGAAGGAGACGAATAGCTCAAATAATACTGCAATTACTGGATATTTAAGGAAAAGCAGTACTGTACTGTTTTGACAATCTTAGCACAAAGAAAAGAAACTCCAGAATGCTGGTGACAGGGATATCCCAGTGCTTGCCCAAAGGGATGCAACAAAATATGATTAAATAAATAAATATTATTAAAGAGGAAAAAGTAGGGGTGATGTAATAGAAATCTTCCAATATTTGAGGGGCTGTCACAGAGAAAAGGGGGTCAACCTAATCTCCAAAGCATCTGAGGGCAGAACAAAAAGTAACAGATGGAAGCTTATCAAAGAGAGATCCAACCTAAAATTAAGGAGAAATTTCCTGACAGTAAGGACAATTAATCTGTGGAATGGCTTATCTCCAGAAGTTGTGGCTGCTCCAAAAGAAGAGGTTTTTAAGAAGAGCTTGGACAGCCATTTGTTTGGAATGATGTAGGGCCATGATGGCGAACCTATGGCATGGGTGTCAGAGGTGGCAAGCAGAGCTCTCTCTATGGGAACGCACACCGTCACCACCTGCTCTTCTGGTTTTCGGCATGCGCACTCGCACCAGCCAGCTGATCTTTGTGCGCGCCGAAGCCCCGGAAACCCGAAGACAAGGTGGCCAGTGCGCAGCTGGTCTTTCGGTTTCTAGGTCTCTGGCAGGTGCAAAGACCAGCTGGCTGGTGCGCATGCATGTGCTGGAAGCCAGAAGATCAGGTGGCTGGTGTGCACATGCACACCAGCCAGCTGGTCTCTGAGTTTCGGGGGCTCTGGCCAGTGGTGGGATTCAGCCAGTTCACACCACTTCAAGAGAACCAGTTGTTAACTTTCTGAGCAGTTTGGCAAAGTGGTTGTTGGGAAAAATAATTAGGGCAGAGAACCGGTTGTTAAATTACTTGAATCCCATCACTGGCTCTGGCCTGTGCGGACACACACATGCACACACACATGTTTCAGTTTGGGCACTTGGTGCCAAAAAGGTTCGCCATCACTGGTGTAGGGTCTTCTGCTCAAGCAGGGGTTTGGACCAGAAGATCTCCAAGATCCCTTCCAACTTCTGTAAATAAGAAATTCAAAGTTGGCAAATGAGTGGCAAGTCAACCACTGCTGGTGCCAGAAAAGAAAATAACATAAACAATGTCACTAAAATGTTAAAAAGCAGTGAAAATGATATATACATCAGAAGCAAAGAAAACTTCCTCAGGAGATGAAATATTAAAGGAGTATCATTAATCTAATGATGTCTGTAAGTCACTCAATGTCTTCTAAGAGATAAGCGACAATGATGCAACAAAATGAAGTCTATGTAATACAGGGGCAAAGTCAGGATTTGCTGGGGGATGAGTGTTCCTATTTTTAGCTACGCTAAGTCAATTTTAAAGCTTTCCTCACCATTTTTCATCACTTCCGCATCTGGTTGTGTCAAGATAAATATGGATAAATCCACATTAAATAAGCATGGGGCTTATACACAGCCTGTTAGGATGGCACTGACTGATCATTAAATTCATGATGGTAAGAGACTGTAAAACTTGCAGAATTGGTGTCTGGGTGTAGTATGCAGCCTTGGAGATTCAGTAAGGTAAAGGTAAAGGTTCCCCTCGCACATATGTGCTTAGTCGTTCCCAACTCTATGGGGCAGTTCTCATCTCCGTTTCAAAGCTGAAAAGCCAGTGCTGTCCGAAGATATCTCTGTGGTCATGTGGCTGGCATGAGGTTTATCAGGTTTATTAGATTTGTATACCGCCCCTCTCCCGAAGGACTCAGGGCGGTGACTAAATGCCAAAGGCTCATGGAACACTGTTACCTTCCCACCAAAGGTAGTCCCTATTTTTCTACTTGCATTTTTTACGAACTGCTAGGTTGGCAGAAGCTAGGACAAGTAATGGGAATTCACCCTGTTACGCAGCACTAGGATGTGAACCGCTCAACTGCCGACCTTTTGATCAACAAGCTCAGCATCTTAGCCACTGAGCCACCGCGTCCCCAGAGATTCAGTAGCCCAACCCTATTCTCACCGATAATAAGGAAATTGTAGAAAATTTGCTGAAATGCCAGAAAGTGAATCTCTGCAGTGAATCACCTGGTTAAGTTGGCCCATTGAGTGACTAAAATTGTGGGGTATACAACTGTGATGGAATGTGGTGAGCTGGATTCCTGGAGGTAAAATGGGAAGATTCTGGAAAAATAGGAGACAACTGAACCCAGATATTTTGTATGAGAGAAAGGAGATGAAAACAACCCCTTCCTAAAAGTTCTCAGTATATATGCAGATAGTAGAGTCCTCAGTCTGGAAAGATTCTATCTATTGATGTGGTAATAAAGAACTCATCTTGGAAGAATTACCATGTGTCATTCTTGGTCTTGGGGCCCTCCATAGATTATAAAGAAGCCAGGGTGGTAGAGGGGGGAAGGTCTTGGTCTAGGAAACCCATATTCAAGATCACCCTCATCCATGTAAATTCTCTGAGTGACTTTGGACCAGCCACTGTCTCTCAGCCAAGGGTATTTCTAAACTATAGAGCCGTGATGGTGAATGCAGAGCTATCTCTGCGGGCACGAGAGCTGTTGCCCAGCTCAGCTCCACCACGCATGCCTCCCACTGGCCAGCTGATTTTTGGGATGCCCGGGTGTGTGTGTGAAAGCATGTGGGGGGGGGGGGCAGGGGTCACATGTGCATGCACAGGGGGCAGGGGCGGAGCGTGAGGATGCGACTTGCCCCTCCACAGCCCATTTTTGGGCCCAGGAGGCTTTGGAGAGGCCTGCTAGGCCCAAAATGGGGGGCAGGGGAGCATGGGGGGTCATGTGCACATGCATGGGGGGCAGTGGGAGCATAGAGAATCATGCATGCATGCACAGGGGGCCCCCATTGCTTTATGGGTGCCGGCAGACACGCACGCTGTTGTGCATGCACATGTGCGCTTTTGGCATGCGATGAGAAAAAGGTTAGCTGTTACTGCTATAGAGAGAATGCCGTGCAAGTCACTTTGAAGGAAAGGTATGATTCCTTCATTGGGGGAAAGAATAGATGAAGACATAGTCAGTCACCAGGTTTTGCTTACCTAAGGAAAACATTATGAACTTTACGCACTATCAATAATTGAATGATGATCCTAAGAGGCTATATTTTTATTCATGTATTAAACAAATTTACATAGCTGCCCAACTCATACATAGGTGACTCTGGGAGGCTTGCAACATTTTAAATTCCACTGCATAATAATAATTTAAAAACCCCATAAAAATCCCCACCTGGGCTCAGTGGCTGTAATAGGGGAGAGGCAGTCCTTCAAATATCCTACATGTAATCCAGTGGTGGTATTCAGCCAGTTCTATCCGGTTTGGGCAAACTGGTAATGGCGGCTGTGGGTGGCTCCGCCCACCCACCTGGATGTAATCATGTCCCATTTATCCACGTTTTTGATGCTCTGGGCATGTGCAGAAGGCCCTGCATGGAAGGTGCACGCTCTCACATTTGTGAACCGATAGCAAAGGTAAGTGAATCCTACCCCTGATATAATCCCTGAGGTGTTGTTTTTTTATCCTCTTGATTGCCAACGTCTCTCATAACTTTCTGAGCTATTCCCTTTTCTGGAATGCTCTTTTCATAACATGGCATCTCTTTCCCCTCTTCTGTTTTTAATTTAATTTAATTTAATTTAATAATTTAATTTTTTATTTTATTTATATCAAATTTCTTAATCACTCATATCTCTCACAGAGATATTGTGGGCAGTGTACAATTTATAATAAAACGTTTTAAAATACCAAATAATTTAAGATTAAAAATTTTAGAAAAATTAAAATGATGAATTCACATTAACAGATTAACAGAGTTGGAAGGGAATTTATAGGTCATCTAATCCAACCCCCACTCAAGCAGGAGACCCTATACCGGTGATGGTTAACCTTTTTGCCGTCGCATGCCAAAAACGGGGGTCGCGGAGGGGTCGCTGGTGCGGATGCCTGCATCCATTATTCAATGCGCCCCACCCTTCCACGCATGTGCACGTGACCCTCCTCACACTTCCCCCTGCTTTTGGCATGTGATATCATGGTGGGCCCGGTACACCCATTTTTCGCCCTCCCCAGGCTCTAGAGGCTTTCTAGAAGCCTGGAGAGGGCAAAAACAGCCTTCCCCATCCCCCAGGAGGCCCTCTAGAGGCCGGAAATAGCCAGCTTCCTGACTTCCAGTGGCACCGGAAGGCCTGAAAAATCAATTGGCCGGCGCGCATATGCGTGCTGGAGCTGAGCTAGGACAACACTCGCGTGCCCAGCAATATGGCTACGCGTGCCACCTGTGGCACACGTGCCATAGGTTTGCCATCATGGCCCTATACCATTTCTGACAAATGGCAATCCAATCTTTTCTTGAAAGTCTCAAGTGATGAGGTGCCCACAACTTCCAAAGGCAACTTCTGTTCCATTGGTTGATTGTTCTCACTGTCAGAAAGTTCCTCCTCATTTCTAGGTTGAATCTCTCCTTGGTCAGTTTCCATCCATTATTCCTTGTCTGGCCTTCAGGTGCTCTGGAAAATAGCTTGACCCACTCCCCTCCATTGGCTTTTTTAGCTGCCGCTGCACAGTGCTGGCTCATATTTAGTTGATTGTTCACTAAGATTCCAAGATCCCTCTCACAGTCACTGCTGTTAAGCCTGGTTTCCCCCAGTTTATATGTGTGCTTTTGGTTTTTCTTATCTAAGTGTAAGACTTTATTTTTCTCTACATTGAATTTCATTTTGTTAGATAGGACTCAGTGTTCAAGTCTGTCAAGATCCATCTGGATCTTGAGCCTATCTTCTGGGGTGTTAGCTATTCCTGCCAGCTTTGTATCATCTGCCAATTTGGGTGGTTACCCTTCTATTCCCTCATCGAAGTCGTTTATGAAGCTATTGAAGAATACTGGGCCTAAGAGGGAACCTTGTGGCACCCCACTGCTTACTTCTCTCCATGTAGACTTAGACTTAGGACTACTCGTTGAGTACAGTTTGTCAGCTGAATTTCTTCCATCTTTTTTGAATGCTCAGGCATGAACACTAACATATACATTTATTCTCTCCACTGGTTGCTGCTTTTGTCAATAAATTACCCCCTGAGGCTTTGTATTGTACTAGCTGAATCTTTTCTTACAAGGATCTAGGTAGGCTGAAAACATTGTCCATGGATATATATATATATATATATATATATATATATATATATATATATATATATATATATATATATATATATATATAGAGAGAGAGAGAGAGAGAGAGAGAGAGAGAGAGAGAGAGAGAGAGAGAGAGAGAGAGAGAGAGAGAGATTTCCATCTCTGCTGCATGTGTTTTTCCCCTTTTCTTATTTATTGTGCAGCCTCTTTCATTTTATCTATAACAGATATTTTTATTGCTTTACCATTGCTGTCTGATCCTCTTACGCTTGGTTTCATCGCTTCCTTATCATGATTGGTTTTTCCCAGAATACCGAGAAGCCACTCAACAAAATAAGTATTTTGAGGTAAAAACTCACTTCTCTTGCTGTACTTGACTGAGTGGGTGAAGATCCTCTTCTTTTCAGGAGAGGAAGAAAAGGAAGGGGAAAGAGGAGCAGAGGAGAAGGTTAGAAGGGGGAAGAAGAGAGGAGTGGGGGAAGAGAAGGGGAAGTAGGAAAGAGAAGGAGAGGAAGAACGAAATTAGTAGGAGGAGAAACAGGAAGGAAGAGAAGGGGAGGAGAAGAAGAAAGATTGGAGTAAAGGTAAAGGGTAAAAGAGCAGCCCCAAAAAGGTAAAAATTTAAAATGAAAGTTAAAAAGAAAAGATGAATGAACAATGATGGAAATGACTGTACGTGTAAATGTGTTTATGAGAAATTAAAATTAAAATTTAAAAAAAAGATCCTCTTCCTTACTCCTCCGCTTTTGTTTTAATTTCCTGTCAAAAAAGCTCTGAGGGGGGATCAGTACTGACTTCACGGAATATAGATGGGGGACTGGAAGAGATGAGAGTGGGTTGGAAAATCCCAGAAGGATACTGCAAACTCCACTCGGTTAATTTTCAACTTTAATTTCATTTGTACTTGGCCGTCCCAACACTATGAAGAACTCTGCCTTCCACTTACAGTTCTCTCAAAAGTCTTCATCCATTGCAGAAAGAGGTTCCACTTTAATTCTATCTTGCTTGAAAAATTATGCTGGATTTCTCTGGATGCGTTTTTGGGCTTGATAGTTGGAAGTGGCAGAGGGTGCTATTCCTGATTTGGGGGGTGGGGGGTCACTTTCTGTGAAATTTTTACTATGGTTCTGAAGCTTCACTTTCCAATTTGAAAATCCCCTTAATCACTTCCTTAGGGGTTTTAATAAAAATGTAAGCAGACAAGGAGATTTATTTATTTATTTTTACCCTCACCTTCATAATTTCTATAAATATCTCAAAGCAGTGAACATGCTCCTTCCTCCTCCTCCCTCCTCAAAACAACAACAACAACCCTGTGAGGTGAGTTGGGCTGAGAGAGTGTGACTGGCTGAAAGTCACCCAGCTGTAGAAGAAGAGCAGGCAGAACTGGGGGATGGAATTAAGTGAGTCATTAGCTCAGAGTCATTGCATTCCCACAAGTGCTTCTACCCCTCTTGAATTCTGTTGGCCCTTAACTGGCGCCAACTGTCAACTCTCAAAATGACTTTAGCTGAAACCATGTTCTTTTTTTACTTCATTTCTTAGTTGCCATATGTATGAGGGGAATTACAGGGTGGAATAATCTCCTCCCAGGTGCCAGACATAACAGTGATAAGGCCTGTGGGAATCAAGATAATGGCCGGAGGGAGTAGCTGAGCAACCTGCCATCTACCTGGATGGTTAATGTGACTAGTGACACTGCGGGTGGAGGGTTGATATTTATTTTTTTTTTATTATACTGAAAATGTGGGAAATATTTAGAGTTGGTTCGATCTGATATATCCAATAAAGGAGATCTTTGAGAAAAGCTACAGCCTCAGAGTCCTGAATTGACTGGGATCATTTCTCAGAACCATGACACATCAATTTAGTGCTGAATTTTAATTAACTAAAATCTTGCGAATAAGCTTGAATAAATCATCTTCTATGCTACAACCGTACGAATGGTCCTGATTCTTTGTGGCTGACACCAGCTGGCTTTCATGTTCAAAGTTTTTTTTTTAATTAGATTTATATGCCGCCATTCTCTGGAGACTCAAGGCGGCTTACAATGCGTTAAGCAATAGCCTTCATACTTTTGTATATTTTATACAAAGTCAGCTTATTGCCCCCACAAACTGATTCTCAATTTACCTACCTTAGAAAGGATGGAAGGCTGAGTCAACCTTGAGCCTGGTGAGATTTGAGCTTGCAATAATTGCAGACAGCTAAATGTTAATAACAGGCTTTTAGTCTGTTGAGCTATCCAGGCTCCTTTGTGGGACTAGAACTCACAGTCACCTGGTAGCTGGCTTAAAGTCACCCAGCTGATTTTCATGCATAAGGCAGGACTACAACTCACAGTCTCCTGTTTCTATCCTGATGCCTTAACCACTAGATCAAACTGGTTGTATCTGCCAGAAAAAATGACTGTAAATTGGGAAGGCAGACTATTTCTTTGGTTAGCTTGTATTATTTAGTTACATAATTTTAAGAAGAAATAGGAGTGGCCTAGAGGGGGAGTTCTCGCTTCACAATCAGGAGGCTGTGAGTTCAATCCTAGGTAGAGGCAGATATTTCTCTCTCTGGGCACACTGAGAATATATCTGTTGAACAAAACTCCTCATTGGTGACAGGAAGGGCATCCAGCCATTAAAACACACTGCTAGCTCCATTCAGTTGCTCAGACGCCACCCCACAAGGGATTATGGAGTCGTTAAAAGATGATGATAATTTTAAGAAGAAATTCATCAAAGTACTCTTCTTCTCCTTTAAAAGAAAAGAAATTTCTAGTGTAATAATATGAGAACCAGTACCAAAAGTGAGAATTTTTATGCAGAGCATGAATTCATTCATTCATTCATTTAGCAGACTTCTAAGCTGCTTTTCAAAATACAAATGATTTCATTCAGGAAAGTACATGAAACAGCAATATACTGTATATTTTAAACCAATGCCCAAAATTAAGTTATAGAAAATATAATAGAATGTGCAATATAATCATTAACGAACCATTAATTTCATGCTAGACAGCCCATTCCTTAGAAATACTCATCTCCTGCAATTTTTAAAAAATATATAGAGACTATATTATCAATTCAAAGCAGACTAGGATAAAAAAAATAACATAAAATGAAGAAGCTACCCAGGGTGTTAAGAACCCGCCTACTCCGGGGTGCATAGGGTGGGATGAGGCACACAGGTAAAAATCAAGCTAGGGTGGGGATGGGGGGTGGAGCTGTCTTACCGGTACTTACCTTTAGACAGTTGCAGGCAGGCTTCGCACACCTCAACACCTGCCTCACCTTGCCGGCCCACTTCTTCTGCGGCCACTTGCCACCGCTTATGCGCGTTGCCCCCGACCTCCATTTCACTGTCAGAATCCTTCAGGAAAGGCCTCTGCAGCCAATAAGAGAGCTCCAGGTTGATGCACACAGTGCTCCCTGGCCTCCATTTTACTGTCAGAGGCCTTTCCACAAACGTCAATCCGGAGCTCTGTATTGGCTGCAGAGACCTTTCCTGAAGGACTCTGGTGGCAAAACAAAGGCCAGGGGCGACACATGCAAGTGACAAAGAAGTGGGCTGCAGAAGAAGTGGGCCACAGAAGAAGTGGGCTGGCAACGGGCTCCTGCTGGGTGGACCTGTTGGTGCCACCGCTGCAAGGTGAGTCAGTGGAAGATATACTCCAAAAATAAGACCTCGTGCCTTTTTTGGTGGCAAAAAAGTATATAAGACCAGGTCTTATTTTCAGGGAAACATGGTAGTCTTATAAAAGTAATCTTGACATGATTGAATGAGTGATTTTGGTGCACTGTAACTATTGCAGAAGTATTCCTGAACAGCTGCAGGGCAGAATACAAGCAGAATCTTGGCATATACTCTCAAATAAGACCTTAAAGCAGTTCATTTCAGAAACTACATAGTTTGGGAATCTAAAACCCAGGGGAGAAAATGAAACAAGAATTCCAGAAGCATCCCTAACCAGGTTACAACTGCTTTCTTTCATTCACAAAAGGATCTGAACAGACTTGATTTTCTGTAGACTCCTATGAAAATAAATGAGATTCCTTCATATCAGAGGGAAACTACAAGTATTAACAGTATAAATAAGTATTTATACTGTCTGAGTTATAAAATTTAGACTTAACAGGTTTGTAAAGTATATTGGTACTTTGTTGAGAGAGTGGTATTTGTGGTTGGGATCTTGGTTTGGCAAGTTCTAGTAATTTCCAGTCCCTGTTTGGATCCATTACCAATCAGGGGAATAATGCAGCATCGTCTTCTTAATGTGATTTCCACAATCTTCCTGTTACTCTCCCAGTTTTATGCTGTCTTCCAGAATGCCAACATTTGCAATTAGAGAGATGAAAATCTTGGCTATGGTTGAGGCTTTTATTTGACTGGAAGAGAAAGTAATCAGAAGCATTTAACTCAAAAATGATGGTGCCAAACTACACAACAAGCAATTAAGAAAACAAAAACTAATTTCATACACTTGGATGAAGAAGCTACTTTCAAAGTCAAAAGATTTAGAATATGGTTCAAAGTTAGAAAAATCTCAGTGCATCTTAATTGCTTCCTTTCTATATACAGTATTTGTTGGGATGTGAGCTTCACTATTGATGGAACACAGCTCAAATCCATCGTGATATGAATGTATGCAACAATTTATCACCATTCGTTGAGATGTTTTGTGTGTAGCTCCGTGTCCTCTCACAAAGACAGAAGTATGGTACAGATATGACAGGACACACAGCTGAATCACAATATATTAGTATGTGCCCTGGTGCATGCTTAAAATGATACACAGTCAAAAGTTTCTACCCAAATGCATACACAACACTATTTTTTCTGAGGGCAGAATTTGATGTTTAAAACTGGAAAGAGAAAAATAATACATGGAAGTTTCATTTTGGCAGTGTTACATTGCTCTTATTAATGTACTTATTAATACCCTAGAACAGGGGTATTAAACTTGCAGGCAGCAGGCCTTATGTGTCACACACTGGCCACGCACTGGCCACGGTTTAGTGAAGGTGAAAAAAGTTGTGATATGTCACATGACAAGAACGTGACGGCGCAAGTTTGACACCCCTGCCCTAGAAGATGAGGGGGGAAAATGCAAGATAGCAAAATAAATTACAGTAACATCTATGAGTTACATTTTTATGTCTTACTAATAAAGAAATAAAGGGAGACTAGTATAGATCTAGTTAGCTCTCATCAGATAGTCATACCCTTACTGGGATTCGAACCTGGTCTACTTGCATATTAGGTAGATGTATTAACCTCTAAGCCACAGACTTTCCTGCTTTGTCAGCTATACCAGGGGAGAGATTAAAATGGAAGCAGTATCCTCCGTAGACCAGGTTGCCCTGATAGACCAGTTCCACCGGAAAAAACACTTAATCTACCATGTTTCCCTGAAAATATGACCTACTCAGAAAGTAAGTCCTAGCTTGATTTTTACATGTGCATCCAAAATAAGCCCTAATTAAGACCCCGCCCCCTCCATGGTGCACAGGTAAAAATTAAGCTAGGGTAGGGATGGGGGGGGTGCAGCTGCCCTACTACTTACCTTTGGATTCTTGCAGCCAGGTCTCACACACCTCGGCCCATTTCTTCTGCACCTACCAAGGCTTTCCTGAAGGCCTCTGTAGTCAATAACAGAGCTCCAGATCTGGAAGAAATAGGCCGAGGTGTGCAAGGCCTGGCTGAAACTATCCGAAGTCAAAGAAGTTCCTGAAAGCCTCTGACAGCAAAAAGGAGGCAGGGGCGATGTACCCAAGTGAGGTCAGTCAGTGGACAACATCTCTGTACCCCCCTACCCCCCAAAATAAGATCTGGTGCCTTTTTTGGTGGCAAAAGAATATAAGACAGGATCTTATTTTCAGGGAAACATGGGTATGAGTTACATTCTCATTTTATAGAAAATGTTAGAATTCTTTTAAATGCAGATCAGATGTTAAGCCCAAGGGAGCCTTATTGCATCGATTAGCCCCATCCTCCAAGTTTCTGATCTTGCTGAGTTCAACAGCCAGGTTTGAAGAGAAAGTATATACATGCTCACTTCTATTATTAGTACCAAAACAATATTTAGGAGGAGTAGCTAAGGAAGGACAGTTACTAAACCAAAGAAATGGGACAGAAGACAAGTTTTAGCCCAGGAGGAATTTCTTATAATGCAAAAGAGTTTGATAATTAAAAATATAGGGGAAAAGACATAAATGATCCTTACTTAATGCTCTGGAGCTGGCACATTTTGCAGAGATTTGTTGCAAACTTGAAAGCAACTACTACAAGGTTATTGAATGAAGAGCAGGACTTAGTTTAAAAAACAGTGGAGGAGACTGAATTCTATTTTGACTTTTGACCTTTTGTCCAAAAGAAGTTCAACTGATTTGTTCCAATGTCTTGTCTTAAATATGACATGAAGATATTGCTCTGAAGAGTTGCCGAAGTGTACTTTATTATGTTTCAGCCAGAAGCAAGAGTGTCCACAGAGTGTGCTCAAAAACAGTTTCTTATGTATGTTGTGACACTGATTGTGTCATTTGCTCACCTCCTCTCTCACGGATACCTTTGCTTTCAGCTTTTTTTAATTGGCTTTCTTATGGTCTGGGTTATCATCAGTGGCTATCCTGCTGTTTTAGTGAAGGATGGCTTCCCTGTACGTATATAAGATTATATGTATGATATTTTTGTATTTGAGGAAACCAAGTTTAGAAGGCTTTCTGCTTTAAAGACTGATATAAAAATACCTTGATGAGTGAAGCGAATTAATAAATGTCCAGCATAAGTAATAGCAATAGCACTTAGTCCAGGGATCTGCAACCTTAAACACTCAAAGAGCCATTTTGACCCATTTCCCACAGAAAAGAAAACACCGGGAGCCAAACAACCCTTCCCGTGCCTGACTATTTCTTGAGCGGCCACGAAACTAGCATATGTAGTTGAATTAAATGTTCTGTTTTCTTCTGAAACTTTTCTTTTCTTGGATTTATCTATGGTAGGTCTACCGGGGGTTGAAAAGCTCAATAAATCACGTGCTGATGGGTGTTGCACATTGGATGTTTTGATGCATATTTTGAGTGACAGGGAGCCGCAACAGTGGGGTGAAAGAGTCACAGGTTGCTGACCTCTGACTTAGTCTTATATACCATTTCACAGAGCTTTTACAGCCCTCTCTAAGCAGTTTACAGAGTCAGCATATTGCCCCCAACAATTTGGTTCCTCATTTTATCTGCCCTCACCTCAGCAGGATGGAAAGCTGAATCAACCTTGAGCCTGGTGAGATTTGAACTGCCAAATTGCAGGCAGCCGGCAGTCAGCAGAAGTAGCCTGCAGTACTGCATTCTAACCACTGCGCCACCTTATATATAATCCTTATATCTCCTGCCATTCTGTGGAGCATCTTCTACTGAAATGGGACATCAGAAAAGAAAGTAGGTGGAAAGTGATATTTAACAGGCTCAATGGCCAACAGGCTAACAGCTTCTTGATGATCATTTGGTGACTCCTGAAATCAATAAATCTGAGGCCCTGGATAGCTGCTCAAGCTATATATATAGTCATCTTTAAGTACAAAGATCTATTAGTTCAATTCCCAGTAGAGCAATCAATCCCTGGGCTGCAGCCCAGTACTGGGCCTTGGTCCATTTATAACTGGGACACATAAGTGGCAGCCAAGCACACGCAGCTCCACTTGTGCAAGTGCCAGGTTTATGTGCAAGCATGCAAAGCTCCATTGTGTGAGTGATGGCTGCAAAAAAAATAATAATTTTTTTTAAAATTTGATTTATATGCCGCCCTTCTCCGAGGACTCAGGGCGGCTTACAATGTGTAATGCAATAGCCTTCATACTTTTGTATATTATACAAAGTCAGCTTATTGCCCCCACAAACTGGGTCATCAATTTACTTACCTTAGAAACGATGGAAGGCTGAGTCAACCTTGAGCCTGGCGAGATTTGAACATGAGTAATTGCAGACAGCTGGATGTTTAATTAGGGTGTTTTGTCTGCAGAGCTATCCTCTAATTCCAGTAGGATGGATGAAATTAATGATGGCCAATATCACAAAAATCACAATACATATAGTATATGTCCCCACTTTACAAGCCATTCTTGGTGCTGATAAAACTTCATATTGTGGGAAGCCACCCCCCACTCCTAGAAGAATGAAATATTTTGAAGAATATTTTTAAAAGGCAGAATATTATATTTTTCAAAGGAAGAAATGGAGAAACATGTTTTTTAGAGGCAGAAAGCAATCTCCACTTTCCTTAATAGCCCACAGCAGATGTCAGCACTTAAGAGATAAAGAGCTTATTGAAAACTAGATAGCTCTATTCATAGGCAAAGAAAATGCTGCAGGCAGAAATCCATTCAAGACAGGATATTTTGAAACAAAGGCAGAATGGTAAGATTAGAAGCAGCCCAGAGCAGTCCAAACTTCAACCAAACTTAGCTCAGACAAACACCTGGGATCTGCATTTCCTCTTTTACCTATAGAGCCAGTTATGACTCCTACATAACCCCATAGGAATCTGACAACAGCCAATAGAATATTAAAGGACGTGCATCTACACAGGAACAAAAAGCTTAATACAAAGCCCAAAGAAAGTATAAAACCCACCCACTCTCAACTCCATATTGTTCAGCTGCCCAGAATCACATGTGGTTCTGTTTCATCAATAAACCATGTTTCCAATCAGCCTTCATGTTTCCTGTGTCTTTCTCCTGGCTTGGAACTGAACCAGGTGGATATTTCTTCGAACAATATTATTCTCCTGAATCTTATTGTTCTGAGTGAACTGTTCCTTTTGTTTTTTTTATTTTACTGTTACATACTTTTACTTAGGGAGATCAATGCAGAAGTAGAGTTCACATTATTTGCTGAGTGAGGCTTCT
Organism: Masticophis lateralis; assembly: GCA_030761175.1. NCBI lineage: Eukaryota > Metazoa > Chordata > Lepidosauria > Squamata > Colubridae > Masticophis > Masticophis lateralis. The sequence goes on from JAUDYJ010000001.1 coordinate 15,849,602, forward strand.
GTAGCATAATGATATAGAAATGGGAATGCTCTGCAGTATTTGTTGTGATGACATTTTTGATCATAACTTGAGGAAGATCCTGCATTAGGATCATCTTGACTGATGAAGAAATAACTGCAGTGTTGGTTTGACGTTCCTAGCTTCCATAGAAATATTTCTTGTTCTAATTTTTCTAATTTCTGAACTTCTAACTCCATAGTCTCTAGAATTTAGGAGGAAATACTTCCATTCTCCGTGAACTACAAATCCAGAGGACAATCTCATTGCTTCTGTTTTCATGGATTCATCACTTCTCTGGGAAAGAAGTACTTTTTAAAATCCATCAAGTTAAAATCTTTGAGAAGAGGCTAGGTGCCAAAGTTCCGAATAAAACAGGCTATGTTTTCAAGGAATAACTGCAATTCATTCTCTAGCCTTCAAGCACTCTTTGCATTACATAGACAAGTCTTCTCCAACCTAAAGCATCAAGCTAGAAACCGGGAGACCGTGAGTTTTAGTCCACTTTAGGCATGAAAGCCAGATGAGTGTCCTTGGGTTAGTCACTTTCTGTCACCCCAACTCATCTCACTGGGTTGTTGTTGTGCAGAAAAAAGGATGAGGAAGAAGTATTGGTATGTTTGCTGCCTTGAGTTAGTTATAAAAATAATAAAGATTTGTTTTTATTTATTTTATTTATATTGTAACATGTACAATATAACAGGAATCAGTATAAACATAAATATGAATACAGGAAATGGGTATGAATAAATGGAGGACAGTAGGACAGGGACGGTAGGCATGCTGATTCTTTTATGCATGCCCCTTACAGACCTCTTAGGAATGGGGTGAGGTCAACAGTAGACAGTCTAAGGTTAAAGTTATGGGGATTTTGGGATGAAACCACAGAGTCAGGTAGTGCATTCCAGGCATTGACCACTCTGTTGCTGAAGTAGTATTTTCTGCAGTCAAGTTTGGAGCAGTTTACCTTGAGTTTGTATCTATTGTGTGCTCATGTATTATTGCGGTTGAAGCTGAAGTAGTCATTGACAGGTAGGATATTGTAGCAGATACTTTTGTGTACTACACTTAGGTCAGACCGTAGACGGCCTAGTTTTAGGTTGTCCAAGCCCAAAATTTCAAGCCTGGTGGCATAAGGTATTTTGTTGTGAGCAGAGGAGTGGAGGACTCTTCTTGTGAAATACCTCTGGCCTTGCTCAATTGTATTAATGTCCGATATACCTGTACAGTGTGGATTCCAGGCAGACAAGCTGTATCCTAGAATTGATCTAGCAAAGGTTTTGTGTGCCTTAATTTGCAGAACAAACTCTATAAAGGAAACTAGACTGAGCATTCTTGGAAAATCTCCCATTTAATCCCAAACTCAACAGAATCTATTGGTTAGAAGAAACAGAAAGTAAATATAGTCTAGAATGGTGTTTCGCAACCTTGGCAACTGTAAAAATGTGTTGACTTCACTTCCCAGAATTCTCAGCCAGCATGCTGAGAGTTGAAATCCACACATATTATTACTGTGGTTGAGCAATATTAGTCTAGAAAGCCACCCATGGAAGAGGAAGTTGAAAGGAAGCATCAAAGAAACAGAATGTAGGAACTCTGCTGTCAAAAAAATTACTCTTAACAGAGGGAACATGAAGCTTACAATACTTTCTGGGTGGTTATCTGATTCCCCTAAAGCTGAGCCAGAAAAATAGAAGAATAAGCATCTCAACATTTTCAGATCCTGGAGCCATCACAATAAAGGATGGAACACTATATTAAAAAAAAAATCAAAGGAAAGAGGAAGCTCCCTAGGTGTTAACAGAAAAAGATCAGGTGCCCTCCCATGAGTAACTTTATGTAAGCCAGTTATTATTGGTAATAAGCAAAGCAACACATTGTGCCTGTGATTGTCCTGTCACCTCTCCATGATACCAACTTGACAGCTTCTGTGCTGAATGTGCAGCTAGTTTTTTCTCACCCTGTGCCGTGATTTACAGATTTCTCAAGCTTTTCTTTGGATTTGTCCACATTTCCACATCCATATATTTGATGTATTGTTGAGCAAGGCATTTGTTATCTTCTATAACGACATGCTTGTAGCTCAGTAAATCTATTTCCAGCTTGTCTTCCAAGACAGATACTACAAGAGCTTCTTCTGAGGCATCAATTTATCTGATGCAAGGAACAAAATATGTGACAAATGCCTCTAGAGTTGCAGCACCTTACACCATTCTCCTGGTCAACATGTAGCAGCAGCTTGCCTCTCATCATTTAATTATTTTGACTCAACAGCTATCAAAACAATTGTTCATTTGACTTGGACTGCAAAAGTCTCCTTCTATGGTACTTTTGCCTAAAAGGAAAGAATCATGAGGGGGAATACATGTTTTGAAAGTGAAGTAGTAGCCTCTCAATTTTCTGGAGAAATTTAAGCAGAAGGTGGGTAGCCATTTTTTTAGATGCTGCAGGACATCCAGTTCTGGTCACAATATAAAAAGATTTTGAGACTTTGGAAAGAGTGCAGAGAAGAGCAACAAAAATGATGATGGGGCTGGAGGCTAAAACATATGAAGAATGGTTACAGGAATTGGGTATGTGTCAGGGTTCCAAGTAACAATCCCAACGAAATCAAAACTCTGAAGCCTGGAGTTTCTTCAAAGTAAGAATTTATTAGGAATGCCATATTGGCATAGCTGGTGAAAACCTGACTATGAAGGACCCGAGGTTTTCCCCACCCAAATCAAAACCCAAAGTTCTTGCCCCCAGGTCACACGTCCATCACATGGTCCAATCAGGTCACAGTCCTCCTTCAGCTGCCTTTGGCCCACGCCCTCCAAACACCTGGCGGGGATGTCCTTGGCTCCCATAGGAAAGAATGATATTTTGGCTACAATACCCCTCGTTATCTCTATCTCCCTCCCCTTACGTTCCCACAGCAGCAACCGGCCTTGCTGTGGCAGCCCTGAGGCAGTGGTGGGTTGCCCCCAGTTCGGACCAGTTCACAAGAATCGATAGTAAAACCGGCAGGAGGCTCTGCCCACTGACCCCAACATCATCAGGAAGCTTCTGCTCATGCACGGTCCCGTTAAAAACTGGTAATAAAGGTAAGTAGAACCCACCCCTGCCCTGAAGATTTCCAAAATGGTTCCAGGGCTCACAGTCTGTTTAATAGACATTGTCTATATATTGAAAAGAAGAACTAGGGATGATTAAAGCACTGTTCCAATATTTGAGGGGCTCCTACAAAGACGAGGGGTGGGGGTCAAACTAGTTTCCAAAGCACCAAAAGGCAAAGCAAGAAAAAATGGTTGGAAACTAACCAATAAGAGAACTAAGGACAACTAAGGAGAAATTTCCTAACGATGAGAACAAACAACCAGTGGAATAACTTGCCTTCAGATGCTCTGGGTGCTCCATCATTGGAGGCTTTGAAAAGGAGAGTGAACAACAATTTGTCTGTCATAGTATAGGATCTCAAGTTCAAGCAGGGGGTTGGATTAGAAGATCTCTGAGATCCCTTCCAACTCTTTTATTCCTACACTGCAATGAACAGGATCTGGGGAAGCCTCTAAGAATCATTTTCATTTTTAGAAGCTTCTGAAGACTTAAAGCGTAAGGATTTTTTAATATAGAGAGAAAGGAATTAGGGTGAACGTTAGGTGGGATATGGAGAAAGCACACAGAGAAGAGGTTTTATCTGTTTCTTATATCAATAGCACTTAGAGATATCCACTTAATCTAAGTAGCAGGCAGCAAATTCAAGATCAGTAAAAGAAAGTGATTTTTTGTGATAACAGCTGTGGGCTTAGATTGTTTCATAAAGAGACAAGCAACAAATCCATAAGAGAAGGAGTGGACGATTAATGCCAGCTGGGAGATGGAGTCAATACAATTTGGGATACACGAATATTTCAACTTTCTTCATGGGCCTGCCAATGTTAACTGGATGGTCCCTGCTGGAAGCAGTTTAGTTTAGATGGAATGATCCAACTAGGTACTTTTGTTCATCTATCTGAAACTCCATCATACCAAACCTTGCATTTACTACCACATGCATGAGGAAATTGACACCTAAAGGTTTCAAAATACTCCATATAATGTTGAGCTTTTTTTTTTATTATTGTCTTTTTATATTGTGCTGAGGTATAAGTACACACAGCACATAGAGCCAGTTTGCTGTAGTGGTTAAAACATCATGCTAGATTGTGAGTTCTAGTCCTGCCTTAGGCACAAAACCACTTGGGGGACTTTGGGCCAATCTCTTTTTCTCAGACCTAGGAAATTGGCAATGGCAAACCAGTTCTGAAAAATATTGCCAAAAAAAAACTACCAGGAGTAGTTCAGGCAATTGCCAGGAGTCAAAAACTAATTTGAAGGCATAAAACAATTTTTTAAAATGTGACTTAGGAACTGAGTCTGTCTTGTAGGCATCGCAACTTATCATATTTTTCAGAGTATAACACGCACCGACCTATAAGATGCACCTACCTTTTTTGGTGAGGAAAACAAGAAAAAGAAATCTCCTTCTGCCTCTGAGCAATTTTGGCTCCTTGCAGCAAACAGCCAACAGCCTGCTTTACTTTCATTTTCGTTTTCAGCATAGCTTGATTAGCACAAGGGAAAAAAACCCTGCTCCAGCAATTTACCTCCTTGCAGCAAGCAGCAGAGGCCCGCGCAAAACAGCTGAGAATCAGAAGGCCGATCCAATCAACTTGTGCTAATTAGTCTATGCTGAATCTGAAAGGAGCTGTTTCTTCTTGCTGCTTGTTACAAGGAGGTAACTGCTGCGAGGCAGAGGCCAAAGGGTGGGGGCCAGTGGGTGGGCAGGGCTACATTTGATGTATAAGATGCACCTACATTTTCACCCCTTTTAAGGGGTGTACTCCGTATTTTTGTACTCCGAAAAATATGGTAGGTTTTCATACACAACTTTGACCTCAGGAAGAGAGACAATTGAGATCACACTTTTACTCCTAGAAAATACAGAATGACAGAATTGGAAGGGATTTGGGTGGGTTTCTAATCCAACCCCCTTAAGAGGACCTTAAATCAGTGGTTCTCAACCTTTTCTTCACCACAGACAACCTTTAAATACCTTTTGTGGCCAGGGACCTTGGCCACAGGCTCCCAAGTCTTAAGATTTAAATCATAATATTTCTTCACGTTTCACGGATCCCCTATGATGATATTATATCCCCAACCCCCCAAGGGTCCATGGACCACAGATCGAGAACCCTAACCCTATACCATTCTAGACAAAATGGCTGTCCAACCTCCTCTTAAAATCTCCAGTGATGGAGCAACCACAACTTCTGGAGGCAAATTGAGACCAATAGTTGTTCTCAACTAATAGGAAATTTCTCCTTAATCCTAGGTTGCATCTCTCTTTGATAAGCTTCCATCCATTACCTTTTGTCTTGCTCTCGGTGTCAACCCTGAAGTTGGCTGAACTGTGGCTATTTTCTTTTGTAGTTTTTCTCTAGAGTTTCTTCTTCTCACAGCTTCAGGGCTGACACAGCCTGGAGTGAAGGGGCCAGGGAGGGGGGTGTAGAGATAGCTGGGGTGCTGCAGCCAAAATAAAATTCTTTCCCCTGGGAATCAAGGAAGTTGGTGCACGTGTCTGAAAGGTGGAGAGTGAGGTCACCTAGCAACTGGGCTACAGGCTGGTTGGACCATGTCATTGGTGACTCTGGGGGGAAGTGACAAAGTTTTACTTTTAATTCGGTGTAAAACCGGTGGGAACCTAGAGCCAGTTTTTCACCAAGAAAATGCCAATTTAATATGTTCCAATGAAATGTTCTTTGAGGAATATCCCTGCCTCAGAGTTCTTATTGAATGGGATGTATTACTTGGAACCTTGACACCCAGGTGCTTTCTAGAAAAAGTTGTCCTTCTTTTCTTTGTGACACTGTCTCAAATATTGGAAGTCTGCTATCACGTCACTCCTAGTCCTCTTCTTCATTAGATTGCACATATCCAGCTCTGCTCCCTCTTGAAAGGAAGCAGTCCATTCTGTCCCCAAGCTTATCTTTCTTGAAGTACTAGGCCCTCAGAGACCTCCACCTCAAGCTAAGGAAACATTTTAGTTGCCCTGGTAACCATGATGCGGGTGGTCTTTTTGCTGCTCTTGATGGGATGTGTTATTTCCCGTTGCCGTAGCAACTAGATTTGCTCAGTTCCTGGCCCACAACTTCCAAATGAACAGCAGCCATTGTATGTTTATTGCCACCAAGAAAGAGATCCATGTCTTGGAGCTGCTGGAGACATCCGATTGACGCTTTCAGGCTCTGTATCAGTTGTGATAATAGCGATGATGATAATAATTACTATCATCGACTTGAAGCGATTTAAAATCCAGGGCGGAAAACACAATATGGTTAATAAGGTTCAAAAAAGTAGCCCTTTTGATATGAAAATTAAAAAACAAACCCACATAAATTGGCTGAATTCCTACACTGAGGAGGGTGTTCGATTTCATGGCCTAAGTGATTTCTTTCAACTCTGTTATTTTATGAAATGGTAATCAGTAAAGAAAGTGAAAAAAACAGAGAATTATAAAAAAGATGTTACTATAATAATGGTTATCAAGAAGCTCAATCACTGTGGATTTCTCTGTCAGAAGAAATGTCCATCTGGGTTCAGTTCCAAGTGGAAAGAAAGACACCGGAAACATGGAGACTGCTTGGAAAGATGGTTTAATGGTGGACAGGACCACATGGGTTTCTTGGTCCTGGGCAAAGAAAAAGGAAATAAATGCTGAGAGTGCCTGGGTTTTATACCCTCTCTGGGCTTTGAACTTCCTGGGGCACAGAACAGTATCCTGATTAGATGCTGTCAGAGCTCAGAGCTAGCTTTGTAGGTTGTCTGTGTGCTAAGTTTGGTTGAATCTTGCTGGGTGATGCAATGAAGGGCAATTAAATGGCTCTGCCTGAAAGAGGTAGATCTTTGTTATATAGAATGGACTGGCCCAGGCATTAATGGCCCATTAATAAGGGGAAGTATTCTGCCCTTTTAATATTTCCTAAAATATTTTATTCTTCTAGGAGAGGGGTGGGTGCTAACTTCCTATATCTCCTTTCTCTACTACAGAAATGTGGCAGAATATTTGCTTTGCTTCCATCTCCCAATTTCTCTGTCCATCAGAGTTAAGTCTGGCTGATCTCAAAAAGCTTAAATAGAGCATATCCTGGCTAGTGCTTGGATGGGACACTACCAACAGACATGTAAGCTAAAAATTGCAAAAACACTCCAGAAAAAGGCAAGATAGTTCTGTATTATTTTCAAGAAGACTATACAGATGTGCTGGTTCTTGAACTCACGTGGAGATGAATTCTGCTTGAATGTACTATATTGTTTCATTTGAAACCAAACAAGGTAGAAGAGAAAGCCTAACAATGATGAGCAGAATGGAGTTTGAAACTAAGGCCAAACCCATTTCCATCCAACAAATAACGATCTATCATTTTTAAAAATTAACTCAGACTGGAGATGGGAAAAGTGGTTAAGACAATCAGTATCCATGCAGCCTCTGAAGCAGTGTTTTTCAATCTTGGCAACTTTAAGTTGTGTGGGAGTTGAGATCCATACAACTTAAAGTTGTAGGAGTTGAAGTCCACACATCTTAGAGTTGCCATGGTTGAAAAACATTACCCTGGAAGGGCACAGAAACCTATCTAATGAGAAACCTATCTAAAAAGAAATCCACAGAAAAAGACCTTTAGATTGGACCACCAAAATGTTCATTATCAAGATAGCATGACTCCACCAGTGCAACCTGAGAACAGAAGAAGAGGTGTAGTGTAAAAACGGCAATGATTTGCCTCTAAGATCCCTCCCACCTTCATTCTCCTCTTTTATAAAAAGAAATGAGAGGAATAAAAACCATACCATACAAAATTATTCTACTGCCATTTTTAATGGTGCATGGCATATTGATAGTGTCAGTATATTCATGAACTGGAATAAGCATAGCAACAGGTCAGCCAATGGGGGACTGCTTGGTAACTGAAACATAGTATTTGTTGTATGGAGCCATATAACAAGGGCATATTAACTTGAGGGCACTAGCTTCTCTCTCCTCCATTTTGCCTTCTCCATTTTGTGCTTCCATTTTGTGCTGTGTTTGTTATTTACTTGCTATTTCTCTTCTCTACAATGTGGGAAAACCTACAAGGGTCTTGTATACATGCCTTATATGTTATTATCAGGGGTGAAATCCAGCAAGTTTTGGAAGGTTCTGGAGAACCGGTAGCGGAAATTTTAAGTAGTTTGGAGAACTGCCAAATACCACCGCTGGCTGGCCCCAGAGTGGGGTGGGGATGGAGATTTTGCAGTATCCTTCCCCTGTCACGCCCACCAAGCCACGCCCACCAGGCCACACCATGTCCACCAAGCCACATCCACAGAACCGGTAGTAAAAAAAATTGGATTTCACCATTGGTATTATGTATATAAAGAAGTTTTTGTCAAGTATTTGCAAGCCATCGGCATATGTGTCATGTAGACAGTAGTGGAGGCAGAGAGTGCCTCCACCCCTATGTGGAAAGGAGGGGCTTACCCTGAGTATAAAACCCCCTCCAACTTTTTCACCAATCTCTCTCTTATGTATTTGTTCCTCATGAGACTTGATCTGTGATCAGGGTAGTCTGTGTGCCCCCTACCCTATGATGAAGACAGAGACAGCCTTTGTATATAGTTAATAAGCTTTATTATATGTAATAAAAACATTTAAGGCATTATTTCACACATCTGCCTCTGGATTCTTCTATGCTCCTGGGTGATTCTACGATCCCAAATTCCACAGTTTTGAAACCTGCTGAATTGTCTGATTGTGTGGGCTGCAAAAAACAGATAGGTAGCCATTCCCATTATGGGTAGAAGGCTTCTCCTCTTCTCCTTCCAGAATCTAATGAAAAGGCCTGTTCCCTTTTCACACACAGGACTGCAAGCCCACAGATTTAGAAATATCTTAACCACGAGGCACAGTTCTTCCAGCAACATCTACAAAACAGGTAATGTGATTCCATGATGGGAAATTAAGATTACAATGCTCCTACCATTAGATAGCATTATTCAAAACAGAAGTGTTCGGTCTTTAAAGCAAGGGTAGGTAATCTGTGACCCACAAACCACATGCAATCCCTTCTTCGAAATTCAGTGATATAAATATGTGGTTTTTAAGAGCAAAGAGCAAAATGAAGGTACCAACAAAGGAAAATATTTGTAGCTCGGGGTTGAAATGAGGAGTCCTTGGGGTCTCTGAGCTTGGTTGTTTTCTTTCAGATGTTTCATTATCCAAATTAGGTAACATCATCAATGCTAGAAGGTGTGGGGTTTTCTCTCAGTTTCTATTCTAGTGGCTTGTCCTGTCAGTGTTGATGGTTCTTTGATTGGGCTGCTTACTGTTAGCTTATCTTGCAGGTCCTTGATTGGAGTATTATTTATTTCTTAATATTTAGTCTGATGTTAATTTTGGAATTAACCCATGCGTACGTGGGTGCTGATTGCTGGTAAGAAGATATTTTGTTATTTCTGTTCCCTTTTTGGCTTGTTGATTGTCTCTTTTGCTCAGTGTGTAGCTATTATTTATGTCTATGTGTCTATTGATTGCAAATTTGTCAGAGTACCAGGCTTCTAGAAATTGCTTAGCAGTTTTGGACTTGGCTTGGTCTAGGAGGGTCACAGTTTTCTTATTGAAACTATGGTTAAAACTGTCCATATGTTGTGAAATTACAATGAAAAAAATAGAGGTGTTAAACCTCTGCAGAGCACAAGACATTGACTCTGCACCTTTATAAAACCTACATTACTCACATTAAAATCTGTCAAGGTCACGCACTCCTACTCTAAAGGAATAATGGAAAAAGGCTATAGTTGGGAAAAGCAGATCTACAACAGACTACAGGAATCAGGAGCACTACTCAGGTGACCCTGAGGACACAGATAAACCTTCAATGTGTTTCAACAACCCTCTAAAAGGATGCAAATAACCAGCAAGGAATATAAATCCTTCCATTTCTCCACTATCCTGTCAGAGCTGAAGAAGCTTCTTGGATGAGAAGCAAAATGTCTTCAAAAGAAAAAACAAGGAAGTCCAGTTGCCTCCTGAAAAAGCACTTTTGGGACAACCGTGACCTGGATGATTGAGAATCTCTACAGACAGATCTACAGGAAGTCACTGAGTTGAGGATTCTGGCCGCAGAGACAGGCAACAGCGACAGGGGTGGGTTTCACTTACGTTTACTACCAGTTTGCCCCACACATGCATGCTCGCTTTGCATGAATGCTCTCTGTCGTCACGTGTGTGCTATGTCCATGCAGTCGCCTGGCCTTCCGTGCATGTGCTTTGCTCACTCGCACGTCTTCCGCGCATGCGCTAGGGCTCAAAAATGGCACAACTTGAAGCCAGGGCGGGTGGCCTGGTCCACCCACGATTGCCAGTACTGGTTCGTCCGAACCGGTGTGAACCGGATGAATACCACCTCTGAATAGCGACCGTCTCTTGTGAAATTTGACTGACCTGCCACTCTTATGACAGAAACAGCACCTTGAAATAAAGTGGGGTTCTATAACCAAATTGTTCAAGTGGTGCCGCGGGAGGGGAAGAAGGAGAATTCACCAGCTATGGGAAATAAATGTTAAATTTGTTAAGATTTCATGGTTAGCTGCACAGATATTCACGGGCTGCTTTCCACTGTCAAGGTAACAACTAGTTTTCCAGTGGAGAGACAGAGTAATGAATAGGTTGTGAAATACACTGGTAAAGTTGAAGGATTTTATTCATCATCTCTGATTTTCTAGAAATCCCCTTTTCTCCAGCTTCCCCCCCCCCCACCGCTCCCCATCCATTCTGTCCTTTTCTTATTATTATTTTTAAAGTGTTTAATATGCATGACTTTTTTCAAAAAACCAAAGCATTTCCGATTCATTGCAGGGTGATAAAACTTTTAAAGTGGCAAGGCACCCGGATTGAGAGTTCATTATGTAATAATTAATACATGTTCAAGTACTGTGTAAATATTATGTTGCAGTCGTTGTAAGGAGACACAGACAGGCTCTCTGGCAGCGCCTTTCAAAAACCAAATGTTAGCAATTAATCTCTCTTAAAAGTCTGGCGTGTCAAAATGGATGTTCTTTTTAAAAAATTACAATCTGGAATGTCAGCGGGAAGGAGGGAGCTAGTTAGCATTTTAATCATGGAACTTTCATGTGTTTGAAAGAGTTTCCTCTCCAATAATTTGTAGCTTTTCTCCCAAGGAAAAGTCCAGGTGGGGAACCAGATCCAGGTAGGCCTTTAGCAAAATCAAACCTTGCCCAGGAGGTCACAGGGCACCGGAGGTGGGGAGTGAGCCTTGGAGCTTAATAAAATGCTCATGATGCTTCCTGATGGTATAAATTTCTCTTTGTACTGTGTAAATTGGTAGAGAAATTACACCATTGCAAATAGTCCTTGATTCGCTTAAGAACCGTTCAAAGTTTTGATGGGCCCACTCAGAGCTACTTACAACCTAGATTCTCAATTTAAAAGTTTGCATCCACCCCAGTGGTGGGTTTCAAACATTTTTACTACCGGTTCTGTGGGCATGGGTTGGTGGGCGTGGCATGGCTTTGTGAGTGTGGCTTGTGGGCATGGCAAGGGAAGGATACTGTAAAATCTCCATTCCCTCCCCAATCCAGGAAAAGATTACTGCAAAATCCCCATTTCCTCTCAATCGTCTGGGACCTGGGAGGCAGAGAATAGATGGGGGCAGGTCCAGTCAGAATTTTTACTACCGGTTCTCCAAAGTACTCAAAATTTCTGCCACCAGTTCTCTAGAACTGGTCAGAACCTGCTGAAACCCACTTCTGACCCACCCCCATGGTCATGTGGTTGCAGTTCAGCAACAAGACTGCATTTACTAGTGTTTGCAGCATCCTGCAGTGGCATGACTATGTTTTATGACAATTTTGCTGAAAACCAGCATTACTTCCAAGTTTTGACAAAACTGACCCCATAGTGATAATCAAACCTCCCTGGTTTGATTATCGACCAAAGGAACATTTGTGATAGTTACTTTATGGCTATGGGGTTTGCTTAATCACCACAACAGAATAGGATCAGGCATGTGAACAAACCACTTTACAACTGTCACAATTTATGACTGTAATGGGTAGGCTTCATTATGGTCATAACTCAAGGCGTACCTGTAAACATAGAGTGGATGCCTTGCCTTGCACTGAACGAATCATCTGGCATGCCTTTTCTTTCAATAGAAAAGAATGTCTACAGCTCAGAGTTGAGTTGTGACGTTCTTGGTGCAACCATGAACATCAAATAGATCAGTAGTGGGTTGCCAGTTCGGACCGATTCGCAAGAACCGGTAGTAAAATCGGCGGGAGGCACCGCCCACTGACTCCGACATCATCAGGAAGCTTCTGCGCCTGCGCAGAAGCGCATACGGCGCCTTTGTGAACCGGTAGTAAAGGTAAGTAGAACCCACCCCTGAAATAGATGACACACTGTGGGCAGACTCAACCCACAATTTTATCCTCTCCAGTAGTTTACACCCAAATAAGCAGAGATTAATACTAGGCAAACAACACAAGCTAATAATTCTGGTCTAGAAAAAGCAATGTGGACTCTGATGGGCATGTCTCATCAAGCCCGTGAGACCTCTACAAGCTTCATCGATTACTAGTTGGCTTCCCAGTGCTGATTATCACCCATACAGCCTTTTTGTCATAGGGCCTGATTTGTCTCTGGTTGTTTCTGTCCATCTGATGAGAGTAGGCAATGTGGACACACATTTTGTGTCCCATCAGTTAAACGACTCAGAAAGCATGCTTTCTCTGACACCGCACCTGCCCTCTAGAATGAGAGGAGATGACCAGGTGAGCCTGAGGGAGAGGTCAAACACATCATCAGTCATGAGTCCCTTTGTGCCTACAAGACATCTAAGTTCAGCCCACCTTAAATTCCTTCTACTCTTATCTCCTGCTAATTTCCCTTGGTCATTAGTTGTTCAGATTCTTATAGAGAGCTTAAGCTTGCAATAAATCTTTATACCCATCTGAACTATCTGGATCTCCTGATTTTCCTGGAGCTTGATATCCAACTGGCTTCCACCCTGACAATATTCAGAAAGCTATTAAAGACCTGGCTATTTTCATAGGCCTTGGGGACAGGTTTATGTTTGAGCCCCTATAATATATTTGTCTTCTGATCATTCAGGATTTGTTTGGTTTATTGTATTATTCTTCCTTTTTTAGTTGTAAGCTGCCCAAGTTTCTTGGGAGTTGGAAACCTCACACTTACATCAAACAATCAGTCAGTCGATCAATATCAATCCATCACTCAGCATTAGGAGAGCTGCAATCATTCAGCATTACAAGAGTAACAACAAGATATTCAGAAAACAATTTCTGGGATTTTTTTCCCCCTCAAGATTTTACAGATTCTCTTTCTCCTCCCATCTTGTCTTAAATCTAACCTTTGTCACCAATTTCTACATGCCATTAAAAAAAAAAGCTGTTAGGCTGCTTTCTGGGTTTAGGACAACTGACCCCAACTAACCGAGCTGCATCCATCTAGCCACAGCCAACTCTCCACGGACAATTCACTGCTGGACTCTTCAGGCAGGATAACTGTCAGATTATTCATGAACTGGCAGAGACATGGTAACAAGGTCAGCCAATGAATAGGCATGGCAACTAAGTCAGCCATGTGGGAGCTGAGACAGACTAGAGCCAGGGCGTGTCTTAGTCTGCAGCTTCTGAGTCTGTGCAGAGAATTGAAACTGAAACTAAGCAGTCTGTGCATGCTGTCTGCTCTGCTGAAATGAAACTAAGTGTTCTCTCCTGCCTTGTGTTCTGCCTGTAACTTTTACCATGTTGAAGAATCAACTATTGGTATTGAAAAATTTACTTCATCTGTTATTATGTATATAAAGAAGTTATTGAATCCAGCTGAATCAGTTATCTGTGTGTGCTTCTGGGTTTGATTTTTGCAAGAAACTCTGATAATAACTCAACACAATAAATATCATCTGCCACTGTTTCTTCTACATTATTTCCATTTTTGTCAATAATGGCCATGGCAAGATAGCCACGGCAAGTTGCTTGTGACAAGATGGCCACAGCAAGATGGCTGTGGAGAGATGGCCACAGCAAATTGTCTCATTCCATGCTTTCTTCCCTTTCACTCCTTTTAGCAAAACTAAAAGTCAAATTAAACCTTATCTGACCTTCAATAGTTGATTATAGCTGGTCATGGCTGGTTTAAAATTACTAAATTCTGAACATTTAAATGGAGGAAGCACCAGCCATATGGAATAGATTATTTTGCCTCCTTTAAATCTTCCTGCCATAAAATTGTTCATGAAGGAAATACTACTGCTCCAGTCTGGCATTGCCATCTAGTATTCCCTACACTAACTGAGTTTGCATGACATGTTAGATTAACTAAAATGAGGTTCAGTAGTTTGCAGATAATAGTATAGGAACTCAGCCATTATTTTAGCCAACTCAGTTGACCAATTCTTCCTGTTGAGCTATAATGTCATTTGTTTGTTGGGAGAAAATGTATATTTGAATAGAGCAATCATATTACTCTCCGTTGAGGGTTTAACACATTGCGTGAACCCAGGCACATAGAATCTTCTGAAAACTAGTGTCGTCATGAAAAATTCAGCCAAACCAATCCCTTTTGTTTTGCATTGAAATTGTTGTGATCCATCCATCCTGGGGGGAGGGGGGTGTAGTAATGTTGTAAAACAAATCAAGTAAAATGCTACACCATCACCAGTGGTCCCAGTAACATTAGGAATAATGAACAATAATTCAGAATATTATTCAAGTACCTGAACCATAAGCAGTGCAATTTCAGAAGATGTGGAGAGATTTGGCTCAGAGTTGGATTTGACTGAATGGATAACATCACATGACCTGAACCATGCTGGCTGGGAAATTCTAGGAATTGAAGTCAACACATCTTAAAGTTGCTAAGGCTAAGAAATACTATTGTTGAGGGTTCACACTAACTTGCTGTAGAGGGTAAGACTAGAACTAACGGGATGAAATTTGAAGTACACATAGTTTAAGAGGGACTTCTTAATAGTAACAGCTATCAATGAGTGGAATAGGTTACTGCATGGAGTGGTTTCTTCCCCTTCACTGGAAATTTTCAAACAGAAGCTATCTAAGGTGGCGCAGTGGTTAGAATGCAGTACTGCAGGCTACTTCTGCTGACTGCTGGCTGCCTGCAATTTGGCAGTTCAAATCTCACCAGGTTCAAGGCTGACTCAGCCTTCCATCCTTCCAAGGTAAGTAAAATGAGGACCCAAATTGTTGGGGGCAATATGCTGACACTGTAAACTGCTTGGAGAGGGCTGTAAAGCACTGTAAAGCAGTATATAAGTATATAAGTCTAACTACTATTGCTAAGTGCTATCAAAGATAGTGTAATAAATCCTGCAGTGTGCAGGAAGTTGGACTTGATGACATCTTAGCCTCCTTCCAATTCGATGCTTGTATAATAATTCCAGAGGAATTGCCACCTTGTCATTCAAAATATTAAAATCTTGAAATTTCAACAGGCTTACAGCCTCTGCAAAATTCAGCTGCGCTTCAAGCAAGAATCTAAGAAAACACTTTTCCCCCATCATTTTCTGAGCTAGTTAAAAGCACTGCTTCGCAAGGTAGCATCAAGAACCAGCTGTCAACCATTATGCTTGTTAATTTATTAAAACCAGTTCTTTATCCTCTCAGGAAATCATGGCACTCATACTTCCTGCCAGACAATCACATTCAAGGGCCAGGCTGTTGAACTTGTTGACAATATCAATTATTCAGTTTTCTGCCAATTCCTATTAGACTTCTCAGGCTGGAGAATTTACACTGCATTATTGAATTAAACACACACACAGCTAAAAGCTTCAGGGAACTCAAACTAATTAGCCAGCATTTGTAAACCCCTTTGTTCATGGTAATTTGTTTACAAGGGTAGCTCAACCTTTTAATTATGGTATGTTCATGCAGGCCAGTTGCTGTACCTTTGTCTTTATGTGTGCATTGGTGAGCTGTGAAAAGGACAATGGGCAGGAAGTAATTTTTGATTTAATGAGCGATGGCAGTCTGGCCCGTTGTGCTTAACCTAAAATGCAAGTATGTTTTTAATTACACAGAAGGAAAATTAAACACCCCATGTGAGACACTGAGCACATGCACCACTCTATCTCAGAAAAGGAGAAAGACACGGTGCTTTCATCCCTGAGAAGACCTGGTTATGTGGAAGATTAACAGATTAACAGAGTTGGAAGGGACCTTAGAGGTCATCTAGTCCAACCCGCCAGTTCAGCAGGAGACCCTTCACCATTTCTGACAAATGGCAGTCCAGTCTCTTCTTGAAAGCTTCCAGTAATGAAGCTCCCACAACTTCCGAAGACAACTTCTGTTCCACGGGTTGATTGTTCTCATTGTCAGAACATTTCTCCTTATTTCCAGGTTGAATCTCTCCTTGTTCAGTTTCCATCCATTGTTCCTGTCTGGCCTTCAGATGCTTTGGAAAATAGCTTGACATACTCCCCTCTGTGGCAGCCCCTCAAATATTGGAACATTGCTATCATGTTTCCCCTGGTCCTTCTCTTCACTAGACTGGCAATACCGAATCATCGTATGTTTTAGTTTCCAGTCCCCTAATCATCTTGATTGCTCTCCTCTGCACTTTTTCTAGAGTCTCAACATCTTTTTTATAGTATGGTGACCAAAACTGGATGCAATACTCTAGGTGTGGTCTTACTAGGGCTGTATAGAGTGATGT
The DNA here is from genome assembly GCA_030761175.1 of Masticophis lateralis. Classification (NCBI taxonomy): domain Eukaryota; kingdom Metazoa; phylum Chordata; class Lepidosauria; order Squamata; family Colubridae; genus Masticophis; species Masticophis lateralis. Next base: position 15,866,376 of record JAUDYJ010000001.1, read on the forward strand.
TAGTACCTCACTTGATCTTGATTGTATCCCTCTGTTAATGCAATTTAAGATTCTATTGGCTTTTTTGGCTGCTGCTGCACACTGTTGGCTCATATTTTGCTGGTTGTCCACTAAGACTCCGAGATTCCTCTCACAGTCACTGCTATTAAGCCTGGTTTCACCCAGTTTATATGTGTACTTTTGGTTTTTCTTGCCTAAGTGTAAGACTTTACTTTTCTCTACACTGAATTTCATTGTGTTAGATGAGAGAAGTATGGTTGTCGTCTCCGTGTCGCCTATCCTCAGAACTATCAGTCCAACCAATCTCCATAAAAGTCATTCTATACTTCCTGTGGAGTTGATTTCTTGTTCTGGTCTACCCACTGAAACTGATACTAAATCCATCTCCAGCAGTTCCTTCCTCATGCTGGAATACTGATTGATTGAGTCATTGACCACATATCATATTTCACAACAATCAATTTGACTCTTACAATATAACTTGGAAGAAAGTGCCTTATCCTTTGATTGATGTTTCCTCCACCCAATCTCACAGTTGTATTAGAGACAAGCAATCTTGAGCCAGGAGAGACAAACCTATAAAGTCAAGTTTTCTTTGAGTCAAGTTCAACTCCTAGTAATTGGGAAAATCCATATAGAGGTTTGGGCGACTACACTAAACAAAGCTGTTTATAATTGCATTGAGTGTTTCTTTGAATTTCCAGTCCAGTCTATAAGATTCGCATATCCTGGTGGCCTGCTGAAAATGTAACAAAATAACAGAGTTGGAAGGGACTTTGGAGGTCTTCTAGTCCAGCCCCTGCTCAAGCAGGAAACCCTATACCATTTCAGACAAATGATTGTCCAATCTCTTCTTAAAAACCTCCAGTGTTGGATTACCCACAATTTCTGGAGGCAAGTCATTCCACTGCTTAATTGTTCTAACTATCAGGTCTTTCATCCAAGCTCTAGCTGCATTAAACCCTGTTCAGCTTTTTTGAGAAACTATGGACAGTAGACATTGCCTCCTGTTGGATATTTTCAAATGGATGTTCTCTCAGATACATTCATACTGAACCGTATTTGCCAGAGGACTTTAAAACAATATTTGTTGCTGTTTGGGAGTTAAAAATCATTGTGGGAGCATTCCAAAAATGCAAACACCCATATTTAATATTACATATGTTGACAGCAGCAAGAATTGTATTTGCACAATATTGGAAAAATGAGGGAATTCCAACAGATGACAATATAATTTTAAAAATATTAGCGTCAACTCGCAAAGCATTCCTGACCTGCTCTCGAGTTGCCATAGACAGGGTGATGGGGAATTGAGCCTCATAGCTGCATCGAGGAACTTGCATTTAAGTCAAAACAAAACACATTCCAGCCGGTAAAGTCAAGGTCATCTCCAGGGTGACCCACAGTGACTGGAGGGAGTGACTTCTACAACCCATGAAATTGCTTCACTGGGTAATGTGACTGATAACCTTGGGGGGAGGGGGAAACAGGATCAGAGCCAAGGTGCAAATTAAGTGAGGTCAGAATTGGCTTCACTTGGTTCGTGCCGATATAAAGCTCCTAATAAATAACTGGATTTCTTTTGAAGTTTGATTTGAGGCTCGCGATTTAATTAGGGCATTGGTGGGAACCCTGACAATTAGACTGTGTGGAAATGGATAAGCTAACATTAAAGATAAAAGAGAAAGAAGACAAAGAATATTTTTTAACATGGGATTTGTTTTACAAGTGGTTAGACAACAAAAGTAAAAATTAAAAGTTGAAAGAATACTACTATTTACAAGTAAATATTGTTATTAGTACAGATATTAGACTGTCTACTGTTGACATCACTCCATTCCTAAGAGGTCTGTAAGGGGCGTGCATAAGCGCACCAACATGCCTACCATCCTTGTGCTAATGTCCCCTTTTATTTATATCCATTTCATGTACTCATAATCATATTTATACTTATATTTGTTATGTAATACTTGTTTGACAAATAATAATAATAATAACAACAACAACAACTTTATTGTCATTGTACGTGTATACACAGTATACCCATACAACGAAATTCATTTAACACCCAAAGACCAGGTCCAACACACATAACAATCCCCAAACACACTTCCACTCATCACAATTCCCCACCCCTAAACCACCCAAACATCCACACAACAAACCAAGTAATGCTGTCCAATAGCTCACTGATGATGGCCCTTTAGTTCATTGTTGAGTGCAATTATATCTCTGGGATAAAAACTATTCAGAAACGTGTGGTCTGAGTTTTAATTGTTCTGTATCTTTTCTGCCAGAAGGCAACAGTCCAAAAAGATTGTAAGCAGGATGGGAAGAGTCTCTGAGAATGTTATGCAACTTCCTCAAACAGCGAGATTCAAAGATGTTACCCAGGGCTGGTAGCTGAAGCACAATGATATTCTGGGCAATTTTAATGATTCTCTGTAGAGCTTTTCTGTCCGTAGCAATAAATAAATAAAATAAATAAAAATATTATGTATAAGTAAATTGACTCAGACAATACACTATATATTAAGCACTCATGTGTGATAAAAAGATGTACAAATAAAGCTTATTTTAAAAAATGCAAATACCCTACAATCAGTTTGAAATGCTGATTGTGGATTGGCCTTGGTGACAGAGAAACTGCCTCTGAAGGCCATCTTCTGGGGGAGTAGTTGGCTTCTTTGTGCAGTTGTTGGCCACTGTGAGAAGAGACTGCTGGATGAGATGGTTTAGGAGTCCAGTCTGAGGGCACTGCTTATGTTCTTATTTTAAAGATCATAGATATGTGTTCATCAAACAGCTGTAATCCCATTTGAATAACAGATCTCTGTGGAATCTTAGATTGGTCATTTAAAGTAAGTCTTTGTAGTCATCAAAAGGAACAAAATTGTACCATCCCTCAAAGAACAACGCATAATGACAGTGGAAGAAGGGCACGTCACTCTCTGTTTAAAACACCCTACACATAAGTCCCTATTTGAGAAAGATCAATCTAAAAAGCAAAGCATATTCTGAACATTGATGTACAAGAAAGCAGATAGATTAATAGGTACATTTAAAGTGGACTTTTAAAAAGAAACATTAAGGAAATTTAAGAGTCTGCGTACAAACAAAACTAAGGATATAGAAGAAATTGACTAATGGCAAAAGATGCAGTTTAGATTTGCACTGATCTCCAGATCTCTTCATACATTAAATCCACAGAGAGGAAGGGGGTCAAACTATTTTCCAAATCACTTAAAGGCCAGAGAAGAAATAATGGATGGAAACTAAACAAGGAGAGATTCAATTTAGAAATAAGGAAAAATTTTCTGGCAGTGAGAACAATCAACCAATGGAACAGCTTGCTTTCAGAAGTTGTCTTTGAAATGTGCTCCCTCCTTCCTAGAAAACTGCTGCTTCATTGAAGTCCATTACACCTTACTTCAGTTTAATGTAATGAATCTCTTTCTCTCCCTCTCTCCCTTTTCCTCTCCCTCTCTCTCCATGTATTTGAGCTGTGCCCCACTTGGGGTTTGGGGTTTACAAAAAAGATCAGATACGGGATGAAGATCCACTACAAAAATAGATCAATAAAAGGAATGACAAAATAAGATTCTTAGTCCTACGGGATATCTCCTGCGAAAACATGACTTCACCAAAGCCACATGTTTTCTTAACACATTTCCCCAAACACGACAAATCAATTTTCATCTAATTAAGTTATGCCCAAAGAATTTATTTCTTAGCTGCTAAAACTGACAGAATATATACTCCTGAATTAAATTGGTGTGTGCGTGAAAGAGAAAGACAGAAGACTCACTTAAATCCTGCATAGCCCCAAATGTTAAGTAAACTAAAAAAAAAAAATGCACAAGATATTCTGGGCATGTAACACCGTTTGTAAGAGTGCTAATTTTATACGAGGAGCAATTCATGGTTTCCTGTTTTCCGAGAACTTCTGCTTCCTCTGTTGAATTAAATGGAGCAGTGTCTGCCAATATTTATTAGCTTGTATCTGCATCAGGTTTGTTCTATAAGCAACAGACAGAAGGAGCTGAAATCAAGACCAAGTTAAATGTTGCTGCCGCCGCCACCACCCCAACACTTCAGGACTAGAAATGCTTATTCTATGTAAATAAGAATAAGCTATTTTCTCTGAGAGGGATCTTGGAGTCCTAGTGGACAACCATTTAAATATGAGCCAGCAGTGTGCTGCAGCTGCCAAAAAAAGCCAACACAGTTCTAGGCTGCATAAACAGAGGGATAGAATCAAGATCATATGAAGTGTTAATGCCACTTTATAATGTCTTGGTAAGGCCACACTTGGAATACTGCATCCAGTTTTGGTTGCCACAATGTAAAAAAAGATGTGGAAACTCTAGAAAGAGTGTAGAGAAGAGCAACAAAGATGATTAGGAAACTGGAGGCTAAAACATATAAAGAACTGGGTGTTATGTATTGAATATATATAGTTGTGTTAAGCCCTGCTAAAGTGAAACTAACCTTTAGATCCGTGATGGCGAACCTATGGCACAAGAGCCACAGGTGGCACGCGGAGCCATATCTGTGGGCACACAAGCATTGCACTAGCTCAGGTCCAGCACACTGGCCAGCTGATTTTCGGGCCTTCCGGGCCCACTGGAAGTTGGGAAATGGGCCATTTCTGGCCCCCTGAGGGTCCCTGGGGTGGTGGGGAGGCTGTTTTCGCCCTCCCCAGGCTCCAAGAAAACCTCTGGAGCCTGGAGAGGGCGAAAAACAGGTCTTCTGGGCCCACCAGTAACTTTTTTGCCATTGCATGCCAAAAGCAGGGAGAGCATGGGGGGGGGGGTTTGCATGTGCATGCGCAGGGGGTGGGTGGGGCAGGGGGGCATTGAATTATGGGTGTGGGGACACATGTATGTCACCCCCCATGCTTCTCTCACTTTTGGCACGCGACGGCCAAAAGGTTAGCCATCACTGCTTTAGATGATCCTAACTGGTAACTCCAACTGTTTTGGAGGGAAACTTAGAACATTCATATTTGGGTGGGCTTTTTCAAGTACTATGATCAGTTAAGGTCCTGTGCAGAGATTCGCAATAGGATTCTGTGCATGAGCAGATCACTGATGATGACATCCGGGGCAATGGGCAGGGCCTCCTGCCGGTTTTACTACCAGTTCTTGTTAACCGGTCTGAACCAAGGGCAACCCACCACTGGTCCTGTAGGCCTAGAGTATAAATTACAGGCATTTGTCTGCTGTTCCTCAGTTCCAGTTTTGAGTCAATAAATGTTGTTATAGCTATGCTGGTCTGCTTCTTGCCTACTGAAGCCCAATACTGGTCATTAAATGGGTCACCACATGATCACACCAATTTTGCATCCTTTTTTGTGGCCGTCTTTTAAGTGAATGACTGTGCTGATTAAGTAAAGTAAAACCTGGATTTTGGCAGAAAATGTTGTAAATTTCAATCATGTGACTGCAGAATGCAGCAAATGGCTGCAAATGATTGCCAAGCATCAATCACATGACTGGGAAGGGGAAGGCAGCCATTGTTTTCATTGTCAGGGAATTTCTTTTTAGTTCTAGATTGGATCTCTCTTTAATGATCTTTTTCACACCAGGTTCTTCTTGTCCTGCCTTGTCCTCAAGTGCTTTGGAGGATAAGTTGACTTTGTCTTCTCATTCTCTTGGTAGGGGAACACTTGGAATACTGCACCCAGTTTTGGTCGCCATGATGTAAAAAAGATGTTGAGACTCTAGAAAGAGTGCAGAGAAGAGCAACAAAGTCCCTTGGGAGTTGGGTGGCATAGAAATATGATATGATATGATATGATATGAAATGAAATGAAATGAAATGAAATGAAATGAAATGAAATGAAATTAAATTAAATTAAATTAAATTAAATTAAATTAAATTAAATTAAATTAAATTAAATTAAATTAAATTAAATTAAGATGATTAGAGGACTGGAGACTAAAACATATAAAGAATGGTTGCTGGAATTGGGTATGTCTTGTTTAATGAAAAGAAGGATCAGGGATGATTCACTTAAAGACAGCCACGAAAAAGGATATAAAATTGGCATAATCATGTGGTGACCCTTTTAATGACCAGTCCTATTTAGTCAATTATGGTCATAAGTCAAGGACTACCTGTACATTATTATCCTCTGCTTTTGGAGCTTACCATTCTTGCTTCTGACAGTCATTTTTTTCCCTGAAATTTATACTGTACATACCCTGCACACTAGATGCTCCACCGTGTTATTTAAAATGCATTCAGAAGGCTCTGCCTAAATCTTTTAATCCCATTTGATCTACAAACATAGCAGTAACATGACAGGTTGGATTAGCTCACTTGGGCCTGTGTGAAATTACACATCTCAAGCCCCATTACAAGGAAAGCAACAGCTGCAGCTTCAGATAGAGTTTTTCCCCTCGCTTTCCCATCCCGCTATTCCTCTCCCCACACACACACACCTTTCATTTGTAACCCTGAGCTAGACATGAATAAAACTTGTCCTTCTACTTCCACTCGATTGAAATACATGCACACAAGAGTCTCAAAAATAAAGTAAAAATAAAAATTAAGCTCCCTAAACATCAGAGTGACTGAAAGACCAATTTTTCTGTTAAGGTTTTGCTGTGTTTCCAGGACTTTTCCCTCAGGACCGCTTAGAGTGGAGCAGTTAACCCTGCACATTCTGCTGTGGCATCGTATGGGTAATACGGTTAGTCCTCGTCTTAATAACAGTTTGTTTAGTAACTGTTTAAAGTTACAACAGCACTGAGGAAATAGCAATTGCACTATATATCGCTTCATGAGCTTTACAGCCCTCTATAAGTGGTTTACAGAGTCAGCATATCGCCCCCAACAACCTGGCTCCTCATTTTATCAACCTCCAAAGGATGAAAGACTGAGTCAATCTTGAGAGAGTCGGGATTGAACTCGTAGCAGTGAGCAGAGTTAGCCTGCAATACTACATTCTAACCACTGTGCCACCATCCCTCATCATCATGTATCATCTTCCCAGCCCTGGAAATATGTCTCTCCTCTGGTCTTTCTATCTTTGATCCATGTCTTGGGATACTAGATAATTTCCTGTGATAGCAATAGCACCTAGACTTATATACCACTTTTCCGTGCTTTACAGCCCTCTCTAAGTTGTTTAGAGTCAATCTATTGCCTCCAACACTCTGGGTCCTCATTTTACCCACCTCGGAAGGATGGAAGGCTGATCAACCTTGAGCCTGGTGAGATTTGAACTGCCAAATTGCAGGCAGTTGGCAGGCAGCAGAAGTAGCCTGCAGTACTGCATTCTAACCACTGCGTCACTGTGGCTCATAATTCATATGGATTTCCTGTGATCCATATTTGTAATGAATTAAACATTTATATTTTGGGAAACAGTATTATCCTTTGGAGAAGCACACTTTTTTGAATGCTGTTATTCAGTTCCTGACCCATAGTTGACTTACAACCACAACTGGGATCAGAATTCCTGTTGCTAAGCAAGGTACTTATTAAGGGGGTCATGCTTGATTTTACAACTTTTTTTTTTTTGCCATGGTTGTTAAACGAATCATGGTAGTTGGTATGTGAATCATGCAGTCATGAAATAAATCTGACTTCCCCTCCTTGACTTTGCTTGTTTGCAGTCAGTGAGAAGGTCACAAATAATGATCACATGACCCCAAGACACTACAAGTGTCGTAAATACATACTGGTTGTCAAGGACCAGAATTTTAATCTCATGACTGTGTCAATTGCAAGTTGCGAATGCAAGGAATGGTCGTAAATCACTTTTCTTAATGTCATTGTAACTTCAAAGAGTCAGTAAATGAATAGTTGTAATTTGAGGACTATCTGTACAAAAGTGTGCTTTTTAGGATTAAAACATATAAAGAAAAGCACCTATGAGGGAAAAACAAATAAATACAATTTATATTGGAGGGTTAAATTCTAGATCAATGCAGAAAGAAACAACAAGGCTTTGTGAGTGAATGCAAGCACAACTGGCTGGAAAAAGAGATTATTCCATCTATTTTTACTTTTCAACTTTAATTCAAAAAGACAAAGTAAGAAAATGCCACCTGTACCTAATAATCGAGTTCTTATAATCAAGGCATCTTTTAGCTTCAGGCTCGCATCCCTTTCTACTTCTGAAATCCAGCTCACTGGTAAAATATGTCTGTATCTTATCTTCTCACTAATCATACTAAATGACAGTAATTAATATGAAGCTCATTAAAAAAATTAAACATAGTGAGTCAGTAATAAAAAATGGCAGGGGTTTTTCCCCTCTCTCCTCCCCTTTTTTGTGATTGTTTTTAATGAATAAACAGTGACTCTTCCATTCATTATTTATCTCCCTCTGAATGTTAATGAGTCCTTTCCAACGCTCATTAACAAAGTTCAAAATTTATGGAAAAGTGGTACTTCATAAATACAAAATTCCTTCACAGCTTAAATATATACCAGTTCAGAAATCAGTAATTATGTCTCAAACTGCTCATTATACTTATAATTATAAGCCAACGGTGGCAGAACAGCACATAAATTAAAAATTAAAACAAATAAAAGTGGAATCTAATATTTATGGAAGTTACACTGTGTTTGAATTATGGAGGGGGGGGGAAGGTTGAAGCTTTAACTGAAAACGATTAACCCCCCACATATGAAGTCTCTCCTTTAGCCTTATAAATACAGAGGTTGAAGAAATACAGTGAACAGGGATTCTATCCATCTCTCCCGTTGAATTCAAAGACCCAATAGGAGTTAAGCCGACACAAAGCTGGAGATCAGAGGACATTGGTTGATGGCAAAAATGATGGGAGCTCAAGGTAGAGGAAGCATGGAAGTGAAGGTTCAAAGAGAGAGAGAGAGCAAGCAAGATGAGGACCTTGAGAAAAGATGATAGAGGGGTAGATTCAGGGATGAGATCCAACAGGTTTTTACAGGTTCTGGAGAACCGGTAGCGGAAATTTTGAGTAATTCAAAGAACTGGCAAATACCACCTCTGGCTGGTTCCAGAGTGGGGTGGGAATGGAGATTTTGCAATATCCTTCCCCTGCCATGCCAACCAAGCCACACCCACCAAGCCACACTCACAGAACCAGTAGTAAAAAAAAATGGATTTCACCACTGGGTAGATTTGATAGCTTTCTTCAAATTCACCAGGTTCAACCCATATCAGACTTAAAATTATAATCCTACTTGGAGTTCCTTACAACTGCCTCAGGTGATTGATTGATTGTTTGATTGTACTTTTAGGCCTTTTAGTTCTTATCAAGAGAACAGAACTCTCACACAAGGTTGTGGCTCACACAAATACAGCATCCTCCTGCCTCCTAATTCCTATGATGCTACAATTTCCATGTTGCCCAAGTTGACAGTCTCCAAAAATCAACAAAGATATAAGATGATCCCTTCAAGCTCATATCTTTATTGGTCCAACTTATAGACAGAATCTTACCAAACTAAAGCACCCTACTTTCTACAATAAGCATAAATTCTGAGAATTACTGGGGAGAGATTGTCTTCACTGTCTTTCTCTCATATGAACTATCAGAACTGAACTGCCTTTTACCACTCTGAAATATATTTCTTCCTTCCTGGGAATCCAGACTATATTCCATCAAGAGTTTCATCTTCAGGATCTGGCTTTCTAATGAGCAGTCAGGGTTGATCTCCTCTAGGACTGACCGGTTTGATCGCCTTGCAGTCCAAGGGACTCGCAAGTGTCTTCTCCAGCACCATATTAACATTGTTGAAATCTGGACTATCTGGATTCATTTATGGCTCCCTGTACAGCTAGTCCTTGACTTGCAACCATTCCTTTAGTGACCATTTAAAGTTACAATGACACTTTTATAGTGACTTATGATCATTTTTCACACTTACTGTTACAGCATCCCTGATGGTCACATGATCAAAATTTGGATGCTTGGCCACTGGTATGTATTTATGAAGGTTGCAATGTCCTGGGGTCATGTGATCTTCTTTTGTGACTTTCTGACAAGCAAAGTCAATGGGGAAGCCAGATTCACTTATAAACCATGTTACCAACTTAAAAATTGATTAAGTAATTTCACTTAATAACTGTGGCAAGTAAGGTTGTAAGAAAAGAGTCGAAATCCACTTTTAACAACTTAGCAATAGAAATTTTGGACTCAGTTGTGATGGTAAATTGAGGACTACTGAATCGTAAGAGCCCAAAACATGGTTTAATTCAGTAACCAGATTAAGTGTAATAAATAAAAAACAGCCGTATGGATGCATGCATCTTGAGATCCTCCATGCATAGAAAGATTCTTATTGGGATTTTGGATTTATCTATTTTTACATTGGCTTATACATATTTCATATTGCTGGGAGTGTACTGTTTCCCTGGGCAGCATTGAAGGAAAGGATCATAATCCTTATCAAGGGCAGAAACTGATGTTAATAACATACAATATTGTATTTTTTCATCCCAAATCAACAAAAATTGTGTGCCATTCTTAAAGGGAACCACCAGGAACTATTTCTCCCTTACCAGAGGATCTATATCAGTTTTGAGTTTAACCAACATCGCTTTGTAAAGTTCTTAGAAACTTAAAAGTTTGCACAATAATCTGCAAGCCTTCCTGTTGCATTAATGCAGGTACTCCTCAATTTACAACTGTAATTGAGCCTGGAACTCATTAAATAAGCAGATTATTTAAATTTTAGGTTAATTTTTGTTTTGCAGCAGCAGCAGCCGTTAAGCCAACGTGGTTGTTAAGTGAAGCATTATACCCTCTGGGCATTTTTGCCAAAAATGGGAAGTAAACACCAATTTCGGGTTTTAAAAAATGCCAAAAATCGCAGTCATGTGACCACAGGACATTGCAAATGGTTTTAAATAGGTTGAGTTGCCAAATGCCCCAAATTAAATCACATGATCGCAGGGGGTAGACCCAGCCGTCAAAACTCTGAAATCAGGTGGTAAATAGATCTGGGAAAGCCTGTCATAACTATACGGCCAGTCATAAGTCAAAGACTGTAAAGATTTTTCCATAAGATAAGGGTCTTACTAAAATAACACTGTTTTTCCTACCAGTTCACATTAAATATGATGAAAAGAGAATTTGCTTTCAATAACCCTTTCAAGGAAGCCAAGAATTTCAGAGATACTCTCCTAGCTTGCAAATGGTGTTTTTGCGCTTACAAACGTAACAAGGGATTTGCACGAATTTCCTGTTTTTCCCCATACAATCATTTCTCCAGTGAGCTGCTTCCCTCACTTCCATTAAACCTCAAGGGAAGACATCAGGAGAAACCACCTTCCCCCCTGAGCCTTATGCAGACTGAAAATTGTGAGCAGCCAAAGAGATTTCAGAATGATGGAAAGCTACGTCACCAAAAACAATAACATCAGCAGAAGATCCCTCTGTTTCCTTGAATAACCAAGTAAGGTCAAAAAGACCTTCAAGAGAAATTAAATCCTCAAGCATCCTGAGAATCTTTCACAGGGGAAGAAAACTTTGCTGGAACGGCAAGGCAGATATATAACATAATGCAGAAGTCTGAGTTTTTTTAGCCTCACCGCATTTGGCGCTCAAGACGGCTGTTCTTGATTTTAAAAACTCACCTAAGACTTTCCTAACCAACATCTTATGCAGTGCTGAAGAACCATGTGAAGACTTCCTCTCTAGCTTAAATCACCCCTGAGGGGCACATCGGACCATCATCTTCAATTCAAATGGATAAGCAAGCATTATGTGGAGATGTCCTCCGAATTCTGGTTCCAGGACTATCGAACCCTGTCAGGACCGTGATCTGGTTGCCATGGCCACAAGGGGAGGGATCGGCTTCTGCTTTGGGGTGGGTTTCTGGGCCCATCGCAACCCTCTTCTCTCTCACATCCATCTCTAGATGTGGTGGCCACGCTGGGTAGCTCTTGCGATCTAATTAAATTGTCTTTGTGCTTTGCTGGATGAAAAGGTATTGTGAAGAAACAGCATCTGTTGATTACACAAAGCTAAGCAATTTCTTTGGCAATCATGGGCAGGAGTTAGCTAATCACAGAGCTGGAGAGCTTCCTGCTGCGTTTTCCATTACCTTGTAATTTTTGTCTTGTTCACTGTTGCTGAAAACGGCCCCCTCTGCTTTTGAAATTCGTCCTGCATCCCTCCTGCTCCTCTTCCCCACTCCTCTTGTCAGTACAGATGCTTTCCACTGGGGGAATGTCTTGAGCTTAGTTCCTGGAGTTTTAGCAGCCAGGAAAACTCCAAAATGATGCCATTAATCTCCCAAATTTATGACGTCTTCCTTTTTGAAGGACTAAATGCAATTAGAAACAATTTGTTTTGGGGGAGGGGTCGTTTAAAAAAATCATAATTTTCTCACCCGGTCCATGTAGTAGAAAGAGAGAGGGATGGTTAAAAAAAACAAAACTAGAGCATTTGCAGCTCATTAGCAACAAGATTTGCAAAACATCTGGCCTTGTCCCCTCCTCTTTCTTTCTGATGGTGTTACAGAGTGCCCGGGGTTTTTGCATTCATTCCGCACGCCGGAGATGCAAAATTGCTTTGCCAGGAACTCATTAAATGTTCTCACAAGTCAAACAGTGTAACCGTACTGTTTGGGGGAAATCGGAATATTTCCCCACCACCCTCTCTCATCCAGAATGTTATTCTTACCATGGCAAGCACATAACAGCGATATATTATTCTTTGAACATCTCACCATGGTTGGGTTCCCCATGCATTAACCACAGCACAAGGCTCACGTCTTGGAAACATTTCTTTTAATTCTAGGACCTTATGATCTGACCGGTGTATAGTTGCACTCTCTCATCAATGAAGAGGAGGAGGAGGAGGAGGAGGAGGAGGAGGAGGAGGAGGAGGAGGAGGAGGAGGAGGAGGAGGAGGAGGAGGAGATAATTTTTTACTATTTTACCAGTGACTGAAGAGCAAGGGACATTCCCATCACAGGCACAGTAGCCAAACTGGGTTGGTGGGAGTGCAGGTAGCCATTTAGTGAGCATTCAAAGTTCCAAAACACCACTGAAAAAAGTGATTTATGACTGTTTTTCACACTTAGGACCATTGTAGTTTCCCCATGGTCACTTGATCAAAATTTGGATCCTTGGCAATTGACTCATATTTGTGACACTTGTGTGTCCTGGGATTAGGTGATCACCTTTTGTGACCTTCTGACAAGCAAAGTCAATGGGGAAGCCAGATTCTCTTAGCAATCGTGTTACTAATTTAACAACTGCAGTAATTCACTTAACAACTGTGGCAAGAAAGGTCATACAATAGGGCAAAATTCACTTAACAACCGTCTCGCTTAGCAATGGGAATGTTGGGCTCAATTGTGATCGCAAATCAAGGAATACCTGTATAGTATGGTAATTAATATGCTAGCCTGATAGCATAGCTTGAGCCAGTCACAAGATGGCAAATACTTCCTTTGTCATCCTATCCTATCCAGTCCAACCTATCCAGCCCAACCTATCAAAAACAACACCACAAAAAAACAGATTAGGAACACAAGTTAAAATAGGAAAGAAAATGTTAAGTGAGCATCTGTCTACCCTAGAAGAATTCAAATCACCAGGACCAGATGGACCACACCCCAAGATTCTGAAGGAACTGATAGATGAGAACTCAGAACCACTGAACTATATCTTTCAAAGACCCTGGAGCACCGGGGAACTGCCAGAGGAATGAGAAAGAGCTGATGTAGTTCCCATCTTCAAAAAAGGGGGGGAAATAGATTCAGGAAACTACAGACCTATCAGCCTGACCTCAATACCAGGGAAGACTCTGGAAAAGATAATCAAGCAACGAATCAGTGAACACCTAGAAGCAAACAAAGTAATAACCTAAAGCCAACAGTTGCACACAGTTTTGGTCGCCACGATGTAAAAAAGATGTGGAGAATCTAGAAAGAGTGCAGAGAAGAGCAACAAAGATGATTAGGGGACTGGAGGCTAAAACATATGAAGAACCATTGCAGGAATTGGGTATGTCTAGTTTGATGAAAAGAAGGACCAGGGATGACATGATAGCAGTGATCCAATATCTCAGGGGTTGCCACAAAGAAGAGGGGGTCAAGCTATTCTCCAAAACACCTGAGGGCAGGACAAGAAGCAATGGGTGGAAACTAATCAAGGAGAGAAGCAACTTAGAACTAAGGAGAAATTTCCTGACAGTTAGAACAATTAATCAGGGGAACAACTTGCCCCCAGAAGCTGTGAATGCTCCAACACTGGAAGTTTTTAAGAAGATGTTGGATAACCATTTGCCTGAAGTGGTGTAGGGTTTCCTGCCTAAGCAGGGGGTTGGACTAGAAGACCTCCAAGGTCCCTTCCAACTCTGTTATTCTGTATTCTATTCATCCAGCCGGAAAACCTGGCCAGAGGTCAATTTATTTGTTATGTAGGTAAATGATGGCATCATGTATTCCTGCCCCCCAGATAGAATAGGTGAGTCATGTTTGTGGCTGCTATAAAGTGGAAGTGTGAACCTGTATTTAAATTATTCTAATCTGAACCCGAGTTAAAGCGATTTTCCACTACTACTCCAACCTGATTGTTCAAACTGTTGGAACATGTTGGGGGAAGCAGAGATTTTTTGCCATCACACCATACTCTCTAACTGTAGCCTCAGGTTACATAAAATCTATCACCTTGGATGGAGATCAATTAACTGCAGTGCCTAGGATGAGAAGAAGAAATAGAAGTAGGACAGGAATTGGGAATGGGGACAATAAATTCCAGGGTGGCTTGGTTTTCTGCCAGATCAAGTGGGGAAAATCCCACAGTCCTAAATTCAAACTATTTCCATTCACATTGCAGTGTTCTCCTTGGTAGATTTATCTTCTGTTAACCAGCAGAAGGAGGACAGCAGCAAAGGCAGAGAAGACCTCGTTTCTCTTCCCCATATCTCCAAAGGTTATCCCACCTACCACTACAGTTTTAGAGACGTGCCTTCTCGGTGGCAGCACCTATCTTGAGGAACAGCACCCTCCAGGAGATTCAGATGGCCCCAACCTGTTAACCTTTCACAAGGCATTGAAGACCTGGCTATTTCCCCAAATCTGTGGACCAGGGGGCAGATACACCCTGCTATAATGAATGATTAATAAGTAACAGTATTAAGTATTAAATATTGAAGCTGCCCAGAGTTATTCACTGAGAAGGGGAGCTATATAGAATGGGTGGGTGGGTGGATGGATGGGTGGATGGGTGGATGGATGGATGAAAACATTTTATCCTTGGTGCCAGGAGGGTTTATGCTTGGATACTTTTTTTAAACTTGTAAGTTGCCCAAATCACTTGTGTGAGATGGGTAGCTATAATAGGTTGATGGATGATTAGATAGATAGATAGATAGATAGATAGATAGATAGATAGATAGATAGATAGATAGATAGATAGACAGACAGACAGACAGACAGACAGACAGACAGACATGGATATAGATAGATGGATGATAGAGAGACAGAGAGAGAGAAAGAGAGAGAGACGAGATGCTGGCTGGCTGGCTGGCGGGCGGGCAGGCGGGAGGGAGGGAAGAATTGGCATCCTCAAGCCTTATTCAAGGCAAAACAATTTTCTTAAACCTAAGAAATCCAGATGGAGATGTTAACTTCTCTGGCTTATCTAGCTGTTGGTTAAGATTCATCAAGAATTAGCTCTGTTCATCAAGTTACTCCTGCTTTAGAGATTTTAAAATTTTAAGGAAGAAAGTGTTCTGAAGTGCACCTTTAGATGGGAGGAAAACACAGACTACGGAATAACAGAGTTGGAAGGGAGATCTTGGAGATCTTCTAGTCCTACCTCCTAGCCTCATTCAATGGAATTCCTCCACCACCGATTTTGTAAGAGAGAACATTCTCACACAGGCACAGCCCTCTTCAATTTTAACAGCTAAAGTAAAGGCAGTAATGTTGAATCGTTGACCTAGAAAAAGAGGATTCCCCTGACAAATATATATTGAATCATAGAGTACCGAGTAATAGTAAAGAACTTGTAATCTTTGTTCTAACAGTTAATAAAAGAACACTTGCAAAGCTTTGTGCTACACTTGTTGAAAAAGGCAGCTTTTATAGGAAACCAGTAGAATTAAAAGTGGCCATTTCTGCTGCCAAACTCTGATTAAAACACACAGGACAATTGATTTAATTGGTAATCGGTGCCTACAATTAAAAGCTGTGGCACAGATTCCAAATTTTCAAAACCAAGTCTTATGAACTTTTTTTTAAAACAGTCACCATTCTTGTTGAATTTGATGCAAAGCAAATTGCTTTCCCTTTCTTCTTCCAAAAAAAGAAAAAAGAAAAAGAAAAATTGCCAGACAAAGTTTAGAGGTCAAAGAATATGCAGCTGAAGAAGCTGGCTAGGGATAAGCAGTAGCAATAGCACTTAGATTTATACTGCTTTACAGTGCTTTACAGCCCTCTCTAAGTGGTTTTACAGAGTCAGCCTCTTGCCTCCAACAATCTGGGTCTTCATTTTACCTACTTCGGAAGGATAGAAGGCTGAGTCAACCTTGAGCCTGGTGAGATTCGAACTGCCAAGTTGCAGGCAGCCGGCAGTCAGCAGACATAGTCTGCAGTACTGTACTCTAACCACTGTGCCACCATGGCAGAAGTAAATGTCATACCTCCAGCTTCACCCCATAAATGGCAAGTTTTCATAACTGTCACACTAAGAATTCTGGTTTCATGATTGTGAAGGCTGAAATGCAAGAAAATAAAATCAGAAAAACAAAAGTATTTTATATCTTCCACAAGTGTAAAATCATATAATAATATGTCAGTCGGGATTTGTCACTGTTTTCTAACTTCATGTCTTTCTTGACAAATTATAATAAACATATTGAATGAATAACTTTTAGCTCCATGTCTTCCTTGACAAACATAAATTGATATAATACAGCATTTCTGTCTTTCAAAAAATCCCCTAGATGTGATTATGATGCTTGGGTTTTATATATAGTACTGATACAGTATATAGGCAGTCCTCGACTTATGACCACAGTTAAGCCCAAAATTATTAAGTGAGACATTTGCTAAGTGAGTTTTGTCCCATTTTACAACTTTTCCTTGTCACTGTTGTGAAATGAATCATTGCAGTTGTTAAGTTAGTAACATGGTTGTTAAGTGAATCTGGCTTCCCCACTGACTTCACTGGTCAGAAGGTCACAAAAGGTGAGCGCATCATTCCAGGACACCGCAACTGTCATAAATATGAGTCAGTTGCCAAGGATCTGAATTTTGATCACTTGACTATTGTGGGGATGCCACAATGGTCATAAGTGTGCAATAAAGTCATGTCAATTTTTTCAGTGCCATTGTAACTAAATGAACTTTTGTAAGTTGAGGACTACCTATAGTAGGATAGGATGCAATCAAATTCCAGCCTAGAATATCTCTGGTGGCTTGTTCTATGATGCAAGAGTTTGCCAGCTAAATGGTTCCATTTTCTAGATGGCTACCAACTTACGGATTTTTTCCATCCATGTTCCTGGATTCTGGAAGAGGATAGTCTTCTGGAGTGAGCAGTTTGAAGAAAGGGCATGGTACCATCTCATGCTTTTTGGAAAAAGAAGAAAAGGGGGGGGTCATTTTGAACATCCTGAACTCTCATTTAAGACATCCCTTCGCAAGATAGCATAAAGATGTTCATAAGATTGTTTCACTTTTATCATAAAGCATGATGGAAAGAATGTGGTGAAAGAATGGAAGGAGGGTGGAAGGAGGTGATGATTCAAGGACAGAGGTGGTATTCAGTGGGTGCTGACCAGTTCCGAAGAACTGGTAGTGGAAATTTTGAGTAGTTCGGAGAATCGGTAAATACCACCTCTGACTAGACCCACCTCCATCTATTCTCTGCCTCCCGAGTCCCGCTGATCAGGAGAAAATGGGGATTTTGCAGTAACCTTCCCTTGGAGTGGGTGTTGTGGTCCGCCAGCAGTCTGTGAGCGGGCAGAAGAGTCTGAAGTGAGGAAGCTGGGAAGGAACATGGGCCAGTCCTGGAGTCTGGGGAAGGCCCGGACTAGGGCTCTCTGAGATGGGGCCGGGGCCATCTGGGAGGTACATGCTGCGTCCGGAGCCTCCAGAGTCAGACCTCAGCGAGGCAGAGGAACAGGGGGAACCTGTTCCCAGTGTGTGCATGCACAGAACTGCCAGAAGGCAAAAACAGCTAAAACAAAAGGGATGTCTTGGGAGCAGGGCTGGGAGATGATTGGCCCCTAAGGCTTAAAAGAAAAGAAAAGGCATGTGGGCCTTTGCAGGAAGCAATGTTTGTTCATTCGGTTCAGTTTAAAGCCTGAAGCTCTGTTTGATTCTGGACTCCATGTGGCTTTGCCAATTAGGTCTTTGGCAGCGTGTCAAGGGAGATAAAGGTGGGTGATTATCCTGAAGGATTTCTCCCAAAGGACTCTTTACAACTAATTGGAACTCATCTGTGAATGAACAGAATTCACAGCTGCTGCAATAAAAGAGGTTTTTGGGACTACTTGTGCGTATTAATGACTCAGGAAGCCTAGGTCAGAATAGTGGGTGGGAATGGAGATTTTACAGTATTCTTTCCCTGCCACGCTCACCAAGCCATGCTCACCAAGCCATGCCACGCCCACCAAGCCACGCCCACAGAACTGGTAGTAAAAAAATTTGAATCCCACCACTGTTCAAGAAGTCCCTAAATGCATATATAAGACAAAGATGGACAGACCTCATCATTGTAGTGTCCATTTTGCCTTGTTTTAAGAAGCCCAAGTTACACCAATGAATGTAGAAGACAATTTGCTCAGAATTAAAGTTTGTTTTCAATACCAAAACTGAATAGAATGTAGAACAGAACAGAACAGAACAGAACAGAACAGAACAGAACAGAATAGAATAGAATAGAATAGAATAGAATTTTATTGTCACTTTAAATGTACACTGATCAGCATACATTAAAATGAAATTTTATTGCATTCAGCTCTCAAAAGATAACTATTTTGCATATACCCACATATATTATATGACACAGAGAAACAACACAGACTAATTCGGATGTATACATGTATACGGCGAGAAAAATGAATATTGTAAATTTACCAGACGGATGGCATAGAGAACAATTACAGAATCTGGTAGTCCTGCTAGAAATACTTTGAAACCTCCTCCCAAAGTGGAGCAACAGAAACAGACTGTAAAGTGGATGCTTGGGGTCTCTAACCATGCTTTGCACTCGAAACACATAGTGTTTATAAGCAGTATCCTGAATGACAGGAAGCGAGCTTCTTATAATCTTCTCGGCTGTCCTTACCACTCTCTGTAGGGATTTTCTATTTGAGGTGCTGCTGTCACCAAACCAAACTGTGATGCAGTTTGTTAAGATGCTCTCAATAGTGCCTCTGTAAAAAGTGCCCAGGATGTGGTGTGTGTGTGTGTGTGTGTGTGTGTGTGTGTGTGTGTGTGTGTGTGTGTGTGTGTATCAGTAGACCTAGCTTAATTTTCTGCCCATTCATGGAGTAGAAACCCTCTGGATGCTTTGATTGTTTAGAAAAGGAAACTAAAATTATTACATGGCTAAAACAGGAAAGTCTCTGCAGTTGTGAGCTTTTTTCACATAGAGTAATGGTGGATAATAGTAGTCATTATAACAGTATATAAAATCAAGCCAAGTATAGAAACTGTGAATATAGGGAAGTTTCCCCCCACCCCACTTGTTAAATGTTAGAACTTAAGGCTTTAACTGAAATTAACTGTGGAAAGATTCAGAAGTAATAAAAAGAGACTGAGATTGAAAATGAGAACAAAGGAAAAGGAGAACTTTTGGCTCAAGCATAGACTCTCTTCATTTCTAAAACTAGATCTCTACCACTTTACAGAAAATGGTCCTAAAACATAGGATGGGATGTGTGTCACTCCTGTGCAGTCAACTGGCTGATATTCTAAAATTTGTTTAGTGCATCCAAGGTATTCTCAGCTCCTTCCTGTCTTTGTAAAAGTAAAACCGAGCCCTGCTCAGTGCATGCCAACATAATTAAAACTAATTGATTCTGAATGAATGAGCAGTTTTTATGGTGATGGATAATCCACTTAGGAAGGAGGCCTTAGGAAGGAAGCAGAGATGGTGGTTAGGACAATGATTGGTGAAAAGACAGACTTTGGGGCCTATAAAGGAGATTATTTGTAGCTCAGGGTTGAAATGAGGGATCCTTGATGCTCTCTGAGTTTGGTTCTTTTCTTACAGATGTTTCAAGACTAGTAAGACTAGCATTGATGATGATACTTAATTCAGGTAATGAAACATCTCCAAGAAAACAACCAGGGGTGGGATTCAGCCGGTTCTGTCTGCTTCGGGCTAACCAGTAGCACTGACTGTGGTAGACCCCGCCTACCCACCCAGATGTAATGCCATCTTATTTTTCTACATTTTGGAGGCTGTGTGCCTGCGTGGAAGGCACGCGCGTGAGCAAAGAGCATGCACGAAGACCGAGCATGCGTGGAAGGTGGTGCATGCGAGTGAAGTGAGTGCACGCACGCATGCATACTCTCATTTGCAAACCGGTAGGGAAGATAAGTGAATTCCACCTCTGAAAACAGCCAGTAGCTGTTGAATCGGCACTCTGCCGATCAGGCAATTCAGCTGGGAACCTCAGAGAAGCTTTTTAAAAAATACCTCTCGGACAATCAGGCAACGCAGCTGGGATCGTCAGAGAGGTATTTTTTAAAAAGCCTCTCTGCCAATCCCAGCTGAGTTGCCTGATAGGCAGAGGCTTTTCAAAGCATTAGAAAAAATGCTTTGAAAAGTTTTTTTTTAAAAAAATGTTAGCCACGCCCACCCAGTCACATTACCCCCCCCACCAAACCACGCCCACAGAACAAATTTTACATTTCACTCTGCATTAAATAGCATTATTTGAATTAAGAACTATGTTTAAATGTTAAATTGCTATATTTTTAAGATTAAAGATAAGATTTAAATTAAATAACGTAATTATGGAATAAAGATTGAATGCGCATTATGAAATATAAATATGTCTGAACTGTATTAAAATGTAGTATAAGTTATTAATTGAATTAAGATTTAAGGTGGGTTAATAGAAGGGTAACTGTTTGGATTAAGTAAATATGTGTTATTTTTTTTTAAAGATGGTATTAGTTGAATATGTGATTTAAGATCAAGAAATAAGTGTTATGGTAAAATCAAATAGATAAACTTTTTTTAAAGATGACAAAAAATTGAACAAATTGATGACCGGATCAAAGCTCTGTTCTGAAAAGATGTAATTTGTATGTCTGGAAAAAAAATAAAAAAAACTTTTTGCAAAAAAAAAAAAAGCCAATGATTGATTGATTGATTATCTGCCATAAGAAAGCCATTCTTTCATGCTGGGAAAACACCCCTTTAAATGGAGAATTTCATTTTGTTCTGCACAGGTCACTGTTGCTTTTAAGTACATTTTATACCTGTCTACTTAGTTTCATTCAAAGGCAGGTAAATTTAAACTGAGACAGTAAATCACTTTCTAGCTCATTCATATATTCAAGCATTAATCTCTTTTGTTCAGTTTCGTCCATCTGTGATTTATTTTTGTAAAAAAAAAGCAAAATATTACTTTACCGCCATATTGTTACTACTGGATTGTGATGATGAGTAATCTACCACTGGAAAATGATATGTGGCCCCTGACCCTCCAGAATTGGTAACTGACTTTCTTTCCAATTTTCAATATGAAGCAATGGAAGTGGTTTCATTAATAATAAGATGGCCAACTTTTTTACAATGAGAAGGAGGACACAAATAAATTGAAGAAAAATGTGTGCATGTGTGCCTTGTCGTGTTTCGGTAAGAAGTAAACAAAGCCACTTGCATGTGGCGCACTCTTGTGCACGGTGCACTCTCTCAAAACAATTCTCCTGCGCGGAGTGCATGCGTCTCATAATCACATCTCACCGCACTGTACTGAGCCTTGACGAATCATCATGTTAAATACAATATGTCATATCAGACGCAACAGATCGTCTCGGCATCGATCGAATACGGAGATTTACAGATTAGTCTTCAAATATCAAAAAGGAGGATATGTAGGAGGACATTTTTTGAGAGAGGACAGAACTTACAAAAGAAGGACTGTCCTCCCTAAAGGAAGACGATTGGTCACCTTATTAATAGCCCTAATGTGCATCTGCCACCTCCACTTCAAATTAGAGGATATTGCACAATACTTTAGAAGCAAAAGACAGTGTCTGGACAACACACTAAATCCCAATTAAGTGAAACAAAGTCAACACTTACAGAGTTGTCACTCAAAGCACAAATAACAGGCTAGTAGTTATCCTACTTTGGTCACATGATGTGAAGACTTGGGTCTTTGGAGATTTTGATGCTGGAAAAGATGGAAGGCAAGAGAAGAAAACAACCGACAGCAATGTGAATAACAATTGCAATAGCAC
Source organism: Masticophis lateralis (assembly GCA_030761175.1). Lineage (NCBI taxonomy): Eukaryota > Metazoa > Chordata > Lepidosauria > Squamata > Colubridae > Masticophis > Masticophis lateralis. The sequence continues at coordinate 15,888,777 of JAUDYJ010000001.1, forward strand.
TTGGATTTATACACCTCCACATAGTGCTTTACAGCCCGCTTGGAACGGTTTACAGAGTCAGCCTTTTGCTCCCAAAAATCTGGGTCTTCATTTTATCAACCTTGGAAGGATGGAAGGCTGAGTCAACCTTGAGCTGGTCAGGATCAAATTGCTGGTAGTAGTCAGAGTCAGCCTGCAATATTGCATTTTAACTACTGCGCCACCAAGGCTTTCTAAAGTGGATGGACTCAGATTGGGAATAGATAGTCATGGTGAGAAACTGAAGAAAAAAAATTTTTTTTCATCACAAGCACAAAACCTAGAAGTGATTTCCGCATAAAAAACATAATTAAATATATTCTCCATCTAGGTTGCTTCTCTTCTTGATTAACTTCCATCCATTGCTCCTTGTCCTGCCTTCAGGTGCTTTGGAGAATAAGTTGACCACTTTTCTTTGTGGCAGGCCCTTAGATATTGGAACACTGCTATCATATCACCCCTTTTCATTAAACTAGACATACCCAATTCCTGCAACCATTGTTCATACTTTATGCTTGGTTTACCACATGCAGCTGTGGTATCCTAACTAATAATGTGAACCAATGTTGTGGACTTGTGGTTTGACAGTAGCATTATAAGTTACCCACTGGGGCTAGAAAAGTGGATGTAATGCTAGGAAATTATATATAAGTAATTTAAGTAATTTCCTTTAAGCTTCAAGTTCCTCCATTTTAAATTCCCTTGCCTCCAGCACATTACTGGTGTTTTCATGGAGCACATTATTTATTAGAGCTGTGCAAGCATTTTACAGAAGCATTTTGCAGAACACACGAACATAAGCAAATTCCCACCCCTGAAACATTAAAGCAGCCAAATCTTCTGGAAAACCCACCTGTTTTGAGACTTTTTTTTTTCCTCTATGAACATATGCCACTGTCCCTGGGACCAAAAACTCACTTTGTGCCCAGGATCATTTTGGAATGCTTATGTAACCATGACATTTTTTTGGATAAAGATGGTCTACATTTCCTGGACAGGGTGTCCTCGGTCAAAAACCATAATTGGGACCGGGAACCCCATCGCTAAGCAATGGAGTTGTAAAGCAAATAAATAAATAAATAAATAAAAATCACATGACCATGCTGATTGACAACAGGATTTCTACCTGCGGTCGTTAAATGGATTACCTGTGATCATGAAGCACATTGTGTAAATGTGTGACTTACTGCTGCCATTAACTTTGCTTGTTGGAAACTGGCCGTGAAGGTCAAAAATTGCAATCACTAGCACTAGCACTTAGATTTATATACTGCTTCATAGTGCTTTACAGCCCTCTCTAAGCAGTTTACAGAGTCAGCCTATTGCTCCCAACAATCTAGATCCTCATTTTACCAACCTCGGAAGGATGGAAGGCTGAGTCAACCTTGAGCCTAGTGAGATTTGATCTGCCAAACTGCTGGCAGCCGGCGATCAGCAAAAGTAGCCTGCAGTACTGCACTCTAACCATTGCTCCACCATGGCTCTTCATGTGACTGTGGGATTCTACAACTGTTGTAATTGTTTGCCAGTTGCCAAACACCCAAATGGCAATCATATGTGGGGTGCTGTGATGACTGCAGCCATAAGCCTCCTTGTTCAATGTCATCTATACTAGTCTCCTTTTATATCTTTGTCGGTAACATATACTTAATACAAAAAATAATTTGTTGTGAAAGCAACTGCCTGTGAATAGAATAGAATTCTTTATTGGCCAAGTGTGATTGGACACACAAGGAATTTGTCTTGGTGCATACGCTCTCGATGTACATAAAAGAAAAGATACATTCGTCAAGAATCATAAGGTACAACACTTAATGATAGTCATAGGGAAACAATCAATATAAATCTTAAGGATAGCAGCAACAAGATTACAGTCATACAGTCATAAGTGGGAGGAGTTGGTGATAGGAATGATGAGAATAGTAATATTATTATTATTATTATTATTATTATTATTATTATTTTATAATTATTAATAGTAATCTCCTGGATTGAGGCTGAAAGGTGAAAGCGGAAGCAGTGTGGTCCGTCCCATAATTGGGTAGACCAGGTTGCTCTGATAAACCGGTCTCATCAGAAAAAAACAATCATGTTTAAAGACACACAGAAAGTCAGGTGGGTCTCCTGAAACAAGAGGTTCTATTGGCCAGGACTGTCCTATTGGACGAGACCCACAAAATAACTCTCCTCTATTTTAGCATGTGCTAAACAATTAGTTTGCTGGCTCGTCAAAAGACCAACTAGTGTCAACAGCTTCAGACTACAGGTGAAATGATTCTTTTAGCTCCATTATCTTGAAATTTAGTCGGAAACTCTTTTTTTTTTCCTTTTGATAATACGGATCGTCTAGAAAGAGAGACCAAAAAAAAAGTTATTAGCATACCTGTGGCTCGAGTTTATGAATTTTTTAAAAAGGAAAAGCTGCTTCTTCGCTCAACGTTTGAATTATTCAGGTGCCTTGCAACACAGTCCGTGGCTAATTACAGCTTGCAGATGCAAATGGAAGCAATAATGATCACCATTTCCTGGGCTTTTATACCATGCCAGGTTTTCAACTTGAGGGTCTTCAAACATTAATTAAGTCTCACAGCACACTGGTGCACCAGGTCCAATGAATCGTTCGCAGCTGCAGTGGAAAGAGGACATAATATTCAGAAAGAAGACTGCTAAAACTAGGCTGCAGAAATTTTATTCTGCCACTGGGAGTCAGCAAAGGATATCTTCCTATCTCCACTGCCATCTAGTGGTCATCTGGATTCTTACAGACCAGTTCTAACGGGTCTTTCAGCTGAAATAACAGTCTGCCATATCTGCCTTCCAAATGCTAAATTTATTAATCTTGGCAAAGAAACTTCTGTTTGGGGAAGGGTATGTATTTTTAATTCTTTTCTTCAGCTTCTTTTCAGTTTCTTTAGCAAAGGGGATTAGTATGACTGCTTAACCTGGTTTATTGGGCTGAATGAGCCATGGTGGCTCAGTGGTTAGAATGCAGTATTGCAGGCTGACTCTGCCGACTGCCAGGAATTCGATCCTGGCAAGTTTAAGGTTGACTCAGCCTTCCAAAGTTGGTAAAATGAGAACCCAGATTGTTGGGGGCAATAGGCTGACTCTGTAAACCACTTAGAGAGGGCTATAAACCAGTGTGAAGTGGTGTATAAGTGCTATTGCTATTGAATGTAGCCACCTTTTTAATTTCCCATCTGCCCCTGGCAAAACTGGAGTTGGGACACAATGGGAAATGTAAAGTGTGGTTACAGTCCATAAACTATTTTGATAAGCTGTTTTGAATATAGTTCAAAGCGATAAGCTGTTTCGAATATAGTTCTTTCAACCACCTGAGCTTTCAATTTTTGCACTGGTGGAATTCACTGATCTATTTTTCAGCTCACTTTGCAATTCCAAAGAAGGGCTGCCACAACACAGAGGACTTATGGCAACAATATGTCCACAGCCACCAAATCTGGTGTAGCATTTCCACTAACCTAAACTGAGTTGCAATTCCAGAGGCGAATCAAGGAGAACAACAGAAATCACCGTGTTGTCCCCTCTTAGTGTTAGAATTTTATTTATTTGCTGTATTTGATTAAATTTGTATGATTTAATCATACACATAGGCTTACAACATTACAATCACAGCATAAAAAAACATAAAAACCAACCTCACCTGTTGGCAGCAGCAACACAAGCAAATTAACCACTACATGGGCTCCATCTCCATTCAGAGTCCCTATATTTTTAGGGGGACTTTTAGAAATTTGGGACGTGGTGGCTCAGTTGCTAAGAGGCTGACCTTGTCGATCAAAAGGTCAGCAGTTCAGCGATTCGAATCCCTAGTGCCATGTAACGGGGTGAGTTCCCATTTCTGGTCCCAGCTTCTGCCAACCTAGTAGTTCAAAAGCACATAAAAATGCAAGTAGAAAAATAGGGACCACCTTTGGTGGGAAGGTAACAGCATTCTGTGTGCCTTTGGCATTTAGTCATACCAGCCACATGACCACGGAGACGTCTTCGGACAGTGCTGGCTCTTCGGCTTTGAAATGGAGATGAGCACCACCCTCTAGAGTCATAACGACTAACACCAGGGGTGGGTTCTACTTACCTTTACTACCGGTTCGCAACGGGATGCACAGATCACCTATGATGACATCCGGGGCAGTGGGTGGAGCCCGCCAGTTTTACTATCGGTTCTTGCGAACCAGTCCAAACCGGGGGCAACCCATCACTGACTAGCACATATGTGCAAGGGGAACCTTTACTTTTTACCTTAGAAATTTTATATATCAAACTGGGTGGGGACAAATCATACTCATGAATGAAGGCAAATAAACGTGACCCAGGATAATGTTGCAGGATTCAATCTGGGTCAGTTACACAGCGGTTTAATCTTCCATGCTTTGGGCTTTGTTCTGGAGCCCATCCTCAGGGAACTTCTTTCTCACACCAGAAAGTCACACAAAGAGAGATTCCCTGAGAATGGGCTCTAGGACAAGTCCAAAAGCTCGGAAGACTAAACCTCTGGTCCCTGTGACCAATCCAGATTGGACCCTACAACAAATTATACTGCAGGGAGAATGATGTTCCATAGAGGAGGTGCAACCACCAAGGAAGCCTTTTTTTGTGGTCCCACCAGATTAATCCCTTATCGATAGGACCCGTAACATACCCTGCCTTCCTGTTCTGGTGGGCTGGATGGATATAATAGGGGATAGGCTATCATTCAAATACCTTACATGTAAACCCTGTATTGTTATCCTCTTTTTTAAAAAAAGTTTTATTGGATTTTTATTTTTAAATATACATCAATATCGATATATGAACAGTGTGGCCTCTAGGTATAATTCATTTTGATACAAGTAGTAATAATAATATTAATAATATTTGTTACATTAATCAAATTTATGTAATCCTAGTATTAATATTCATTTTACAGTAGTCATCCAATATTTCAATGTTCCATTTTAATGACAATGATATTATTTAAGCATACATAGTAATATCATCTTTCAGTCTCTAGTCTTTCCATCTAGTTTTGCTTATATTCTATTATATAAAAAATACATATGCTAATATTCTCCCTATTTCTTATTTCTATCTCTATTCTAGCTTCTAGTCAGGGCACCATTACTATTCCAGGTGTGAATATATATGTTTATATTAAGACATAGTCCTTCATTACTTGGTTGTTCAATGTTTCAATACAACATTCTAGTACCAATCATCATATTATATAAACTTTCAGAATAATACCATCTTTCAACCTGAAATCTTTCCATCTAACTAGTACTTTATATAAAAGTGTGCATTCTTATTTCTACCTCTATTCTAGTTTTTAATCAGGCCATCATTATATTAGGGGGGAAAAATCTCCTTTCTATCCATCATCTCTTGCCCATTTTAATACTTCAATTCTTATTCATTTTTAGCTTGCCTCCCATACTCCTCTCTTAGATCTTTGTCTCTATCAACATCTGCATCTTTATCATTCAGTCTGAATATTTCTCCCTTTTCTATTCCCCTAAACTGCCAGGTCTCCAAAGTGTCCTATCTCCCTTTAAAAAGTATCTTCCAGTTTATCCTATTCCATTTTTAAATCTCTTAAAATACTTGGTTTATTTCATCAGTCATCATTATCTTTATCTTTATTGTCTTCTCCTTCTCATCTCCTTGCTTTATTTGTTGATTTGTGTCTTCTATCTTTTCCTCCATTCTTTCTGTTGTCTCCTCTGTTTTCTAGACTCTTTGATATTCATTCATTATCAGTTGAAGGGTATTTTCTATTTTCCCATTTATGCTCTAGGTTCTTCATCTCTCTGTGATTCTTTGTCATATTATCCCTAATGCTTTGAAACATCAAAACCATTTCTTTTGAAATCTCACTCATTCCCCCTGGTGGTGCATCTTGTCTTATTTTGGTAAATCATGCTGTAAGTATTCCAGAACAACCCAACTCCAATCAAACACTCCGAGACAGGCATCATCTCAAATCTTCCATTTATTAGAATCACACTCTTACTCAATAGTCCAAAAACAATATATTCAGGTCCAATGTTGCTCCTCAGAAAGTTCAATAATCATAGTTCTTTACATCTCAGGATTATTAATCTATTCCATTTAAGTAGTCCAAGCAGCTTTCAAAAAAATCAAAAGTCATTTTGCTTTACTTAAAGGCCTTCCTTAGTCTCACAATAGAGTCCAGTAATCATAAAGTAGATAGTTATAGAACAGTGAGTATCACCACAATCCTCCAGATGGATGTTGTTTATTTCTCTTATCAGAAATTTGCAGGTTTGTAGAGGTATGGTATATTTCCATTCACGAGTAGATGGCACCCTCAGCTTAGGTTTCAGCATTGTTTTGAGTCTGACAAATTGATTAATCCAAATTTAATTCAATTTATGAAAGCAAAGTCAGCTAGTCAAGTAGATAGTTCCAACATTTTATAATGCCTTTCCAGAACAATGCCTACACAGTTAAAAGTCTAATTTTCTATGTTTTAAAAGGTCTTTAGCTTTTCTCTCCTTAGTTCCTTTCTTTCGGGTCTAGGATTTTTCTCTCTATGGTTATTCACTCCTTTAAGAAGTAGTTCTAATGCCTCTTTTCCTGGATTTTCTTCTTTTTTCTTTCTTTTAAAGTTAGGGTCTAAATAAAAAAGGAATCTTCTCACCCATCTCCAGTCACTGTTAATCTACACTGCTCCTGCACATTCCTTTATTGCCTTGGCTGTCCCAACTTCATGGCAGCCATGATGGCTGCCTTTTCTCCTTGTCGTGGATGAGAGGGAAGGAGCCCTGGGTCAAGCAGGATAGTTGTGGCTCTCTGCAACCTGCAGGCCCCCCTCTTTACTTCACTATCCCTACAGGGTGGCTTTAGCTCCTTTCGAAGCCCTCTAATAGGGAGAACTCAGCATGGGAGCACAGAGACCCGTTCCTCACATCCGATCTCACTGCGATGTCAGCCATCATCCCCCTATATTGTTATCCTCTTGATTGTCCATATCTCTCCTACCCTTTGAACTATTTCCATTTCTGCAATGCTCTGTTCATAACATGGCTCCTCTTTCCCCTCTTCTGTATTTTATTTATTTAAGAATTTGAAAGCTAAACCTCTGGTCCCAGTGATGGACCCAAATTGGATCCTGCAACAAATCATACCGCAGGGGGAATGATGTTCTGTAGAGAAGTGGCCACCATAGAAGGAGGCCCTTTTTTGTGGTCCCAGCCATCAGATTACATCCCTAATCGATCCCTAAACATACCCTGCTGGATGATGAAAGTAGTGTTGAAATGTCACATTGCAAGCTCCACCCCTTTGGGGCATGCATGTGATATCACAATACATGTAGAGATGATGTGAACTCTCATCACAATGCTCTAGTGCTGATGTCATCTTTGGTTTTCCTGCAGGTGACCACCATCTGCTAAAATGTGGATTCCTGGCCCCTGAACGTGGATGATGATTTCTCATTGCAGGGTAAACCGTAGCCGATCATAGCAGATTTTGCAAATTACGGCTTGATGAGTCATAATGATGAGTCCCCAAATATCTTCACAGCTTTTAGCATTTTCACTACTGAACCTCTGACTCCTCACAAGTATTTGATAGTAAGATTGAAGGTCCCTTGATTGCATCTTAATTATCAAAAAGATGGATAAATTAAACAACTCACACATCCATTTTGGCAAGTGCTGGTTCAAAACACACACACACACACACACACACACACACACAAGCAGAACCCTAGACAAACTAGGGTTGTAATCATGAAGAAGCTTCTAATTACATTTAAATTGGAAGATGAAAATTAAGCAGTTCGTCTCCCTGTAATGCATGGCCATTAGAGTAATTGCAGTTCTTTTAATGAACAGCATGCATATTTACTATAAAGAAGGGGAGGGGAAAAATTAATTTGACAGTTTGGGCCAATATAAATGAAATTCCTTTACATCAGGGGTGTCAAACTCAATTTCATTGAGGGCCGCATCAGAGTTGTGTTTGACCTCGGGGGGCCAGGGTGGGCGTAGCCAGGATGAGCATGGCCAGCTCGACATCACTCGTGTCGTGGGCATCTGGAGTAGCCCGAGTGCTCTGGCAGTGAAAATAGGCTCCCCAGCTCCATTTTTGGCTGCCAGGGCCTCCTGCAATGGAGTCAGCCCTCCTGAGCTCCATTTTCACTGGCAGAGGGTTGCAGGAGGCCCTGGCCGTCAAAAATGGAGCTGGGGAGCCTGTTTTTGCTGGCAGAAGCACCATCGGCCGGTCCTTCACTGTTTCCAGGGCAGCCCCGCGGGCCAGATCTAACTACCCGCAGGCCATATCCAGCCCCCGGGCCTTGAGTTTGACACCCCTGCTTTACATCATCCATTTTCTGATCAACTTCAAGTTTCTAGTCTTCAAGCCTATGGCATTTTCTGCCCTACACAGATTCCCTTCACCCATCCAGTTTGGGCGAAAACTGTAGTACGATGCAAGTTATAACACAGGGCTTTTCACTTAATGACAAGCATTTCTTCCTAATAACGTGCCCGGCTTTATAACGGTTCGCTCCAATAACACATATCTGAAAATTGCCGGCACTTTAGCATTTACATCTCTAGAAAAATCAGTTTTATTACTGTATTCTTTTAGTCTGAAATAGTCTGCCCTCAAAATGTTTTGAAAGACCAATCAGGTTCCTTCACCCACTTAGATGGAAGTAGGAAGATCACAATCTTTTGAGGGTGAGGATAGAGGTCCAGATTTTAGGTATGCTTTCAACCTATTCCCAAGGTGGCTTCATAGGAACTGAGTATCAAATATTGCAGTTCTAGATTTGTGTGAATGGTGTCATCCTACTGTGTCTTCTTATAGTAGTCATTGCTTCCCAGGAATGAAGATAATAACCCAGTCACCTTTGCTATCGAATTTTTGACTTCTTCTAAGTCTTTTTCTTTACATCCCCTGAGACACATCATTTGTACCTTCCATTTCATATCCAGAAAATGAATGCACATATGTCTGCATATGTCAGTTCTACAGAGGAATTATTGAGTCTGTCATCTGCACCTCTATAACTGCCTGGTTTGGTTCTGCAACCCAACAAGACAGACACAGACTTCAGAATTGCAGAAAAAATAATTGCTACCAACCTGCCTTCCACTGAGGACCTGTATACTGCACGAGTCAAAAAGAGGGCTAAGAAAATATTTACAGATCCCTCACATCCTGGACATAAACTGTTTCAACTCCTACCCTCAAAACGATGCTATAGAGCACTGCACAACAGAACAACTAGACACAAGGACAGTTTTTTCCCAAACACCGTCACTCAGCTAAACAAATAATTCCCTCAACACTGTCAAACTATTTACTAAGTCTGCACTACTATTAATCTTCTCATCGTTCCCACCACCCATCTCCTTCCACTTATGACTGAATGACTGTAACATTGTTGCTTGGATCCTTATGATTTATATTGACTGTTTCCTAATATGATTTGATTGCTTATTTATACTCTATGACTATCATTAAATGTTGTACCTTATGATTATTGATGAACGTATCTTTTCTTTTATGTACACTGAGAGCATATGCACCAAGACAAATTCCTTGTGTGTCCAATCACACTTGGCCAATAAAGAATTCTATTCTGTTCTGTTCTGTTCTGTTCTGTTCTGTTCTGTTCTGTTCTGTTCTGTTCTAAAAGAAGTAGTGCAAGATCGGAAGGTATGGAGACACCTGACCCACAGAATTGCCAAGAGTCAGAGTCGATAGAATGGATAACATCATCATGATCATCACCATCCTCTTCCTCCTCCTCCTCCTCCTCCTCCTCATCATCATCATCATCATCATATGCAGATCATAGCTGAATGTCTGTATAAACTAGTGTTCTTCAACCTCAGCAACTTTAAGAAGCATGGACTTCAACTACCCTGTTTTGGCTGGGGAAATCTTGAAGCTATAGGCCACTTATTTTAAAGTTGCTGATGTTGAAAAACACTGGTATAGACACGCATACACACACACACACACACACATATCACACATATAATTTCTAAGCAGCTCATAGGTCTGCACTGGAGCTCTGCCAGGCCAACTGACTCCATTTGACACCTGGGAAATTTAAAGCTGCTGTGTATTGTTATTTTACAAGCTCTTATGCAGTGTTTGTTTTAAATTATGTGTGCTGAGATTTACTAGTGCCTGCAGGAAACTGTGTACACAGGAAGGCACACTGGTCAGTATGCCTGCATCAGTTAAGAAGTGAGAGAGAAAAATAAAGTGAGCAGGGAGATCTGTACATCAGTATTTTTAGATGTTAGTGTGAGCAAATCAAGAAGCCATCACAACAGATGGGACAGCTTCTCAACTCCCTGGGATGAGAATTATTCATTGTCTTGACGCTATCCTTCTGTTGATGCAGCCTGTGACTGCATTGGTTTTTTTGGCAGCTGCTGGCTCATCTTTAAGTGGTGGCTCACTAGGATACCTAGATCCCTTTCCCAGTTACTACTGTTGAGCCAGGTACCACCAATTGAGTTGTAAAGTTATAAAGCTTGCCTATTTTACATTGAGAGCACAAAAAGTGATAATACTGCTTTGTACCACATTAGTGAAGCCACACTTGGAGTACTGTACTGTGTATAGCTCTGATCACCACGATACACACACAAAAAGATGCTGAGACCCCAGAAAATATGCAAAGAAGAGCAACAAAGATCATAAAGGATCTGGAGGCTAAATCATATGATGAAGGATTGAGGGAGCTACCATATTTTCTGGAGTATAAGACACTCCGGAATATAAGACGCACCTTATTTTGGGGGGAAGAAAATAAGAAAAAAAAAATTCTGCTTGAGAGGCTCTCTGTTTGAGAAGCTGCATTTGCAGCCTCCAAAAGCTCCATTTGAGAGGATGCACAGAGGCCGAAGGATGGGGGCAGGCGGGTGGGCAGGGCTACATTCGGTGTATAAGATGCACCCAAATTTCCACCCTCTTTTAGGGGGGGGAAGTGCATCTTATACTCTGAAAAATACAGTAGGTATGTCTTTCCTAATAAAGAGAAAGATTAAGGGGGAATGTGATAACTGTCTTCCAATACTTGAGGGACTGTCACAGAGAAGAGGGTATCAACCTATCCTCTCCAACCTTGGCAACTTTAAGACTTGTGGACTTCAACTCCCAGAGTTCTCAGCCCAGTCTTAAAGTTGCCAAGGTTGGAAACCCCTGCTCCAAAGCACCTGAGAGCAGGACAAGAAGTAATGAGTGGAAGCTTGTTAAAGAGAGATCCAACCCAGTGGTGGGTTCCTTCCGGTTTGGCCCAGTTCTCCTGAGCCGGTAGCGGTGACAATATGACATCACCGAATCGGTTCTGCCCCACCCCCACCCCCCGCGCTCCCCACCTGCATTATTCTTTCCTTTTATTTGGCCCCACCCCCAATCTATTGCTGCCTCCTGAGTCCCAGCTGATGGCTAGAGGGAAAAAAACTGTTTGCTGTGGGGCTTCAAAGGGCCGCCCTACAGCTGATCAGTGTTAAAAGAAAACAAATGAGTAGACCAGTGCCTGCAAAAATACATGAGTAGATCAGTGCTTGCAAAAATAAATGGGTAAATCAGTGCCTGCAAAAATAAATGGGTAGACCAGTGCCTGCAAAAAATAAATGGGTAGATCGGTACAGCTCTGCAAGCAGTTAAAAGCCTGGTAGACCAGTACCTCTGCTAAATCCTAAAGAATTGTCACATGACCATCAAGCCATGTCCACAAAATAAGCCATGCCCACAGAACCGGTAGTAAAACCCACCCCTGAGCCAACCTATAACCCACCCCTGATCCAATCTAGAAATAAGGAGGAATTTTCTGACAGTGAAAACAATTAATCAATGGAACAGCTTGCCTCCTGGATTTCTGGGGGCTCCATCACTGGAGGTTTTGGTGTGTGTGTGTGTTTTTTTTTAATAGATTGACAACAACTAACTGGGAAGATATATGGTTTCCTGCCTTGAACGGGGTTTGACTAGAAGACCTCCAAGGCCCCTTCTAGCCCTATGATTCTATATTCTATGCTTATTTACTTCTTTTGTTTAGGGTCAGTGGGTTTTTCTTCTAAGCAGGGTTTTTCCCAAGGTGGCTTCCAACATTTCCAAATTGCATTTAAAAAAAAAAAATTAAACACTAGAACAGTGATTCGGAGTACGATCATCTGTAACAATAAAAGCATAAACAGCAGGAGGATTCATTAGAAAAGCTTCCCTGCAATACGTGCATGTAAATTATGAAGCTATTTAAAGATGAGGGAGAATTAGGAAAATACGAGGTAGGAATCATATCTGTGCCATGCAGAGAGCATTACCACATCATGGAGGCCACCACAGAGAGAGCATTCTGCTATGAAAACACTCACCACACCTTAAGATGAGAGTCATTGACTCAGGATCTACAGAAATCATTTTCTGATATAAAGCAGAAACATATAAGAAATGGTATCGCCCTAGCCAGTGAGGGCAAAACTTTTCGGCACTAAGTGCCCAAACCATAATGTGCACGCCAGATCTCCGGAACCTCAGAGATCAGCTGATCTTTGGGTTTCTGGTGCGCACGTTAATGTTTTTTCTTGCCACCATTATTATTACCATCATCATCATCACTGATCACCACCGTCACTTTCCAGAACATCTCTTTGGGCAGGGAGAAATTTCTAAGAATCTCTAAGAATTCTATTCATCCAATTTAATTGTGTTCAGTGAGAAATATGATCCTATTCTCTCTGGGCAGCTATCATCTACCATGTTTGTGACTTGTTTTAATGCTTGACTAGCTGGGTACTGTATTTTTCAGACTATAAGACGCACTGGAGTATAAGATGCACCAAGCTTTCAAAGAGGAAAACAAGAAAAAAATGTTTTTGGCCTCCGTGCTTCTGGTTTTTGGCCTCCCCGGCCCCCAGGAAGACTCTGCAGGCCTCCCAAACTCTCTGTGCATCCTGTTTTTGCAAAGAACCACCTGTTTTTTTGCAAAAAGAGGATGCACAGAGGGTTTGGGAGGCCTGCAGAGTGCTCCTGGGGGCCGGGGAGGGCAAAAATGTGATGCATGGGGGGTTTGGGAGGCCAAAAATGGGCCTGTTTTCATGAAATGGAGCACTCTGCAGGCCTCCCAAACCCTCTGCACATCCCGTTTTTATGAAAAACAGGCCTGTTTTTGGCAAAAATGGACACGTGGGGCAGGGTTTCGAGAGGCCAAAAATGGCTGTATTCGGTGCATAAGATGCACCAACATTTTCACCCTCTTTTAGGAGGGAAAAGTGTGTCTTATACTCGGAAAAGTTACAGTATTTCACCTTTTCACCCAATTCTGCCCCTTTGCATGGCTACCAGACCCTATTGGATGGTAATAGTCCCTATTTCAGCCCTGAGGTTCTTCTAGTAGATAAAATATACATCTAAACATGCTATTCAAGACTGAGAAACACACCAGGGAAGATTTCGCCATCCGGATGATCCCTAATGTATGGGCTTCAATTCCCCAAATTTCCTAAGGTAGCAATAGCAGTTAGACTTATATACCGCTTCACAGTGCTTTACAGCCCTCTCTAACCAGTTTATGGAGTCAGCATATTTCTCCCAACAATCTGGGTCCTCATTTAACCCACCTCAGAAGGATGGAAGGCTGAGTCAACCTTGAGCCAGTATGTGGCCGTTTGCTAAGAATTCTGGGATTTGATGTCCTCATGTCTGGAGGTTGAAATCTATCCCTGTTGAGGCTTACATGGGGAAAATATACTGCAGCTAAGGAAGAACTCTGAAGGAGTAGAAAAGAAAAATCCTTCAAGGTGAGGAAAATGGAAACAAGCGTGAGGATATAGCCCTATCATCCTTAACTTAATTCTGCCTATCTTGTTCTTCGGGGAGAAAAATGTAAAGATAACAGGAATAATTCAATGTTTTTGAGAAGCTGACACCAAAGCGACATTTCATACAGATTGTTCCATCACCAGCTTCTTTCCGGCAGAGAAGATCTAATCTCAGCATCTTCTGATCCTTTTCTATAGTTCATTACTTTCTAATCACTTCTAGCCCTTATCGAAAAGAAGCTCTGAGCCACTCTGACTGGAACAAATCCATAAATCAAAGTAAGAGAGAGGTTTAGCAGAATGCCTTCCCTTTCAGACTTCACCTACCTCTGAAAAACTACAGGGCGTGAAGTGTGTGTGTGTGTGTGTGTGTGTGTGTGTACCTCCAGTATTTCCAGATCAGAAATAGACCTCTGAAAAGATTCAGTCAGATTCAGACCCTATAAATAAGGAATTTTCCAGCCCTGTGCCCTCTACTTCTGGTTGACTTTAGGCTTCACATCCCACGATCTCCAAATCAACCACATGCTGGTTGAAGGTCTATGCAAGTCAAAGTCCATCTAAGGAGCAGTAAGGTGGAAATCTTTTGGATAGCCATTTGTCTGAAGTGGTGTAGGGTTTCCTGCCTAAGCAGGGGGTTGGACTAGAAGACCTCCAAGGCCCCTTCCAACTCTGTTATTCTATTCTATTCTATTCTATTCTATTCTATTCTATTCTATTCTATTCTATTCTATTCTAAATCTGAGTGGATCTCTAGAATTCTAGTAAGCAAGAAATAAATAATAATAATAATAATAATAATAATAATAATAATAATAATAATAATAAACTTTATTACAGTCATAGACCAGCAATAGACAAGAATCATCATTATTTATAATAGTATTAAAAGATAGCACCAACAATAATTATGAACAATAACATCCATAATAATAAAATCCATGGTATCAAACCGTTTGGACCATGCCCTTGTTTACATGGTGGAAGAACGGATAAGAATGTGTGTAAATATAGATTCTCTAAAAATTGTTAGAGATAACTACGAAAAATTGGTGCCAGTAAACTTTTCTGATTCTGTAAACAATTTTTTTCTTATGGTCATTGCAGCGGCACAGAATTTTGCTACTGCATGTGTGGTAGCCAGGTTTGAGTCCCGGAGGAGACATAAAAATTGTCTGTCCTCCCTGGTAATCTCTCTAATAAGGGGAGAATATACATTGACCTAAAAACTCTGTGTAACTCGCAGTACAATAAAACACGTGTGATATCTTCTATTTCTCCTTTACCACATATATATACTCGTTCCCAGTGGTGGGCTGCTGCCAGTTCAGATCTCCAGGTGGGCCCACCCAGCCGCCTGGGTGCAATCCCATCCTATATCTCTGTATTGTTTGACGCCAAACACATGTATGGATGGCGCTTGCAAATTCCTGTGTTTTGTAATGCTGCATGCATATACAGGTGGCGCGTGTGCGAGCAAAGCCAGCATGCATGCACGCACACTCACATTTCCGGTGCTAGGAGAACCAGTTGTTACAGTATGTGACGCCCACCTCTGCTATTCCGCTATTGGGGTCTTGTTATACCTACCTTGCAGGAGTGCTGAGGGGAGGATGTTTAATCTGGCTCTGAAGAATGCTATTCTGTGTTTCGGGGATTTCAGGTCCTATGAATATCTTGATGGTTCCCACACCCCCTGTTAATTCTGTTCCTACTATGGAGAGGAAACCTATTTATTTCTGACTGGAACTCCATGTCTTTTATTCTATTAATGACTACTTGTTGTGACCCAGGCCCAAGTAAGTAGTAGGAAAATCAGTCAATGAAAAAAACAAACAAAATTTATTTGAACAGCTAAGAATTACTTCATTCCCAGCGTCGTTCAACTAAATTAAAGCAAATTCCTCCCAACACAAATTCTTCATTTCTATCGCAAACCTTAGTCCAATTAGGCAAAGTGCAAAGTCCAATTTGGCAAATATTCAGAAGTCACAGATACAAAAATAAATACAAGACGTAGACGAAGACGAAGACAAAGCTACCAACGTTGTTTTCCGGCAAAGTCCAAACGCCATTGCTGGTCTGTTTTAAGCCTTATGGGAGGAGCCAATCATCTCTTGGCCCTACTTCCAAATTGTCCTCTTTGCTTGAGCTTCTCTTGTCTTCTGGCAGCTCTTCTCATGCGTGCATTAGGAACAAGCTCCTCCTGTTCCTCTGCTTCTCTACTGTCAGGCTCTGGAGGCTCTGGAGTCCGCACCTCACTCCCCGATGGCCCTGGCCCCATCTCTGCCTCTGATGCAGAGCCCTCATCCGGGCCTTCCCCAGCCTCCAGGACTGGCCCATGTTCTTCCTCAGCCTCATCACTGTCCGACTCTGCTGCCAGCTCCGCAGGCTGCTGGCGGACCACAACACTACTTGCTTAGCTTGGTCAAAGCCTAGGGATATTAAAAATTCCGAGAAGAGCCCATAAGAGCCCAGTTTGTGGTCTATCGCCTGTTTCGAGGGGGAAGGTGTTATGACCCAAGTAGTTAGTATTAAATACAAACAGTTCGAAAACAAACAGACTTTATTAGAACAGCTGAGAATTAACTCATTCTCAATGTGGGCCAAACTAAATTAAAGCAAATTCTTCAAAACACCATTTCTCAGTTTATCACCGAACTTGGGATAATTAGGCAAACTGCTTTTCTTGGCAAAAGTTCAGAAGCAAAAGATGCTGACAAGAAATGAATACAATGAAACAAGAAGCAATTCTCTCAACATTGTTTTCCGGCAAAGAGGCCAAGAGCCTTTGCTGGTTTTTTAAACCTTATGGGAGGGGCCAATCATCTCTTGGCCCTACTCCCGAGTCATCCTCTCTGCTTTATCTGCTCCTGCCTTCTGGCAGCTCTTCTCATACGTACACTAGGAATAGGCTTCTCCTGTTCCTAAGCCTCTCTACTGTCAGCCTCTGGAGGCTCCGAAGTCTGCACATCACACCCGATGACCTTGGCCCCATCTCTGCCTCCGACGCAGAGCCCTCATCCAGGCCTTTCCCAGCCTCCAGGACTGACCCATGTTCTCCCTCAGCCTCATGGCTGTCTGACTCCGCTGCCAGCTCCGCAGGCTGCTGGCGGACCACAACAGAAGGGAAGTTATCTATCAACACTAAAGGGGTTAGTCCCCCTGGAAACAAATGAATTTTTAGCCAATAGACAATCATCTGCTTCCAGGCTCTTACCTGAATTTGAGGCATACCTGTCTCAATCCTTCACTGGGCGTTTAGTGTTCCCTTGGGTGCAGCTAAAATGGCTCTCAGGAATTTTGTTTGTATGATTTCTGGTGAGTCTTTTTTTGCAAAGATTCCTGTTTGTGCCCCATAAATAATTTGCGCTAATGTTTTAGCTTCAAAGAGTTTTAAGGCAGCGGTGACTAATTGTCCTCCACCTGTATAGAAAAAGTGTTTAATGGCATTTGAGAACCAAAGGGCTGATTGCAACGTATAATCCAGGTGAGTCTTCCAGGTATCTTGCGAGTGGAAGACCACCCCAAGGTATTTAAATATCCTAACTTGTTCTAAATTATGTTCTAAATCAGCCTGACTAGGTCGGCAGTTCAGTGGTTCAACTCCCTAGTACAAGTCTCCTGCGTGATCAGGGGGTTGGACTAGATGACCTCGAAGGTCCCTTCCAACTCTGTTACTGTTACTGTTACACAATGAACTATATGTCCTTCTATTCTCCAGGAGTATTTTATAGGTCTTTTATTGATAACTAAGATTTTTGATTTGTCAACATTACTAGTAAGCAAGAATTTTGATCTCAGTAAGCTGAAGTTTTAGAAAGCTCTTGGTTTCTTCTTTGTTACTTTATTTTTAAACCCTGGAAGATGGTTTCTGTACTCCGCACCTTATTAATAACCTACACGAAGAATAAATGGCAGCACTTTATATTCAATGTTTAATAGAATGGAGAAATAATTGCAACCATTGTGTCTCAAAAAGATTTTTACTTTTCATTGATTTTTTTTTGTTACTTCTTTGAATCAAACTGAAAAAAGGATCTATTTTTGTGAGGCTCGAGTACTTCCCTACCCATCTCTTTCCCCTTAAAGGTTCTTCTCCTACCCATCCCTAACAATTAAGATAGTTTCTCTCAGATTTCATTAGACAAAGAAGGAAGCAGGAACATGGAACAAGCAGTATGCAAATTGTGTTGCTGGATATTTTAATTAGCTGTCCAACAGGTTTCTTCTAGCCAACCTTAGCTGTTCTCAGAAAGCCAAGGAAGATCAGATCTGAGGAGGAGGAAGTGGAAGAAGAAGAGGAAGAAGAGGAGGAAGGAGGAGGGGAGGAGGAAGAGGAAGAAGAGGAGGAAGAAGAAGAAGAGAAGGAGGAGGAAGGAGGAGGAGGAAGGAGAAGAGGAGGGCGAGGAAGAAAAAGAAGAAGAGGAAGAAGAAGAGGAAGAAGAGGAGGAAGAGGAGGAGGAGGAAGGAGGAGGAGGAGGGGGAGGAGGAGGAAGAAGAGGAGGAGGGGGGAGGAGGAGGAAGAAGAGAAGGAGGAGAGGAAGAAGGAGGAGGGGAGGAGGAGGAGGAAGAAGAGGAGAGGGGGAGGGGAAGGAGGAAGATGAGGAGAGGAAGGAGGAGGAGGGAAGGAGGAAGAAGATGAGGAGAGGAAGGAGGAGGAGGGCAGGAGGAGGAAGAGGAGGAGGGGAGGAGGAGGGACTAGGAAGCATTTATTTATTTTATTTATTTATTATTTCAATTTATAAACCGCCCTTCTCCTTGCGGACTCAGGGCGGTGAACAGCCAGAATAAAACATGGTATACAAAAGTTAAAAACAATTAAAAATTATTAAATATTATTCGGCCGAGAATTAAAACAACCCAATTTAAAATCAATGTCAAATTTAAAAACGGAGGATGGGATCAAGCTAGCACAGCTAGATGGAACAAATGGGTTTTAAGGGCCCGACGAAAGGTCCGGAGATCTGGAATCCTGCGTATCTCCGGGGGTAGGTCATTCCAGAGGGCGGGCGCTGCCACAGAGAAGGCTCTCCCCCTGGGGGTCGCCAGCCGACACTGTCTGGCCGACGGCACCCGGAGGAGGCCCTCTCTGTGCGAGCGTACTGGCCGGTGGGAGGCTATTGGCGGCAGAAGGCGGTCCCGCAAGTACCCAGGTCCTAAGCCATGGAGCGCTTTAAAGGTGGTCACCAACACCTTGAAGCGCACCCGGAAGACCACCGGGAGCCAGTGCAGCTCGCGCAGGAGAGGTGTCACGTGGGAGCGCCACGTCGCTCCCATAATTCCCCGCGCAGCCGCATTCTGGACCACTTGGAGCCTCCGGGTGCACCCCAAGGGGAGCCCCATGTAGAGAGCGTTGCAGTAGTCCAGGCGGGAAGTCACGAGAGCATGGGTGACTGTGCGTAGGGAGTCCCGATCTAGAAAGGGACGCAACTGGCGTATCAGGCGAACCTGATAAAAAGCCCCCCTGGCCACGACCGTCATGTGTTCTTCTAAAGACAGCCGTGCGTCCAGGAGGACGCCCAAGTTGCGAGCCCTCTCTGTGGGGGCCAATGTCTCGCCCCCAATAGTCAGCGATGGCGTCAGCTGGCTATATCGGGACGCCGATACAACTGAACTTAAAGGAGACTTTACTATTACAGGGGTGCTATGATAGAAATGTCTGTCTCTTGAGATGAAAAACGGCCATTTCCAGAATATCGCAGAACAAAAACAGATGGATATGTTTGCAGCTTCAAACAAGCAATTAGCATCTTCCTCATTAAATCAAGACACAATAACAAAGAAGAGCAAAGGCAAGAAGGAGGCTCTGCCTTAATGCAGCCACTGATAAATGAAGTCCAAGGTAAACCTGGCCAGTTTCCAAGATTCTGCAGCCAAACTCCTTGCTTGCAGCAATAAACCTGCCTATTCTGACTCTAAGGATCTTGCTTTCTTGGTTGTGTGCTGCTATAAAAGAACTTGACATCAATCCTAGAAACTGGCTATATAGTACACTAAAAGGCCAGGTGTATTTAAAGAGTCCCAATACTTGGGCAAACTCTAAACTGCATGTGAATTTTAGGCAATAGATTGTGGAGCTGAAAGCAAACCTAGGAGGCCCAGGAAAGCTTCCGTCACAGGTTTGTTCTGTCTTATCCAGTGGTGGGATTCAAATTGTTTAACAACCAGTTCTCTGCCCTAATGATTTCTTACAACAACCAGTTCATCAAACTGGTCAGAAAGTTAACAACCGGTTCTCCCGAAGTGGTTCGAACTGGCTGAATCCCACCACTGGTCTTATCCCACAATGCAGGACACAAAATAATTTATTGTACGCTGCCCAGAGTTCCTCTTTGAAGGAGATGGGCAGTTCAGAAATGTGAAATATAAATATATAAATTCTCTTAAGTTACGGGGATGCTGGTATGGTATGGTAGGGTAAGGTAGGGTAGAGTAGAGTAGGATTAGGGTTAGGGTTAGGATTAGGGTTAGGGTTAGGGTTAGGGTTAGGGTAAGGATTAAGGTTAGGGTTTGGGTTTGGGTTACGGTTAGGGTTTGGTAGGGTAGGGTAGGGAATGGAATGGAATGGAATGGAATGGAATGGAATGGAATTAGAATGGGAACGGAACGGAAACAGAACAGAATCTTTATCACTTTAAAAGTACACTAATCAACATACATTAAAATGACATTTTGTTGCATTCAGCTCTCAAAAGATAACCATTACATGGCCAAAAAAAAAAAAAAAGAATCCTGTGAGTTTACAAGGGAAATTGATTAAGAAATTTTAGGACACTTCAAAGGGAAGAGCAGTGCCACCAATGACCAGGTAGGGGCTAGATGAATTACAGAATACTAATAGCAATAGCGCTTAGACTTATATACCGCTTCACACTGCTTTACAGCCTCTCTAAGCAGTTTACAGAGTCAGCCTATTGCCCCCAACAATCTGAGTCTTCTTTTTACCGCTGTCGGCTCGGTTCCGGCCGGCAAAGAGCACCAGCTGCAGGCTTCTGGCATCAGCAAAAAGCAGCGGCTGCAAGCTTCTTGCACTGAAAAAGACCGGCAGCTGCACACTTCTTGTGCTGAAAAAGAGGCAGCAGCTACAGGCCAGTGTCTCGGGGTGGGGTCATATGATCAGCTGTACCAAGAAAGGCCGGAAGTAGCTGCCCGCCATTTCCTACTGCAAAAACCTTTTTAAAAACCCTGATTGTCGGGCAGCGAGACCCAGCCAGAGATGAGGCATCGGAGAATCACCATTGCTGTTGCTGCACAAAGGTAAGTCTAAGGCTCCGGCCACCACTGCTTCTGCTTACCTTCGCCGCCCAACCCTACCTGACATCTAGTTGGCCATGCCCACTAAGTCACATGATTCCCCCCCCCAAGCCATACCCACCCGGTCTTTAGGACGAACTGATTGTTAAATTAGTTGGATCCCCACCACTGGGTAAAACTCTCTTAACAAATGTCTCACTTAGCAATAGGAATTTTGGGCTCAGTTGCAGTCATAAGTTGAGGACTAACCTGTATTAAGGTATGGTATGCCTTTTTTTTTTTCCTACAAAGTCAAGGTGGCTTTCATGACCATGCCTGATTTATTCCTGCAACAAAATGGCAAAATCAACAGTAAACAAGAGCCTAATCAAGGAACAACCAAGAAGAAAAAATACACTCACCCACACTGCCAGGGCAAGCCACTTGTATATAAACAGAGAACAAAACCCTCTCCCTTCTAGCACTGATGACATCACTTAGTTGGGTAATGAAGCATTACAAGAACACAGCGAAACTCAGAGAGCACCCAAGACCCCATAGTTTATTTATTTATTTATTAGTTCGATTTATATGCCGCCGTTCTCCAGAGACTCAGGGCAGCTTACAATGCATTAAGCAATAGCCTTCATACTTTTGTATATACCTGCTTAGTAGGGCTTTCACTCCCCCGTCCCCAGGCGGTGTTCTTTTTTATACAAAGTCAGCTTATTGCGCCTACAATCCGGGTCTTCATTTTACCTACCTCGAAAGGATGGAAGGCTGAGTCAACCTTGAGCCTGGTGAGATTTGAACTTGCAGTAATTGCAGGCAGCTGGCAACTAAGTGCTACTTTGGCAGCACTTAGTCCCCTGAGCCACCAGAGGACTAAGTAGCTCAGGGTTATAGCTCAACCATGAGCTACAAATATTCTCTTCTAATGGTAAAAACTACTCAATTGAGCAATGGATCCAAATTCCCTTGGTGAGATCCATAGACAGGACAAGGCAAGACATGAAGCAATGGATGGAAACTAATCAAGGATTAGGGAAGACATGATAGCAGTGTTCCAATATCTCAGAGGTTGCCACAAAGAAAAGGGAGTCAAGCTAGTCTCCAAAGCACCCGAGGGCAGGACAAGAAGCGATGCGTGGAAACTAATCAAGGAGAGAAGCAACCTAGAACTAAGGAGAAATTTCCTGACAGTTAGAACAATTAATCAGTGGGACAACTTGCCTCCAGAAGTTGTGAATGCTCCAACACTGGAAGTTTTTAAGAAGAGACTGGACAGCAATTTGTCTGAAGTGCTATAGGGTTTCCTATTTGAGCAGGAAGGGACCTTGGAGAAGACCTCCAAGGTCCCTTCCACCTCTGTTATTGTGCCTTTCCAGTTCTCCTCCCATTTAAATACACTATTATGCTAACTTTAGTTTGAGTAGCTTTTTATCCTTCCAGCCAATGGTCCTTTGGCCTCATAGTAACCCCTAGCTGACATGGTATCACGGAAATGATGTTCTCCTTGCACAAGATTTGGGACCATATATGAAGTTTTTCTTGCAGAGCAAGACAGTTGAATCAGGACCAGAAAACCAAAATGGTGCCGAATTGTGGGTCAGGCAAAGTTATGAAAGCAACAGTCTAAAATGCGTGCTTTAATGCAGGGATGCTGAACTAGCTAATACCGGCAGAGCGAGGAAAGTGGATGATATGACTCATCTAAATTTACTCCTGGTTTAATCTCCTGATTCAGCCCTTTGATGCCCACCAGCGAGAAATGCATTCTGCTTCCTCCAGCTGGCTATCTTTCCACTAGCACTGAGCTGTGACTTTCATTCCACTTTTTGCTTATTTGTGCTTTCTTTAAAAAAAAAAAACTTTTTGCTTAGCGCATGAAATGCGAGCACATGAATCAGCACTGTGAACCTGCAAATCATAACTCTGCAAGAGAAAGGATGCTAGAATCCATTGTTCTGGAAGGACGTTTCCAAATTCAGGAACACAAAAACGTGAAATGTGTTCGCTTTGCTGGATTATGATTTTCTTTAACTTTTTTCAATCTAGAGGCTTTAAAGTCTGGGGAATCGGGCGGCATACAAATGTTTGCAATAAAAATGTAATAAATAATAAATACACACACTAATGAAAATGTGCACACAGCGCCTTGAAACAAAGAAAGAAGCACAGAGCTTCTTTCTTTAAAAAAAAAATCAGCTTTATTTTCAGCATTTTTTGTGGTTCACTCAAAAATCTCTACATAACTTAAGAAGGAAGATTGTACAGGTAATCCTTGACTTATAACAGTTGGCTTAGTGAGGGCTCACTAAGCAGAAGGGCATGCATAAGCACACCAGCGTGCCTACCGTCCCTGTCCTAATGATTTCTTTTCTTCGTATCCTTTCATGTATTCATAATTAGGTTTACACTTGTATCTGTCATAAAATACATGCTTGATTAAATAAAATAAAATAAAATAAAATAAAATAAAATAAAATAAAATAAAATAAAATAAAATAAAATAAAATAAAATAAAATTACAGCGGCACTGAAAAAAATTAACCTATGACCATTTTTCATACCTATGACCACTATCCCCATGGTCCAGTAGTGGGCTTCACTTACCTTCGCTACCGGTTCGGAACTGTGAGCCCGCACGTACGCAGAACCTTCTGCGCATGCACAGAGCATCTGTGATGACGTCCAGGCAGGTGGGCAGAGACTCCCGCCACCTGAACTGGGGCGAACCAGTAGACAGCCATCACTGGCATGGTCATGTGATTTACTGCCATGGTCACGTGATTTACATTCATGCTTATTACATGCTTGACAACTGACTCACAATTATGATGGTTGCAGTGTTCTAGGATCATGTGTTCACTTTCTACAACCTTCTGACCAGCAAAGTCAGTGGGGAAACCAGATTCACTCAACAATCATGTTACTAATTTAACAACTGCAGGGATTCGCTTAACAAACGTGGCAGGAAAAATCATAAAATGGGGCAAGCTTAACAAATTCCTCACTTAGCCACATACATTTTGGGCTCAGTTGTGGTTGTAGGTTGAGGATTACCTGTAGAATTGTGTTGACCATATTATAAAAACAGAATGGCAACTGACCTGGAATGAATATATCACACAAACTGCTTCTTCCTGGATATCTTCATGACAATTGTCCATTGCAGATCGGTCAAAACTAGCCCCCAAAAATGGAAATGAAGTCTATACGTCTTAAAGCTGCCAAGCTTGAGAAAGAATGTGCTAGCATAAGACAATAGAGCAGAGAAGAGCAGAGTAGAGTAGAGTAGAGTAGAATAGAGTAGAATCTGGAAGGGACCTTGGAGGTCTTCTAGTCCAGGCCCTTGCTCAAGCAGGAGAACCTATGCCAGGGGTGAAATGCTACCGGTTCGGACCGGTTCGGCCAAACCGATAACAATGGCGGCGCGTGATTTGAGAACCGGTAGTGATGGCAGTGCGAGGCTCTGCCCACCGGCCCGGTTGTTGGTACTTCCTGGTTTTAACATGTTTTTTACCCTCTGTGCATACACAGAAGGGTTTGCGCATGCGCAGAGAGTCTGTGCGCACCTGTGATGTGTGCACACTTCCAAATCGGTAGGGAAGGGAAGGAGATTTCACCCCTGACCTATACTATTTCAGACAAGTGGCTGTCTAGTCTCTTCTTAAAATCTCCCAGTGATGGAACGCTCACGATTTCTGAAGACAAGCTGTTCCACTGGTTAATTCTCCTCACTATTAGGAAGTTTCTCCTTAATTCCAGGTTGCTTCTTTCTTTGAGCAGTTTCCAACCATTGTTTCTTGTCCTGCCCTCTGGTACTCTGTAGAATAATTTGACCCGCTCTTCTTTGTGGCAGCCCTCAAATACTGGAATACTGCTATCATGTCGCCCCTAATTCTTCTTTTCTTTAGACTAGCCAGACCCAAATCCTGCAGTGTGTGGGGTTTAAGGGGTAATCTACATTTCCTATCTATGGGACCCTTCTTATTTGTCACTTTACATCTGCATCTTGGCTAGGGAATTCAGGTGATCAAATTGACAAGGTTGAGAAACATTGTACTACAACATCATCTCATTTATTACTAGCTTCCGTGCCCATCTTACATCTGGGCCAGTTAAGCACCATAGACAGACACACTAAAAGCTGAGGGTGGTACAAGCAATAAGTTAAATTCTCATTGAAAATATGTTTGCTGTGTTCTCACTATGTTTGCTGCGCTATTCTCAAACAAATTAACCACATGATGTCTTAACGAGATCATTCAATCTGCTAAATCAATGCTTGGATCTCTACAGCATGCTGAACCACAAACTGTCAAGCCCAGCAGTGTCTACAAGGCAGTCAAAACAGGCAACACGGCAGTTGGAAGGGACCTTGGAGATTTTCTAGTTTCCTGCTCAAACAGGAGACCCTATTCTATTCCAGACACATCACTGTCCAATCTCCTTTTAAAAAACACCAGTAATGGAACTCCCTCAACTTCCGGAAGCAAGTCGTTCCACTGATTAATTGTTCTCAATTGTCAGGAAATGTCTCCTTTGTCCTAGCTTGGATCTCTCATTGAAAAGTTTCCATCTATTAATTCTTGCCCTGCCTTCAGGTGGTTTGGTTTATCCCCTCTTCTTTCTGACAGTCCCTCAAATATTTTAAGGTTGCTGTCATGCCACTCTTAGTCATCCTCTTCATGAAACTAAATAAACACAGTTCTTGGAGGAAGAAGACCTTGGATAAAGATAGAAAATTTCCAGGGAACAGACTAAAAGGGAAGGTGTTCTTTCAAGTAGGTAAAGCCCAAGGGAATTTGATGTAATAACAATCCCCTTGAATTTAAGTCTGACATTTACTGGAAGTGATTGCAATTTAGTCAGTAGAGGTGTCACAGAAACCTGTTGGACAGGAGCTTGGAAACTACATTTTAGATCTTTTGCAGTTTCAGTGTTTTCTTCAAGGGCATCCCTACGTACACTGCATAACAATAATCTAACATGGCTATCATTGGCTATCATCAACATATGGCTATGGTTCCCCTCAGCATATTGATTGTTCCAGCTCCATATCTGATGATGAACTCCCCCACCAGTTTGACGTGGATAATGGAAAAACTCTGGAGAGAGCAGGGATCCCAGTGGAACACTATATAATGGCTTCTGTTTTGACAAGCAACTGTCTCCTACTGACCCTACTTGAAATCTACTTGAGAGGTGGAAATGAAACTCAACTAAAAAGTGGGAAAGCAATAGCACTTGGAATAATATATCGCTTCATTGTGCTTTACAGCCTTCCCTAAGCAGTTTACAGAGTCAGCCTCTTGCCCCCAACAATCTGGGTCCTCATTTTATTGACCTCAGAAGGATGGTAGGCTGAGTCAACCTTGAGCCGATCAAAATCAAACTCCTGGCAGTGGGCAGAGTTAACTTGCAAATACTGCATTCTAACCATTGAACCACCAGAGCTCTTACGACCGTTTTTCATACTTATTATTTATTTATTTATTAGTCCAATTTATATGCCGCCCTTCTCCGTAGACTCAGGGCGGCTTACAATGCATTATAGCAATAGCCTGCATACTTTTTTTTTGTACATACCTGCTTATTAGGGCTTTCAGCCCCCCCTAAGTGGTGTTGTTCTATACAAAGTTGGTTTATTGCCCCCACAATCCGGGTCCTCAATTTACCTACCTTGAAAGGATGGAAGGCTAAGTCAACCTTGACTTATGACTGTCACCGAATCCCCATGGTCATGTAATCAAAATTTTAAGACACTTGGTAACTGACTCATATTTATGATGGTTGCAGTGCCCTGTGGTCATGTGATCATCACCTTTTGCAACCTTCTGGCCAACAAAGTCAAACCAGATTCACTTGATAACTATGTTACTAACTTAACAACTGCAGAAATTCACTTAAGATCTGTGGCAAGAAAACTCCTGGCAGTGAGTAGAATCTGCCTGCAATATTGCATACTGACCACTGTGCCACCATGGCTATTTTAATCTTTGGGATGTGTCCAATTCCCAAGAATTCCAGGAGAATCACAGTCAGCAATATCAAAAGCCTTGGAGGTCAAGAAGAACCAAGAATGTCATACTTCCTCTTTCAATCTTCTGACAAACATCATCCATCAGGCCAGCCAAAACAGTCCCAACATCATGCCCTGAAGCCATTAAGAAATGGGCCCAAAGAATTTGCCATCTCTAAGAATGCCTATCCAACTATGGGAAGTCAGAAACCAACCTGCAGTTGCCCATCTGCAAGGAATCAGTCTTCCTCAGAAAGATCTAATAATTGCCTCTTTTAAATGAGGATACATCACATCCTCTATAAAAGAGATATTTATGAAGGAGTTGGGCAGTCCTGTACTTCCAGCTTACCCCATCTCTGTCTGGATGGAGGGGTACATGAGATCATCTTCATCCCAATCTAGCAAGAAATGAAACCTCTGTGATTTTTGGCTTTGCGTCAACATATTGTTTTCTGTTTTATGCTGACTCAAGCTATGCTATCTAGTGCGAACGCTGCATTTCAATTCTTTGTAACAAACATCTTCACTCCAATTGGGTATTGCAATGGCAAAAAACACCCTAGCCTCTGGTCAGTGATCATTGCTTTCCACTGCTTTTTTTTTGTACAGGTTCACCAATAACACAAGTTCATTGATGGAACAACCCAAGGATAGACCAGACCTTTGGGTTGTGATAAATAAATAAATAAATAAATAAATAAATAAATAAATAAATAAATAAATAAATAAATAAATAAATAAATAATAAATAAACAAACAAACAAACAAACAAACAAACTTTATGAAATTGATCAGAATTCTGCCACTTCCTTCCTCTAGGACACCTGATAGGAAAAATTAAAACAATTCCTTCCTTCCTTCCTTCCTTCCTTCCTTCCTTCCTTCCTTCCTTCCTTCCTTCCTTCTTTCCTTCCTCCCTCCCTCCCTCCCTCCCTCCCGCCCTCCCTTCCTTCCTTCCTTCCTTGTTCCTTTTCCTCCCTCTCCCCTTTCCTTCCTTCCATTATTTCCTTCCTTCTTGCCGTTTCTTTCCTTTCTTTCCTTTCTTTCTATTCCTTTTCCTTCCTTCCTTCCTTCCTCCCTTCCTTCCCCCTTCCTTCCTTCTTTCTTTCCCTTCCCTCCCTCCCTCTCTTCCTTTCCTTCTTTCCTTTCCTTTCCCTCCCTTTTATTCCTTTCCCTTCCTTCCTTCCTTCCTTCCTTCCTTCCTTCCTTCCTTCCTTCCTTCCACGAGCAAGAGACAATCAGAAGGGTATAAAAATAAGCAGGTAATTAAATCAGTCAGGGACTATACCGAATATTAAGTCATGTTTGTGACCAAAATAACAATGGAACAAACGAAAGAGTTACTTAAGCTGATTTCATTTCCAGTTGATTAATGCACAGGAAACCAGCCATTGAAGGCTGCCATGTGAAAAAGGCCTCTAAATTCTTTTCAACAGGAATAAAGTCTTTCTGGGTTAGATTAAGATGTCATTTCCTTGACGAATAATATGCCTCTCTGGCCCATTACGTCTCTGTTTACTTCCAGTTATTCCAGTAAAGCCATGAAATAATTTTTCTGGTTGTAATTATTATGGGAAAAGGTAGAATACATCAGGGAAACAGGAGGACAATGAGAGGAATGAAAAGGGAAGAACAAGGAGGGGAAAGAAGAGATGGAAGAAAAAGGAGACAAAAATATCTTAAGATATGTTAAAAAAAAATAAAAGTCAGAATGGTACTCCCATTTTGACTTTTTATTCTCATTTTGACTTTTTACTCCTTTTTTTAAAAAAAATTTGATTTATATGCCGCCCTTCTCCGGAGACTCAGGGCGGCTTACAATGCGTTAAACAATAGCCTTCATACTTTTGTATATTTATATTTATACAAAGTCAGCTTATTGCCCCCAACAAACTGGGTCCTCAATTTACCCACCTTATAAAGGATGGAAGGCTGAGTCGACCTTGAGCCTGGGATTGAACTCACAAGTAATTGCAGCAGCTGGATCTTAAATGCTGCCTTTGTAGGAGGCATTACTCCCCTACGCTACTCAGGCTTTTAGTGATGTGACTAAAATTTCACCTTTTGTTTATTTATTTCCCACCTTTATTGTTTTGATAAATAACACCAACTAGTAGGCGAACGCACCTAATATTCCCTCTTCCTGTTTTCCTCACAACAACCACCCAGTGAAGTGAGCTGGGCTGAAAGAAAGCAACTGGCCCAACGTTGCTCAGTCAGTTTTTATGTCTATCACATTGTCCATGACAACAGAGGTAGTCCTCAACGTATGACCCCAATAGGGATCAGAATTTCTGCTGCTAAGAAAGGCAGTTTTAAGTCGGTCGCACCCAATTTTGCAGCCTCTTTTGCCACAGTAAATTCAGTGAATCTGGCTTCCCCATTGAGTTTGCTTCTTGGAAGCCAACTGGAAAGGTCGTAAATAGTGATCACATGACCTCAGGATGCTGCAGCCATTTTAAGTACAGGCCCTGAGTTTTGATCACATGACTATGGAGATGCTGCAACCATCGCAAGTGCGAAATCTAGTTGTAAGTCACTTTTTTCATTGCCATTGTAACTTTGAAAAGTCACAACAAATAGTTGTAAGTCGAGGATGTGTGATGGAAGATTGTTTTTGACCATGTGGGGAAAAAATTAAGTGGAATGAGGACAGATGAGAAAGACTTCTGCATAAAACGTTACTCTCCAGAAACCAACTGGGACATACAATCTAGGTAATAGAAATACAATACATCTTATTATAATGGGTGGACATAACCAAGTTATTTCCTTGTTGTCATTGGAGTCCATTGCCCATTTCCACTTATTCTTTCTTTGTCTAGTTTTTCTCTTTTGCAGATTAACAGATTAACAGAGTTGAAAGGTCATCTAGTCCAACCCCCTGCCTAAACAGGAGACCCTACACCATTTCTGACAAATGTCACTCCAATCTTTTCTTGAAAGTCTCAAGTGAGGAAGCTCCCACAACTTCCGAAGGCAACTTCTGTTCCATTGGTTGATTGTTCTCACTGTCAGAAAGTTCCTCCTCGTTTCTAGGTTGAATCTCTCCTTGGTCAGTTTCCATCCATTATTCCTTGTCTGGCCTTCAGGTGCTTTGGAAAATTGCTTGATCCCCTCCTCTCTGTGGCAGCCCCTCAGATATTGGAACATGTCTCCCCTGGTCCTTCTCTTCACTAGACTAGCCATGCCAAATTCCTGTAACCGTTCTTCATATGTTTTAGTCTCCAGTCCCCTAATCATCCTGGTTGCTCTCCTCTGCAGTTTTTCTAGAGTCTCAACATCTTTTTTATAGTGTGGTGACCAAAACTGGATGTAGTATTCTAGGTGTGGTCTTACTAGGGCTTTATAGAGTGGTATTAGTACCTCACTTGATCTTGATAGTATCCTTCTGTTAACGCAATTTAGGATTGCATTGGCTTTTTTGGCTGCCGCTGCACACTTTAATTGGACTTCAAAAAACAAGGTTGTTATTTGTAAGTAGGGCATACAATGGCCATCTTACTGATTGATTAGATAAACACACAAAGAAATGGCCAAACAGGCCAGGTGTGTAACCCTTGACCTTCAAAGAAAAATCTCTCATCAAATGACATGACATCTTCCTTTAGTGCAGTGTTTCCCAACTTGGGAACTTTAAGACGTGTGGACTTAAACTCTCAGAATTCCCATAATAGCTGGGAAGTTCTGGGAGTTGAAGTCCACATGTCTTAAAGTTGCTGTAGAAGAAGATGAGGCAGAGCCGGGGGGTGGAATCAAGTGAGCAATCAGCCTAGAATCATTATGTTCCCACCAATGTTCTAAGTCCAACCCCTCTTTAATTAATTTAGTGCTGACCATTACTTGACTAACTTCTTGTATACAGGCAGGAGCAATAAATCATCTTAACTGCAACTCTATGTGTGGTCCAGGTTTTCATGCCTGACAGTTCCCAAGGTTGAAAACACTGCTTTAGTGAAAAAAAGGACAAATGAAATTATGGGGAATAAGGGAAAAAATCATGACCGGGCAGGGACATCAGTGGATATATTTTTAACATGGATTGTATGTTACGCAACGCATATAACAAAGAAGCGGGCTACTTTAACTTTTTTTAATCTCTCACCCCAAATCCCATGGACATGCCTATGTCCTCAGCTTCAGGGCAGGCTGTTGGAACTGTTCTGATTGGCCTGATGGATGATCTTTGTCAGAAGATTGAAAGAGGAAGTATTATATTCTCAGTTCTTCTTTATCTTTTTGACCTCTGAGGCTTTTGATATTGTTGACTATGATTCGCCTGTGATTGTTGGGAATTGGATGCATCCCGAAGATTAAAATACCGTATTTTTCAGACTATAAGACACACTGGAGTATATGACACACCAAGTTTTTGAAGAGGAACACAAGGTGAAAAAAATAGTTTTTGGCCTCCGTGCATCTGGTTTTTGCCGGATGCACGGAGCACTCTGGAGGCCTCCCAAACCCTCTGAGCATCCCATTTTTGTGAAAAACGGGCCCATTTTTGGCCTCCCAACCTCCCTACGTGCCGTATTTTTGCCTTCCCCAGTCCCCAGGAGCACTCTGCAGGCCTCCTAAACCCTCTACACATCCCGTTTTTGCGAAAAACGGGCCTGTTTTTGGTGAAAATGGGACACATAGGGTGGGGTTTCGGGAGGTCAAAAATGGCTATATTCAGTGTATAAAACACACCAACATTTCTACCTTTTTTTGAGGGGGGGGTGCATTTTATAGTCTGAAAAGTATGGCAACCATGGTGGTGCAGTGGTCAGAATGCAGTATTGCAGGCTGACTCTGCTCTTGACTCTGCCTTCCAATCCTTCTGAGGTCAGTAAAATGGGGATCCAGATTGTTGGGGGCAATAGGCTGACACTCTAAACTGCTTAGAGAGGGCTGTACAGCACTATGAAGTGACGTATTATTCTAAGTGCTATTGCTATCCCTTGTCTTGCAAATAAATATCAGGAAGTCTGTCTCTAGCGGGAAGAAAGTATTGCGTATGGTTGAATCTGAAGAAACAAATCTTTCCTGGGAAAAAACAGGTCCTTAGGGACAAGTGAAGTAGCTTTCAAAATCTAGAATGCTCTAATAGCAATAGTAAAGATTAATAGACACTCGTGAGAACATCAGGGGATTTTAAAGAGAAAGAAAGAAATATCTGTTAGTGCCTGAAAAAGGCTTGAACCACTCAGTTTTCAACAAGGAGATAAAGCACAGGAAATCGGGGACTGGGGAAAATGTTAGTGTTTAATTTAATCATGACTGTTTTCTTTGGGCTCAAAGGCAAGCCATATGTATGGCCATCAGAAAAAATATTTCCATGCGAGGAACACAAAAGAAGGAGAAGCAATGCAGGTGATCCTCGATTTATGACCACAATTGAGCCCAAAATTTCCATTGCTAAGCGAGACAGTTGTTAAGTGAGTTTTGCCTCATTTTACGACCTTTCTTGCCGGAGTTGTTAAGTGAATCACTGCAGTTGTTAAGTTAGCAACATGGTTGTGAAGCGAATTTGGCTTCCCCATTGACTTTGCTTGTCAGAAGGTCGCAAAAGATGTTCTCATGACCCCGGGACACTGCAACGGTCATAAATAGGAGTCAGTTGCCAAACGTCTGAATTTTGGTCCTATGACGATGGGGATGCTGCAACAGTATAACAGTATAACAGGTCATAAGCAGTGGTGAAATCCAAATTTTTTTACTACTGGTTCTGTGGGCGTGGCAGGGGAAGGATACTGCAAAATCCCAATTCCCACCCCACTCTTGGGGGAAGGATATTGCAAAATCTCCATTCCCACCCCACTGTGGGGCTAGTGAGAGGTGGTATTTGCCAGTTCTCTGAACTACTCAAAATTTCCACTACCGGTTCTCCAGATCTTCTGCTGGATTTCTCCCCTGGTCATAAGTCATTGTTTTCAGTGCTGTTATAATTTCGATCAGTCACTAAATGGATGGTTATAAATCGAGGATTGCCTGTATAGTGAATGGTTCAAATAAGTGTGAATGCATAGGCCAGATTCTGCAAAAATTACTAACTAAACTAACTAAAGCTACACAGAAACCCAACATTTAAATCTGCCCATTATAAAAAACAAACTTTAGGTCACTTCACTGAAGTAGAATATTAAGGAAACGAGAAAAGCCAGTAAGCTCAGCAGATGAGAATATGAATGTAGGATCCTTTGTTGGTTAATATGGATTTTCTGGTGGAAAATTCACAGAAGAATTTTAAAATCACCGAGGATCAACATTTTTGGCTCGGAGGCAAAATCACACGTGATTATCTAGCTTTTCAACCTTGGTACCTTTAAGACATGTGAACATCAACTCCCAGAATTCCTCAGCCAGCATGCTTTAAAAATATTAAAGGTAAAATCAAGACCTTGAATTGAACACAGAAGGAGATCAGCAACCAGAGCACTTTCACAATGCTGCATTCTGAACCAATTGTAGCTTCTGAATACTCTTCAAGGATAACCCCAAGTAGAGTGGATGGCAGTAATCTAACCAAGAGATGATTAGGGCATGATTGACTGAGCACTGGTCCCTGATTGTGCAGGATCATTCAAAAGCAAGAGAGATGATACTGAATAAGGATTCTCCTCCCTTTCGAAGACTCAACCATTTAAAGATGGAAAACCAACCCGGAATTATCTGAATCACCATCAATTTTTAACCATAACTTCAAAAAAGGCTAAATGGAAGTAACCTTTTGTGTGATGGACAAGGTAACACAAATGAGAAATGCTTTGCACACAAAGCAAGTGCTGTGTGCCCTTGGGCTCCCTCTGCTGGCTCAGGAATGTTGCTGTAGGTACCACTGAAACAAATTTATCAAAAGGGATGTAAATATGTTGGTTTTTAAAGGGGAGATAATATAGAAATGATATCCTTGGATATTTTTGCAAGACTAAAGAGGGGGTGGAGAAAATGGGGAAAGAACAATGAAAGATTAAAATAATCTGCAGTTTGGAATATGAAGCAGGTTTGAAAATTAAGGGAATCTGTTTTTCAAGATGACTGAATGATGGAGAGGGCTGTCATCTTGTTGGGAAAGGACTCTTAACCATCCAACTTCTGGTTGATTACACAATCAGGTCTGCATGAATCTTCACAGAAAGGAAAGACATTTCTAATCTTATGGCCTACTTGATCATATATCTACTGTGATGACCCAGGGCACGGCACAGAGATAACACAAACAGCTGGCAGTTCAAACCACTCCTTTATTGCTCCAAATCTCCCCAAATGCTCCCACATTTCTGGCAAGTCCCAAAGCAGAGTGATAACAAACCCCCACACAAACCTCAAGCAGCCTCTGGCTGCAATTAGTCCAGCCCAGCGCTGTCTGCACCAAGGCTGCACGGCAATAAATCCCAAATGTATTTGGCAAAACAAGAGCAAAGCAAGGAGTTCAGGGAGCAAAAGATCCAAATAATTAGTGCAGAATACCAACAAGGAATGCAAGGACCCTTGGCAAGTTTAAACGTTGGCACACAACACTTCAGGAATTCAGCGTTTCCTCCTGACAAATGCCCCTCCCAACAGCATCTCCTTAAGTCTCGTTTCCCAGGTGTGCTTGGTGAAGATGGGCGGGGCACTCTTGGCAAAAGGTGGACTGCTAGGGAACCCAGTCCCAGGGCCTATAGGGTTTTTAAAAAATAATAATAATAATAATACTTGATGAACACAAATCACCAGGATCTGATCGATTATGTCCCATCCCATTAAGAATAAGGCACTTTCTTCCAGGTTATATTGTAAGAGTCAAATTGATTATAGTGAAATATGATATGTGGTCAATGACTCAATCAATCAGTATTCCAGCATGAGGAAGGAACTGCTGGAGATGGATTTAGTATCAGCTCCAGTGGGTAGACCAGAATAAGAAATCAACTCCACAGGAAGTATAGAATGACTTTTATGGAGATTGGTTAGACTGATAGTTCTGAGGATAGGTGACACGGAGACGACAACCTTACTTTTCTTATCTAACACAATGAAATTCAGTATAGAGAAAAGTAAAGTCCTACACTTAGGCAAGAAAAACCAAAAGTACAAATATAAACTGGGGGAAACCAGGCTTAATAGCAGTGACTGTGAGAGGGATCTTGGAGTCTTACTGGACAACGAGCTACTGTAAATATGAACTAGCAGTGTGCAGCGGCAGCCAAAAAAGCCAATACAATCTTAAATTGCATTAACAGAGGGATACAATCAAGATCAAGTGAGGTACTAATACCACTCCATAAAGCCCTAGTAAGACCACACCTAGAGTACTGCATCCAGTTTTGGTCACCACACTATAAAAAAGATGTTGAGACTCTAGAAAAAGTGCAGAGGAGAGCAACCAGGATGATTAGGGGACTGGAGACTAAAACATATGATGAACGGTTGCAAGTATTTGGTATTGCTAGTCTAGTGAAGAGCCTGGTGGCGCGGTGGACTAAACTGCTGCTATTAAAGTAGTACTTAGCTGCCAACTGCCTGCAATTACTGTGAGTTCAATTCCTACTAGGCTCAAGGTTGACTCCTTTCGAGGTAGGTAAAATGAGGACCTGGTTTGTGGGGGCAATAAGCTGACTTTGAATAAAAAAGAACACCACTCCGGGGGGGGGGGGCAAAAGCCCTACTAAGCAGGTATATACAAAAGTATGAAGGCTATTGCTTAATACATTGT
The DNA here is from genome assembly GCA_030761175.1 of Masticophis lateralis. NCBI lineage: Eukaryota > Metazoa > Chordata > Lepidosauria > Squamata > Colubridae > Masticophis > Masticophis lateralis. Next base: position 15,924,565 of record JAUDYJ010000001.1, read on the forward strand.
AAGCCGCCTTGAGTCTCTGGAGAAGGGTGGCATATAAATCGAACTAATAAATAAATAAATAAGGACCAGGGGAGACATGATAGCAGTGTTCCAATATTTGAGGGGCTGCCACAGAGATGAGGGGGTCAAGCTATTTTCCAAAGCACCTGAAGGCCAGACAAGGAATAATGGATGGAAACTGACCAAGAAGAGATTCAACCTAGAAATGAGGAAGAACTTTCTGACAGTGAGAACAATCAACCAATGGAACAGAAGTTGCCTTCAGAAGTTGCGGGAGCTTCATCACTTGAGACTTTCAAGAAAAGACTGGACTGCCATCTGCCAGAAATGGTTTAGGGTTTCCTGCTTGAGTGGGGGGGTTGGACTAGATGACCTATAAGATCCCTTCCAACTACATTAATCTGTTAAAGGTGACAACCAGCACATTGAATTGGACCGCGAAACACACCAGCAACCGGTGCTATTCATGTAGTAGTGGTGTTACCCGTGCTATGTAACTACCGTGTTTCCTCGAAAATAAGCCCATCTTATATTTTTGAACCCTGAAATAAGCGGTTGGCCTTACTTTCAGGGAGCTCTTATTATTTTGGGGCCTGTGGAGCAAGATGAGGATCCTCCTGCTGTCTTACCTGATTTCCAGCTCTGTCTCCCTAACTCTAATGAGTGGAAATAGCAGGGACCGGCTGCACATGCAGTTAAATATTTTTGGGAAGGGCTTATTTTTGGGGGAGGGCTTATTTTCAGAGGAGGGCTTATTTTCAGAGGAGGGCTTATTTTGGGGGGAAATACCGTAGCACCATTTATTATTACCCATGCAGCCATATTTTGCCTCCGTTGAAGTTTCCGAGTGCTGTTCAAGGGCAGCCCTATGTACAGTCCATTGCGGTAATCTAAATGAGAGCTTACAAGGGCATGGGTGACAGTGAGCAGGTGACTTTGGTTCCTATATTTAAACATGTGCCATTGTAGGTCATTATATTCTTCTCAAGGGTACATATGCCTAGTTTCTTAATTTCTTTTCATATGACATCACCTGATCATCTTCATCACACTTCTCTGAACCTGTTCCACTTTCTCTAAATATTTTTTAAGTGGTAGGGGCCAGACCTGGACATCGAGATGCCCAGAGATGTGGGTTTATTTATTTATTTCATATGGTGTAACAGAATACACTAATAGCAATAGCACTGAGATATATATAGCACTTCATGGTGCTGTTTTATAGCAACTGTTTTCCATTGTTTGAGTCCTAAAACCTGGATATCTTCTGTCCTTCTGTATCTCCTTCTGTATCACAGAAGGCCTAGTTACTTTGGTGTCCAAACTTGGTAACTTTAAGACCTGTGGGCTTTTAGAAAGTCAGTACTCACCCCCCTAGAAGAATGAAATATTTTGAAGAATATTTAAAAAGGCAGAATATTATATTTCCCTAAATGAGAAATGGAGAAATATGTTTTTTTAGATGCAGGAAACAGACTCAGTCTTTCTTAATAGCCCTCAGCAGATACTAGGGAGGCAGCTTTTAGAAATGCAGATTTGGTAATCCATTCAAGGCAGGATATTTTACTCCCTGAAGCAAAGTCTGATTAGCCCTCACTTAATATCCAGAACAGGACAAAGCCATTAAGCCACACTTGGAATATTGCATTCAGTTATGGTTGCCATGATGTAAAAAACATGTTGAGACTCTAGAAAGAGTGCAGAGAAGAGCAACAAAGATGATTACGGGATTGGAGCCTAAAACATATGAAGAACAGTTTCAGGAACTGGGCATGGCTAGTCTAGTGAAAAGAAGGACTAGGGGAGACATGATAGCAGTGTTCCAATATCTCAGGGGCTGCCACAAAGAAGAGGGAGTCAATCTATTCTCCAAAGCACCTGAGGGCAGAATAAGAAGCAATGGGTGGAAACTAATCAAGAAGAGAAGCAACTTAGAACTAAGGAGAAATTTCCTGACAGTTAGAACAATTAACCAGTGGAACAACTTGCCTCCAGAAGTTGTGAATGCTCCAACACTGGAAGTTTTTAAGAAGATGTTGGATAATCATTTGTCTGAAGTGGCGTAGGGTTTCCTGTCTGGGCACTGGGTTGGACTAGAAGACCTCCAAGGTCCCTTCCAACTCTGTTATTCTATTCTATTCTATTCTATTCTATTCTATTCTATTCTATTCTATTCTATTCTATTCTATTCTATTCTATTCTATTCTATTGTATGCCACAATAGGAATTGCCCAACACCCTTTCAGAACACAAGCCCCTTCATTGCATCATCTCAGAGCAATCTAAACTTCAACCAAATCTGAAAGCTCAGACAAACACCTAGGATTTCCATTTCCTCTTTTGCCTATAGAGCCAACTATGACTCCTACATAACCCCTACATCAGGGATGAAATAAAAACTACCATGATAAAATGGTGATAAAGTGATAAAAACTACATTTTTACTACCTATTCGCCAGAACCGATAGTAAAAAAAATGCTTTAAAAAAAAAGGTTCCGAGGATTGTGCAGCACAGCTGATTGTCAATTGTCAATCGCGATGCGAACTGATAGTACAGATAACTACAACCCCCCCCTGCACACCCCTGCAAAAATAAATTAGCGTGAGTTCCCACTGTGTAAAGCCTGCACCGTCTCACCTGCAGATAACAGTCCCCATGTACTTACATAGCCACTTAATTCCATTTAGCTATTGATTTGTGTTTGGAAATCAAATAATAAATATGGATAGAAGCCAGGATACAATATAAAGAGTTTCTTCAAAATCCCTCTCTCTTCCTCTCTCCCTGATGCTTGATTTAATGTGTTTGTTTATTTACTGATAAGTCTAAGTGTTCCCTGTTGCATTTCACATATAATCTAGCAAATCCAAAGGATTTATTTCTGCTCCCCGTGCAATTGATTAGAAAAGTCAATGTTTTACACAAAGGATTAAAAAGAGAAATATCTCTGAGCCTGATGAAATCTCCTTATAAAAAGCTATTATCTCCCACACACTCAGGCACAGAAAAAGCCTATGTTGTGTTTTCTCAAGCATACGGAAATTCATGAATGCTTAATATGTTTCATGTTACCAGCACGATGGCAATTATGGGAAAAGACTCTTTAATTTGCACAATGTAGTAATGGATTCTGGCACAAGGTCACTGCAAATTGTGACTTTCGAATTGGAAAGGCCTTTTTTATTAAAAAAGAAAATTAATTGTTTCTTTCCTTCTATCTTGAAGCCTGTATAAATAGGACACATCAAATACAAGTTTTGATCTAATTATTGACTACGGAGCTTTCAAAAACAGCTATTTCACTAATAGCAAAACGTTAATAGAAAAGCACTAGGATACTAACTCCTCTGAAACCAAAGTGTCTGTTGGCCAGTCCAGGACGAAAGCGAAGGATAAATAGTACAATACATCAATCCATCTAGATCACTTTTGTGGTAATTCTGCATCAAAGGAAGCGTGTTCGTTGATAACATTTGAAAGCCTCTCCGTGTTTTTTGACCCGGTTGTAAATTTTGAAGAGCAGAAGCAATTAAGACACTTGTCTAGTCCAGTCCTTCTGAACAACCAATAGAGCCCTTGTATGAAGAGGGGATGGATGGGATGGATAGATGAAGATGAAGATGAAAGAGGAGGAGGAGGAGGAGGAGGAGGATTCATAAATATAAGCCAATTGGCAAGTGCCTGAATTTTAATCACATGACCATGGGAATGCTGCAATTGTCATAAGTGTCGAAAATTTTGGCAATGCAGAAAGAATTCTAGGAGTGTTTGTGTTTATCTGTTTAGGAAATTCTGGATCAGAAAGTGCCTATTCGACTTTAGTCACAGCGCCCCAGTTTTCAATGAAACATACATCTCTTATTTTTAAAACCAATTAGAGGATGGTAATTACTTGTGGGAAATAGGGATTTCAAGAATTGAGAGACAATCCAAGTGAAGATATTCTATTTGTAGCTATTTCCTATAATCAGAGCACTTGGACAACGAGAAAACATTTCCTGGCATTCTCCAGAGAGCATTTGATCACGAGAGTAATTTAATGTTTTGGGGGGGGGGGGTGTTGGGTGTTGAGTCTTTCTCTCGTTTCAATCACTGTTGCTTTACGACTTGGATTCCCTGCTCTATCACTTAGACCGGAAAGCAGCATTACAAGCCTCAGACTAAATCTATAGCATCCAGCCAACACATTAATTAGATCTAAGGGGTGAACAATCCAAAGCAATGCACCAACAACAGCCAAGCAATGAATCTATATGTGCTCCCAACCTCTGCCACAGTAGCGCAGTGGTTAGAACGCAGTATTGTAAGCTATCTCTGCCCACAGCCTGGAGTTCGATTCTGATGGGCTCAGGGTTGACTAACCCTTTCGTCCTTTCTGAGGTCGGTAAAATAAGGACCCAGATTGATGGGGGCAATATCTCTGTAAACCCCTTAGAGCAGGGATGTCAAACTCGATTTGAGGGCTGCCTCAGGGTTGTGTTTGACCTCGGAGGGAGGCTGGAAAGCGTGGCCGGTTCGATATCACTCATGTCACGGGCACCTGTGGAGGACCAAGTGCTCTGCCAGCACACAGCCGTCCTGAGCTCTGTTTTTGCTGGCAGAAGGTTGTAGGAGACTGTCACAGCCAAAAACGGAGCAGCCCTCCCGAGCTCCATTTTCACTGACAAGAGGCCAGTCCTCCACTGTTTCCAGGGCAGCCCCACAGGCCAGATCTAAACACCCCACAGGCCAGATCCAGCCGGTGGGTCTTGAGTTTGATACCCACGCCTTAGAGAGTGCTGTACAGCACTATGAAGTAGTACGTAAGTCTAAGTGCTATTGCTAATGCCATTGTCTTATCCTTTCCTGGAATACTAATGAAGATCTTCTTTGAAACATCCATTGCAGGGGTGAAATTCAGCTGGTTCTATCCAGATTGCGCGATCCGGTAGGGCCAACTACAGAAAGCCCCGCCCACCCACCCACGCAGACATCATGATGTCCCTTTTTGTGATGATTTTCAGCCTCTGCACATGCGCAGAAGGCTTTGTGCATGCGCGGACAATGGCACAAGCAAGTGAAGCGAGCGTGTGTTCAGCGCACACACATTTGCGAACCAGTAGTGAAGGTAAGTGAATTTCACCCCTGATCCATTGGTTCTTATTTCTGTAATTTGAAGCTTGGCCAGGTGAGGAAAAAATTTTATTTGCAGTCAACTGCTTTTCAGGGAAAAAGCTTTTCCTTGAGGATAGGAAGGGTAGGAGATTTAAGGAAGAGAGAGAGAAATGTATGGTCGGACTCTGAAGGGGTTGAGTTTCCTGGAGAAGTTTCTAGACAAAGATGGAAGTTCCAACGGACTGTGATTCCCAGTATCTCTTTGAGTCTTATTTTGATTTCTGCTTGTTTTTCATCCCTTTCTGCTTTTCTTTTTCTTAGAATAGCTTTGCAAACCCAGGAAAAAGTTTGCCATGATGATAAATATAGAATATAATTGATATCTGGAGAAAAAGCATATCTGTATGGTTGGTAAGAGTCAATACCAACTCAATATCTTAAAATTAATCAATTTCTCTTGTACATACAACATACATAAACAGATCAGGTAAAAATCTAGCAGCTGCATTCAGGCAACATTAGAAATTTAGAGCTAATCTTAACTTTGGTTAGGTTTTTCATGTGCAAAACCAGCCTGTTTCTATCCATTTATAATGTAATTATGTTCTGCATAGCCAGGAAAGGGATATGATTCAGTAACCGGAATAAGTCTGTTAAGCATATGAGTGGATGAGTGCAGTACATTAGATTAAAATGGGATGGGTAATTTTTGACTTTCTATATTGTGGGAACCCAACAATTCTTTTAGCATATTGTGTAAAGCAGGGCATCAGGTAAGCCATGCTGTGCTTCATTTATGGGAGCAGTAAATCATTACTACAGCAACTTCTGGGATAGAAAATAAAATTGTTCTTGCTGGTGGTCTTGAAATTGGATGGGGCCATATAGATCAGGGGTTTCCAACCTTGGCAACTTTAAGCCTGGCGGACTTCAACTCCCAGAATTCCACAGCCAGCCTCCACAGCACAGCCTCCAATATCTGGGAGTTGAAGTCCACCAGGCTTAAAGTTGCCAAGGTTGGAAACCCCTGGTATAGATCATCTACAGCAGGGGTGTCAAACTCAAGACCCATGGGCTAGATTCGGTCCACAGGGTGCTTAGATCTGGCCCACGGGGCTGCCCTGGAAACAGCAAAGGACTGGCCTGCGTTGTCTCTGCCAGTGAAAATGGAGCTCAGAAAGGTCTCGTGTGGCCTTCCTGAGCTCCATTTTCACTGGCAAAGGGTTGCAGGAGGCCGTCGCAGCTGAAAACGGAGTTTGGGAGCCAGTTTTCGCTGGCAGAGGGCTTGGGCCACCACCTGCACCCTGGACACGAGTGACATCGAGCTGGCCACACCCACCCTGGCCACACCCACCCCAGCCCCCCAAAGTCAAACACAACCCTTGATGTGCCCCTCAATGAAATTGAGTTTGACACCCCAATCTACAGTATTACAACATCTTCTTCAATAATTAACTATCAGCTAGACCAGTAGTCCCCAATTGTTGAGGCTTGGCGGCCTGGCTGGGGGAGGGGAGAGGGAAACAGGACCACACAAGCGGCAGGCTGGTGCATGCATGTCTGCATGCACAGCTCCACTCAAGCAAAAGAGAAGCCTTTGGGGCACAGTCTTGCCTCCTTTAGGCTTCTCCATGCCAAATTTGCAATGGGACGGAAAGTCTGAAACAGTGGTAGGTTGCCCCCGGTTTGCACCAGTTCTATAGAACTGGTAGTAAAACCAGCAGGAGGCCCCGCCCACTGACCCTGATGTCATCAAAACGCTTCTGCGCATGCGCAGAAAAGCGCACATCCGGCCCCGCTACAAATCAGTAGTAAAGGTAAGTAGAACCCACCCCTGGTCTGAAAGCCACACCAGATTGCTCCCCCAAAGCCTTTCATCCATTTGCAAAAGCTTTGGACATAGAGAAGAGAAGCCTTTGGGGGAGCAGTCTCATGCTCCTACAGACTCACTGAAGCTGCCCAATGCTCCAAAAGCAGATTGGATGTCCTGCAAGGGCAGCCTCGGTAAGTCAGCAAAGCTGTTCAGGGCACGCTCGTCCCACTCAGCTCTGCTGTCACCGCTCGACTTATGAAGCATTGGGAGCAGGTGGCTTGGCAACCCAGCTGGGGCAAGGGAGAGGGGAAACTGAGCTGCACAAGTGGTGAGCTCCATTCCCTAAGGAAATGGAGTCTCTGTTGGGTCTTCCTGGCCACCTGGATCATGTTGTTTTTTCAGGTGAGGTCTTCGCTGAGATGGACTTCTCTCAAAATACAGCATACAGAAAAACAGAGTTGGAAGGGACATTGGAAGGTTCTAGTCCAATCCTCTGCTTGAGCAGGAGACCCTATACTGGGGTGTCAAACTCAAGGCCTGGGGGCCAGATTTGGCTTCTGGAGTGCTTAGATCTGGCCCGCAGGGCTGCCTTGGAAACAGTGAAGGACCTCACTGTTGTGGTACCTCTGCCAGCATGGTGCCTCTGCCAATGAAAACAGAACTCACAAGGGCGGCCCTCCCAAGATCCATTTTAATGGCAGAGCGCTCGGGCCGCCTGACACGAGGGATGTTGAGCTGGCCACGCCCATCCTGGCCACACCACCTAGCCCCTTGAAGGCAAACACAATCCTGATGTGGCCCTCAATGAAATCGAGTTTGACACCCCTGCCCTATACCATTCTGGACAAATGGCTGTCCAACCTCACAACCCACACCCACAATTTCTGGAGTCAAGCCAGTCCACTGATTAATTGTTCTGACAGGAAATTTAATTCCAGCTTCCATCTGTTACCTCTTGTCCTGCCTTCAGATGCTTTGGAGAACAAGTCAAACTCCTCTTGTCTGTGACAGTCCTTCAAACAGTGGAAGACTGCTATCATGTCACCCCTAGTCCTTTTCTGTCCTTCTCTAGTCCTTCTCCTAGTCCTTCTCAAAAATGACAAATTTGGGACCATGATTATATAAAGAGACTCTCTATAAGGCCACAAAACCAGATTAAATTCTGTCGTTCAGGTAGCCTGTTGCCCAGCTATGCTGTAGAATGATAATTTGGATTCTGTCTTACTGCCACAAGAATTCCAGCTGACAAATTAAAGAAACAAGTCACAAGTGTTTGACTCAAAAAAGTCCCAAAGGTGCTTTTTCAAGAGGCAACTGGACTTTCTGGTTTTTCTTTGAAGACGTTTCACTTCTCATCCAGGAAGCTTCTTCAGCTCTGACAGGATAGTGGGGCATGGAAAGATTTATATTCCGTGCAGACAACTGGTCATTTGCATCCTTTTAGAGGGTCACTGAAGCACTTGTAGGTTTATCTGTGTCCTCAGGGTCACCTGAGTAGTGCTCCTGGTTTCTGTACTCTCCAATTTTTTTCCCTTGGAAATCCATTCCTACTCCCACACCATTCCAAGGGTATTCATCCCAAATTGTATAGCTAAAATCTGTAGAGAGTCTCAATCATCCAGGTCATGGTTGTCCCACAGATGTTTTAAAGCACCTGTGGGACAACCATGACATGGATGACTGAGAATCTCGACTGACTCAGAAAAGATGCAACAATAGCCTGTGGAACATTACGTTCCCTCAACTTGTACACATAGCTTCAGTGAAAGGAACAAACAGCTTGTTTTGTGTGCAACACTGGAGGAACATGGCATAAATCAAAGGAGGAATAACGGTTGTGATATTAGACAGAATATTTATACCCACTTGTCATGCCATTTCCAGAAGAAATAATCGGTCTTGAGAGGAGGTGGTGCTAAGAATACACAATCAAAAAAGATTGGAAAGATGTAACAACTGAAGATATTTTCAGCTACATTTGGGAATGTCTATGCATTGGTAACAAAAGGCAAAATAGACACTTGATTAGCCACACATTTGATAAATCTGGGTGATCCTCATGCTCAGGAATGTCAAACTTGATTTCATTGAGGGCCGTATCAGGATTGTGTTTGACCTTGGGGGCCGGGGTGGGTGTGGCCAGCTCGATGTCACTCGTGTCGGGGGCGCCTGTGGTGGCCCGAGCGCTCTCCCAGAGAAAATGGGCTCCCGAGCTTCATTTTGCCAGCAAAAACAGAGCTTGGGAGTGCTGCCTGTGGCCCACATGAGCCACAGGCAGTGAGCTTCGTTTTGAGCTGCAATGGCCTCCTGCAACCCTCTGCCAGCAAAAAATGGAGCTCAAGAGGGCTGCACCCAGCCTTCCCAAGCTCCATTTTCCCTGACAGAGGCACTGCAGGCCAGTTCTTCACTGTTTCCAGGGCAGCTCTAAGCACCCCATGGCTCAGATCCAGCCCCCGGGCCTTGAGTTTGACACCCCTGTCAAACTCAGCTGGATTTATCAGTTAAGATGCAACCCTACACACCCTATTAAGAGTTTAAGACTTATATAGGCTGCCAAATCAGTTTCTCACAACCGATTACCTTAAGGACAAGCAATTGCAGCCACACAGTATGCTAAACTTAGTTAGTGTTAACCCCTGTTAGTTTTTTTAATGGAATAGCATGTTTTGTTGAATGCCAAATGTACTGTGGGAACCTAGATAAATACTTTAATTCTATGACCATGTTTGTGAACAAAGCTACTGAGAAATGTTAATGGTCCATCTAGATTGGGAGGTAGGTATCACCATGACAATACAGGTCATCCTCAATTTATGACCACAATTGAGCTCAAAATATCTGTTATTTAGTGAGAAAGTTGCTTAATGAGTTTTGCCTCATTTTATAACCTTTCTTGCCACAGTTGTTGGGTGAATCACTGCAGTTGTTAAGTTAGTGACACGGCTTTTAAGTGAATCTGGCTTCCCCATTGGCTTTGTCAGAAGGTTGCAAAAGGGGGATCATGTGACCCCAGGACACTACGATCATTAAAAATATGAACCAGTTGCCAAGCATCTGAATTTTGATCACATGACCATGGGGGATGCTGCAATGGTCAGAAGTGTGAAAAACAGTCATAAGCAGGTATGAAATCCAGCAGATTCTGACAGGTTCTGGAGAATCCGTAGCGGAAATTTTGAGTAGTTTGGAGAACCAGCAAATACCACCTCTGGCTGGCCCCAGAGTGGGGTGGGAATGGAGATTTTGTAATATCCTTCCCCCTGGAGGTTTTTTTTTTTTATTTGATTTATATGCCACCCTTCTCCGGAGACTCAGGGCGGCTTACAATGTGTTAAGCAATAGCCTTCATACTTTTGTATATTTTATACAAAGTCAGCTTATTGCCCCCACAAACTGGGTCCTCATTTCACCTACCTTAGAAAGGATGGAAGGCTGAGTCGACCTTGAGCCTGGTGAGATTCGAACTTACAGTAATTGCAGATAGCTGGTATTCATCACAATGCTTTAGTCTGCTGAGCCACCCCTGGTGGGGTGGGAATGCAGATTTTGCATTATCCTTCCCCTGCCATGCCCACCAAGCCACACCCACAGAACCGGTAGTAAAAAAAAATTGGATTTCACCACTGATCATAAATCACTTTTTTCAATGCTGTTGTAACTGTGAACAGTCACTAAATGAACTGGTCTGTGGAGATTCTCAGTCATCCAGACCATGGTTGTCCCAAAGATGCTTTTTCAGGAGGTAACTGGACTTCCTTATTTTTTCTTTGAAGATGTTTCATTTCTCATCCAAGAAGCTTCTTCAGCTCTTACTGAATGGTGGGGAAATGGAAGGATTTACATTCCCTGCAGAAAGAATATGCAGAAGTATCTTTGGGACAACCATGACCTGGATGACTGAGAATCTCCCTAGACTTTTAGCTATGCACTTTGGGATGAACACCCTCCGAATGGTGTGGGAGTATTTTTATTTTTTTTTAATTTGATTTATATGCCGCCCTTCTCTGGAGACTCAGGGGGCTTACAATGCATTAAGCAATAGCCTTCATACTTTTGTATATTTATACAAAGTCAGTTTATTGCCCCCACAAACTGGGTCCTCACTTTACCCACCTTAGAAAGGATGGAAGGCTGAGTCGACCTTGGGCCTGGTGAGAATTGAACTCGCAGTAATTGCAGGCAGCTGGATGTTAAATGCTGCCTTAGTAGGAGGCATTAGCCTCCTACGCCACTCAGGCTCCCTGATTATGAATGGATTTCCAGAAAAATTGCAAACTACAGGAACCATTTGCACTACTCAGGTGACCCTGAGGACACAGATAAACCTCCAGGTGGCCTCAACGACTCTCTAAAAGGATGCAAATGACCAGCTGTCTGCAACGAATATTAATCCTTCCATTCCCCACCATCCAGTCAGAGGCGGAAGAAACTTCTTGGATGAGAAGCGAAATGCCTTCAAAGAAAAAACAGGAAAGTCCAGTTGGCTCCTGAAAATAACCACCTTTGGGACTAAATGAACTGGTATCCCCACTGCCTTGCTGCTTACTGTCTTCTTTACTTTTCTTGCACCTTTCCCAGCATTAGAGCTTCTTTCCTGCGCCTATCTAACAAGAGCCTTTTCCAGAGAGCTGGTTCTTTGTCTAATCTTTCTGAAGTAGGATAGTTTGATCCTGGTCATTCGTTCCTTGAGTGAGAACTCTGGGTTTATTTGTTCCACGATCCATTAGTTTGTTTTCTTGGCTGTCCACCATTTTCTCAGGAATCGTCTCCAACACCAAACCTCAAAGACGTTAATATTCTTCCTAACCTTCTTCTTCAAGGTCCAACAATCTAGACCAGAGGTCTTCAAACTTGGCAGCTTTAAGACTTGTGGAGTTCAACTCCCAGAATTCTCCAGCCAGCTGACTGGAGAATTCTGGGAGTTGAACTCCACAAGTCTTAAAGCTGCCAAGTTTGAAGACCTCTGGTCTAGATTGTTACAATTCTTTTTTAAAAAACAAAAAAGTTGAAGATTTTAAATCTCCCAGGAGTAGGCAATGGTCTGTAAGAAAAGCAACTGGCAAAACCTGGCAGCATGATAAACTGTACGTTACAAGTTGTCTTGTTTCAAGTGAAGGATTTGTCAGCAGTTCACTCACTGCCTATCCCGAAGTGGAGTAAATCTTCGTAATTCTTAAAGCTTACACAAATACTACAAAGTGATTTGTAGAATGAAGAGTGTTACTTAGGAATTGGTAGTGACCCAATTGGGAGAGACTGGCCTTCCTCAGCTAACTTACAACTCCTTGGAGACCGAGGGGCTGCTACACAACAAAGGCCAAAGCAGCAATATGTAGGCCGAATCACCACCATAGAGGTCATAGAATGCAGCTTTCTAAATGCAGCAAGAGTCCGCTTTTGCGGGTGGGGGACAGAAAAGCCAGTTAAACAGAGTACTGGTCCATTTGCTGTTTATGCTAGCAGAAAAATCTAATTTAAAAAATCAACATCCATTAAAAGATTTAACCTAGCAGACAGAACTTTTGTGTAGATTTGATAAGGCCCTGCATTTTTTTTTTCATGTTTAGATGTGGGAAGCCACGCCACCCCCTCCTAGAAGCATGAAATATTTTGGGGGATATTTAAAAAAAAGGCGAAATAGTATATTACTAAAAGAGAGAAATTGAGAAACATGTTTTTTTAGAGGCAGAAAGCAACCCCCACTTTCCTTAATAGCCCACAGCAGATGTCAGCACTTAAAAGAGATAAAAAACAGTCCAAACTTCAACCAAACCTGGGAGCTGAGACAAACACCTAGGATTTGCACTTCCTCTTTGGCCTATAGAGCCAGCTATGACCCCTACGTAACCCCTACATGACCCCATAGGAATCTGACAACAGCCAATAGAATACTAAAAGACATGTTCTTGCACAGGAACAGGAAGGTCAAATACAAAGTTCAAATACAAAACCCAAAGAAAGTATAAAACCCCGTCACTCTCAATTCCATTTTGTCAGCTATGCTAGGACCATAAATGCTGGTGGTTCTGATCATCATTAAACCATCTTTCCAATCAGCCTCCATGTTTCCAGTGTCTTTCTCACAGCTTGGAACTGAACCAGATGGATATTTCTTCCCACATAGAAATCAAATTTGAAATGACACCACAATTCTTCTTAACAAGGCATAATTCCAACACATATTAACAACAAATACCGCTATTTATTAGATACATGTTTACCATAGCAAAGATAATTTTAGCACAACTTTGCCCCTGGTAGATTACCAATCGAAAAGAGTTGACATTTCTCAATGTATATTTCCAAAGACAATTTTTGGTACTGTCCCTAACCCTAAAAAGAGATTCAGCACTATTTTCTATTTGTGTATGTGCATGTATGTGGATGATTCACTTCATTTGTTCCCTTGCCTCCAAAATAATACTGCCTGAAGAAATGCAATGAAATAATCAGCAAGGGGCACAACTCAGCAGTTAAAAATGCTGAGCTTGTCATCTGGGTTCGAGATCTGAGCGCTATATGATGGTGTGAGCTCCTGTTCTTGCCCCAGCTCCTCCATGCCTAGCAGTCCGAAAGTGTTCAAATGAGAGTAGATAAATAGGTACCACTTGTTCTGTCCCCATCTCACACACACACACAGATAAACAGCCAGGGGTTAAATAAACTGGCAGACAAGCCTGAATGGCTAACTCACCCCTTTTATAGCCTGTGGTGTGTGGTCCAGTGAGTCAGCTAATCACGGGCACGCCTTTTCTTCTGTTGCGCGCGCCTGTCCCTGCAACGCTGACGAGGGTCCAGCCAGCACTTATCTCCTTTGTCGCTGTCCACCTGTGGCTGCAGGGACGTGCTTGGCTCTGGGCCTATCTCTGGCCCTTCGGTGTCCTCCGGAGGCATTGCCAGAGAGGAGGGTCCTGGAGAGGGAGGCCTTGCCAACTCCTCTCCCTCACTCTCAGAGTCTGCTGATGACACAGGCTCAGGCAACAGAGCCACAACACCACTTCAGTAGGAAAGTAACAGCGTTCCATGCATCTTTGGTATATAGACATGCTGGCTACAGGACCATGGAAAATGTCTTTGGACAATGTTGGTTCCCTTAGCCAAGAAATGGAGGTGAGCACTATCCCTTAGCGTTGGACACAACTGGATAGGGAAACCTTTACTTTTATCTTTATCTTAGTCTGCATTACCCAGTTGTTCCATTGATATGATACATAATCTGTTTTATGGAAAATGCATAAGGGGCTCTTGGCCTAAATCACTATAAATTGGAAGTATTTTTAGTAATGGTTGATGAATAAAAAAATTATGAATAGTATAGTGTAGTGTAGTGTAGAGTAGAGTAGAGTAGAGTAGAATAGAATAGAATAGAATAGAATAGAATAGAATAGAATAGAATAGAATAGAATAGAATAGAATAGAATAGAATAGAATAGCTGGAAAGGACCTTGGAGGTCTTCAAGTCCAACCCCCTGCTTAGGCAGGAAACCCTACACCATTTCAGACAAATCGTTGTCTAATCTCTTCTTAAAAACCTCCAATGTTGGAGCATTCGCAACTTCCGGAGGCACATTTTTCACTTACTGTTCTAACTGTCAGGAATTTTTTTCTCAGTTTAGGTTACTTCTCTCCTTGATTAGTTTCCACCCATTGCTTCTTGTCCTGCCGTCAGGTGCTTTGGAGACTAGCTTGACTCCCTCTTCTTTGTGGGAGATATTGGAACACTGCTATCATGTCTCCCCTAGTCCTTCTTTTCATTAAACTAGACCAGGGATCAGCAACCCGTGGCTCTGGAGCCACATGTGGCTCTTTCATCCCTCTGCTGCGGCTCCCTGTCGCCGGTCAGCTCCACAATTGATAGGGCTTTTGGTTAGGACAGGTAGAGGAAAAAGGACACCACTCTAGAATGAGATTCTATGGTAGGGGAACCAGACTTCCAGTCGGCAGAGGAAAAAGGACACCACTCTAGGAGGAGACTCTATGGTGGGAGAACCGAACTTCCAGTTGTCTCCAGAATTGAACGGGGAGCTTCTGGTTAGGATCTTTGTGGCTCTTTGAGTGTTTAAGGTTGCCGACCACTGAACTAGACATACCCAGTTTTAGTAACTGTTCTTTATATGTTTTAACCTCCAATCTCCTAATCATCTTTGTTGTTCTTCTCTGCACTCTTTCTAGAATCTCCATATATTTTTTACATTGTGGTGACCAAAACTGGATGCAGTATTCCAAGTATGGCCTCACCAAAGCATTATAAAATGAATGTTCTTCTCTAGAGAAGTACAGTATAGGAGAGCGGATTTGTGAGATCCAGCTAAGTTGTTTCTGCTGCCACTGGGAACAAGCAGCACTGAAAAAAAGTCCATTCCAAAACCTCTACCAAATAACTTATTCAATTGTTTTGTGAGAGAGGCTTCTGAAGATGAATGCATATTTCTGAACGTTGCATACAGTAACTTACAGTAGATATAATTGTGCTAAAGATAAAGAGAAATACGATATTAACATTTTAAAAGCTTGCCTTAGTGTAATTTGCATAACAAAACCTGACAACGGAAAAATCTGCATTTTATATAGCTTTCATACAGCATTTACATTTAAAATACATACATTAGGGGACATTTTGTACAAAAGCTCTCTTCGGGAAAGTTGCTCTTTTATTCCCCCTGGGTTCTCTTTTCTCCACTAAAACTGATAGATCAGAGAATTATTTCACCAGTGTGGTCCACAGAACTGAATACACCAGTTTCAATTAAATTTATATGGATTTCTACCAGTGGTGGTATTCAGCCGGTTTGGGCAAACTAGTGACCGGTGACCAGCACTATGCTGTCCTATTTAGCCACATTGTCTAAACCGCGTGTATGCACATTTTCGGTGTGCAGCTCTTGTGGTCTGCCAGCAGCCTGCGGAGCTGGCAGCAGAGTCGTACAGTGAGGAGGTTGGGGAGGACAATGGGCCAGTCCTGGAGTCAGGGGAAGGCCCAGATGAGGGCTCTGCATCGGAGGCAGAGATAGGGCCAGGGCCATCTGTGAGTGATGTGCGGACTCTGGAGCCTCCAGAGGCGGATAGCAGAGAGGCAGAGGAACAGGAGGAGCCTGTTTCTAGTGCATGCATGCAAAGAGCTGCCAGAAGGCAAGAGCAGCTAAACCAAAAGGACCATTGAGAGTAAGGCCAGGAGCTGATTGGCCCCTCCCAGAATGCTTAAAAGAGCAGCAACGGCTCTTGGGATCTTTGTAGAAAAGCAACGTTGCTACATTTGTTTCTTGTCAGCATCTCTTGCTTCTGAACTTCATGGGGTTTTGCCAAGAAAAGCCTTTGGCAGGGTGCCAAAGAACACAAAGGTTGGTGATAAGGCCGAAGGACTTGTTTTTGAAGAATGTGTTTTGGAATTAATTTGGACTAAGCTAAGAATGAAGTAATTCTCAGCTGTTCTAATAAAATATGTTTGTTTAAGATTGATTGTGTCTGGTAATAACTACTTGGGCCTAGGTCACAACAGCAGCGAACCAGTGGTAAAATTATGTGAAACTCACCTCTGATATCTACATCCAATCATATCGATCAAACCAACCACCATCTTCCTTACCAAACACTTTGCTTATCTCACAAATCAAGTTGCACCAATGCCCATAATTTAGTGATGCATAGTACTGGATCTCTAGGTCCATTCTCCTGAAGGTCTGACTTTTCTTCTGCCTAACATGCCACCGGGAAGACTTTGCTCCCATGCACAAAATGTTCTATTTTATTTGTGCCAAGATCCCAGTAGGTCTTGGCACAAATAAAATTAGCCGATCTTGGTCAGACCCGATTAGCACAGTGAAAATCCAGGCCAATTGACTAAACTGGGAAGTAAAAATATAGACCCCAGAATAAGGCAAAATGTGATGCATCAATGCCTTTATTTCCATCTATTTTGCACAATTCTACTTTGATATTTAAGGGATCACAATGTAAGAGAGGAGCAGGTAGAGCTGGGAGGTGGAGTTAAGCACGTCATCATCTGAGAGTTATTATGGTACCACAAATGGCAATGTTATGCAGTAGCTCCAGGATTATGGAACCATGGTGGTGCAGTGGTTAGAATGCAGTACTGCAGGCTGACTCTGCCCACTGCCAGAAGTTCGATTGTCACCGGCTCAAGATTGACTCAGCCTTCCATCCTTCCAAGGTTGGTAAAATGAGGACCCAGACTGGGGGCAATATGCTGACTCTGTAAACCACAGAGTGCTGTGAAGCACTATGAAGCAGTATATAAATCTAAATGCTATTGTTAGTGTTATGGTTTCTCTACCTCCCTGTTAACTTTAATGCCAGGTTCTATGCAGAAGATTAGACTCACTTTCTGATGTTGCAAGATGATGCCTGTCTTAGTTATTTTATCTCTTTGTGTCCCGCCTTTATTATTATTTATTATAATTATTTTTTTTTCAGATAACTCAAGATGGCGAATATATCCATGGCTAAGGTGGGACTTGATTAGTTTCCATCCACTGCTTCTTGTTCTGCCCTCAAGTGCTTTGGAGAATAGATTGAACCCACCCACATACCCTATCTTCTGCATTTGCATGAATCAATGTTATTTTCCTTTGGAGTGCTACAACTTTTTCTTACAGTTTTATGGTTTTAAGGCTTTTTTTTTAACTTCTGTTTTGTAAGTCAACCAGGGTTGCAGCACATAAGCATCGGTCTATATAAGTCTTTTAAACAAACAAACAAACAAATGATAGATAGATAGATAGATAGATAGATAGATAGATAGATAGATAGATAGATAGATAGATAGATAGATAGATAGAGATAGATAGATAGATAGAGATAGATAGATAGATAGATAGATAGATAGATAGATAGATAGATAGATAGATAGATAGAAAAATAATAGATAGATAGATAGTTGGATAGATAGATAGAAAGAAAAATAATAGATAGATGGATAGATGGATAGATAAACAAATAAATAAATAAATGATAGATAAGAGAGAGAGAGAGAGAGAGAGAGAGAGAAACAGATAGATAGATAGATAGATAGATAGATAGATAGATAGATAGATACATACATAGATAGATAGATAGATAGATACCATATTTTTCAGAGTATAACACGCACCTTTTTCCTCCCTAAAAGGGGGTGAAAATTTAGGTGTGTCTTATACACCGAATGTAGCCCCGCCCACCCACTGGCCTCCACCCTTTGGCCTCTGCCTCGCAGCAGTTACCTCCTTGCAAGCAAACAGCAAGAAAAAACAGCTCCTTTCAGCTTTAGCACAGCCTAATTAGCACAAGTTGATTGGATTGGCCTCCCAACTCTCAGCTGATTTGCTCTCAGCTGTTTTGCGCAGGGCTCTGCTGCTTGCTGCAAAGAGGTAAATTGCTGGAGCAGATTTTTTTTTCCTTGTGCTAATCAAGCTATGCTGAAAACAAAAATGAAAGTAAAGCAGGCTGCTTGCTGTTTGCTGCAAGGAGGCAAAATTGCTCAAAGGCAGAGGAAGATTTTTTTTTCTTCTTTTCCTCACCAAAAAAGGTAGGTGCATCCTATACTCCAGTATGTCTTATACTCAGAAAAATACGGTAGATAGCTAGATAGATAAAACAAAATCTACAGCAAAAGTGGAATGCCAGCCTGTACATCCATCTGCCTCTCACTGCTGCTTAGTAAGTTGGATTGAAGTTTGTACTGCAACATCACATGCCTTCTGATGCCTCCAGCTTGCAACCGAAAGCCGAGTTGTATTTTTAGCTCTCTTCTAGTTACTTAGTCATGGTTTATTAATTGCTGTCACTGAATGGTTCTTACTTCAATTTCCTTGATTTAATTCAGGGATGCTTTCCAGCCAGTGGCCAGGACATAGGGTTTGGCTTAACTAATGAAATATATAATTAATCTACGTTAACGGTGGTTAGCGGTGCCACAAACTCAATTGGCTGAACTCTTTAATAGCTTCTTTTCAAGCAGAAATGTCCAGTGCTGTCTCAAGCAATGAAACCAAGCAAAGGAAGGTAAACAGGCAAAGTTTTGATAAGGACTGGATGAGCCATCTAGTGGTACTTCCCTGTAGCTACATCTAGAAGTCCAGACAAGATGGCTGCCTTTGCAAATAATGTACAGTTGAATCTGCCATGCAGTATAGAGACACCTCAAGCAAAATATTTCATTTTTGTTTTAATCCTGCCCTATATACAGTTTGAACAATTTGCATGAGGAGGAAATTATTCAATGGGAAGAAAAATGAAAGAACTATCTTTAAACTATTTTAGTGTTGCTGGAACTGGATATGTCTAGTCCAGTGAAAAGAAGGACTAGGGATGACATGATAGCAGTGTTCCAATATCTCAGGGGCTGCCACACAGAAGAGGGAGTCAAGCTATTCTCCAAAGCACCTGAGGGCAGGAAAAGAATCAGTGGGTGGAAACTAATCAAGGAGAGAAGCAACTTAGAACTAAGGAGAAATTTCCTGACAGTTAGAACAATTAATCAGTGGAACAACTGCCCTCCAGAAGTTGTGAATGCTCCAACACTGGAAGTTTTTAAGAAGAGATTGGATAACCATTTGTCTGAAATGGTATAGAGTTTCCTGCCTAAGCAAGGGGTTGGACTAGAAGACCTCCTAGGTTCTTTCCAATTCTATTATTCTATTCTATCCAGAAAACTATCAACCCTAAGGAAGAACTGTGCATTTAAGAAAATATTAGACATATGCTAGATTCAGTATTTATTTATTTATTTATTTATTTATTTATTTATTTATTTATTTATTTATTTATTTATTTATTTATTTATTTAATCACATTTATATACCACCCTATTCCCAAAGGCACTCAGGGCGGTATAGATAAGATAAAAACAGATAATACAAAACACTAAAAAACCCATTAAAATTATTAAATATTTTGGCCAAAACAATTTAAAACACCCAATTTCAAAAACAAATTAACATTTTAAAAAAATTTAAAAGGAGGAGTTAGGCCAGGCCAGCTTGCTGAAATAAAAACGTTTTGAGAGCACGTCAAAACATGCGCAGGTCTGGGATCCTCTATATCTCCGGGGGGAGCTCGTTCCAGATGGTAGGTGCCCCCACAGAGAAGGCTCTCCCCCTGGGGGCCGCCAGCTGACACTGTTTGGCTGACGGCACCCTGAGAAGCCCCTCTCCATGGGAGCGTACTGGTCGGTGAGAGGCTGTTGATAGCAGAAGGCGGTCTCGTAAATACCCCGGTCCGATGTCATGGAGCGCTCTAAAGGTGGTAACCAAAACCTTGAAGAGCACCCAGAAGACCACCAGGAGCCAGTGCAGCTCACGCAGGAGGGGGGGTCAGATGGGAGCGCCACGCCACTCCCATAACCACCCATGTGGCTGCATTCTGGACCAGCTGGAGCCTCCGGGTGCTCCTCAAGGGGAGCCCCATGTAGACAGCATTGCAGTAGTCCAGGCGGGAAGTAACGAGGGCATGAGTGACCGTATTTAATGAGTCCCGATCCAGATAGGGACGCAATTGGCGGATCAGGCGGACCTGATAGAAAGTCCCCCTGGCCACAGCCATCAAGTGCTCTTCTAAAGACAGCCGTGAGTCCAGGAGGACACCCAAGTTGCAAGCCCTATCAGTGGGAGCCAATGACTCACCCCCAATAGTCAGTGATGGCACCAACTGATTATACCGGGATGTCGGAAACCACAGCCACTCAGTCTTGGATGGGTTGAGTCTGAGTCTGTTTCTCCCCATCCAGATCCGCACGGCCTCCAGGCACCAGGACATCACTTCAAGGGCATCGTTGGGGTGGTCTGGGGTGGAGATGTACAGCTGGGTGTCATCAGCGTACTGGTGGTACTTCACCCCAAAACCACGGATGATCTCACCCAGCGGCTTCACATAAATGTTGAACAGTAGGCCGATGGTGGGAGATCTATACTCCTAAAAGTTTTGTTGAACTTCCTATGAAGGTAATCCTCAACTTACAACACTAATGGAGCTTGGAATTTCCATTGTGTGACATGACGGTCATAAATCGAGGCACCTATGTGACTGATCCAATTTTTTGCAGCAGTCATTCTGCAAAGTCAGAATGCAAATCCTACATATGGTATATGCACCATATGGGGAGCATATGGTGAGAGATGGGGAGAAACAGGCTTCGACTCAACCCCTCCAAGACCGAGTGGCTGTGGCTGCCGGCATCCCGATATAGCCAACTGACTCCATCGTTGGTTATTGGGGGCGAATCATTGGCCCCCACGGAAAGGGTGCGCAACTTGGGCGTCCTCCTGGACCCACGGCTGTCTTTAGAGGAGCATACGACAGCTGTGGCCAGGGGAGCTTTTCATCAGGTTCGCCTGATACGCCAGTTGCGGCCCTTTCTAGATCGGGACTCCCTACGCACAGTCACTCAGGCGCTCGTCACGTCTCGCTTGGACTACTGTAATGCTCTCTACATGGGGCTCCCCTTGGGATGCACCCAGAGGCTTCAGCTGGTACAGAATGCGGCTGCGCGGGGGATTATGGGAGCGACAGGGCGCTCCCACGTGACACCTCTCCTGCGTGAGCTGCATTGGTTGCCGGTTGATTTCCGGGTGCGTTTCAAGGTGTTGGTAATCACCTTTAAAGCGCTCCATGGCTTAGGACCAGGGTACTTACGGGACCGCCTTCTGCCACCTATTGCCTCCCACCGGCCGGTTCGCTCCCACAGAGAGGGCCTCCTCAGGGTGCCATCAGCCAGACAGTGCCGGCTGGTGACCCCCAGGGGGAGAGCCTTCTCTGTGGTAGCTCCCACCCTCTGGAACGATCTCCCTCCAGATCTGAGGACTATCGCTGACCTCCGGACCTTTCGCCGGGCTTTGAAGACTCATCTTTTCCAACTTGCCGGACTTGCCTGACCCCTCCTATTTTTAAACTTTTTAGAGTTTTAGAGTTTTATTTGGTTTTACATTTCAGCCTAAATTTATATTGATTTTAGTACGTTTTAACTTTTGTATTTGTATTGGTTTTAAATTGGCTGTTCACCGCCCTGAGTCCGGAAGGAGAAGGGCGGTATAGAAATTTAATAAATAAATAAATAAATAAATATGGTATATGTGCATATGTCAAACTTTTAAAAGAGACTGTGGCTTGAATTGAAGAAACTCTTTAGAAGAAAGAAAATATATAGTTTTGAGGCTGCATTACACTAATCTATTACATATAAACTTGACCTAAAGAGAGCAAATGTTAAAGAGAAAAATCGTTAAGTTATTGATTATCCTTGAGACGGTTCTTCAAAGGATACAGTTGACCACACTAAAAATCATAAACCATGGCTAACTACCTGCTAGACTAGAGCCTTCTAATTTTGTTTCCTGTCTTCCCTTTTTCAAGATTACTTAGAATAAAATTTAAAACTGAATGGCCTGTGTGCTATTTTCCTGTGTGATATTTACAAGCTTGGAATATTCAGAAAATAGAGTATTTCTGTAGCTCCAGAATGTATCTATTCATCCCATCTTCCATCCAGTTTCTTTTGATATGAGAAACTTACAGGACCTACTGTGATGGCACTTAACTTTACTACCAGGTTTCTCAACCAATCCCAGTTTGGTGCCATGGTTGTCGAGATCCCTCAATAGATCTACGGGAATATTTAAGCCAGGGGTGGGTTCTACTTACCTTTACTGCCGGTTTGCAACGGGGCCGCGCTTGCATGCTCGTGATGATGTTGGGGTCGGTGGGCAGAGCCTCCCGTCGGTTTTACTACCAGTTCTATAGAACTGGTATGAACTGGGGCAACTCACCACTGATTTAAGCAGTACAGTAGAAGAGAATATATGTAGCTCAGGGTTGAACTGCAGAGGTAAAACACATTTATACACCACACAAAAGAGGCAAAAAAAAAAGCTAAGAAAGAAACAAAAAGACAAGAACTCATCCTCTCCGGTAATCAACACTCAGATAAGCAGGGATTAATACCAGACATACAATTAAGCAGAAAATAATACCCAGTCAAGGAACCATCAAAAACATACTCCAACAAATATTGCCAGGGCAACCTACTGGATATAAATAGAAAGCAAACACCACATTCCTTGCACTGATGATGCTACCTAGCTAAGTAATGAAACATCCGCAAGAAAACAACCAAGGTGAGCGAGCACTAAGGATTCGATAGTATCTATAGATGAGCCACAGTGGCACAGGGGTTAGAGTGCAGTACTGCAGGCTACTTCTGCTGACTGCCAGCTGCCTGCAATTTGGCAGTTCAAATCTCACCAGGTTTAAGGTTGACTCAGCTTTCCATCCTTCCGAGGTGGATAAAATGAGGACCGAAACTGTTGGGGGCAATATGCTGACTCTGTAAACTGCTTAGAGCACTTAAAGTGGTTTATAAGTCTAAATGCTATTGCTATTGCTATAGTCTTATGGAAGACCAAAATACAGTATATCGTTGATGTGTTACATTCATTTGAACTCTATATTTTGAAGAAACTCATAAAGTAACTGAAATAGCCTAGAGCGCTTGCATGATAGGAAATTAATGTTTTGTAACATAAAAATATGTTGCTCTCGTTTGATAAAGATTATCAGGGATTTTTAGGCCAAGTTGGCAAATTAACAACTTCCAGATATTCTCCATTTCACCTCCTCAACCCAGCTAGCGTGATCAATAATAGGTTGGCTTGATAGGTATGATAGGAGTTATTATTATTTATTAAATTTTTATGCCATCCAACTCCTCTACAAGATAACTTTGGGCAGCTTACACTGGTAGTGGATTTCAATTTCATTTGCTACGGTTTGCTCATGGGTGTGCACGCTTGCGTAGGCGCGTCCACTTCTATGCATGCACAGAAACGTCCAGGCGGGTGGGCGGAGTTTCCTGCTGCCGCCACTACCAGTTCACCCGATCTAGGGCAAGCTGGTAGCAACCCACCACTGGCTTACATGTTATAAAACTTGTAAGGAGTTGCAGTCCAAAACAATGATAGATCTACACACCAGGTTGTAGTATGGCTTTAAAATACGCCCAAGCAAAGTCAGACCCAGTGTGGTAGTGGTGATAGTGATAATGCTGATTAACTTTTTTTTAAAATGAACTGCAAACTTTAATGACACACATAATTTAATGTTACAGTTTTCTTTAGGTTCAAATGCCTTTTTTCACTGAACATATCTAAACCTTTTTAGCACATGTAACTCTTTTTCCTCCTCCTCCTCCCTCTTCTTCTTCTTCTTCTTCTTCTTCTTCTTCTTCTTCTTCTTCTTCTTCTTCTTCTTCTTCTTCCTCTTCTTCTTCTTCTTCTTCTTCTTCTTCTTCTCTTGCCTCTTCTTCTCTTCCTCCTCCCTTTTCTCCTCCTCCTCCTTCTCCTCCTCATCCCTCTTCTTCTTTTTCCTCCTCCTCCTCCTCTTCCTCTTCTTCCTCCTCCTCCTCTTTCTTCCCTCTTCCCCCTCCTCTTGTGGAAGCAGCTGAGCTTGTAATGGGGGAAAGCAGTAATCACTTCTAAGAACCAAATTGCCCATTTCAACAGATGATTTTTTAAAAGAGGATTTTAGTTCCTGGAGTTTTGCCTGCCACCAAGGGGCCCAGAGGTCTTTCCATCTAACATGATGAATAGGCTAGCTTGGCATAGCATTTTGCTCTCTCAAAGGGAAGGAATTGCAGTCAGATCATTGGGGTAGCCATGAGTTGTCCAGTGGGCATGCCTTGGCACATCTTACAGCTATTTTGCTATTCTAACCTTCATTTACATCAATCAAGTGTCTGCTAATGTAATCAGAAGTAGACCAATCAACACGAGGGAAAACAATTGTGTTGATTCTTCGCCACTGTATCTCAACTAGAATCTGATTTGCAGGGACAAGCAGCTGGAAATATACAAGGAGCATTTTAATATTAAAACCTTGCATTCTGACTCATTAATGGTCTTCATTTATCTACAGAGATCCACATAGGACTAGAGGAAAATGGTTTTAAACTGAGCCAGATTCATCTACCCCAGTATTTTCTATTTTGACAGGCGATAGTTTTCCATGTTTTCAGACTGGAATATTTCCCAGACCTACTTTGCAATGCCAAGAGTTCCTTCATGCCAAGAATGAGCTCCATCAGGCTGTTACTTAGGACATTCACAAGACAAGCTGTGCCTCTGTTTGTTGCCTTGACTATGATGTGAAAATCAGCTCATCTTTTTTGTTGATCACTGAAAATTTCCATAAAGGATGAAAATGACACTTCCTAATTTTGCTTTTAATGCGCTCCAAGCCCATAGATCCTCTTCTCTTGTATTCACTTGCTCACTGGGTTTTTTCTATGGATTAAAAAGCTTCTCACCTCCAGAGACCTAATCCCTCTCATCTTTCCCTTGTAGGAAGTTAGCACCCACCCCTCTCCTTGAAAAATGAAATATTCTAGGAAATATTAAAAAGGCAGAATATTATATTTCCCTGGATGAGAAATGGAGAAACATGTTTTTAGGCAGGAAGCAGACTCACTCTTAATAGCCCCCACCATCCTCAATAGCCTACAGCAGATGTCCCCACTTAAGAGATAAAGTGATAGTTGGGTCTATTCATAGGCAAATGCCCTCGCCCAAGATCCAACAAAGGTAGGATTAGCCCTCTACCAGGGGTGAAATCCAGCAGGTTCTGACAGATTCTGGAAAACCGGTAGTGGAAATTTTGAGTAGGAGAACCGGCAAATACCACCTCTGGCTAGCCCTAGAATGGGGTGGGAATGGGGATTTTGCAGTATCCTTCCCCTGGAGTGGGGTGGGAATGGGGATTTTGCAGCATCCTTCCCCTGGAGTGGGGTGGGAATGGAAATTTTGCAGTATCCTTCCCCTGTCATGCCCACCAAGCTACACCCACCAAGCCACACCCACAGAACCGGTAATTTTAAAAAATTGGATTTCACCACTGCCCGCTACCCATCTAGCAACAGAACTCACTACATGGCACCTGGGAAATTTACATCACCCAGCAAGGCTCAAGCAAGCTTGGGACTCAAGACAGCCTACAGAGTTGCCCCTGCATGGCCCTATGGGAGTCTTGACAGCCAATCAGAATCCAAGCTCAAATTCAAATCCCAACAGAGGGTATAAAACTCAGGCACTCTCAGCATCTCATCCCTTTTTTCTTCTTCGCCGAACATCATCAAGGAATGTGATCCTGTCCACCATTAAAACCATCTTTCCAGCAGCCACCATGTTTCCAGTGTCTTTTTCCCCACTTGGAATTGAACCCAGAAGGGTATTTTTTTCCAACACCCTCTTCTAAGTATTTTTATTCCAGCGACAGTTCTGTTGACTACCTTGAAGAGTACGAATAGCGTCCTTGCTTTCATGGAGGCTTCCTCTCCTGAACCTGTCTCTGGTTTGCAGTATCTGTGTGCTTAGTTTTACCAGGTAATTCTCCTTTGCTCTGGACTTATTTCGAAATCCCACCACCTTGTTTGCTCTGCTTACTGTGGACAGGTGGAAAAAATTATCTGAACCAAAGAATTGGTTAAGGCAGTGGCAGGCATCAGTTCCCAGAACTAATATAGCTGATAGTCAACAATGTCTCAATATGCCATCTTACATCCTTTTGAAAAAAATGAGTAAAAATTTATGCCTTCCAGAGGTGGTATTCAGCCGGTTTGAATGAACCGGTAGTGGCCAGATCGGACTGGTTCAGATGAACCAGTGGTGGCGACCTCCAGATGGGTCCGCCCACCCACCCGGGCATAATCCCATCCTATATCGCTGTGTTTTTGATGTCTCACACACATGTGGATGGCATGTGCAAGCAAATTACCATGGTTTGTGACACCACACGCATGCTCACATTTACAGTGCTGGGTGACCTGGTAGTAACAGTAAGTGAATCCCATTTCTGTTGCCTTCCCTTTGCATGATGATTTTTCCCCATTTCTCCTTTAGAGGAAATATTCTATCCTATCTTTTTAATATTCTCTAAAAATTTCATTCTCTAGGAGGGTGGGTGGGTGCTGACTTTCTACAGCTCAAATAAAATATCCATAGTTTCATACTATAAGTGTGTATAGCAGAGGAGACGTTGGTGGTGCAGTTTCATAAAGAATAATGGTTTATCACATTATTCCAAATCCCAGACATTCCAGATATAGCTACCTGAGTGATTGTAGGAGAAATTAGGCTTTCCATTCCTAAATTTCTCTCCCACCCATGACACTCTTGCAATGGGCGAGATGTCTTCCATTTCAGTAAAGAAAAGGATTGAGCCCTGTGGCCAATTTTCTTTTATTGCTCTTCTTTTACGATGAAAAGCAACTATGCAATTTGGAAATAAAAGGGAGGGAAGCCAATTTTTCTGTAATAAAATCCATAAAGCCATCATCATAAAAGCCAAGATGATTTCCTTCTTATTTTTGCCATTTTATTGTTTTGTTTTTGTCCCTGAATCACTTGGCACATATTTTATATTCTCTTCATGCTTTGGAACTCTGCCTTATGCATTGACAAGCCCTCCTGCTCGATCTCAAGGCTTAATATTTGGGCTTCATCCTCCAGTTTTCAACTTAGTGTCATAGATTTACCATGTTTGGACTAAACCAGGAAGCTAATGATCTCTGGATAACTAAACAATCACTCCCAGCAGCCCCAGCCAGGATAACTAGTGGAGAGGGATGCTGGGAGTCAGCTTATCAACATCTGGAGGGCCTGGCTTGGACTGGCTTTGGCTCTGATGTCTCATCTTCTGCCTAAACCCCATTTATGAAATTTGGCTTGACTCTGTTGCTTGTTTTTTTTTTCTCATTACTGGTTTGATTGTTCATTGGTTTAACTGTGATCTAGACAGGATAGAATTATAGCAATGGTGCTCTCTGAACTTGGTTGCTTTCTTGCAAAAACATACCAAAAACTGGTATTTTGCTGAAAAATGGGTATTGTACTTCAGCAGCACAAACCTTTGAGGTGTTGAAGCTATAAAAACAGAGCTGATCAAGTACATTCAGCCTCTGGATCACAACGTTCCCCATCTATTCCCTAAAACAGGCGTCGGCAACCTTAAACAGTCAAAGAGCCACAAAGGTCCTAACCAGAAACCCCCCTTTGAATTCTGGAGCTGACCGGAAGTCCCCCATCATAGAGTCTCTTCCTACAGCGGTGTCCTTTTTCCTCTACTTGTCCTGACCGAAAGCCCTGTCAATTGTGGAGCCAACCGGAAAACCCACCCCTTTCCCTAGTATCCTGGCATACCATGCTTTTCACCCACCCACCCCAACCAGAAGCTCCTCTCAAAATTGTGGCACCAACCAATGACAGGGAGCCACAGCAGAGGGATGAAAGCGCCACATTCAGCTCCAGAGTCACAGGTTGCCAACCTCTGCCCTAAGACACGACCAAACAAATCACATTACAGCTTTTATAAATGCTGCCCTCATAAACTCAGTGTTTGCAACTGAAACGTATCATCCAGAATTAAAAAAAAATTATCCTCCTTGGTAGTGAATCCTTTAAGAGAAAGCTTTCTCTATGCAAACAGTGCATAATAGTTTTCCTCTTAAGATATTACAAACTTTGGGATCTCTTGGTCTGATTAATTCTTTGCAATTAATGATGAATTTGCTTTCATTTATCACTTCTTTGAACATTTAATTACCCAGTATTGCAAGACAATTAAGTATTGAATTAGGATAGATTGAATTTACTGAAATGCTGGCTTTCAGAGGCACAGAGTAACCAAATCCAAATCTTGCTCTAAAAACAAGTGTTCATTTTAACTTTTTTTAAAAAAAGAAGTACAAAAACAACTGTAGCAAAATGACAACAAAAGATTTGCAAGCTTATTGCAAGCAATTACATGATCGAAGGACGGGAAATGTTAAAAGTGGACCATGATTTCCGGTGAATCAACGATACGAAGTAAAGTCAGAAATATATTGCTGCTGATTCTATGGTCATTCTTCTCTTTTATTAATACCAAAATTTTAGAACAACTGGAAGGCTAAACTTTTTATCTTGGTCTCTGAAATACTTTTGTAGAAAGTCAGTGCCTACCCCATCTAGAAGAATGAAATATTTTGGAAATATTTTTAAAAGGCAGAATATTATATTTCCCTAAAGGAGAAATGGAGAAACATGCTCTTAAAAACAGAAAGCAGACTCAATCTTTCTTAATAGCCCACAGCAAATATTTTGTGCCCATTAAGAAAGATCAGGCCAGCCTGTTCAGAAACCAGCCCCAGTTTTCCTGCCCCATGCAGAAACTAAGGAGGCCAGCTTTTAGAAATGCAGATTCAGAAAGACTGGGTCAAGACAGAAACTCAGATAAGCAATAAACAAAAGGTTGACAAAATTAGCTCAGACAAACATCTAGGATTTGCATTTCCTCATTTGCCTATACAGCCAGCTATGGCCCCTACATAACCCCTACATGACCCCATAGGAATCTGACAACAGCCAATAGAATACATGTGCTTGCACAGGAACAGGAAGCTCAAGTGCAAAGCCCAAAGAAGGTATAAAAACCACCCACTCTCAACTCCATTTTGTCAGCTGCCCAGAACCACAAATCCATGTGGTTCTGCTTCATTGATAAACCATCTTTCCAATCAGCTTCCATGTTTCCAGTGTCTTTCTCCCAGCTTGGAACTGAACCAGGTAGATATTTCTGTCAGAATTTCTTGCAAAAATCAAATCCACAAACATACACAGATAAACTGATTCAGCAGGATTCATTTAAATCAGAAACTTCTTTATATACAAGAATATATATACAAAACCAACAGTTGAGAACAGTTTCACTTTCAGTTCTCAGCACAGACTCAGAAGCTGCAGACTAAGATACGCCCTGGCTCCAGTCTGTCTCAGCTCCCAAATAGCCCTCATTGACTGACTTTGTTACCATGCCTCTATTCCAGTTCATGAATATTCTCTGACAATTTCTTCCCACACTTTCCACTCCCAAGGGTATAAAAGAAATAAAAGAAATTTATCTTAAGTGGGAATGGCCATGTGATGAAACAACATAAGCCTTGGTGGTGCAGCAGACTAAGTGCTGTTATGTAGCACTTAGCTGCCAGCTGCCTGCAATTAGTGCACGTTCAAATCTCACCAGGCTCAAGGTTGACTCAGCCTTCCATCCTTCCAAGGTAGATAAATTGAGGACTTGGATTGTGGAGGCAATAAGCTGACTTTGTAGAAACACCACTTATGGGGGGCCAAAAGCCCTAATAAGCAGGTATATACAAAAGAATGAAGGCTATTGCTATAAGTGCATTGTAAGCTGCCCTGTGTCTTTGGAGGAGAGTGGCATATAAATTGAACTAATAAAATAAAATAAATAAACATTGCTCATGATCGTTCCAGGAAAAATCAAGAAAAGAAGCTTTTCTAAAATTTGTTTCCTGCTGCTGGAAACACAACAGGCTATTAGAGGTTTAAAAGAAGAATGTCTATGAAGATTCTCAGTCATCCAAGTCATGGTTGTCCCAAAGGTGCTTTTTCAAAAGACAACTGGACTTCCTTTATGTTTTTTTCTTGAAGACTTTTCGCTTCTTGTCCAAGAAGCAGCTTTAGTTCAGAACTTCAGAACTGAACTTCAGAATTTCTCAACTTAGAAGCATCTTCACTTCAGAACTGAAGATGCTTCTTGGATGAGAAGCGAAACATTTTCAAGGGAGGAAAAAAAAACCTCAGAAACTCCAGTTGCCTTTTGAAAAAGCATCTTTAGGTTTAAAAGAACAGAAAATAACTCTCTAATTCTCCATCCATCTTCGTCTCCTCCTATCTGATCTAGTGAATATTTACTTGGATTTAAAAAAAAAAAAAATACATCGAACTGGAAAGTTGACCTACCAAAGTCGGAAAAGCAATGAAATGGATCTGAGAATACTCATATCTCCAGCAGCTTCTTCTTTCCAGTTGCAATCTCCATCTTCTAAATTGCAAATTTTGTTTGTCATAATGCTTGATCTGAGTATTTGTTCTTGTTTTCTTTATCTCTTCTGTTGTATCAACTAGTCTGATGAAGAATACTTCAGAATTCAACACCTTACACATTTAAATGACATTTGACTGGTTCTTAGAAACATAGCAATTGAATAAGCATACTTCGCGATAGTTTTTGTTGTATTTTGTTCCAAACTGAAGACAAAACAACCTAAAAACAGGAAGGGGAAAGGGAAGAAAGGATAAGGAGAGAATAATATGATGCGAACTGGAAATTAGCATGATCATGGTTGGAACTTAAATTGTACACTTCTTATTGGAAAAGGATGATTTAACTCTCTGCTTGATACAATAAATAAATAAATTAAAGAAATACATAAAGCTGAAGTTAGGACTTCCCCAAATTTTTGCTTGAAACTTCCTATCAAGACCACCTACTGCTGTATATTTAAAATCCTGGTGTTTCTTGACTAATTCAGTCTGATCATGCAGTGAGCTAAAGAGGTGTAGATTTTATGTACACACTTCACAGTGCAAGTTAAGCTTCAGCAAAGCCAAAAGTAGGATCCAAGTTTACAACACCGTGATATTCGCTTGTAAGTGTTTCATAGGTGGTTAAACAATGTCAGCAAAGAAAGAGACAAGATGTATAAGAGCTTCTTATTGATTATTCCACTCTGCTATCTTGAAACTTCAGTGCCACTCATTTGTAAACCCACATCTTGCTTCTAATACAGCAGCCAGAAAATGCTGTCAAATGTTGTTAAGTTACAGGCAGTTAACAACTACATCCATTTTTTTTCTTAAAGCAGAAAAAAAATCATTTCAGCTTCGTTTACATTCTGTTTTCTGAACTTCCAGCTAACTTTGCCTTTACAAACTGAGCTTTTCTCACATTAATGCAGCTTTCGTGAATCTTTTAGTTTTCTGGAAAATCAAATTAATTGCAGTTCCCTGAAATTAAGCATTGATGCAGATTATATCTTTGAACTATGGTGCTGGAGAAGACTCCTGCGAGTCCCTTGGACTGCAAGATGATCAAACCAGTCAATCCAAGAGGAGATCAACCCTGACTGCTCTTTAGAAGGCCAGATCCTGAAGATCAAACTCAAATACTGTATTCTCCTGCGTATAAGACTACTTTCTAACACACAAAAATCTTCTCAAAAGTCGGGGGTCGTCTTATATGCCGGGTCTCATTCTCCTGTAACCAGGCAGACCAGCCCGAAAGGCTCTGACGAGCCTTAAATGGCTCTGAGGAGGGTCGTCTTATACGCCCAGTCGTCTTATACGCCGAAAAATACGGTACTTTGGCCACTTAATGAGAAGGAAGGACTCACTGGAGAAGAGCCTAATGCTGGGAACGATTGAGGTCAAAACAAGAAGGGGACGGCAGAGAATGAAGTGGCTGGATGGAGTCTCCAGTAGTTATGGATGCTCCAGTACTGGAGGTTTTTAAGAAGAGATTAGACCAGGGCTGTCAAACTCCCGGCCCACAAGCTGGATGCATCATGTGCTGGACATGCCACGCCTGGTTTAGCGAGGGGGGGCGTCCCGATATATCACGTGACAATGCTGCAATGACGTGAGTTTGACACCCCTGGATTAGACAGTCATTTGTCTGAAATGATGTGGGGTTTCCTGCTTGAGCAGGGGGTTGGACTAGAAGACCTCCAAGGTTGCTTCTAACTCTGTTATTCTGTTATTAGCAAGGAGACTAACATGACTACGCTTATTCCATCTATTCCCCATATCTCCTCCCACCAGGGGTGGGTTCTAAAATTTTTTACTACCGGTTCTGTGGGTGTGGTTTATTTTTTGGGTGTGGCTTGGTGGGGGGGTAATGTGACTAGGTGGGTGTGGCCAATTTTTTAAAAAAAAACTTTTAAAAGCATTTTTTCTACAATCTTAAGAGGTTGCAGAAAAGAATGCTTTTAGAAGCCTCTGACAATCAGGCAACTCAGCTCTGATCACCAGAGGCTTTTAAAGGCATTTTTTTTCTACAACCTCTTCAGATGAGCAGGGTAAGTGAGCAGCAACCAGGCCGGGGGACCAGTTCGGGAGTGTGGCCAGCCAATTATATTACCAGTTCTCCGAACTACTACAAATTTTTACTACCGGTTCTTGTGAACCGGTGCGAACCGGGAGCAACCCACCACTGCCTCCCACTTATGACTGTAACCTTGTTGCTGGTATCCTTACAATTTATATTGACTGTTTCCTAATATGATTTGATTGCTTATTTGTTCCCTATGACTATCATTAAGTTTTGTACCTTATGATTCTTGATGAATGTATCCTTTATTTTATGTACACCGAGAGTGTATGCACCAAAACAAATTCCTTGTGTGTCCACTCACACTTGGCCAATAAAGAATTCTATTCTATTCTATTCTATTCTATTCTATTCTATTCTATTCTATTCTATTCTATTCTATTCTATTCTATTCCATTCCATTCCATTCCATTCCATTCCATTCCATTCCATTCTATCATTCATTGCATATTACAGTTCTAGAGCTCTATTCTGATCCTGTCACTAGGGCAGTTCTGTTAAATCTGATTTCCCAGTATTTAAGATGAAAAGAAAAGGGAGAAAGCCAACTTCATCCCATTGAGTGGGTGGGTTTTTTTTATTATTTTATTTTATCTCTTTGTGGCCCGATTATTATGAAGTTCACTCTTGTTCCTATGAATCCAGCGATGATAAGCCTACATTTTACAGCCTGTCATTTTAAAATTGCTATGCTCGGCATTGTAACTTTGTAGACTTGGGGCAGATTACGCCGTACAAATTGCTGCTCTGAAGAAAGCACTTTGCTTTAGGGGATGACAAGCATTGATTTCCAATCTCTTTCTAAAATGACTCTATCATTCAGGATTGAGTCAAACAATTTGCTTCCGCTTAACACTTTCAGTCACGGAGGCTCAGATCGCTCTGACAGGTAAGCTGGAAGTCCTTTAGAAGATATTTAATTAGAGAAAGAAATAGAAGCGAGACCACTGTAATTCAACACCTACTTAATATGACATGCCATAGACAATGCTAGTTTACCACATTCATACTGTCAATTTACCATAAACCCCCCCCCCCCGCTTGTATCTTTCTTATTCTCTTCTTTTTCACGTATCAAAAGCTATAATCCTAGAGCCATGATGGCGAACCTATGGCACAGTCATATTGCTGGGCATATGGGTGTTGTCCCAACTCAGCTCCAGCGCACATGTGCATGCCGGCCATCTGATTTTTGGGCCTTCCAGGCCCACCAGACATTGCGAAACAGGCCATTTCCAGCCTCCTGAGGGTCTCCAGTGGGAGGCTGGGAAGGCTGTTTTTGCCCTCCCCAGGCTCCTAGAAAGGCTCTGGAGCCTGGGGAGAGCAAAAAACGGGCCTACCAGGCCCACCAGGCCATCATATGCCAAAAGTGGGGGAAGTGCAGGGGGTCACGTGTGCATGCGCAGGGGGGCACATTGAATTATGGGTGTGGGCACACGCACGTGCAACCGCCCCACGCTCCCCACATTTTTGGCATGCGATGGCAAAAGGGTTAGCAATCACTGTCCTAGAGTATGCTCAATTGTCTGGCCGCCATACGTCCATGGAATCAATGGTAGATAGTTTGGAACAAAATACAAGGATTTCTTCCCATGGGGTGCAATTAACTTGTGGAATTCACTGCCACAGGATGCAGAGATGGGTGCCTGCTGAAATGGTTTTCAAGGGGGAATAGGGAAAAAAATTATAGAGGAAAAAGCTCTCAGCACAGTGTTCTGTTTGATAGAATGATTGTGATTGCTCTAGTAATGGAGATTGTAAACCTCTTTAAATTAGTTTCTTGGGGAGATGAATGAGGCTTTATTGCCCTACTGAGATTGTGACCAAGAAAACCTACTTTTAATTTCTTATGAATAGACATACTCAAAATAGCATTGTAGGAATCAACCAATGCGGTTTTTACTAGGTGGTTAGCACTGCTAGATTTAAAATCATGCTAAGTTGTTGGGATCAGT
Organism: Masticophis lateralis; assembly: GCA_030761175.1. Taxonomy (NCBI): domain Eukaryota; kingdom Metazoa; phylum Chordata; class Lepidosauria; order Squamata; family Colubridae; genus Masticophis; species Masticophis lateralis. The sequence continues at coordinate 15,959,355 of JAUDYJ010000001.1, forward strand.
TTTTATCATAATGCAAGGAAAGATGGCCCCAAGCTATCAACCACGGTGAAAAATCTCTTTATATACAATTTATATATAAAACATATTTATTTATACAAAAATTAGCATTTTGTAAATACTAATATGTTAAAAGTATTGTAGAAAGTTAGCACCCAGCCCTCTCCTAGAAGAATGAAATATTTTGAGAAATATTAAAAAGGCAGAATATTATATTCTGGATGATAAAAGAACAAACATGTTTTAAAGACAGAGAGCAGCTGCCTGCCCCCCCCACCCCCAGCAGATATTTTGTGCCCATTAAGAAAGACTGGGCCAGCCTATCTACAAGACAAAAGATCTCAAGCTCCAGGGTGATGGGATTAAAACATGATCCTCCAAGGACATAATAGGATTAAATCCGTCCAGCAGCAGAGCTCACCACATGGCACAATCACTGGGGACATTGCATTATCCAGCAAGCTTCAACCAAGCCTGGGACTCAGACAACCTACAAAGTTAGCTGTGACACACCCACACACCCACAACAACCAATAGAATACATATTCTTGCACAGGAACAGGAAGTTCAAGTGCAAATCCCATGAGAGGGTATAAATATATCTCTCTCTCTCAACTCCATGTGGTCAAGTGCACCAGGACCATGTGCTTGATGGTTCTGTTCTATTAAACCATCTTTCCAATCCATGTTTCCAGTGTCTTTCTCCCTGCTTGGAACTGAACCAGATGGATATTTCTTCCAACAGTATTTTCAAAGCAAACTATCTTTACTATGATGGCTTTGTTGTTGCTTTAAAGAGCAGAACCATAATGAAATGGAAAAGAGACTGAACAGACCATAATCAATTTGTTGACAGGCAAAAATGGAACAGCACAGTAAAACTGATTTTCCATGATCCTGGTGTGGAAGACTTCTGAGAATATCCTGGACAGCCAAGAAAACAGACAAATGGATTATCAAACAATTTAATACCGATGTATCAATAGTTTCTACTCTTTTAACGCTTTGAGTGAACAAAGCATAATTTGCACCTAGCTGAACATTCTATGAAGTTGCCCATCACATTGGAATCCACTAAAGGCTGAAGTTGTATTGCAGGACAAGTCTGGGCCTGAAGTATCACAAGGGTGACTAAATGACAATTTGTCTAGGTCAGTGTTTCTCAGCCTTGCCCACTTTAAGGGATGTGAGCATCAACTCCCAGAATTCCCTAGCCTGCACAGCTCTCTGAGGAATTCTGGGAGTTGAAGTCCATACCTCTTAAAGTTGGGTTGAAAAACATTGCTCTAAATTATATTTAGTGTATCTGCTTATCAAAGGTCACCCCTTCTCCACAAATACACTACTTTATGGATGCTTTGGAAGAGATGGTCTTGGCAGACCAGTTCTGTACAAGGTGGTTAGATTTTCAACAGTACAAACATAACCCTTGTTTATAAGGGTTGCCAGAAAGAAGAGGGGGCCAATCTATTCCCCAAAGCATCAGAAAGCAGGACAAGAAGTAATGGATGGAAACTAATCTGAGAGAGAACCAACCTAGAGCTAAGGAGAAATTTCCTGACAGTTAGAACTTTCTAACTGTGGAACGACTTGCTTCCAGAGGTTGTGGGTGCTTTGACAATGTAGGTTTTTAAGAAGAGATTGGACTAGAAGACCTCCAAGGTCCCTTCCACCAACTCTGTTATTCTGTTACCTTTGTGTGTTTGCTGCAGATTTCTTGGGCCAAGAATGGAATCTACTAGCTCCCAGATGCATGGCTTCACATCTTTGATGAGAGATGGAGAAAGGACCATAGGGAAAGGGGAATAGAAACATCTTTCTTTAACACCCATACATTTCTGCTATTCAAGTTTTCCATCAATCTTTAAACACAGCTGGTTTAATGCACAGCTGGTTTAATGCAGGTCCCCTGAGCATTCTGTTCATCCCATATTCATCAGATTGTCTCTCTGTTTTTTTTTAAAGGTCATTTAAGCTCCTTTTACTCCAGTCCACATTCTCAGGGACCAAATGAAAATTTGCAATATGGTTTTCCACAGAAAACTCACCCTCTTGTGATCAGCGGTTTTCATTAATGACCAGTTTGGACAGGATCTTCAAAATTCTAAAGGGCTGGCCTTTTACAGTTTTTATATTGTGGATTTTTATTGTGGTAAGTCAACCAGAGTCACACACCTGTGTGTGAGTTGGGCAACCATATAAATTTGTTAAAAAATAAAATAATATAAAATATAAAATATAAAATAAAACAATACAAAAAAATAAAATAAAATAAAATAAAATAATAAAATAAAATAAAATAAATAAATAAATAAAATAAAATAAAATAAAATAAAATAAAATAAAATAAAATAAAATAAAATAAAATGAAATGAAATGAAATGAAATGAAATGAAATGAAATGAAATGAAATAATGAAATGTTCTCAGGGGCAGAGACATCTCCAGGGAGAGTCAAGGGCTGGGTAAAAAAAGAAAGCAATGCTTTGCTAACACATCATATCACTCTTCCTCACAATGCAAACCTTTGTGAACAAAGTGGGCATTTCTGCCTTGGCATCTCATGAAATTGGCAATGTTATCTATCTCTAGGCTGTTCTGCATCAGAAGAAAATTCTCTATCTATCTATCTATCTATCCATCTATCTCTAACTCTATCTCATTCTCTCTCTCCCAATTATAAATCCAACAAGAGACCTGTCTATGGGGCATCCTTAAGAGAAATGTATAAATCACACTGAACAAAGAAGGTAGTGAATTTGTCAACGTACCCTTCTGATGCTGAAAACCTGGGGAGTTGATCTACAGTTAATGGATTTGCATGATGGATCAGTCACTGATCCATCATGCAAATCCAGGTTGAATCCTGGAGTCCTGGGTGCATTTTCTTTTTTCCTGAGGTTAGGAGTAGATGATGATGATGCTGTTAGAGTCTTCACCCAGGGCACAGCAATAAATTTCTCTCTCTCAAAAAAAAAAAAATCTACAGAATGTGGGAGAGAGCAACAGAAAAGTCAAGGGCAACACTTCGATAAATACATCCCTTTTATAACAGAAAGAAGAAACCTTAATAATGAAGATCAACTACTGACTAATTTAGCAATGCAGGTGGAAGGAAACTGTGCTGCTTTTTGATAACAGATCTGTCTGGCCCCAGGCTCCTTGCTTCTGCCCTTGGCAGTTTCAGCCTTCACTCTAGGCAGCCTTTTTCATATTGTGGTGACCAGAACTGGATGCGATATTCCAAGTGTGGCTTACTGCATCCAGTTCTGGTCATCACAATATAAAAAAAGATGTTGAGACTCTGGAAAGATTGCAAAGAAGAGCAACAAGAATGATTAGGTGGCTGGAGGCTAAAACATATGAAGAACAGTTACAGGAACTGAGTATGTCTAGTTTAATGAAAAGAAGGACTAGGGGAGACATGATAAGACTGTCTCAATATTTGAGGAGCTCCTACAAAGACAAGGGGGTCAAACTATTTTCCAAAGCACCAAAAGGCAAGACGAGAAACATGGATGGAGAAACAAGGAAGCAACCTAGAACTAAGGAGAAACGGTGAGAGCAATCAACCAATGCAATTGATTGCCTTCAGAAGTTGTGGGTGCTCCATCACTAGAGGCTTTCAAAAAGAATGGAATAGAATAACAGAGTTGGAAGGGACCTTGGAGGTCTTCTAATCCAGCCCTCTGCCCAGCCCTCTGTTTTTTGTTACTGATTCAATTGCTTTGTGCCTTTTTTTCCATTAGAATGGATAGAGAAATGTCACTGTTGCTTTCCCTTACATTCATTTCTTTCAAATAAATCCCCAGATTTTCTTCACCCAAGTTACAAAAATAATTGAAAATTTGGTAAGGAATATTAAGAGGAAAAAGCAAACTAAATCTCACCACTTCAATCCATTAAAGCAGGGGTCTCCAAACTTGGCAGCTTTAAGACTTGTGGACTTCAGCTCCCAGAATTCCCCAGTGAGCATGGGGAATGGCTGACTGGGAAATTCTGGGAGTTGAAGTCCACAAGTCTTAAAAGTTGCCAAGTTTGGGGAACCCCTGAATTAAAATCAGTAATTACAACTATTCTCTGACTGGAATAGAAATAGGTTGGATTCTTTTTCTATGCATCTGTAAAAGACAAGGAACGTGGCTGTAGAATCACAACCATGGTTGAACTAACCAGAACTCAAACCCAAACTTTCCAGAATTAGCCACACAAAACTGTCAGATAGACAGTCAAATCAATCAACTTTCCCTTTCTGCCATATTCAATTTTTGTATCCTAGTTCATCCCACTTATGAAGACATTTGCACATTTGGTAATGTTTTCTTCTCTTCCCTTTCTAAAGCCATTCTTTACCTTGGTCAAGGGTATATTACCCAGCCTATCTCTATGAACAAAACCTACTACAAGAATGTGTTTATTTGCCAATCCAACATCACCACAGGGAGAAATAATCCATTAGGTCCACTTCATAGGACTCCATCCTGAAGCAGAAAAATCCTTACAGATCTACTTTCTTCGATGCAGAGGTTCACTGGGATCATCAATCATTCTAATGACACTGTTGTACCAGTCCATATGCATACATCTCTTAGCCAAGGGGCACCAGAAGGATCACGGAGAGACAGATGGGACCTTTCAAAATGTACATCAAGAAAGACACGGTGGAATTTCTCCCAGCCAAAATGGCACAGTTCACAGATAAATCATATTCCTGTGGAAACTGTAGTAGTTTTTTAAAAGGTAATAACTGTCAAAAGACTGTAAATATTTTTATAATGTAGATTGCCACTTAATTTAAGACAGATTCTTTATTTTCTTTTTAGAGCTAACTAGTGGGTGGCATTAATTGGGAAACAGATCCTGAGAAAATGATAGGTAGAAGAGAATCAAGTTGTATGCTGTGTGATCTTGAGTATATAGGGCTGTGAGTCTTAGGCAGGGGTGGGATCCTACCAGTTTAACAACCAGCTTGCTGAGCGCGCATGCGCAATTTGCAGAAAATTGAACTTCCGCGTTGCTGAGAGCAAGGAAAACAGCTGAGGAGCGGCAATCCACTCTGCCGCCCCAATCAGCTGGGCTCCAGAAGCAGAAATATAGGTGAGTATAATGTAGGGGCGGGTGGGCCCACTTCAAAGAATGAGCGAACTTGTTCGCTCACGGCTGAAAGTCAGAGCTAACGGTTCGCCCGAACCGGTCTGAACCGGTAGAAACCCACCACTGGTCTTAGGCTAGAATTTTTCTATATGGATTCAGTGTTGTTTTTCAGATGACAGAGAGTCATTGGGGAAAACTTTTGAGTACCATTCTTGACCTAGAGGTAAAAATGAAAGTGTGGGCTTTGTACAAAGTTTTGGTGTTGGAAGAAAAACTTGCGAATTAGAATTTAGAATAACAGAGTTGGAAAGCCCCTTGGAGGTCTTCTAGTCCAACCCCCTGCTCAGGCAGGAAACCCTATACTATTTCAGACAAATAAATATCCAATCTCTTCTTTAAAATGTCCAGTGTTGGAGCACCACAACTTCTGGGAGCAAGTTGCTCCACTGATTAATTGTTCTAACTGTCAGGATATTTCTCCTTAGTTCTAGGTTGGTTTTCTATGTAATCAGTTTCCATCCTTTGCTTCTTGTCCTGCCTTTAGGTGTTAAAGGTAAATGTAAAGGTTCCCCTCGCACATATGTGCTAGTCGTTCCCGACTCTAGGGAGTGGTGCTCATCTCCGTTTCAAAGCCGAAGAGCCAGCGCGGTCCAAAGACGTCTCCATGGTCATGTGGCCTGCATGACTAAATGCCAAAGGCACATGGAACGCTGTTACCTTCCCACCAAAAGTGGTTGCATTTTTTACGTGCTTTCGAACTGCTAGGTTGGCAGAAGGTGGGACAAGTAACGGAGCTCACCCTGTTACATGGCACTAGGGATTCAAACCACTGAACTGCTGACCTTTCGATCAACAAGCTCAGCATCTTAGCCACTGAGCACATCCCTTGAGGTGCTATAGAGGCCAAAATAAAGTTATAATCCAAAGTGATAAAGGCAGTAAATCAAGGGAGAAAGTAATTTAATTGGTCAAATGGCCAAGAGAGTCAGCTGTTGATTAATTCCCTTTTCTGCTGAGGTTGACAGAGCAGTAGATATTTTGATCCACAATTATGACCCATCGATCAGGAGCTGCTGGGGCCTGAACTAGGAATCTCTAGACTTCTACCTGACAGTTCCATGCTGCAATTTATAGAGCTGCAGCATAAAATACCTGACTAAGCAGTTAAAGATCTTCAGCCCTGGATTTCCCCTAACCACCCAAAATGCAGAAGAGAAGAAATACATTTGTTTTTCTGACATTATGTGGGCCAAAGAAAATCCAGAGTCCTCCTGGTTTTGGCATAGTGGTTAAAACACTGGACTGATACATGGGAGGTTTGAATCCCCATTTAACTATAGCAATGTTTCTCAACCTTGGCAATTTGAAGAGGGTCCATGACAATTTGCCATGGCCAACTCACCATAGCCCACTCACTGCAGGACAAGAGTTACACTAATATCAAAGAAATGGTGGAATAGAAAGAATGCAATAGTAGAGACAGAATGAAATACAAATGGCAAAAATTAAAATAATGTTTTATTTATTTTAAATAATTACATAGAATTGTTAAACTGTCCCACAGTGAGTTGTCCCATGGTGAGTTGGTCATGACGAGTTGTCCTGCAGAGAGTTGGCCGTGGTGAGGTGGACTTGGTGAGGTGGCTGCAGCGAGTTGTCCCATTCCAACTTGAAGATGTGTGGACGTCAGCTCCACACATCCATAGCCAGCAACTGCTGTCTGGGGAATTCTGGGAGTTGAAGTCCACGCATTTTCAAGTGGCCAAGATTGAGAAACACTGAACTATAGAGTTTACTGGAACAGCTCATCCCACCTATTCTATAAAGATGGTGAAGATGTTTCAGAAAACAGCTATGTAAATCATCAGCTTTGGTTCTAACTTCTCGCATTCTTCTTCTAATCAGTGGTGGGTTGCCCCCGGTTCAGACCAGTTTGCAAGAACCGGTAGTAAAACCAATGGGAGGCCCTGCCCACTGCCCCGGATGTCATTATCAGCGATCTGCGCATGTGCAGAAGCGATCTCATTGCGAACCGGTAGTAAAGGTAAGTAGAACCCATCCCTGCTTCTGACCTTGATCAACAGGACCTGTTACCCAAGTCCTAACTTCAGATCTTCCCCAGAGGTCTTCTGTACATTAGCTATGATGATGATGAACTTCAATCTGAGTTAGCAAAATTTTTCAGGAGAAAAATGTTGTGTCTTTACGGCATTGGTGTCTCGTCCCTGCACACTCCAACTGAAATCATTTCTATCCTTTTGGTAAAAGTTTTGATGTTTTTGCTTTTAAAGAAGGATCAAGAAGAGAGGCTGTAATCTGCCCATAATTGAATTTCAGACATTGGGAATAATAATGTATTGGCCTTTTCTGTAAATCAAGAGTTATGAGAGAGCTTGAGGGGGGGAGAGAGAGAATGGGAGAGAATTAATGCTTTGGGAAAATTTATCCTATTTCCTCCCTCCACCACCACCCCACAAATCTTTTTACCAGCTGCTGTCGATGCTGACAGAATCCTACCTTAGATAAAAGCTCTGATTTGAAATGAGACCAATCAAAAGATAATAGTTTCTTAACTCTGCAGTTGCTAATAAAATGTCATAAATTGCATCTGGCGTGTGAAAAAGAAAAATGTATTCTACTTTGCTATTTAGAAACATTTAAACTGATCGTCTTGACCTCTGTGGAAACAAGCAAAGCAGAAGAGCGATTAGAAAGCTTAAAGCTCATGTTTATACACATTTATCTTAAGTAATGAGATCTCTGGAGTCGAGGCAAGAGGAGAATGAGATATAAAGAGCCACAAGGAAGGAAGGAAGGCAAAATGATTTATGTTGTAGAAATGTACTTCTTTTCTCTTCCACTCTGTTTATTTTACAATGAAGACAAACTGGGCAATCCATGGCGGGAAAGAGTCAAAACCTGTGATGTTCTTAGGCACCCTGGTTTTCTGTGGGGGGAGGGAGACAGAGACAAGTTGAATTGGACTTCAGTAATGGCATTTTTTACTGACTCAGCTTATTTTTTTAAAAGTTCTCTCTCCTAGCCATATATTTTGAGGGAACATCTGGGGATACTTTTTTTTGCACTTGTGTCAGAAGCCCCAGGGCACTTCCAGGTTGAAAATACTAGCCAATGACATCACTGTTGCCCAGGTGATGTCATTGACACCCATTTGGGGGCTCCTTTTATGCCCTTGGCAGGACCTGGAGTGAGGGACAACAAGTGGTGGGATTCAGCCAGTTCGCACCACTTCGGGAGAACCGGTTGTTAACTTTCTGAGCAGTTTGGCAAACTGGTTGTTGGAAGAAATCATTAGGGCAGAGAACCGGTTGTTAAATTACTTGAATCCCACCACTGGGGACAACCCTAACCAGAGGTGGATTTCAGCAGGTTCTGACCAGTTCTGGAGAACGGGTAGTGGAAATTATGAGTAGTTTGGAAAACTGATAGTGAAAATTCTGACTGGCCCCACCCCCATCTATTCTCTGCCTCCCAAGCCCCAGCTGATGGGGAGGAAATAAGGCTTTTGAAGTATCCTTCCCCTGGATTGGGGAGGGAATGGAGATTTTACAGTATCCTTCCCCTGCCACACCCACCAAGCCACACCCACAGAACTGGTAGTAAAAAAAAATTGAAACCCACCCCTGACCATAACCCTAACCCTGCCCCACAGCATGCGGCTTGCTAACCTAGTACTAGTTCTCACCTATAAGGCCCTATATAATTTAGGTCCAGGATATTTACAGGACCTTCTCCTGCCTGCTTCCCACCGTCCTATTCGCTCACATAGGGCTGCTCTCCTCAGGGTCCCGACGACGATCCAATGTCGTCTCGCAGTGCCCAGGGGTAGGGCATTCTCTGTGGGTGCTCCCACCCTCTGGAATGAATTACCTACCGAGCTCCGGACGGCTCTTGATCTCCGCTCCTTTCGTCAGGAGCTGAAGACTTGGCTGTTCAAGCAAATAGGCTGACTCTGATTCTGGGTTTATTATTTATCATTTATTAGTTATTTGATTTAAAGTGTGATTTTATTGTACATGTTTCTTAACTTGTGTTTGCCACCCTGAGTCCTTCAGGAGAAGGGCGGCATATAATACATGTAATAAATAAATAAATAAATAAATAAATAACCTTCTGCCCAGTGTTCCAACCACTTAAGCCACCATGCTATCTGAGGAATAATGTTTAATACTATGGTTTTGTTGTTGTTCACTTGCTAAGTCATGTCCAACGCCCTGCAGCCTCATGGACCATAGCATGCCAGGCCTTCCTGTCCTCTGCTGTCTCCCAGAGTTTGCCCAAATTTATGTTCATTGCATTGATGACAGTATCTAACCATCTCGTCCTCTGCTGTCCATTCTCCTTTTGCCTTCCATCTTTCCTAACACAGGAGGCTTCTCCAATGAGTCCTCCTTTCTCATGAAGTGACCAGAGTATTTGAGCTTCAGCTTCAGTATCTGTCCTTCCAAGGAACTATGGTGGCCTTCATTCCTCTTTCTCCTATCCTGTTTCAGCATTATATTGTAAAGGTATGTGGCAGGGGTGAAATGCTCCTGGTTCAGACCGGCTCGGGCAAGTAGGTAGCGGAAATTGAGGCTAGTTCGCCGAACTGGGAACAATGGCTGGCTGGCCACGCCCCCGAACCAGTCGACGGCCTGCAATCCTGCCATGCTTAACTGCCTTCCATGCTGCCTTCCTGGTGTCCCGGTGGCCAGCTTGTGAAGGCAGGCAAGCAGAAGCCCACGTGGAAGGCAGGCAAGCATGGCAGAGCTGCGGGGAAAGAGCTAGCAGCTTAACCGCCCCTGTCCCCTCAAGCAGCGGCTTCCCTGCTCAGCCCCGACAAACTATGCATCCATAGTATTGGGGTTGTTTTGTCCCCTGCGGTGGTGCTTCGGGAGGGCAGGTGGACATATTCATTATAGTTGTCAGCTGCAGACGTCCGTCTGCCCGCCTGAAGTACCACCTCGATAAACAAAACAACCCCATTGCGCTGCACCTCTTTCTGCAGCCAAACGCGCCCAGCCGTGCATGCCCTTTCCTCAAATAGGCTGTGTATCTGAAGCCGAAGCACCCAAACTTCTGGCAGCGGCGCGGGGGGCTTCTGAGCAGCCCTGAGTCAGCCAGCTCCACCTGACCTACACCCTGAGTCTCGCCGTTCTCCTCACTCCCCAACCCCCACCCCACTCAAGCAGTGGCAGGCTCTGCGGGACAACAGGCTCTGCTTGTCTGCTTGCAAGTGATGATCTTCTCTGCTTCTCTTAGGATGCTAGTGCGGGCACCATGGATGCATAGCTTGTTGGGGCTGAGCTCGGAAGCTGCTGCTTGAGTGGGGTGGGGGTGGGGCAAGGAGAACGACGAGACTCAGGGAGTAGGTCAGGTGGAGCTGGCTGCTCAGAAGCTGCCCCCACCGCCCCCACTGCTGCCCCCACCGCTGCCTCCACCGCTGCCAGAAGTTTGGGTACCTCGGCTTCAGATTGCTCCCTCACACACACACACACACAGACGCACACACAGAGAGAGAGAGAGAGAGAGGTTGGAGAGCTGTCTTGCTCGCGCTCTCTCCAAGCGCCTCATGCACAGCCCATTTGGGGAAAGGGCAAGCAAGGCTGGGCACATTTGGCTGCAGGAGGAGGCCCAGGTGGAAGGCGGCTTTTTCAGCAGCTTCTCCCTCCCCTCTTTGGATTGCCCTGCACAGGGGAGGCTCTGCCTTTGCAGAAATGGGGTGGGTGGTTTCTACGGAGGATTGGTGGGGGGTGGATCTGCGACCCTTCAGGGTGAAGAGCAGGGCAAGAGAAGGTTCCGAGGTTCACCTGGGCAGTGAAGCCAGAGGGAAACTCAAAGCATTGGGGGCTTCAGAAAGGAAGAATGTGCTTTTGTGCAGCTCCTGGCTTCTGTGACATTCTGTGAAAGACAGAACATGCTGCTGTTCTGTGTCAGAATGTGGAGCTCCTGGCTCTAATGGTGAGTGACATGAATGATGTCAAACTGGCCACGCCCACCCAGTCACATCACCACCAAGCCACACCACACCAAACCACGCCCACAGAACCGGTAGCAAAAAAATGTAGATTTCACCCCTGCTATGTGGTATGACTTGGGGTGGGGGGACGACAAAAGGAAGAACCACAGACAAGACAAGAGCTGAGTATCAAAAAGAATGGGGACATGACAAACACCTCAGAAGACATTCTCCCTAGTTTCTTGGACTGTAAAGGTAGGGGGGGTGTACTTTTAGACTTGCAAGATTGATGTCAGCATTGACTGATATTTCAGAGAAGAAGCACACCCAGAAGTACTAGCTTCAATGTTATTGTAAGCAGTGGTGGTATTCAGCCGGTTCAGACCGGTTCAAGCGAACTGGTAGCGGCGACCTGCAGGTGTGCCCGCCCACCTGCCCACCCCAGTGCTAGGCCGTCCTATTTAGCCACATTTTCTAAGCCGTGTGCATGCATGCAAGCCATGCGCACAAGCAAAGTGCATGCATGGAAGGCCACACGTATGCATGGAAGAAGTGCTCGAGAGCAAAGCGAGCATGCACGCACATGAGCTCACATTTTCAGTGCGTGGCAAACCGGTGGTAAAATTATGTGAAACCCACCTCTGACTGTAAAGTTGCATTAACAGAACCTTGCAAGTCTGAAAGTACATCTCTCCCCCTTTAGTCAATAGAAAATGGGGCAATAGAAAATTCTGCTCTGTGACAACTCTTCAGATGTTTGAAGACTAGCGTATCTCCCTTCAGTTGCCTTTTCTGCAGGCTAAACATTTGTTTTTGTTCAGTCACTAAGTTGTGTCTGACTCATAGAGATTCCATGGACCTTAGCATGCCAGCCCCTCTGTCCTTCACTGTGTCCTGCCCAAACTCATATTTATTGAGTCGATGACACAATCCAACCACCTCTTCCTCTGCCATCCCCTTCTCCTTTAGCCTTCAATCTTTCCCAACATCTGGGTCTTTCCCAATGAGTCCTCTCTTCTCATTTGGTGGCCAAAGTATTTGAGCTTCAGCTTCAATATCTGCCCTTCCAAAGAACAACCAGAGTTGGTTTCCTTTAGGACTGATTGATTTGATCACCTTGCAGTCCAAGCATCTTCTCCAACATCACAATTCGAAAGCATCAGTTCTTCAGTCTTCAGCCTTCCTTACAATCCAGCTCTCACAGCCACACATTACTCCTGGGAAAACCATAGTTTTGGCTAGACAGACCTTTGTCAGCAAGGTGATATCTGTGCTTTTTAATATGCCGTCTAAACATATCTAGATCTTTTAAATGAATCTCATGGGGCTTGAGTTTCAGATTCTTCACCATCTTGGTAAATTTGCTCCAACCTGTCACTGCCCATAATTCTACCCTGCTTCCCCCAAAATAAGACATCTCCTGATAATAAGCTCTGTCGGGATTTTGAGTGCATGGCAATAAAGCCAGGCGCTTATTTCAGGGTTCAATATATATATATAAGACAGGGTCTTGTTTTTGGGGAAACACGGTATGCCATAAGACAGGGTCTTGTTTTTGGGGAAACACGGTATGCCATATTCCAAATGGGATCTGGACAAGCCGAATTGAGAGGAACACTTACTTCCTATAAGCCAAGAAACATGGTGTCCAAGAAACCAGGCTACCCATCACCCAAGCACTCTTATCCCAAATTCGCAACCTGTGAACTAAATGACAGATTTAGGATGAGGTATTCAGCAGCGCCCTGCCTGCGAGTGTGACAAAGCAATCAGCATAACGATCTGTGCAGTATACTTGTTACTGTTGGGCAGACTGCTAATTACAACATATCTGTCACAGATGAAAGTGACTTTGGCAATCTCTTGTGAAAGCTGCTGTCACATCTAGGCTTTGCAGGCTGGAGTTCTGGGAGTTGAAGTCCTTCAGGCTTAAAGTTGCCAAGGTTGGAGACCCCTGCTATAGATGGAGTTGGGGATCTAATCCAACTGGAATTGGGAGAAATAATAACATTTTATTTTTACTATTTGTCTTGGTGCATACGCTCTCAGTGTACATAAAAGAAAAGATACGTTCATCAAGAATCATAAAGTACAACATTTAATGATAGCCATAGGTTACAAATAAGGAATCAAGAGCCTAGGTGGCGCAGCAGTTTAAGTGGTGCTAAAGTGACACCAGCTGCCTGCAATTACTGCAAGTTCGAATCTCACCAGGCTCAAGCCTTCCATCCATTCAAGGTAGGTAAAATGAGGACCCAGATTGTGGGGGCAATAAGATGACTTTGTATAAAAAAGAACACCGCTTTGGGGGGTGGGGGGAAGCCCTACTAAGCAGGTATATACAAAAGTATGAAGGCTATTGCTTAATGCATTGTAAGCTGCCCTGAGTCTCCGGAGAAGGGTGGCATATAAATTAAATTTTTAAAAAAACAATCAATATCAATATAAATTGTAAGGATACCAGCAACAAGGTTATAGTCATACAGTCATAAGTGGGAGGAGATGGGTGATAGGAACGATGAGAAGATGAGAAGATTAATAGTAGTGCAGACTTAGTAAATAGTTTGACAGTGTTGAGGGAATTAGTTTAGCAGAGTGATGGCATTTGGGGAAAAAAACTGTCCTTGTGTCCAGTTGTTCTGGTGTCCAGTGCTCTATAGCGTCGTTTTGAAGGTAGGAGTTAAAACAGTCTATGTCCAGGATGTGAGGGGTCTGTAAATATTTTCACAGCCCTCTTTTTGACTCGTGCAGTTGACTTCCTCAGTGGAAGGCAGGTTGGTAGCAATTGTTTTTTCTGCAGTTCTAATTATCCTCTGAAGTCTGTTTCTCAATTTCTCAACCATTCTCCAAATCTTGGCTTTAGCTGTTTTGTGAAATGTGGTGTCCCCAATTCCTAAAAAGGGCAGATGTTTGCTTGTGTGATAAATATTAAACCCCTTCCATTGAAAACAAAGGCTGAATGAAAGAGACGGACCGACCAGCAGCTTGGAGTGAAGTGCACTGTTCAATTAGACCTTCTGTGATTTTCTTCTTTGTGTCTGCTTTGTGAAACAGCACCAGAGGGATTAGCACAGAACAGAACAGGGTCAAAAGAGGTCATTTTCGAACAGCAATTTCTCGGCAGTATCTGATCGACAGGCAGAGCTCACATTCTGTTCTCACAGAAAAGCCCCATCTTCTCAATTGCATTGCATTTATTTATTTATTTATTGGTGGTGTTCCATTGGATGAGACCACAAATGCCTCTTAGCAAAACAATGGCTAGAATTGCATAAATCTATATTTTTATTAAAGTGTTTAATCTTTTTAAATTGAAATTAACAATTTCCCCCTTTCTAGTTCCTGTATTTCCAACACGAGACGTGATTAGCAAAGCAATGCAGGCCTGGAGATTCAAACACACAAGCCTCATCTTTAAAGTATGTTTGCCACCTTGAGCTGACCTATGTGTAGAGAGATAATGTATAGGGAGATAGATAGGAAATGAAAGATGAGAGATGAGAGGAGAGAGAGAGAAAGAGAGAGATAATATAGACAGACAGATAGATGAGAGAGAGATGGTATAGGGTTTCCTGCCTAAGCAGGGGGATGGACTAGAAGATCTCCACAGTCCCTTTCACCTCTGTTGTTCTGTTCTGTTCTGTTCTGTTCTGTTCTGTTCTGTTCAGAGCCACATGCAATGCAGATTAATGTTCCATATGAAGGATGACTGAATGCAGCTAGACATCGACTTCTGACCATAATTAAACTCAAAATTTATGTTGCTAAACAAGACAATCGCTAAGTGAGTTTTGCCCTATTTCATAACCCTTCTTGCGCAGTTGCTAAGTAAATCACTGCAATTGGTAAGTTTCTAACATGGTTGTTCAGTGAATCTAACTTCCCCATTGTCTTTGCTTGTGAGAAGGTCACACAAATTGATCACATGATCCTGGAGCACTGCAACCGTCGTAAGAATGAACCCATTGTCAAGCATCGGAACTTCGATCACGTGACCATGGGGATGCTGCAATGGTCATAAGTGTGAAAAACCAATCATTAAGTCGCTTTTTTCAGTGCCCTTGTAAACTTCAAACGGTCATGAAATGAACTATCAAAAATCGAAGGCTACCTGTAGGTTGTCCTTATCCCAAATTCAAAAATTAATAGAAAAAGCAGGATTCACCCAGTCAAACCTGCATAAACAAGAATGAAAATGGCAATAAAATAATCCGTGCCGATGAATTAAGTGAGAGGGATTCTCAAACCAAGCTGGCATCTGGCTTCCAGTCACATTGTGCTTACACTTTGTCAATAACACAGTGAAGGGAGGTGTGAGCGAATCTTATTTCATTGGACAAGCAGCTCGGAATACAGATAAGGCCACGAGAAGATATGAACCTTTAAATAAACGTTTTTAGCATTATCTTGGAAGGAGAACAATGCCATTGATCCCGATCTTTCCTGACAGAAAATCAGTTCCTCCTGAACTCTCGGGGCAGCGCACACTCACTTGCATTTGATCCTAATAAAATATCAGTAAGTTCACCAAAAATAAATACGTCATCGCTGCTGACATTACGGCAACAGTTGAAAGACACATTTAAGCGGAAGGTTTAATTGAATTGCTACGCAATGTTTTTGCCAGTTCGGCTAAGAAATTGTGTCCCTCTTGCATCCGGTCAAAGGTCTGGTCTCTCCCACAGCGGTAACCTTCAGACTTTCCAAATGTGATGTGGCCTTTCATCCTAGTGCTTAATGGTTTGTCAAATCTGATTCTTTCTAGAGGCCATTTAGGTCACCAGGTCTAACTTCCGGTTGAGGGCAAGACTCCAAATCAAAATGGCAGCCCACGTTGCCATTCTCCTCCCCAAACTATTAACGCTTGCCTCTTGCTTTTCTGATTGTCTAAAGACAGTCTTTAAATAATTATTGCCTCAGTTCAAAGGTACTAGCCCTTTTGAAATCCCTGTCATTCGAAACATTCGCACCTAGAGCAAAACTAGTACCAAACCACTCACTCTTTCACTTTGTAAAGCAGGGCAGGAATCTTTTTTAATTGTGTTGTCCTTAGAGATGACTTTGTGAGTTCAACCCGAGAAGCGCCCTGAGCTTTTAATGAAAGACCCTTAGCTGATTGCAACCTGTAGCTCCGAAGAATTGATTGCATATGAATTGTTGGCAGGGAGGCTATAAAAGGAAAGCGTCTCTCTAGCCTCAGTTTGATTATTATTTTCCTTCTAAAACGCCCTCTATTAATTGGCTAAAACCAAACAGCAAAGGGCCATTCAGGTCATTGTCCTATTTATTTCTCAGTGACAAAGATATTTAATCTCTGGATTTCCTGTTCCAAGAGAGAGGGGGACGAGTTTGGATACTATATTCTCCTCCAATTCTGAGTCTGTGAAGCTCCAACAGAGCTTCATTATAGGTAGTCCTAGACTTACGACCAGCGGTGGGTTTCAGATATTGTTACCGCCGGTTCGCCCTGTGCGCACACACTCACTTTGCACGTGCACCTTCCGCAGATGTGACCAGTTTTCCGTGCTTGCGCTTTGCTCACGCATGCACCTTTCGTGCATGCGCCCAGCCTCAAAAACATGGCTAAATAGGACGGCATAGTGCCCAGGTCGGCGCCACCCACAATCTCCACTACTGGTTCAAGTGAGCCAGTCCGAACCGATTGAATACCACCTCTGCTTACGACCACAATTGGCTACTTAGATGGGAGGCAACTAAATCTGATGATGATGATGATGATGATGATAATTCACCATCAGTCAATTGCAGAAGGCAGCATTATTTGGAACTGCTTCCATCCTGCAATGATATCTGCAACACCCTCAAACATCCAGATTTGCCTATCCCAGGTCCTTGGTAAGGACTTGATAGGTAGACAAAAATTCCACACCCAGTCTGGCTGACTATGCGATGAATAATAATGATGATGATGTACTTGGTTGATACCTAGGACGTTGTGGCAGCAACCCGTATCAACTATTAGCACCAGTCAATGGTATTTGTGATGCATTTTTGAATGTTCATTTGACTGAGTTTCATATTTAATGAATAAAGATAATAATAATAATAATAATAATAATAATAATAATAAGAAGAAGAAGAAGAAGAAGAAGAAGAAGAAGAAGAAGAAGTCATCAATGATATTTGTGATACATTTTTAAATTTGAAGTTGACTAAGTTTCATGTTGAATGAGTAAAATTTTATAATAATAAAAATTGGATCCGGAATTTCCAATGCTAAGCAAGATAGTTGTTAAGCGAATCATGCCCAATGTTAAGACCTTTTTGCTAAGGCTGTTAAATACAATCACTGCAGAGATAAGTGAATCAAACCGTCGCTAAGCAAATCCAGCTTCCCCCATTGAATTTGCTCATTGGAAACAGATTGGAAGGTCCCAAACAGCAATCACATAAACTGGGACACTGCAACTGTCATAAACACTTGCCCGTTGCCAAGTGCCTGAATTTTGATCCCATGACCCATGATGGTGGTGCTGCAACAGTTGTAATCGTGAGGACCAGTCATAAGTCACTTTTTTCAGTGCTGTTGTAACTTTGAATAGTCATTAAATGAATAGTTGTAAGCCGAGGACTAGCTGTATTGTTTTCTTTTCTAAACACAGCACAGAAAGTATCTAGGGAGATTCTCAATCAGGAGTGGGCTACTCTGGGTTCGCCCGGGTTTGGGCAATCCTCAAGTGAAGACTCTGCGTGGTTCAGCGAACCCTCAAATCCCACTCCTGGCTGGCCCCACCCACCCGGCCCCACCCCTCCCAGAAGTCCCCATATGGCCGTTTTGGATGCCAGGTAAGTGCAAGGCCCGCGTGGAGGCTCGGGGAGGGTGAAAAACGGGCCTCCCAGAGGCTCCAGAAAGCTGGAAAGGGGCCCATTTCCGGGTTCCAGAGGGCTTCCGGAGCCTGGGGGAGGCCATTTTCGCTGTCCCAGAAGCTCAAGAAAAGCCTCCAGAGCCCAGGGAGGGTGAAAAAAAAGCCTCCAGGAAGTTCCGGAATGCCGGAACTGTTAATGGCCTCCAAAGAGCCTCCAGAGCCCAGGGAAGGCAAAAACAGCCCCTCTGCCATGGTGCAGGAGGCCGACTAGGTCACGCCCACCATGGCCACACCCACCCAGCAACCAGGCGGAGAACCCATTGCTAAAACTTTTGAAGCCCACCCCTGTTCTCAATCCTTCAGGTCATGGTTGTCCCAAAGGTGTTTTTCTAAATGCCAACTGTACTTTCTTGGATTTCTTTATCCTTGAAAGGACAAAATGAGGGTGGGAAAAGGAAGAAAAAAAACCCCAAGAAAGTCCAATTGCCTTTTGGAAAAGCACCACCTTCGGAACATAGCACAGAAAGGAAATAGAACTCTAGTTCCTCTCTCTCTCCTTCTCTTGCTGGTTGTCTGCTTATTTGGCAGCTGAAGCAGTGTAGGAAGTTAGCACCCACCCCTTTCCTAGAGGAATGAAATATTTTTAGGAAATATTTAAAAAGGCAGAATATTATATTTCCCTGGATGAGAAATGGATAAGCATGTTTTGAAGCAGCTCCCATCTTTCTGCCCCCACCCTTTGTCAATGGGCCATTAAGGCCTGGGCCAGTCTATTCTACATAACAAAGATCTACCTCCTTCAGGCAGAGCCATAGTAGGAATTGCCAAAGATCCAACAAAGATAGGATTAGCCCCCTACACAATAGCAGCAGAAACTCACCACATGTGACCTGGGAAGCACATGTGACCATCAGCCGGCAAGCTAAGACCCCCACCCCCTGGGAGCCTGACAACCAATCAGGATACTCTTTCTGGGCCCCAGGAAGTTCAAAGCCAGAGAGAGCATAAAACCCAAAAACTCCCTGTATCTCCCCTTCCTTTTTCTGTTCAGGAACTCAAGCTATGTGATCCTGTCCACCATTAAACCATCTTTCCAAGCAGTCTCCATGTTTCCAGTGTCTTTTTCCCCACTTGGAGCAGAACCCAGAAGGATATTTCTTCCTTCAGCAGGATACTAAAAAGTGAAAACACTCTGTTGACATTACACTAGGAAAATAGAACCGCCTTACAATATTTTATCAAGAGTTCGAAGTATATCTTGGAGCTGCTAGTTTGTAAAAAGGCATGCTATATAATACCTTAGCATTGCAGAAATGTCACAATTTTGTTCCACCTCTGTGAGCCGAGCCAAAAGTGTAAT
Source organism: Masticophis lateralis (assembly GCA_030761175.1). NCBI lineage: Eukaryota > Metazoa > Chordata > Lepidosauria > Squamata > Colubridae > Masticophis > Masticophis lateralis. The sequence continues at coordinate 15,978,591 of JAUDYJ010000001.1, forward strand.
CTTCGGTCACTCCCTTCTTGTAAATCAGAGAATATATGCGTTCATGAAAATGCCTCTTAATTTTTCTGTTCAAATACTATCATTTCTGTCCTCTATGTAGATCTGTCCTATAAATTGGTTTTTTTTAAAAAAAAAAGATAATAGAAAATTCTGTAACTGTAAATATTTACAGCATGCAACAATTTTGAATTTGCCTTCCCCCTATTTACCTTGTTTTGTTTTGTTGATGGTGTTATTATTGTTCTTTTATGCCTACAGTTTCTCGTTGCAGGTCATTCCAGTGCAACTTCACCTAATGCAAACATTTTTTAAAAAATAGCTATCTCTATTGGTTTACATCTTGAATAGCATAACTGTTTCCCCACCCCACCCCCCAAAAAATCCTTTTTCAGGTGTATTTTTAATTGAAAAAAATTGCTAATGTTTATATCACAGTGACATCTAGTAGGAACTGATCATCTGGGAGGGAAGGGAAAGAGAGCAGAGAAGAGAAGAGGGAGGGGGAGAGAGGAAGGCAAAGGAGAGGGCAACGGGGAGAGGAGAAGAGGGGAGGAGAGGAGAGAGGAGAGAAGAAAGGGAGAGAGAGGATGGGAGAGGGAGGAGAGGGAAAGAAAAGGGTGAGGGGAAGAGAGGAGAGGGAAGGGAAGGGAAAGGAGAGGGGAGGGAAAGGAAGGAGAGGGGAGGAAAGGAGAGGGGAGGAGAGGAGAGGGAGGGAAAAGAGAGGGGAGGGAAAGGAAGGGGAGGGGAGGGGAAAGGAGAGGGGAGGGGAGGAGAAAGGGGAGGGGAGAGGGGAGGGAAGGGGAGTGGAGTGGAAAGGAAATGAAAGGGGAGGGGAGAGGAGAGGAGAGGGGAAGGGAAGGGTGGGGAAAGGAGAGGCAAGGGGACGGGAAGGAGAGGTGAGGGAAAGGGAGGAGAGGAGAGGGAGAAGAGAGGGAGGGAAAAGAGAAGAGGGAAGGGGATTAGAAAGTGTAGGGGGGAAGGGAGAAGAGGGAGGGGAGGGAGGGGAGGGGAAGTGAAGGGAGGAGAGGTGATTGGGGGAGGGAAAAGAGGAGAGGACAAAGAAGGAGAGAGGACAGGAGGGGAGGGGAGAAGAGGGGAGGGAGGGGAAGGGGAGAGGAAAGGAGGGGCTGGAGAGGGGAAGGGAGAGAAGGGGAAAGGAGAGGGAAGAGGGAAGGAAGAGAGGGGGACGGAGCAGGGGAAGGGAAAGGAGGGGAGGAGAGCAGAGAGCAGAGGGGAAGGGAGGGGGAGAGGGGAGGAGAGGGAAATGAGAGGGAAGGAGGGAGAGAAGAAAGGAGGGGTGGGGAGAGGAAAGGGGAACGGAAAGGAAAGGGGAGAGGAAGTGAGAGAGTGGAGGAGAGCAGAAAGCAGTGGGGGAAGGGGAGGAGATAGGAGGGGTGGGGTGGGGTGGGAAAAGAGAGGTGACAGGAGGGAAAGGAGAAGGGAGGGAGGGAAGGGGGAGAAGAAAGGAGGGGTGTGGAGGAGACTGTTAGGATTAGAAAGGAGAAAGGGGAGGGAAGGGGAAAGGAGATGGGAGGAGGAGGGAGGAGGGAGGGGGAGGGGTTGGGGTTTGGAAAAGAGAGGAGAGGGAAAGGGAGGGGGAGGGAAATGGAGGAGGGGGAGGGGTAGTTGGGAGGGGAGGGAAAGGAGGCTGGAGGGAGTGAAGGGGAAGAGGGAGAGGGATGGAAAGGAGGGGGTGGGGAGCGAAGGGGAGGGGAGGGGAAAGGAGAGTGGAAGGGAAGGGAGGAGAGCAGAAGAGAGGGGAGGGGAGGAGACAGTAGAGGAGGGGAAGGGGAGGGAGGGGAGGGGTGGTGAAAAAGAGGTGATGGGAGGGAAGGGAGAAGGGAGGGAGGGGGTGGTGAGAGGGTTAGGATTAGAAAGTGGAAAGGAGAGGAGGGGGGAAGGAGGGGAGGGGAGGGGGTGGGAAAAGAGGAGAGGAAATGGAAGGAGAGAGGAGGAGGGGGAAGTGAGATGGGAGGGAGTAGAGGGGATGGCAGGGGAGGGAGAGGGGGAAAGGGAAGGGAGAGAGGAGAGGAAAGGAAAGGAAAGGAGGGAGTGGGGAATGGAGGAGAGGGGAGTGGGGAAAGGAAAGGAAAGAAAAGGAAAGGAGAGAAGGGGGAGGGGAAAGGATGGGGGAGAGGAAGGATGGGGAAGGGAGGGGAAAAACTGCATGCTGTTTGTTCTGCTTAGCAATAAAACTTCTTTCTTAAAGCAGCCTCCATTTTATTTCCAGCTTAGAACTGGACCTGATTTTTCTTCCTACAATTTGTCACGCCAGATGCAACTCCAAGCTAACATGACCAACAGACCTGGCCCAGGTAAGCCTCCACCTTGCCGGCAGCAGGGTGGGCTCCCTGGACCTTGGTTATTTGGAGCAAGGGTAGTAAAGAGAGTTTTGAGTTTTGAGCTAAAATGCTGCTTGGAAAGAAGGTGAGTGTTAGATCGGTGCAGGAAAGAAGAAGTGACCAGCAGAGTTCAAGTAACAACGTTTATTAACGAGAACTGAACTGGCTTTGCGCTGCCGGAGCTCTCCTTATATTTGCTCCGGCAGACGCACCGCCCACTGACAGGGATTCAAAACTCCCGCCGAAAGGATCTTCAGCCAATCCCAGGCAGATGTCCTTATAAGGACATAACACTCCTCCCCCCTAGTTCTTAGTCAGTCAATCAAGGTAGATAATCACTAAGATACACAGGACGTCTACGTGCTCGCGTAGACCTGCGCAGTTCATACCCAAGTTGGGCACTCTCCCGGACGGAGGGTGCTTCCTCGGCTCGGGGCTTCCTCCCTGGTGCCGGGCTGGATCTGGCCGTCGAGGATGCGGGTGATGTTCCCGAACCTCGGCCGGGTCGAGGACCTCCGCCTCCGGGCGATGCTGGTCTGCTTCAGTCCCGCTTGGATCTCGGTGTCGCCGGCACGGATCCCTGCTGTCGACCGGTCCCGAACTCCTGAGCCACGGTAGGTCCCTGGGTCTCCCTCGGGTTCCCTCTGGGTTGGAGTTGCGCTGGTCCGGTCTTGGGTGCAAGTCCGGCGGTGGTGGCTGGGTTAGGCCCCCGGGTTCTCCGGTTGAGGCCGATTCACTCCCGGGGCGGCAGGTGGTGCTGGTTGTACACGGGTCGGCCTTGTCGGGGTGGTGCAAGCTGACCTTGCAGGGGTGGTGTAGGCCCTCTCTGCATGGTTGGCGTAGTGGTGATGGTCGCCGCCTTCCATCGTTTGGGTGTTCCCCCTGGTCTGGCTGGTGTAGGCCTACTCTGCAGGGGTGGTGGAGGCCTTCCTCGCAGGGTTGGTCTTCTGCGCGGTCAGGCTGATGTTGTGGCGCCCTTTGGTGTGATGGATGGAGGTTACCTTCCCTGGAGTGTCGGTCGCCTACTTCGCAGGGTTGGTGTTGGCTTCCCCTGCTAGGCTGTCCCCGGTCTACTTGACTCCTGTTGTCAGGGCGTAGGTCTCAGTTCTCGGGATGTTGGCTGCCATCCACCCCTCGGTGTTTTGGGGTTCCCTCTGGGCCTTGTCCCCAGTCTACTGGCCTTGCGGAGTCTTTAGCTTGGTTCGGTGTTGAAGTGCCCGCTTCTCCCCTGTCTGGGTGGTTTAGGCCTACCTCGTCTGGGTGGTTTAGGCCTACCTCGTTGGGGTGGTTTAGGCCTACCTCGTCTGGGTGGTTTAGGCCTACCTCGTTGGGGTGGTTTAGGCCTACCGCGTCTGGGTGTTTTAGGCCTACCTCGTCAGGCTGGTCTTCGCCCGCTTTCCTCCACCTTTTGCGGAGTTGGTCGAGGTGACGTCTCACGATCTGTCCATTTTCCAGCTCAACACGGTAGGATTTGGGACCGGTTGTGCTGTGTACTGTAGCTTTAAGCCATTTTGGCGAGCCGTGGAAATTGAGAGCGAAGACGGCGTCGCCGATGGCAAACTGTCATAGTTGGCGGCTGGCAGTGGCGGGCACCTCGGAAGTGTATTGAGGGTGCAGTCTGTCCAGGGGTGACCGGAGTCTTCTGCCCATTAGAAGTTCGGCAGGGCACTTTGTTGTGGCAGAGTGAGGCGTGATGTGCTGGGTGAGCAGAAAAGTGTCAATGCGCTCCTGCCAATCGCCCGGGCCCATCTTGGCGAGTGACTCCTTGGTGAGCCTCACCATCCGTTCAGCCTGTCCATTTCCGGCTGGTCTGTAAGGGGTGGAGAGGGCATGGCGGATGCCCAAGCCTGCCAGGAAAGCTTCCATGGGTACGGACGTAAGTTGGGGCCCGTTGTCGGAGACCAAAACGTCTGGCAGCCCATGAGTCGCGAAGAGACGCCCGAGTGCGCGGATTGTGGCTTCTGTTGTGGTGGATGCCATGGGGATGACCTCCAGCCATTTCGAGTAGGCATCGACCACGATGAGGAGGTGGCGCCCTTGGATAGGGCCCGCAAAGTCTATATGGATGCGCGACCAGGGAGAGCTAGGAGTCTCCCAAGGCGTCGGGTCAGACTGAGGCGGCGCAGCTCTGACTTCTTGGCATGGGCTACACCTGGCGACTCAATGTTCAATGTCTTTGTCCAGCGTTGGCCACCAGACGTAGCTCCGTGCCAGGGCTTTCATCCGGACAATGCCCGGGTGTCCTTTATGCAGCGCTTCTAGAGTCTTTCGTTGGAGCGTGCTGGGAATCAGCACCCGATCTCCCCATAGTAAACAGCCGCTCATGGTGGACAGTTCCCCTTGCTTGCGGCTGAACGGGCTGAAGTCGTCACTGTCACTTCGAGCTGGCCATCCCCTCAGGACCCAGGAGTGGACTTGTCGGAGGATGGGGTCGTTCCTCGTGTGCGACGCCACGTCGGCAGATGTTACAGGACAGCTGCTGTCGTTGTCAATATGCAGCAGCTCAAGTGTGGGAGCCGGGTCTTCCACGGAGTCAGCAGGTGGGCATCTGCTTAGCGCGTCGGCGTTCGCGATGGACTTCCCCGGCCGGTGGACGAGTCTATATGAGTAGCCGGCGAGGAAAATAGCCCAACGAGTCATTCGGGGTGACATGAAGGCCGGGGTCTGCTTGTCACCTGCGAGGAGGCCCAGGAGCAGCTTGTGATCGGTGACAATAGTGAACCGCCGTCCATAGAGGTATTCGTGGAAACGCTTCACCCCTGCGACAATAGCCAACGCCTCTTTGTCCAGTTGGCTGTAGTTGCGTTCAGCACTGGACATAGTCTTTGAGAAGTAGGCGATGGGGGCTTCACAGCCGGTAGGCAGTTCGTGGCTGAGGACAGCGCCGACTCCGTAGGAGGAAGCGTCACAGGTGAGCCTGATGGGCAGCGTCTCATTGTATTGAATGAGCACGCTGTCAGAAGTCAACAGTTGCTTAACGGCTCTAAATGCAGACTCTTCCTCGCGGCCCCACCTCCAGGAAGCCGCCTTTACCAGTAAGCGATGAAGCGGCTCAGCAATAGTGGCTTTCTGTTGGAGGAAAATTGCATAGAAGTTAAGCAATCCAAGGAAAGCCTGAAGCTCCGCTTTATTTTTGGGGCTGGGAGCTTCAAGGATAGCTTTCACTTTTGATTTGGTGGGGTGGATGCCAGAACTATCTATGAGATAGCCCAGGAACTCGACTTCCTGTACCCCAATGATGCACTTGTCCCGTCGGACCCTCAAGCCCTTCTCTCTGAACCGCTGGAGGACAAGCCTCAGCCGGTCAAGGAGTTGTGCCTTTGAGTCCCCGGAGATCAGTACATCATCGAAGTAAGGCACCACCCCTGGAACGCCTTGGAGAAGGCATTCCATCATGGATTGGAAAATGCCTGGGGCTGCACTGACTCCAAACTGGAGACGGTTGCACTTAAACGCGCCTCTATGGGTTACAATTGTCTGAGCCTCCGCCGTTTCCTGATCGACTGGCAGTTGCTGGTAAGCCTGGGCCAGGTCCAGCTTTGCGAAAATTTTGCCCTTGCCGAGTGAGTGAAGCAAATGTTGCACTACCGGCACAGGGTATGCGCTCTGCGGCAACGCCTTGTTGATGGTCACTTTGTAGTCGGCGCAGATGCGCACAGATCCATCCTGCTTCATGGGGGTCACAATGGGAGTCTCCCATGAAGCATGATCGATGGGTTCCAGGATGCCTTGGGCAATCAGCTTATCTAGCTGAGCATCTACTTTAGCCCGCAAGGCAAATGGAACCTGGCGGGGCTTGAGCCGAATTGGGGTTACCCCCTTGTCCAGATTAAAGGAGATGGGTTTCCCTGTAAAGATCCCTAACTTACCATCGAAGACTTCTTGGAACTCTCCGATGAGTGAGTCGAGTTCGCCTGAGCTAATCTGGTGGATGCCTCCAATAGAAAGCCCCAACGGCTGGAACCACTCCACGCCTAACAGGGTCGGGCGGCTATGCTCCACGACGGTGATAGGGAGCTGGCCTCGGAACTGTTTGAAGGCGATCTGGAGGTTGGTTCTTCCAATGACGCCGATGGGATTGCCGCCGAAATCCACCAGCTTGGAGTGAAGGGGTTCAAGTTGGCGCTTAGTTAGTGCCGGTTTCAGTCTCTTTACTTGGTGCCAGTCAATGATGGAATAGACGGAGCCCGAGTCTACTTCCATCGTGCACGGCAAGCCTTCAGCCAACAGTGTCACATGGAATTTGTTGGCACTGTTGTTACTGGTCAGGGCGATCGTCGTTTGATTCACCGCGCCGCCCTGGGAACCATTGCGATCGTCGCGGCTGAGCTGGAGTGAGGACCGTTTGGATGACCTCTGGGAGTCGCGGTGATTTTCAGGATTCCGGGGCCTGATCGACTCTGGAACCGGATCAGAGGCTCTGCATGCCTCAGTGATGTGCCCCTTCTTCAGGCAACGTCTGCAGGTTGCATCACGCCAGCGGCAGGATTGGCGGGGATGGTTCCCTTGCAACTGCCGCACTGAGCGTTGCGGCGGCCATCTTTTTGAATTTCCCACCTAGATGGGCGGGAAACTTTCAAAACGGTCGACTCCCCCTCTGAGTCGGACGGTGTGGTGGAGTCTTCAGAAGATTCTGAGGACGACTTGCAGATCTTATGTATCCCTCGGGACTGGAGCATTTCGGCGGTGGCTTTCTCGGATGTTTCAGCAGCCGTAGCCTCCTCAAGAACGTCTTTCAGGGACAGTATTTTCCTGCTCAGGAACTTCTTTTGGAGGCTTGCATCTCTCATCCCGAAGACGATCCCGTCGCGTAAGGCATTGTCAACATTTTCAAACTCGCAGTTTGCCGCGATTTGATGCAATGCCGCCACAAAGTCTTTGATAGATTCGCCTTTCTTCTGATTGCGTTGGCGGAAGGTGAATCGATTCGAGATGGGGGTGCCCGTTGGTGCATAGTGGTCTTGCAGGGCAGTCTGCAGATCCATCCAGGACATGACTTCAATGTCCCTGGGAGCGACGAGGTTGACGGCGAGCTCCAAGACGTCGGTGCCACAGTGAGCGAGGAAGAGAGCCCTCTTCCTCTCGTCGTCTAAGTTGTTGTATCCGTTCCCCCGGAGGAATTGGCGGAAACGGATCATATAGGAGCTCCATTTCTCCCGGCTGGGGTTGAAAGGAGCCAGCGAGGCGAACGGCGCTTGCGGTGTTGCCATCTCTCAGTCCGCGTCGAGTGACTTCAGCTCGTTATGGCGATCGTGCCACGCGGTGGTTCTTCTCTAGTCCTTCGTCGCCACTGTTAGATCGGCGCAGGAAAGAAGAAGTGACCAGCAGAGTTCAAGTAACAACGTTTATTAATGAGAACTGAACTGGCTTTGCGCTGCCGGAGCTCTCCTTATATTTGCTCCGGCAGACGCACCGCCCACTGACAGGAATTCAAAACTCCCGCCGAAAGGATCTTCAGCCAATCCCAGGCGGATGTCCTTATAAGGACATAACAGTGAATACCTCTAAATTTTAACTTTTAAAGCCCAGGGGAGCGAGGGAAATGTGTGTATGCCCGTGTGTGAGAGCGAGAGGACCCTTCTCCCAATCACCCTCCCTCTCTGCCTTTCTTAGCCGCAAAAACAAATGTTAACGGTAGATGCTCCATGCCTCCCACAAATTGCACACATTAAAATATTCATGTTATAAAATTATTTGAAACTTTCAGCATTCTCAAGCTGCCAGTCCTTATGTCCTCTTTAATAGGTGCCTTACAAAAATGTATGCATTTCTTCATTTTCAGCAGTAGGGCCCTTCATCTTTTCTTGTTCTTTTTCATCACCAGATATCTTTTGCCTTATTACCAGAACCCAGGTTTCCCCCCCCCCTCCCCTGTGGTGTCCCCATTTTGTTGTGACTGGTTTATTTGCTCCTTTAACAACTGTAATGTTAAAGGATATCTTTTCAAACTTTGCCTGCAAAGTATCCACCCCGTTTCGCAGCTCTATTTCTTATTCTTTGTTCTCCATTCCTCATTTCAGGCCAAGAATGCCTCTTCTGGGAGGGTCACCCACAAAGGGGGAAGGTGGCCTTGTTCCAGTGGTGGTATTCATCCAGTTCTATCCAGTTTGCCCGAACCGGTAGTGGTGCCTGCAGGAGGCTCCACCCTGTCGAAGCGTGAATTTCCCTCCTGGGGAAACGGTAATTAATTAGAGGGGAATGGATCTTATTTTCCATGGTGTATACTCTCACAGAAAGAAACCCCGAATATATTCTAAGAAACATTTTTATTGTAAAAGTAAAAAACCTAGCTAACTACATCTTACCGGCAGTTTATCACAGACGGACAAAGGAAAAAAATAAATCAGGAAATTAGAAAAGAAAGAATGTAGACATGTGCAGTAGCTCAGAACTCACAAGGCAGTCTAATCTTTGTTGATAAAGTTCTCTGGCAAGCTACCGTAATGCTCAGAATGGAAGCTCAGCTGGCAAATACAAAATAATGCAGTGACACACCCAGACGTCATCACGTCCAGTTTTTGACGCTCTGCGCATGCATGGAAGGCCCTGCACATGCTCAGAGGTGGTGGGTGCGTGTGAAGCTAGCGCACATGCATGCTCACATTTGCGAACCAGTAGTGAAGGTAAGTGAATACCACCTGTCTTGTTCCCATGTCTTTCAGCTTTGCACAGACAACTCCACAACCTGTGGAAGCATAGCACACTGACCCAGACGCTGCTTCCAGAGGAGACCCTCCATCCATTTGAACCAAGGAATTGGGTTTGGATCCAGTTACCTATTAGAAAGTCATTGCTGCAACCAGAATGGAATAGACCTTCCCAAGCCTAACTGACCAGCCTTAGCACCAAACCAAGCCCAACACCACCCATCAGACTTAAAGAAAGGAGCCTGAGATGGACAGTGAAGACTAAAGACTCTCTTCAAAGCCTCAGAAGACAAGTGGAAAGACTTTGGAGAGAGGGTGGAAATTCATCGTAAGGTTTTCTTTCTTTGCTTCATTTAGTGCAGAGAAGAGCAACAAAGATGATTAGGAGGGGATTGGAGGCTAAAACATATGAAGAATGGTTGCAGGAACTGGGTATGTCTAGTTTAATGAAAAGAAGGACTAGGGGAGACAGGATAGCAGTGTTCCAATAGCTCAGGGGCTGCCACAAAGAAGAGGGAGTCAAGCTATTCTCCAAAGCACCTGAAGGCAGGACAAGAAGCAATGGGTGGAAACTAATCAAGGAGAGAAGCAACTTAGAACTAAGGAGGAATTTTCTAACAGTTAGAACAATTAATCAGTGGAACAAATTGCCTCCAGAACTTGTGAATGCTCCAACACTAGATGTTTTTAAGATGTTGGATAACCATTTGCCTGAAGTGGTGTATGGTTTCCTGCCTAAGCAGGGGGCTGGACTAGAAGACCTCCAAGGTCCCTTCCAACTCTGTTATTCTATTTTTTTAAATTTGATTTATATGCCGCCCTTCTCCGGAGACTCAGGGCTACTTTCAATGCGTTAAACAATATTCTATTCTAAATACTGTGTAATTAGTTAAGTGGATTCATGGAGGGATGGCATTTGGGAGTGGTTGGCATAGCATGTCCTCAGACTTCTGTGGGAGGGAAATTTGTCAGGGATGTTTATACTACCTGTCTTATAGGAGTAGCTGCATGCCCACACCATTCAGAACCACACTGAGGCTATCCCCTTCACCTACCTCCACATAAAACTTCCCCTGGGCTGGTTCTTGCTCTGTGACACCAAGGCCTATGCATGCACACCTTCCGGCCAATTCCATGGGGTGGGGGGGCATGCCCCCTCAGGCAATTAACAACCCATATGCCCTCACTGAAGAGGTAGCACAGAGGAGGTCTCCAAAATCCAAGCCCTAATTGTGACTCACAAATGACGCTGCCCAGTTGCCCAGAAAGGCAAAATATGTTGCACTGGTGGTCTCATTAGTCGGAGTCCTAGGGCTCGCTGTGTGCAATTTCAGAAATATTAATAGCCTGGGCTTGCACACTGGCTAACCTCAATTTGACCACACAAACTCTGGATACACTAGACTAAAAGCTAAGGCAAGTTCAGGGAGCAACCCTTGGAAATGGGTAGCCTTTGATTATTTATTCAGGCACAATAGCACTTAGACTTGTATACTGCTTCACAATGCTTTTACAGCCCTCTCTAAGTGGTTTACAGAGTCAGCATATTGCCCCCAACAATCTGGGTACTCATGGTTGCGAGGAATTATGGGACATGTACTTACTTTCAAACCTGACTGAAATCTGACAGAAAATGACATCAAACATAATAATAATAATAAAAAAGGATTGCCACAGACAATTGGATACTATATTTTTTTAAAAAACAGGTTTCTTTAATGATGTGCCAAGTTAACAAAAATACCAGCTGTATTCACACTAAATTCAAAGCAGGTTGGGCTAAAATATATTGGCATATATTAAGCCCAAACTGGGGGACTGTAAGAAGTAATCATGCACACACACCCTCCTTCCTTTGCAGGCCTCATCTTAAAAAGAAAAAAAAGTTACGATCTGAAACCTGAATGGCTCAAAAGTGGAAACATTGAATTTAACCTATATACTCACTAGAGGCAATGGACAGACTAAAGATAAGGGGATAAAATTAATTACATTTGTTTGACAAGATTAGAAACCAAGGAAGCCAGTACTTTAGGCCCATTGCTAGCTTTTGTGAAACAAGCTAACCAAATCAAATAATAAAGCACACAAACCTCAAAATTACGAAATGCTGTAAAAACTGTATAAAAACTCTTGCACTCATCAAGCTAATTTGTCAGCTATCCCAGAACTGCATGCTGTTGCTGCTCATCAATAAACCTTCTTTCTTAAAGCAGCCTGCATTTTATTCCCTGCTTGGAACAGGAACTGATTTTTCTTCCTACAATTAATCCCAGTGAAGGATTGGAAAATTTTAAGCAGAGTTGCCTCAAGTGTTCCCTTCCACAGGGTGTCTGCCGGAGGTGGTATTCAGCAGGTTCTGGCCAGTTCTGGAGAACCGGTAGCGGAAATTTTGAGTAGTTTGGTAAACCGGTAAATACCACCTCTGACTGGCCCCACCCCATCTATTCTCTGCCTCCTGAGTCCCAGCTGATCGGGAGGGAATGGAGATTTTACAGTATCCTTCCCCTGTCAGGCCCACCATGCCATGCCCACCAAGCCATGCCACGCCCCTCAAGTCTTTCCCACAGAACCAGTAGTAAAATATTTTGAATCCCACCACTGGTGTCCGCCCACTCCCAGCTTTTACTCTACCCAGAACTGATGTTGTGGCTTGTCGGCCACTGACCGCTCCAGCAGCCGAATCAGATGAGGCAACCTGAGACGCTCTTAGGAGGAAGAGGGAATGGAGAGTTCTGAGGGGGAAGAGAGAATGGAACTGTCAGATATAGAGACAGAGGCAGAGCCTGGGCTATCCATCAGCCCTCAGATGGAGAGTCAACAGCCCCCAGGTCTGGAGGTGGCTGATGAGGAAGAGGAGGAACAGCTGGGTCCAGTGCCTGATGTGTGGATGTGCAGAACGCAGAGGAGAGGAGAACAGTGGAAATCTATGGGCCGATCCTTGGGATGGAAGAGCCACTGCTGCCAGCGAAGCCCCACTGTAGCTCTGGGGATAAAAGGCAGAGGGCAGAGATGAATAGGTGTGGTACACAACTATTCATCTCACTACTGGATAGACTTGTTAGCCTGATGTGAGAGAGAGAGAGAGATTTTTTGCCGGGGCTGCTGGTGCTCCTAATAAAGGGAACATTTGTTTAACTACAGAGGATTTGTCGTATTTGGGAGCCAGGTCAGAACAACTGCTGACGGAATGTCTCTATCTCAGAGGTTAAAATTGATGAACCACTTTCAGACTAGCACAAATGACTCACATAAATATCAAGAATATGAAAGAACCTCAGTTTTGTCACACAGCAATCAAGCTCTATTAATACAGTGCATGCAGATGTTCCTAACTTTAACCTCCAATCACAGAGGTGGATAACTTGCAACCCAAAGCCTCCTTTTCATAGCCTCTAGAATAACCATAATTGCACCCAGAAACCTACAGTATTAGCAAACTACTGAAAGACTAAATTCCTTCTTTAGGAAAAAAAATAAGAATAACTTCTTAGCCCCTCCCACCCACCCCCAAGACAGTATAACACCTCCTGAAATCACCAGGAGCTTAAAAAAAGAGCTGTAATATTAGCCATAAAAATTATCTGCCTCTGTTCTTACATCTTAGGTAGAAAAATGATAGTAAAAACATATCCTAGAGGCCCAAGATTTTAGCCAGCTATGGACGTAATACATAATACACGCCATTGTGGGAATATATTATAGGACAGGGGCAGAGGTGAAATCCGTATTTTTTTATTACAGGTTCGGTAGGCATGGTGTGGCTTGGTGGGCGTGGCAGGGGGAAGGATACTGCAAAATCTCCATTCCCACCTCACTCCAGGGGAAGGATGCTGCAAAATCCCCATTCCTTCACCACTCCTGGGGGAAGGATATTGCAAAATCTCCATTCCCACCCCACTCTGAGGCCAGCCAGAGGTGGTATTTGCCAGTTCTCCGAACTAAAATTTCTGCTACCGGTTCTCCAGAACCTGCCAGAACATGCTGGATTTCACTCCTGGACAGGGGTCTCCAACCTTGGCAACTTTACAACTGGTGGACTTCAGGTCCCAGAATTCCTCAGGCAGCTGGGAGTTGAAGTCCACCAGCCTTAAAGTTGCCAAGGTTGAAGACACCTGTTATAGGACACCTATCCAGGCACTGGATATTGATGTTGTCTTGGTGAATTCACTCAAGAGGGCATGCAATGGTGGTAACAGGAAACTTCAATTACTTAGGAACTTGCTGTAACATGCACCATGCAAGGGAAGTCCTACAGAATTCTGCTCCTTCTTGCTGACAGTTTCATTTTCATTAAGAAAGTAGAAGAAACAAGAGGCTTATTTATCCTGGGTCTAATCCTAACAAATAAAGAGGAAGTGGCCAAGCTCTTTAAAGAGGAAGTACAGTTAATCCTCAGGAGCCCAAAAATTTATGTTGCTAAGTGAGACATTTGTTAAGCACGTTTTGCCCCCTTTTATGATCTTGCTTATCATCGTGGTTAATTGAATTGCTGCAATTGTTAAGTGAGTAACAAGGTTGTTAAGCGAATCTGACTTTGCTTGTCAGAAGTTTACAAAAGGGATTCCTGGACTCCGGGATACTGCAATTGCAACCATCATAAATATGAACTAGTTGCCAAGTCATAAGTCACTTTTTTCAGTGCCATTGTAATGGCCACTAAATGAACTGTTGTAAATCGAGGACCACCTGTAATCCTATCACATTGGAGATCAAGATAAATAGAGAAGAAAAAATGAAAAAAATCAGACATGCATTTTGGACTTCAGAAAGTCAGATTTTAAGCGTCTTGGGCAAAAGATGGAGAAAGTATCCCAGCTGGAAATCCTAGAGGATAAACAAGTGCAACATTTGAGGGCTGAACTGTACCAAGGGGGGTACATATTTTCTTTGAAGAAAATATGAACTTAGAAAACATGAACTTAACCCAGAAAGATTGGAAAGGGTAAGAAATAAACTCAAGATTGTATTACACTCACCTTAACTCTTTGTGCAGATTGCAACCATTTTCGAAATTCTCCCTATGCAACTTCCCGTGTTTTCATCAATCCTGGAAATTCTAGCTCTGATTTTCATCATGATTTATTACTGTGCTATTTTCTCCACCTGCTTATTAACATTGGTTGTTTTGTTTTTTTTAAAGGATACATACATTTAGAAACAGAATAAGTGTTGTGGTCCGCCAGCAGCCTGTGGAGCTGGCAGTGGAGTCGAATAGTGAAGACGCTGGGGAGGAACATGGGCCAGTCCTGGAGTCTGGAGAAGGCTCGGACGAGGTCTCTGTGTTGGAGGCAGAGATGGGGCCAACTGGGAGTGATGCGCGGACTCTGGAGCCTCCAGTCAGACAGCAGAGAGGCAGAGGAACAGGAGGAGCCTGTTCCTAGTGCGCACATGCGCAGAGCTGCCAGAAGGCATGAACAGTTAAAACAAAAGGGACGACTTGGAAGTAAGGCCTGAAGATGATTGGCCCCTCTCATAAGGCTTAAAAGAGGAGCAAAGGCATGTAGCCACTTTGCAGGAAAGCAACATTGTTAATTCTGTTCCCAGTTGGCATCTCTGTTTGATTCTGGAATCCATGTGGCTTTGCCAAGTAGGTCTTTGGCAGAATGTCAAGGGAGATAAGGTTGGTGATAGTTCCGAAGGACTTCTCCCGAAGGACTTTTCGCAACTTATTGGGACTCAGCTGTGAATGAATGTAGTTCACAGCCATTGCAATAAAAGAGGTTTTTGGGACTACTCGTGTGTTTTAATGACTTAGGAAGCCTAGGTCACAACATAGAGAGGGGCTCCCCCGGGTGCCGTCAGCCAAACAGTGTCGGCTGGTGACCCCCAGGGGGAGAGCTTTCTCTGTGGGGGCACCTACTATCTGGAACGAGCTCCCCCCGGAGATACAGAGGATCCTGGATCTGCGCACCTTCCGCCACGCTCTTAAGACCTTTTTATTTCACCAGGTAGGCCTGGCCTAACCTCTCTTCTTTTAGCGTTGAATTTTAATCTGTTTTAAATTGTTGGGTATTTTAATTCTGTCTGGGCCAAATTTATTTAATTTGATTTTATTTGGGTTTTTAAATTTTGTATATATGTATTTTTATTGTTGGCTGTTCACCGCCCTGAGTCCTTCGGGAGTAGGGCAGTATATAAATCTAATAAATCCTAAATCCTAAATCCTAATAATAGAAGTGGAAGGGACCTGGAAGGTTTTCTAGTCTGACCCCCTGCATAAGCAAATGGTTATCCGATCTCTTCTTTAAAATCACCAGTGTTGGAGCATTCATAATTTCTGAAGTTAGTGGAATAAGAGTTCTGTCAGGAAATTTCTCCTTAGTTCTAGGTTGCTTCTCTCCTTGATTAGTTCCATCCACTGCATCTTGTCCTGCTTTCAATTGCTTTGGAGAATGGCTTGACTCCCTCTTCTTTGTGGCAACCACTTAGATATTGGAACACAGCTGTCATGTCACCATTATTCCTTCTTTTCATTAAACTAGATGTATCCAATTCCAGCAACTGTTCTCTATTTTTTTAATCCTCCACCCCCCTAATCATCTTTGTTGCTCTTCTCTGTGCTCTTTCTAGAGTTCCATCATGATCTAACATTGCTATGATTGACTCTTCATTGGTTTCACAGTAATCACTGAATCATTCATTGGGATTTTTGAGTCTGCCAAATAAATTTTTCATGTGAGATTCCTGATTTTTGTACACCTATTTATTGCTATGAAAGATGCATACTCATAGGTTGATTTGGAAAAGGGGCATTTATGAAATAGCAGTAGTATAAGTAGAAGAGATGGTGATTCCATTTGTATAGGGATAAAAAGAAGTTAAGTGGGCACACATTAGCTAAAAAGGTGGGATGCTTAGACTAAGCTATTTTGCTAGTTCTTGCCTATCTTGGCCAACGTGGGATTAATCATCCAACAGAATCAATTGGTTCTCTTAAGAAGACCTACAATATTTCCTCAAATAAAACAGATATCATGGCAAATTCTCAGGGAGTAGAACATCAGTTCTACTCATCACACCAAGAATCCCAAGTTCAACTAAAGAATTTTGATTAGTGGGGTCTAGGAAGAGGGCCTTTTCTGCCACTGCCTCTACATCATGGAACATCTTGGCCTCAGAGGTGAGGAAAGCCCCCAGTTTGGGGGGGGGGGGCTTCCACAAAAGGGTTAAAACCTGACTGTGTAACCTTGCATGGGGGACACAGTAGCTCAAACAACCATGGGGCTGGATGGCCCCAAGAGAACCCTTCCCTCCTACCTGTATTAATAACTGTTAATCCACCATTTTAGAATGTTTCACCTTTTGAATTTTTTATAATAATGTTTTATGATTTTAAATCCTAAATTATTCTGATTTTAATGCTTTATTGATTGTATTGTACATCATCTAGAGCTCCTTTATATGAAGTATAAAGATAGACAGACAGACAGACAGATAATAGAATCTTCAAACCTGGAGCATCTGAAAACCTGGAGATGTGCTGTCAATCAGTCTTTGTAGAACTGTGTTAAATGGACCAATAATGTGACTTCATATAAGTCACATTCCTATGTTCCAGGAGTAGCATTGGACAAAGATGTTAAACTGGAAATATTTCAGTCTCAAAATGCTGCAATTCCAGCTCAAAATAGTTGTTCCAAGCTTGAAACAGTTTCATGCCAACCTTTCTGGTAAGGTCCTAGCACTGTTTTGATCATTCTAGAGATGATTCAAGTTAAAATGAAGTGGTTTGAAATCAAAGCAGAACCATTTTCAGGATAGCTATTTTAATCTCACCCGGAACACATTTGACCTCGTGATGAGCATTTCAGTCATGAAATATTTCAAATTTGAATCATTTTACTCACCACAAGGACAAAATCTCTGACTCATAGGCCAGCTCTGATTTGCAAGGGCGGTATATAAATTTAATAAAATCTAAAAAAAAATCTAAAATGCAAAGTGTACACATAGTTAAAATGGTGTGTGTGTGTGTGTGTGTGTATACCCACCTATCTATTGAAATAAAAAAAGAAAGAGAATGAGAAGAAGAAAACGAGAAGGGAAAGGAGGCAGAGGAAAGGAAAAGTAAGGAATTTATAAAACTAGGTTAAAATTGTTAGCATTAAGTAGATTTAAATAACTAAATATATTGTATTGGTTTTTAAAAATACAAGTAATAGTTAAACTCCAAATAATAGCCTACGCAATATAATCATAAACTGAGACTTAAAATCATGGTATTTTCTATCCAAGAGTTTATATCAAGAGAAACCCATGAATGTACAGTGTATAGAAAAGAACTCCGATTATCCCTGTAGTCTTTAAGTCAAACATACAGTATTACATTTTAATTTACGTCAGTTCAACAGCAACTATTCAGTTACAAGGCAGATAGCTATAACAAGGTCTCTTGAAGGCCACCAATATTCTTAACACTTGATACAATAACCAGCCATTCGTATCCATTGCTAGTTTTCAAAGAAAAATGTTATTGGTAACAATTGGCAGCAATTTATTTAGTTTCCTGGGCTTTTTTACATAATAGAAATTTGTCTGGATTTTTTTTAAAATAATGCAATAAGGAAAGGAGTTAAAATGTATAAAATGCAGTCTGGATTGGAAACAGCGTGCCTCCCAGCTTCCATTCTGTGTTTCCCCTCCATTGCCCTGACATACATACACACACCCCAAAATGAGCCTGTTGTGCTTATTTTGGAATATTTGAGTTTTAAGGGGAAAATGGATGCCTTGATATATGGAATAAATGACTGGATGGATGGACGGATGGACAGACGGACAGACAGACAGTCGGATGATAGACAGACAGACAAATAGATGTGACGTGTGGCCTAGTGGTGAAGACACTCACCTCTAACTCAGAAGGTTGAGACATATTTCTCTCTCAGGGCGCAAAGAAAAAATATCTGCTACAAACTTCACGTGGCACCAGGAAGGGCATCTGGCCAGTAAAAGCTCAGCTCCATCCAGTCGCTCTGACTCTACTCCGAATTAAAGGATTACAGGGTTGTAAAAAGGGAGAATAGATTTTGGGCTCAGTTATGGTTGTAATGGTTATGTATGGTTATGGTAGTCAGGGACTACCAGTACAGTAAAGAATACAGTAACTTGATGTTCTATATGGAGGAGTTTGTGTTTACTACCAGAATGGAATAGAATCATTTCTTTCACTTAAAATTCATTCATTTTCTACACTTCTTCCATTTCTGAACCTAATTTAGAAAGAGAAAAATCAGAACAGAATAACAGAGATGGAAGTCCAATGCCCTGTTCAGGCAGAAAACCTCTTCTTAAAAATCTCCAGGGTTGGAGCACCCACAACTTCTGGAGACAAGTTGTTCTAATGATTAATTGTTCCAACCGGCCACAGAATTCCTCCTTAGTTCTAGGTTGCTTCTCTCCTTGATTAGTTTCCATTCATTGCTTCTTGTTCTGCCTTCTGGTGCTTTGGAGAATAACTTGACTCCCTCTTCTCTGTAGCAGCTCCTGAGATATTAGAACACAGTTATCATGTAACTTCTAGTCTTTCTTTTCATTAAACTAGACATACCCAATTCCTGCAACCGTTCTTTATATATTCAGTTTGTGTATAATGGCTAATCTAGTACAAATCACCTCAATGTTACACATTCCTCCAATTATAGTTCATTCATTCTTTTCCTTTTGCAAACTTCCCGCTGAAACACACCTGCAGTTTCCTTGTGATCTCTCTAATCTATCTGGAGCTAGAGTGAGGCAGAAAAGGCTTTGAGGAGCACACCCATTAGCACAGAGAGGAGGGGGTGGGGTATTAGAGATTATATGCATGTACTTTTTATTTTTACTCATTTATTTTTTAAATTTATTTGCCACCTATCTCACCATGGGGTTACTCTAGGCTGCCTACAATAATAAAATGAAAGGCGTGTAAGCAGAACAGAAGTAAAATAATAGAGCAATAAAATAAAATAAACATCTCCATCCCAGGCCATCCCAACGATGCCGTGGAAGTGATGTCCTGGTGCCTGGAAGCCGTGCGGATCTGGATGGGGAGCAACAGGCTCCGACTCAACCCCTCCAAGACCGAGTGGCTGTGGCTTCCGGCGTCCCGATATCGCCAGTTGACTCCATCACTGACCATTGGGAGCGAGTCATTGGCCCCCACGGATGGGGCTCACAACTTGGGTGTCCTCCTGGATGCACGGCTGTCTTTAGAGGAGCATATGACGGCCGTGGCCAGGGGGGGGGTTTATCAGGCTTGCCTGATACGCCAGTTGCGTCCCTATCTGGATCGGGACTCCTTATGAACAGTCACTCAGGCACTCGTCATTTCCCACCTGGACTACTGTAATGCTCTCTACATTGAGGTGCACCCGGAGGCTCCAACTGGTGCAGAATGCGGCCGCGCGGGGAATTATGGGAGCAAGGGGGCGCTCCCATGTGACACC
Organism: Masticophis lateralis; assembly: GCA_030761175.1. Classification (NCBI taxonomy): domain Eukaryota; kingdom Metazoa; phylum Chordata; class Lepidosauria; order Squamata; family Colubridae; genus Masticophis; species Masticophis lateralis. The sequence goes on from JAUDYJ010000001.1 coordinate 15,998,010, forward strand.
TCTCCTGTGTGAGCTGCATTGGCTTCCGGTGGTCTTCCGGGTGCGCTTCAAGGTGTTGGTTACCACCTTTAAAGTGCTCCATGGCATAGGGCCTGGGTACTTGCGGGACCACCTTCTGCCACCGATAACCTCCCACCGGCCAGTACGTTCCCACAGAGAGGGACTCCTCAGGTTGCTGTCAGCCAGGCAATGTCAGCTGGCGACACCCAGGGGGAGAGCTTTCTCTGTGGCAGCACCAGCCCTCTGGAACGATTTGCCCCCTGAGATCCATATGATACCTGATCTCCGGGCTTTTCGCCGTGCCCTAAAAACTTTTCTATTTTGTCAAGCTGGGCTGGCATAACCCCCCCCCCCTTTTAGTTTTTAAATTTTAAATTGTTTATGGGTTTTAAATTTTAAATTACCTATTGGTTTTTTTAAATTTTCTGAGCCAAAAATTGTTTAATTCTTTTACAAATTTTAAATTTTGTATTGAACTGTTTTTTATTCTTGGCTGTGCACCACCCTGAATCCACTAGGAGAAGGGTGGTATATAAATTTAATAAACTAAACTAATAAACTAAAACAATGACAAAGGAACACAATGAGAATAATACATGAACATGATAGCCAAACAGATGGATCGGCAGAGAGAAAAGAGCAAAAGGGGGATGTGGAGTCTGCCATCAATTTAGCAGCCACCTCCAGCATGGAACTCCCCCATTGGATCTCCACAGTGGTCGGATTCAAATAATTTAACAACCGGTTCTCCCAGAGTCAGGTTGGCTGTCGTGGGAGGCGTGGCCCATCCCCATCCTCCAGCTCCATTGCACATGGGAGCCAAGCCTACCACAATGGCCAATCTGACCTTGAGTGAATCAGTTGTTAAATTACACACACACATACACACTATCAAAGTGAATCCTGGGCCCTGCGCTGCAATAGCGTAACAAGAGACGGAGCAGTCGGCACAAGGGGAGGAGGAGAAGCAGGGAGAAGAAAGAGGGAAAGTGGCCTTCTCCTTCCCTTTCACCGGGCGCTCCATTGCCCATTTCTCCATTGCAGTGCAGCACCCAGGATTCACTTTGATAGCAGGGTGATGGTAGTTTAACAAGCAGTTCGCTCAAACCGGTGCGAACCAGCTGAATCCCACCACTGGATCTCCAGGCTAACCAACAGAGCCAGGTCTTCAGGTTCTTGAGGAAGGATAGGAGGGTGGAGGCAGGTCTTACCTTGGAGGCTTTCAACATATTTTTGCAACATCTTAGATAGCCATTGGTTCTTCACTCTGATAATGCTTGAAATCTCTTTGCTACATTTTTCAGTTTTCAAAACAAAACAGAGGCACCAAACAAAATTCCAACAGCATTATTAATGCAAAGAATCTAACTTGTTGGAATGTGGTGATCTAGAAGTAGCAGTTATTAGAGGAGAACCAGGAAAATGTTTCCATTTTGCCACTGTTTTAAAGGACAAGTTTCTGAGACAAAACTTAGAATGGGTATCAAACTCAAAGCCCACAGGCCGGATCCAGCCTACGAAGTGCTTAGATCTGGCCTGTGGGGCTGGCCTGGAAACAGCAAAGGACTGTCCCACAGTGCCTCTGCTAGTGAAAATGGAGCTCAGGGGAGCATATGCAGCCTCCCCATGCCCCATTTTTAGCCTGGGCAGCCTCCTGCCAGCGAAAATGGAGCTCCGTTTTCACTGGCAGAGGTCTATCAAAACAAACTAAAAACAAAACAAAAGGAGACATGTTTCCCCTTTTGCATTTGAGCATGCAAGCAGGCCAGGCCAGGAAAGGAGAAAGGGAAAGAGGAAAGCAAAGAAAAAGAAGGAAAGATAGGAAGAAAGCAAGGAAGGAAGAAGGAAAGAGGGGAAGGAAGAAGCAAGGAGAATAAAGAGGGAAGGAAAAAGAAGAAAAGGAAGGAAGGAAGGAAGGAAGGAAGGAAGGAAGGAAGGAAGGAAGGAAGGAAGGAAGGAGATAATAATGAGAGTGAGGGAGGGTTTCAGTGAAGTCCTGCCGTAGAATTTGGCCACCACAGCTACTCCCAACAAGAGTCCCATGTCACACCCACCATGGCCATTCACACACACCAGCCACGCCCCATGTCCCCCACCCAGTCCTCCAGAATCAAACACAACCCTGATGCAGTCCTCAATGAAATTGAGTTTGATACCCTTGACTTAGACTATACTTTATATATATATATATATATATATATATATATATATATATATATATATATATATATATATATATATATATATATATATATATATATATATATTTCCCATACAGATTGCAGAACTGCATTTGTCCACTTGGGATTTAATGTACTAAAATTCTGATGGATAGAATCCCCTAGAGAGTAATAAGTCTGTCAAATGTTTCCTTAAAACAGTCATTCAATCAGATTGCTCCCAGAAATCTCTAGCTAACAATCGCCTTTGGTAATGTATTCTGCATTAATTACAGAGTTGACAAGAAAATTGCCCTTCAAATCAACATATATTTTTTTTAAATGAAACTTTGTACACCCTCACTTGCGTATTAGCATTTAACAATTTTATACAAATGATCCACGTGGATTCAAAACAGAAAGAAAGAAAAATATCTCTTGGCCACTCGAGACAAATAAATGCTTTAGGAGTGAACTAGATTAAGGGATGTGGTGGCTCAGTGGTTAAGATGCTGAGCTTGTCAATCAAAAGGTTGGCAGTTCAGCGGTTCGAATCCCTAGTGCCATGTAACAGGGTGAGTTCCCGTTACTTCTCCCAGCTTCTGCCAACCTAGCAGTTCGAAAGCACATAAAAAATGCAAGTAGAAAAATAGGGACCATCTTTGGTGGGAAAGTAACAGCATTCCGTGTGCCTTTGGTGTTTTGTCATGCCGGTCATATGACCACAGAGTTGGAGACATCTTTGGATAGTGCTGGCTCTTCGGCTTTGAAACGGAGATGAGCACCTCCCCTAGAGTCAGGAATGACTAGCACATATGTGCGAGGGGAACCTTTACCTTTAGATTGAATTTGAATTTGAATTAGTTTGTGCTGTTGATGTTCATTTGCTGCTCATCTTCTCTTTCCTTCCTTCCTTTCCCTGCATTAGAGACTTCTGAAGAGGGCTAGCTCTTCACATCATATATACAAAATATGATACTTTGAGCCTGGTAATTTGTATCTGAAGTGAAAAGTCTGGATTGATTTGTTCCACAATTAGGAAGCTTAATTATTTATTAGCACATAGGATTTGCTAAGTCAGGTGGTTACCAGGAAAATAAAAGAGAGATCGAGGAAACTCTTAAGAAAGGTCAACAGGGAGGAAAAACAATAGCAATCCTCAAATACATAAAAAGATGTCACAGAAAATTATTCAGTCTTGTTTGCTTTGATCCGAGGAGTTATCCCACTGGCAGACAGAGAGAGAAAATCTTGAAGCTGTTTATTGTATATAATTTCTTTTCAACAGTCCATTCAGTTGGGGGGAAAAAAATGTCTTCCAATGTTTTTTAATGTTCTTGCTCAAAAAAATGGAGAATAGATTAGATAATCAATATTTTCAGAAAGGACTGAGAAAATGAGCCACAGTGGTGCAGTGGTTAGAATGCAGTACTGCAGGCTGCTTCTGCTGCCTGCTGGCTGCCTGCAATTTAGCAGATCAAATCTCACCAGGCTCACAGCTTCCATCCTTCTGAGGTGGGTAAAATGAGGACCCAGATTGTTGGGGGCAATAAACTGACTCTGTAAACTGCTTAAGGAGGGCTGTAAAAAGCACTGGGAAGCGGTATAGAAGTCTAAGTGCTACTGTTATTGCTGTTGAGCTATGAAGAGCCAAACAATTTTGTAACTTGCCTGTTCACCAATTCCCCATTAACACATTGGGGCGGGGGGAATGACATGATAGCAGTGTTCCAATATCTATGGCACTGCCACAAAAAAGAGGTGGTCGACAGCACTTCTATTCTCCTCAGCACTTAAAAAGCAAAATCAATGAAAAGAAACTAAGCCAGGAGAGAACCAACCTAGAACTAAGGAGAAATTTTCTGATGGTGAGAACAATTAACCAGTGGCACGGCTTGCCTTTAGAAGTTGTGGGTGCTCCATCACTGAAAGCTTCTGAGAAATGATTGGATAGCCACTTGTTTGGAATGGTATAGGGCAGTGATATCTAACCTTTCCTAGAGTGAGTGCTCGAATATTCTCACATGCACCCCTACCCCTCACCACTCATGCATGCACAGCCCCCCCCACGCCCCACACATGCATGCACAGCCCCACACATGTGCCCCATGTGGGCAGAGACCCAACTGTTCTGACCTAGGCTTCCTGATACAGTAAAGGCACACAATGAGTCCCAAAAACCGTCTTTATTTCAATGGCTGTGAATTCTGTTCATTCAGAGCCTGTACAGTCTCATTCTGTTCATTCACAGATGAGTCTCAAATAGTTGCAAAGAGTCCGACAGAAGTCTGCCACAGTTCTTCTGATAAGGCTGATAAACACCCAACCTTTATCTCCCTTGACACGCTGCCAAGACCTAATTGGCAATTAACTTTGCAAGGCCACACGGAACACAGAGTCAACACGGAGCTGCAGTCTTGAAACTGGCCAGCAAGAACAACAGTTGCTTCCTGCAAAGGCCCATGTGCCTTTGCTCCTCCTTTATGTCTTATGGGAGGGGCCAATTATCTCCAAGCCCTACTCCCGAGTTGACCCTTTTGTTTTAACTGTTCTTGCCTTCTGGCAGCTCTGCGCATGCACACACTGGGAACAGGCTCCCCCTGTTCCTCTGCCTCAGTGATGTCCGACTCCGGAGGCTCCGGAGTTCACACATAACTTCCAGATGGCCCTGGCCCCATCTCTGCCTCCAATGCAGAGCCCTCGTCCGAGCCTTCCCCAGACTCCAGGACTGGCCCATGTTCCTCCCCAGCCTCCTCACTGTCCGATTCTGCTGCCAGCTCCGCAGGCCATCGGCGGACCACAACACCAACGACTAGCTGGTCCGTGAGAGGCAGGCTCATGTGCAGTGGAGCTGAACTAGGGTGACAGCTTGTGTGCCCACAGAGAGGGCCCATGCGTGCCATAGATTCACCATCATGGGTAAAGGGTCTTCTACCTGAGCAGGAGGGTTGGACTACATGACCTCCAAAGTCCCTTCCCTATTCTGTTGTTCTGCCTGATATTCTGTTAACGCACACTTACATCACTAACATTTCACCTGTGACTACCTCACCGCTGCTTAATTGTTTTAGAACTCCTGGATTACAGGTCTCAAAACTGCTCTCTGTTTAATCCTAAAAATGCCAAGCCAAGGCTTGAAAATTATTCTTTTTTTTTTTTTTCTGTTTCAAAAGATCTCTCTCCTCCTTCCTGAAAACATGGCTTACTTTGCAATAACTCTCCTTGCCAAGTGGCCTCATTTACCTAGAATTCACAATATGCAAATCATGATTAGTTAAGCAATTACTGCCTGTTCGGTGATGGAACTTTAATTAGAAAATTGCATCACGTTTGGTGGAGAAATGGAAGGATGGCTGATACCCCGTAGCACCAATCTAAATATCAAAATGTCAAAATAGAAATGACTTTTATGTAAATGTGGTGGATGAAAATGGTTCCAGCATCTTATAGATTTCGCATTCAAGTAGATTTTCACTTGGCATTATCTGCTCCAGCCAGCTGCCAAAAATACCTATCCCATAATTTCTCCAAATTCACTAATGACTATTTTAATAATATTTTCATTTCAAATTTAATTCTGTCCAAGCATTAGCCCTGTATTACTTATGCAAATATAGAGCTTTATAACTCTATTAGCTATTGCTCATTATCACTCCCTTCTGGTTTAAGGAAGAGATTGGAAGACTGGAGTGCATCCAGACGTTTTAATTGAAGATGCTCAGGAAAACTCCCATTCATTTGGATCATTGGCACCTACAATTTTTAAAATGGTTAGCATAAATCTGGGAGAGATTTCATGCTTAAGGGCTAAATTAAGGTTCAACTAGTACAGGGTATAAAAAAAAGAAGGCAAATGTCAAAAATTTATCTAATAGAATTTGAATTCACCATTTCCAACTCTGGGAAGATAAGAAAAGCCTTTTCTAATGCAGGGGTTCCCAATCTCCATAACGTTAAGATGTATGGACTTCAACGCCCAGAATTCCCCAGCCAGCCTGGGAGAATTCTGGGATTTGAAGTCCATTTGTCTTAAAGTTGCCAAGATTGGGAACCCTGTTGTAATGGATTTTTTTTAAAAATTGATTTATATGCCGCCCTTCTCCGGAGACTCAGGGCGGCTTACAATGTGTTAAGCAATAGCCTTCATACTTTTGTAGATTTTACAAAATCAGCTTATTGCCCCCACAAACTGGGTCCTCAATTTACCTACCTTAGAAAGGATGGAAGGCTGAGTCAACCTTGAGCCTGGTGAGATTCAAACTTACTAATTGCAGATAGCTGAAGTTAAATTACAATGCATTAGTCTGCTGAGTTATCAAGGCTTGGATTGATTGATTGATTGGATTGATTGATTTTATGCCATTGAGTCATTTTCAATTTCAGTCACGTAAAGAGGTTTCCTCCATGATAATCGATTCCTATTATTTCAAATCTCCCAGTTGTGCACACATTGCCAATGTAAGCGAGTCCATCCATTTTGCAGCTGATCATTCTTTTCTTCTCTTTCATTCTGCTTTTCTCAGCATTTGAGATTTTTCCAGAGGGTTTGGTCTTTGCATAACGGGACTAGACTAGACTAGACTAGACTAGACTAGACTAGACTAGACTAGACTAGACTAGACTAGACTAGACTAGACTAGACTAGACTAGACTAGAATAGAATAGAATAGAATAGAATAGAATAGAATAGAATAGAATAGAATAGAAATGTTGGAAGGGACCTTGGAGGTCTTCTAATCCAACCCCCAGCTCAGGCAGGAAACCCTACACCATTTCAGACAAGTGGTAGTCCAATCTCTTCTTTAAAACTTCCAGTGTTGGAGAATTGACAGCTTCTGGAGGCAAGTTGTTCCATTAATTGCTCTAACTGTCAACAAATTTCTTCTTAGCTCTAGGTTGCTTCTTGTCCTGTCTTCAGGTGCTTTGGAGAATAGCTTGACTCCCTCTTCTTTGTGGCAACCCCTGAGATATTGGAACCTTGCTATCATGTCATCCCTAATCCTTTTTGTTAAACTAGAGATATCCAGCAACCGTTCTTTATATGTCTCCAGTCCCGTGAATATTTTTGTTGCTCTTCTCTGCACTCTTTCTAGAGTCTCAACATTCTTCCGGGTCTTCTGGGTGCATTTCAAGGTGCTAGTCACCATCTTCAAAGCACTCCATGGCTTAGGACCGGGATACCTACAGGATCGCCTTCTGCCACCAAATATCTGCCACTGTCGGATACGCTCTCACAGAGAGTGCCTCCTCAGGGTGCTGTCGGCCAGACAATGTCAGCGGGCGGCCCCCAGGGGGAGAGCCTTCTCTGTGGGGGCTCCTGCCCTATGGAATGAACTGCCCCCGGATATAAGAAGGATTCCCGACCTCCACACCTTCCATCAGGCTCTAAAGACTCTGTTGTTTCATCAAGCCGGCCTGACCGAATAGATAAATTTTAAATGGGTTTTAATTGGTTTTAAAGTGGTTTTAGCAAGGAGTTTTAAACTATGGCCAAATAGCTTTAAATTATTTTAATAGTTTTAATTTTTGTGTGGGACTGTTTTAATATGGCTGTAAACCGCCCTGAGTCCCTCGGGAGAAGGGCGGTATAGAAATGTAATAAACTCAAACTCAAACATCGTTTTTTTTTACATCCTGTCGACCAAAACTAGATGTAGTATTCCAAGGGTAGTCTAACCAAGGCATTATAAAGTAGTATTAACACTGCATGTGAATTGTTTATTGATTGTTGGTCTGATGTTAATCTTGGATTTAATCTGTGCTGATCTCAGTGTTGATTGGTGGTGGATAGTACTTAGGTCTTTTTGTTCCCTTTTGTCTAGTTGCTTGTCCCTTTTGCATAATCTATAGATATTGTTAATGTCTGTGTGTCTATCGATGGCTAATTTGTCTGAGTGCCAGGGCTTTTAAGAAATTCTCTAGAGTTTTTTGACTTGGCTTGGTCACACATTCCCAATTGAAACTACAGTTAAGTCTGGCTGTGTGTTGTGAAATTAAAAAGTTTTCATCCTGTCTTCTGACTGCTAGTTGGTGATAGAGCCCTTTTGCAGGAAATTGGGAATCAATTTTGGTCATCAATGGACATTAGGTTTATCCCCTCTTCTTTGTGGCAACCCCTGAGATATTGGAACACTGCTATCATGTCACCCCAGTCCTTCTTTTCATTAATCTAGACATACCCAGTTCCTGCAACCGTTCTTCATTTGTTTTAGCCTCCAGTCTCCTAATCATCTTTGTTGCTCTTCTCTGCACTCTTTCTAGTGTCTCAACATCTTTTTTACATCATGGTGACCAAAACTCGATGCAGTATTCTGGATGCAGGATAATTTGAGTCTGGCCTCAGTTGTGATGCATACACTTTGGGAGACTTGAAAGAACAGGTTAAGGATACATTGTGATAGAGACAATGTAGTTGTGAAGAGTTAAAAACGTCTTGATGGTACATAACCAAACAATCAGCCAATAAGCAAGGAGGGCAAGTTTGAACCAAAGCAATCAAATGATGGAGTACTTGAAGATGGAGGTCACATGAGGGTTTTTACTCTTATATTTACTTCTTATTGGTTATTATTCTTGGGCTGTGTGTAGAAGAAAAGCCTTTAACCCTTTAACTCCCAGAATTCTGGGAGTTGAAGTCCACCCATCTTCAAGCTTCCAAGGTTGAGAAACAGTTTTAACCAAACTATGCACTGAGCTCTATTATACCTGTATACATCCTCACATCTTCAACCACACTGTCTTTTTAAATTTATTTATTGACTTTATATCCCCCCTTTTTTAATCTTACACTTGTCTTTATTCACAACTGTTTACAGGAATAATGATATCATTTTTCTTCCGCATTTTTTTAGTTCTTTATATTCTCCATCTGCCCTTAAATCTCACAGTTTACAACAACAGCTACTTAAAATCAAGAATTAAAAATCAAGGCAATATTAGAAATCAATCACAACTTGAGAGCTCAGGTAGAAACATCATCTCTTCCTTCTTGAAGAAATTACTTTTTAAGTGCAGCCTGACTTTCTCTGAATACACACATGCCTCAAAGAGAGGGACTCTTATAATAACAGACAAAATCCTGAGATTAGAGTAATCTGTAATTCCAAGGTTCAATTTTTCCAAGGGCTTGAAACTTTCACTTAAGCCTTTTGCTGGGATAATTGTCATTGTCTTGTCTTGCACCAAGCTTTCTGCCAAAGAATTTTCTCCTCCCCACCTCAGTCTGAAAGATAATCATTCTTTTTCTCTGACACTTTATTGACAACTTCCTAAATCCTGAAGTGAAAATTTGATTTGGGTTTAATTGAATTTGCCAAATTCCCCTAGAAAGTTATTACGAAAAGGTCAACGATGATAAGAAAAAGATTCTGCTCAACCGAACTCTTTTGCTCTGTATTTCCTTTTTTTTTTAATACAGAAAAGAACAAAGCAACTAACAATTCTCTCGTTCTCAGTTTTTTTTTCTTTATCCCATGTAGTCCAGAACTGCAAAGTGATTTCCCACCCACCCACCCCCCAGGATCACAGCATTACATCTTTTATATTCCTCATCATGAAGCAAAGTTGGACCTGTGCAAAATGTGTTTCCCTTTAAAAATGCAAATTAGTGTTTTTAAAACTTGGCAACTAAGATGTACAGGCAGGGGTGGGCTTTAGATCCTTTAGCAATGGGTTTGTTCCCCCGTTGCTGGGTGGGCGTGGCCATGGTGGGCATGGCCTAGTCGGCCGCCTGCACCATGGTGGGAGGGGGCATTTTTTGCCCTCCCCAGGCTCCAGAGGCCCTCCAGAGGCTAGACACAGGCCCATTTCTGGACTTCCGGAACCTCTGGTAGGCCTCTTTTTGCCCTCCCAGACCCTCCGGATTGCTGCTGCACTTCCCTGAAATAATGAATGGGCCGCATGGAGACTCCTAGGAGGGGAGGGGCGGGGTGGGTGTGGCCAATCAGGGGTGGCATTTGGGGGTTCTTTTTCACACTTAGGACCATTGCAGTAACCCCATGGTGACATGATCCAAATTCTGACACTTGGCAAATGACTCATATTTATGATGGTTACAGTGTCCCAGGATCATGTGATTTTATTTTTATTTTTTTTGGTGACTTTCTGACAAGCAAAGTCAATGGCCAAGACAGATTCACTTAACAATTTTATTACTAACTTAACAACTGCAGTGATTCACTTAAGAACCATGCCAAGAAAGGTCATAAAATGGGGCAAAGCTCACTTAACAACTGTTTGGCAACTTCAGTTTTCAGATCCTGATACTTTGTGATCTTGTCCAATTGTTTGTCTTCTACTTTATTATCTCCTGTTATTGCCACATCAATTATTCACACTTTCCTCTTTTCAATCACAGTTAAAATTAGTATATTAAGAGCCAAAACTTCATCAGTTCGTGTTCAGAAATTCTTCTTGTTGGGGCATCAATTCATAGGTTGTTTAGTATTGGCCTGTACTTGCTCTGCTGTTATTACTTCATGAAAGCTATGATTATAAGGAGCCTGAGTAGCATAGGGGGCTAATGCCTCCTATTAAAGGCAGCAATTAACATCCAGCTGCCTGTAATTCTGCGAGTTCAATCCTAGCCAGGCTCAAGGTCGACTCAGCCTTCCATCCTTTCTAAGGTGGGTAAATTGAGGACCCAGTTTGTGGGGCCAATAAGCTGACTTTGTATAAAATATACAAAAGTATGAAGGCTATTGCTTAATGCATTGTAAGCCGCCCTGAGTCTCCGGAGAAGGGCGGCATATAAATCAAATTAATAAAATAATAATAATAATTAATAATAATAATTTCTGTAGCTCATATCAGCTATTTCTTTTATATGTCCAATTGTTGTTACATGAGTTTTTTCTACTGTTGTTTTTGATCTTTTACTTTCACAATTTTTCTGAATCTCTTTCCGTTCTGCTTCCCTGAATATTTGAATATTTCATTTGTCATCATGAATCTCCTTTGATCTTTTTTTTAATTTGATTTATATGCCGCCCTTCTCCGAAGACTCAGGGTGGCTTACAATGCGTTAAGCAATAGCCTTCATACTTTTGTATATTTTATACAAAGTCAGCTTATTGCCCCCACAAACCAGGTCCTCAATTTACCTACTTTAGAAAGGATGGAAGGCTGAGTCAACCTTGAGCCTGGTGAGATTCGAACTTACAGTAATTGCAGACAGCTGGAGTAAATCACAATGTCTGCTGAGCTATCCAGGCTCCAGGATCTGCTAATGTAGGAGAAGAAGTGGCAGAAACTGGGGGTAGAGTTAAAAGAGATATCTGTCTAGAATCTCTATGTAGCCACAAGAGAGCTCAGTCCAACCTCCCTTGAATTCCAAGACCCTTATTTAACTTTAAACAGGTACTAACCATTAGTTGAGAAGATTCCTGTACATAGACTGTTTAGCATAAATCAGTTTAATTGGAGCCTTGACATTTTAACTTGGTGTTTCACGACTGACATTCAATTCGCTCTTTGAATTGAATTTGTTAAATTCTCCATTAACTGTTTAAGGCATCTATGTAATTGTTGATGCTGGCAACAACTAAATACCTGTTGTGGTCCGCCAGCAGCCTGTGGAGCTGGCAGCGGAGTCGGACAGCGATGAGGCTGAAGAAGAAAATGGGCCGGTCCTGAGGCTGGGAAAGGCTCGGATGAGGGTTCTGCGTCAGAGGCAGAGATGAGGCCAGGGCCATCGGGGAGTGATGTGCAGTCTCTGGAGCCTCCAGAGGCTGACAGTAGAGAGGCAGAGGAACAGGAGGGGCCTGTTCCTAGTGCTCATATGAGAAGAGCTGCCAAAAGGCAAGAGTAGCTAAAGCAAAGAGGACGACTCGGGAGTAAGGCCAAGAGAAGATTGGCCCCTCCCATAAGGCTTAAAAGACCAGCAACGGCTCTTGGGCTCTTTGTCGGAAAACAACGTTGATAGACTTATTCTTGTCTTGCTGCACTTATCTCTGATCGGCGTCTTCTGCTTTTGAACTTTTGCCAAGAGAAGCCTTTGGCAGTTTGCCTAATTATACCAAGGTTGGTGATTAGACTGAAGAATTTGTGTTATGAAGAGTTTGTTTTGATTTAGTTTGGACTACGCTGAGAATGAGTTAATTCTCAGCTGTTCTAATAAGGTCTGTTTGTTTTGGAACTGTTTGCGTCAACTACTACCTACTTGAGTGTGGGTCACAACAATACCTTATTGTCAGTAGCCTCAAATATCATTTAATAATTTGGTTGTATATACAGAGGCATAGAATCAAAATCACATGAATTTATTCATTATTAAATATTGTCTCATTTCTGGAAATCTGAAATGTATAGGCCTCTTTGATGATGTACAGATAGTCTTCTACTTGCAACAGTTCACTTAGTGACTGCTCAATGTTACAACAGCACTAAAAAAAGTGACTTATGACTATTTTTCACACTTATGACCGCTGCAGCATCCCCATGGTCACGTGATCAAAATTCAAATGCTTGGCAACTGATTTATATTTATGACCATTGCTGTGTCCCAAGATCATGTGATCATCTTTTGCAATCTTCTGATAAGCCAAATCAATGGGGGAGCTAGATTCACTTAACAACCGTGTGAAGAACTTAAAAACTGCGATGATTCGTTTAACAACTGTGACAAGAAAAGTCGTAAAATGGGGCAAACTCACTTAGCAACATAAATTTGGGGCTCAATTGTGGTCGTAAGTCAGGGATGGGTTGTACTCACCTTTACTACCGGTTTGCAACGAGGCCGCATGTATGCGCTTGCTTCACTCGCACCCGTGCACTATTCTGCACATGCGCAGAAGCATTCTGATGATATCGGGGTCGGTGGGCGGAGCCTCCCTCCGGTTTTACTACCGGTTCAACCCACCACTGTCGTAAGTCTACCTGTATAGTATTCAGGGTCCTACGTATTAGGCCCTAATTTATAACATTTTATAAATATAGTTGGACAATCACTGCTTACAATACTTTACAGTGAAATGGCATTCACCAAGATTAAGCTAAGCTATTGACAGGCAACTGATACCAATACAAATAGCTGAATTATAAGAACACACATGGCAGTCTTGTTTGAAGGAGGAGGATGAGAAAATGTAATGTTCTAAAAGCCAACTGAAATTTTCAGATTTCCTTGTCTATTTAAATAAGAGAAGAATGGAGAAATAATTCTATAATCTTATTGCTGTGCATTTTCCTCCTGGACTCTATAAGCCAAAATTTCATCAGAAAGGAAGAAGAAGCAAAAGTCAAAATTCAAAATAAAAGGGAGGATGAAATTCTTGAGTTGGCCTAAATATTCTAGGATTGGCGCTAAACTGGAACCGTTAGAAATGCTTGGGGATTTTATCTTTGGGCATACGTATGAACCAGTGGTGAAATCCAAATTTTTTTTACTACCGGTTCTGTTGGTGTGGCTTGGTGGCCATGGCTTGGTGAGCATGGCAGAGAAAAGAAACTGCAAAATTTCCATTCCCACCCCACTCCAGGGGAAGGATGCTGCAAAATCCCCATTCCTTCCCCACTCCAAGGGAAGGATACTGCAAAATCCCCATTCTCTCCCCACTCATGGGGAAAGGATATTGCAAAATCTCCATTCTCACCCCACTCTGGGGCCAGCCAGAGATGGCATTTGCCAGTTCTCCGAACTATTCAAAATTTCCGCTACCGGTTCTCCAGAACCTGTCAGAACCTGCTGGATTTCACCCCTGGTATGAACCCATGACATATTTTGTGCCATCTTTCTTTTGCCATTCCATCATTCTGATACAGGGTAATTAGGAAGGTCAGGATTTCTTTCAAAATATGTTTTTGAAAAATTGCGTAAACAAATGTTTATTGGGAATTTTAGAAAATCCAGGAAAAGGAGAGCACAGGGTAAACATATATTAAGGTGAAGGGTACTTGGGGGGAAAAAAACTGCATTGTTTCTATCCGGAAAGCCAGCAGATGCACTGAAGCTTAGCAAACATTTATCTGAAAATTACAGTTCAGAAATGATGCATCCGTGTTGTAAATAAAATAAATGAACCATATAAACTGCCATAGAGTGATTTATTCCCAGTATGCACATTCTAACGGGCTGATCTTGCGTCTCTATGCTACCTCCGCCATCTTGCCTATTAAGACCACCATCGTTATCCCTGAAAATCTGTTCTAAATCTATTTGACACATGCTTAACCAATCTATTCTCTTCCTCAAAAGATCTGCAGTAGTTAAACTTGAATTCATTCAAGGATGAGGACTCACCCAAAATAGGTTACTGCTTGCTGACGAACACTGTACTGTATGGTTGAGCAAATGCTTTTTTTATGTGGTTGATAGTAAACGTGGAGCCACGACAGTCTGGGCCTATTTGAAAAAGCAATTGGGATTTGTCTGAATAAGACATTTATCCTTCAAAGGACAAGGTGAGGGAATGGTGTCTGAGCAAAGTCTGGGGAGATCAATTCTTCTTAACCCCTGAGCTATCAATCCTTATTACAGGTTTCAAAAGGTATAAAGCCCTCATAACTAAAATGGAAACAACAAATCCACGGGATGCGACTGAATGCGCTGGAAAGGGTGCTGAGCAGAGGTGGGTTTCAGCAGGTTCAGACCAGTTCTGGAGAACCGGTAGCAGAAATTTTGAGTAGTTCGGAGAACCGGCAAATACCACCTCTGACTGGCCCCACCCTCATCTATTCTCTGCCTCCTGAATTCCCAGCTGATCCTTCCCCTGGAGTGGGGAGGAATGGAGATTTTACAGTATCCTTCCCCTGCCACGCCCACCAAGCCATGCCACGCCCACCAAGCCACACCCACAGAACCTGTAGTAAAAAATTTGAAATCCAGCACTGGTGCTGAGGATAACATGTTAATCACTGACATACTTTCTTAATATTATTGCTGAATGAGTTAATGAGTACTTGAATGAATTTCTAATCATGTATAACAGGGGTGTCAAACTCAAGGTCTGCAGGCTGGATGCGGCCCCAGGATGTTTAAATCTGGCCCGTGGGGCCAGCCTGGAAATAGCAAAGGTCCGGCCTGTGGTGCCTCTGGTAACCAAAACGGGGCACAGGGGGCCATGTGCAGAGGGGGCCCACACCCTGTTTTGGCCAGCAAAGTCTGCAGGAGGCCATCTATGCTGAAAAAAGGGCACGGGGATGCACTTGCCCCCCCCATGCCTCATTTTGGCTGGCAAAGTGCTGCAGGAGGCCATCCGGGGCTGCTCCTACTTTCCGATGTACAAACAGTCCAAGGGAGGAACTTTCTTCCTTTGGGGTATGCTAAAAGACTATGAAGATTCTCAGTCATCCGGGTCATGGTTGTCCCAAAAGTACTTTTTCAAAAGGCAACTGGACTTTGTTTTTCCCTGAAGACATTTTGTTTCTCATCCAAGAAGCTTCTACAGTTCTGAGTAGATGGTGGAAGATGGAAGGATTTATATCAGGGATGAAATCCAGCAGGTTCTGACAGGTTCTGGAGAACCGGTAGCGGAAATTTTGAGCACCGGCCACCTCTGGCTGGTCCCAGAGTGGGGTAGGAATGAAGATTTTGCAGTATCCTTCCCCTGGAGTGGGGCGGGAATGGGGATTTTGCAATAACCTTCCCCTGGAGTAGGGTGGGAATGGGGATTTTGCATTAGCCTTCCCCTGGAGTGGGGTGGGAATGGAGATTTTGCAGTATCCTTCCCCTGCCATGCCTACGAAGCCATGCCCACCAAGCCGGACCCACAGAATCGGTAGTAAAAAAAAATGGATTTCACCACTGATTTATATTCCTTTTGCAGTCTACAACTCTCAGATAGAGTGCTAATAACCAGATGACTGCAAATCCTTCCATCTTCCACTATCCAGTCAGAACTGAAGAAGCTGGTTGGATGAAAAAGTGAAAGGTCTTCAAGGAAAAATAAGATCCAGTTGCCTGCTTTGGGATGACTCAAAACTTCGGAAGTCAAAGAGCTTATAGACCACTGGAAACTACATTTTGTCATGAAAGAGGGGATATTTACATGCGCACCTTTGCTGTTTTATAACCAGACAAATACAAGCACTGTTTGCATATGGAACATTTGAATAGGGAGCTCCACCATGAGAATTATGTCAAAATTCTCTCTTCCTCTAAAACTAATTTCAAAAGCAAATTCCTTTCAGCACACTGAATGAGAACTGATGGGATAAATTCACAAGAGACTTTTTTTCTGCACACCACTATGTAAGCCTCTGCTCAGAAACAAGAGTAGGCAATTTGAAGCCATGTCTTCACAGGCCTAGCCTCCTATATTTTATGCAGATGTAAGTAAATCAAGTTTTGCTGCATTGTAGACAGGGGATGATCTGCAGCCAGTATCCCTAATGCATTTTTCGATGTGCATGCAAGACATCTTAAGGCAAAGTCACAAGTACCAGATATAATTGAGCAGAACGTAAATGCAAACAGGATAAGATTTTTGCTTCCCCTGAATCAGAGGTGGCATTCAGCCGGTTCGGACTGGTTCGGGCAAATTGGTAGTGGCGACCTGCGGATGGCCAGCCTAACCGCCTAGGCACAATCCCGTCCTATATCACTGTGTTTTTAATGCTGCACGAATGGCACATACGAGCAAATTGCTGTGTGGATGGCGCGCGTGAGCAAATTGCTGTGTTGTTTGACATCACACACATGTGCAGATGGAGCACTCACTCACATTTCCAGTGCTGGATGAACCAGTTGCTACAGTATATGAAACACACCTCTGCCCAGAATGGCAATGGGACACACGGAAGAGGATCATTTCTAGGTGATGGAGAGCATTTCAGATTTTATAGGCCAACCCAGGAGCTGGCATTCAAATCACGTTTCATTCAAATTGCATCAAGCAATCAACTTCATGTAACAGCAAATCTAATGACTGATGAATGAAATGCAAATAGGATTCCCCCCTTCCCCTCACACGACACAGTAATAAGGCTATTATTTTTTTCAAGTTTGCATTCTTTTTTTTTAAGCTGAGTTGCTTAGTTTATTTATTCATATTTTTAAAGACCCTGGTGAGAGGTGGTTATCAATGGATTTTAAATGTGCTATTTAACAGCAGCTAAAAGTTGAATTATGTGTTATTGGAAAGCAATAGTTATAAAGCAGGGCTGGCTAGGGAATTCTGGGAGCTGAAGTCCACAGGTCTTAAAGTTGCCAAGATTGGATACCCCTTTGTATCCAATGGTTTGTATTTCTGGTTTGACCCAGAAATAGTCTTCTTGTTTTTAAGATCTTCGGTATCATTTTTTTAGACTGCTTTCAAGGGCCAGACACAGGAAACACTACCAGTTCTGAGATTTGTCTGTCTCTCTGTCTGTCTGTCTGTCTGTCTGTCCGTCCATCCATCCATCCATCCATCCATCTATCTATCTATCTATCTATCTATCTATCTATCTATCTATCTACCTACCTACCTATCTATCTATCTATTTCTATTTCTATTTCAGCACCATCTAACTCTGAATAGCGGTTATCCAGAGTTTTTTTCAGCCTAGATCTGGTTGGCCTAGTAATTGATTCGTTTGTGAGTACTTATGCCCATGAAACAATTTGGTGTAGTGGTTAGGCCCAGGCTAGAAATCAAGAGACTATGAATTCTAGCCCCACTGATACATAAAGATAGATAGTGGGTGATTGTGAGCCAGTCACTTTCCCTCTGTTCTAAGAAGGAGACAATGGCAAACCACTCTGGAAAAACCTTGTCAAGAAATCAGCAACGACTTGTCCCTGTAGTCGCCAATCAAAAATTGACTGGAAGGCACCAAAAAAAGCTTATGCCCACCAGCACAACTATTTCATGACTACACTCCGCAGGTATTCTAAAAATATGTCCTCTGCTAGCAAGCTTTGCTTCTCTCTCTCTCTCTCTCTCTCCCTCCCTTCCTCCCTCCCTCCCACTCTCTCTCTCCCTCCCTCCCTCTCCCTCCCTCTCTCTCTCCTTCTCCCTCCCTCCCTCCCTCTCCCTTTCCCCCTCCCTCCCTCTCTCTCTCCCTCCCCCCCTCCCCCCTTTCTCTCCTTGTAAGCTACACTGGGACATCAAAAGACAACACAAATTCTCTTCCATGTTATTTTTTTTTTTAATTTGATTTATATGCCGCCCTTCTCCGGAGACTCAGGGCGGCTTACAATGTGTTAAGCAATAGCCTTCATACTTTTGTATATTTATACAAAGTCAGCTTATTGCCCCCAACAAACTGGGTCCTCAATTTACCCACTTTAGAAAGGATGGAAGACTGAGTCGACCTTGAGCCTGGCTAGGATTGAACTATTTTCAAGGAAAATAGTTGAATTATTTTCAAGGAAATTGCATGGATGTGGACATAAATTCAAACTGAAGGAACAATTCTAATTGGTTACACACTGTACGAAACAATGGGAAAAAGCACATTAGAACCAACTGGGGGAACAAGAAGGGGGAGAAACAGGAAGGAAAGAAGGGAGGGAGGGAGGGAGGAAGGGGGAAGGAAGGAAGGAAGGAAGGAAGGAAGGAAGGAAGGAAGGAAGGAAGGAAGGAAGGACGGGAGGGAGAGAGGGCAGGAGACAGGGAGGGAGGGAGGAAGGAACGAAGGAAGGAAGGAAGAAAGGAAGGAAGGAAGGGAGGGAGGGAGGGAGGGAGAGAGGGCAGGAGACAGGGAGGGAGGAAGGAACGAAGGAACGAAGGAAGAAAGGAAGGGCAGGAGGGCGGGAGAGAGGGAGGGAGGGCAGGAGGGAGGGAGGGACGAAGGAAAGAAGGAAGGGAAGGGAAGGAAGGAGTAAACAGGTTTGCAGACTGAAAATGTAGCAGGTGGTCAAACAAAATATGTATTTGGGGCTGTATCAAATGTGACTATTCTCAAGCCCACCCATGTGACAACAACTAGGTCCATCATCATCTGCAACGTTGACGCACAGACTCCGTCTAATTTATCGTGTCTTCCTTTTACAGTCTTTTATAGCCAAAGAAAGAAACCGTTGAATCCTTTCCTTATGTCTGCCTCCCATCAGTTCTTCCTCATTTCACCAGGGAAATACCAATCTTGTGTAGTAGTTATCTAACCCCTTTCAAAGCATGTTTGTTTGAACTCTCGATTTCAAATTCTACAATGTACTGCCTGAGAGAAAAACGAGGAGGGGTTTGATTTCCACAGAGAACAAAGAACAAGGCCATAATGTAATGTAAAACATGTAGAGCTGCATGGCTTTTTAATAACTAATGAAATGGAAACATCTGATAGTGACAGTTTTTACTATCAACATCTTATTAGAAATTGTGGTTTCTCGGGAAGAGAGACTACAGAGCTGAGCAAAGAAACCAATGATAGCGCTTGCAGGAATCAACCAGCTTTTCCCAAACCTCCACCAGCAACAAAACAGCATGGCAAAGCCAGGCTGTATCTACTTTGGATGTCATTCCTACTCATTTCTTAAGCAGCAGCTTAAGTGGTGCTAAAGTGACACCAGCTGCCTTCAATTATTGCAAGTTCGAATCTCACCAGGCTCAAGGTTGACTCAGCCTTCCATCCTTTCAAGGTAGATAAAATAAGGACCCGGATTGTGGGGGCAATAAGCTGACTTTAAATAAAAAAGAACACCGCTTTGGTGGGAGGACAAAAGCCCTACTAAGCAAGTATATACAAAAGTATGAAGGCTATTGCTTAATGCATTGTAAGCCGCCCTGAGTCTCCAGAGAAGGGCGGCATATAAATTAAAATTTTTTAAAAAATAAAAAATTTCTACATTTCTGTCAGAAATGGTGTAGGGTCTCCTGCTTGGGCGGGGGGGAAGGGTTGGACTAGATGACCTACAAGGTCCCTTCCAGGGGTGAAATGCTCCCGGTTTAGACCAGATCAGTCAATCCGGTAGTGATGGCGGTGGGCAGTTCAGAGAACCAGAAGCAAAAATCCCTGCCCCCCCCCACCCATGCTCATGCCCACCCAATCGCCCAGTCACCCACTTGCTGCTTCTTTTAAAAAATGCTTTTCAAAGGTAAAGAAAGGCTCTGGCAATCCCAGCGGAGCTGCGGGATCATCAGACTCTTTTTTTTAACTTTTTAAAAGCATTTTTTAACAATCTATTAGGTTGTTAAAAAAAAATACTTTTAAAAGTAAAAAAAAAAGATCGCACACCACAGCTGATCACCCGCCCACCCCCCACGTGCTGTCCTACTTACCCCATGCCTCCTTTTGGCGTGTACTGCACCCGTACCCGCACGTCGCATGTGCAGCCAACGAATCGGTAGTAAACCAGTTCAGATTTCATCACTGGTCCCTTCCAACTCTGTTATTCTATTATTCTCTCCCCTTTTATTGATCATATTTGTTTGCCACCCATCTCGCTTCGAAGCGGTGGAGCTCCTGCCTCACAATCAGAAGGTTGTGAGTTCTATCCTAGGTAGAGGCAGATGTAGGGTGTCCTGTTTGGGCAGAGGGTTGGACAAGATTCCTGTTAATCTATTATCTGTTATCTGCTCTTCTTGGCAGTAGAAAGGTCAGTATGCCTTTTAGTACAGATAGTCCTCAACTTATGACTATAATTGAGCCCAAAATTTCTGTTGCTAAGCGAGACATTTGTTAAGTGCCCTACTTTACAATCTTCTCTGCCATAGTTGTTCAGTGAATCATGTCAGTTGTTAAATTGGTAACACGGTTGTTAAGTGGATCTGGCTTCGCCATTGACTTTGCTTGTCAGAAGGTCACAAAAGGGGATCCTGGGACACTGCAACCGTCATAAATATGAGTCAGTTATCAAGCATCTAATCTTGATCTTATGACCATGGGGATGGTGCAACGGTCATAAGTGTAAAAAATGGTCATAAGTCACTTTTTTCAGTGCCTTTGTGATTTCGAACAGTCACTAAAGGAACTACCTGTACTCACAGATCCACTGTTTGCTGTATCTTATTTCTAAATATGTGTCTGTTTTCAGCCTTCCAAAATTAGGGATTCTCAGGAAATGGGAGTGAAGAAGAAAAAAGCAATGTGAGATCAAATTTCTCCTCTTAGATCAGATGTTGGTCTATAATGTATCAGCTATTATTCCTCCAGCCACAACCTCGTGGTTGCAGCCATACAATGTGGTAATTTTGGTTTGTTTTCAACGATTAGGGGTATTGTCAATATCCAGTCCATTGATTAATTTCTCTGGCACAAATCTAGATTATATGTGTGGGATTTCTACAATATGGGCAGAGGTGGTATTCAGCCAGTTCACACCAGTTATGGTGAACCTGTAGCGGAAATTTTGAGTAGTTCGGAGAACCGGCAAATTGCACCACCGACTGGCCATCCCCACCCCGCCCCACCTTGCCTTATATATCTTGCCTTCGCCACACAGCCCAGCTAATCTCCTTGCCTCACCTCTCCGTCTCGCCCACTCTGCTCACCAAAGGCAAGCATGCCGTCCGCTCACCCTTTGCCTTGGGTCGGAGCCCAGGGATGTGCCATTCCCCTGCTCCAGCCTTGCCCCGGAGCCTCCGCCCACTCACTGTTTGCCTCAGCCAGGTTGGGGAAGGTGCCATTCCCCCACTCTGGCCTTACCCTAGGCCTCCACCCGCATGCTGCTGTCCCCCTTTGGCCTCAAACTACAGCACCCTGGGCCAAAGCAATTTATTCAGCCTGCTGCGTGCCGCATGGTAAAAGCCATGCATGCACGCATGCACGGAAGCCTCGGATGTACACGCACATTCACATTTTCAGCAAACTGGTGGTGAAATTATTTGAAACCCACCATTGAATACAGGTCCATATGAATCCTATGTTCATCCTTCAGTTTTCATCTCTATTTAGAGTTTTCTTTTTAAAATGCTTGGAAACATCAGGGCATCCTGAATACTGCATGCGAAAGGATGTTCTTGTGATACCTGGAGAAGATGGGGTTTCTCTAGCTGACTTACTTAGTTTCTTGATGTCGGGAGATTCTATTGCTATATTGTTATGTTTTAGTTTCACATCTTATCTCTGTTTTGGAAGTCTGTAAGGCACTCAGAGTTAGACATGATTGGAGCGGTATATAAGCCTAGTAAAAGGTAAAGCCTCGGTGGCGCAGTGGTTAGAGTGCAGTACTGCAGGCTACTTCTGCTGACTGCCGGTTAATTGCAATTTGGCAGTTCAAAATCCCACCAGGCTCAAGGTTGACTCAGCCTTCCATCCTTCCGAGGTGGGTAAAATGAGGATTGAAATTATTAGGGCAATATGCTGACACCAATATGCTTAGAGAGGGCTGTAAAGCAGTAGATAAGTCTAAGTTCTTATTGCTATTGTTAAAGGAGTCTCTGCGGATTTTATTCCGCTAATCATCACCACATTTAAGGGGTGATGCTCATCTCTGTTTCAAGGCCATTGAGCTAGTCCTATCCGAAGACATTTCTGCAGCCATGCAGCCAGCACCCTTACCTTCCCACGGTGGTACAATGATTAAAATGCAGTATTTCAGGCTAATTCTGTTGGCTGCTGGCTTCCAGCAGTTCGGCAGTCCGATTCTCACCGGCTCAAGGTTGATTCAGCCTTCCATTCTTCCAAGGTCAGTAAAATGAGGATCCAGATGGTTGGGGGCAATATGCTGATACTGTAAACCACTTAGAGAGGACTGTAAAGAAGCGGTATATAAGTCTAAATGCTATTGCTATTGTTTCCCACCAAAGTGGTACCTATTTATCTACTTGCATTTGCATTCTTTCAAACTGAGTTAGGCAGGAGCTAGGGCAAGTCACCCTGTCATGCAACAAGTGGGTCTCAACCCTGGGCTGCCAGCTTTCCAGCCGACAAGCCCAGTGTCTTAACCACTAAATCACCGCGCTGCCCCATATAAGCCTAGTATGTCAAATAAAAATAAACAAATTAGAAAGAGGATCTGTTATAAAGGGCTCAAGTGTCTCTGGTGCTTTTGTATACAGGTAGTCCTCATTTAGTGACTACTATTGGAACCAGCAACTCAATCATTAAGTGAAGCGGTCACTCAATGAAACTGCAATGTGCTTAGGATCTTAGGTCCTCGTTCCTTTGCTTTACTGACTTGCAGAAGTTGAGAAAATATGAGAACTGGTCATGAAGTTAATTTTTGTTACTGTCATAACTGTGGATGATTGCTAAATGAGGCAGTTGCTAAAGAAGGATTACTGTGCTTGGCCTTTGAAAAACATGTGAGGAGATGTGTTCCAAACAATGGGCAGGATCAGGAGCATGAATGCAACAAGTTGTTAAAGGAGAGAATTTTGAACCAAATACTTGCCTACAGAATCTTCTAAGCCTGATGTGATCAGTGTATCAGCAGTCTTCACTTAACAATGGTAATTGGGACTGGAATTTCTGTTGCTAAGCAATGAGGTCATACAGGTGATGTCAGTGATTGCATCCCTTGGTGACAGCAGTTCCAGCACTTCCAATTGCCATCATTAAGTGAACACCATGACGTCATTAAATGCAATCTCATATGGTCACCATTTGTGAACTTCGGTGGCTTCCCCACTTTTGATGGAAGCCAGCAAAGAAGGTTGCAAGTGGTGATCACATGACCACAAGATGCTTGTCAGGGTTCCAACAGATGCCCTAATTAAATCATTAAATCACCAGCCTCGAGCCAAGCTTCAAAAGAAATCCAGTTATTTATTAAGAGCTTCATGTCGGCACGTTCCCAAGTGAAGCCAGCTCTAACCCCACGTAATTTACACCCTAATCATGACCCTGTTTTCCCCCTCCCCCCCAGGGTGTGTCATCAATCACATTCGCCAATGGAGCAATTTTGTGCGTTGTAGAGACCACACCCCTCCGGCCTCTGTGGGTAACCCTGGGAGACAACCTTGAGAGAGATAAGTCTGGAATGTGCATCTGTCTTTGGTTGCCGTGCTGTTGCGTCGGTTTCCCATCCCCCTTGCCTATGGCAACTCGAGAGTACGCCAGGGATGCTTTGCGAGTTGACATTGCTATGATGTCCATTGGGCACCGAGTGCCAGTCACTGGGTGCCCAGATGGTAATCACATGGCCACAGGAATGCTGCAATGGTCTGAACTTTGAGGTCCAGTTATAAGTAGCTCTCATTCCGTGGCATCATAAACCCAAACACTGAAAGAGTGTCATTAAGCAAGGATCACATGTGATTATCACTAGTATTAAAGAAGGATTGAACTGCCAATTATCCAATTTGTGGCTGGAACAGAAAATGGAAAAGAATAGAATAGAATAGAATAGAATAGAATAGAATAGAATAGAATAGAATAGAATAGAATAGAATAGAATAGAACAGAACAGAACAGAACAGAACAGAACAGAACAGAACAGAACAGAACAGAACAGAACAGAATAGAATAGAATAGAATAGAATTCTTTATTGGCCAAGTGTGATTGGACACACAAGGAATTTGTCTTGGTGCATATGCTCTCAGTGTACATATCACCTTGATCTCTGAATTAGCCAAATATCTTAAACTTTTGCATTTACTCCTTTCTGAATAAAAAGCTAGAATCAGCAAATATCTAGATAAGTGATTCTAAAATGGAATTAATTCCCTGAGGAATTGTTCCAATCTGGTGTCCGGCCTCCAGAGGTTTGTGGCATGCAAATTCTTAGCCAGTGAGTCCAACTGCTATGCAAACTAGAACGGTCAAAGGTGGAGTCCAAAGAATCTGGAAGGCACCTTCCAGATCAACAGTACTAGATCTCAGATCAACAGTACTAGATCTCAGATCAAAAACCCTTTCTGAAACATTTCCTGTATCTTTCTTTGCAATGCTCAGGTCATCCCCGGCCAAGCTCATTTGCTAAAGTGCTTTCTGAAAATATAGATTGTTGCTTTAATTTATGCTGCCATCAATCCTAGTAGCAAACTGAAAGTGCTTCAAAAAGATAATTAGCACTGAACACCTAAGTATTATTTGTTCTAATTGCCTCACAGCTCGTTTCCTTGACACTGCTGTAACGTTGAATCAATAGTGGTGAATTATTTAAAAAACAAAAGTCTATTATATCCTTGCAGTTGATCCTGCCTTAGGCATTATTCTGTGTAGAAGAATATCAACTGGAAATCTCACAATTCCTCTCTTCCCAGCATCTGGATCAATTAATGACAGAACAGGCCCAAAATACGCTTACTGGCAGTGTTCATGGATTACATTTTAATCCTTTCCTCCCCTGAGAACTTGGAGAAGGTACTCTTCACCATTTTTCTCAAGTCTTCGTCGTTGACAACCCTCACTCTGTCAAGGACCTAGGAGTACTCATCTCAAATTTATTTATTTATTACATGTATTTATATGCCACCCTTCTCCCGAAGGACTCAGGGCGGCGAACACAAGTTAAGAAACATGTACAATAAAATCGCACTTTAAATCAAATAACTAGTTAATGATAAATAATAAACCCAGAATCAGAGTCAGCCTATTTGCTTGAACAGCCAAGTCTTCAGCTCCCGACGAAAGGAGCAGAGATCAGGAGCCGTCCGGAGCTCGGTAGGTAATTCATTCCAGAGGGTGGGAGCACCCACAGAGAATGCCCTACCCCTGGGCACCGCTAGATGACATTGGCTCGCCGTCTGGACCCTGAGGAGAAGGTCCTGTAAATATCCTGGACCTAAATCATGTAGGGCCTTATAGGTGAGAACTAGTACCTTGAAGCGGACCCGGAGAACCACTGGTAACCAGTGCAGCTGATGCAGGAGGGGTGTTATATGGGAGTAATGAGGGGCTCCTGTAACAACCCGTGCAGCTGCATTCTGGATCAGCTGGAGTCTCCGGGTGCATCTCAGGGGCAGGCCCAGAGCTCACTGTAACAGCATCGCCAAAAAGGCATTAAGAGTTGTTAACCTAATTTTGCGAAGCTTTTTCTCCAGTAAAATTGTGCTGCAAACTAGGGCATACAAAACCTTTGCAAGACCAATTCTTGAATACAGCTGACTCTGTAAACCGCTTAGAGCAGGCTGTAAAGCACTATGAAGCAGTATATAAGTCTAAGTGTTAGTGCTATTGGTATACATCACAAGACGTAAGAATGGAAAGGAACATTGGTCATCTGATACAAATTTTGCTCATTGCAGGATCCATCCAAAAAGAGATGGATTTTTTTCAAAAAAGTGTTTGAGTTTATTATACTGCCATATTAGGAAATATATTAGGGAAAGTAGTTGTATGTGAAATTGACATTCCTTAAAAGAAACTTCATACCGATTTAAAGTTACTGTACTCTTCTAGATTCAGCTCCTACTTCCCAAAGTCTTAGCATCAATTTTAAGGTATAATTCTTCCACAAAGATATTCATAAGATTCATCGTCAAAATTCAATATACAACCCAGTTGGTCCAGAAATCTCTAACTGCTCTCTGAACAGAAAATGAAAAAAAAAATGCTGTCTGTCAATCCAAGTGATTGCCACTTAGTGGAAATAAGTAATAACTTTCTAATAAATCCCGTAAAGCTTGGGATTCAATTAAATCCTCTTTCCACATAAACATAAATGATAAAGTAAATGTCCAGTGATCTTTTTGAAAGTTTGTGGAATTAAAATCTCCTTTGTAAAAATAAACTTTAGTGGATGAAATTCTTATCTTCCCACATAAGATTCCTCAATACTGTAGTCTCTTTCTGGATCCATTCCAGTCAGGCTTCAGGCCAGGATACAGAACGGAAATGGCATTGGTCACATTGGTTGATGATCTCTGGAGGGCTCGGGACAAGGGGTGCTCCTCTGTCCTAGTCCTATTGGATCTCTCAGCAGCTTTTGATACCATCAACCATGGTATCATGCTGTGCCGACTGGAGGGGCTGGGAGTGGGAGGCACCGTGTTGCGGTGGTTCTCCTCCTTCCTCTCCGATCGGACAGTCTGTGTTGGCAGGGGGTCAGAGGTCGACCTCAAGGCACCTCATGTGTGGGGTGCTGCACGGGTCAATCCTCTTGTCCCTTCTGTTCAATATTTATGTGAAGCCGCTGGGGGAGATCATCTGTGATTTTGGGGTGAAGTGTCATCTGTACGCTGATGATACTCAGCTGTACATCTCCACCCCAGACCATCCCAATGATGTCCCGATGTCTGGAGGCCATGCAGATCTGGATGAGGGGAAACAAACTCAGACTCAACCCCTCCAAGACTGAGTGGCTATGGCTCCCGGCATCCCGATATAGCCAGCTGGTACCATCGCTGGCTATTGGGGGTGAAACTCTGGCCCCCTCAGAGAGGGCTCGCAATCTGGGTGTCCTCCTGGATGCACGGCTGTCTTTAGACAACCATATGACAGCTGTGGCCAGGGGGACTTTTTATCAGGTTTGCCTGATTTACCAGTTGCGTCCCTTTCTGGACCAGGACGCCCTGCGTACGGTCACTCATGCCCTCGTCACGTCACGTATGGACTACTATAATGCTCTCTACGTGGGGCTCCCCTTGAAGAGCACTCGGAGGTTCCAACTGGTCCAGAATGCAGCTGCGCGGGTGATTATGGGTACAACCCGATACACCCACGTGACACCTCTCCTGCGTGAGCTGCACTGGCTCCCAGTGGCCTTCCAGGTGCGGTTCAAGGTGTTAGTGACCATCTTTAAAGCACTCCATGGCTTAGGACCTGGTTATCTACGGGACCGCCTTCTGCCACCGATAGCCTCCCACTGACCAATACGTTCCCACAGAGAGGCACTCCTTAGGGTGCTGTCAGTTAAACAATGTAGACTGGTGACCCACAGGGGGAGAGCTATCTCTGTGGTGGCACCCGCCCTCTGGAATGAACTGCCTGCCGGGATACATATGATTCCCAACCTGTGTACCTTTTGCTGTGCCCTTAAGACCCTGCTATTTCAACAGGCTGGACTGGCATAATAAGAAATTGGAATGGGGTATTTTAAATTTGGGGGTTTTAATTTGACAGCCAAAATATTTAATCTGCTTTTAAATTGTTTTAAATTTTGTATTTTTACATTGTTTTATGATGGCTGTACACCGCCCTGAGTCCTTCAGGAGAAGGTCAGTATAGAAATTTAATAAACCTAAACCTAAACCTCTCTGATTCAGCAAAATTTATTTTTGGAATTAACTTCAGGCTATCTCTTACAATATTATTCAATTGGAGAGTAATATTCATTTTAATAACAGCAAGACATGATTTAACTCAGAAGAATAGTGGGGGACATTAGTTGTTGTTTTTGACAATTGCATATTCTCACACACAAGTGGCATGGTGGCCTAGTGGTGAAGGCCAGGGGTGGTATTCATTTACCTTCACTACCAGTTCGCAAATGTGAGAGCGAGCATTCTCTGCCACCTCCACGCATGAGCAGGACCTTCCACAGATGCACAGAGCATCAGAAACAGGACATGATTACGTCCGGGTGGGCAGAGCCTCCCGGCGCCGCCGCTACCAGTTCTCCCGAACCGGATAGAACCAGCTGAATACCACCACTGGTGAAGATGCTGGCCTCCCACTCGGGAGGCTTAGAATTCTATCCTAGTCAGTGACAGATGTTTCTATCAGGGCGCAAAGAGAACCAATCTGCTCCGAACTCCATTTGGCGTCAGGAAGGGCATCCAGCCAGTAAACGCTCAGCTCCATTCAATCACCCCAACTCCACCTTGATAAAAGGGATTACAGAATTGTAAAAAGAAAGATATATATTCTCATACACAAATCACTATAAGATCTCCTAGGTAGAACTTTGAGGAGGCTGTTTGCTATTTTGCAAAATGTCGGTAATATTTTATGATTTCGTTTTCCAAAATCAGAACACTTCTTGGTGCTACCTTCCTGATTCCTATTTCATATAAAGCAAGTGCCCTGAATATAGAAGGAGATTGCAGAACTCTGCTTTGTACAGCCACTAAAAAAGGCCTGAAAACAAAATAACAGCAATCCCAGTTTTCGACACCCACTCCCACACCCCCTCCCAAATAATTTTGCTTCAATACAGATTATTTCGCCATCTGTTTGCTCTGATTTCTGGTTGGAACTTGAAAAGACATTTGCTGCTCATGAGTATTATTAAATTGTATTTTATTGGGTCTGCTGTAATACAAAATGGTTTCTAAATAATGTGATTGCATTGTTTTCTTGGTGGAAGCCACTTTGGGATCGCCTTGAGAAATGCAATAAATGAACAATGAAAACTGCCTATTTTGTGGAGAGTGAGACAACAGGAAGCAACTTTGGACCAGAATTTCCACTGTTAAGTAAGGCAGTTGTTAAGTACATTGCACCCTATTTCATGACCATTTTTTGCCAGTTATTACATGGACCATACAGCCATTTTACTTGAGGGAAGGTGTCTAGGAAGATTGCAAATGGCAATCAGATGACCCTGGAATATTTCAACCATCATAAATATATGCCAAGTACCTGAATTTTGGGATGCTAAGACAATTGTAAGTGCATGGAATAGTTGTCACTTTTTTCAGTGCCATTGCAACTTAGAATGGTCAGTAAATGAATAGTTGTAAGTCGAGAACAACCTGTACTATTATATTAGAGGGACTCCTCAGGGTGCCGTCAGCCAGGCAATGTCGGCTGGCGACCCCCAGGGGAAGAGCCTTCTCTGTGGCAGCACCTGCCCTCTGAAATGATCTGTCCCCGGAGATACGAAGGATATCAAATCTCTGGGCCTTTCGCCGGGCCCTAAAAACTTTTCCATCAAGGAGGGCTGGCGTAACCCCCCCTTTTTTAACCTATTTTAACCTTTTAACCTATTTTAACCTTTTAGTTTTAAAGTGTTAATGGGTTTTAGGTTGGGATACTTTTAAATTTCGGGCCAAATTTGTGTAATTTTTTTAATAATTTTTAGATTTTGTATGGGTATATTTTTATTCTTGGCTGTTCACGCTCTGAGTCCAGCAGGAGAAGGGTGGTATATAAATTGAATAAAATAAAATAAATAAATAAATATTAGCTATTCCACTCAGTTCTTTGACAACTACAAATGTGATCAATACTGTATTGTCTTCACCCTTTCACCCAAGTCATTTATAAAGATCCTGTAGCCTGGAGAACGTAGTGCATAGATCCTTGTGCTTAGAGCTTTGCAATTTGGAGCATTTTAGTCTAGGAAAGAAGTGTATAAGAGGGCACATAACTGAAGTGTTCAAATTCATGGAAGGCGTGGATAAAGTGAACAAGGACAAATTACTTTCACAATGAAATTGTACCCTGGAAGAACCAAGACAGACAAAAGGAATTATTATTTTATAGAACAGACTGCTGGATGAAATGAACCAGGGGTCCAATTCAGCAGGGCCCTGCTTATGTTCTTAAATTTGCCCCTCTGCTCTTCCTGCAAATTTGATCTGAGATCTATTTTTGAAGCGTTTAGAAATTGTCATGCCATTAAGCCCACACTTAGCCAAACAGTACCACTCTGTTCTTCTACCATTTGTCTGAAGAGTTTCCTGCCTAAGCAGGGTTTGGACTAGAAGACCTCCAAGGTCCCTTCCAACTCTGCTACTCCTGGTCTGTTCTGTTCTGTTCTATGGCACCAGAAATTAAGATCAGTACTAAGTGAAATTTGGGGAGATTGTTAACTCCAGTGATCACCACCACTGAAATTGTCATTTTCATGTTCGGCTGCCCATCATATCTCATTTGAAGGGAGTACCTGAGGAGCATTATGGGTCAAGACCTCAAGGTATGGGTAAGTAACCCACCCAGAAGGATGTATCTGCATTTGGACAAAATATACCCGGGCTGCAAGAGAGGACATAATTTCCATCCAATTAATCCCACTCCCCTCCCCCAAAAAACAGAATGAAACCCACGTTCGTGTTCAATTCACAAATGGCTAGTTTGTGTGAATTAAAAGCAGAGCGCAAGACAGAGTGTTTTCCGATGAAATTAGCACAAACAAAATGCTGCTGGTGCCTCCAACATTTGCAAGTCTAATTAAACACCAGCCTCTTTAAAAGCCAAAATAGAATCCTCTCGATGCAGATTGTCTTATTGCTCAAGATTACACTTGGATGGGAATAAAAATACTCCTTGCCTGCATCTGCCAACATGTGGTTCATTAACGAGTGTTAAGAACAGCCTTTCAAATTTCATTTCCATGGTGTAAGACAAACAGCACAATGCTATAAACATCCAGACAGTGCAATACCACCCCCATGTGCAGTAAATTTGTCTAGCAGCAACGCCAGAAAGTAAAGATACATTTTCTTCATCAATCACAATTGCTGTGGATGCATGAAGCATAAACGTAGCAACCTCCGTAAGAGCTGCACACTTACAAGAGGAGTGTGTGTGTTTTCACAGTCTGCGCACCTTTCGAAAACATTGGATGTGCCTTCTCATGGCCCACCCCACCCCACCAAAAATTTATCAATCAACAAAGGTGGTGGACCTTTGTTGTGAATTTTGCCTCCTGAGGTCCGGACCATCCCCACCCTATTGGCCTTCTGGAAAACGGTGAAGACCTGGCTTTTCCGGCAGGCCTGGGGCCGTTGATCTCGCTCTTGCGATCCGGCGAGATCTGGCCATGAATGGTGTGAATGAGTTTTAATGTTTTTAATGTTTTTAATTCTTAAATGTTTTTATAATGATTTTAAATGCATTGTGAGCCGCCCTGAGTCTTCAGAGAAGGGCGGCATACAAATTGAATAAATAAATAAATGAATGAATGAATGAATGAATGAATGAATGAATGAATGAATGAATGAATGAATAAATAAATAAATAAATAAATAAATAAATAAATAAATAAATAAATAAATAAGCAAGCCAACTATCATTTCTAATATGCCCGAGCAATCTGGTAAATATTTGGGAAGTGAGGCCAGTAGGGAAACTCCGGGAAACTAGGTTGAATTGATCGGAATTCATGGCAATTGAAGTCCAGTTGCCATGACACAACTTCGAAACAGCTCTACCTGGATGACTGAAAATCTTAATCAGCATAAGCTACACTGAGGACTAGAATTGTCATGGTTGGAAAAAAAACAGCCTGGAGTTCAGCTGATCCATTGTCACATCAAACTAAAATGGCGACCAGTCCTCTCACACCAAACTAAGGCTCTCAGCTCGCTGCTATCTGCAAATGGAGAAAGAAGGGCAAAAATTAAATTTGCTTCCCCTAAAAATATATCCCATGCTCTGTATAAGGCAGTTGCTGGATCAGTGTAAGACTCAGGGGTGTCAAACTGGCGGCCCATAGGCCGGATGTGTCACACGCAGGCCACGCCCACCCCAGCTCCGCGAAGGGGAAAAACTTCATGATACGTCACATGGCAACATGAAGCCACTAGTTTGACACCCATAATATAAATGGAAGAAGTGTGGACTTCAGCTCCCAGAATTCCCCAGCCAGCATATGTGGATGTGAAGTCCACACCTCTTCAAACTGCCAAGATTGAGAGGCCTGTGCTAGAATGTTTCTTTATGGTCTTCCTAATCCTTGCAATGTCCACCACGATTACCTCACAAAAAGGGGACAGGGCTTGGATTGCAGAGTGACAGCCGCCGTTTTTGACTCTTTTGACCCTTCCCACAAATCCCCTGGAGACCGGGGTCAACAGAGTCAAGTGAACTCCCCGTCCCCAGGATGTATTGACAATGCTGCTCAAGGCAATGGCAAGAAGGAGGAACCAACACCATCTGTAACCATTTTCTCTACAGCTAGAGGATCAGCGGAGGATTTGCTGTTGTTCCGAATGAAATGCGGTTGCTGTGATTCTCCCCCTCCCAGTGCTAAAAGCTGCCATTCACCCAGTTTTCCAAGACATCCGTGCGCAAACCTTC
This sequence comes from Masticophis lateralis, assembly GCA_030761175.1. Taxonomy (NCBI): domain Eukaryota; kingdom Metazoa; phylum Chordata; class Lepidosauria; order Squamata; family Colubridae; genus Masticophis; species Masticophis lateralis. The sequence continues at coordinate 16,030,824 of JAUDYJ010000001.1, forward strand.
CCTTCCTCCCTGTTTACCACCGCCTGCCTGCCTGCCTGCCTGTCTGTTTTAACAACCTCCGGAGGGATTTGCACACCTCATTATGCAGCATTGCTACTCAGGCATTCGCCTCGGCGCTTGTTTAAGTAATCTGCACACACAACACCTTCTGCCAAAGATGAAAACTTCCCCTCTTCAGAGCCACTGCCTCGACGTTGTTGTAGCATAGATAAAACATGGGCTTCCTTGTTTTTGCTTATTAATTATTTATTTATCCAGCCACCCATTTCTCCAGAAGGGACACTCTGGGCGGCATTTGAGTGAGGGGATGGAGGCTGATCCGAGCCCAGCTTTTTATGTATTTATTTATATTTATTTATATACACATGTTACATATGCGGATAGATGGACGTGTAGGGTCTGTTTATACTGTTTGTGTTTGTCTTTTTTAAAAAAGTAAGCCAATCCAAATTGTTTGGAGCTGGGCAGCCTCTAAATTGTATACAGGTAATCCACAATTTATAGTACAACCACACATTTACTACAGCACTAAAAAAAGTGACCTGTGACCATTTTCCACACTACCATTGTAGCACCCCTATGGTCACGTAATCAAAATTTGCACACTTGGCAACTGGGCTCGTATTTATGACGGTTGCAGTGTCTCAAGGCAATGTGATCGGTTTTGTGACCTTCTGACAAAACAAAGTCAATGGGGAAGCCAGATTCAATTTACAACTATGTTACTAACTGAACAATGGCAATGGTTCACTTAACAACTGTGGCAAGAAAGGTCACCAAATGGGGCACAACTCACTTAACAACTGTCTCGCTTAGCAATGGAAATTTTCGTAAGTCAAGGACTACTTGTAATTAACTACCGTATAAGATCCCCGCCGCCTGGAACTGTCGGAAAATGCGAGGCACTGAGGCCAAATATGGGGCTTGCAGAAGCTAAAAATGTGATGCGTGGAGGCCAAAAATGTGACACGCAGAGGCAGCAATCAGTGCTGTGGCAATTCCCACAGCCTGGAATGGGTCTAAAATAGGGTGTGCGGAGGCTGAAAATGGCCAAAAGGTGGGAGCCGGCAGGTGAGTGGGGCTTCAGCAACATTCGGTGTATAAGAGGCACCACAATTTTCATCCACTTTTAGGGGGGGAGCGCATCTTATACTCCGAAAAGTACGGTGGTTGGGTACATGCATACAGAGGATGTATGAACAAAAAGAGCACCGTTTTTCTCTCTTTCTGATATGAACACAGGCACATAACCTTCACTTGGACTGAAATATATATATTTTTTCTTTGAAGTATTAACACCAGAAAGGTCTATGCTAACATCTACCTTTGTATCCTTTGAACTCCAGAGGGCAAGAGAAAATTCTTCTTGGGTCACGTTGAAAGGCTATTGAGTTGAGCTTCCAACAATGGACAGCTGGATTCTGGTTTTTAAGTATATTGTGGGTTTTGTAAGTCCACATAGATGCACCCATTCATAAATTTGCCATTCATACATCATACTCTTTCTGCCTCCAGATAGAGTTTGATACAACCAAAGCATCAGTTATGATAGTGTTTTTCAAGCTTTGCAGCTTGAAAATGCCCCAGCTAACACATTTCTTCAAGCTGCAAAGCTTAAGAAACCCTGAATTAAGATATAGACTCCTATATAAGCATACAGGCATTCATGCACACATACTTACCAGTGGTGGGTTTCAAATTTTTTTACTACTGGTTCTGGGGGTGTGGCTTGGTGGGTGTGGCATGACTTGGTGGGCGTTGCTTGGTGGGCATCGCAAGGGAAGGATACTATAAAATCTCCATTCCTTCCCCACTCCATGGGAAGGTTACTGCAAAATCCCCATTTCCTCCCAATTTGGGAGGCAGAGAATAGATGGGGGAGGGGCCAGTCAGAATTTTTATTACCAGTTCTCCGAACTACTCCGAACTAATTTCCACTACCGGTTCTCCAGAACTGGTCAGAACCTGCTGAAACCCACCTCTGATACATACATACATACATACATACATACATACATACATACATACATACATCATTTGTCTAGTACCTTGTTTTTCAAACTTGGCAATTTTAAGATGTGTGGAACTCATCTTCCAGATCTCCACCATGCTGTCTGGGGAATTCTGGAAGCTGAAGCCTAGACAACTTAAACTTGCCAAGGGTGAGAAATATTAGTCTAGGGTGGTAAACAATAAGCACTTATTAAAGCATTAGGGAAGTGTGAGAAGACTGGAAACCAGTTGGAAAGTTGATATGTTGAGATTATTGTTAATTTTCCTTTGTTTCATATCTGTAGAAAGAGGGAGAGGAAGCAAGTGACAAAACATGTGTTAACACATCACAACACAAACTCCATCCCTGACATAGTTATATCTGTGATGCCACATCACAAGCATGCGAATTCAAAACTTGTGTTGTGATATCATAATATTTCATTTGTTATTTTGATTTCATCAGGTTTAGCTGTGGATATCTGGGAGGAAGAAAGTTCTCTAAAATAAAACTGCTTGATAAATCTGTTTGTTTTTTTCTGCTGTTACTTTCTCTGGACATTTTTTTTAATTGGGGTTTTTTTCCCAGGCCATTAATGAAACATTTGTCAGTAATTTACCTTCTAGACAGCTTTTAACCTAAGAAACTACCCCTGAAATAAGATCTGCTGGTTGTCAAGTGGGTTGGGTAGGGTAGGGTAGGGTAGGGTAGGGTAGGGTAGGGTAGAGTAGAATAGAATAGAATAGAATAGAATAGAATAGAATAGAATAGAATAGAATAGAATAGAATAGAATAGAATAGAAGCTGGAAGGGACTTTGGGAGAACCTATACTATTTCAGACAAGTGATTGTCTAGTCTCTTCTTAAAAACTCCAGTGATGGAGCACCCACGATTTCTGAAGGCAAGCTGTTCCACCGGTTAATTGTTCTCTCTGTTAGGAAGTTTCTCCTTAATTCCAGGTTGCTTCTCTCTTTGATTAGTTTCCAATCATTGCTTCTTTTCCTGCCCTCAGGTGCTTTGGAGAATAGCTTCTGCGCATGCGCATGGCCCCACTGCAAACTGGTAGTAAAGGTAAGTAGAACCCACCCCTGAAAGAGCTGGTCAGTTGTTGAGATAGGGTGATACTCTTATGATAGCAATAGAACTTAGACTTATATATCACTTCACAATGCTTTACAGCCCTCTCTAAGTGGTTTACAGAATCAGCACATTGCCCCCAACAATCTGAGTCCTCATTTTAGTGAACTTGGAAGGATGGAAGGCTGAGTCAACCTTGAGCTGGTTAGGATCGAACTGGTGGCAGAGGGCAGAGTGAGCCTGCAATGCTACATTCAAACCACTGTGCCATCACTGCTCTGCATCCCTATATCCTCAGCACCTCCACCCCTAAAAGGACGTTTTTTTGGAGACAAACAATTGGTGATCAAAAGTTTTGTCAGCCTACCATCTCATGAACAATCAATATTCATTCCATTTGTTTTTCGCTCCATGGGCTAGTGGAATATGTGGACAAGGGTACCCTTACCGGTAATGCCCACATTAAAATGTAAAGAGTCTTTCCCAAACTAATTGCATCATGTGGCATTTGCCAACACAAATATTTTCTCCATTCCTACAATACTCTTCCAATTACACTGAAATTTTTAGAGAGATCAAATTATGGCAGGTTTAATATTAAACAGAGGTGGAGGGAGTGGGACAAAAAGAAGGAATGGTGGTAAACTGCAAAGGGGCAATATAATTTGATGGGATTTGAACATTCACAATGAATCCATTCATCATCTTTATACCTTTGCAGTAATGCAGATACCAAACACACATTCACACACACACACCTCCGAAGCTCTCTCTAAATTAGGAAAAGTTGGATACTAATCTCTCTTCTCCACTGTCTGCCTGCTGCAGGAGTAATTGACATATGATTAGCTCTCTCTTTTATCTCATTAAGCCCTGTCTGTCCATCAAAGTAAGACTGACAGTTCTTGCCATAAACAAGACAAGTACAGCAACAATTATCTCCCCCCCCCCCCACTTCTGCCAATGAGTCCAGTCAAAGAGAAGACAAAACACTGATTGTAGGAAGCTCAGCTCCAATTATCAGTGAATGACATTCAACACAGTTGTCAGGAATTATGGCCAGGAATATTCATAGCCCCACTGAGCTGCGCCAGGCCTAATAAAGAGATTGTGCATTCTTGGTTGAAATACGGATGGCTTGGAACGTGGGTGTGATTAAAGCTTTTTCCGCCAGACAAAAAAACGGTTCAGCATTCTTCCACGAAGGATGCCACACAGACAGAGAAGTCACACATGCGCACACTCAAAACTCACTTGGCACAGAGAGGCAACAGCCTGCTATCTCCAAGGGGCGAGAAAGAAAGCTATTATTGTTGTGTTGAAGGCAGTTAAGTCCTCTCTTGCCAAGAACAAGCCAGGATTTTTAAACAGACCCCCAAACCAGGGGAGAAGATGCCAAAATTAAAATAAAGAACAGATGGGAATTACAAACCATATCACAGATGCACATGTACAGAGGAGAACATATTTATTTAATGCAGGGAGAGGCATATTTTCATGGCTGGGGGCCCCCACTCAAGGAATCTGCAGGAGGTAGGTAAAAAAGAAAAGAAAAGAAACAGTCAAAATGACAGCCACAAGCCCATGATCAAAGCCCTGCCTCTTTCAGTGTGCATCAATGGTGACATAAAGGACAAGGACTTTGGTTACACCATCCCTGCCTCCATCTTAACTTATATTTTTTTTACCCCATCCTATCCTAGTCCAAGGGTGCCCCTGCTTCCATTCTTCAACCTATCTAGAAGGCTGAGGATGCAGAAAGCGATGGGCAAAGTCAAAATGGGTAAATCCATTTCACAGCAGGGTAAAAGTGCCAACATGTCTAAGGTTGGAAGAAGTCTTGGAATTGGGAGTGGGAAGAGACGAATTATGACAAGCCAATTTTAGAGTTTCTGTTGTGGTTTTCATGGGTTCCACTCATGAAATGAGAGGTTTTCCATTACTGTTATCAGGGTGGGGGGGAATCAGATTCCACAAAAAAAAAGGTTATTTGGAGAATGTGGGAATAGGAACGCTGCATCTTTCTAGAGTTCATTCAAGCAGCTATGTCTTTTCCAAGAGCACTGCATACTCAAGGATGCCTTTTTGACATGAAGTCTGAGGCACTCTCTACCTTGAACAAGGACCTTTTCCTCTGAGTTAAGAATGCCACCATTTTAAAGTTCTATTATTTATTCTCAAAGGATCAGAGAGGGGAAACTGCTCTCTGTGGCTTCTAAAGGATGCAGGTCCTCTAAATAGCTGCAGGAGAAAGGAAGAGAAGAGAAGAGAAGAGAAGAGAAGAGAAGAGAAGAGAAGAGAAGAGAAGAGAAGAGAAGAGAAGAGAAGAGAAGAGAAGAGAAGAGAAGAGAAGAGAAGAGAAGAGAGCCTAGGGTAATATCAGAAAGGAAGGCTGCCTCAAGACTCCTCTTGAACCAAATTATGTCCCTTCAAGAGCTGCTGGCATGACTTATCCTGATCTGGGCTTTGCTTCCTATTTCTATGTTATATTCACAGAACAAACTCAGTTAAAACTCCAGCAGATGTTTATATGTATGTCATGTTAAAAGCTCGAACCCAGGCTGTCAGTTTTTCAGATGACAAGCTCAGCATCTTAACCGCTGAGTTATCGGACCCCCTCCAAAACTGTTATGGTTTAGCCAATGCACCCTGTTTAAGCAAATTGTGGCTTCATACGGCACCTGAACCTGGGCATAACATTCTCCCTTTGTAACGTTATACGGGAATGACTCGGGAAACAAAGGGAAGAGATTCTGTGTAAGGACAGAATCAGATAAAATAAGGCGAAGCCTACAGCTGAATAACAGACAGAGAACGAAACCTGGAAAGGATCCAACCTAAGAAATCAGGCAGTTAAAAGAGACGGCAGGAAATTTGTACTTTCAGATTGCAAGAGGCTGTTAATGTCGCCTTACAATAAGGTAAGATAAGTTCATCTTGTCGTGTTTCCTGTCTGATGTACTTGGGAGGCTGACATTTTTAATCAGTTCCCTAGCCAAGTTAAATCTGTTTTCTCAAATTGGGTTGTGAACAAAATAGGCAAGAATAAATGGAGGAAATTGGAAACTTGCTAAAGGATGCAGTTACTCAGCCTGACAGCAATGAGTCTGCTCTTGTTAGAAGGAGGAGATAGCAGGATACCTCTATCTGCTTATCTGCCTGAACACAGTTCATTTACTGTAAAATAGCTGCCTGAACCCCCCGCCTTCCATTCACCTGGCCACCAAAAATGTCTCTAAGGCATGTTAGGCAATGCTGTTTATTGGCTTTCATTCTGGGCTGGCGACTACCTGTCTTGTTCTATCTCAATTAGCAAACCGGGATGTATTTAGAAAGCTGACAGAAACTATTTGGGGAATTAATGATCACTGATTTATGAACATTGAGTAATGCAAACTGAGCCGTCGCTCACAGATGGATCATGCTCTCTTTGCCATTATCATCTTTTACAGTCACTCAACGGCGGTTAAATGATTTTGATTTATGACCTTAACCTACGGAACCTGGTACATTTACTTTATCTGCGTATAAATTCTTCTGATGCAATTCCCGGCTGCCTATCGTAACAGACAATTTAAAGTCAACATTATGCATGAGCTGAGCGCGCTAGAATTCTCAGATCCCTTCCTTCATTTCATTATATTTGCACCAAACAATCTTGCAATTAAAATTTCATCTCCATCCCCTACTTATGATTGGCATCTGGCCTCACTGAAAAGCAGGCTTTAATTTTGTTCACCGGAAGAGTCCAAAACAGCTAGATTGATCTTGACATGATTTAGCTGTGCAGCGATGATGAGACACTCATGTTCCAATTAGCATTTGTGGCCTATTTAGGGGGGGACCGGGAGGGGGGGTACAGCTAGTGAGATCATACCCATGAAAAACAAATAGCAATTTGACAGCTGAACTGTAGAATGAAGAATTCAGAACAGAACAGAATAACAGACTTTGAAGGGACCCTGTAAGTCTTCTAGTCCAACCTCCCTATACCAGTGATGGCTAACCTTTTTGCCACCGTGTGCCAAAAGTGGGGGGAGCACAGAGGTTGTGTGCGTGCATGCCCAAACCCATAATTCAATGCCCATCACGCATGCTCATACAACCCCCCTGTTAAGGATATTGTTGTTGTGTAACAACTAGCAGAGTAAAGTGCACAGAGAAATGTTGCTGAGAGCAATGAGATAGGAGATACATACAAACTGGTGTTATCAAAAGTTTTCTTTATAGTGGAAAATAAACAATCTCGTAGTACCTTGCTTAAATACATTATTAAATTACAAGTACTTAGAGCATGACTCAGCATTACAGCATGATGCAGCATTAAAACTTAAAGTCACAGAACACATATATTGCCTGGACAACTGTTAGGCCCAAATCATATCCTAACACCCCCCTCCCCGTGCTCCCCCTGCTTTTGGCACACGACGATAAAAAGGTTACCAGTGGGCCCAGTAGGCCTGTTTTTTACCCTCCCCAGGCTCCAGAGGCTTTCTAGGAGTCTGGGGAGGGCAAAAACGGCCTTCCTCACCCCACCAGAGGTCCTCCGGAGGCTGGAAATGGCTCATTTCCTGACTTCCGGTGGGCCCGGAAGTCCCGAAAATCAGCTGGCCGGCACGCACATGCGCTCTGGAGCAGAGCTAGAGCAATGTTTGCGTGCCCACAGATATGGCTCCACGTGCCACCTGTGGCACACATGCCATAGGTTGGCCATCACGGCCCTATACCATTTCAGACAAATGGTTGCCCCGTCTCTTCTTAAAAGCCTCCAGTGATGAAATATTCACAATTTCTGAAAGTAAGTTGTTCCAGTGGTTAATTGTTCTCACTGTTAGGAAATTTCTCCTTAGTTCTAGGTTGGTTCTTTCCTTGATTAGTTTCCATCCATTGTTTTTTGTCTTGTCGTCTGGTGCTTTGGAAAATTGGTTGATGCCCTCTTCTTTCTGGCAGCCCCTCAGATATTGGAACACTGCTATCATCTCATCTTTTCACTAGACTCATCTTTTCATTAGACTAGTGATACCCAATTCCTTCAACTGTTTGTAATATATTTTAGTCCCCAAGCCTTTAATCATGTTGTTCTGCATGGTTTCCAAAGTCTCAATATATAGTTTTTATAATGAGGTGACTAAAACTGGATGCAGTATTCCAGGTGCGGTCTTACCAAGACTTTATAAAGTGGTACTAGTACTTTACGTGATCTTGATTCTATCCCTCTACTAATTCAAGAAGAAATGTCTTCCAATCGTGCCCCACCAACTTGTATCTGTCTCACAATGAATTATGTTTTGCATTGGTCAGTCCTTCAAGGTTGATCACATTAGGGCTCAAGCACAGCAGAGATTCCACAAAAATTCCTTATTTTGGGGAGTAGAATAACCGAATCTCAAATGCCTATCAACATTTTTCTTTACAGGTTAGTCCTTGACTTACAACCATAATTGAGCCTAGAATTATGGTGATAAGTTGTGCCAATTATTAAGCAGGTTATCATATGGGGCCAACTAAATGTCGGGGGACAAGCTGTCCCACCCGACGGATGCAACTCCAAAGGCATGGCTCCTAAGAGATGGCATTGATGGACCTGGCATGTGCCAACTCTGTCACATCTAGTAAGGGGAGCAGAACTAAAGGGAGACCAGCAATTCTGCAAACAATCAGGCCCTGTGCCATGCAGGGCTTTATAGGTGAAAACTAGCACCTTGAATTGCACCCGCAACCTACTGGAAGTCAAGACAGTATATCAGATAGTAAATATCACATTGCTCACCCCTAAATACCAGGATAGTCTGTCTTTCTGAATTGTTGGAGAAGATCTCTTTCTATTTAACCAGACGAGAATGCTATGTTCCAGATCAAAGCTTTGTTCTTACAGCTTTGCCTAAGTGCACTTGGCTACAGTCCTAAAATCAAAGTGCTCAGACAAATCCTAAATGCCTGCCTATGGCAGGATACGGACAGACAAAAGCAGGATTTATTGATTCTTTCTGATCTCTCTCTCTCTCTCTCTCTCTCTCTCTCTCTCTCTCACACACACACACACACACACACACACACAGAGTGAAGGAGGAAGTATGTCTAGTGCAGTGTTGAAATGTAAAATTTGTTATTACCGGTTCTGTGGGCATGGCTTGGTGGTGGGGATAATGTGACTGGGTGGGCGTGGCTTTTTTAAAAAAAATTAAAAACATTTTTTCTCCAACCTCTTTGGCTAAAGAGGTTGTAGAAAAAATGCTTTTAAAAGGCTCTAATGATCCCAGCTGAGTTGTCTGATCATCAGAGCCGTTTAAAAGCATTTTTAACAACCTCTTCGGCCAAAGAGGTTGTAGAAAAAAATGGTTTTAAAAGGCTCTGACGATCCCAGCTGAGCTGCGCGATCATCAGAGGCTTTTTTTTTTACTTTTAAAAGCAATTTTTCTTTGGCCAAAGAAAAAAATGCTTTTAAAAGTTTTAAAAAAAGCCTCTGATGATCGCGCGACTCAGCTGGGCATGGGGGGTGGGCAGGAATTTTTGCTACCGGTTCTCTGAACCATCTGCCATCATCGCTACCGGATCAGATGATCCGGTCCGAACCGGGAGCATTTCACCCCTGGTGTAATGGATCTTTGAATCATAGAATTGTGGACTCAGAAGAGACCACAAGGACCCACTAGTCCAGGGGTATCAAACTCAAGGCCCAGGGGCCAGATCCTGTCCATGGGGTGCTTAGAACCAACCCATGGGGCCGCTGTGGAAACAGCAAAGGACCGGCTCTCCTCTGCCAGTGAAAATGGACCAGCAGAAAATGGACCAGCGCACCAATGACTGGAGCCTCTGCCAGCAAAAATGGAGCTTGCGAGGGCTGCGGGTGGCCCTCACAAGCTCCGTTTTTGCTGGCAGAAGGTAGCAGGAGGCCATCGCAGCCGAAAATGGAGTTCAGGAGCCCATTTTCGCTGGCAGAGCACTCAGGCCACCACAGACGCCCCCAACACGAGTGACATCGAACTGGCCATGCTCACCCTGGCCACACCACCCCAGCCCCTTGAGGTCAAACACAACTCTGATGCGGCCCTCAATGAAATCAAGTTTGACACCTCTGCACTAGTCCAACCCACTGCAATATGCAAGAGAACCAATTAAATCATCCTACTTCACTTTTGAAACAGAAAATCGTCACCAACACAAATCAAGGATACATCTGGTGTTTGATAAATTTAGTCTTCCAGCAAACACATTAGTAGTTGAAATTTCCCATCACACCCCCTTCATGATTTGTTGAGGGTCCATTTATCTGCTTTAATATATCTTCATCCTCTTCTTCTAACCGATTTGGTACTCTGTAGCTGACTCCAAGCAAGCAAGCAAGATATCCTTCTTGTTTTATCTTAACCCATGTGCTTTCAACATTCATATTATCATCAGTCCAAGGGACCTCTGTGCCGGTAACTTCATTCCTGATACACAGTACTATACGTCTCTTATGCTGTTCCTATAAAACGAGATATAGCCATCAAGAAGTAGCAACGGTGAGATTTATCTCATCATGTTTCTCTAATCTTTATTATGTCACATTTGACTTAGTGCTTAAGGACATCCATCTCATTTTGCTTGTAATCCACACTTTGGTTATTTAGGATCATGAATTAGACTCTCTGAGCTTGCTATTTGTGCTGCTGGCCATTGACTGAATAAATATTATTGACTGATTTCCTCTCTGTCTGCATTTCCTTTGTTTTCAAAGCATTCTAGAACACTTCGCTTCGTTGCTGCATTTAAGCCATTACTTGCCCATTTATTATTCACCAAGGATATTAGGACTCCTCTGCCTTTTACTGTAGTATGAAGTCCTCATGGTAAGGTTAGTTAGCCTGTAGCAAACCCTTTTGCATTAGCATTTTAGTATTTAATGACTACAGGCCTCAGTTTATGGATTGATATTATAGTATAGTTAGGCCATGTGTAACTGACAGACTGGATGTCAAGTTTTAATTTTTAATTGCAATAGATGTGTTGAAAGAAATGTCCATCTGGGTTCAGTTCCAAGTGGGGAGAAAGACACTGGAAACATGGAGGCTTATTAGAAAGATGGTTTTATTGATGGACAGGACCACATCGGTTTTAAGTCCCGGGCAGTAAAGGAGAGTGAGAGAGGGATATATACCCTCTTTGGGGCCTTGAGGTTCCTGTTCCTGTGCAAGAAATGTATTCTATAGGTTATAGTCAGACTCCCATGTGGAGTCATATTTGTCTGAATTGTTCTGACCTGGGCTTCCTGGTACAGTAAAAAGCACACAATTAGTCCCAAAAACCATCGTTTTATTTCAATGGCTGTGAATTCTGTTTATTCACAGCCCGTGCTGAATCACAAAGAGTTTGTAAAGAATCCGACAGAGGTCTGCCACAGTTCTTCGGGATAAGGTTGATAAGCACCCACCTTTAACTCCCTTGATACACTGCCAAAGACCTAATTGGCAATTAGCTTTGCAAGGCCACACAGAGCACAGAGTCAAAACGGAGCTATAGAATACAAACCGACCAGCATCAACGTTGCTTCCTGCAAAGGTTCATGTGCCTTTGCTCCTCCTTTATGTCTTATGGGAGGGGCCAATCATCTCAAAGCCTTACTCCCGAGTTACCCCTTTTGTCTTAACTGTTCTTGCCTTCTGGAGCTCTGCACATGCGCGCACTGGGAACAGGCTCCCTCTGTTCCTCTGCCTCTCTTGATGTCAGACTCTGAAGGCTCTAGAGTCAGCACATAACTCCCAAATGGCCCTGGCCCCATCTCTGCCTCTGACGCAGAGCCCTCATCTGAGCCTTCCCCAGACTCCACAACTGGCCCATGTGATCTGTCCCCCCCCTTCAGAGACCCACAAAAACACAGCCAGCCGAGGGTTAAGAATCACTTGGCACACTCCGCAGTTCTTATCTCAACCTTGGCAGCGATATGCACACCGTCTGCCAAGGACTTTATTGGTTTACACAAACAAGAAAATCACCTACGTAGCTTTGCCGTTCATCCAGCTTCCAAGACTACGAGGTTGCTCCGTTTGTTTAGCTTTGTTCGTCACGAACTTCGTGACCCACCGTACTGTCTTATATAGATATGTTTCTGGGTGTGGTCCAGTGAGTCATTGATCCTGTGACTCCAATCCAATGACTCAGGATTTCCTCATACGCCGCAGCTGCAGTACCCTTTTCTCTCGCCTTCTTTGGCGTGCGTCCAGGAATGACGTCTCTCCCTCACTCTCATCTGAGACACCTGTTTCCCCACTACTTGGCTCTCTTTCAGCTGGCACCTGAGCCGGTGCCAGAGGGGGAGGGCTGGGAGATCTGGCTGGCTCCTCTTCCTCCTGCTCAGAGCTGCCTTCCTCCAAAGGGATAGGCTCAGAGGACGGGGCCACAACACCATGTTCCTCCCCAACCTCCTCACTGTCTGACTCTGCTGCCAGCTCCGCAGGCTGCTGGCCAACCACAACATGAATCAAGTTTGGTTGAATCTTACTGGGTGTTGTAATGAAGGGGCTTGGTTGTGCCATGTGATGAGCTCTGCTGATCCTATTATGTCCTGGAGGGTCATGTTTTAATAATCGCATCACCTTGGAGCTGAGATCGTTTGTTTTGTAGATACGCTGGCCCAGTCTTAATGTGCACCAAATATCTGCTGGGGGCAGGGATATGCAGGGAGCTGAGTTTCTGTTTCCTTTAAGATTTTTATTTCTCTTTTACAGGAAATATTCTGCCTTTTTAATATTTCCTAGAATATTTCATTCTTCTAGGAGAGGGGTGGGTGCTAACTTTCTACATATGCTATCTGTTATTCATTATTTTATTCTAGCATTTTTAACTGGATTTTTTAAAAAATTTGATTTATATGCCACCCTTCTCCGGGGACTCAAGGCGGCTTACAATGCATTAAGCAATAGCCTTCATACTTTTGTATATTTATACAAAGTCAGCTTATTGCCCCCACAAACTGGGTCCTCAATTTACCCACCTTAGAAAGGATGGAAGGCTGAGTCGACCTTGGGCCTGGTGAGAATTGAACTTGCAGTAATTGCAGGCAGCTGGATGTTAAATGCTGCCTTAGTAGGAGGCATTAGCCTCCTACATCACTCAGGCTTTACCTCATAATGTTCCAGTCATCCTGACTATCTTATGTTCTTCCTTTTCTGAATGTTGACAAAGACTGTTGTAAAAAATATATTTATATTTATATTGATTGAGTGTTTTTATTTGTTCTGGTTTCTGGTCTTTGACTGTAATAGTCAAACATGGGGCTCCCCTTGGGATGCACCCGGAGGCTCCAGCTGGTACAGAATGCGGCCGCGCGGGGGATTATGGGAGCGACGGGGCGCTCCCACGTGACATCTCTCCTGCGTGAGCTGCATTGGTTGCCGGTTGACTTCCGGGTGCGTTTCAAGGTGTTGGTAATCACCTTTAAAGCGCTCCATGGCTTAGGACCAGGGTACTTACGGGACCGCCTTCTGCCACCAATTGCCTCCCACCGGCCGGTTTGCTCCCACAGAGAGGGCCTCCTCAGGGTGCCGTCAGCCAGACAATGCCGGCTGGTGACCCCCAGGGGGAGAGCGTTCTCTGTGATAGCCCCTACCCTCTGGAACGATCTTCCTCCAGAACTGAGAACAATTGCTGACCTCCGGACTTTCCGTCGGGCTCTGAAGACTTATCTCTTCCAACTTGCCGTACTTGCCTGATCCCTTCTACTTTTTAAATTTTTTAGAGTTTTATTCTGTTTTATACTCTCAGCCTAATTTATATTGGTTTTAGTACGTTTTTAACTTTTTTGTATTGGTTTTTAATTGGCTGTTCACCGCCCTGAGTCCGGCAGGAGAAGGGCGGTATAGAAATCTAATAAATAAATAAATAAATAAATAAATAAATAAATAAACTCGATAGGAATGAGTTAGTTAGCCCCAGTCATAGTACAGCCATACCTCATTTTTGTCATGAAATAGAATAGACTGGACTGGACTAGACTAGACTAGACTAGACTAGACTAGACTAGACTAGACTAGACTAGACTAGACTAGACTAGACTAGACTAGAATAGAATAGAATAGAATAGAATAGAATAGAATAGAATAGAATAGAATAGAATAGAATAGAATAGAATAGAATTTTTTATTGGCCTAGTGTGATTGGACACACAAGGAATTTGTCTTGGTGCATATGCTCTCAATGTACATAAAAGAAAAGATACTTTCATCAAGAATCATCAGGTACAACCCTTAATGATAGTCATAGTGTACAAATAAACAATCAGGAAACAATATCAATATAAATCATAAGAATACAAGCAACAAATTTACAGCCGTAGAGTCATAAGTGGAAGGAGATGGGTGATGGAAACAATGAGAAGATTAATAGTAGTGCAGACTTAGTGAATAGTTTGACAGTGTTGAGGGAATTATTTGTTTAGCAGAGTGATGGCGTTCGGGAAAAAACTGTTCTTGTGTCTAGTTGTTCTGGTATGAAGTGCTCTATAGCGTCGTTTTGTGGGTAGGAGTTGAAACAGTTTTATGTCCAGAATGTGAGAGGTCTGTAAATATTGTATTTAGTAGCTCAAACAGTAAAGTGTACAATAGGCCGGGACACACAATTGTAGTTGATTAGTTGTTGGAGAGTAGCTAACTCATGCATGAGGCAATCTACATTATGATTGGTTCCTGTATGTATAAAGGGGGAGTTTCCCTTTTTCCCCTCTTTTTTCTTCTGTATGCTGTTTTGATTTACCTCATGATGTTCCAGTCATCCTGACTATCTTATGTTCTTCCTTTTCTGAATGTTGACAACGACTGTTGTAAAAAATATATTTATGTTTATATAAAAGATTGTGTCAGTGTCTCTGATTCCATCTGGACAGCTGCTGCGCAATTCCTTGACAACTTTTATTGTGCTTCACTTTATTCCACTTCACAGATTTCTTTTTTTTTTCCCACCAGCAAAAAGATGACAACTCACTGAAGGTTCAGATGATGCATTTTTAATGATAAAAGTATTTTTAATTAAGATATGTACATTGGGTTTTTTAGACATAATGCTCTTGCACACTTAATGGACTACAGCAGGGATGTCAAATTCATGGCATCGGGTTGTCATGTGATGTATCGCGACTTTTTTTCCCTTCGCTAAAACAGGGGTGGGGGTGGCCAGCACGTGATGCTTCTGGCCCATGGGCTGCAAGTTTGACACCCCTGAACTACAGTATGGTGTAGACATAACTTTTAGATGCACAGGAAAACCAAAACTTTGGCATGACTTCATTATGATATTCGCTTTATTGTGGAACTGAATCTGCAATATCTCCAAGGAATACCTCTATGTAATTTCTGTGAGGTATCTAATCAGATTTCCAGAAGGGAGGAAGAACATTCCAGAAGAGCAGGAGACAACTCATTTCAGATTGTCTGTGTGACAGAAAGAGGATGAAGATGTCTCCTCCCTAATACTTCCCCAAAAATATGTGCTTTATCTGGCTGGTAATCTGCTTTAGACTGACAAGATTCTGTTTATGAGTGAGGATTAATAAAGAAATCGCAATAGTGTCTTTGGAGTCTGACATTTCCCTCCTGATTGAGGTTAATTTCATCTTTCGAAAACAGGACTTAAACCATGGACTTTTGACCATTGTTGAAAACCTTCCCGGTCAGTTACAGAATGTGATGTCTAGCAGAAATAAGGCTTCCATTTTGGGCAGTGGTGGGTTGCTCCCGGTTGGACCAGTCCGGTTCTATAGAACCGATAGTAAAACCGATGGGAGGCTCCACCCACCTGCCACGACATCATAATGGGTGATCTGCGCGTGCGAGCAAAGCGCATGCACACGCTCCCATTGCGAACTGGTAGGAAAGGTAAGTAGAGCCCACCCCTGAGTTTGTGTCTACCCAATTCAGGAAAGCAATTTCCTGAAAGCAACCACCAATCTTGGAAGAATAAATCCACTTGATAACAGTTTTTGTTTTCAGCACAGATCAAACTACACTGAAAAATCAGATTATTGGAAAACGTACAATGAAAAACCATCAAAAGCAAGAACACAATATGTTCATAAATTACAGAATAGGCTTCTAGTAAGCTAGACGCAATGCAATAGCAACCAATAGAAATTTCACGACTCTCCTATGGAATTTAGCATTCTAGATCAATAACAGAAGGTAGCTATTATCTACACTGTTCTACTGGATTAGATACAAGGGTACTTATAAAAATCAGAAATTGGATACCTGTTGTAAGAACAACACTGAAGAACATTGAGGTCTGTTGAGTTTCTATGGGTATATTTACTCAGAGACGGGGATGGTCTATTTATGGCCTAGTACCTGCAAAGATAGAGCAGTAAAGCAATCTAGAAAGACAGCCCTGAAGGGGTGAATCCAATCACACCCCACCATTTGGGCCATTTATTTCTATCCACTATTTATAGCCGATTCTTGCAGTCTTGTTACCATTTAATTCTCCTTTTCCTTGCCTTTATTCCTTTTCTCCCAGGTTTTTCAAAATAGGGTTTGCCTTCTTTTTTTCA
This sequence comes from Masticophis lateralis, assembly GCA_030761175.1. Taxonomy (NCBI): domain Eukaryota; kingdom Metazoa; phylum Chordata; class Lepidosauria; order Squamata; family Colubridae; genus Masticophis; species Masticophis lateralis. The sequence goes on from JAUDYJ010000001.1 coordinate 16,047,414, forward strand.
TTTTGTACTCTATCCTGAGAATTCATATTGATATCAAAATATCTTCGCCAACAAATATGCACTTCTCACATGCATAGAATAGAATAGAATTATTTATTGGCCAACTGTGATTGGACATACAAGGAATTTGTCTTTGGTGCATAAGCTCCCAGTGTACATAAAAGTGATCAATCATGATAATAGTCAACATAAATACATCCATCATGAATCATAAGATACAACACTTAGTGATAGTAACAGGATACTAAATAAGCAATCAAAATCATACTAGGAAACTAAATAAAACAATATAAATCGTAGATACAAACAACAAGGTTATAGTTATAAGCAGTGGTGGGATTCAGCCAGTTCATACCACTTCGGAGAACCGGTTGTTAACTTTGTGAGCAGTTTGGCAAACTGGTATTGGAAGAAATCATTAGGGCAGACAACTGGTTGCTAAATTACTTGAATCCCACCACTGGTCATAAGTAGAAAAGGAGATAGGTAATAGGAAAGATGAGAAGAAGAATAGTAATCCATCGTATTATATTACAATTATATTTAATATCATATCATATTGTATCAAATACAATACAATACAATACAATACAATACAATACAATACAATACAATACAATACAATACAACAATATATCTCATGTCCATCATTGGAAGAAGTCCCCCAACTATCCTCCCTTTACAAACAAAACCAAGGGAAAAAAATCTTTAACATTGCAAGTAAACAGTAAACCAGTTTGGGTGAAGAGCAGAGCCAATTCACAATTAAAAGCTAACTATTTTCAGACTGTGACACCAACTGCCAAATTAAGCCTTGTTTCAGCTTTCATTATTAGCCCTGGGGGCTCTTTTTAAGAGGGGAAAAAAAACTCTGGGCCAAGCATTTGGCAGAGTTCAGAGATTCTCTTTCTAGAAAGATGTCAGGGCATATGTTGTTACCATAAATTTCAAGCAAATCTTTGATGGACTTGTTTTCCGACTCGTGGTGTTTTTTATTGCTAGACTCACATTGGCCTATTAAAGGAAAGAGGGACAGATTGATAAATTGAGGCTGTAACTGAATCTTGGCTAAATTCATCCTTTTATGTTAGGGATTAATGCAGGGATCTCCTGTGCCAAGTACTAGAGAGGGGAGGGGGCAGAGCTAAGATATCTCACTGCTTTGGTATAGCTTGGGTTTTAGGTGGCTCAGTGGCTAAGATGCTGAGATCTGCCGAACATCTGAAGATCAGAAAGGTTGGCAGTTCGGTAGTTCAAATCCTTAGCGCTATGTAACAGAGTGAGCTCCTGTTACTTGCCCCAGCTTCTGCCAACCTAGCAGTTCGAAAGCACGTAAAAAAATGCAAGTAGAAAAATAGGGATCACCTTTGGTGGGAAAGTAACAGCGTTCCGTGCACCGTTGGCATTTAGTCATGCCAGCCACATGACCATGGAATTGTCATCAGACAGGCTGGCTCTTCGGTTGGGAAACAGAGATGACCACTACCTCCTAGAGCCCGGAACAACTAGCATGTATGTGCGAGGGGAATCTGCTAAAATGTTCCAAAATTTCTCATCTCACCTGGCTAGGAGTGTCTGTAACAAGAGGAACCATTACCACCAGATGTGATGGAATGTAGTGGCTAGATTCCAAGGGGGGAGGCTATGGATTCCAGATGAGTAAGAAACAACTCAGTTGAAACTGTTTATGTAAGAGAATGAGGGTGAAGACAGCCTCTCCCTAAATATTTTCTGAGTATAGGTTTTTGTAGATAGCAGTCTGCTTTAGTTTGGCAAGATTCTGCTTATAGGTGTGGAACCAGATTACTGAAACCCCCATCCATGAGAAAATCATTTGCCCATTGTGCATTATCAAGAGTGCATGCATCAGCCAGCTTTTAAAAGATAAATACAGGTAGTCCTCGATTTACAGCCATTGTTTTAGTTACTGAAGGTACGACAGTGCTGAAAAAAGTAGCTTATGATTGGTCCTAGCACTTACAACTGCTGCAGCATTGCCACAGTCACAATTTAGGTGCTTGGTAACTGGCATATATTTACAATGACTACAGCATCCCAAGGCTGTCAATCATCAGCAAAATTAGGAGATTCAGGCAGTTCAAATGAGTATAAAGATTTATTGCAAGCTTAAGCTCTCTACAAAAATCTGAGCTACTAACAGTCAAGGGAAATGAGTGGTAATAAGAAGGGATTCAAGGTGAACTGGACTTAGTTCTCTTGCGGGCATGCAGGGACTCATGACTTACAATGTGTTTGACCCCTCCCTCAGGCTCAGCCTGGTCATTTCCTGCAGAGGTTACTTGTTTGGCATTTGCAACCTTCCAAGCTGGTTTCCAACCAACAAAGTCAATGGAGGAAGCCTGATTCATTTAATGATCACGGCAAAAAAGTAGCAAAATCAAGCATGACTCACTTAACAACCACCTCACATAGTGACAGAAGTTTTAGTCCTAGTTGTGGTTCTAAGTCAAGGACTACCTGTACTCCTTCAGTCACTGGTGACATGAAGAGATCCATATTGTTTTCTTGGCATTAAAAGTAGTTTTCCATTTCCTTGCCAGGGGTGGTAGGGAAAACCTTTTTTTTTAATTTTCCAGTCAACAACCTTCATATTACCTGATGCTCCCTTGGCCCCACTCAGCTTTCTCGAGTGTGTTATTGTTGTGTTGTTTAAAGTCAGCCACCGTCAGCTTGATTTTGCCACCTTAATGGGCTGTAGCCCCAACACTAAAACCATTAAACATAATGAAATACGCTGCAAATTGCCTTATCCACTCCCAACTCTTTAATGTTGCTTTTATTTGCTCCCATGTTTATATGTGATTGTTTCAGCTGATTTATTTGATTTATAGGCTGTTGTTGTTTCAACATTATAATTCATTTGGTTTTGTGTAATCTTATTAGATCGCTTTGCTGACAGTTGTAAATCCCCTTCAGAGGATAATTTATCTTGAAAGCTAGCTAAATAAAAATTCAAAATAATTGTTTTAATTGTAGTGGTAGCTGTAGAATTCCCCCGAGCTTCCCTCTAGAACATATTTTTGCCCTCTTTAATGTTACACCTTTCTTGGCTTTTTCCGATGCAATGGTGAAAAGAGATCAGAAGCCAATCAGGACCAGCCTTACCATTAGACATTCCAAAAACAGGACATCCCTGGATGGATGACTCTAGAAGAGGGGTGTCAAACTCAAGGCCTGCGGGCCACATCCAGCCCGCAGGGTGCTTAGATCTGGCCCATGGGGCCACCCTGGAAGCAGCAAAGGACCGGCCCATGGTGCCTCTGCCAGCAAAAACAGAGCTCGGGAGGGCCATCTGCAGCACCTCCCGAGCTCTATTTTTACTGGCAGGGGGTTGCAAGAGGCTGGCGCAGCTGAAAACGAAGCTCGCAATGGCTGCACATGGCCCTCCAGAGTTCCATTTTCACCGGCCGAGGGTTGCAGGAGGCCGGTGCAGCTAAAAATGGAACTTGGGAGCCCATTTTTGCTGGCAGAGTGCTCAGCCCACCACAGACGCCCCAACATGAATGACGTTGAGCTGGCCACACTCCCCCTGGCCATGCCCCCCCCCCCGGCCCTCCCAAGGTCAAACACCACCCTGATGCGGCCATCAATAAAATCGAGTGTGACACCCCTGCTCTAGAAAATAACAGCCAGCTCTGAGAAAGATAACATGCTGTTCTGTGTTGCAATGAAAGACGTTATCCCAATGCTAAAAAGGTTACATACCAGACAGTTTGCAAAGAATCATTCTTGGTTCGTGGCAGCAAAATGCCTGGGATTGCCCTGCGCACACTTCTAGTGTCTGCCTGAGATGCTCCTCCAGATTGCTAGGCACAAGTTGGTCTCCATCCTTAATTCATTTGCAGTCACTCTGGATCATATTTTCTTGAGTTTCGTGCCTTCAGCTCAAGGGAAGTTTCTAAAACTAATTCCTTAATTGGAGCAAGTGCATCATTTGCCATTAATGTTTATTCCTTCCCCTCATTCGCATCTTTCTTTCTATTAAGGATGTGCTGAATCATAAGCCACGTTTCCTGTACAAAAAGCCCCGGGTTCCTTATTTATCTTCTTCAGGTAAGGCTGAGGTAGAAGTTTCAGTTGAAGTTATGCTGAGCTGACTGAGCAACTATTATTTTGATTTTCTACAGGCAGCTTCTCCTCAGTAGTGATTAAAAAATTATCCTCCCCTCCTACTTAAAAGAAAAGGCATTACTCATACGATGATGTGTAGCACTACATTTCTTACTTTATTAAGGCTACTAAGGCAAGATCTCTTAAACATAAGCCAGCAGTGTGCAGCAGCAGCAGCCAAAAAAGCTAACACAATCCTTGGTTGTATAAACAGGGGCATAGAATAAAAATCACAGTGAAGTGTTAGTACCACTTTATAAATCTTTAGTAAACCACACCTGGAATACTGCATCCAGTTTTGGTCACCACATTACAAAAAAAAAAATTGTGAGACTTTGGAAAAAGTAGAAAGAAAAGCAACTAAATTGATTAAGGGCTGGAGAAAAAAAATATGAAGAACAGTTGCAGGATTTGGGTATGGCCAATCTAGAGAAAAGAAGGACTAGGAGGTGACATGATAGCAATATTCCAGTATTTGAGGGCCTGCCACAAAGAAGAGGTGGTCAACTTATTTTCCAAAGCTCCAGAAGGCAAGACAAGAAACAATGGATGGAAACTAATCAAGGAGAGAATCAACCTGGAATTAAGGAGAAACTTCCTCACAGTGAGGACAATTAACCAGTGAAACAGCTTGCCTTCAGAAGTTGTAGGTGCTTTGTTAAGAAAAAACTGGACAGCCACCGGCTCACCGAACCAGTTGTTAAACTGGCAGCATCCCAGCACTGGTAAGCATGCAAGTGGCATTCAGCTAATGCATATAAACAGAATTTTAGCTCCTCTTCCCTGTCTTAGGTGCCTGCTTTCCAAGAAAATGGAATGCACTGAAATGCTTTATGATCTAAGTGCTTTCCATTCTGAGTTTAATTACTTCTGTGTCTGCCATAGTAATGCTTGCACTAAAATGACAGTCTGCCTATCCTAAATTATAGATAGATAGCAATGACTAAATTCCTTGAAGTTTTTACCAAGAGTTTCAATTAAAATTTATTTGGCAACTTCTCACTGCTGATGTAGGCTTAACCTTCTTTTGGAAGTTTTTATTTCTTCTTTTTTCCCCTTAGAAATCTCTATTGGGAGACTGGGCCTTTGCATGGTAAATTCTGTGCCAATTCTTTTCTGGTGATTTTGAACTCTGAAATTTGCATCTCTTTACCAGTTATTGTTCCTCACTAGCCAATTTTCTTTCTCCTTCCCTTGTGAGTCAATTTCTAACACAATTCCTGTGAAGTCCTTCACCAATTTCACCTGTAGTGTATTTCACCTACCCTCTCTATGAGAGATTTTCTTTGTGTATGAAAACCTTATTTATTCTTCTTTCAGGATTTCCTAGATTTAAGTTATTACAAGTATGGTTTGTATGCCTGGGAGATCATGTGACTGGATAACAGATGGTGTTTATTTTCTTCACTCTGTCACATAGAAAGAAGAGTTATAAATACAATATTAAGTTTTTTGCTGCTGGTTTGTGCGTGCATTCAACTGTGCATATACCTCAGGAAAAACACAGAATCCTGATCTAAATATTCATACAAACCACTTTGTTTCAAGTAGTGAAGATTGTAACCAGCTTTGCCTGAGCGATGGTTTTTGAAAAGTTATTTATAATGCACGTTGCACTCCATAAATTGGAAATATTTGATATTTTTATAAAATGCTTAGATTTACATGGATGGAAGTTAAAAGGAATGCATAGAAATCAGACTGCCAACTCGCAAAGCATCCCTGGACTGCTCTCGAGTTGCCATAGGTCAGGGGGGATGGGAAACAGGCCAAACGGCACAGCAGCCAAAGACAGATGCACATTCCATACTTATCTCTCTGAAGGCTGTATCCCAGGGTTATCTACAGCAGCCGGAGGGGAGTGACCATACCCCCTGGGGGGAGGGGGGAAACAGGGGCATAATTGGGGCATAAATTACGTAGAGTCAGAGCTGGCTTCACTTGGGAACTTGCCGACATGAAGCTTCTAATAAATAACTGGATTTCTTTTGAAGCTTGGCTCGAGGCTCATGATTTAATTAGGGCATCTGTTGGAACCCTGACACAGACATTTGCCAAATTCTATTAGGAAAAAAACCTTTCTGTTCTGGAAGAATCTGGAAGGAGCTGCTAAGGGGATTTCTGTCTTGCAGAAGCAGATTCAAGGATGCTAATTTCTCTTTGGAGAAAGCACCTTAGTGTTCAAAAAAATCCATTCAGTTATAGAACAATAAATCTTGAGATTTACCCACTGCTAAATTAGCCACACCCTCATCCCATGTATCCTCCCTGTACAGTATTTGTTTTCTTTTCACTGCATAAAAATCTTGGTTTACATAGGAAGAACCTGGCTAAAGAGAAATACACATAAAGGCCTATGGAAAGGAAAGAAAACAAATACTGTACTTTTACAGGGAGGATACATGGGATGAGGGTGTAGCTAACTGATGAGGACTAATAAGTCCGAAATAGATCTATCTTAGTCTCCTTAGTCTCCCACTGGGCAGCAGAGTGCTTGCTGGCTGCCTGAAAAAAAGCCTAGAAACTAGTGGATATAATATGATATGATAACACTTGTATTAGATATAATTGTAATAGTATAACCAAATAGTTTAAACTGGGTTTTCTTATATCTATTTACATTTTGTAGATTATCATACTTATAGTTGAAAACCATCTCTATTCACATTCATAGTCTTTTTTCCTCCAATTCCTATCCATTTTCTCTAGCCACTCATAAAAACTGTTCCATATCCGGTAGTATTCTGAGTCTTCTTTATCTTTAATTTTAAAAGTTAATCAATCCAACTAAAATTCTAAAATTTTCCATTTAGTCATAACTATTGAACAAACAGTTTAATCCTAAACTATATATAATCTCTTCTATAGGACCTTCTCGTTTGCTCCGCAAAGGGGAGAAAGATGGTGTTGTATAAAAATCTTCCACACCATCAGTCGTTGCATTTGCTAATTATCCCAAAACGTTTGAAAGTGAATATACTTTTTTTTTTTTTTTACATCGTCTTCACTATCTGAGAATTTCAGATATATTCACCTTGATGTTGTCTATACTGTATAGATCAGGAGTCTCCAAACTGGGCAACTTTAAAGATTTGTGGATTTCAACTCCACGCTGGCTGGGGAATTCTGGGATTTGAAGTCCACAAGTCTTAAGGTTGCCAAGTTTGGAGGCCTCTGGTATAGACTGTAAACCAAAGCTCAGCGGTCATTTCTTTACTACTCACTGTTTAATCTGAGCAAGCCAACAGTCGAATATAGAGAATACCAACCAATGCTCACAGAATTTCCCAGAATTCCCAGTACTGTGCAATTTAATAGACTTTCCCCTTCTAGGCAAGCCATTGCAAATTTCTGATCCTGTTAACAAATGTAGCGGGAATGTCAACAAATGCATGAAGACGCCTCAAAAGCCTTCTGTTCTCCATGGCACCAAAACAGCATTTCAGAGCAAGTCCTAGGAAGATTCTAGCGAACTCATTCCAGCAAATCCTGAGAGTGTTGTATGGTAGCAAGCAGACGAACGTGTTAGCAAAATATATTTCCCACAATTGCACTCCATGAAACACTAGCTAGGAGCAGGACATGACATGCCTGGCAGACAGCATTTCCAGTGGGGAAATAAATGTTTACAACTTTTGGATGAATTTGTGGGACTGGAAGTCCCATCTATCCCTAAAGCAAGAGGAGGGGAGGGGGAGCACAGATCAGATTTTATGTATGGTGAGCAGCTGGAGGTTTGGGAAATTGGCAATTGGCGTCTGGAAGCGCTCACAGTTCAAGCTGTCACTGAGGAAAAAAAGTGAAAGCACCCGGTCATTATCGGCTACTTTAGTTTGCTCACAGATGACATTCAAAGTCAGGGGAAGACAAATTGCTATGATCGAAGGAATTAAGAGAACTACAGTAGCACAATTTTCAGGTCAGGCCATATGGAAAATTGCCAAGCTTAAATGAGCATGCTGCGAATGACTTAATGCCGAATATTTCATGGATATTAAGTAAGACTTGTCACTTTGAATTCTTAGGGAACCCTTCTCAATTGAATAGGGAAATGTAAATTTTCTTACATTGTAATAAGGCTGGACTTAATCAAGCCCCTTAAGTTGTATGGTAGAAAACGTGTGTGTATATTTGTGCATGCATAATTTAACAGATTTGCAAAAATAAAATAAACATACAGTGCATAACAGATCAGGAGGATCTTTCCCAGAACTGTCTTGCAAACGGGCACCGCAATCAGGAAAATTTAGAGCTGTCAGGAATCTGACTGCCTGCACAGAGCACCAGTTTGTCTTCCCACCGAAGTGATACCTATCTACGGTATTTACTTGCATAGAACATGCTTTCAAACGGTTAGGTGGACAGAAGCTGAGATGAGTGACAGGAGCTCACCCTGCCACACAGTGCTAGGATCCGAACTGCTGGAGCCATCTCCAGTGTCATTAAGCCACTGAGCCACCGTGCCTCTATACCCCCATGGAGAAAAAAAGACTCTATTGTGAATAAAGGCTCGGTGAATATTTCATATGTTATAGATTCCACTTCAGCTAATCTGGTTTGGTCATGATAGTTCAGGACACCTCTATCTGAAGCAGGGCTAAGCAGAAACAAAGATAGGCTAGGCTAGGTTAGGCTAGGCTAGGCTAGGCTAGGCTAGGCTAGGCTAGGCTAGGATCGGATCGGATCGGATCGGATCAGTGGTGGTATTCAGCCAATTCTATCCAGTTCGGGCAAACTGTGGCGGCTGCGGGAAGCTCCACCCACCTGCCCAGATGGCATTACGTCCTGCTTTTGACACTCTGCACGTGCCCAGAAGGCCCTGCGCATGCGCGGAGGTGGCTCGTGTGAGCAGAGTGAAAACGCACGAGCTCGCATTTGCAAACCGGTACCGAAGGTAAGTGAATACCACCCCTGGATAGGATAGGACAGGATAGGATAGGAATATTCTTTATTGGCCAAGCGTGATTGGACACACAGTACTTTAAGGACAGGCAAACTGCATTTTAGCCTCAGCATCTTTCCTGATCTTGGGCAAAGGTCTTTAGGAAGATAGTCCTTGTTTAGTGACTACAATTGCCACTGGCAACTCAGTCATTAAGCAAAGACGTTGCTTAATGAAACTACAACTGTGCTTAGGATCTTACTTCAGGTTTCCTTTGCTTTATAGAAAAAGCAAGGATTGTCCCGAAGGTGCTTTTTCAAGAGGCAACTGGACTTTCTTTGTTTTTCCTTGAAGACATTTCCCTTCTCATCCAAGAAGCTTCTTCAGTTCTGATTGAATAGTTGGGAATGGAAGGGTTTATGTTCCTTGCAGTCATCTGGACATTAGTATTTTTTCTGAGAGTCATTGAGGCCACTTAGAGGTTTAGAAAGTCCAGTTGCCTCTTGAAAAAGCACATTTGGGACAACCATGACCTGGATAACTGAGAATCTCCATAGACAAAGAGCAAGGATTGGTTATAAAATTAGTTTTTCATCACCATCGTAACTGCAGCCACTAAACAAAGCAGTTGCTAATTGAGGACTTCCTGTAGATGATATTTCAATATGTCTTCCTCAGATTGTTATATCAGTTTCCTATTAATCCCTTGTGCTAGGTGAACTGTTATGAAATCAAAAGGAGCAACTTGTGAAGAAGCTTAATTGTTCTAATAAGATAACTGGAATGTGAGATATGCTATTGTATAACACCTTTGAGAAACTGTTCTGGTTCTTGATTTACATAATTGCTACTTTTAATTTTAAAAATAATGTGGGAGAGAGAAAAAAAGGAAGAACCTTGCTCCCGAGAAGATGTGAAATATAATTAATTTATTAAGGATTGGGAGGCGAGAGAGAGGGAGAGAGAAAAACTATCATGGTTATTACACATTTAGGCAGCTTCCATTTCGACTTCTAATATTGTAACAGGGAATAATTAATTTAAGAGCCCGTGATCTGAGTGTGCTTTTCTTCATTTATATTATTATTAATAGCCATTTATTCCTGCACCCCTCTTCTCTCAGAGGGGTTTTAAGTGCTTCATAAAAACTGGCACACAACTATATTAAAGCTCTCTCAATTTTAAAGGTATGTATGGGGAGGCGAGTTTCATGAATAAAGATACAATATTCAAGCAATATGTTTTGTGCCAGAGTTGTTCTATCTGTCATGCAATGTCCCTGAGGGACAAGCAATCACTCGAAAATATACTTAGCCAGTCATTTATTGGCAAGCTTCACATGTTGCCTTATGTTTGATCATGGTTTATTATTATATGAACTGCAGCTGACTGGGTGTATATAATACACAACTCCTAACATTGTTGTCATTTTGAACAAGGGTGTCTGACCTTGAGAACTTTAAGACTTGTGGATTTCAACTCCCAGAAATGAAGGCTGGAGGAATTCTGAGTGGAGAATTCTGGGAGCTGAAGTCCACAAGTCTTAAAGTTGCCAAGATTGGACACCCTTATTTTAAATGTTTATGCTGCCCAAACTCCCAGCAATTCTGGGTGGTTAACACAATTGTTTTTTTAAAAATTAAGAAAAGAAAAAAGAGCAAAGATGGGAATGTAGTAGGCCAGGAGGGAGGGGAAGCATTCCAAAGGAGTAAGAGGCAATTCAATTCAGATTGTTTGTGTGGAAGAAAGAGGATGAAGACAGCGTCTTCTCATAGTGTATGTGTGATGTAGATAGTAAGCTACTTCAGTTTGGCAAGATTCTGTCTACAGGTATGTCTACAAGTATGGAACAATAACGAAATCTGCTTGGAAAAACCACCACATGTCCCTTCCAACTCTGTTATTCTATCCTATCTCTACTCTATTCTATTCAGCATTCCATCAGTTGAGAAGGTCTTCTTCCAGTTCTGGAGTGAGTCATGTGGGTAAGGAAGAAATGTGTAAGGATTGGATCACAATAGGATAGGATACAATCTGTCTGACTGCTTGGCAAACACTGGAAGAAGTGTGTTTTAACAAATACCCCTCCCATAAATCAATTGTGTAACTTACTGCAGGAACCCTCAGATGTTTCATGGAAAATGTTCGTCAACATCTGGAAGATCATGGAATCCCTAAGCTGGCTCACTACCAATTCATCCTCTTTTATGGTTGTCATTTTCTGTAATGAACACCATCCTAAACTCATTATTTTCACATTCCTGGATCTACCACCAGGAGGTTTTTAATGGTAACAGTGATGGAATCTAAACACTCCGTGACCTATTACAGTCTTATTCTTTTTCCAGATGTGCCTTTTAAAATGCTCCCCTTTTATCAATTTTATCTTCGCTTTACCTGAAGTTTTCTTCTATTTCTCCATTTTTTATGTCACTTATGAGACAGTCTGCAAACATGGCCTCAAAAATTTATCTGGTAATTAACCTTCATTCATCAGTACATCCTTGGTCAACTTGCTTCTTAAATTCTTAAGCTGTATTTTAAGGGGAAAGGTCTGCAAAGTTAAATTCATCTTTGTTGTTCTGAACTTTAGAGCAGGAAGGGGGAAGGGAGAGTCACAGTCACAGTTTGGATGGAACCAATTACATTGGAAGCAGCCTAGTCAAAAAATTTTGAACGAGTCAGAAATATGAGAATATAAAAAGAGCTATGATGGATCAGCCCAAATGCCCATCTGGATGAAGCATTCTGTAGCATAGAGTGGCAGTAATATTTGCAACTTAAAAAGACAGAAAGGATTCCCATCTACTAGAGCTGTGATAGTGCAGTGGTTAGAATGCAGTACTGCAGGCAAATTCTGCCCACAGCCTGGAGTTCGATTCTCACCGGTTCAAGGTTGGCTTTGGCTCAGCCTTCCATTCTTCTGAAGTCAGTAAAATGAGGAGGCATATTGTTGGGGGGGGGGGGGACAATATGCTGACTTTGTAAACTGCTTAGAGAATGTTATAAAGCACCATGAAGCACTATATAGGTCTAAGTGCTATTGCTATTGCTACAAGTAAGCAAAAATGGATGGATGGATGGATGGATGGATGGATGGATGGATGGATGGAGTGCCATCAAGTCAATGTCAACTCCTGGCAACTGATAGGTGGATCTTCTCCAGAATGATCTGTCCCCAAGCTAGTCCGTCAACATCCTAATAATGCATCCATCATCTCTATAATCAACTCATACACCTTGGTGTCAATGGAATGAGCTCCCACTCCCACCTAGCACTTCATCAGGAAGGTAACAGTGTTCTGGGGATAGCATGGGGACAGCCATGCTGGCCCCATGACCATGAAAATTGTCTTCAGACAATGCTGATTCCCTTGGCCAAGCAATGAAGATAAGTACCATGCCCTAGAATTGGACACAACTGGACAGGAAAACCTTTACCTTTTTTAAAAAACTTATTCTTTGCAATTATAAGCAAAGTGAACTTTCTAAGTCATGGGGGTCAAACTTGCCGCATCACATTGCCGCAACATGACGTTTCATAACCTGGAGCTGGGATGGGCGTGGCCTGTACGTGATGCATCTGGCCTATGGAACGCCAGTTTGACACCCCTGTTCTAAGTAATCTTCCCTTTTCTATTTCAATATGCATCCATGACAACATCCTCTTTTTTAGTACACAGGATCAGAGGTGGCATTCAGCCGGTTCGGAAAGATTCACCTGAACCGGTAGCCGAAATCGCAGGTTGGCCCAACCACCTACCCCAGCTCTATGCCATCCTATTTAGGCAAATTTTTGAGGCCGGGTGCATGCACGGAAAGTGCGTGTGTGAGCAAAGCGAATGCTTAGGCGGTCAGGCGCATGTATGGAAGGCAGGTGTGTGCGCGTGATCTGGGCGCGAATGCGCACAAAGTGAGCGCACGCAGGCAGCAAACCAGTAGTAACATAATGTGAAACTCACCGCTGCACAGGATGGATCAGAGTTCTTGACCGTCCTCCATGTTCCCCTTAGAACTGATGAGCCATCAGGCTAACCCAAACCCTTCCTGTTTGCAGAGTGATTTCTCCAGAGCCTGAACCTTAAACAATAGAGATTTGTTTCGAAGCAAAATAATAAACCATCTCTCTTACCAATCTAACTCTGTCACCGCAGACAAAGATGGAAATCGAGAGTGACACACCATGAATAAACGATCCCCAACTGTACCGTTGGCAGCTATAATTTTATCAAAGATTTTGCAGTGAATATAAACAGCGTTTCTAGAAAACGCAGCCTGTAATAACTGCGTTTTCTCAATGGTAGGTTGTGTTTTATTGATGGCTGTAATTCGAGCCATTCAGCAGTTCCAATGCAGGCAAATGTTTTAACCACAGGGTATTAGATCAGTGGTTACTTGTCCCAAGCTGGTCTATTCATGTAGGAGGAGTGATGTACCTCCCCTCTCATTCATCTAGCTCAGCTTTCACACCTCAGGCTAAGTCCACATGGTGGCAGAACACAGAAATATAATCTAAACATGTAAAACAAACAGTGTGCAGTCCAGCACTGTGCTGAACATTTTGGATATTAAGCACATCATCCCCATCACAGTTATTATTCAAAGAAAGGTCACTGTTCACTTGCCGAGCATATGCTATGTAGAGAGTTGGATGGAGACTTTTGGCTCATCACTGCCCTCTTTAGGTAGAGATGGGAAACATTTCTTTCTGAAGAATTATTTATTTATTTTATTAAAGGGATGTTTTTTTGTTTTTTTTGTTTTTTGCTATCCATCTCCTCTATAAGGTGATATTTGTAACCCATTGGTGTAGAATACCAAGGAAAGCCAATTTGGGGAAGTGTTAAGGCAGGAGTCAGCAACCTGCGGCTCTGGAGCTGCATGTGGATCTTTCACTCCTCTGCTGTGGCTCCCTGTCACTCAAAATATGCATTGCAACCGCCAATGTGCGGCACCCGCCGGCATGTGATTTATTGAGCTTTTCAATAAAGAAGAAGAAAACAGAATGTAGTTTCATTCAACTACATATGCTAGTTTTGTGGCCGCTCAAGAAATAGTCAGGCACGGGAAGGGTTTTGTGACTCCAGGTGTTTTCTTTTCTGTGGGAAACGGGTCCAAATGGCTCTTTGAGTGTTTAAGGTTGCAGACCCCTGGGTTAAGGCATCAGGATAGGAACCAGGAGACGGTGAGTTCTAGTTCTAGCAAAGCTAACTGTTCGACTTTGGGCCAGTCATTATCTCATAGCCCTAGGAAGCAGGCAATGGCAAATTAATAATACTAAGAATCCTTGTAGTGTCTGTTTCCTGAACTGGGCTACCTCATAAGGCTGCTTTAATTTTATTTTTATTTTTTCCCCTCTCATCCTATGTTATGACTAGCCTTGATGGCTGTGAGATCACCTCCAAAGGCCATCTGCTGGGAGGCTAGTGGGCTTCCTTATGCAATTGGTTGGCCATGATAAGGACAGACTTTTGGCCTAACTGGTCATGTTCTTGTGTTCTTTTTAAAATATTTTTACTTTTTTCTTTTTGCAGTTTTGCAAAGACTTGGACATTTGTTTCGTTTAGGTTTTGCATGCCTATAATTATTTTAATACAGCGTTATAATTTATATAGCCTTTACGAAAACCGAACTATAGGTAGCCTTCAATTTACAACCACAACTGAGCCAAAAATGTCTGCTGCTATGCAAGACAATGGCATCCGACCCGTTTTACGACCTTTCTTATCACAGCTGTTAAGTGAGCCACTGCAGCTGACAAATTAGTGACAGGGTTGTTAAGTGAATCTGACTTCCCTGTTGACTTTGCTTGTCAGAAGGTCGCAAAAGGGGATTGCATGACCGTGGGACACCGCAACCGTCATAACCAGTTGCCAAGCATATCTGAATTTTGATCACATGAACCCGGAGATGCTACAGAGGTCATAAATGTGAAAACTGGTCACAAATCATTTTTTTTCCCATTGCCAATGTAACTTTGAATGGTCACTAAAGGAATGGTTGTAAGTCAAGGACTATTGTCTATGGCAGTGATGGCTAATCTTTTTGCCATCGCGTGCCAGGAGAGGGGGGCAGGGGAGGGTCGCGCACACACGTGCCCAAGCGTATATGTGTGCAACCCCCTCCCCCCCCCACCCCTGGCACATGATGACCTGGTAGGCTCGTTTTTCCTTCTTATCTGGCTCCAGATCCTCTCTATTTATCTGGGAAGGGCAAAAACAGCCTTTCCCACTCCCTTGGAGGCCCTACGGAGGCTGAAAGGGCCCATTTCCTGACTCCCGGTGGGACAGGAAGTGACTTTTTTGCTGTCCCCAGCCTCCAGAATCTCTCTAGGAGTCTCTAGGAGCCCCTCTAGGAGTCTCTGGAGGATGGGGACAGCAAAAAACGTCACTTCCTGTCCCACCGGGAGTCGGGAAATTGGCCCTTTCAGCCTCCGTAGGGCCTCCAAGGGAGTGGGAAAGGCTGTTTTTGCCCTTCCCAGATAAATAGAGAGGATCTGGAGCCAGGTAAGAAAGAAAAATGGGCCTTCCCCACCCCCCCAGGCCCTCCAGAGGCAGGAAATAGCCTGTTTCCCTACTTCTGGTGGGCCTAGAAGGCCTGAAAATCAGCTGGCCGGCGTGCGCATGCGCCTCAGAGCTGAGCTGGCATGCCCACTAATATGGCTCTGCGTGCCACCTGTGGAGATTCTCAGTCATCCAGTCACAGTTGTCCCAAAGGTGCTTTTTGGGTCAAGGGGCAACTGGACTTTCTGGTTTTCCTTTGAAAATGTTTCGCTCCTCACCTAGAGCTGAAGAAGCTTCTTGGATGAGGAGCGAAACGTCTTCAAAGAAAAACCAGAAAATCCAGTTGCCTCCTGACCCAAAAAGCACCTTTGGGTCAAGACCTATTGTACAATTTTTTCAAACTTCACTTTCCAAACTAGACTGCCGTAGAAGAGAGCGTTCCTCAATCCATGTGCCGGTCCTTGGTTTGCTAGTACAAAAAAAAAAAAAAAAAGGAAGAAGGAAGTTATGCATGGAAACGGCATGTGAGCAGAATACAGAATTAATCAAATCCATTTCTCCCATCATTATGTTAGGCCCACGGGTGATGTCTGCTTCGTTCGCTTTGATCAGAAACTTAAGAAGTACTCCAAAGCGCCGTTTAACACGCATGTATCTGACAGGACCGAAGGATTGAAACTGTCACCTTTAATCCTCCCCAGCCATTAGCATATCATACCGAGTCAATTCCCGGTCAGGTGAAGAACAGTTGGAGAGAAAATGGCTCAGAGTAGAGACGCAAGCCTCTTTGGGTATCCAATTCCCAAGCCAATCCCAAGGCTTAAGATCACCCTGATTTGATGGAGACGCCGCGGCAGAGTATCAGTTACAGGATATGTCTCCTGGCTTTAATTAGAAGGGGTACCAAAGCAGAAGAGATTTTTTTCAAAAAATGCAAATGGGGAAGACATGACTGAAATGCAGCAGCAATCAAGAAGAATGCTCGGGAATAGATTCATGGCCCACCCAAGAACGAGGCTAGCATCCAAGGGCACTTGTAGGTGGTAAATGAAAATGTAATCCTCTGCTCCTCTGCTTGCAACAGAATACCTTATGCCACTAGACTTGAAATTTTGGGTTTAGACAACTTAGAACTACACCGCCTTCGGTCTGATCTAAGCGTAGTACACAAAATTATCTGCTACAATGTCCTACCTGTTAATGAGTACTTCAGCTTCAACCACAACAATACACGAGCACACAATAGATACAAACTTAAGGTAAACTGCTCCAAATTCAACTGCAGAAAATACGACTTCAGCAACAGAGTGGTCAATGCCTGGAATGCATTGACTCTGACTCAGTGGTGGGTTGCTCCCGGTTCTATAGAACCGGTTCTATAGAACCGGTGGTAAAACTGGCAGGAGTCTCCGCCCACCCACCTGACATCATCATGGATGATCAGAAGCACACACAGGCAAGCAAAGCAAGCACACACAAACACTCCCGTTGCAAACCGGTAGTAAAGGTATGTAGAACCCACCCCTGTTCTAACTCTGTGGTTTCTTCCCCAAACCCCCAAAACTGTAACCTTAGACTGTCTACTGTTGACCTCACCCCATTCCTAAGAGATCTGTAAGGGGCGTGCATAAGTGCACCAACGTGCCTACCGTCCCTGTCCTAATATTCCTTTTTACTCTTACTCTTTTCATGTATTCAAATTACGTTTATACTTTTATCTGTTATCTTATATATGCTTAACAAATGAATAAAATAAAAATAAATAAATAATCCATTTTTTTACAGAAAGAAAAATTGCAGCTTTAGGTAGCCTCATTCTATGCCAAACTGCCTGAGCTCAGAAGCAGCGATGGAGCCCTATAAAGGAGAAAACTTGTAGCTCAGGGTTGAAATGAGGGGTCCTTGGTGCTCTCTCAGCTTGCTTGCAGATGTTTCATTAACCACACTAGGTAACATCATCAGTGCTAGTAAGGAGTGTGGTTTGCTCTCGATTTATATTCTAGTATCTTGGCCTGTCGCTGTTGGTGGGGCTGAGCTTAGAGATTCTTTGGTTGGGCTGTTTGCTGTTGGCTCGTTTGGCAGTTTCTTGATTTGGGGTGTTACAGAGTAACCGAATTAGAAGGGACCTTGGAGGTCTTCTAGTCCAACCCTCTGCTCAGACAGGGAATCTTATATCATTTCAAACAAATGGTTATCCAATCTCTTCTTTAAAAACGACAGTGTTGGAGCATTCATAACTTCTGGAGGCAAGTTGTTCCACTGATTAATTGTTCAAGCTGTCAGGAAATTTCTCCCTAGTTTTAGGTTGCTTCTCTCCTTGATTAGTTTCCACCCATTGCTTCTTGTCCTGCCTGGTGCTCTGGAGAATAGATTGACTCCCTCTTCTTTGTGGCAACCCCTGAGCTATCGGAACCCTGGTATCATGTCATCCCTAGTCCTTTTTGTTAAACTAGAGATATCCAATTCCAGCAACCGTTCTTTATATGTTTTAGCCTCCAGTCCCCTAAATATCTTTGTTGCTCTTCTCTGCACTCTTTCTAGAGTCTCAACATCTTTTTTTTTTACATCCTGTCGACCAAAACTAGATGTCGTATTCCAAGGGTAGTCTAACCAAGGCATTATAAAGTAGTATTAACACTGCATGTGAATTGTTTACTTGATTGTTGGTCTGATGTTAATCTTGGATTTAACCTGTGCTGACCTCGGTCCTTTTGTTTCCTTTTGTCTAGTTGATTGTCTCTTTTGCATAATCTATAGATATTGTTAATGTCTGTGTGTCTATTGATGGCTAATTTGTCTGAGTGCCAGGGCTTTTAAGAAATTCCCTAGAGTTTTTTGACTTGGCTTGGTCACATATTCCCAACTGAAACTACGGTTAAATCTGGCTGTGTGTTGTGAAGTTAAAGAGTTTTCATCATGTCTTCTGACTGCTAGTTGGTGATAGAGCCCTTTTACAGGAAATTGGGAATCGATTTTGGACATCAATGGACATTAACTTTTCATGATTCCTAGGGCATTTCTGGAACAGAGGGGAGGAGGAAGATCACAAAGGAGGAGCTTATAATCATGCCAAATCACGCAAGAGCAGAGATGCGATGGATAAAATACACAGAGGGGGCATCGCATCTTGCTTGGAACCCATGCCAAGAAATACTGGGAAATTCACAGGATGGTCAAATCTGGCCAGAATTTCACATTTTCCACACAACAAGGGAAGCCACAGGCCACAGGCCCAGGGTGAGCAGCCTCCATAAACAGCCCAGGGGTTCTGTATCCTACAACCACCCCAGATCAGGCTTCTCAAACCTGGCAGCAAAATACTAACATTGGTAAAAGTATTATTTCGTGTTTAGCAAAAAATGATTTAAAAAGGCAACGAACAAATGAGTATTACATCTTGTTTTATAGACTCTATCTAGCTTAAAGTCTTTCACCAGCCCACCAATCTAAATATTTTGGATTATACACCGGGGTGGGATTCAGCCAGTTTGTATCAGTTTGGGCGAACCAGATACTAATTTTACATCTGGTTTGCCGAACTGGAAGTTGGCTGGCCCCGCCTCTCCCACCCTGCCCCTCCCAGGAGTCTCCACGCGGTCCATTTTGGATGCCAAGTAATGTGGAGGGTCTGGGAGGGTGAAAAACGAGTCTCCCAGAAGTTCCAAAAGACCAGAAATGGACCCGTTTCCGGTCTCCTGAGGGCCTTTGAGGCTCAGGGGAGGCCGTTTTTGCCCGCCCGGAGACTCAAGGAAAGCCTCCGGAGCTTGGGGAGGGCAAAAACGCCCACACCATGGTGCAGGAGGCCGAGTAGACCACGCCCACTATGGCCACACCCACCCAGCAACCAGGCAGAGAACCAGTTGCTAAAATTTTTGAATCCCACCCCTGTTACACACACACACACAATATTGTCTCCTTGGATGTTTCGGACCACACAAAAATGACTACCTAAAATCTTTAACAGCTTATATCCATGTATTTGATTTTTTTTATCCTATTCTTTGACACCCTTTCTGCAAAAGCCATCACAGCAGCAGACAACAAATACAAATACTGTACACTGTAATATCTTTGTGGGTTTGGGGTTTTTTTTTAAGAAAAGCATATTTTGACACGTGCCCAGCACAGGCCTGCAAACTTTTGAGGCTAAACTGTTAAAAACTATAGAAATGGGACGTGCGGCCTTGGAGATCATCAGAAATCAAATTTTGTTCCTTACAAACCTCAGGTGCTCAAATTCCCAGCCCCATTTTAAGTGCAGTGATGAAGGAAAGGATTTTGATCACAGAATTGCAGATGATATTTTGATTTCTAAACTTCCTCCCCAGACACCTTTGCTTATGTGAGCAGGTTAATCCCTAGAGCAGTTCAGATAGTCCTGAATTTACAACTATGAGTACTTATGACCGGTTCTGAAGTTTTGTGCAGCCACTGCCCCATTGGTCACATGATTGCATCTCAGGCATTCAGCAACCGGTTTTCATTTACCGCTATTTGCAACATCCCACAGTCATGAGAACACATTTCAAAACCCAATATATACTTCTAGTTTTTAGCAAAATCGGTCCATGATGAACAATAGGTTCAATGTCCAGAATTCCACAACCAGGAAAGCCACAAATTAAATGGCTATTTGCAGCACTATTTTCTCCAATGACTTTGGCCTATCTGATAAGATCTGGTTCCAATCATCCAGTATCACTAGATGGGCTCAGAAAATGTGCTTTTCCCATCCTCATTTGGCCCCCTTTAAAACCGTTCCCCTCAGGATTCAGATAATCCCAACCTTGCTCGCCTGGACAACGATTCAAAAGACCTGAAACTGGGATCTGAGGAATGCACAGAAAGTTTATGTGTATTTTGAAGAGAAGAGTGTCCTCCAAGGGCAATGCCAGACCTCCTCTGAAACTACAAAGTTCTCCCTCTGCAAAACGAGATCCAAGATTTCCAAGCTGTTTGGAGTTCCTTCTAAAAAAGTCACAATTCCTGAGTAGCTGAAAAAAAGACTTGACAAAAATTAAAAGGGGAGTATGTGATGGAATTATTCATTCAAAGTAGCAATGAGGGTTTTTGTGAAGCAACATTGCTCTCTGCTGGGAGAAAAATGGGTAACAGCAGCCATTGGGAAACATTTTTTTCTTACAAACTGTGAAAGAGCTGGTTTTAATTTGCAGGTAACCTATTTTCAAACCATACTAGAAGCCTCAAACTCAACCAGTTGATCTCAGCAGATTTCTTTAGAAAGTCTCCAGAAGAAGAAGGACTGGACTTCTTTAGGGCTCAGCTGGTTATGCGCCATCCTGTCAACATCAACTCTTAGCAACTACAGAGATAAGATTTTCTCTATGGTTGAATTGGAAGCCACCAGGAAATCCAAAAGCTGTATTCTGGCCTGAGAAGTAAAATAAAAATTCTGGGAGAAGGAACTAGTCAACCACTTCCATAACCTTCCAAGTCAGGTTTAGGATCGGGATCAACACTAAACATTAAATCAGGATCAACATTAACTGAACAGTCATTAAATTAGGATCAACATTAATCAAACATTAAATCAGCATCAATTTACTGTTTAAAAGGTTTAAATGTCAGAAATTGACATTTAAACCTTTTAAAGAAATCCTTGCTTAACAACTGCCCTGTTTAGCAAGTGTTTGAAATTGCAACAGCACTGAAAAAAGTAACTTCACAACCAATCCTTGCACTTCACTATCATCAGTGTCTTCACAATCAGGTGCTTCACATTCAGTGGATATTTACAACTTTTGCACTGTCCCATGGTCACATGATCATCATTTGGGGCACTTCACAACCAGTTTCCAACAAGCAAAACGGAGAAGCCAGTAGTAAAATCACAAGTTGTGGTCACTTGATACCTCACTGAATGACCACAGGTAATTGACTTAATAAGATTGCATCAGTGCAAATATGGTATGATCTTGTGACATTTCGCATTATCTACCACGTCTCTTAGCAACAGAGTTGCTATTCTTAATTGTGGTTGTTAGGTGAGAACTACCAGAATGAAGATAATGAGCTCCGAGCCCAACTAAGCTCAAAGAGGCCATGCAGAAAGGGGGGGGGGTTCACAAAGGGGTGGGCTGCTGGGAGTTCACAGGGGTTCGGGAGAACCTCTAGCTAAGATTCTGTGCAGTTCAGAGAACCCCCGAATCCCAATCCTGGCTGCCCCACTGACACCCCCCCCCCTTCCAGGAGTTCCCATGCAGCCTTTTTCGGATGCAGGTAAGTGTAGGGCATGCATGGAGGCTTGGGGAGGGCAAAAAACAGGCCTACCGGAAGTATGAGGAGGCCATTTTTGCCCTCCCGGAGCCTCAAAGAAAGCCTCCAGAGCCCAGGGAGGGCAAAAATGTCCCACCACCACCAGGGTGCAGGAGGCCAACTAGGCCACGCCCACCAAGATCATTCCCACCCAGAAAACCCCTTGCTAAAATTTTTGAAGCCCACCCCTGGGGTTGACCCAATCTCCCACAGAGTAGAACTCCAAAGCACCTGAGGGCAGGACAAGAAGTAACAGGTGGAAGATCATTAAAGAGAGATCCAAGATGAAATTAAGGAGAAATTTCCTGACAGTGAAAACAAGTTAATCAGTGGAACAGCTTACCTCTGGAAACTGTGGATGGTCCATCAATTGAAGTTTTCAAGAAGAGATTGGACAACCATTTGTCCAGAATACAGGTAACCCTCGACTTATAACAGTTTATTTAGTGACCATTACAACGGCACTGGGAAAAATGTGACTTATGGCCATTTGCACATGGTCACTCACGCCCTTGTCACCTCCCGGTAGGACTACTGTAATGCTCTCTACATGGGGCTCCCCTTGAAGAGCACTCAGAGGCTCCAACTGGTCCAGAATGCGGCCGCGCGGGTGCTTATGGGCGCAACCCGTTGTGCCCATGTGACACCCTCCTGCGCGAGCTGCATTGGCTCCCAGTGGTCTTCCAGATGCGATTCAAGGTGCTGGTTACCACCTTCAAAGCGCTCCATGGCATTGGACCTGGGTACCTTTGAGACCGACTCCTGCCACCAGTAGTCTCCCACCGGCCAGTTCGCTCCCACAGAGAGCGTCTCCTCAGGGTGCCGTCGGCCAAGTTATGTCGACTGGCGACACCCAGGGGGAGGGCCTTCTCTGTGGGAGCCCCTGCCCTGTGGAATGAACTGCCCCCAGAAATGCGTAAGTTCTCCGACCTCCGGGTATTTCGCTGTGCCCTCAAGCCCCTGCTGTTCCACCAGGCCGGGCTATCAATGTAATGATTTTAAATTGGGTTTTTAAATCTGGGGTTTTATATTTAAGCCGAAATTATTTAATATTTTAATTATTTTTAATTCATGTTTGTCTTTCTGTTTTTAATAATACACCGCCCTGAGTCCTTCGGGAGAAGGGCGCTATAGAAATATTATTATTATTATTATTATTATTATTATTATTATTATTATTATTATTATTATTATTATTATTCAAAGTTACAGTCTTTGTACAGCATCACCATGATCACGTGATCAAAATTCAGATGCTTGGCAACTAATTCCTACTTATGACCTTTGCTGGGTCACCATTGAACCGTGGTGGCGAAGTGGTTAGAGTGCAGCACTGCAAGCTACTTCTGCTGACTGCCGGCTGCCTGCAATTTGGCAGTTCGAGTCTCACCAGGCTCAAGACTGACTCAGCCTTCCATCCTTCCAAAGTCAGTAAAATGAGCCAGATTGTTGGGGGCAATAGGCTGACTCTGTAAACCACTTAAGAGAGGGCTGTAAGGCACTGTGAAGCAGTATATAAGTCTAAGTGCTATTGCTATTGCTATGTTATTGCTTATCGTCATTACTTATGACCATTGCTGTGTCCCAAGGTCATGTGATCACCTTTTGCAACCTTTTGACAAGCAAAGTCAATGGGGAAGCCAGATTCACTTAACCAGTCATGTTACTAATTTATCAACTGCAGCGCTTCACTTAACAACTGTGGCAAGAAAGGTCATAAAATGGGGCAAAACTCACTTAACAAACAGCTCGCTTAACCACAGAAACTTTGGGCTCAATTGTGGTTGTAAGCCGAGGACTATCCTACTCAAGCAGGGGGTTGGACTCAGAAACATGCAAGATCCCTTCCAACCCTATTATTCTACATTGTAAGTACTTACCATATTTTTCGGAGTATAAGACGCACCTTTTCCCCCTCTAAAAGGGGGTGAAAATTTGAGTGCGTCTTATACACCGAATGTAGCCCCGCCCACCCACTGGCCCCCATCCTTTGGCCTCTGCCTCCCAGCAGCTACCACCTTGCAGCAAACAGCAAGAAAAAACAGCTCCTTTCAGCTTCAGCACAGCCTAATTAGCACAAGTTGATTGGCTCGGCCTCCCGACTCTCAGCTGTTTTGCGCAGGCCTCTGCTGCTTGCCACAAGGAGGTAAACTGCTGGAGCAGATTTTTTTTGTTCTTGTGCTAATCAAGCTATGCTGAAAAAGAAAATGAAAATAAAGCAGGCTGTTTGCTGTTTGCTGCCACGAGGCAAAATTGCTGGGAGACAGAGGCAGAGGTAGATTTCTTTTTCTTGTTTTCTTGTTTCTGAAAAGGTAGGTGCGTCTTATAGTCCGGTGCATTTTATACTCTGAAAAATACAGTAATTTTTAGTGGTCCCAGACTATCCTCTCACATAGCTCCTCTTTCCTCTATCCCTTCCTTTCCAGGTGGGCTGTAAGTAGAAATTTAAACATGGAGCTCAGAAATCAATATAGCCCAACCATTTGAGAACCGAACATAGTCGTACATCATGCTGTGTAGAAGCTCAATCCACCTTGCCGGGAGTGCCGTGTTCCCCAATGAGCCATAGATTTAGACAAAATAACATCCCTGTTTATAATTTGCAGGGCTATTGGGGGTTTGTCTTATAACCAGAGGCGCCTATCCTTAATTTCAACCTCGGAAAACAACAGTCGGACATAATAGCACAACCAGTTAGTCATGGTGACTGAGGATGAGGCCTCACGTTTTGGAGCTGTGCAGCAAACCGACGCTTTAAAGAATGTCGAAATGACTAACGTGAGACAGGAAACATGATAATTTATGCTGCAAAACAGCAGCCGGCAGGTAACTTTTTATTTTCAGCTGCCTAGGAGAAAGGAGAGAAAAGGACAGCAAAAGATTTGTAGGCTTCAGTGGAATTGCTAACTTCGGAT
This sequence comes from Masticophis lateralis, assembly GCA_030761175.1. Classification (NCBI taxonomy): domain Eukaryota; kingdom Metazoa; phylum Chordata; class Lepidosauria; order Squamata; family Colubridae; genus Masticophis; species Masticophis lateralis. The sequence continues at coordinate 16,072,121 of JAUDYJ010000001.1, forward strand.
TTCAAACCAGAAACCCAAATGGAAATTCCCAATTATCTGATTCTTGAGAGTGCAATGGAGCAGAGGCTTCAGATAAAAGGTCTTAATTCTTTTCCTCATGCTGTGTTTATGCAAAGCCCAAGAAGCATTCCAAGCAGGGGTGAAATCTAAAATTTGTTACTACCGGTTCTGTGGGCGTGGCTTGGTGGTGGTGGGGGTAATGTGACTGGGTGGACGTGGCCAACTTTTTTATTATTATTATTTTTAAAAGCATATTTTCTACAACCTTAAGAGGTTGCAAAAAAAAAATGCCTTTAGAAGCCTCTGACGATCAGGCAAGTCAGCTGGGATCACCAGAGGCTTTTCAAGGCATTTTTTTTTCTACAACCTCTTTGGCCGAAGGGGTTGCAGAAAAAAATGCTTTGAAAAGCCTCTGATGATCACAGCTGAGCCGCGAAATCATCAGAAGCTTTTTCTTTTTACTTTTAAAAGCATTTTTTCGGCCGAAGAGGTTGTAGAAAAAAATGCTTTTAAAAGTAAAAAAAAAAAACAGCCTCTGATGATCGCGCAGCTCAACTGGGCATGCAGGGGGTGCAGGGATTTTTGCTACTAGTTCTCCAAACCACCCGCCTCCATCGCTACCGGATTGGACGAACCGGTCTGAACCGGGAGCATTTCACCCCTGATTCCAAGTATTATTTTCTGCGTGAGCCAGTGGTGAAATCCAATTTTTTTTACTATGAGTTCTGTGGGTGTGGCTTGGTGGGCATGGTGTGGCTTGGCAGGGGAAGGATACTGCAAAATCTCCACTCCCATCCCACTCTGGGGCCAGCCAGAGGTGGCATTTGCTGGTTCTCCGAACTACTCAAAATTTCCACTATCGGTTCTCCAGAACCTATCAGAACCTGCTGAATTTCACCCCTGGAGTGAGCATATATTATTTAGGGTCTGATTAGAAATTGGAAGGAATATAAAATACAAAATACCAGAATTGGAAGGGACCTTGGAGGTCTTCAACCCCCTGCTCAAACAAGAGACCCTGTACCATTTCAGACAAATGGCTGTCCAGTCTCTTCTTAAAAAGCTCCAGTGGTGATTTCTGAAGGCAAGTTGTTCCACTGATTAATTGTTCTCACTGACAGGAAATTTCTCCTTAATTCTAGGTTGGAGCTCTCTTTGATAAGCATCCATCCATTACTTCTTGTCCTGTCAGAAGCAAATCAGAAATACAAGCAGTCTGGAGAAGGAGGTAAAAGCTAGTTCCTTAGAAACAAAACAGAGAAGTATTCCTGCACAGGGGTTCACAATCTAGATGTCAGAATGAGAACAGGAAATCCTCGATTTAGGACCACAAATGAGCCCAAAATTTATGTCGCTAAGTCAGACAAAAATTCAGAGAAGAGCAACTAAGATGATCAAAGGCCTGGAGACAAAATATATGAAGAACAGTTGCAGGTTTTAGGTCTGGCTAGTCTAAAGAGAAGTAGAAGTAGGGGTGACATGATAGCAGTGTTTCAGTATTTGAGAGGCTGCCACAAAGAAGAGGGAGTCAAAGTATTCTACAAAGCACCAGAGGGCAGGACAAAAAACAATGGATGGAAACTAACCAAAGAGAGAAGCAACCAGGAATTAAGGAGAAACTTCCTAACTGTGAGGACAATTAACCTGTTCCGCCCCAGCAATGGACCCCAAAGAATGCAGGACACACAAACTCTATACAAAGCTTATTTTACTCAAACAACTTAGTCTTTATCAATCAAAGGCTGTTAATAAACTGTCTTAACAGCCTACAAGAAATTCTAAGATAAGGTAATCACAGTCTTACTAGAGTTGGCAGAAAGCCCAGAAACAATTTTGCAGAGAATCCAGACATGAAGGAGAGTGAACTAAAGTTGTTCCCTACAAATTGCTTCAGTCGGTGTTCCTCCTTAAATAGGCTAAGGGAATGGCCAATTAGCCCCAAGTCTTATTCTCAAGGAGACCTCCTCCTGAGGAGCCACTCCTGCCTTTTGGCAGCTCTGCGCGCCCATGCATCGAGGAGAGACTCCTCCTCTTCTTCCTCTTCACTTATGGAAGCTTCTGGAGGTTCTGAAGGCCCTGGCTGAATCCCCACCTCTGGCACCACATCTTCTCCAGCCTCCTCACTGTCCGACTCAAGCGCCAGCTGCACAGACTGCTGACGCAGCACCACACCAGCCTCGTTGTCGGAATCAGCTACAATCTGCACAGGCCACTGAGGGGCCACAACATAACCAGCAGAACAGCTTGCCTTTGTGGGTGCTCCATCACTGGAGGTTTTTAAGAAGAGACTGGACAGTCACTTGTCTGAAATGGTGTAGGTTCTCCTGCTTCAGCAGTGGGCTGGAGTAGAAGACCCCCAAGGCCCCTTCCAGCTATTCTGTTCTGTTCTGTTCTGTGTATTTTGTCCCATTTTACTTCTCTTGCAACAGTTGTTAAGTGAATCACTGCAGTTGTTAAGTTAGTGACACAGTTGTTAGGTGAATCTGGTTTCCCCATTCACTTCATTTGACAAAAAGTCGCAAAAGGTGATCACACCAGGACACTGCAACCGTCATAAATTTGAGTCAGCGGCCAAGCATCTGAATTTCGGCCACATGACCATGGAGATGCTGCAATGGTCATCGTAAGGTCGTAAGAGTGAAAAATGGTCACGAGTCGCTTCTTCCAATGCCATTGTACTGTGCTGTTGTAACTTTGAACAGTCACTAAATGAAGTGTTGTGAGGACTGCATATAGTTGGAATTGACATCTGACCTCATTTTAGACAGTTGTGGAATTTCAAGCTGCATCCTTCAATTAATGAACTCCAGCAGCAGGTGGAGCTCTAACCTACCTTGTTAGTTGGCTCACCTTTTCCTTCAGTCCCTTCCTGTCTCCTCTGTTTTCCCACTGACATGACGCTATGAATGTTTCCTGCGGTCTGCTGAGCCAGTGAAATCTTTTGAAATGCAATGTGATTGCTCAAAGCCGGCCGATCTGCTGTAGGGCGCAAACAAAACCATGATTTAACAAGGGTTCAAGTGTCACAGCAGCCAGGGCTATTTTTACAGTTTGGAGAAATCAGGAATGAGCTATTCAATACCTCCCTACCCCATTGTTGTTGTTTTTTTATTGTATTTTGTGTCAGTGGCATTTTTCTCTGAGGTTGGTTTTTGTCGTTGTTGTTCACCGAAGTCAATATTTCAATAAGCAACCACATCTGGGGAAACCTACAACAATAAAAAATAACGCTTCATGTTAGTTTTGCTGCTTTGCAGAAAGGAAGCCTCAGTTCAGAAACTGATGTATGCTTTTGATGAGGTTCCTTTTATAGTTGAGGCCTGGAGCAACTGACCCACGCAGACACACCCCACGCCCCCATTTCTTTTAGCCTTGAAAAATCCCCTTTCATAGCTAAAAAATAATCTCGATTGCAAATCTAGATGTCTCTAGTTCAAACCTAATTTCTGACATGACCCAAGTCTAGATGAAAGCCATTCTCAAAGGAGGTCCATGAAATTGAAAAGGGCTTCTGTTTTAAACTGTTGGGGGTTGGCTGTCTTCCAGTAGAATTAAAAATGAAAACAGTCTTTCTTTAGAAGAATCTCTGAAATATTTTGAAAGTTTCAACGTTAAAAATGTCCCTTGTTTTTCACTGCAGGGCAACAAGAGTAGATGGGCCAGCAATTCATGGTATATGCTACCTACCACCCAAATGGTACAAAAATTGGCAAAAGGGGTGATTTTTTAAACACATTTTTAAAACTTCCTAATGCCGCGACCCTTTAATACTAATTCCCAGTAGGAACCAATCAGGACAGAAATAGATGCATTAACTCAGTGGTTCTCAACCTGTGGGTCGGGACCCCTTTGGGGATCGAACGACACCTAAGACCATCCAAAAACACATATTTTCAATGGTTTTAGGAATAATTTTATGGTTGGGGGTCATCACAACATGAGGAACTGTATTGAAGGGTCGCGGCATTAGGAAGGTTGAGAACCACTGCATTAACTACAAAGACATCAAAGCTCTATGAACAAGCCAAACCAACACAGAAGCAGAACAATTCAGAAATCAAAAACTAGTTTATGTGACAAGTAGTAACACATCCTCACAAGATGGTAAACTTTTAACATTATTATGTGGTTTATATACATTAGCTGCATTATATATTTTATATGCAGCCCAACACAATTCCTCTTTTTTCAGTGTGGCCCAGGCAAGTTAAAAGGTTGGACCCTTTATGTACGAAGCAGCGTACAGGGGGGAGATTTAAAAACTTTCCACATGGTGCTTAGAAAAAAACCTGCACCTGAACCAGTTTCAAAATTTTTTACTACCGGTTTTGTGGGTGTGGCTTGGTGGGCATGGCAGGGGAAGGATATTGTAAAATTTCCATTCCCACCCCACTCCAAGGGAAGGATACTGCAAAATCCCCATTTCCTCCCAATCAGCTGGGACTTGGGAAGCAGAGAATAGATGGGGGCGGGGTCAGTCAGAATTTTTACTACCGGTTCTCCGAACTACTCATAATTTCCACTACCAGTTCTCCAGAACTGGTCAGAACCTGCTGAAACCCACCTCTGACCTGAACCAGCAAGACCAAGGAGATGGTGTTGGACTTCCGGAGGAAGAGAGAAGAACTTGCCCCACTTTACATGGAGTGGGGCTGTGTAGAGAGAGTTTCCTCTGTTAAATTCCTGGGAGTCCATCTCAGCGAAGACCTCACCTGGAAAAACAACATGATCCAGGTGGCCAGGAAGACCCAACAGAGACTCCATTTCCTCAGGGTCTTGCATAAAAACAGGGTGGAACAACAACTGATGACCTCCTTTTACTGGTCCACAATAGAAAGCATCCTCACTTATTGCATCATGGTATGGTATGCTGGTCTGACAGCCTCAGGTAGAAAAACATTACAGAGGGTGGTGAGCACAGCACAAAACATCGTGGGCTGTCCCCTGATGCCACTAGGCAAGATCGCTAGGGCTCGCTGCCTTAGAAGAGTGAGGAAAATTCTCGGGGACGTCTCTCATCCTGGTCATGACTTCTTTACCCTTCTACCATTGGGAAGGAGATATAGAAGTATAGCCAGCCACACAAATAGGCTGAAGAACAGTTTTTATCCGTGGGCTATTAGACTCCTGAATGAGAAATAACATCATAACTACGTAGTATGATGGACTGCAGGGCCGGTGCAACATGTAACATGTTCACATTGGTGCAATAGGACTGGGTGTTTTGTTAATATGATTTATTGGGTTAGGGATTTTCTCTCTTCACTGTGAGTTGTATTGTGTTGGGGGGGGTGCACTGAGGGAGCTGAACTAATCTCATTGTAATATGTTGTGCACTGACAATAAAGATTTGATTTGAATTGAAATGAACCTGGTTAAGCTGGTTGTGTGAACAGAGCCAGCCAGTGGTTCGATTCCATATAAATTTGGATGTGCATGCTTGCTACATCAGTACAATTTAAACAAGTTTTTAACCAGGAAATGGAGCAGGGAAGAAGGCCCTCATCTCTGATTAGATCCGGCAAATCCAACAGGGCTGCTACCATGTCATTTTTGAATAATTTAGCAAATGTAAATGGACTACTCTAACAATTGTCATCTTTTCAAAGGCTGGCATTTGGCACTATGTTGAAACTGACAACGGATGTGGCTTTCTTAATGTCAAAGCACAGAAATAAATGCTAGGGGACAGGGGTGAGAAGAGTTATTAAATTTGCAGATGCAAAACTTGAGTGGGATAAATAACACCTTAGAAGACAGAAATGAGGCTTTCTACCATCTCTGGATAGGTTAGGGAACTGGGCAGAAAATGACAGAGTAGACTTTAAGAAATATTTAAATTCAAATGCATAATTTTAAGATGAGAGCTTAAGCTTTTGCCTTGGCAATCAGGTTTCAGAAAGAGATTCTGGAGTGAGTCAGAGTAAAAGCCAGTAGAGTAATATAGTTGCCTAAAAGGCAAATACATAGAACCACAAGGTTAGAAGGGACCTTGGAGGTCTTCTAGTCTAACCTCCTGCCTAAGCCAAGAGTCCTTGTACAGTATCAGATAAATGATTGTCCAATCTCTTCTTGAAATCCTCCAGTGATGGAGCAACCCACAACGTAGTGGTTAGAGTGCAGTACTACAGGCTGTTGCATTGTTTTATTCTCTGATATATATATCAGAGAATAAAACAATGCAACAGCCTGTAGTACTGCACTCTATATATATATAAGTTTTTTTATTTTTTCAATATAAACATACATGTTTTGTGGACAGTACAACGTTAACAATAATAATACAAATAGTATGTAAAATTCTAATCTTCCAACTTCAAACAATACTACTCTCATTTCATATTCCTTTTACATTTTCCCTTTAATTCGTTTAAGCATAAACATTTCTTCGCACCCTGTGTTTATTATCCACTAGTAAATGTTGTCACTCAATATTTTAAAAATCACTCATTATTCCACCAAAACATCAATATTCCAAAAGTATAACACCAATTATTAACAATATTCAATCCGTCCCTGGAGTATATCTCAAAGTCCCCACCATTTCTAATCCTTAATATTTTAAATTCACAATATCTTTTAACATGCTGTGAATATTAGTAGTTTAAATTGTCTAGTCTTAAATTACCATCTACTAACCTATAATGTAATGGGGTTTTGGGGTTTTCCCATTTTATTAATATATTTTCTCATTATCCATCATCTCTTAGTCTTTCTAAAATTCTATTATTTATTGATTTTTTTGGTCAGTCTTTTATCTCTCTCTCTTAGAATCTTGTATCTTTTTTTAATTATTTTGTGTCTAGTAAACTTTCCCTTCTGGGTGCCTTTTGCCTCTTTTCTTCATTACTATTTTTCCACCAGTTTAAAATATACCCAGTAGCTTCAACCTTTCTTCATAGGATATAGGCCTCCAGCATACTCTATCATCTAGATGGCCATTTATCTGGATACTTTACATTTTATATATATATATACTAGTCTCCCTTTATTTCTTTATCTTGGTTCTTCACACTGTGTTTTAGCTGTGATGAGAGAAACAGCACATGGGTAAGTGTTCAAGCCCCGGCAAGTATCAAAATCCCAAAGCTAATATCACCTCAGCATTGCTTAAAATAAATAATAGTGTCATATCCCATCTTGCCAAAAGTGAAGAGGCAAGTTTAACAGGGAGATTGGAACCGATGGCATAATAGCCAAGACCGAAGATATTTTTATCCCAAATAACAGAACAGTTGGTGAGTGAAAACACTTTTGTGCCTAAGTTTTGCCCCATTTTACAACTTTTCTTGATGCAGTTCTAAAGTCTCACAAGACTCATAACAGCTTACCAAGGAGTAGGAGTGAAATGCTACCAGTTTGGAACAGTTTGCCCGAACCAGTAGTAATAAAAGCTACCAGTTCGGGTGAACCAGTAGTAAAAAATTGTTACCAATTCAGAACAACCACAGGATCCAAACTCCTTCTAGAACAGGTGTTCTCCAAATCTGGCAACCGGGATGGGGGTTGTTCCTCCATTCTGGTGCTACTTGGTATTGAACGCTACTATAGCGTTCAATACCATCGACCATGGTATCTTACTGCGAGGGCTACAGGGGCTGGGAGTGGGGGGCACTGTTCTACAGTGATTCACCTCCTACCTCTCGGGCCGCACGTAGTTTGTTTGGGCGGGGGGGTCAGAGATCCTTCCCGAGGCCCCTCATCTGTGGGGTGCCACAGGGGTCGGTTTTCTCCCCCCTGCTTTTCAACATCTACATGAAGTGAGATTATTCGTAGTTTAATTACGAATTATTCGTAGATTATTCAATATGCTGATGATACCCAACTGTACATCTCCACCTTGAATCTACCCAGGGATGCCCTTTCCGTGATGTCGAAGTGCCTGGAGGTGGTGGGGGTCTGGATGGGTAGAAACAGGCTCTGACTCAACCCCTCCAAGACTGAGTGGCTGTGGATTCTGGCATCTCCTGATCTAGCTACCCCGTCACTTATGATGGGAGGGGAGTTGTTGACTACCTCTGAAAAGGCTCACAATCTAGGCATCCTCCTTGATTCACAGCTGTCTTTGGCAGATCATCTAACGGCCGTGACAAGGGGGGCTTTTGCACAGGTTCGCCTAGTGCGCCAGTTGCGGCCTTTTCTAGACAGAGATGCCCTTCGCACAGTCACTCAAGCTCTCATTGTCTCTCGGTTGGATTACTGCAATGCCTTCTACATGGGGTTGCCCTTGGGGTGTACCCGGAGGTTCCAGCTAGTCCAGAATGCAGCTGCGTGGGTTGTTACGGGAGCGTCAAGCTACTCCCAGGCATCACCTCTCCTGCGCGAGCTGCACTGGTTGCCGATGGCCTTCCGGATCCGCTTCAAGGTGCTGGTACTTACCTATAAAGCCCTTCATGGCATGGGCCCAAGGTACTTGCAGGACCATCTTCTACCGGCCTCCCACCACCCTGTGCGCTCTCATAGAACTGCCCTCCTCCGGGTGCCGTCGGCCAGACAATGTCGGCCGGCGACCCCTAGAATGAAGGCGTTCTCTGTGGCTGCGCTGACCCTCTGGAATGGGTTACTCACCGAGCTCCGGATGGCTCCTGATCTCCGCACTTTCCGTACTGGCTTGAAGACATGGCGTTTTCACCAAATTCCCTGAACGGTTATGGGGTTTTAATTTTGGGGGATTTTAAATTTGGACTGTATTTTAGTTTTTATCATTGTTGCTTTAATCTATGTGAGCCACCCCGAGTCCCACAGGAGAAGGGCAGCATATAAATTTTAATAATAAATAAATTAAATGAATAAATAAACTGTAAAACTTGTTGAGTTCAATTCCCATAAATCTGCAACTAGCCATGCTGGCTGGGGAATTCTGGGAATCAAAGTCCACACCTCTTAAAGTTACCAGGTTTGGAGTCCCCTGTTCTAGAGGACCAGGATTACTTAGGACACCACTGGTCTCTCAAGACCAGCTTAGAAGGAGGATAAGAGAAAAATAATGGATCTCAGAAGTCCACAATATGCAGAAGAGACATGGGGAAAAGAATAGATACCTCAAAGTCACTATCATCATGAGAAGCTCATCTGCTTCAGAACCAGTGGTGAAATTCAAAAATTTTCCCTACCGGTTCTGTGGGCGTGGCTTGGTGGCCATGGCTTGGTTTGGTGGTCATGTGACTGGGTGGGTGTGGCTTGGTGGTCATGTGATCGGGAAAACCAATTATCATACTTTATACAAAAATAACACAAAAGCTACACACCTGACTCACACACAATGCAAAAGCAGCTGGACTTCACATAAAATGAAACAAGCAGGAACCTCACAAAGTCACAGAGAAACAAACTATCACACTTTACACAAAAATACCGGTTTGGGCAATAAGTAGTAAAAAATTGCTTTAAAAAGTAAAAAAAAAAAAAAGTTCCAACAATCCTGTCACAGCTGATTACTTTTTTTAGCATTTTTTTACTACCTATTGCCCAAACCAGTAGTAAAAAAATGCTAAAACAACATTTTTTAAAAGTCCAGATGATCAGCTGTGCCGCACGATCGTGGGAGGTTTTTTTTTACTTTTTAAAGTATTTTTTTACCACAGGTTCAGGCGAACCGCCCCAAACCGGTAACATTTCACCTCTGTTCAGAACCAAGATCTTTAATATGAGATTTCCCCACCACCACCACCATCTAAATACATTTCTTTTATTTAGAAAAAAAAAATGAGAATCTGACATGTTGTAAATCAAAGCCTCAGCCTCTAGCACAGGAGATGAGCAGCTTTTTACAAGCTCTGAAAATGGATACGGTTTGGGCAAAGAAGTGGATGGAATCCGAACCAAAATTAACTTTGACTATTTTTAAATTTCAATGAACATGGTTTAATTTTAATTAATGATGCAATAGATTTCCTGATGTTTTCAATCATCACTGCAAACATTGCAAATACATGGCAGTTTCCAAATTAAGAATTTTGAACACATGATCCTGGGATGCTGTAACAGACATAAGTGCAACGACTGGTTATAAATCACGTTTTTCACTGTCATTGTAACTTTGAACAGTTGCTACATGAATGGCTGTAAATCAAGAACTACCTCTATATTTCTCTCCCTCTCCTCCCTCTTTCTCTCTCTCTTTCTCCACTGTTTTCTATCCTTTCACACCGCTGACTCACTAATCAGGAAATAAAGTGGAAACTTACCAGTAAAGAAATGCTATGCTAAAGCATTTAAGAAATGCTAAAGAAATGCTATGGATTATATTTTATCAATACTGGTGATAAAATGAATTGAATGAAATGAATTGTTCTCTTGATCCTTTCAAGCAAATGGGTTTTTCTTTGGGTATACTCAATCTTAGGAAATCTCCTTTTGGATAAACTAATTGTTTCTTTCTCCAATTGAAGTCAGCAATCCATCTATCATGTCTTGCTGTAGCCAGCAACTCTAATATTATCTGGGCGCTAATCCTATTTTGGCTGTGAAAGTTGGACCATAAGGAAGGCTGAGTGCCAAAGAATTGAGGCCTTTGAACTATGGTGTTGGAGAAGACTCCTGCGAGTCCCTTGGACTGGAAGGCGATCAAACCGGTCAGTCCTAGAGGAGACCAACCCTGACTGCTCTTTAGAAGGCCAGATCCTGAAGATGAAACTCAAATATTTTGACCACCTAATGAGAAGGAAGGTCTCACTGGAGAAGAGCCTAATGCTGGGAAAGATTGAGGGCAAAAAAAGAAGGGGACGGCAGAGAATAAGGTGGCTGAAGCAGTCGGCGTGAGCTTAAATGGTCTCGGGGGGATGGTAGAGGACAGGAAGGACTGGAAGAAAGTTGTCCATAGGGTCGCAATGAGTTGGACACAACTTCGCAACTAACAACAACAAAAAAGCCTACTTTCCTAATGTCCTTAATACAGGGGTGGGCAACTGTGGCCCTTTTATGACTTATGGACTTCAACTCCCAGAATTCCTGAGCCAGCCATGTTAGCTCAGGAATTCTGGGAATTGAAGTCCACAAGTCATAAAAGGGCCATAGTTGCCCACTTCTGCCTTAATAGAATTACAATATAATGATACAGCTTGGTTTCCACCAGTTCTCCCTTTACATAACTGAGATTATATTTATAAAAATGTACCTGCTGCTGTGAGATTATTGTACGCACAAAGATAGAAAGATTCAGCACTACCCACAAAGGAGGAATGGTTGGTGAAAATGATGGAACTTGCTGAGATAGCTAAATTGACTTCTTTGATAAGAGAAAAGACAATATCTACATTTATGGCTGACTGGAAACCCTCTTACAACAGGGGTGTGAAACTCAAGGCCCACGGGTTGGATTCGGCTCGCGGGGTGCTTAGATCTGGCCTGCAGGGCTGCCCTGGAAACAGCAAACGACTAGCCCACGGTGCCTCTGTCGGCCCTCCTGGGCTCGTTTTTCGCTGGCAGAGGGCTGCAGGATGTCAAGCTGGCCACGCCTATCCTGACCAAGCCATCCTGGCCACGCCCACTCTTTTTTTTTTATTTGATTTATATGCCCCCCCTTCTCCGGAGACTCAGGCAGCTTATAATGCATTAAGCAATAGCCTTCATACTTTTGTATATTTTTTACAAAGTCAGCTTATTGCCCCCACAAACTGGGTCCTCAATTTACCTACCTTAGAAAGGATGGAAGGCTGAGTCGACCTTGAGCCTGGTGAGATTCGATCTTATTAATTGCAGACAGCTGGAGTTAAATTACAATGCATTAGTCTGCTGAGCTATCCAGGCTATCCACTCTTCCCCTGCCCCCGAGGTCAAACACAACCGATGCAGCCCTCAATAAAATAGAGTTTGACACCCCTGCCTTATAGTACAGATCTTTTGTATGAAACATGAACTTAATGATTTATGTTTTGATGACTAGATAGGGTAGGTTATAAAAAGAAGTTATGTGTAATCATAGAGTAAAAAGTAAACATAACTACTTATAAGAGCTGTAAAAATATCACAAGCCATTTCTTTATATTTTTTCTTTCTTTTCAATTGTTTTACCTTTTCCCCCCTTTCTTACGTGTTTAGCTTTCTCTTTCTTTTTCTCACTTTATATTAGTATTGTACTATATTTTATCTTTCTCTTTAAAATGTTACAACAACATTTTATGCTAAAAATATGTTATATTCCTCTTGTTCGGGTCTCTCAGGACAGGATCCATTTACTGTGAATTTAGGTAGCACTGCAGTATCTTACCAAAATTAATCACAGGTGAAAAAGTGAGCTTTCTGCAAAAAATTCTCAGTGATCCATTTAGTTCCAACTGCCAGCTCCTGAAACCCAGGGATGATCCATTTAAAAGTTCATTTATGGCTCTCTGAAAAGGTTTGTGAAGATCATATCAAGGGATGTGAAACAAAATCATAACGTGTGACTTACCTTGTCCATTTCTTGCTCCCATACATTCATCACCTTCCTGGGGAAAGTCATTTAATATCTTGGCAGCACACTCAACTCATGCTGTCATGCCTTCCAATAAAGGCCAGCATTTTTCATTATTGGAGCCAGCAAAAGAGCTGGACCTGCAAGAAACTGGGGCCTCATGTTTACTGACATTACAAACATCGATCTGAGCTATCATCACTGCTAGCCTTTCCAACATCTCCTGAATATAAAAAGGTGGCATTTTAGGAAAACATGTAGGAGCAAAACAGGCAAAGCTGGGGCTGGGGAGTTAAATAAGTCATTAGTCTAGAATTATTATGGTCACACAAATGCCAACACACTTCTAGGCTGCATAAACAGAGGGATAGAATCAAGATCATGTGAAGTATTAATACCACTTTATAATGCCTTGGTAAGGCCACACTTGGAATACTGCATTCAGTTTTGGTTGCCAGGATGTAAAAAAGACATTGAGACTCTAGAAAGAGTGCAGAGAAGAGCAGCAAAGATAATTAGGGGACTGGAGGCTAAAACATATGAAGAACGGTTGCTGGAATTGGGTATATCTAGTTTGATCAAAAGAAGGACCAGGGGCAGTAGTGGGTTGCTACCGGTCCTCCCCGGTTCGTGGGAGAGCCAGTAGTGGAAATCTTGATAGGATAGCGAACTGGTTCATTCCGAACGTCAGTTGGGCCCTCCCCGCCACCCTCGCGCTATACCTACCTTTATTTCTTTTGTTTCTAGTTCAGGCACGGCAGAGTGGATTGCCATGCCTCAGCTGTGTTTGTACTCAATGTGCTTGTGTGAAGTCTAGTGCGCGTAGTGAGTATGCGCGCAGCGATCATGCGCAAAGTGCATGTGCGATGCAAACTGGTGATAAAACTGGTTAGAACCCACCACTGAACCGGGGTGACATGATAGCAGTGTTCCAATATCTCAGGGGCTGCCACAAAGAAGAGGGAGTCAAGCTATTCTCCAAAGCACCTGAGGGCAGAACAAGAAGCAATGGGTGGAAACTTACCAAGGAAAGAAGCAATCTAGAACTAAGGTGAAATTTTCTGACAGTTAGAACAATTACACAGTGGAACAACTTGCCTCCAGAAGTTGTGAATGCTCCAACACTGGATATTTTTAGAAGAGATTGGATAACCATTTGTCTGAAATGGTATAGGGCAGTGGTGGTTAACCTTTTCGGCACTGAGTGCCAAAACTGGAATGTGCGCAAGAGCGCTGGAACCCGGACAATAGCTGGCCGGTGTGCATGCGCTCAACAGAACATGGAAGAGAGCTGGCAACGGTGTACATGCCCATATATTGCCATAGGTTCACCATCACGGGTATAGGGCAGTGGTGAAATCTAAAATTTGTTACTACCGGTTCTGTGGGCATGGCTTAGTGGGAGGGGATAATGTGACTGGGCGTAATGTAATATTGCGTGGCCAATTTTTTTTTTTTTTTACTTTTAAAACCATTTTTTCTACAACCTTTTTGGCGAAGAGGTTGTAAAAAGATGTTTTCAAAAGACTCTGACGATCCCAGCTGAGTTGCCTAATCAGCAGAGACTTTTTTTCTTTTAAATGCCTCTGCCGATCAAGCAACTCAGCTTGGATCGTCAGAGGCATTTAAAAGAAAAAAAGGGGTTTTTTTTTCTTTTAAAAGCCTTTGAGGATCCCAGCTGAGCCGCGCGATCATCAGAGGCTTTTTTTTTACTTTTAAAAGCATTTTTTCGGCCGAAGAGGTTGTAGAAAAAATGCTTTTAAAAGTAAAAAAAAGCCTCTGATGATTGTGCAGCTCAGCTGGGCATGGGGGGGGAGGGGAGGGAGTTTTGCTACCAGTTCTCCAAACCACTGGCCTCCATCGCTACCGGATCGGGCAATCCAGTCAGAACCAGGAGCATTTCACCCCTGGTATAGGGTTTTCTGCCTAAGGTTGGACAAGAACACCTCCAATGTCCCTTCCAACTCTGTTATTCTAAACTTCAGGAACTTCTAAAAAATAGTCTAAATTCAATCCCTCTTGAATTCCAATGACCCTTATCTGCCACCAATTTAGCACTGAACCTTAGTTAACTAGATTCTTGTGTATAGATTTGAGCAATAAATCTTCTTAACTGCAACTAAACATACAGTCCTGATTATTTGTGCCTGAAAGAAAAGCTTGATCCTTCCTTTATCATATTCGTTCCTCTTCTACAAACAGTCCTTGTCTTATAATTACAATTACAATTGGGACCAAAATTTCCATTGCTAAGCAAGGCAATTGTTAAGTGAATCATGACCGTATGATCTTTTTGTCATGGTTGTTAAGTGAATCACAAGTTGTTAAGCAAATCTGGCTTCCCACGTTGACTTTGCTTGTCAGAAACCAGCTGGCAAGGTTGCAGATGGCAACCACATGACCCTGGGATGCTGCCACTGCTGTAAATAAACACCGGTTGCTAAATGCCCCAATTTGGATCATGTGACTGTGGGGATACGGCAATGGCTGTAAGTGTGGAGATTGGCTTAAATCACCTTTTTTCAGTGCCATTGTAACTACAAACATCACTAAATAACTGGTTGTAAATTGAGAACTCCCTGTACAGATAGTCCTCAACATAGGACTACAACTGAGCCCAAAATTTCTGTTGCTAAGTGAATTTTACCTCATTTTACGGCCTAGCTTGCTACAGTTATTAAGTGATTCACTAAGAGTTCTTAAATTAGCAACCCAGTTGGGAAGTGAATCTGGCTTCCCCATTTTGCAATCTTGCTTGTCAGAAGATTGCAAAAAGTGATCACATGACACTGCAACCGTCATAAATATGAGTCAGTTCCCAAGCAACTGAATTATGATTACATGACCATGTGGAAGCTACAAAGGTTTTAAGCGTGAAAAATAGTTATAAGCAGTGGTGGGATTCAGCCGGATCGCACCACTTTGGGAGAACCGGTTGTTAACTTTCTGAGCAGTTTGGCGAACTAATTGTTGGAAGAAATCATTAGGGCAGAGAATCGGTTGAAGATACGTGCTTCAGACACGCTAGTTTTCTATATTCTATATTCATCACATCATCAATTATCACCTGTTGGAAATACTGTCAAGAAAAAACAGGGAGGAGGGGATAAACATTATTATCAAAACAGAGAAATATTTACCAAACATAAGGCAATTACTGAAATTATTTTGGGGAAGTAAATAGCTTCAGATAACTTTCATTACATGCCAGGAATGAATAAATAATCTAGCTTTCCTCCTAGCATACTTTTATTCCTTAACACTGCATCCAATCTTTACACCAAATGGTACTTCAGTGTTAAAATACAAATACAGAAAAAAGTTGGATTCGTACCAGATGCAAATTATTTATCAGACAGATGCTACTAATTTCTGGTTTCCCTCAAACCTAAGGCATTTAAGATACTTCATGCAGTTCTTTATAAGATCAAAATATTTCATGCTTTTTGTTCATACAGGATAAATTGAGCTAATATGAGCTTTTCTTCAAGTTTTAACACTTCCAATGACAGAGTTTATTCACATTTTGAAAACATCTGAGGCAGTGAAACCCTCATAACTACCAGATTAAAATAATTTGGGTGGGGAGACTTTAAGATATAGATGTCAACCCTGAAGTTGACTTGACTCTGGAGCTGCATGCAATTTGGGCCCTCTTTGGGCCCACTGCTGTGGCTCCCTGTCGGGTGATACCACCACTGGCTGGCTCCGCCATTTGCTCTCCCCTCCCAGTCACTTCTTGCCTGAGAAGGTAAGGGCGACGGCGGTGGATGGAGACTTGTCCCATATTCCAGAGCAGGAGAAAAGTGGCCCTGTACTTGCCTCTTCTTCCAGCCCTTGCTGGTGCTGCATGCACCTCGGTTGCTCAGGAAGATGGACGACACCACTGCTCTCGCCGCCTCCATGGCCTGCTCGCTGCTCTTGCAGTGCTTTGCACAGTAGACTTAAATTTAGCGTGCTTCACAATGGGAGAGACGGCATCCCTTCCGGCTCCTGGAGACCATTACATGCAGAATATCGACTGCAGCTGAGCCAGGCCACTGGTTCAAGAAGGAACACACACACACACAAGAGAGAGAGAGAGATGAGAGAGGGGGGAGAAAGAGATGAGAGGGAGGGAGATAAGAGAGAGAGAGGAGAGGGAGGGATAACAGAGAGAGAAAGAGAGAGAGATGACAGAGAGATGAGAAATAGAGAGATGAGAGAGAGAGATGAGAGTAGGGGAGAAAGAGATGAGAGGAAGAGGGAGGGAGGGAGAAAGAGAGAGAGATGAGAGAGAGACAGAGAGACAGAGGGAAAGAGAGAAAGAGAGATGAGAGGGAGATGAAAAAGAAAGAGATGAGAAAGAAATGAGAGTGAGAGAGATGAGAGAAAGAGAGAAAGAGAGAGAGAAAGAGAGAGAGAGAGAGTTGAGAGAGAGAGATGAGAGGGAGAGGTGAGAGAGAGGAAAGAGAGAGAAATGAGAAAGAGACAGAGACAGAGACAGAGAGAGATACCTGTTTCCCAGAGAAAAGAAAATATCGGGAGCCACAAAACCTGAGTAGACCTTGCTGGGGGGGTCATGTGACTGGGTGGGAGTGAGTGATGTCAAGTTGGCCACGTCCACCCAGGTTTTGTGGCTCCTGGTGTTTTCTATAGGAAATGGGTCCAAATGGTTCTTTGAGTGTTTAAGGTTGCAGACCCCTAAGCTTGGCTGTTGCCACACTGGAGCTGAGGGATAGGGAGGGGAGATTAGAGATAGCTGGGGTTTTGTAGCCAAAATAAAATACTTTCTCTTGGGCACCAAGGACATTCACACACGTGGTCAGAGGAGGGAGGAGTGATGTCATCAGACAACCAGACTGCACCTTGATTGGACCATGTGTCTGATTGTTTGGGGTTTGAGGGAAACCTTTTAATTAGGTGAAAACCATGGGAACTTTCAGAATCAGTTTTCCCCAGAACTGTGCCAATTTGATATGTCCGAATAAAACTATTCTTTGAGGAATCTACCTCCTTGGGAGTTTTGTTTGCCATGGTGTACTACTGGAACCCTGACAATAGATTCATCATTATCACCATTGTTATCATTTTAGCAATTGTCTATCCCCTGCAGGATAAAGTTCTCGTCTACATGTTCCCAACCAATACGGTCCTGAGTTTTCTTTTGCCAATTGGGCCCATAATACTTGCTGATGTCATCGCTCCATCTTGTTTTAGGTCTCTTTCATGGACGCTTTTTATTAGGCCCAGAGTTTTTTGAAGTGGGATGACTATAACAAATCAAATACAGTATTCCTCCCCTGCCACGCCCACCAAGCCACGCCCACCAAGCCACACCATGCCCACCAAGCCACGCCCACAGAACCAGTAGTAAAAAAAATTGGATTTCACCACTGGTTGGGTTGGCTTTCTTGGAGTTTTGGAGCCCACTAACCTGGATGTAGCTAGAAGAACCAATGATAGGGAGAGTATAATGATTTACGTTCACCTTTTCAAAGAAATATTGGAAGAAGATCACGCTAATCAGTGTGCATTTAGCATCCATCATTTAATGGTATTTTCTAACAGCGCAAAGCATTGTGCTGAAAATGAAAACAATCAAGAATTCATTGGAGCCATATTAAATATTTAGTTGATATATTTCCTTCCTGGTGTCTGGGACCCCAGGGAATGGGGGAGAGAAAAATCCATGCATTTGAGAAAAGGAAGTAATGAGATGCAATTGTCTTTTTGTGGGAGGGCAGGTTGATATTTTAGGATGGAGCTGGACTCTTCCTCAGAATAGTCATGTGACATGGATAGACATTTATCCACGTACAACAGCCCTCATTTGCTCTCTAATTTTAACAGCCATGCAAATGCCAAAATAATCAGCTAGGGATACACTCTGAAGAGCTTCTGATGACTCAAATAATTGGAAAGGGCAACCATTCCCAAAAGACCTCATTTGATCCATAATAAAACATAAGGTAAAATTTCATAACTATATTTCTCTGCATGGAGGAGGAGGAAGAGGAAGAGGAGGAGAGGAGGAGGAGGAGTTATCTCATGCCAACTTCATTCATCAGCTTCTCTTCTCCAATCTAAAATCTCAGTGACTATCAAAGTTTCCATCATGTTATTTCCCAGGGAGATTCTAGTTCAGGAAAGAATTGGAAACAATTAAAAAAAGTTATTATGAAGTCTTGACCTCCTAACTAGGGCATACAAAACCTTTATCAGACGAATTCTTGAATACAGCTCATCTGCCTGGAATCCAAACTGTATATCGGACATTAACACGATTGAGTGGGTCCAGAGGTATTTCACGAGAAGAGTACTCCACTCCTCTACTCACAATAGAATCCCTTATGCCACCAGACTTGAAATTCTGGGTTTGGACAATCTGGAACTGCGCCACCTGCGGACCGATCTAAGCATAGTACACAAAATTATCTGCTACAACGTCTTACCTGTCAATGACTTCTTCAGCTTCAACCACAATAATACACAGGCAAACAATCAATACAAACTCAAGGTAAACCACTCCAAACTCGATTGCAGAAAATACAACTTCAGCAACAGAGTGGTCAACACCTGGAATGCTCTACCCGACTCCGTTGTTACAGCCTCAAACCCCCACAACTTCAATTTCAAACTGTCTACTATGGACCTCACCCCAATTCCTAAGAGGTCCATAAAGGGGGTGTGCATAAGCGCACCAGCGTGCCTACTGTCCCTGTCCTACTGTCCCCATTTAGCTGTACTTACTTCCTTTGTTTATGTTTTTGTTTATGCTTATATCTATACCTGCTACCTTGTACATGTTTGACAAATAAAATAAATTAAATTAAATTTAAAAATGTTATACTACTTATGTATTGTGGCCGGTCAGAGGCCTGTATGGATTGTAGCTGACTCTGACAGAGAGGAGGCTGGTGTGGTATTGTGCCAGCAACCTGTGCACCTGGCACTCGAGTCAGAAAATGAGGAGGCTGGAGAAAATGTGGTGCCAGAGGCAGGGATTCAGCCAGGGCTTTCAGAACCTCAAGAAGCTCTTTTAAGTGAAGAGGACGAAGAGGAGGAGCCTCTTCTCGATGCACGGGTGCGCAGAGCTGCCAAAAGGTAGGAGTGGCTCCTCAGGAGGATGTCTCCTCGAAAGTAAGGCTTGGTGCTTTGGCCACTCCCTTAGCCTATTTAAGGAGGAATGCCGACTGAAGCAATTCGTAGGGAACAACTTTAGTTCACTCTACTTTGCATCTGGATTCTCCGCAAATTGCTTCTGCGCTTTCTGCCAACCTTAGTAAGATTGTGATTACTTTATCTTTGGTTTCTTGTAGGCTGTTAAGAAAGTTTATTAACAGCCTTTGTTTTGAAAAAGACTGAGTTATTTTAGTAAATTAAGTTTTGTACAAACTTTGTGTGTGCTGTATTCTTTGAGGTCCATAGCTGGGGCAGAACATTATGAAGCCGGCTCAAACTTGGCTAAAAAGCAAAATATCCAAAAAGAACTCTCCCATTCCTTCCCTAAAATATTCATCTTCTACAAGAAGAGACAGAAGTTTGACAAGTTTAATGGCCCATCTGGAGAATGCTTCCCTGGGCATTTCAAGAGCTGTGTTCACTCAACAGACTTCAAATAAGGGTGGGACAGTGCAACCTTCAGCAATATGTAGCCCTGGGACTAATGTTAAGAGCCCTCAGGAAGAAGGCAACATGGTCCTGTAATAAATCATTGTCCCTTCTCCTAAGCCAAATGTTTTTTGAAGAAAGAAGAATACAGGTAGTCCTTGACTTATGACCATTCATTTAGTGACTGTTCAAAGCAGGGGTGAAATGTAAAATGTGTTACTACCGGTTCTGTGGGCATGGCTTGGTGGTGGTGGGGGGGGGGGGGGGGTAATGTGACTGGGTGGGTGTGGCCAACTTTTTTTTTTTAACTTTTCAAAGCATTTTTTCTAATGCTTTGAAAAGCCTCTGGTGATCAGGCAACTCAGCTGGGATGGTCAGAGAGGCTTTTTAAAAAATGCTTTGAAAAGCCTCTCTGCCGATTAGGCAACTCAGCTGCGATCGTCAGACTTTTCAAAGCATTTTTTTACCACCTCTTCGGCCAAGAGGTTGCAGACAAAAAAATGCTTTGAAAAGCCTCTGAGGATCCCAGCTGAGCCACGCAATCATCAGAGGCTTTTTTTTTTACTTTTAAAAGCATTTTTTCATCGGAAGAGGTTGTAAAAAAAATGCTTTTAAAAGTAAAAAAAAAAAGCCTCTGATGATCGTGCAACTCAGCTGAGCATGGGGGGTGGGCGCAGGGATTTTTGCTACTGGTTCTCTGAACCACCCACTGCCATCGCTACCGGATCAGGTGATCCGATCCAAACCGGAAGCATTTCACCCGGTTCAAAGTTACAAGAGCACTGAAAAAAGTGACTTACGACCGTTTTCCACACTAGTGACTGTTGCAGCCTCCCCATGGTCACATGATCAAAATTTGCCAGATGCTTGGCAACCAGTTCATATTTATGACCGTTGCAATGTCTTGTGATCTCCTTTGGCCACCTTCTGACCAAGTCAATGGGGAAGCCAGATTCAGTTAACAACCATGTTACTAATTTAACAACTGCAGTTATTCACTTAATAACTTAAAATAATGTAAAATGGAGCAAAACTCACTTAACAAACGTCTCACTTAGAAACAGTCTTGGGCTCAGTTGTGGTCATAAGTCGAGGACTACCTACGTCAAAGAAAAAAAGAAGTGGAGACAGAAAGGACAATCCATCAAATTGGTGGTTCTCAATCCACCTCCTCCTTGCCTAACATCAGGTTAAAAAATCAATTTTTGGATAAAAATCATTTTTTTTAATAAAAAAAATGGATTTTTTTTATTTAAATCAGTTTTTTTTATTTTTATCAAATTTATTTTAATAAAATGTTTTTGGAGTAAAAAAATCTAAGTAAAGACAGTTCTCTATTTAAGGTACATTAATAATTTAGTTTATTCAGCATGAAATGGAGCTTAGTTACGTAGCATGAGGCTGTATATTCTGCAATATTTACATTTTGGGTAAACTCATTCAATGAATCCAAGTTCCGCAAGCTGAGATAACATGCACTGCATTGATGCATTCACACAATTTCACAGTAACCATGAGATAAACCATAAAACAAAGTTTAGGAATATTCCTTTATCCCATTGTTTTGCAAATCTGCGTACACTGCAAACTGTATGATTTTTTGAAGAGAAATGCATCCAGGCTCTAAGTGTGAGGAGGAAGGGCAAGCAGTAAAAATGAAAGTGAAACCTTCTAAGCAGCTTATAGCACTGAAATGAGCACCTGTCATTTCAGATCCATCATGGCAGTGCCTGTTAGCGGGCATCCACTCATCTGCTGCCCGCTACATCCCTCACCTTGTTGTGTCACTGCCGCATCACCAGTTGTCCCATTAAAGTGAATGGAACTGTTGGCGAGTCAACAGGGGAGCCTGAGTGGTGTAGGAGGCTAATGCCTCCTACTAAGGCAGCATTTAACATCCAGCCGCCTGCAATTACTGCGAGTTCAATTCTCACCAGGCCCAAGGTCGACTCAGCCTTCCATCCTTTCTAAGGTGGGTAAATTGAGGACCCAGTTTGTGAGGGCAATAAGCTGACTTTGTATAAAATATACAAAAGTATGAAGGCTATTGCTTAACGCATTGTAAGCCGCCCTGAGTCTCCAGAGAAGGGCGGCATATAAATCAAATTTTTAAAAAATTAAAAAATTAAAAAAGTTTTTAAAAAAACAGGTCAGAGGAGGAACCGCTGCAGGACAGAGATGACAATTTCTCTTTAAAAATTATGATGTAAATCGAGTTGATTTAAATTAAGCCTTTTTACTAGTGATTTAAATCATGATTTAAATTGTGATTTAAATTGACTTGATTTAAATAAAATCTACCCTACCTAACATCATGCAATTACAGAAGAATGTTACTTTTATTTATCTGTTTGACATTTTAGCTTTATTCTTTATTAACCCAAAGAGATGTGGTTTATTTTATTAATGGCGAATATGAAACCACACACCTGTTGCCAATTATATCTTATGGCTGTTTTTCAGTGTTTGTGAACCATGGTATTAAATAATCAGCCATAATGCAAAAGTCTTAAGAATAATTTTGGTTTTTCTTGTCCTTCAAAACTGTGCCAATTTCTAATTTAATTATCATCAATTGTTTTGTTAATTCAAATTATATTTAGCCATTCCACAATTATATTTTATTTTTGATCATTGTTAAAAGTTCTCATTCCTTCTTTAAACCAAAGCATTAAATGTGAGAAGAGCAGTCATAAAAGATGTTTAGGAGATGGACAGATTTAGAATTTTTCTCTTATATTTGGTAGTGAAGTTAGAGGGACATCTGGTGGCGATGTGCTATCAAAACATTAAAATGTCATAGATTTTTTAAAAAATACTGTAAAATTTCATTCTTTCCTCACCACAGTTTTTGAGATACCTCAGAGAAAGGAAATAATGTCTAAGACAAATACAGTAGCTATCAAGAAAATGAAAGGCAGACTGTCTAAATTTTTTTTTAAAAAAAAGATATATTAAAAGGTGTAAGTATCCTGGCCAAAAATCACTTCCCTCCTTTAGATGGGAAATGGGTTCAGAAAACTATAAATATAATATTCACTAAAGTCTCCTTCCCTTCCGCTTTCTTGCTTTCCTTCCTTCCTTCCTTCCTTCCTTCCTTCCTTCCTTCCTTCCTTCCTTCCTTCCTTCCTTCCATACCTTGGATCAGCTGATTGTGTTTTACTCCTGAGATCATACCTATATAATTTTATGGACTTGTGGGGTTTTTTGTATTTAATCCAGGTTAGGAAGTGAAATTGTTAGCCACTCAAAGTCACTTACAGTTGAAACCTCCTACAAGCTCTGTAAATAAGCAAATAAGTAAATAAAATAATTCAAAATAAGGGAAAATAGAACGGGAATGAAAAAGAGATGTTTAGTGAAGGTATAAAAGTGGTGTGGCTTTTGATGGCACAGCCGTCTTTTGATCTTCCTGCAGACAACTAGAAGGAAAATTAAAGCATTCTTCAGCACAGTTCAGTTCAAATAAGCAATATCCACACACAATCCATTGCAGCTAGTCCTCAACATATCAGCACAATTGGGCCCAGAATTTCCATTGCTAAGCATGGCGGTTGTTAAGTGTCATTTCTGATTTTGCGACCATTTTTTGGCACGGATGTTAAGTGAATTGCTGCAGTTCTTAAGCGAATCATACAAATCGAGCTTCCCCACGTTGACTTTCCTTGTGGGAAGGTCCTAAATCAGTGTTTCTCAACCTTGGTAGCTTGAAGATGGGTGGACTTCAACTCCCAGAATCCCCCAGCCAGCACTGCTGGCTGGGGGATTCTGGGAGTTGAAGTCCACCCATCTTCAAGCTTCCAAGGTTGAGAAACACTGTCCTAAATGATGATCATCACTGCAACTATCATAAATACATGCCAGTTGCCAATCACCGGAATGATCATGTGACCATGAGGATGCAAAATAAGTGTAAAGATTGGTTGTCAGTCACTTTTTCACTGCTGTTGTAAGTTAGAACAGTAACTAAATGAATTGTTGTTAGTCCAGGACTACCTGTATATACATATCCACAATTAATATATATAGAATAGAATAACAGAGTTGGAAGGGGCCTTGGAGGTCTTCTAGTCCAACCCCCTGCTTAGGCAGGAAAACGTACACCACTTCAGACAAATGTTATCCAATCTCTTCCTAAAAACTTCCAGTGTTGGAGCATTCACAACTTCTGGAGGCAAGTTGTTCCACTGATTAATTGTTCTAACTGTCAGGAAATTTCTCCTTAGTTCTAAGTCGCTTCTCTCTTTGATTAGTTTCCACCCATTGCTTCTTGTCCTGCCCTCAGGGAGTTTGGAGAATAGCTTGTTGCCAAGCTTGTGAATTTGGGGATGCTGCAATGGTCGTAAATGTGAAAAACAGTCCTAAGTCGTTTTTTCAGTGCCATTATAACTTCAAACCATCACTAAATGAACTATTGTAAGTCGAGGACTACGTGTATACATACTGCATTTCACGTACCGTATTTTCCGGCGTATAAGACGACTGGGCGTATAAGACGACCCCCAACTTTTCCTGTAAAAATATAGGGTTTGGGCTATACTTGCTGTATAAGACGACCCCTCTTCCAACGCACACCAAATAAAAATTAAAAAACATCAACTGGCTCACCCACAATGTAAAAGCAGCTGTGCTAGACCCAAATGGCCCCTGCAATAAGCAGGAACCTCACACAGCCACAAAAAGCCCAAAAAAACAACTTTTACATTGTGGGTTTACACACACAAAATTCCACAAACAGCTTTGTGAGATTTTGTGTGTTTGTGTAGTTAGAGTGAAACACTACAGAAACACATTAAATCTCAGAAAGTTGCACACATTTTATTTTTATTTTTTTATTATTATTTTATTATTATTATTATTATTATTATTATTATTTTTATTTTTATTTTTATTTTTATATGAAAGCTAAATTTAAAACTTCCTAGCCTAAAACTTAGATCTAGCCTTTAAATGGCTAGGTCTAAAAAAGAACAACTAAAAAACCCCCCAATTAACTATTTTTTTTAAAGCTCCCAAAGGGAGAAAAAAACTTACCCAATAGAACAGGGGTCTCTAACCTTGGCAACTTTAAGACTTGTAGACTTCAACTCCCAGAATTCCTCAACCAGCTGGCTGAGTAATTCTGGGAGTCGAAGTCCACAAGTTGCTTGCATCAGCAACTTGAAGTCCACAAGTTGCAAGCAACTTGCAAGCAACTTGAAGTCCACAAGTTGCTTGCATCAGCAAGCAACTAAATCTCCCTGCCTGCAAGCAGGCAGGGAGATTTAGTTGCTTGCTGATGCAATAAATTGCAGGCAAGGCAAGACAAGCGTTGCGGCTAGCAGCTAAGGTAAGCAAGCTGGAGGTGGGGGGGGGGATTTTTGCTACGGAGCAATTAGCAGGCAAAAATTAGCAGCTGGGATGGCCAGCGTTGTGTAAAAGAAAAGTTTTTCCCTTTTACACAGCGCTTGGCCATCCAAGCTCTGGCGATCCCAGCTGAGTTGCCTGCTAATCTCAGCTGGGATGGCCAGCGTTGTGTAAAAGGAAAGTTTTTCCCTTTTACACAGTGCTTGGCCATCCAAGCTCTGGCGATCCCAGCTGAGTTGCCTGCTAATCTCAGCTGGGATGGCCAGCGTTGTGTAAAAGGAAAGTTTTTCCCTTTTACAGGGGGCTTGCGTGTAACTCAGCTGATTAGCGGCAACTCAGCAGGCAATTCAGCTTGGCGCCTTAGAGCCATTTAAGGCTCGTCAAAGCCTTTCGGGCTGGTCTGCCTGGTTACAGGAGACCGACACCCGGCGTATAAGACGACTCCCAACTTTTGAGAAGATTTTTGTGTGTTAGAAAGTCGTCTTATACGCCGGAAAATAGGTAATTCAAAATCAGCTTTGGACTCACAGGGTGCTAATTCTGCCAAAGAAAATTTAGGATCTTCACCCCTAAGTCTCATCCTTACACACACACACACACACACACACACACACACATCGATTAAACTCAACATTTTCCTAGGGGTTTTCAAACTATGGGTCCCAAAGCTGCAGAACATCGGAGATACATCAAATAAAAATTTGTATCTCTCAGTAGACATTTCAGCTCTTGAATAACCAACTAACGTGTGTTTGCAAAATGTTAAAATTGAGAATAATAAAGACAATGCTTATACATTATGAATGCAAGCAGGTGTACGGATAAATGCAAAAACAACTTACTTGCATGTGGGGGAGAGGGATTCGCACATATCCAGACTCTCTTATTAAGAAAAATTAAAATAGGAAAGAGCCTTGGTGGCGCAGCAGTTTAAGCAGCAGCTTAAGTGGTGCTAAAGTGACACCAGCTGCCTGCCATTACTGCAAGTTCGAATCTCACCAGGCTCAAGGTTGACTCAGCCTTCCATCCTTTCAAGGTAGGTAAAATGAGGACCCAGATTGTGAGGGCAATAAGCTGACTTTGTATAAAAAAGAACACCGCTTGGGGGGGGGGGGTGCAAGCCCTACTAAGCAGGTATATACAAAAGTATGAAGGTTATTGCTTAATGCATTGTAAGCCGCCCTGAGTCTCCGGAGAAGGGCGGCATATAAATTAAATTTTAAAAAAAAGAAAGAAAGAACATAATGGACCAACATAGCAGAATCACGCTGACCCCTGGCGTTGCTGTTCATAAGCTGCATTTTCATTTTATTTTATTTGAAGCTAGGCATGAGCACATGTAATAGACCCTGTGTGTTTTTTAAAGATAAAAACTAAGCTCCTGAATTACTTTATTTGAGATTTATCTTCCACTACCTGTGTTTTCCCAAAAATAAGACATCCCCTGATAATAAGCCCAATTGGCTTTGGAGCGCAGGCACTAAAATAAACCCCCCTGAAAATAAACCCTCTCTGAAAATACTTAACCACATGCGCAGCCAGTCTTTGTCATTTCCTCTGTTTAGGGTTAGGGAGACAGAGCTGGAAATCAGGTAAGACAGCAAGAGGAGCCCCGTCACCTGCCCCAAAATAATAAGACCTCCCTGAAAATAAGGCCAAGCTCTTATTTTGGGATTCAAAAAAATATAAGGCAGGGTCTTATTTTTGGGGAAACACAATAACATGACTCTGATAACATAAGCACGGTGGGTTTTTTTAAAAAAAAACTACAACCAAAAATCAATATCATCATTTTAAACGAACGCACATAAATCTGACCCCTTACTCAATCAAAAAAAAAACCCTCTCACATTTATCACACGCAAACTATTGAGACACATCAGAATCACAAGTCAGCTCGATAATTGAAGTCTCATCAACACCACTCCGCCCAACTGATTTGCTGAAACAAGAAAAATCTTCACTCGCTCGCAGGAGGTGAGAACACAGGCGGTCTAACACAAGTGACTGTTTCCATAAGTAATACTTAAATAGCAGTAACTCAAGTTGCTTTATTTTGGCCTGGAGCCAAAACAAGAGCTTAAATAAGTCCATTTAAATTTATTGAACAGCACTGTTCATACTGAAGCTTTTTTTTTAATCAACATTGCTTTTGGAACTTTCTCAAAAAAAACCCATTTAAGCAGGATAGAAATGTTGTGTTGGTGTTGGTTAAGAATAAACCCACTTTTTGGTGATGTAAGCCTCCTAGTAGAAGCTCAAAAACAATATATGATGCTTAAAATCTAGGGTATCTCAGGGTAAGGTGAGAAAAATCAAGATAACACCCACAACAGTCCAATGGAATTCTGTCCATATATCTAACTAATGGTGAGTGGAGCGGTGGCCTAGAGGTGAAGATGCTGGCCTCCCACTCGGAAGGTTTACATTCAATCCTAGGCAGTTACAGATGTTTCTCTACCAGGGCAGAGAGAAAATATCTGCTGTGAACTCCATGTAGGCATCAGGAAGGGCATCCGGCCAGTAAACGCTCAACTTCATTTAGTCGCCCTGACTCCACCCCAGGAAAAGGATTACGGGGTTGTAAAAAGAAAAAAAAATCATATATTGGTAACAGTAAGAAAAGATATGGGCTAAAACAATTGCTGTTGCACTATTCAAAAATAAGCATAGCTAGTTCTCATTTAGCAATTTCCTCATTTAGCAATTTCCTCATTTAACGATGATTCACAGTTACAACAATGATGAAAAAATAACTATACAATCCTTGCATTTATAACCTTTGCAGAAGGCAACAGTAATTTTTAATAGAAATCAGAACCCAAAAGTCTGTAAATATAAAGGTTTCAATAACAACATTATTTGTTCTATGTAATTTAAATATAGTTTGGGGAACCAGAGCGGTGAAATGCTTAAGGAGTTGAACTAACACTGGGGAGACATATATCTCTTATAATCTTAGGGGTGGAAGGGGCCTTAAAATCTTCTAGACCAATCTCCTGCCCAATGCAAGAATCCTAAACTATTCTGGAGAACCAGATACCCTGTTCTTTCCTGAGAATCTCCAGTAATGGAAGATCATAACTTCATGAGTCAGGCTGTTTCACAGCTTAATAACTCTCACAGCCAAGAAATTCCTTCTTATTTTTAGCATGGATCTCTCATTGTAAAGCTTCCACTCATTGGTTCTTGTCTTAGCTTTAGTTGCTAGGGAGAATAGATCTATTCCCTCTTCCCTGTAACATCCCTTCATGTTGCATATCTTGCATAGCTTTTTCTCTGGTAATGTTATATCACTAACTAGAGCATATAAAACATTTGCTAGACCAATTCCTGAATACAGCTCATCTGCCTGAAACCCTAACTGCATATTGGACATAAATACAATAGAGAGATATTTTACGAGAAGAGTCCTCCATTCCACTAACCTCAATAAAATACCTTATGCCACCAGACTCCAAATTTTGGGCTTAGACAACTTAGAATTATGCCGACTTCAGTCTGACCTAAGCATAGTACATAAAATTATCTGCCACAATGTCCTTCCTGTCAATGACTACTTCAGCTTCAACCACAGCAATACACGAGCAAATAATAGATACAAACTCAAGGTAAACTACTCCAAACTCGATTGCAGAAAATATGACTTCAGCAACAGAGTGGTCAATGCCTGGAATGCACTACCTGACTCTGTAGTTTCTTCCCCAAACCCCCAAAACTTTAACCTTAAACTGTCTACTGTTGACCTCACCCCATTCCTAAGAGGTCTGTAAGGGGCATGCATAAATGCACCAGCATGCCTACCGTCCCTGTCCTAATATTCCTTTTTACTTACTCTTTTCATGTATTCAAATTATGTTTATACTTTTACCTGTTATCTTATATATGTTTGACAAATAAACTTATGATTATGTATTAGAAGCCTGCTATCATGTCTCCTTTTAGCTTCCCTTATTTAAGCCAAACACGCCATGTTCCTTTAACTGCTCCTCATAAGGCTTAGCCTTCAAGCTAAATATGTACAGTATTGCAGGTGCCTTATGTTGAATGTTTCAGATCTTTATCTAAGACAGTAAATTCACTCACAGATTATCACAGACCATCAATTCAGCAAATTAATACACTTTTGAAATCTTGTTGGTTAAAAAAAATAATTGCTCTTAACTGCCTAGAAGAATCTAACATTCATTATTTTCAGTCCTTCTGCATCCAGCTGGCAGGAGATCTGAGAATGCAATCACTGAAATCTCATGAGATTTGACACAAGAAATTTGGGAGGGTTAGCTTTTTTTTGTTTTTGTTTTTTTTACCATCAGTACAGGTACTCCTCAACTTACAACTTTTCATTCAGTGACCGTTCAAATTTTTTTTTTAAAAAAAACCTATTTTTCATGACCATCGTAGCATCCCATGGTCATGCTAACTTCAGGCAACTGGCATGTGCTTATGACAGTTGCACTGGTCATGCCATCACCATTTGTAAGCTTCTCAAGCTGCCTTCCAACAGACAAAGTCAATGGAAAAGCCAGATTAACGACTGAATAATTTGCTTAACCACTGTGGCAGAAAAGATCGTAAAATGAGGTAAAACTCATTTAACAACTGCCTGGCTTAGCAATGGCAATTTTCCGCTTAATTGTAGTTGTAAATCAAGGATTACCTGCAAGATGATTCTTAAATTGACAGCCTCTACTGAGCCTGAGCAGAGACTCATCCGAGCATATTTACAACAGGGTGAGGAACTATTTATTTATTTATTTATTTATTTATTTATTTATTTATTTATTTATTTATTTATTTATTTATTTATTTATTTATTTATTTATTTATTTATTTATTTATTTATTTATTTATTTGTCAAGCATATATAAGATAACAGGTAAAAGTATAAACATAATTTGAATACATGAAAAGAATAAGAGTAAAAAGGAGTATTAGGACAGGGACAGTGCACTTATGCACGCCCCATACAGACCTCTTAGGAATGGGGTGAGGTCA
This sequence comes from Masticophis lateralis, assembly GCA_030761175.1. Lineage (NCBI taxonomy): Eukaryota > Metazoa > Chordata > Lepidosauria > Squamata > Colubridae > Masticophis > Masticophis lateralis. The sequence goes on from JAUDYJ010000001.1 coordinate 16,102,452, forward strand.
ACAGGAGACAATCTAAGGTTAAAGTTTGGGGGGGTTGGGGAAGAAACCACAGTCAGGTAGTACATTCCAGGCATTGACCACTCTGTTACTGAAGTCATATTTTCTGCAATCGAGTTTGGAGTGGTTTACCTTGAGTTTGTATCTATTATTTGCTCGTGTATTGTTGTGGTTGATGCTGAAGTAGTCATTGACAGGAAGAACATTATGGTAGATAATTTTATGTACTATGCTTAGGTCAGACTGAAGTCAGCGCAATTCTAAATTGTCTAAGCCCAAAATTTGAAGTCTGGTGGCATTAGGTATTTTATTGCGGTTAGAGGAATGGAGGACTCTTCTCGTAAAACATCTCTGGACTCTCTCGATTGTATTTATGTCGAATATGCAGTGCGGGTTCCAGACAGATGAGCTGTATACATGATCAGCATACATGATCAGGACTGTACTATATTGCTTCCAATACAGGTAGTCCTCGACTTATAACCACAATCAAGCCCAAAATTTCTGTGGCAAGTCATTTTTTTCAGTCCACTGTAATTTCGAATGGCAGTCCATGAATGGTTGTAAGTCAAGGATTAGCTATATACAATGTGGCTGGCTGGGGAATTCTGGGAGTTGAAGTCCATATGACTTAACTTGCCAAGGTTGAGAACCACTGCTCTAATCCCAATTTATACAATAGGTAGATGTAGTTGTTTGTGAAAGAAATGAACAATATTCAATCCGAATGACTGCAGGCTCAGTTCCCAATCCCTACCTATACTGGATCTGGAAATCAGATTAACTGGAGAATCCTATACCCTGATATACGGACTGAATCCTTCTCATTTCCGCAATAGCAAACTTGAACATTCATCACCCCAAAATATATTTATCACTTATTTATAACCTCACACAAAAGAAATTTCACTCTGACCCTTGAGACTTTTACAATGCCCCATTTATTATCCCCGGAGGATAGACTTCATTTCTTTACAAATTATCCAAGTTGGCTTTAAAAGGCAATTGCACACTTCCTTTTACACGACTGCAAAAATCTCTAGATAGATGGCCAAATTCTGTGTTGTAGCAATGGCAGTCAAAAACCTTGGAGGCAAATGTTAACAGGTATAACTTAATAGCGTAGTAGTTTTGCTAATCTTACTTCTAGATCAGGGGTGTCAAAATTCGATTTCACTGAGGGCCATATCAAGGTTGTGTTTGACCTCGGGGGGGGAGGTCAGGGGGCGCGGCCAGCTCAATATGACTCATGTCGGAGGCGCAGGTGGTGGCCCAAGCACTCTGCAATGGCCTCCTGCAACCCTCTACCACACGCGACCCTCCCAAGCTCCGTTTTCACTGGCAGAGCCACGATGGGCCAGTCCTTTGCTGTTTCTAGGGCGGCCCTCCGGGCCAGATCTAAGTACCCTGCAGGCCAAATCTGGTCCTCGGGCCTTGAGTTTGACACCCCTGTTCTAGATCTTTTAAGGCATTCTTTTAACGCAGGTTTCGATGAAGAAATGCATTGTTTGTTTCTTTTTGGTTTGACTGTAAATTAAAACATAGTTATAATACATAAGGATTGTTATACACCTGGGACTTGAGAAAAAAAATGACCAAGCCGTGTGCTAAATTAGCATCAGTTGTGTTATGCACTATATGTGTTATAAATAAACAGAGACCTAATAAATAATAAGTGGCCAGAACCAGAAAATTGGTGCAGGATGATGCAAAGAAAAGTTCCTACCCAGCAAAATATAACAACAACAAGGAAGTATCTTATCTGTGTAGTTCACCCTACACTATTCTATGACACTCCCCTTAACCAAACAGCCCTTGAAATCTTAATATTGTAAACCTTGCTTGTTTGGGCTGGCTTTTAATCACTAGGATTAAGCAGGAGTGGTGTAATTCTAATCTCTTTTTTTAAAAAAAAAATATATCTGCAAACATACACATCCCTGGGGTTTCTCAGAAAAAGATTTAAGTGGGCGCTGTCTTCAAAAGGTTCTGGGAAGCATTTGTGGGGCACAGGAAACCCCCCCCCCAATTCTGTGCAAATTAAACTGCATGATTTTTCTTCAGCTCAGTGGCTAAGATGCTGAGCTTGTCGATCAGAAAGGTTGGCGGTTCGAATCCTTAGTGTAGGATCCTGCGTGAACAGGAGGTTGGACAAGATGACCTCCAAGGTCCCTTCCAACCCTATTACTGCTACTTCAATCATTCTGGGGGTTACAAGATAAATGCAACATGGTTCGTATAGTCCTATCCTTATGCAGAGACAGGTGGTCGCCTCGGTTGATGGATAATGGGGTGAAGAGATAATATCCAGTCTTAAAGAGCAGAATTGTGGACATCCTAGATTTGACCATCACCTCTTAAATCTGCTACCTTCCATCTGCTGTATGAAGGCAAATCAAGGGAGCAAGGAATACCATATTTACTGCATCCATCCATCCCCATTCAGGCCAACCTTCAGGGAGAGGTTCTAGAGCAGGGTGTCAAACTCGATTTCATTGAGGACGGCATCACGCTTCTGTTTGACCTTGGGGGGGAGGGGGGATGTGGCCAGTGGGCATGGCCAGCTCAACGTCAGTTGTGTTGGGGGCACCTGTGGTGGCTAAGTGCTAAGGCAGGACTTCCCTCAAATCCTCCCTCACTCTCATTATAATCTGTTTCCTGCCTTCCTTCCTTCTCTCTTTTTTTCCTTCCCTGTTCATTCCCCTTTCTTCTTCCTTTCCCTCTTACCTTCTTTTTCCTTCCTTGCTCTTTTCCCATCTTTCCTTCTTTTTCTTTGTCTTTTCTCTTTCCCTTTCTCCTTTCCTGTCTCTTCTTGCATGCTCAAATGCAAAAGGGGAAACATTTCTCTTTTTGTTTTGTTTTTAGTTAGTTTTACTGTCCCTCTGCTGGCAAAAATGGAGCCCGGGGGGGCTGCGTGCGACCGTCGTGGGCGAAAATAGGGCCTGGGGGAGCTTCAGCCCCCCCTCCCCCCCAGTATGCTGGCAGAGGCACGACAGGCCTGGTACTTTGCTGTTTCCAGGATGGCCCCATGGGCCAGATTTAAGCACTCCGCGGGCCAGATCCGGCTTGAGTTTGACACCCCTGCTCTGGACGATGATACACACAGCTCAAATAAAAGATTAAGCAACAGGTTCCAGACAGCAGAGTTGGTTCCTGTGGTTGAGGAAACATCTGCCTTATCAGCAGTAATCTAAGAGAAGTTGAGTGGCCAGATCTAATATTTCAAAATTCCCTTGCCCTGTCTAACGACAAAAGAAAAAGTTCTGTAACAAGATACTGATCAGCATAAGGCAGGATATTTTCCTAATGTAAGGCAGGTGGTATACGAAATGGGATGTGTAGGCAGGAAATTATCGTCACATCCTTGCACTTCAATAAACCATGCAGATATGAGAAACTGTTCCAAGTGTATTAAGAACTGTCCTACCAGTGATGTCATTTTTGACAACCAAGGAATCAAAGGTGAAAGCCCTAAATATCCTTAGTATTTCACTGGGATAAAAAATCTAAAATGCCACCATTTGAGTCCTTGACTTACAACCGTTCATTTTGTACCCAGGTCAAGTGTGTCAATTGGAGGTTTCTGGTTCCACATTAAAGGAATATGTCTGTTTCTTAGTGCGGGGACTCCTCAAATTACAACCACAATGGAGAGCAGACTTTCTCTTGTTAAGCAAGGTGTCTAAGTGAGCCGTGCCCAATTTTACAATCCTTTTTGCCACAGTTGTTAAGCAAATGATTGTGGTTGTTAAATGAATCATGCAGTCATTAAGCAAATCTGGCTTCCTCCATTCACTTTGCTTGCCTGAAGCTGGCTGCCATAATCACAGATGTCATTCTCATGACGCTGGGACTCTGCAACTATTATAAATACATGCCAGTTTACAATGGCACCCAAATTTTGATCACATGACTGTGAGGATGCTGTAAAGGTTGCTGAGTGTGAGGACCAGTTGTAAGTCATTTTTTCAGTGACATGGTAACTTAGAACAGTTACTAAACGAAAGATTGTAATTCGAGGATTACCTATATGAAAATGATAACGATGAAGTTCAAAATGGAATGATTGGCAGGTGTCCATTGGATCTATCACTTTCACCAAAGTGATGAAAGCATTAATGCAATTTCATAAGACACACAGAAAAGAGGGGAAAGTTGCATCATATCTACCGTATTTTTCGGAGTATTAGACGCACCTTTTCCCCCCAAAAAAGAGGGTGAAAATCTGGGTGCAACTTATACTCCGAATGTAGCCCCGCCCAGCCTCGCAAACTGAGATTTCAGAGGCTGAAAGAAGCCTCTGAAAGAAGCTTCAGAAAAAAAGCCTCTGAATGGTTTTCATCTAAAATAATATGGCAAGCAACAAAAGAAGAATCAGTAAAGGTTCTAACCAAACTATGCTAACAAATCTGGAGAATGACACGATAACCAACAGATCGGAAGATGTTAATCTATATACCAATACCAAAGAAAGGAGATTGAACAGAGTACAGATAGTCCCTCAGAAAAAAAAAGCCTCTGAAAGAAGCTTCAGAAAAAAAGCCTTCAAACAGAGCTTCAGAAAAAAAAGTCTTTTTTTCTGAAGCTCTCTTTCGGAGGCTTTCAGAGGCAGAAAAAAAGCAAAGCGGAGAGCTCACAACCAAAGAACCTGTTTCTAAAATTCAGCTCTGGGAACAGCTGATTGGGGGTATTCCGGGAGGCTGATCCACCCACCAATCAGCTTTTTTTCTTATTTTCCTCCCCAAAAACTAAGGGGCATATACTCCGGTGCATCTTATATGGGGCTATTTTGAACATACACACCAGATGCTTCTAAAACTATTAACCAGGAGCCAGAATTATTTGTCCTCCTATTTGTTCTCCTTCCGTATCCCACAAACATGGTGTTCATGTCAAACCATAAATCATTCTCCAAGGTTATGCCAAAACACAACAAATTACAAAACGTCTGCATAACACCTTTATACATGGTTGAAAGTCATTTAGTCAATCAAGTTCACTGAGTTTGTGCAATACAGTGAACAATAAACCAACCACACTCTAGTTCGGTGTTTCTCAACTTTCAAGATGTCTGCACTTCAACTCCCAGAATTCCCCAGCCGAGGTAATTCTGGGAGTTGAAGTCCAAATATCTTAAAGTTGCCAAGATTGAGAAACATTTCACTGGATTAAAACTTAGTTGCCTAGGGTTTTTTTTGTATATTATTGAGTATGCTGTGATTAGGGGTGTGTGTGTGGAACAGGTTATCATGTTGAATCATAATATGGTTTATTTCAGCTAAGCTTGTTGTTAGAATACTGCAAGTGTTATTAATTAACCATAATTTAAAATTTAGCCCATTGTGCAAACTCTGCTAGAATCCGGGTGATGAAAGGGTGAAAGGCTTGTGAAATCAGCCACAGGTCATCAAAGGAAATTGCACCCAAAGTAAAACAGTAAACAGGCCCTGAAGTCAAAATTCAAGAGTCAGCAGTACTGTCATACAAGAACTCTTAACAAAGCTGGATACTTACTGTCGAGTTAGAGTGCTATCTACTCATCCTTGAGTTGGTACAAAAGTATGCCAGCTTGAAATTTGTTGTACCCATTATGGACCTCTATCCTACACCTTTCAGCTGTGGCTTTGTTTGCCATTAGAAGTGATCCGCAAATTAGGACGGTTCAGGGGTGGGTTCTACTTACTTTTACTACCGGTTTGCAACGGGGCCACGCATGCTTCCTGATGATGCTCGGGTCAGTGGGCGGAGCCTCCCGCTAGTTGTACTACCGGTTCTTGCAAACCGGTCCGAACCGGGAGCAACCCTCCACTGGACCAGTTGCCTAACAACTCTTCAAAGTTATGATGGATTTGAAAAAAGTTACTTACAACCCATCCATCCTCAAAGGTACAACTGCCATATCATCCTCATGGTCACATGATTGTATTTTAGGCATTTGGCAACTGGTTGACATTTACAATTGGTTGTCATTTACAACTGGTTGCAACATCTTTTGATCACGATTCCATTTTGTGACCTTTTTGCCATTTTCCACCCAAACCCACCAATTGGGTAAGCTGAATTCAGACTTACCATCAAGTAATTCACTTCACAACCATGTGATTCAGTTAATGAATGCTGCAAAAATGACCATAAAATCAAATCCAGTCATGTGATGACTCTATTTACAATTGCACAACTTACGACCAAAATTCTGGGTTCAATTGCGATCATAAGTCAAGGACTACCTATATGTGGTGGTGTCCCGATTTTGCATATTTATTTAATTACATGACATATCTCATATAATGATGATCATATAATGCACATTTCTTTCTGAAGAAGCTTCTTGGATGAGAAGCAAAACATTTTCAAAGGAAAAAAAAACAAACCAAGAATGTACAGATGCCTTTTGGAAAAAGCGCCTTTGGGACAACCATGACGCAGATGATTGAGAATCTCCATAGACACCAGAGGTGGGTTTCAGCAGGTTCTGACCAGTTCTGGAGAACTGGTAGCGGAAATTTTGAGTAGTTCAGAGAACCAGTAGTAAAAATTCTGACTGGCCCCACCCCCATCTATTCTCTGCCTCCCAAGTCCCAACTGATTGGGAAGAAATGGGGATTTTGCAGTATCCTTCCCCCGGAGTCGGGTGGGAATGGAGATTTTACAGTATCCTTCCCCTGCCATGCCCACTAAGCCATGCCCACCAAGCCATGCCATGCCACGCCCACCAAGCCACACCCACAGAACCGGTAGTAAAAAAATTTGAAACTCACCACTGATAGACACCCTACCTAAGGCAAGACCAGAGCTCAAAGTCTCTTGTTGATTTCTATCTTGCTGCTTTTACCATGATACCAAACTGGTTGTTGCGAATTTCATAGGCCATCCAAATAACTTTCTTAGGGAGCATTTAAAAGAACTGGCTTCCCCAATCTTCCTTCAGGTTTTTTTTTTTTCTTCAACTTTTAAGTCTGGCCTTTGGTTGTCTCCTGTCCAAATATTAAACCAGAGAAAATCCCGCTTAGTTTCCCTGCCTAGATAGAATTAACCTGGTGGGCTGCCATCTAGTAAACTAAAAAAGCCTACACTCCCCTGCTAATATAACTCTGTTGAGCAAAGGATAAAATTATAGTATTTTCAACAGATGGCAACCCAATCCGTGCTTTTAATCCCTCCAGCAGAGGAGACTTTACCGCCTCCTTTGGCAGTCTTGCAGTGACAAGCAGCTTTCATTTGAGGAATTGTTTAGCTCAAACCCTGACATTTCTACCCATTAATTCTCATTTTACCCCCTGGAGCAAGTGAGACAATTGCTCCATCTTCAGCAAGACAATTCCCAGACATCTAGAGAGGATTCTTGCCTCTTTTCTCCCAGCTATAAGCAATTGTACTAAAGAATAGTCCATTTAAAAAAAAATTAAAAACCCACACACATCTGTAGTCTGTTAAATGTTTCAATCAATTAGTCCAACAATTAAATAGTGCAGCTATGGTTCTCAGTTCTGTAATATTTGGAAGGACCCAGGGATGGGCTGCTGGGGGTTCAGGAAAATCTCTAGCTAAGATTCTGTGCAGTTTGGAGAACCCCTAAATCCCACTCTTGGCTGGCCCCGCCCACTCTGCCCGGCCCCTCCCAGAAGTCCCCACGCGGCCTGTTTTGGATGCAGATAAGTGCAGGGCGCACGCAGAGGCTCAGAGGGGGGAAAATGGGCCTACCGGAAGTTCAGGAAGGCCGTCCAGAGTGCCTCTGGAGCCTGAGGAGGCCATTTTTGCCCTCCCGGAGGCTCGAGAAAAGCCTCCGGAGCCCGGGGAGGGCAAAAACGCCCACCCGCTGCTGTGGTGTAGGAGGCCGACTAGGCCACACCCACCATGGCCACACCCACTCAGCAACCAGGCAGAGAACCCCTTGCTAAAATTTTTGAAGCCCATCCCTGGAAGGACCAACTTTTTTGTCTCTGGGATATAAAGAAAACTGCCTTTCTCTGAACAGACTTGCCACATTACCAAGGGTGTTTTTTTTAAAAAAAGGGAAATAATAGCGATAACAGTTTCACAGATGATGATCATCTCAATGTATTATTAACATTTCATGTTTTAACCGACCACAAGCTCAAACTGCTGCTTTCTTAAAAAAAAAAAAAAGAGGGAAAAAAAACTACCCCTCCGAAGTATTTAGATTTAACCTGCAGATTAATGGGGGATGAAATCAGGAACGACATTTTAGTGCTGATGTTGCAAAAACAACTTTGCCGAAAAAGAGACAGAATGGGAAAGTAAATAAAGAAATAATTGAAGCCCGGTATACAAAGGTGGGGCGAAATGGAATGCCTCCTGACACATGAAGTGCTTCATGATTAAGCAGGAGCTTATTTCGTGCCTTAAATCATGATAATAGATTGGGTTGCAAAAGCTGTCCGGAGTTATTCATAGAGACTACAGTCACACAAAAGGCTGGCTTGCTTATTTATTTGCTAAGGTTTATATCCTGCCCAGCTCCAGAGGCTCTAGTCTAGGATTAGATAGTTAACATCCAGATAAAAATCACTGTATAATCGTCAGCATATAAATGTCACAATAATAATAAAAAACAGGGAAGATTAATCACAATTGCATACATAAAAGGTAAAAAAGTATGGGAGAATTATGGAAGATCATGTTTTGGACCTCTGAGTCTTCAAATGATTTCTTAAACATCCAGGTCTTTGTTGCTTCAGTTACATACTGAGTTAATTCCTTGACTTATGACCAGAGGTGGTATTCAACTAGTTCAGACCAGTTCGGGCAAACTGGTAATGGCAAACCGGTAATGGCAAACTGCAGGTGGGCACACCCACCCACTTGGGTGCAATCCCATCTTATATCGCTGCGGTTTTTATGTCGCGCGCATGCACGGAAAGCACACGAGAACGAATTACCATGTTGTTTGATATCGCACGCATGCAGGAATAGTGTGTACAAGCAAATTGCCATGTTTTGTGATGACGCACGCATGCGCGCACGGGCTCACATTATCGGTGCTGGGTGAACCAGTTGCTACAGTTTGTGAATCCCACCTCTACTTATGACCACAACCAGGACAAAAAATTCAATTGTTAAGTAACACAGTCATTAAAGTCAGACATCACATGCAGGGGTGAAATCCAGCAGGTTCTGACAGGTTCTGGAGAACCGGTAGCAGAAATTTTGAGTAGTTCGGAGAACCGGCAAATACCACCTCTGGCTGGGAGATTTTGCAATATCCTTCTCCCAAGAATGGGGAAGGAATAGGGATTTTACAGTATTCTTCTCCTAGAGTGGGGTGGGAATGGAGATTTTGCAGTATCCTTCCCCTGCCACCCCCACCAAGCCACGCCCACATAACCAGTAGTAAAAAAATTTGGATTTCACCACTGATCACATGACCTGACCCAATTGTACGACTATTTCAACCACGGTCATTAAGGAAATCTCATGATCATTAAGTGAATCTGGCTTGAACCATTGATTTTGCTTGTCAGAGGCTGACTGGCAAGGTCACAGATCTTGATCATATGACCGGATGGATGCTACCATCGTAAATGCGAGCCAATTGCCAAGCACCAAAATCATGATCATGTGATCGCACGGGTAGTGCAATAGTCCTAATTTTGGGGACCTTTGGGGTTGTAAGCCATTTTTTTCAGTGCTGCCGTAACTTCAAATAATCAGTAAGCGAATGGGCATAAGTCAAGAACTATCTGTATAGATCAGGACTACATTTTTAATAATAATAATAATAATAATAATAATAATAATAATAATAATAATTTTATTTCTATACCGCCCCTCTCCCGAAGGACTCGGGGCGGTGCACAGCCTAATTAAAAGCACAAGACAAACAACAATTTAAAAATTAAAAAATATTAAATAATTTGGCTCAATATAAAACCCCAAATTTAAAAATCCCAGATTAAAACCAATTTAAAAATCTTCACATCGATAGCCCGGCCTGGCAGAACAAAAAGGTTTTGAGGGCACAGTGGAATACACGGAGGTCAGTGATCTTACGTAATTCTGGGGGCAGTTCATTCCAGAGAGTAGGAGCTCCCACAGAGAAGGCCCTCCCCCTGGGTGTCGCCAGCCGACATAATTTGGCCGATGGCACCCTAAGGAGACTCTCTCTGTGGGAGCGGACTGGCCGGTGGAAGGCTACTGGTGGCAGGAGACGGTCTCGAAGGTAACCTGGTCTGATGCCATGGAGCGCTTTAAAGGTAGTAACCAACACCTTGAATCGCACCCGGAAGACCACTGGGAGCCAGTGCAGCTCACGCAGAAGGGGGGTCACATGGGCACAACGGGTTGCACCCATAACCACCCGCACGGCTGCATTCTGGACCAGCTGGAGCCTCCGGGTGCTTTTCAAGGGGAGCCCCATGTAGAGAGCATTACTGTAGTCCAATCGAGAGGAGACAAGGGCGTGAGTGACGGTCGTAGGGCGTCGCGATCTAGAAAGGTATAGAAGGTATAGTAACAGAATCTTGCAAGTTGGAATATAGAATAGAACATAGGATAACAGAGTTGGAAGGGATCTTGGAGGTCCATCCAGTCCAACCCTCTGTTCAAGCAGAAGACAATATACAATTTCAGAGAAATGGTTGTCCAGTCTCTTCTTAAAAGCGTCCAGCAATGGGGCACCCAATTGTTCTCACCATTAGGAAATTCCTCCTTAGTTCTAGGTTGCTTCTCTCCTTGATTAGTTTCCACCCATTGCTTCTTGTCCTGCCCTCAGGTGCTTTGGAGAATAGCTTGACTCCCTTTTCTTTGTAGCAGCCCCTGAGATATTGGAACACTGCTATCATGTCACCCCTAGTCCAGCGGTGAAATTCTACCAATTTGCACCGGTTCAGGTGAACCGGTAGTGATAAAAACTACCAGATCAGACAAACTGGTAGTAAAAAAAAGCTATCGGTTTCTCCGAACCGGTATTTCCGACGATCAGTTGTGCCACGCCATTTAAAATCGCTAGAAAGCAGGAAATCCTGCTTTCTAGTGAATCTAAATTGCGCAGCACAACTGTTCCCCACCCCCTCACTGTTCTACTTACCTTCCCAAGCCTCCTTTTTCCATGCATTTGTCGCGTTCTGTACATGCACACACACAGTGTGCATTTTGTGTGTATCATGCATGTACGCACAGCGGGCTTGGTGTGTACCCCACATGCGCAGCCAGCGAACTGGTGGCAAACCGGTTCAGATTTCACCACTGCCCTAGTCCTTCTTTTCATCAGACTAGACATACCCAATTCCTGCTTTTTTTTCTCCTCCTTTCTTTCCTTCCTTCCTTCCTTCTTCCTTCATTCTTGTGTACCTGGGATGGGCTTGTCCGAGTCATTTTCTTGTTATTTTCCTTGATCTTGGCTCTGCTAATCTATCTATTGCCTTGGTAGCAGCTTCCTTTCTGTCCTTCAAATCCATTCTCCATCTTCTCTGCAAGAATTCATTAAGCTATCATGTATGATTTGGGTCAGCCTGCCCTCTATCAAAGTCACCAACCTGGCTTACCTCCACCACAAGGCATATCTTCCCCCCAAGAGCCTAGTTTTTTTTTTTTTAATATCTCAGTAATATTCATAGGAAGCTCTGATATTCCATGGCAACAATATGCAGCAATTCAGAAAATCTGAAAAGAGGCAAATAGTTCTTTACAGAACTAAAATGTCAAGGGAAACTATAATGAGAAAAATTTTTCCATTACATTGGTTCAGACTGCAGAAGCCAGAGAAGTATTAGAACCCTGACTGCTCTTTAGAAGGCCAGATCCTGAAGATGAAACTCAAATACTTTGGCCACCGAATGAGAAGGAAGGACTCACTGGAGAAGAGCCTAATGCTGGGAAAGACTGAGGGCAAAAGAAGAAGGGGACGACAGAGAATAAGGTGGCTAGATGGAATCACTGAAGCAGTTGACGTGAACTTACATAGACTCCAGAGGACGGTAGAGGACAGGAAGGCCTGGAGGAACGCTGTCCATGGGGTCGCGATGGGTCGGACACGACTTCACAACTAACAACAACAACAATCCTCATGATGTGGCCTACAACTCATCCCAGCCCACCACAGAGGCCATCTACATTTGTCCTGAGCTGTTCTACTTTTCAAATGTTTTCCCTCTTCTTACAGCACCAACCATGTCATGGAAAAGATCTATGATATCTCATTTGTGGCATATGTGCTGACTTGGTCTGAAGGTGACACCTGCCACAAATCAATTGGTTGATTACCCCCTTCTGGTTCCTGGCCAGTTTTCTGGAGATAGTATTTACGTAGCAATGGGAAAATCCAATTTTCCCAAATAAGTCCTGTCTCAATATCTGCCTGAGGGATAGCAAGAAGATCGGTGGGGCTTTAGACATCACTTCTCTGATGCCATAGAATGGATTCATGGGATTAGAGAACTGCTGGAGAAGAAGTGGGCCATGTGTCCAATCCAATAATAAAGTTGCCTATTGCCTGTGGATCATACATACTGTCAGGGTTTCAACTTGCAGTGGTGGGTTTCAAAATTTTTTACTACCAGTTCTGTGGGTGTGGCTTGGTGGGCGTGGCATGGGAGGGATACTGTAAAATCTCCATTCTCTCCCCACTCCAGGGGAAGTTTACTGCAAAAATCCCCATTTCCTCCCCATCAGCTGGGAGGCAAAGAATAGATGGGGGCGGGGCCAGTCAGAGGTGGTATTTACCGGTTCTCCAAACTACTCAAAATTTCTGCTACCAGTTCTCCAGAACCTGCTGAAACCAGCCTCTGGTTCCAAGTAACACCCCCAATGAAAAAGGACTCTGAAGCTTGAAGTTCCTCAAAGTTCCATTTTATTAGAGATGTCATATTGGCACATCTGGGAAAACCCAAGTCTGAAACTTTTCAGGTTTTCCCCAAGAGAAAGCCCAAGTTCCTGCCCAACACCCACAAGTTCATCACATGGTCTAATCAAAGCACCGTTCCAACTGGAGCTGCCTCCCAGCCACACCCTTCCAGGTGCAAGGTGCAGGGCAAGATGTCCTTGACTCCCAGAGAAAGGAATGTTATTATGGCTATATATTTCCCCAGCTCCATACAATCCCCCCTCCCAGTTTTCCATAGCAGTAAATGTGGCAGGCCTGAAGATCCAATGCAAAAGATGGCTTCCAAGCCTGACAAATACAGTATCTTATCTTCAGATTCAAGGAATTCTTTTTGAAGACCTCTAGATATGATGAAAAATGGATAGTCCTGGTTATCTTGGGCAGGGTGGGGAGGTCCTTTTCTAATTGGGAATGGGAGGAAGAAGAACTTCATAAATCAGTTGCACACACACCACACACACTAACACATTGACAAGGGAAGCATGGAGGCTCTGTAACTACAGTAATGCCCATCTTGCTGGTTGACTTTTGGCTTGGTCTTGGGACTGAAACTTGAGACTGATAGTCAAGAAATATCTATTGACTTGTCTATGGAGATTCTCAGTCATCCAGGTCATGGTTGTCCCAAAGGTGCTTTTTCAAGGGGCAACTGGACTTTCTGGTTTTTCTTTGAAGATGTTTCACTTCTCATCCAAGAAACTTCTGCTCAGACTGGATGTTGGGGAATGGAAGGATTTATACTCCTTGCAGACTGCTGGTCATTTGCATTCTTTTAACGAGTCATTACGGTCACCTGGAGGTTTATCTGTGTCTTCAGGGTCACCTGAGTGCTGCAAATGGATGTAGAGCCTTCTTGGAACTGTTGAAAGGACTGTGTTGTAGATTAGAGATAGATGATGTTGTATCCCTCCCCTTCTGTTAAGAGAAAGCTGTTCAATTTTGACATAGATGGCCTCTTTAACCCATATTTCAAACCAGCGGTCCTCTCTGTCCAAAATGTGGACTTTGTTGTCCACAAAAGAGTGGCCTGTGTCTTTTAAATGCAGGATGGACTGCTGAATCTAGTCCTGATGTGTTTGTTCTCCTATGTTATGCCATGTGCTTATGAAGTGGTTGTTTTGTTTCCCCAACGCACAGATCTACACATGGCTCGCTGTATTGTACTGCATATACCACATTGCTCAGTTTTTGTCTGGGTGTTTTATCTTTGGGGAGAAGTTTAAATCTCCAGGGCTGAATCAATTATCTCATAGGATACTGAAGGAACTTTCAGATGATCAGGCCAAAACTTTACGCATGATCTTAGAAGTAAGGAGGAAAGCAAATATAGGTATGTCCTATCTTCAAACAGGGAAAAAGGAGGATCCAGAGAACTATAGATCAGTTTTCTGAGAAGATTGAATAGCTGATCCATAAAGAGACTGATCTGACATAACATGAAAAGTATACAGTAATTTAACAGAAATCAACATGATCCCATTCAGGTTAAAGTTAAAGAAATGGACTGAAAAATGACAACATTAAATTCAGACAAGTACTGTACAAAGGAGGAAACAAAAATCAGATGCACAGGTATTGAGGGAGACTCACTGATAGAAATTGTGAAAAAGATCTTGGAATAATATGAAACTGGATATAAACAAGCCATGTGAGACAACTGAAAAAAACCAAACAGAAAATGCAGTTTTAAATTGGATTATCAAAAGCCTCCTTTCCAAATCACAGAAAATAATGGCTTCATTTTATCTTGTAATGGTCAGACCTCACCACAAATGTTTTGTCTGGTGGTGGGTACTACTCTTTCAGAAGGTTTTGCAGAAATGGGAGCAAGGTCAGAAGAAGCCAAGGACAGATGATGTCCTCTGGAGAAAAATTTAAAAAGATGCATATGTTTATCCTTTAGGGGGAGAAAGGACACAAATAGAATAAAAAGACTTCAAACTGGAAAAAGACATCATAAAGAACATCATGAAGGGGTTTTTTTCCAGTGGTTTTAAAGTGAGGAGGTAGAGTAATGGATTTAAAATAAAAGATGTACAGGTAGTCCTTGACTTATAACCACAATTGAACCCAAAATTTCAGTTGTTAAGCGAGACATTTGTTAAGTGAGTTTTGCCTCATTTTTGTTGTGGCCCGTCGGCTGCCAGAAGAGCTAGCTGCAGAGTCAGACGAGGAGGAGGTTGAGGGAGGGCCTGGGCCAGGGGCCAGCTTCAGAGCCTTTGGAAGGCTCTGATAAGAGACAGAGGCAGAGCTGGGACCTTCCATCTTCTCTCAGGTGGAGAGGCAGCTGTCTTCAGGGCTTGAGCTGAGTGAGGGGGAGGACCGGATGGGCCCATCCCAGATGTAGGTATGCACAGAGAGGGAAGGAGAGGAGAGCAAAGGAAAGCAATAAACTGGCTCTCAGGGAAAAGCAGACATAGATGCTAGCCAGCCCCTCCTTGGTTGTCACAGACAACTGTTCGTTGTCACAGACAACCATTCATTTTTCGGATACAGAAGCAATTCGGATTATTAGGCCAGAACCAGGTCTGTTGGGATTAATTACATTTGGTTTTTTTGTTTATCCATGTGAAGAAAAGATTGTTCCTATCCTGTGTTGTGATCTAGGCTACCTGAGTCATTAAAACACACGAGTAGTCCCAAAAAAACCTCTTTTATTGCAACAGCTGTGAATTACGTTCATTCACAGCTGAGTCCTAATTAGTTGCAAAAAGTCCTTTGGGAGTAGTCCTTTGGGATAATCACCAACCTTTATCTCCCTTGACACGCTGCCAAAACCCTACTTGGCAAAGCCACACGGAGTCCAGAATCAAACAGAGATGCTGACCGGGAATAGAATTAACAACATTGCTTTCCTGCAAATGGCCCATATGCCTTTGCTCCTCTTTTAAGCCTTATGGGAGGGGCCAATCATCTCCAGGATTTACTCCCGAGTCGTCCCTTTTGTTTTAACTGTTCTTGCCTTCTGGCAGCTCTGCGCATGCACGCACTAGGAACAGGCTCCTCCTGTTCCTCTGCCTCTCTGATGTCCGGCTCTGAAGACTCTGGAGTCCACGCAAAACTTCCAGATGGCCTTGTCCCATCTCTGCCTTCTAGGCAGAGACCTCATCCAAGCTTTCTCCAGATTCCAGGACTGGCCCATGTTCCTCCCCAGCCTCCTCACTGTCCAACTCCGCTGCCAGCTCCGCAGGCTACTGGCAGACCACAACACCCTGTTTGAAAAGGGGTTAGTTCTTACTCACAAGTAAACAGCTTATCATTACTTGCTAAGGTTGGGTCAGAACAATTTTACAACCTTGCCAGGGTTGAATCACTGCAGTTGTTCAGTTAGTAACACGGTTGTTAAGTGAATTTGGTTTCCCTCATCGATTCTGCTTATCAGAAGGTCACAAAGGGGAGTCACATGACCCCGGGACACTGTAACCGTCATAAATATGAACAAGTTTGCCAAGCATCCCTATAGTCATGTGATCAAACAAGTTTGATCACATGACTATAGGGATGCTGCAATGGTTCTAAGTGTGAAAAACGGTCCATAAGTAACTTTTTTCAGTGCCATTGTATGGCACAGTGCCTTTGAGCGGATGGTTTAAAAAGGATGGTTACAGATCGAGGGCTACCTGTAAATTCCAAGTGAGCACTAGAAAAAAAGACTTCTTAACCGTAAAAGCAGTTTGATGGTGCAACCAATGACCCAGAGAGGTGATGGGTCTCCCTTCGCTGGAGCCTAGAAAACTCTCTCTTCAATCTGGATTCTTGCAGTGAGCAGGTAGTTGGATTCATAAATAGCCCTTTCCACCTCTATGATTCCATGAAACCTACAATTTAGTCAGAATGGCATGTCGTATCCTTTAGTATATTTGTCATCTATGCTCCACCACAGATGCATATTGAAAAGCTTCTAGACTACAGGAAAAGTCTATGTTCACAAGAGGGGTTAAACACATGACCTACTGAACCATAAACTTGCTATGCTAGCTGCTTTTGCATTAAAAGCTAGACTAAGGTTGATTGACTCATTTGTGGTTCAGTGAATCGTGCACCTATTGTAAAGGGTTAATAAACATGGCATCATCATATTTTTATTCTATTTATTTTTCCCACTCACATATCTCTGCAGCCCTTCAGGATAAGGTCAGATCAGAATACCCTAAGGACTGTTGCAACACCATTACACTGCTATATTGTACCATAACAGAATCTCACATTTCTTCTTTAGGGTCATCTCCACTGAACACATACATCTTGTATATTTATGTATTTATTTATCAATCAAATTTGTATAGCCATCCATCTCTACAAAATGTGAATTTGGGTGGCATGCAACAAAATACGTCTCATTAACCATCATTATAGCAGTTTCGTGTAGTAGTGAAGGCGTTAGGCTAGAAACTGGAAGACCATGAATTCTGGTCCCCTCTTGGACACAACACAACACCAACAATGCTCCATGACGTCATGCTGGCTACATGACCGCAGAAATATCTTCAGACAATATTGGCTCAATGGCCTTGAAATGGAGATGAGCACTGCCCTCTAGAGTCAGGAACGACAAGCGGAGTGACATCCACAGGGACATCTTAGACACAAAGACAGCTGGGTAATTGTGGGCCAGTCACTTTCTCTTTGCCATAGGAAGGAGACAATGACAAACTACAGATAGACCTCAACTTGAATCCGTTCAAAATTATGACTCTCCCAAAAATGTACTTACGAGTTCCAATGGTCACCCCCTCCCCTAATGGTCACATGATCACATTCTGAGAGCTCAGCAACTGGTCTGCATTTACAGCTGTTTGCAGCATCCCATGGACAAGTAATTGTGGTTTATGACTTTTTTTGCCGAAAACTGATATTTTGGCAAAACACGCTCACTGCAGTCAATGGATTTGCTTAACAGTTGCATCATTCATTTATCAGCTGCAGATTTAACCATCATTATGATTCATTTAATGACCACCACAAAAAAGTATTACAAAATAAGGTCGGTCACAAGATAGCCTACATAACAATGGGTATGACTTGTGGTCATAAGTCCAGGCTCAATTACAGTCTTAAGTCGAGGACCTGCTTGAACTTCTGAAAAACCTTGCCAAAAAAACATCTGCAGGGACTTGTCCAAGCAGCCTCTGAATATCAGACACACGGAATGGAAGAAAGAGAAAATAGGAATAGAGACTTGCCTACGGCTTATACAACTTATACAGGGCTGAAAGCAGTGGTGGGCTGCTGCCGGTTGTAACAACCGGTTTGCTCAGCACCAAAAATGTGAGTGTGCACACGGTTTCAAAAACACCGCGATATTGGATGGAACAGCACAGAGCAGGTGGGTGGGCCTACCAGTGGGGGGTTGCCCCCGGTTCAATAGAACCGGTAGTAAAACCGGCAAGAGGCTCTGCCCATTGACCCTGGACATCATCGGAAGCGATCTGCACATGTGCGCTCCCGTTGCGAACCGGTAGTAAAGGTAAGTGGAACCCACCCCTGGGGCCCGCCCACAGGCCCGCCCACCCACAAGCCGCAACTATCAATTCGCCCGAACCAGTCCAGACGGGCAGCATCCCACCTCTGGCTCAAAGGGACCTTAGAAGTCTTCTACTGCAACCCCCTGCTGAAGAGGATCTTATAACATCTCGGACAAATAGATGATCACCCTTTTCTTGAAAACCTCCCATGATCATCATTTGATCTGTTCTCAGATTGTCCGCCACCACTGATTTACAGAACCCAGAATGCAAATTCAGATTTTGCTAAGTTTAAATATAAAGGGCCTCAGTGAAGCCACTGTTTCTAGTAGTTAAAAAGGGCAAACACGAGAGGGTGTGAGCTGGAGGAATATGACATCACTATCTCTTTATAGTGAGTTATTGTACAAACACAAAGCAATTCATTCTCCTCTGGCTTAAAATTACCACATTCTTGTTAATCCACTCAAATTTTAGTTGATTAATTGACGAACTAAATGGATCAAAACGTTCAGTCCTTTAGCAATGGCTCAATGACTTGTCTCAAGTTCCTCACAGTTCAAACACACAGAGATTTACTTTGTATTCAAGCAGCCCAGCAAACAAAAACATCTGGAATCTTTTTCCAGCAATGCAAGTCGATCAAGGAACTTAATCCATATTTGTGATCCAGCTATCCCCCACTTTGATTCATGCTAGAATTGGTTGTCAGCTGCTGCAAAAGGTTCCCAGGAATAAAAGATTAAGCAAGGTGAAAAAAGCAACGTAACTGTTTGGTAGGTTCAGATAATGGGAAGAAAGGAGCATTCACTCACAACATGGTGCAATGGTGGTCATGCAGGTAGTCCTTGACTTAGAACCAGAGGTGAAATTCTACCAGTTTGCACCAATTCAGGCGAACCGGTAATTTTAAAAAGCTATCGGTTCGTCTGAACCATGGGAGAACTGGTAGCGGAAATTTTGAGCATTTCGGAGAACAGGTAAATATCATCTCTGGCTGGCCCCAGAGTGGAGTGGGAATGGAGATTTTGCAGTATCCTTCCCCTGCCCTGCCTACCAAGACACGCCCACCAAGCCACACCATGCCCACCAAGCCACGCCCACAGAACCGGTAGTAAAAAAATTTGGATTTCACCACTGGTCGGAACCAGTATTTCCGACGATCAGCTGTGCCGCGTGGTTTATATTCGCTATAAAGTAGGAAATCCTGCTTTCTAGCAAATCTAAATCGTGCGGTACAGCTGTTCCTCCCCGCTCGCTGTTCTACACCTTAGAAAAGTCTTCTTTTTCTGCACAAAGCATGCATTTGGTGTGCACTGTGCATGCCCACGTGCACAGTGTGCTTTTGGTATGCACCACGCATGCGCAGGCAGTGAACCGGTAGCAATCTGCAGAGGATTTCACCACTGCTTACAACCATTTGTTTAGTGACCGTTTGAAGTTATAACGGGACTGAAACTAATGGCGTGTCCTCACACTTAAGACCACTGAAGTATCCCCAGAGTCACATGTTCAAAATTTGGTTGCCTTTCACCTGACATGCATTTATGATGATTGTAACATCCCAGACTATGTGATGGCCATTTGCAGCCTTTTCAGACAGCTTCCAACAACCAAAATCAATGGGGAAAGTCGGATTCACTTAATGATTGCAGTGATTAAGGTCATAAAATTGGTTGTGACTCACTCAACAACTGCCTTGCTTAGCAGTTCTGCTGCCAATTGTGGTCTTAAGTCGAGGACTCTGTGTAGATAATCACACACAACCATAGATGTAAATCCATGTAAACCTGAGTGTAAATTGATGTGGTTCCTTCCTCATTTTGTCTAGTCCTCCAAATATATCCCTCACCCCTCTCCTAAAAGAATGAAATATTTTGAAAAATATTAAAAAGGCAGAATATTATATTTCCCCTGGATGAGAAATGGAAAAACATGCTCTTGGAAAGCAGACCCCACCTTCCTTAATAGCTCACAGCAGATGTCAGCACTTAAGAGATAAAGAGATAGCTAGCTCTATTCATAAGCAAATACACTCACCCAAGATCCAACAAAGGTAGAATTAGCCTTCAGCCACAATAGGAATTGCCCCTTCATTGCATCACCCTCAGCAAACCTCAACCAAACGTAGCTCAGACAAACTCCTAGGATTTGTACATGGTTCCATGGGAGTCTGACAACAGCCAATAGAATACATGTTCTTGCACAGGAACAGGAAGTTCAAGTGCAAACCCAAGAGAAGGTATAAATACCTACCACTCTCAACTCTGTGTGATCGGCTGTGCTAGAATTTCCCATGTGCTTCTGCTTCATTATTAAACCATCTTTCCAATCAGCCTCCATGTTTCCAGTGTCTTTCTCCCGGCTTGGAACTGAACCAGATTGGATATTTCTTCCAACAATTCAAACGCATGGTCACACCATCTTAGCTTCGGATTCCCCTCTAAATTCACCCCTGGTCACTCAGTATATATGAATCTTCCCCCAGTCAAGACTTTTATCTGCTTTGTTTTTATTAGCTATCCTCCGGCAGAGACTAATCAGAGACTCTACTGATTAGTCTCAGTTCCCCATGTTGGATTTGGGGAATTCTGGGAGTTGAAGTCCACATCTCTTAAAATGGCTAACCTTGAGAAACACTGGCCTAGAACATTGCCAGATGAAAAAGAACCAGCCAAACTGAATGTAATTGAATGTAAGGCTTCCAAAAGGGCTGTGCTGGAAGGCAGAAACTGCACAAATGATGAGAAGTCAGATTTGATCTTGGAATAAAACAGATCCAGATAACTGTGCAAGATAGGGTACATGCAGCATACATCAACCCTGCGTATGAGATGGGGAGGTGGGGGGGGGGGGCAGGCAAAACAAATGAAAGGTTCATTGGCTAAATTCCACTGCATAACAATATATTAAATGTAATATCAGGTAGAGCCCAGTTTAAGGCTTGGGGGAACTGGCTACAATCATTTACTGGATAATACAATGCTAATGATTGCCTTTGGGTTTAATTTACCTTGTAAGAGTGTTTTGGAAATAAAAGTAGAGAAATGGCAGATGTTACCCATTTGCTCCATGGAGATAACAGATGTAAGACTTGATGGTTGGTAGTTTGCAGCTTTCTATGTATTTAAAGACATCCTGAAGTTAAGCTGAACTCCTAGTGACTTTACACAGATGTTGTAGTCTTATCAAAAATTGAGAAATTCCACCACCGACAAGGGCTAGACATTGTGTAAAACCAATATTCAAGGGGCATAACATCTGTATTTCTGACAGCTTAAGGAAAGATTATGCCGAATGTCCCAAAGGTGCTTTTTCAAAAGGCAATTCGACTTTGTTTTTCCTTGAAGATATTTCACTTCTCATCTAAGAAGCTTCTTCAGTTCTGACTTGATGGAAGTGTTTATATTCCTTGCAATCATCTGTTCTTTAGCACTCTTTCTGAGAGTAGTTGAGGCCACTTGGAGGTTTATCTGTGCCCTCAGGTCACCTGAATAATGCAGATTGGTGTGAAGAAAGGACCATGTAAACAGGAGATACCAGTATTTTTTGGAGTATAAGAGTATTAGTTTTTGGGGAGGAAAATAAGAAAAAAGCTGATTGGCAGGTGGATCGGCCTCCCGGAATACCCCCAATCAACTGTTTCCAGAGGTGAATTTTAGCAACAGGTTTGTTGGTTGTGAGCTCTGTGCCTTGCTTTTTTTTTCAGCCTCTAAAACTTCTGAAACTCCATTTCATTTCATTTTCATTTTATTTGATTTATATATTTTATTTGATTTCAGAAAAAAACTTTTTCTTCTGCCTCTGAAAGCCTCTGAAACAGAGCCTCAGAGCTTTTTTTTTTCTGAAGCTCTGTTTCGGAGGCTTTTTTCCTGAAGCTTCCTTTCAGAGGCTTTTTTTTCCTGAAGCTGTTTGGAGGCTTTTTTTCTGAAGCTTCCTTTCAGAGGCTTTTTTTTCCTGAAGCTGTTTGGAGGCTTTTTTTCTGAAGTTTCATTTCTGAGGCTTTTTTCAGCCTCTGAAACCTCGGTTTAAGAGGCTGGGCAGGGCTACATTTGGAATATAAGATGCGCCCAGATTTTCACCCTCTTTTGGGGGGGGGGGAAGTGTGTCTTATACTTTGAAAAATATGGTAAGTGGTGTCATATCCCTCCCCCTCTTTTGAGAGAGGGCTGTTCAATCTTGATGTAGATGGCCTCTTTGTAGATGGCTAAAAACCAGATGACTGCAATAAGTATAAATCCTTCCACCATCCACCATTTGGTCAGAACTGAAAAAGTTTCTTGGATGAGAAGCAAAACATCTTCAAGGAAAAACGAAGTCCGGTTGCCTTTTGAAAAAGCACCTTTGGGACATCCATGGCCTGGATGACTGAGAATCTCCATAGACATACCTGCCTAATCAGGATTTATTGAATAAACCACAACTGGGTGAATTCACACAACCATGGTTTATAAACCCACAATGGCTGGATTCCCGTAGTGGGTTTCAAAAAATTTTACTACCAGTTCTGTGGGTGTGGCTTGGTGGGCATGCCACGGCTTGGTGGGCGTGGCAGGGGAAAGATACTGTAAAATCTCCACTCCCACCCCAATCCAGGGGAAGGTTACTGCAAAATCCCCATTTCCTCTTGATCAGCTGGGACTCGGGAGGCAAAGAATAGATGGGGGTGGGGCCAGTATTTACCGGTTCTCTGAACTACTCAAAATTTCTGCTACCTGTACTCCAGAACTGGTCAGAACCTGCTGAAACCCACCTCTGCTGGATTCCTCCAATCCCCTTGCAAAACCAAACAGGCAATATTTTCATCACTTTCAAATCATGGCCTACATGCCCTCCAGATTTACATTTATCATGTAAACCTTTCAACTTTCAAGAAGAAGAAAAAATTACAACTTTATCTTGTATTTTAGCCAGGCTTTCTTGGGGTTTAACTTTTCTATTTTGTTTAAAATGTTAGCCGTTTTGAGAACCAACAGGAAAATGGGCAAGATCCAAACATGCAATCAGCATCTTATTCTAGAAATGCTGATGTTTGGGGCCCGGGGGTGGGTGGGTGGATGGGTTGGAATATACAGCGCAGACTTTCTGCATTTCTAAGATATTATCATTTATTGCAAGGTTGTATCTGCCGCTTCCCCTCTCCATTTCTCTAAAGGGCTTTTCTTTTTCTAAAGATCAGAGATTTTTCGCCAGCCAAAGGGAGGACAAACAGAATCCTTTGTTCAAAGAGCAGCCCCAGTGAAGTGGGAGGACGGGGAGGAACATGGGAAAACCCTTGGGGGGTCCTGGGTCCTTGCCAGCCACTCCTGCTTCCTCTCAAAATTTCAGCCATGCTGAGCTCAGCAGAATCTTTGCACGCCTGGCGTTGTAGCCTCCTGTAACCAGCATCACAACTTTTCCTGTAGCAGCTAGGAGGGGGGTGTCGATTTATAGCCATTCAATTCAAGATCAGGATTTCACACTTTGAAAATCTGCATGTTTCTCAGCAGCACCATCAAAGCCCTTAACCCAAAATGAACAAACAGGCAGAAGACTAGCAGAGGGCATCGCTAAACACCAACTGGCAGCCAGAAGACATGTTGAAAACTCCTTAATCTCGCAACGCACGGACAGATTCAACCAGCGGTTCAATTTGGAAACCATTAGCATTTTAAACCGAGCCAGATCCAAAAAAAAAAATGCTAGAGAATTCCTGGAAGCTTGGCATTCAGACAAATCAGCCCTCAATAGATACATAGAGATAAACCACATTTACAAGCCATTCAAAAGAGACAATTAAAAAAAAAAACTAGGAAGGGAACAAAAAGACTGGAACACATCCTCTCCAGCAGCCCACATTCAAATAAGCTGGATTCTCACACACTGAACAATACAACCCATTTGTGCAAACTAGCCACAGCGGCAGAAAAGACAGCAGGCAGCAGTCGACCATTTAATGGACCTTGGATTAATGGATTCACACACCATGCTATTCCGAGATTTAATGTGGAACATACCTTAGGTTAGCAAATTTAGGCTGCAGAATCACACCACCACTAGATAGCAAAAAGATGGAAGTTTGTACCTCTAATAGCCACCCAGATTTTTGCAGTCTGCTGCCTTAATTCACTGCCAATGGCTTCTTCATAGAACATAATCAAAATAAAAGAAACCATAATATGGCTAGATACACATGGCCCACTAACCCAGAGGAATGAAAGACTTAGGTTGCATTCATGCAACACACTGAATCAGGGGTGAAATGCTCTGAACTCTGCTACCACACAGGCGCACTGCAAGTGCTAAGAAGCCTTTTCTGAGTCTGCAAAGGTAAGTAGAACAATGAGGGGAGGAACAGCTATGCCGCACGATTTAGATATAAATCGTGAAGCACAGCTGATTGTCGCATAGCTGATCGTTAGAACTTTTTAAAAACTTTTTAAAGCATTTTTTTACTACTGGTTCCGGCAAACCAGTAGTAAAAAATACTTTAAAAGGGGAAAAAAGTTTTTTTACTTAAAAAGTAAAAAAAAAAAAAAGTTCCAACGATCAGCTGTGCAACAATCAGCTGTGGCACACAATTGTCGGAACTTTTTTTTACTTTTTTTAGCATTTTTTTACTACTGGTTCCAGAAAACCGGTAGTATTTTTTACTCCTGGTTCAGGAGAACTGGCCTGAATGGTAGCATTTCACCCCTGCACTGTATCACAAACTAGGCAACCACTACTTAATTACTGTGTTTTGTAAAGCCAACTCATGTGGTTAGTTGATGATTCAGGGTATCAAATGGGCTCTAAAAATTAGATTCAATAAATCACTGGGCATCTTGCCATGTAGACCTAATAGATCTAGCATAGGGCCGCAGGCCAGATCCGGCCAACAGGGTATTTAGATCTGGTCCATGGGGCCACCCTGGAAACAGTGAAGGATCAGCCCACGGTGCCTCTGCCAGCAAAAATGGAGCTTGTGAAGGGCACACCTGGCCCACCCGAGCTCCATTTTCAGCTGCAATGGCCTCTTGCAGCCCTCTGCTAGTGAAAACGGAGCTCAGGAGAGCTGCCCTCCTGAGCTCCATTTTCATTGGCAGAATGCTCAGGCCACCACAGGCATCCCTGACACGAGTGACATTGAGTTGGCCACGCCCACCCTGCCTCTCTGAGGTCAAATAAAATCCTGATGCGGCCCTCAATAAAATAGAGTTTGACACCCCTGATCTAGCATGTCATATGAATCTATGTCTTAAGCCAAAACAAGGTTAAAGCATCTTATGCAAACATTGTACTAAGTTTTATTATTGGGTCACTTCCTCAACTCCATTTCTATATATAATCTGTGTCTGAAGAAGAATATTTCAAAGTTAACTCATTCTGCTACTCTCCGCATACACATCCAGAGGTCTAAAGTAGTACAGTGGTACCTTGATATTTAACTGCTTTGAAACTCAATGAATTTGGAATTCAATACATTTTGACGCAAAAATCTGGCCCCAGTACTCATCATTTGTTTAGCATTCAATGTACAAATTAGAACTTGTCGATATTGGTTGTCTTGTGACTCACTACATCCTTCCTTATGGGAAAAATTAGCTTGGTACTCATCATTTTTCCTACTCATCATGCCTCCTGGAACCAATTAACAATGAGTACCAAAGTACCACTGTAATTGAAACTCCAGAAACTTTTCAGCCAGTTAACCACCACAAATAATTTGTGTTCCCACCAAACCTGGCTATCCCATTTTTAAGTGTGAAATGTTACCCAGGTCTAAGGATAGATTCTATACTCAGAAATAATATGTAGCAGGTTAAGTGTATTGTGAAAATCCAATGTATGGCTTAGTACGATGTATAAATCAAGCTCCTGTGAATTTTAAATCATGGTTTGTGACACACTGTGTTATGCAAAGACAAACAACTGTTGTTTGCTCAAACCATGGTTAAGCTACAGGTGAAACTCGGAAAATTAGAATATTGTGCAAAAGTTCATTTATTTCAGTAACGCAACTTAAAAGGTGAAACTAATATATGAGATAGACTCATTACATGCAAAGCGAGATAGTTCAAGCCTTGATTTGTCATAATTTTGATGATTATGGCTTACAGCTCATGAAAACCCCAATTTCACAATCTCAGAAAATTAGAATATTACATGAAATCAATAAAACAAGGATTGTACATAGAACAATATCGGACCTCTGAAAAGTATAAGCATGCATATGTACTCAGTACTTGGTTTGGGCCCCTTTTGCACCAATTACTGCCTCAATGTGGCGTGGCATGGATGCTATCAGCCTGTGGCACTGCTGAGGTATTATGGAAGACCAGGATGCTTCAGTTGCGGCCTTCAGCTCTTCTGCATTGTTCGGTCTCATATCTCTCATCTTTCTCTTGATAATGCCCCATAGATTCTCTATGGGGTTCAGGTCAGGCAAGTTTGCTGGCCGATCAAGCACAGTAATCCCATGGTCACTGAACCAGGTTTTGGTACTTTTGGCAGTGTGGGCAGGTGCCAAGTCCTGCTGGAAAATGAAGTCAGCATCTCCATAAAGCTCATCTGCGGAAGGAAGCATGAAGTGCTCCAAAATCTCCTGGTAGATGGCTGCATTGACCCTGGACTTAACGAAGCACAGTGGACCAACACCAGCAGATGACATGGCTTCCCAAACCAACACAGACTGTGGAAACTTCACACTGGACTTAAGCATTTTGCAGTGTGTGCCTCTCCATTCTTCCTCCAGACTCTGGGTCCTTGGTTTCCAAATGAGATGCAAAAGTTGCTCTCATCAGAAAAGAGGACTTTGGACCACTGAGCAACAGACCAGTTCTTTTTGTCTTTAGCCCAGGTAAGACGCTTCTGACGTTGTTCAGGAGTGGCTTGACAAGAGGAATACGACATTTGAAGCCCATGTCCAGGATCCATCTGTGTGTGGTGGCTCTTGATGCACTGACTCCAGCCTCAGTCCACTCCTTGTGAAAGTCCCCAACACTTTTGAATGGCCTTTTCCTGACAATCCTCTCCAGGTTGCGGTCATCCCTGCTGCTTGTGCACCTTTTTTCCCCCACACTTTTCCCTTTCACATAATTTTCTATTAATGTGCTTTGATACAGTACTTTGGGAACATCCAACTTCTTCTGCAATTACCTTTTGAGGCTTTCCCTCCTTATGGAGGGTGTCAATGATGGTATTCTGCACAACTGTCAGGTCAGCAGTCTTTCCCATGATTGTGATTCCTACTGAACTAGACTGAGAGACCATTTAAAGGCTCAGGAACCCTTTGCAGGTGTTATGGCTTAATTAGCTGATTAGAGTGGGACACTTTGAACCTAGAATATTGAACCTTTTCACAATATTCTAATTTTCTGAGATTGTGAATTTGGGGTTTTCCTGAGCTGTAAGCCATAATCATCAAAATTATGACACATCAAGGCTTGAACTATCTTGCTTTGCATGTAATGAGTCTATCTCATATATTAGTTTCACCTTTTAAGTTGCATTACTGAAATAAATGAACTTTTGCATAATATTCTAATTTTTCGAGTTTCACCTGTATGTCTGCTTTTAATCACTTCCCCAACCCAGTTAAAAAATTAAATCTCCAATTTATTGAACCCCAATGCACTGCCAGACAAGGCTCACACATTATGCTATACATCAAAATAAAAACCTAATGAAATCTATTTCAGCGTTGCATGTGGTACAAACACAGTGACTTCTTTCACTGACTTAGTTGTGTGTTATGTGAATCCAAACACCATATAGAAATTATTTTTTAAATGTCCCATTGGCTGTAGATAGGGTTACCAAGTATGAGCTACAAAGCTCAGCATGACGGACTAATTGATTATGTGTCAACTCTCCAGAAGGATCTGGTCCTTCAGATCTTCCAATGGGACACCCTTCAACGTTGCAACTGAATCCATCCACTTTGCTGCTGGTCATCGTCTTCTGTTTCCTGTCACATTTCCCAGCATTATAGATGCCAGAGAGCTATGGCGAACATAATATGTCCAAAGTACTATTAGTTGTGCCTAGTCATTTGTGCCTTGAGTAAGAACTTCTGAGTTGATTTGTTCAATGATCCATTAGTTCTTTTCTTGGCTGTCCATAGAACTCTCAGAGTCTTCTCCAACCCCAACGTTCAAAGGCATCAATACTCTATCGTATTACTTCAAAATCCAACATTCACATCAATGGAGTGTCACCGATTGTTGTAGGTATAGATACATCAAAGCATCTGAGTATCTTTTCTGAGCCCTTCATGTCTCGCTCTATCAACTGCAGTGTGTGTTTTGACTGCTGATCCTAAAAGCCAAAAGTTATCCATTTCAACATCTTCATTATCAGCCGTAAAGCTGCTTCCTCTATCTGTTGTCTTGAGTTTGGTCTTCTTTATATTTAATCACAATTTTTTTATTGTGCTCCTTGAATTTTATTACTAGAGCTTGCTTGTAGATCATTTTCATTTTCATCTGAGTAGTGACAGTAGCATAATGCAGGTTATTGATGCTTCTCCCTCCAAACTTAAACCAAGTTTATCTTCTTCCAATTCACATTGCTTAATACATATTCAGCATATAAGTTGAATAAATGGGGTGGAGGAGTATACAGGCTTATCTCAGTCTTTTGCCAACCTGGAGAGAGTTTGTTTCACCGTGTTCCATCGGTGCTGGGATTTTCTCTTCTGGGTACAGAAGAGACCACAATGGATTCCAAAATGTCTGTTGCTAATTGAGAAAGCTGTTAAGTGAACATTGCCCATTGCCCCATTTTATGCCCTTTCCTGCCACAGTTGTTAAGTGAATCACTGCAGCGGTTAAATTAGCAACAGAGTTGTTAAGTGAATCTGGCTTCCCCGTAACTTTGCTTGTCAGAAGGTTGAAAAAGGGGATCGCATGACCCCAGGACACTGCAAACGTCATAAATATGTCAGTTGCCAAGCTTCTGAATTTTGATCACATGATCATGGGGCTGCTATAAAGGTCATACATGTGACCTTAAAAAGAGCCTTGGTGGCGCAGCGGACTAAAGTGCTGTTAAAGTAGCACTTAGCTGCCAGCTGCCTGCAATTCAAATCTCACCAGGCTCAAGGTTGACTCAGCCTTCCATCCTTCCGAGGTAGGTAAAATGAGGACAATTGTGGGGGCAATAAGCTGACTTTGTATAAAAAAAGAATACCGCTTGGGGGGTGGCCAAAAGCCCTACTAAGCAGGTATATACAAAAGTATGAAGGCTATTGCTTAACACATTGTAAGCCGCTCTGAGTCTCCGGAGAAGGGCGGCATATAAATCGAACCAATAAATAAATAAATGTGGGAAAACGGTCATAAGTCACCTTTTTCAGTGCCTTTGTAACTTTGAATGGTCACTAAATGAACTGGCGTAAATCCAGGACTACCTGTATAGGTTTTGCATGGCAATGAAATATTTCAGGATTCCCATTTTCTAAGCACATACCACAATGTGGCAGGACTGATGAAATCAAAGTCTTTTCTATACTCACTGAAGCACATATTGAGTAATTTTTTAGTATTTGTTTGCTTTCTCAATTATCCAGATGGCATGCACAATAACGTCTCATATTCCTTGGCCTTTTTGTAAAGCCAGCTTGAACAATTTCTTCCATATAGGGCTGCACTGGAGGATCTGAAGTTTTATTTTTCTAGAACAGTGGCCCCCCAATTTTGGGCACTAGGGAGCAGTTCCATGGAGAGAGGTTTTTCCACGGACCAGAAGGTGCATGGTTTCATATGCTGCTTATACTCCATGGATGGGGTTTCGCTTGTCTGTGCGACCCAGTTTCTGGTATGCTGAAGACTTGTGCCAGTCCGTAGACCAGGGATCTGGGACCCCTGTACTAGAATATGGATTTAAGGATATGATACAATGATATTGCACTCTGTTAAATTGTCTTTCTTTGGTATTGGTTTGTAGACTGACCCAGGGGTGAAATCTACTTACCTTCCCTACCGGCTTGGAAGTGCACGCGCCCCGCGCACACGCTCGCTTCGCTCACACTCATCATATGCGTGCACAGACCCTCTGTGCATGCGCACACCCTTCTGCGCATGTGCAGAGGGTAAAAGACAGGTTACTTCCTGGTTAAAACCAGAAAGTAATGACGATTGGGTGGGTGGGAGGAGCCTTGCGCCGCCATCGGTACTGGTTCTCTGAACCACCACCCGCCATCAGTACCGGTTCAGCCAAACTGGTCCGAACCGGTAGCATTTCAACTCTGGACTGTCCTCTTCCAATCTGTTGGCCAATGCATCATTCTCCAGACTTGCTGACATGACAAGTTAGAAATTTCA
Organism: Masticophis lateralis; assembly: GCA_030761175.1. Lineage (NCBI taxonomy): Eukaryota > Metazoa > Chordata > Lepidosauria > Squamata > Colubridae > Masticophis > Masticophis lateralis. The sequence goes on from JAUDYJ010000001.1 coordinate 16,133,042, forward strand.
CAGCTGCTTCTTCTCTTGCTTGCTTGCTATATTCCTGTAGATATTCCATAAATTCCTCTAGCCTTCTGATCTGGTAATGGTTGTACTGTTGATCTAACTTTATCTTCTAATACTACAGATTCTTTTAAGTAGGTAATTGTATCTTGGGTGTTGATATCTCCACTATACAGCAGCTAGTGATGAAGACGCTTGCCTCCCACTCAGAAGGTTGAAAGTTCAATCCTAGATAGTGGCAGATATTTCTCTTCTAAAACTGAAAAAAAAAAAATCTGCTGCAAACTTTGTGTGACGCAGGAAGGGCATCTGGCCAGTAAATGCTCCATCCAGTCACCCCAACTCTACCCCAAATTAAGGGATTTCAGAATTGTAAAAAGGGAAAATATCTCCACCGTACAATGTACTCACAGCATACTCTTTCCATCTTTGTTTGATCTTCCTGAAATCAATTATTATCTACCCACTGGCATCCAGTATATCAATTTGAGGGTTAGAACTGCCTTCTGAATTCAGAAATCTTTGGGGAGCTTTTCCTTGCTTTTCTATGTCTGTTTCCATCTTTAATATCCTTTCAGATATCCTTGTAATACTGTTTCTTCTCTCTCTAACAGCTCTCTGAAAGTCTTTGTTAAGTTTCTTTCTGAGATCGTTATCTTTCTTGGCTTCAAACCCGTTTTCCTTCTGGCAAATTTCCACCATGTGCTCTGACATCTAATTTACTTTTTCCTGTTCTTGGTCTCTGCCATCTATTTTCACATTCATCCTTAACAATTTCGTTGATTTAATTCTACGGTTCCTCTGATTTCTATCAATGAAGTTCAGAGCTTCAAAGCAGTTCCTGATGTTCTCCCTGAAAACTGTGCATATATGGTCAAGATCAGATGGTGGAAACCAGCTGGCTTTCATCTGCTGCTTTAGCTCAACGTGGAAGTGGCACACAAGCAATTCATGATCTGTTCCACAGTCAGCCCCTGATCACATCTTCGTGGTTACACACATAGCCCTTGTCCTACGACCACAATTGGAACCAGAATTTCCAATGCTAAGCAAAGAGCTTGTTAAGAGTCATGCCTGATTATTGCCATGGTTGTTAAGTGAATCCTGCAGTTAAGTTAGTGGTGAAATCTCCTCCGGTTTGCACCGGTTCGCTGCCTGCGCATGCACAGTATGCACCAAATGCACGCTGCACACACATGCACAATGCACACCAAATGCAGATGATCATAAAAAAGGTGCTAGAATGTGCAGAAGCAGATAAATTAACAATGGAACTAAAAGACCGAGAGGAAACAATTCATTACAAGACATGGAATAGATGGAATAACTGGCTGGAGAACGAATCCAAAATTAATGTATAAATGTATAAACGTAAGAGAAGATGTTAAAGAGGAGCAAAATAGTTATTGTGTAATAGATAGGTATAAATTGTAGTGAATATAGAAATTAGAAATTCCCACCTTTGATGGGAAGGTAACAGCATTCCGTGCACATTTGGCGTTTAATCATGCTGGTCACATGATCACGGAGACGTCTTCGGACAGTACTGGCTCTTCGGCTTTGAAACGGAGATGAGCACCGCCCCCTAGAGTTGGGAATGACTAGCATATATGTGCAAGGGGAACCTTTACCTTACCTAGGATGATGTTACTTAGTTAAGGGTAATGAAACGTCTGCAAGAAAAAAAGCAAGAAAAGAGAAAGAGAAGAAGAGGAGGATGGGAGGAAAGAGGACAAGAGGAAGAGCAAGAGCAAGAAGAACCCTCTCAAAGGGTCTCCACCTCTATTATACACTACATAAACATGACAAAATAAATAAATAAATAAATACAAAATTATGCATATACCCACATATATTCTATGACACAGAGAAACAACACAGTCTAGTTTGGATGTGCACATGTACATGGTGAGAGAAACGAATCTTGCAAGTTTACCAGAAAGCACCAAGGACTCCTCAAAGTTACAACAGCACAGAAACAAAGGGACTTACAACCAGTCCTCACACTTACAACCTTTGCGGTATTCCTCCCCATCAGATAATCAATATTGGGGCTCTTGGCAACTGGCAAAAATGTTTTTACAACTGTTGCAGCATCTCAGGGTCATGTGATGGACACTTGCAACCTTCCCGGGCCAGTTTCAGAGACAAATAAAATTAATGGGGGAAGCTGGATTTGCTTAGTGACCACGATCCACTTAACAACTGCAGTGATTCAGTGAACAGCCATGGCAAAAAAAAAACATAGGAAAATTGGGTGTGGCTCACTTAACAGCTGCCCTGCTTCTCAATAGAAATACTGGTTCCAATTGTGGCTGTAAGGTGAGGACACCAGCTGTCAGTTTGATTTCAGTGTACTCTCCCTGGTGATGCCTATATAGGCATCATTTAGGTTAGTTAAACACTCTTGTTACCATGTTTCCCTGAAAATAAGACCCTGTCTTATATTTTTTTGAAACCTGAAATAAGCGCTTGGCCTTATTTTTGGGGAGGCCTTATTATTTTGGGGCGCATGGAGCAAGATGGGGATCCTTTTGACGTCTTACCTGATTTCCAACTCTGTCTCTCTAACCCTAACCAGAGGATATGTTGGGGACCGGCTGCACATGCGGTTAAATATTTTCGGGGTGGGCTTATTTTCAGGGGAGGTCTTATTTTTGGGGAAACACGGTAGTAATGATGCAATAATTAGATTGGCAGAATTTGATACGTTGTTCCTCTGCTGCATTTCCTGGACCACACAGTCCAACTATAGTACATTTCTTCCTTAATATTTCCAGTTTTGCCATTCTCGTCTCCAACCACAAGCACAACATCTTGCTTACATGCTCTGTTGATTTCAGATTGAATTTGACCATAAAACTGATCAACCTCTTCTTCTGCATCAGCAGTCGGGGAATAAACCTGGATAATCTTAAAGGGCCGTCCACGGAGTCTGAATGATTTTACTTGGTCACTGACCGACTACAGGTAGTCCTCGACTTATGATTACAGTTGAGCCAAAACTTCTGTTGCTAACTGAGATAGCTGTTGGGAGTTTTGTCCCATTTTATGACCTTTCTTGCCATAGTTTATTTATTTATTATTTATTTATTAGCTCAATTTATATGCCACCCTCCTCCGAAGACTCAGGGCGGCTTACAATACACTTATAGCAATAGCCTTCATTCTTTTGTATATACCTGCTTATTAGGGCTTTTTGGGCCCCCATAAGCAGTGTTTCTACAAAGTTAGCTTATTGCCCCTACGATCTGAGTCCTCAATGTACCTACCTCGGAAGGATGGAAGGCTGAGTCAACCTTGAGCCTGGTGAGATTTGAACTCGCACTAATTGCAGGCAGCTGGCAGCTAAGTGCTACATAACAGCACTTAGTCCACTGCACCACCAAGGCTCTTTAAGTTGTTAAGTAAATCACTGCAGTTCTGAAGTCAGGGACAGAGTTGTTAAGTGAATCTGGCTGCCCCATTGACTTTGCTTGTCAAAAGGTCGCAAAAGGGATCGGATCGCATGACGCTGGGACACTGCAACTGTCATAAATACGAGTCAGTTGTCAAACGGCTGAATTTTGATCACGTGACCCTGGTGATGCTGCAACAGTCATAAGTCACTTTTTTCAGTGTTGTTGTAACACTGAACGGCCACTAAACAAACTGTTGTAAGTCGAGGACTACCTCTATAGCCAAAAGCTGACAAAAAGGCAGCGTCATTTATTTCTTCATTTTTTTCATGTCCTAAATATACCGCAGTGATGGCAAATGTTTTCGGCACCGAGTGCCGAAAAGGGAGCAACAATCAGCTAGCCAGCTGATCATTGCACACGCATGCAAGCCAGAAATCCGGAAGGGGAGTAGCCCAGGGCGCATGCGCGTGCCTGAAAATGAACTTCCGATTTCCAGTGCATGCACACACGCTGGCCAGTTAGTCGTTCAGGTTTCTGGCATGAATGCGTGCATGATGATCAGCTGGCCGGCGTGAATGCTCATGCAGGAAAATGGAAAACCAGCTCTTCCAGTTTCCAGCACTGCCACATGCAAAAATGCCATCTGTTCGTCATGTGTGCATGCGCGCCAGAAATCCGGAAGAGGAACGGGAAATGTTGTGCGTGCCAGGCAACATGGCTTTGTGTGCCACTTCGGGCATGCGTGCCATAGGTTCACCATCACGGGTGTACAGTATGGTCTTCTGACTCATGTCCAATCACAGTCCATCACAATTTAGGGTTTCCTGCCTAAACAGGAAGGTTGGACTAGAAGACCTCCAAGGTCCCTTCCAATTCTGTTACTCTATTCTATTCTATTCTATTCTATTCTATTCTATTCTATTCTATTCTATTCTATTCTATTCTATTCTATTCTATTCTATTCTATTCTATTCTATTGCTGTCAGTGTGTAGCTGACTCATTTTGTCTTTTACTGTGTTGAGTTTTCCCATCTTCATGCTGCTTACATCACGTTCCCACTGTAATTCTCTTTGCAGCTTCTGATTTTCTTTCCCTGCATGACAATATCAGCAACTAGACATCCCAAGAGCTTTAATCTACCTATGTCATAAACACCATCACTACTCCAAAACATCCTCAGCTCTTCCTCAGTAGCAACACTGAGTGTTAGCTGGCCTGAGAGGCCCATCATCCAGCACACATGGTGCTTTATTGGTAAAAACAGAAATGGCTTAACATTACATAAAAAAGATATTGAGACTCTAGAAAGAGTGCGGAGAAAAGCAACAAAGATGATTAAGGGCTAAAACATATGAAGAGTGGTTGCAGGTATTGGGTCTGTCTGTTTAATGAAAAGAAGGTCTAGGGGTCACTTGATAGCTGTGTTCCGATATCTAAGGAGCTGCCACAAAGAAGAGGGGTCAACCTATTCTTCAAAGTAACAGAAGGCAGGGATAGAAACAATGGATGGAAACTAATCAAGCAGAGAAGCAACCTAGAACCATGAAGAAATTTTCTGACAGGTAGAACAATTAATCAGTGGAATGACTTGCCTCCAGAAGTTGTGGGCGCTCCAATAGAGATTTTTAAGAAGAGATTTGAGAGCCACTTGTCTGAAATGGTATAGGATCGTGATGGCGAACCTATGGCACGCATGTCAGAGGTGGCATGCAGCTCCCTCTCTGAAGACATGCAAGTTGTTGCCCCAGTTCAGCTGTGCCATACATGTGAGCGTGCCTCCCGCTGGAGAGCTGGTCTTCAGGTCTCTGCCATATATGTGCAGAGGGTGGACACACAGGGGGCGGGCATGTGGGTTTCTTCCCCTTGCCCTTAAAGAGGCAGTGGTGAGGCCCCTTCTCAAGAAGCCATCCCTGGACCCAGCTGAATTAGCTAACTACTGTCCACTCTCTGTTGAGAGTGTGGTGGCGCAGCAACTTCCCCGGTACCTGGATGAAGCTGTCTATCTAGAACTGTACCAGTCGGGCTTCAGGCTGGGTCACAGCACGGAAATGGCATTGGTCGCATTGATTGATGATCTCTGGAGGGCTCAGAACAGGGGTTTTTCCTCCGTCCTAGTCCTATTAGATCTCTCAGCGGCTTTTGATATCATCGACCATGGTATCATGCTGCACTGGCTGGAGAGGTTAGGAATGCGGTGGTTCTCCTTCTTCCTCTCTGTTTGGATGCAGTTTGTGTTGGCAGGGGGACAGAGGTCGACCTTGAGGCACCTTGTTTGTGGGGTGCCACAAGGGTCGGTCCTCTCGTTCCTTTTGTTCAACATTTATGTGACACCGCTGGGGGAGATCATCCGTGGTTTTGGGGTGAAGTGTCATCAGTACGCTGGTGATACTCAGCTGTATATCTCCACCCCAGACAACCCCAATGATGCCCTTGACATGATGTCCTGGTGTTGGGAGGCCATGCGGATCTGGATGGGGAGAAACAGACTCAAGCTTAACCCCTCCAAGATGGAGTGGCTGTGGCTTCCAGCATCCTGGTATAGCCAGCTGATTCCATCGCTGGCTATTGGGGCTGGCAACCCCCAGAGGAAGAGCCTTCTCTGTGGGGGCACCCGCCCTCTGGAATGAACTGTCTCCGGGGATATGCATGATCCCCGACCTGCGCACCTTCCGCCGTGCCCTTAAGACCCTACTTTTCCAACAAGCTGGACAAGCTTGACAAGAAATTGGACTGGGTATTTTAAATTCTGGGGGTTTTAATTTGTGGAGCCAAAGTATTTAATTTGTTTTAACTGTGTTTTAAATTTCGTATACAAGGTTATTTTAATATGGCTGTGCACCGCCCTGATTCCTTTAGAAGGGCAATGTAGAAATCCAATAAACATAAACAACAAACATGTGCACATACGGGGGGCGCATGGGCATGCACAGAGGGTGGGGCGCATGCAGGGGGCCTGTGCGTGCATGCAGGGGGGCAGGGCAGTGGTGAAATCTGAACCGGTATACTATCGGTTTGGTTACGCACCAAAAGGAGGCTTGGGAAGGTAAGTAGAACAGCGATGGGGGATCAGCTGTGCTGCACGGTTTAGCTTTCTGCTTTCTAGCAGAGCTAAACCATGTGGCACAGCTGATCATTGAGTTGTAGCTTTTTTTACTACTGGTTCGCTTGAACCTGTAGTTTTTATCACTACTGGTTTGCCCAAGCTGGAGCGAACCGGTAGCATTTCACCCCTGGGGCAGGGTGCATGCGGCAGGTCCCTGTGCACATTGCATTTTCGGGTTCAGGGACGCGGGTGCATACATGTGCGCTTTGGGCACTCGGTCCAGAAAAAGTTAGCCATCACTGGTATAGGGTTTCCTACCTGAGCAAGCGGTTGGACTAGATTAGGTCCCTTCCAATTCTGTTATTACTAGAGAGTGCTGTAAAATACTATGGAGCAATATATAAGTCTAAGTGCTGTTGCTATTATTAATTTAACTCAATTTCATTTTAAATTTTGTTCGAGTTATCTCATACATGGCCTGGATATATAGTTTGTATTGTTACTGTAACTAATGGCTTTCAAGTATGTTCAGCATATTTTTCAATCTTTTCTGAGTTATGGCCAAAATATTATTTACTGACCTACAAATAATACAGCTATTTTCCCAAAAAAATTAGAAAACAATGCTTAACAACAACGACTTTTAGATAACTTAGGTTCAGCAATACTTTTAAAAAATAAAAATAGCAGTCACTATATTTAGTTTTATATTTACCTGGGACTAAATTTAACTGAACACAGTGGGGCTTACTCCCAAATTAACTTACATAGAAGCACATTATAGGAGCTACTCTATCATTTCCCACTCTTCACAAAATTTTAAAAAATACCCATACTATTAAGAAAACCATTTGTTACTTTTAGTAATTTTTTAAAACAAATCAGGAAACTGAGACAATTGGCTCAGCAAAAGAGAGAGAGGGGGGGGGGAGAGAAATATAAGCATCCTTTTATTTTGAGAAGCAACCGCCCTCTTTTTCAATTTGCTTATTTAAAGGAGGAGAAAAAAACTTAGCAGCGCTCCGCCCTTCGAACTACATTTCCCACGAAGCTCCGCTCTACGCGCATGCCCACTGGGGGTTCGTTTGACTGGCAAGTTGTTTGTTACATTCTGAAACAGCAGCAGCTTTCCTGCACTCTCGAGCTCCCAACTCTCTTCCCAGCTTCTGCTGCCACCCCCCCCTCCTCATTTTTCCCCCTTTCTCTCCTTTGCTTTTTTTTTTTCTTTCCTCATTCCTTCTACTTCTGGACTTAGCAATAACTCCTTTCCTGTATTCCCCCACCCCGTTTCTTTCTTTCTCTTTTTTATAATAAATACCATATTCCACCCCCTTTCTAAAGTCATTATTAGCCTTCTCTCCCCCCCCCCCCCCGCTTCTCTCTGCCTGCGCTGGAATACGTAAAAGGAAAGACAGTGGAAAAATACTCTGGTTGAGTAAGGGGAGGGGGGGGCGAGAGAGAGAGAGAGAGAAACAGCCCACAAGAAAAGCGGAGAATCGAAACAGATGAACTACAAATGAGAAAGAAAAAAAAAGATGGAATTGCACATTTTAGAGCACCGCTTAAAAGTAGCCAGCATAGCGAAAGACAGCATCCAATTGTTTACCTATGGATTGATCAAACTGGCGTTCCTCTCCTCCAAGACCAGGTAAGCCGGCTAGAGAACTAACAATTAATTGTTGACACAATTGTGAAAAGCGAAGGAAAATTGCCGTGCAAGGGAAGCGACATAGAAAGAGCCATTTAAAAATAATAATAATAATCACTTGCAGGCACCAAGGGTTGTGGGTTTTTTGGGGGGGGAGGGGGGAGGTTACAGAGGGCTTAGTCTTAAGGAGATGACCCCCCCCCCCCACTTTACCACACTTGTGTGTGGATGTGTCTCCACACATAGGTATCTCGTACCCCAGCCTCTTGCTTAGAGCTCTCAATGGTTTCTTTCATTTTCTAGTAGCTTTTCAATAGAGACTGAGTTTCTGCACAAACACGCCCCCTTCTTCCCTTCCCCCCCTCCTTCTCAGTGGAGTCGATTTTTTAAATTCTCCTTTAAAAGATGTTGCTGAAGGAAACTAGCTTTTAGGATTTGGGACTCGCTGTTTCCAAACTCACCTTTAAAAAGAAAGAAAAAGAATAGTCATATTAGTAAGGAGGTGTAAGTAGCTAAACAACAACTCAAGAGAGCGCCCAGGACAACAAAGAACAGCAATAAGAACGGGAGGGGGCAAAATGAGAGATATTTGTGGGTTGCATATTTTATTCCTATATGTTAAAATCATGTCAGGTTTGGGGAATGGGAGGATTTATTGATAAATAATGGGGTGGGGGGGAGGTTATATTCTCTGCAACATCGCCTTATTTTTTTTTTCCTCTCGTTTTGAATAATGTTCTTTTGGAGGAAGTCAAGAGATCTGAATTGGCTAGATGACGATATGTATATGAACAAGCAGAACAAAATAATAAAAATGTTTTGTTTGGACCGTTGAGTGTTCAATCGCTGGATTCCTTCCTCCCCCACCCCCACACAAATAATTTGACTTGCAAATCCATAGTAAATAGAAAGATAGGTTTTTCCTCACCTACCGCTGCTTATTTCGTGCAGTTAGACTAGGTAGATGGAGTTGAGAAAAAACCATTTCTGAACTCAGTTCTTGCCTCTTGACTGTACAGCCTTTTAAGTATGCTGAGAAGAACCCCCTTCAAAAACCATTTTTAATAACCACACACCCCTAATGGCCCTAGGGAAGGCTGCTAATAGAACAAGTGTGCGTATTCATGTTGAAACTAAATTGCAAATTAAAAATGCAAAGATAATCTTTCTCCACGCCCCCCACCCCCCACCCTTTCTTTCCATCTCAATCTGCTTGGTTAAATGGGGGTGTTTGCAATTGAATTTCATTATTGTCCTTTATCTCCAATGAAAACTTCCCTGGGTTGAAATTTCCCTTTGATTTGTGGCTTGGCAGTTGATGTGGTTTGCTGTGTAATGTTACCACTGCTAACTTGTTTACAGCTTCTTTTGAATAACTCAACTGGGTATTATGCCTACAGTACAACAGAATTATTATTTTTAAAAAAAAAAACAGTTCTGTTGATGGACGGCAACGGAACTCCCTTTTTTCGTTCTATTCTTAATCTTTGGTGTTATGGGAGAGGGGAAACCATCCCAAAGGTGGTTGTTTTTTTAAATGTCACCAATAACCTTTAAATCCTCCTTGTCTAAAAATATTGCATTTCAGACCTCAGCATAGCAGCCTTTTATATCCTAGCTTAACCCATTGCAAATCCTTGAAAACACATGCCAAAGGGAATGCAGAAGTTGGATTCTTTGCCTTGCTAGGAGCTGGGTAATACGGCTAACTTTTTTTCCCCAGCAATTTTCTTTAACTTTTCAAATCAGTGTCTCAAATGGCATTTTATTACATATAGTTCTTTATTGGCTGCCTCAGTTTCTTGGATGAAATTGTTTAAGCTTGTGATGGAATGCTTAACTCTGATGTTACAGAAAGTGATAGCCTTGTCAGTAGAGTTGTTATTCTCCCTTGTGCTTTGCAATAATGTAATTGCTCTAGGGACAGAATAATTATTCTATGACCTGGACAGATGCAATTGAAAAACAGACTACTGACTTAGGCTACTTCTGTTAACTGCATATTTCTATAGAAAATGCAATAGACACTTTGGAACATTGGTAACTATTTGCTTCTGAAAGTGCTTTGCCATTGTCTTCTGAGAGGTGATGGGGGTTTTGTTTTTGTTTTTTACAATCTAGCCTACAGTTCTGAGATTTCCTAGTGGTGTTCCATCCTAGTATAACCAGTTTATAAGCTGATACTCATTTAGATTCTCCATCAAGACTACATTGACCCAGTGCTGCCACCTGCCGATAGTTCTGCAGTTCCTTCATGAAAAACAACTCCCTGTTCATTCAGAATTAAGCCAAGGGTGATCCTTTCTCTGGCACACTAGTGCTCTCTTGTAGAGAAACCGTGTCCACCCAGCCTATTAAAGTGCATTGAAACATTTCAGCTCCCACCATCAGTCTGATGTGGTATAGCCAGGAACTGCTGCTTTACCAATCAATTCTGCTGGATACAGCCATTAACCAATAGAATCCTGGATTGTACCAATTTGTAGTGTAATGCAGGTTGGAATTCTCAGATTTGAACACTTCATGTTTTTTCTTAAAAGAAAACTTATGAAGTTACAGTATTATTTAAGGAGAGAGAAAGATTTGGGAGAAGCAATTTTTATTTACATTGTTAGGCACATCCTTTTTTTCTTTCATCTATGGGTGTGTGGGGGGGGGGGAAGAAAACCCAAATCTCTTTTTACTCATCTCTTTCCGCTTCTCCCAACCCATTTTAACATAGAATGTTTTTATTGTATGGTAGAGTTTGTAATGGCAAGCAGGAGCTCCCGCTTCCTTTTTATTCATAACAACAGCCTTGCAAGTTGAGCTTGACTAAGGGCCAAATCACCATTGTGATTTTATTTCTATAAAATAAAGGCACTTCAACGAGCTCAAAACAGGCACATCTCTTGCCCTTTCTCATCGCACTTTGCAGTCAACTGTCTTAAGATATTTTCTTTCTGTAGTCTCAGCCCAACCTGCCTCGCAGGGTTGTTGTGGCAAAAACAAGATGCAGAAGTATTAGATGTTTGCCACTTTGAGTTATACATATAAAAAATGATAATCTAATAATAATAAACTGACCAGCCTAACTTGTCTGATACTAGCAAAAATTGGCCAGCTATTGCAAAGTAGAAAATATATCTATTTCTCTTCAAATTAAAATTTGTTCTTACTCTGACCCTATTCTTGACAGATAAAATGTTGGATTGGCACCAGACCCAGGTTCGAATCAACTGCAGAAGGTCACTCGGTGACTTTAGGCTGCTCATCAGCCCAACCTACCTCACAAGGCTGTTGTGCCCTTAAAGGAAAGGTCTGATGTAAATCATACAGTTCAATGACTGTATGGTCTTCAAGATTAAAAGAGGATGCTGTAACCCAAAATAGCATAATATATATTTTGTAAAAGTAGAAGTACACAATGATATTTTAGAACTAATGGTACTTTCGGTAGCTATTTTAAAGAGTAACTCTTTTCATTTAAAAAGAAAAATGTTTCTAAAACTCAGATTAAGTCCTTGTTTCTTTTCCCTTCCGAATCACATGGCTCTAGACCAGGGGTGGGATTCACATAATTTACCGGTTCACCCAGCACTGAAAATGTGACCTCTGTGCATGCGCACAACCTTCTACAGCATCCACATATGTACACGGCTTGAAAACGTGGCTAAATAAGATGGCATAGCGCCAGGGCGGGTGGACAGGCCCACCCACAGGTCGTTACTACTGTTCACTCAAACCGGCTGAATATCACCTCTGCTTTACACTGATAATCTGATGCAAGGTGAAAATCGAATTCCCCACTTCTTCAAACCTAAAGAAGCCACAATGTTTATGCTCTCTAGCTATGGTAGATTATATATGACAGAACAAAGAGAAGTTTCTGTGTAATTCTAGAAACTGAAGTCTGATGCATCTAGAGGAAACTAGTTTCAAACAATAACTCATTGCTTCCCCATACTTTGCATTCTTTACTAGAGGTAAGGGAGTCAGGCAGAGAATGTGATAGCATTTGTTTTAGTAGCTACAATAGGCTGACCACCTATTCTTTTGTATCTTTGGCTTTTTATTTATTTTATTTTATTTATATCCCGCCTTTATTATTTTTGTAAAATAACTCAAGGCAGCCAACATCTTTCCTCTTCCTATTTTCCACAAGAACCCTATGAGATGGGTTGGGCTGAAAGAGAGTAACTGGGCCAAACGTTACCTAGTTAGCTTTCATGCCTTCACTGGGACTAGAATTCACAATCTCCTGATTTGTAGCCTGGTGCTTTAACCACTAAAAGGCTCTTCTCTTAGAGATGCTATAAATCCCAAAATTCCTAGTTCCCATGACTGATTGTAAAAGGTAAAGGTAAAAGTTCCCCTTGCACATATATGCTAGTCATTCCCGACTCTAGGGGGCAGTGCTCATCTCTGTTTCAAAGCCAAAGACCCAGCGCTGTCCAAAGACGTCTCCGTGGTCATGTGGCTGGCATGACTAAGCGCACGGAACGCTGTTACCTTCCCACCAAAGGTGGTCCCTATTTTACATGCTTTCAAATTGCTAGGTTGGCAGAAGCTGGGACAAGTAACGGGAGCTCACCCTGTTACACAACACTAGGGATTCGAACTGCTGAACTGCCAACCTTTCGATTGACAAGCTCGGTGTCTTAGCCACTGAGCCACGATGTTGGAATTCTAGCTGTTGTAATCAGATGAGATCTGGTGTGTGCTGAGTTGGGGAGAAGGAAGTAAAAAACCTTGGCATAGAATTTCTGGGGAAAACAATTTCATAAATCAAAGTGGGAAGAAAACCAATGATTGTTCTGTAGAAGATATGACACATTTTGTTGTTTTTTTTCCACTGGTGGAAAAAGTAGATACTGGCCCTTAACTGTCCAGGCAGAAGTAACTACAAATAGTCCACAATGTACAACCATTCATTTAGTGACCATTTGAAATTACCACAGGACTGACTTACAACTGGTCTGCACACTTATAGCTGTTGCATGCAGCATCCTCATGGTCATGTGATCAGAATTTGGGCACTTGGCTATCACTATGTATTTACAACACTTGCAACATCCCGGGGTCAAGGGGATTGCCATTTGCGACCTTCCCAGCTGGCTTCTGACCAGCAAAGTCAATGAGGGAGACCAGATTTGTTTACTGCCCATGCGATTCACTTAGCCACTGCAGTGATTCGCTTAACAACCATTGCAAAAATAATTAGCATGACTTCTTTAACAACCACCTTGTTTAGCAATGGAAATAATGGTCCCAATTGTGGTTGTAAGTCAAGGGCTACCGGTGCTGTAGAATACTTGTAAGCTGAAATAGATTGATGATATCATCATGTTCTTTTAATGACCCCATAACCCCTTGCAGGGAGGAGGCTGGGCAATTGAATGGAGCTAGCAGAGTATTTTAATGGCCGGATGCCCTTCCTGTCGCCAATGCAGAGTTTTGTTCAGCAGACATATTCTTAGTGTGCCCAGAGAGAGAAATATCTGCCTCTACCTAGGATCGAACTCACAGCCGCCTGATTGAGAGGTGAGAGCTCCACCTCTAGGCCACCACACCACTCCTGAAATTGATTGATTATATGCCATAAATATATTAACACTTAGTGACCGCATAGACCATCTCCAGAAGATCTCTTCCTATCCAGGCCTTCAGGCCTTCCAATACTGCATCGATCATTATTGTAATTGATTCCATCCACCTTGCTATTGGTTGTCCTTCTTCTTTTCCCAGCATTATAATGCCAGCAGATAAGGAATGCTGTGGACTCTGATCCTGTCAGTCTGGGTATTCTGGCTAGCAGGGGATTAGAACAGCAGAACAAAAGAGTTGGAAGGTTTTGGGAGGTCTTCTAATCCAGTGATGGGTAACCTTTTTGCCATCGCGTGTCAAAAGCGGGGGTCGCGTAGGGGGCTCCCAGGTGTGTGTGCCACATCCATAATTCAATGCGCCCTGCCCTCCGCATATGCGCATGTGACCCACACACACACTTCTCTCTGCTTTTGGCATGTGATGGCCCGGTGGGCCCGGTAAGCCCGTTTCCCCCCCTTCCCTAGGCTCCAGAGGCTTTCTAGGAACCTGGGGAGGGCAAAAACAGCCTTCTCCATCCCCCCGGAGGTCTTCCAGAGGCTGGAAACAGCCAGTTTCCCAATTTCCGGTGGTTCTGGAAGGCCTGAAAGTCAGTTGGCCAGTGCATGCATGTGCGTTGCAGCTGAGCTAGGGCAACACTCGAATGCCCACCAATATGGCTCCACATGCCACCTGTGGCATCCGTGCCATAGGTTCACCATCACAGTTCTAGTTTAATCCCCCTGCCCAGGCAGGAAATTTTTCCAGACCAAGTGCCCAAAGCATGTGCCCGAACCCCCAAAATCCAATGCTTGTGTGGGCCCCCCGTATGCACCATGCCCACCCCCACATGCACGCGTGGGCCCCGTGCACATGCCCTGCCCCCCACGCATGCATGTGCAGCCCCCGCATGTGCACGCAGGGCCCCCTGCACATGTCCACCCCACACAAACACACGTGCAGCAGAGACCCGAAGACCAGCTGGCTAGCGGGAGGCACGTGTGGATATATGGCAGAGCTGAACTGGGGCGACGGCTCGTGTGCCATCAGAGAGGGCGCTACATACCACCTCTGGCACGCATGCCATAGGTTGGCCGTCACAGCTGTGTACCGTTTCAGACAAAAAAAAAAACCAAAGCCCTATCCCAGTGCTTTTCAAACTCAGCAACTTTAAGATTCGTGGACTTCCACTCCCACCATGCTGGCTGAAGAATTCTGGGAGTTGAAGTCCACACATGTTAAAAGTTGCTGAGCTTGTGAAACGCTGCCCTGTACCATTTCAGACAAAATTCAGTCCAAGACAAGAGCCTTTTTTGCCGTGGCTCCTGTCCAGGGGTGAAATCCAAAATTTTTCCCTACTGGTTCTGTGGGCGTGGCTTGGTGGGCGTGGCAGGGATATTGCAAAACCTTCATTCTCACCCCACTCCAGGAGAAGGATACTGCAAAATCCTCATTCCTTCCCACTCCTGGGGGAAAGATATTGCAAAATCTCCATTCCCACCCCACTCCACGGGAAGGATATTGCAAAATCTCCATTCCCACCCCAGCCAGAGGTGGTATTCTCTGGTTTCCGAAACTACTCAAAGTTTCCCCTACCAGTTCTCCAGAACCTGTTAGAACCTGCTGGATTTCACCCCTGCTCCTGTCCTTTGGAACACCTTACCCCATGAAGTGAGATTGGCTCCCATCCTTCTGATTTTCCACAGGAGCCCAAAGACATGGCTATACCAATTGGCTTGGGACCCCAATGAGAGCATCACACTGGAGGTGGGTCATAGACCAATAACAGATCCCACCTCTCCCCCCCCATGCACATTCTGTTCCCTCCTTCCCCATCTTTTGGTTATGATTTGTATTGTTATTGTGTTTAAATATATATTTTTATGATGTTATTGCTTTTAATGTTATGAGCCACCTAGAGATGCCTTGCAGTGAGATGGGCAGCAAACAATATTTAAATTAATTAATTAATTAATTAATATATATTAGAACTTTCTCCAGAAAACTGAGTCTTCACATAAAGCAGGGGTGGACAGCTTGACTGTCTCAGGAATTCTGGGAGTTGAAGTCCACAGGTTGTAAAAGGGCCACAGTTGCCCACCGCTGACATAAAGTATTTGAAGTATGGTAATTTGAACCTGGTCATTTTGCCTCAGGTGAGAACTCTGAGTTGATTTATTCAATGATCCATTGATTTGTTTTCTTGCCTATCCATGATATTCTCACAAGATTTCCCCAACACCAAAGTCTCAAAGCATCAACACTCTTTCTTTGAAGTCCAAAACTGAAGTGGGGGAAAGTAATAATTCTTAGCATATATTTGTTTTTTGTCTTATCTTATTGCCTACTGCTTGAACTGGCATGATTTAGATACACTGGTGTGTGCATTTAAACTTTAAATAACCGGGACAGTAACTAGCACCAGCAATGAATAACCTGTATATTACCCAATCTGTAGTTTAAATTGTTTAAAAGCCATAAGATTATTGCATTTGCATTTTTATGCTTATTTTGAATGTGTTGGTTCCAGATCCTGCTTTTCAAGGCCTAGTAATAGAATGCTTGGGTATAAATTATTGCAGTAAGAACAATCTTCCTTCAACTTTCACTATCCCAAAACTGACTCTGTAATCTATTTAATATAGAGCGCTGTTCCATAAAAGAGTTTATTTTGTAAACCTAACTCTTGCGGTTGGCAGGCTTTTGATGAATGTAACCTGTGAGATTATACTATGACAAAGCAAATCATGGACTTAGTGGTTAATGGAGAGCCACTTTGGTCTAGTAGTTAAGGTGGCAGCAGGATAGAAACCAAGAGACTCTGAGTTCTAGTCCTGCCTGAGGCATGAAAACCGGCTGGGTGACTTTAGCCAATCAGACTCTGAGTTCTAGTCCTGCCTTAGATATGAAAACAGGCTGGGTGACTTTAGCCAATCACCAGCCAACTATGAGTTCTAGTCCCGCCTTAGGCATGAAAATCGGCTGGATGACTTTGGGCCAGTGTATTCTCTCTCAGTCCAACCTACCTCACAGAGTTGTTGGAGAAATAGGAGAAAATAGGAGGAGGAAGGAGTACTACATATGTTTGCCATCTTGAATTATTTATAAATTGATAAAATTAGGTTTTTAAAAATCTTAAATAAAACAGTGTGCTGTGTAAATCCAAACCTAAGTACGGCATTGGGCTGGATTGAGACAAGCCTTTCCCTAATTCTAAGATATTTTTAACTGCCTGTGGAGAAAAGAATCTACAGATAGCCCTTGATTTACAATCATTTGTTTAGCAACTTCAAGCACACTGGAAAAAAGTGACTTATGATCATTGCAGTATCGCCACCATCAGCGAACGAAATTTGAGTGCTTGGCAGATGGCATGTATTTATGACGGTTGCAGTGTCATGGCATCAAGTGATCACCATTTACGACATTTTCAGCTGACTTCCAACAAGCAAAGTCAGTGGGGGAAGCTGAATTTCCTTAACAGCCATGTGATTTCCTTAAGAATTGCATTGATTTGCTTAACAACTCTGACTCACTTAACACTTGCTTGCTTAGTAGATGAAATTCTAGTCCCTGTTGTGGTTATAAATCAGCTCTATCTGAATCCCTGCATCTGGTAGTAAGGAATAATCCAACCAGTAGGGAGATGATCCGTACCGGGGCAAGAAAATACACTTCTTTTTGGCTTGGGCTTTTTCTCGTCCACTGGACATTTCACTGTTGCTTTGCAAGGAAATGATGTTTCTAATTTTTTTTTTCCATCCCAATTTCTGTTCATAAACTTACAATGTCTGATTCACGAGTGGCATTCACTTACCTTCACTACCGGTTCGAGAAATGTGAGCGCACATGCGCAGAGCGTCAAAAAAGCATGATGACGGGTGGCCAGAGCCTTCTGCAGCCGCCGCTACCAGTTTGCCGGAACCGGATAGAACCGGCTGAATACCACCACTGGTTTGATTGCTTTCTTTCTGTATTTATTTCCGTCTTTTTCAAAATTTCATCTCCTGAATCAGAGAGAATAAAACCCAATTCTCAGACTTTATAAAAGAAAAACCAGGGGAAACAAACAAACAAAAAAAGGAGCAGCAGCATAAGGCAAGGAAAATAGAAGAAAAAGAGAAAAAAAAGTGGTGAGCTAAAAATAGACTGGTCTGTGCCATTCAGGCCTGGATGGTCTTCCTTTATTCATGTTCTTGCAGCAAAGATTGATTAGTGGTGCTTATTGCTGACAGATGGGGGACATGGGCTGTCTCCTTCATCTGGAGCAACTGAAAACTGAAAGGTCGGCAGTTCGGCGGTTCGAATCCCTAGCATAGGTCTCCTGCGTGAGCAGGGTATTGGACTAGATGACCTCCAAGGTCCCTTCCAACTCTGTTACTGTTCTTTCTGACCAAGAGGGAAACAGAAGTGCCTTGAAGCTTCTCTTTTTTCATCCAGTGGATGGGGGCCATGTTTTATTCTCCAACCAGCCCCACCTGAAGGATAATGCTAACATTCAGTGCTATTTGTTCTTCCACTCCTAATTCCTGCAGTGTAACTTCGGTCATAAAAGAAACTTCAGCCAGCATTGTGATGAAGCTGCAAGGAAGGCTAATATGATTTTAGATTGCCCTACCAGAACTGATGCGGTGACATGGGACACGGTGGCTCAGTGGCTGAGATGCTGAGCTTGTCGATAGAAAGGTTGGCAGTTCAGTGGTTCAAATCCCTAGTGCTGCGTAACAGAGTGAGCTCTCGTTCCTTGTCCCAGCTTCTGCCAACCTTGCAGTTTGAAAGCACCTAAAAAATGCAAATAGAAAAATAAGGACCACCTTTGGTGGGAAGATAACAGCGTTCCATGCACCTTTGGCATTTAGTCATGCTGGCCACATGACCACAGAGACATCTTCAGACAGCGCTGGCTCTTCAGCTTTGAAACGGAGATGAGCACTGACCCCTAGAGTCAGGAACAACTAGCACATGTGTGCAAGGGGAACCTTTACCTTAACAAAACTGATGATGCTTCCCACCTGAATAGGATGTGCTTTGCTATTGAGTTACTTGAGGGTGATCTGGGCTTACGTTTTACTTATTCGTTAAAAATATTTGCAATATACAGGTGGTCCTCTATGAATAACCACAATTGAGCCCAAAATTTCTGTTGCTGAGCGAGACACTTGTTAAGTCACTTTTGCCCCATTTTTACAACCTTTCTTGCCATAAAATATGGTTGTTAAGTGAACCTGGCTTCCCCATTGATTTTGCTTATCAGAAGGTCACAAAAGGGGATCACATGGCCCTGAGACACTGCAGCCATCATAAATATGAGTCGGTTACCAAGCTTTGGAATTTTGATCATGTGACCATGGGGCTGCTGCAATGGTCATAAGTGTGAACAATAAGTCACCTTTTTCAGTGCCATTATAACTTTGAATGGTCACTAAACAAACTGTTGTAAGTCATGGACAATCTGTACAGAGGTGGGTTTCAACAGGTTCTGACCAGTTCTGGAGAACTGGTAGTGGAAATTTTGAGTAGTTCAGAGAACCGGTAAATACCACGTCTGACTGGCCCCTCCCCCATCTATTCTCTGCCTCCCAAGTCCCAGCTAATCGGGAGGGAATGGGGATTTTGCAGTAACCTTCCCCTGGAGTGGGGTGGGAATGGAGATTTTACAGTATCCTTCCCCTGCCACACCCACCAAGCCATGCCATGCCCACCAAGCCACGCCCTCAGAACCGGTAATAAAAAATGTTGAAACCCACCACTGAACCTGTATATCCCCCTTTAATGACCTATGGGTGGCTTACTCATAAACGTATAACAAAGTAGTGCCAAATATTGCAGCATTTTATTGAAAGAAGAGTCAGTTAAAACTAAAATCAGAAAAGTTCCAGTAAAATCTTTGTAAAAAAACAACAACCCACAAATAAAGATAAGCTTTCTTAAAACTTGCAATGATGGGGCCACAGTGAAAAAGGCCCTGTCTTTTTTGTTAACTAGCTTGATAGCACTCAGAGGAAGCCAAGGAGAAGGACTTGAGCTACTGATTTTAAAGGGTGACTAGGTTGGTACAACTCTGCTTTTTTGGGAAGCACATTAACCTGAGAGGACACAAAATGTATTTAAAATGATAGAAAAGACTCATGAGCTACAGCAATAGTGAGGAGCATTCTGATTCATTTGCTTTTGGGTAAATGAATGTTCACAACACTCCCCAAATTCCAGATATGCCCATTGATTCTAAACATTGCCTCAACATAGCTTAGTTTAGGTAGGAGAGAAATGTGGTGGACTTTTCTCTATTCTTCTTTTTTCCCTGGCTTGCTAGTTTTCTGTTTCATTTGGTTGCTCATCTTAATAATTAACAAAAGGGAATACAATAAAAAAAAAGGAATGCAAATCAACACCCAATGGAAGTAAATAGGACATGGGGTTTTTTAAAAAAAGGAAAATGAGAACTTCATCAGAAGCACCATAAAAACAGTAGGTTTCTCATTAAACACTAACCTGAAAATAGGCTTTATATCCATTTGCAAAACAGGAAATATACGGTAAATCTTCTTTCTGTTTACTTCCAAAAAGAGGAACTTCGTCCCCAGTAAAAAGATACTGATAACTAAAAACAAAACATTAAAGTGGTATTGATTTGGGTAACAATTGCCTATTATCAGTAAAGTCAAACAAAACAGAAGTATTTGTATACATATCTGTTATTCAGGTATTTCGATGAATAACATCACACAGCCTTGGCGCTTTAATCTGGGCTTCTCCAATAAGGCTTTGTCCTCTTCTGATTAGGCCACACAGCTATCTTCCCCTAGGAGACGGGCCTATATAGGTAGTCCTCGATTTATGGTCACAATTGGAACCAGAATCTCCCATCGCTAAGCAAGCTGGTTGTTAAGTGAATCGTGCCTGATTTTTATGACCTTTTTACCACAGTTGTTAAGCAAATCATTGCAGTTGTTAAGCAAATCACGCGTCATAATTGCATCCAGCTTCCTCCATGAAATTTGCTTGTTGGAAGCAGGCTAGGAAGGTCACAAATGCCAAACAAATGATCCTGGGATGCTGCAAACATTGTACATACCTGCCAGCTGCCAAGCACCCAAATTTTGATTATGTGACCGTTAAATTAGTAACACAGATGTTAAGTGAATCTGGCTTTTCCATTGAAGATTGCAAAAGGGGATCACATGACCCCAGGGCACTGCAACCATCATAAATATGAGTCAGTTGCTAAGCGTCTGAATTTTGGTCACATGACCATGGGGATGCTGCAACGGTTGGTTAAGTGTGAAAAATGGTCATAAGTCATTTTTTCAATGCCGTTTTAACTTCAAACGGTCACTAAATGAACTATTGTACCATGTTTCTCTGAAAATAAGATCCTGTCTTATATTTTTTGAACCCTGAAATAAGCGCTTGGCCTTATTGCCATGCGCTCAAAAGCCCAATTGGGCTTATTATCAGGGAATGTTTTTATTTTGGGAGAAACAAGGTAAGTTAAGGAGTACCTGTACAAGCTTGGACTGAAGGCTGAAAGATTATTTCCACTGTTGCTTCCCAGCAACCAATATTTCAGGCCTACTTTACCTCATTATACAGTAAAACCTTGATTTTCCAGAATTTGCATGCAACACACCAAATTCTGCTTCAATTTGTGTTATTTGCATAATGATGACATTATGCAAATGATATATACTCTTTGATTCAGTGGACTTTTAGGAATAACAAGCACCTCTCCCCTAGTTAATCATTTGAAATGAGATTTCACAATGGTATTAATGGCCATTGATAGTCTGATCCTCCATGAATTCATTGCATTCTCTTTTAAAATCTTTTATAGCCACAGCAATTGGCTGCCATAAACACAGCTGCTGGTAGCAGATTGCATACTACTTCCTATTACACTTGTTTTGTGATATGCAGGAACTTTATATTATATATGGAATTTATCTTACGATATCTGTGAAGTCACCACAAAGCTGAAATGCTGCGGACCAGAAACAAGTTTGTCTTTGCACATACAATTGAAGCTGCAATCCTGAATCTTATTTACTGGCGCAGCGTTTCACAACTTAAACAACTTTAAGATGTGTGGACTTCAATTCCCACAATTCCATTCTGAAGTTGAAATCCCCAGATTGTGGATTGTTGAGATTGAGAAACACTGTATTAGAGTGTAATTCCCACTGAATCCAGTGACATCAGCTTTTGAGTAAACAGATTTGAGGGTGCAAGCAGAATCATATTCTTAATTGTTTCATTACAACTCTTAAATAATTGTAGCACTGATCAAGTAGCACTGATGATGTTACACAGTTTGGTAATGAAATGTCTGCAAAAAAAACCAACCAAGCTCAGAGAACACCAAGGACTTCACAGTCTTAAATAACTTTTGAATTCTTAACTATACCAATTGAAGAAAATGTTGCCCGCATAATTATCCCATACCCAATAGCAAAAAAGTATGAATAGATAGTTGGGAATGTTAAGTTTTTATTGCACATGATTGATACAATGTGTCAGCATTTCACGCTGCACTTACTCCAATGCTGACATAAGAAGAAGCGGAGGCATCTGGAAAGAGATATTTGACACTTCACCTACTTATTTTCCCTGGAGAGAATATCACCTAGGAGATGAGATGGGAGGGGGGGAAATTCCTTTGAGTGGGAGCAGTAGATTAGGGGCAGAGTGACGGGGAAGATGGCCAATGAATGCAGAGGAGTGGGGAGAGGAAAAGGAGGGTTTTGCCTGAGGAAGCCAGAGTTGGCTGCAATGAGTCAGAGCTAGAATGTTTGTGCTTAATAAATTAGAGGGTTTTTTTCAAAGTCTTTGTTTGAAATGCAATTTATTTAAGACAACTTCGAAACTTGACACAATGCCAGTTGCATTTAATATGATTAAGCATGGAATGAGATGCTGCAACAGTGGCAATGGTGGGTTTCAAAAACTTTTACTACCAGTTCTGTGGGTGTGGCTTGGTGGACGTGGCAGGGGAAGAATACTGTAAAATCTCCATTCCCTCCCGTTCAGCTGGGACTTGGGAGGCAGAGAATAGATGGGGGTAGGGCCAATCAGAATTTTTACTACCGTTTTTCCGAACTACTCAAAATTTCCACAACCGGTTCTCCAGAAATGGTCATAACCTGCTGAAACCCACCTCTGAACAGTGGGTACATGCAGAAATAAATACCCTGATTTCCACCAAAAAAGAAAAGAAGCATGTCTCAGAGGCCATTGTCTTCTCTTGCTTGGCAGCAAGATCTGGATTTATGTATTTATTTATTCTTTCCACTGCTTGGCTTTGTTAAATGCACCCAATTTAGTTGCTTGACTTGGTAAGTGAGAAAAATATTAGCAAAGACAAAAAAAAAAAAGGCTTGGCAGGATTAAAAATGATGAAGTTTGCAGCCAGCCAACACTCCATTTTAGAGTTTATGTTGGATCTTGGGTAAACCATTTCAAAATGTTTGGGTCTGCTGCTAGTCGCCAGTGTCCCAACTGTTAGATTTATTGGACTTCAGTATGATGAAACAAAGACGGAAATCTGTGTTTTTACCTTGGAAAGAGAAAATGTGGGGAAACAGTCAGGGATTTGGATTATTTTGGATTGAAAACACTATCATAAAGAAGAGGCAGAGACACACTATCTCCTGGAATTTTATATGTGTAGATTGTAGATTATATTACATCTGAGTTGAATTTTAAGAGAAATTTCTTGATGCTAAAAGTAATTTGGCAACAGAAACCCTCGCCTAGAAGAAGTGTTTAACTTCAAAGTCTGGACAGTTGTGTGGCCAGGGTGTTAGAAGTCAATTGGGTAAAGTGTGGCCCTCCAGATACTGCAGCACCTCCCATTATTCCTCCCCATTGGCCTTCTCAGCTGAGACTGTTGGGATATGTGGTACAACATTTGAAAACCCTGAAGTTTCCCTTCTCTTGTGCTACGGATTTCTTGCATTGAAGTTGTGGGTACTCCCAACGCTGGAGGTTTTTAAGAAGAGATTGGAGAGCCATTTGTCTGAAATGGTACAGGGCAGTGATGGCTAACCTTTTCTGGAACGAGTGCCCAAAGCACGCGAATATTATTTTGTGAATATTTTTAACAGTATCTGGTTGATACAAAAATGTCATAATATTCTGAAAGGCTCAGTTGCAACTGGCATGTTCATTAGTCAGCAACAACTAGTTTCTTACTTGTTAAATTCAAGAAAGTTCAAACTACATAATATTTTAAAATTACGTTTTCAAAAAAAAAAAAGTTTCAGGTAAATAAGCTGGACTTCAATCTGTGAATGTTTAGGCTGCAATAAATAAATGTCTTTAGACTCCATAAAATTCAATCTCTCTCAAAACACAGACATCTTTCTTAAATCTGTAATGTTGCAATTTTACATTTTGAATTTCACAAAGATCTAAATGTGTGTCTAGGACTGACTAGGCTGCAAAATACAGCTTCCTGCTCTAGATGGCGCTGTTGAGGACCAGAAAAAAAATTGAGATCTAAATAGGATTGATGTTTGTTTTCACACTGCAGAGTTCCAACAGAATTTTTTTTTTCTCAGATCTGTAGGGAGATTCCAGGAATCCAGGATGATATTTTCCACAGACAAAACAAATACTTTGCCTTTTTGTACTTCTGCCTCCTTCAGTGACTGATTTCAGAGGAGCTTTGGCAGAATGCAGCATATGACTGTAGGGCAACATTGTAAAAAGTGCAATAATAATAATTTATTGAATGTATGTGCCACCCAACTTCCTATCCCAAAGGGTAACTATCCAGGTATCCAAAGAGCTATCTTGTAAGCATATGGAAACACCTGTCCAACCTAGGCTCAGAAGCTAAGCAGGATCAATTCTGGTTAGTATTTGGATGGGATACAGGTACCATGTTTCCCTAAAAATAAGACCCTGTCTTATATTTTTTTGAATCCTGAAATAAGCGCTTGGCCTTATTGCCATGCTCTCAAAAGCCCGACTGGGCTTATTATCAAGGGATGTCTTATTTTGGGGAAAACAGGGTAGTCTTCGATTTACAACAATTCGTTTAGTGATGGTTTGAACATCATCTCTGAAAAAAAGTGTCATGACCATTTTTGGCACTTAGGAAGTTTGCGGCATCCCCGTGGTCATGTAATCAAAATTTAGACCCTCGGCAACTGATTCATATTTATGACGGTTGCAGTGTCCCAGGGTCATGTGATCCCCTTCTGTGACGTTCTGACAAGCAAAGTCAACGGGGAAGCCAGATTCACTTAACAACCATATTACTAATCTAATAACTGCAGTAACTCACTTAACAAATGTGGCAAGAAAGTTCATAAAACGGAACAAAATGTACTTAATAAATGTCTCATTTAGCAAGAGAAATTTGGGGCTCAGTTGTGGTTGTAAATCAAGGACTATTTGTACTATAATGTAATCTTAGGTCTGTAGGTTAGAATAGGTTTTTTTTTAAAAAATCCCAGAAAACATCAGAGGTATTACTAAGAAATTATTTGGAATTTCCCATCAAGTCTCCAGGAATCAAGCTTGATTTGGAGAGTTTATTTCCAAAAATGAAGACAATTTGAGCCTTTTTTTCCTTTAAGATCTGCTTTAAAATACTTGTTTAAATGCCCACTAATCAGATCAGTTCAGCCAATGGGCATAAGAGATTGATCTCTTATTGTTCTTCTCAGTTATATGCTCCCAGGTGGATCAGTTTTTTTGTTAAAAAAACTCTCTTTTAGGCATTTTTTGAGAATGTTTTTTTTTTTGTGCAGCTGTGTGGTTTTTGTCCTAGATGATTATTTATTCTTTGGAGCTGGCGGATACATTTTGGTCATTGGCAAACATTTAATGTTCCTGAATTCCTATTGCACTATTCTCTCTGCTGTTTTTTAAATATTTTTTTCACTTTTTTAATAACATATTTGGATGGATTGCTCACCGCTTTGAGAACTATCGTTGGGTAGCATAAACATGTGATAAATACACCAGCAAATTAAGTGTCATAGCTGGCAATTGCATTGAGTATCTATCATAAAATGTCTGCCGCCCATGTGGGTTCTTTTTCACCAAATGGCTGCCATATTGCATGTGCTCAGCCACAAAATAACCATTTTCTACAAGGAAAAAAACAAATAGGTGAGCTAAAGATCTTCCCGGAAAGTTTGAGTACAAGTAGTCATCAACTTACGATCACAATTGAGACAAAAATTTATGTTGTTAAGTGAGAAATTTGTTAAGTGAGTTTTAACAACTTTTCTTGCCATATCACTGCAGTTGTTAAATTAGTAACATGGTTGTTAAGTGAATCTGGTTTCCCCATTGGCTTTGCTTGTATGACAGTTGCAAAACAGGATCACATGACTCTGGGATACTGCAACTGTCATAAATGTGAGTCAGTTGTCAAGCATCCGAATATAAATCACATGGCCATGGGGATGCTGTAACAGTCATAAGTGTGAAAAGTGGTCATAAATCACTTTTTTAAAGTGCTGTTGTAACTTTGAATTGTCACGAAACAAATGGTTGCAAGTCGAGGACTACCTGTACTAGAAAGAGAATAATCTGAATCATCAGTCAAGAAGCACATCTGTTGAATGCATAATTTTCTCTCCATATACCCATTTTACAGACACATGCTACTTTTTCCCAAAGTAATTTTCCTTTCATTCTTGCCTGCGGCACTGTCATTTTTATCTTCGATGAGTGTTTCTGTGGTCTTTATTTTATTTGGAAAATAAAAAGTGGCAGCTACAATTTAGAGCATGACCACTTTAATCAACAAGGATCCATGGAGGCTTGCCGATATTAAGAAAGGTATTTTAACTTTGTTCATACCCATGAGCATCACTTTGGGTAACTCAGCTTTAAAGAAATGTTTTGCTTTTGAGTATTAAAATATGCTGTAATGTGTTTCATGAATGCTGCCTCTTAGCATATGACCCTGAATTATTATTTTTTATATCACCTTTGAGTAAATAATGTATTAAAACAGCAAGCACAAGGAGATATATACTTCAGTAGCATTTCTCATGCTTTACATCCTGGTTTTCCATTTAAAAGAGATTTCAGCCTCAAGGATTTTAGTTCCTAGAGAACTATTACTAAGTATCATTGCTGATGCTGAACTATATTTTACCCCACTTCTGTGTGGAAAGTATATTGCATATAATTCCCACATGATATTGTTGGTATGTATAAGCCTGTCCTAGATATGAGATGTTCAAGGGCATTATCAGAAACTCACTTCAGAATTAAAGGATGCCACTTTTATGTGGCATTGAATACAAGTTGTGGAGATAGTGCTTCTCCAGATGATGCTGTACTGTGATTGGAACTAGTGTGATATAGTGGTTAAACTGCTGGATTAGAGTTGGAAAAGCACCATTTTAGTTACCCTCATGAGCTCTCTAGGTGACCTTGAGCCCGTCTCATGTTCCCAGCCTAAAGCATGGATTAAACTTCTCTGTCGTTGAACATCAGGAAATGTAGGCTTTGTTGTTCGGAGACAGTTGCATTGCCGTTGCATGTATACATATACAACAGTGGTGAAATTCAACTGGCTCTATCCGGATCATGCCAACCGGTTGTGCCAGCAGCAGAAAACTCCGCCCACCCATCCAGACATCATCCCGCTCGTTTTTGACCTCTGTGCATGCACAGAAGGCTCTGCACATATGCGGAGGAGGCGCACATGCTCACATTTGCAAACCGGTAATGAAGGTAAGTGAATACCACCTCTGACCTACAAATGTTCATTTTGGCTAGGGGAAGTTCAAACAGCAAAGCATGGGACAGGAAGTCTCATCAACCAATCAGCATGCAGGATGTTCACCTCCACACACTGCACAGTTGAGGTGTGTGCATCAGCCCATCTGCAGCTATCTGCAAACCTTCACCTCCTCCTCCTCCTCCTTCTCCTCCTCCTCCTCATCATCAAACTTTAAATGGCCACACTTTTTTGGCTTTGTTGTTGGTCAAAAATAAGTCATTATTGGTACATGTTACTGGTAGTAGCCCACATACCAGCAGATGGGCTGGACTCTGTATCTCTCCACAATCACATTGCATGTTGTGATCTGCTAAGATTCTACACTTGAGCACATTTATTTTACATTTAGGAACTCCAGCTCTCAACCTATTCAGGGTCCTCCAAGTAATATAAGGGAGATCAGATCCTTCAGCCATATCCTCCTTTCATGTTATTCTTTGCTAGATTATTCCTTATGTAGGTTTACTCATCAAGCCCTTTGCAGCATAGGCATTGCAGCAATGCCAAAACACAGTTGTGAGCAACTCTAAATCAAGCATAAGAGTCAATGCAGTGTAATGATGAAGATGCTGGACAAGGACCGAATTGGTTGATTGATTATATGCTATCAAGTCAGTGTCAACTCTTGGCAACCCCATCAGTAAATTTTCTCCAGGAGGATCTATTCTAACATACTCCTTTAGGTCTTCCAGCTGTTCACCCATCTCTGCTGTAATTGAGTCCTCTGAAGGACCAAGTTGGGGACAGATCATTATGGGGAAATCATTAAGAGTTAACACCTTCTTGATGACACACAATCAAAAAAGGTCAGGAATGGCTTTATTTTGAATCCAAGCCAGCCTAAAATACCTAGGTGTGCATACGCCAGGCTACTTCTGCCAAGCTGTGTAAAATGATTCCTTTGAAAAATAGTTGAAAGTGTTTGTGTAAACAACTTGGGAGATTTGATGGAAGTTTGCAAAAGGAGTAAATAACTAATTAAGATAGGCAGAGAGATAGTGTTTCCCACAACCCTTTGAGTTATCTGATGGGATTCATGAGAAGGAACCAGAGAAGGAAAAGAAAGCATGAATCATGATTAACCTGTAGAACTTGCAGCCATAGGATACAGTAAGGATTCCTGGAGATAAGAGTTTACATTGCTAGATTAGGACAGTATCTATTTTAGAATTCCCTCTTTAAAAACTGAGGTCCTCACATTGAATTAAGCGATGTCCTAAACAGTTTAACCCAGATGAATATAGATTGCAATGCCTCAAGCTAGTTATGAATTTAAACTATCCCAGCAGCACTGCTAGGAACATGTAATAGAGTCGAAATACCGCTTTAATCCCTGGCTTGCGATATCTGATTGCTCACTCTTGGAAAGCCATGCAGTGAATAGATGGACCTTTTGCCTGATTCATCCTGGCTGTTCTTGGGTATGTTTTGAAGCTGGGGAGATGGGAATTGATCGTTGCCTCGTAGTCCATACAAACTCCTGGTGTCTCTAATTTCCCCCTTTTAGAAGTGTGCTTTTTAAAAATACAACTTTTGAAATTCAGCCAGCCACAACCAAAACGGTTCAGGAGTTGTTTGCATGTGCGCACGCACAGCTAACACATTCCAGTTGCATAGCCTGGTGGCATTCATACAACTTGGTTACAGATTTCACTCTGAGTTTACAGAACAGGCTGGTGTTTCATCATTATTAAGCCACCCAAACTAAACAGGTTTTGCAAATTTATTTGTTGGTTCTTAACCACAATAAATATGTTTGTGGGAAGACAGCCTTTAAGTCTTTGCAGTTACTCAGGGTATATTTGTCCTTTTTTTGGCTCATCTTTGTTGCTGTGTCTTTACAGTGGAAAGGACTAACACTCTTTGCAGGGCCTGGCATTCCAAGCAGACTTGCCAAGTGGAACATATGGTTTAGCTTTATCTTTCATTTTGTATGTGTACTTTTGCGTTGGGAGAGCATGTCGATCAGCATTCGGTGACACTAGGCTACTATTTATCTCCATGCAAAGAAATCCACCCACCCACCCCCACAAGAGATCTTTGGAAACTTGGCTGAGAGAGTTTGAATTAAGTCAAATCACCACAAAGGTCTTTTCCCACTTTCCCCTTTAAGATCCTTTTAATTTCAAAAAGCAAAGATTGAACTTAGGACCTTCTCAAAGTCAAACGATGATTTACCTTGCTGAGCTATATAGTCCATCAATACAGGTAGTCCTTGACCTATGACCATAATTGATCTCAAAACTTCCAATGCTAAGCAAGACAGTTGTTAAGTGAGTTTTGCCCCATTTTACGGCTGTTCTTGCCACAGTTGTTAAATGAATCACTGCAGTTGTTAAGTTAGTAACCTGGTTGTCAAGTAAATCTGGCTTCCTCATTCAATTTCCTTGTCAGAAGGTTGCAAACGCTGATCATATGACCTTGGGACAATGCAACCGTCGTAAGTATGAGCCAGATGTCAAGCATCTGAATTTGGATCATGTGTCCGGGGTGTGTGTGCTGCAGTGGTCATAAATGGGGGGGGGGGATTCAGTGCCATTGTAAGTTTGAAAGGTCACTAAACAAATGGACATAAGTCAAGCAGTACCTGTAGTTCAGCCTGAGGTAAAGAGGCCAGATGCTCCCATTAAGGAAATAGAAGCAATTTGGGGAAATTTGGGCTCTGTCATAGAGCACATGCTTTGCAAGGAGCAGGCCATGGGTGTTCAGAATGGGAAAACAATCCCAAAGCCTTGGATTATACTTGCTCAGTCAGTATAGTTGTGAATGATTAGAACTGTCATCCAAAATAGAAGCTAGCTGGAGAAGTATAGGCCAAACTGCATGAAAGAATACCCCACCTTGGTATGAAGCCACTTTTCATTCTTATGCATTCTGCTTATGACAGGCAATAATAATAATAATAATAATAATAATAATAATAATAATAATAATAATAATAATAATAATATAATATAATTAATATAATATCATATATCATATCATATCATATCATATCATATCATCATCATCATCATCAAGGAATTAACTTCAGCCAAGTACATTCGGTGAATTTGTAAGATATTAATGTAAAAATTGAGTGGAGGAAACATCATAAAAGCCACAAATACCTGGGCTATACCTGTGATTCGATACTCTGTAGGAATAATTGACTGGACCCAGATGGAGTTACACAATTTGGACAGAAAAACAAGGAAGCTTATGACAGTGAATCATGCCTTGCACCCTAAAAGTGATGTTGACCAATTATATTTACCAAGAGCAGAGGGTGGTTGAGGACTCTTACAAATAAAGCAGACTGTGGAAGAAGAAAAACGCAGCTTGAATGATTACATCCAGAAAAATGAAGAACCAATGATTAAGGAAGTAAATAAAGGAGGCCTTTTAAAGACAACTAAAACAAAAGCAGAATATAAGAAAGAAGTAACTGAGCAACAAGCTGAAAATTGGAAAAGCAAAGCTCTGCATGGCCAATACTTTAAAAGTATTGAAGGCAAAGCTGACCAGAAACTAACTTGGAACTGGTTAAGATCAGGAGTACTGAAAAAGAAACAGAAAGCTTTATTTTGGCAGCTCAAGAACAAGCTCTAGCCACAAACTGCATGAAGGCAAAAATTCAACATGTTACCACCAACAGGAAATGCCGCCTCTGTAATGAGAAAGATGAGACAGGCGACCACCTGATCAGTGGGTGCAGCAAAATTTCACAAACTGACTACCTACAACGCCATGACCACGTTGCTAAGATCATTCACTGGAAATTGTGCCAGAAGTTTGGATTTGAGTACATCAAAAACCCCTGGGAACATCAGGTTGAGAAAGTTTTAGAGAATGAGACACTCAAAATCTTGTGGGACTTTAGGATTCAGATTGACAGGCACTTGGTCCACAACACACCTGCCATAACAGTAGTTGAAAAGAAAAAAGTATGGTTCATTGACATTGCAGTACCTGATGATGCACGGATTGAAGATAAGCAGCAAGAAAATATCACAAAGTACCGGGACTTGCAAATTGAAGTTGAGCGACTGTGGAAAAAGAAATTGTGTGTTGTCCCGATTGTAATTGGAGCCCTTGGAGCAATACCCAAAGGGCTACCTCACTATTTAGAAATTCTAAATTTACCGGACTTGAACATTTTGACTCTACAAAAAACCATCTTACTCAGAACAGCTTACATCCTCCGATACCTTAACAATTCCTAGGTCCTTGGTTAGGACTCGAGCTGCTGAGCTATTAACCAGCCTCACTACAGATTAACTAATAACAACAACAACAACAACAACAACAACAACAACAACAACAACAACAATAAGTAGGACAAAATTGCCAGAATTATTCATTGGCAACTTTGCCAGAAGTTTGGATTTCAGTGTAGTAAAAACTACTGGGACTATCAGTTCAGGAAGGTTTTGGAAAATGAGCAGGTTAAGATTCAAAAAGAGTTCAAAGTTTGAGAGCTGGACTGGCTTTCTTGTATATCCATAGATTCTGGAACTAGGAGTACATTATCTTTGCCTATAGAACAGGGATGTCAAACTCGACTTCATTGAGGGCTGCATCAGGGTTGTGTTTGACCTCGGGGGGCCGGGGTGGGCGTGGCCAGCTCAGTGTCACTCATGTCGGGGTTGCCTGTAGCGGCCCAAGTGCTCTGCAAGCCACCCTCCCGAGCTCCATTTTCATTGGCAGAGGGTTGCAGGAAGCCGTGGCAGCCGAAAACGTAGCTTGGGAACCCATTTTCACTGGCAGAAGCACCGTGGGCCAGTCCTTTGCTGTTTCCAGGGTGGCCCCACAGGCCAGATTTAAGTACCCCACATCCAGCCCCCGGGCCTTGAATTTGACACCGCTGCTATAGAAGTTCTAGCTTTAGCTATTACCGATTAATATCAATCAGAAGAATCATGCAGAAACTTTGTCTAGAATCCATTGAGAATTTGGAATCTCAAGTAAAGTGTGAAGACAATAAGTCTCCATTATCAGCGATGGCCTGTAGCAATTGCATATAGAGAGAGACTGTCCCTGAAGAGTAGGGGAAATTTTTGTGGCTAGTGGGCATTGAGGCCTTTCTCTTCATAGTCTTTTGAAAGTCATCTAAGCTGTCAGCTCTTCATGAAAGTTAGAGGAGCAAATTCCAAACGTCCGTTATGCAGTGCACGAAGGACGGGTTTCTGAATCGCTGAACGTCTTTCAGTATTGTAGCATTATCCAAGTGGGGTAAAAAGATATTTTCCTTTTTATAAAAGGAAAAAGATATATTTCCAGGAAATATACTGTACGCAATGCTTAAAGTTATATGGTCAGAGGTCAGGGAGCAGAAGTGAAAAAGGAAGAAACAGGTTGTATGTAAGGGGAAAAGGCGATTCAGGTTTGACAGGCTACATGAAGGACAGAACCTGATGGTTGTAGGTAGACTTGAGTGCCATAGACTCAATATCAGCTACATCTTCCTGTGTAGATTGTGCACTTAACACACAAGTCATTCCACTACAGAGGTAGTACGCTATGTGGTAGTTTAACCTTTTGCAAATGATTGGCTCGAAATTACTTAAGTTCCACTTGTTTATTCATCTTAATGTGTAGTTGGCATGTCCCTTGAGCTATTTTTAATTCATCCCTCTTCCTCTGTTGTTGCTTATTTGGCTGAAAAGGGCAGTGTGGCTTTCAAACTGTTGCCTCGGGAAAAGCAAATGAATCGGGTATTTTGTATGACGGGGGGGAAAAAAGCCTTCCAGTTTAGCTTGATTTGGTTTTGGTTTTTACGATTCTGTTTGGATCTCAAGCCGCAGTGAAGTTTCAATGTGATGGGTCACGATGCCAACTCAAACTGTGGTTTGCTACCAGTCATCCAATTCAGGGAGAAAACATGGCTTGAACTGGGTGGTGTTTGTAACTATGATTTGGATTGGCTGCCTCCGAAGAGAAGTCTGAATTAGCAAGAGAAAACATTGGGTCATGAAAACATGGTAAGATTGATGAGAAAGTAATAAACAAAAATGCCTACCTTGCCCTAGATCCGTGATGGTGAACTTATGGCATGCGCATGCGTAGCCATATCAGTGGGCACACTAGCTCAGCTCTGGTGTGCATACGCGTGCCGGCCAGCTGATTTTCGGGCCTTCTGGGCCCACCAAAAGTAGGGAAGCAGGCTGTTTCCTGCCTCCGGAGGGCCTGGGAGGGGTGGGGGTGGGGAAGGCCAGTTTTTCTTTCTCACCTGGCTCCAAGATCCTCTCTATGCATCTGCGGAGGGTGAAAACAGCCTTTCCCACTCCCTCAGAGGCCCTCCAGAGGCTGGGGACTGCAAAAAATGTCACTTCCTGTCCCACTAGGAGTTGGGAAATGGGCACTTTCAGGCCTCTGGAGGGCCTCCGAGGGAGTGGGAAAGGCTGTTTTTGCCCTTCCCTGATGCATAGAGAGGATTAGAGCCAGATAAGGAAGAAAAATGGGCCTACCAGGCCATCGCGTGCCAGGAGCAGGGGGGGGGGGTTGTGCGCACATGCGCAGGGGGCGCATACAGTTATGGGTGTGGGCATGCACATGCGCGAACCTCCCCCACCCCACCCCCTCCTGGCACGCGATGGCAAAAAGGTTAGCCATCCCTGCCCTAGATTATGTTGAAATATAGTTTTATGTTCTGAACTAAAGTTACCCTAAACCATAGTCTGATAAACCAGCTTCCCCCATTGACCTGAACTTGATCTACATGTAATCGTCAACTTACAATGATTCATTTAGTGACTGTTCAAAGTTATAACGGCACTGAAGAATGTAACTTACAACCACCTCTTGCATTTAACAACTGTCGCAGCATTCCCAGGTCATATGATCAAAATTTGGGTGCCTGGCAATTGGTATATATTTACCATGTTGTAGCATCCCAGATTGTATGATCACCATTTGCAATCTTCCCAGCTGGCTTCTGACAAACCAAGTCAACAGGGGATATTGGATGCACAATTAGATGATTCAATTATTAACTGCGGTGATAAAAAAGGTCATAAAATGGGGTGTGACTCACTTAATAGCCGCTTTGCTTAGCAATGGAAATTCTGGTCCCAATAGTGATCATAAGTACTTCAGTGACATTAAGAAATCATTAAAGTGAAAAGCTTGCTAGGCTGCATTTGGGGGAACCTTTTGCTTACTCTGTTTGAACGGATACCAGATTTCTGCTCCACAATCTTGCTCTGACAGCACCATCAACTAAGCAGTATGCATAAATATGTTTCTCTGAACATTAAAGGAAAAATAATGTTTATTTTCTAGAAAAATTAGAAGGAAAAAAACTGGGCTGTGTGAACACTTGTCACATCACATTGTGTAATATAAAAAGGGAGAAAAGAATTTAAAGTGTATTTTAAACACTCATTGAAAGTTCCATAATGGATTAATAATTGCTGTCTGCTAATCTAACAAATTATTATTCAGAATTAAATGAAGGACAGTTTCCCGAGGTGTGCTGTCAATCCAGGTTTTAGAAATTGTACACCCCCTCCGCTTCTGAGTTAAAAACTGCCAGCCTTCATTTGGATATCTTCTACTAATGGAAATTGAACAAAACCTAAAGCTCTAAAGTTACAAGAGACCTTCCATAGATGAGAGGGGATTAAAACCTCAGTCTTCCCACTCCCTGACTAACACCTGAACCATACCATGGTAAGGGGTGAAATCCAGCAGGTTCTGACAGGTTCTGGAGCAGAAATTTTGAGTAGTTCAGAGAATTGGCAAATACCACCTCAGGCTGCCCCCAGTCAGTGGGGTGGGAATACAGAATTTGCAGTATCCTTCCCCTGTCACGCCCACCAAACCATGCCCACCAAGCTACATCACACCCACCAAGCCACAACCACAGAACCAGTAGTAAAAATAATTGGATTTCCCCACTGACCATGGTACTATACTATACTGGTTCTTAGGTTGACTAAAAGTGCCAGGCCCAAACTTAGCCAGTGAGCTTCCATAGTTGAGGGTAGATATGAACCTATATCTCTCTGGTTTCAATCAAACACTTTAACTATTATACCACTTGGCTTCTCCAGTTGTGCATCTCCAATTTAAAATAATGTACAAATCCAGAATGTGTTCTACATCAGGGGTCTCCTATCTTGACTACAAGATACTGGCTAGGAAATTCTGGGACTACGAGCTTTGCTGGCTAGGAAATTCTGGGAGTTGAAGTCCTCCAGGCTTAAACTGGCCAAGGTAAGAAACCCCTGTTCTACATGACAGAGTTCACCTGATCGATCTTGGAGTTATCAGTAGAAGAAAAACATTTTTTTTTAGTTCTGAAGTTCACACACACACTACTGATGTAGATGTCCAAATGTTAAAGCCAATACAGTCAATGAGGCTAAGAGTCAACAGCCATTACTGGTGAACATGGGATGCGATAAAACTGAGACATATTCATCAATTAACTGTTGTGTCCAGGCTTAAAATAATTTAAAGAGTTGTTTCTGATCTTTAGTTTGGTCTTTTCTTGAGAATGCAGGCAGAAAAAAAAATGATGGTGGACACTGTTGTGATCCACCAGCAGCCTGTGAAGCTGGCAGCAGAGTCAGACAGTGATGAAGCTGAGGAAGAACATGGGCCAGTCCTGGAGGCTGGGGAAGGCCTGGATGAGGGCTCTGCATCAGAGGCAGAGGTGGTCCAGGGCCATCGGGGAGTGAGGTACGGACTCCAGAGCCTCCAGAGACTGATAAGAGTGAGGCAGAGGAACAGGAGGAGCCTGTTCCTAATGCACGCATGAGAAGAGCTGCCAGAAGGCAAAAGCAGCTCAAGCAAAGAGGACAACTCAGAAGTAGGGCCAAGAGATGATTGGCCCCTCCCATAAGGCTTAAAACAGGCCAGCAACGGCATTTGAGCTTTGCCGGAAAACAACGTTGGTAGCTTCGTCGTCTTCTTCATCTGTGTCTTGTATTTATTTTAGTATCTGTGACTTCTGAACATTTGCCAAGAAAGGCCTTTGGCAGTTTGCCTAATTGGGCCAAGGTTTGAGATAGGACTGAGGAATTTGCGTAGGGAGGAATTTGCTTTAATTTAGTTGAACGATGCTGAGAATGAAGTAATTCTCAGCTGTTCAAATAAAGTTTGTTTTTTCACTGACTGATTTTCTTACTACTTATTTGGGCCTGGGTCACAACAGGCACACGAGCGGTCAGATCCATTGATATAAAGCAGATGGAAGAGAGCAGTGTATGATGGTCCCCTTTTGCCATACGTTCTACCAAAAGCAATGATGCCTCCTATGTATGGAACCTTCTTAAACAACACAATTTGCTTCTCAAGTACTTTCTCGGAGCTCACAGGTGCATATGAGCAAGCATGAAAGAAATTATGAACTTTCCTAGATTTTTTCCATAACTTGATTTGTGGTGTTTTATTATTCAAGGAATGAAGCTATGCTTTATAACTGAAGGAACTGCTGACCTTCAAATGGTAGCTGAGCTCATAAGCATTTATTTCCTACAAACCTGTGTATTCATTTCTCATATTTTTCTTGAGCATCCTCTGTAACTCTAGTTTCTCCTACTCTGGTTGAAAACAGGAAATCCTTTCTTGCTATAACTCAGGGGTCAGCAACCTGCGGCTATGGAGCCGCATGTGGCTCTTTCACCCCTCTGCTGCACTCCCTGTCACTCAAAATAAACATCACAACTGCCAATGTGCAACACCTGCTGGCATGCAATTTATTGAGCTTTTCAACCCCCAGTAGGCCAACCATGGATAAATCCAAGAAAAGAAAAGTTTCAGAAGAAAACAAAATGTTTAACTACATATGCTAGTTTTGTGGCTGCTCAAGAAATAGTCAGGCACGGGAAGGGTTTTGTGGCTCCTGGTGTTTTCTTTTCTGTGGGAAACAGGTCCAAATGACTCTTTGAGTGTTTAAGGTTGCAGACCCCTGCTATAACTAAATCAACAAGAGGAGGAGAGTGATTAAGGCTGTAGACCATTACTAAGTCCAGGTTAAATCTCATTTAGTACACTGAATCTAGCTTCTGAGTAAACGTGCTTTCTAAAACATGCTAATTAAGGTAGTCCTCGACTTAACTAATTCCTAATTACAGGTAGTCCTCGACTTAACAACAGTTTCTTTAGTGACCATTTGAGGTTACAGTGGCATTGAAAAAAGTGATTTATCCAGGTGAAATTCAAAATTTTTCCTTATTGGTTCTGTATTCGTGGCTTGGTGGGCGTGTCAGGGAAAGGATACCGCAAAATCTCCATTCCCTCCCCACTCCAGGGGACGGATACTACAAAATCCCCATTCCCTCCCCACTCCTGGGGAAGGATATTGCAAAATGTCCATTCCCACCCCACTCTGGGGCCAGCCAGAAGTGGTATTTGCCGGTTCTCCGAACTACTCAAAATTTCCCCTACCGGTTCTCCAGAACCTGTCAGAATCTGCTAGATTTCACCCCTGCTTATGGCTGTTTTTCACACTTACGATCATCGTTGCAGCATCCCTGTGATCACGTGATCAAAATTTGGACACTTGGCAACTGGCTCATATTTATAATGGTTGCAGTGTTCCAGGATCCTATGATCACCTTTTGTGACCTTCTGAGAAAAAGTCAATGGGGAAACCAGATTAATTTAACAACCGTGTTACTCACTTAGGAACTACTCTGATTCTCCTTCACATCTGTAGCAAGATAGGTTGTGAAATGGTTGCAAAATACACTTAACTGTCTTGCTTAGTAACAAAAATTTGGGGCACAGTTGTCATAAATCGAGGACTACCTGTACTTAGTCCAGGCTAAATCCCATTCAGTACAGGTAGTCATTGACTTAACAACAGTTCCCTTAGTGACCGATTGAAGTTACAAGGGCACTGAAAAAAGTGACTTATGACCATTTTTCACACTTATAACCATTGCAGCATCCCCCTGGTCACATGATTTACATTCGGTTGCTTGACAACTGGTTCATATTTATGACGTTTGCAGTGATCCCCTTTTGCAAACTTCTGTCAAGCAAAGTCAGTAGGGAAGCCAGGTTCACTTAACAACCTTGTGATTACTTTATCAACTGCAGTGATTCAGTTAACAAAAAC
The DNA here is from genome assembly GCA_030761175.1 of Masticophis lateralis. NCBI lineage: Eukaryota > Metazoa > Chordata > Lepidosauria > Squamata > Colubridae > Masticophis > Masticophis lateralis. The sequence goes on from JAUDYJ010000001.1 coordinate 16,171,500, forward strand.
GGCAAGAAAAGTCTTAAAATGGAGCAAAACCTCTCACTTAGCAACATAAATTTTGTGCTCAATTGGGGTCCTAAATTGAGGACTACCTACCATATATTTTGAGTCTGGGTATTTTGAGACTGGCTTCTGAGTAAACCTGCTTTCTAAAACATGTTAAGCCAAAATCCATTACTTAGAAAGCATCGTGATAGTCCCATTCCTCTCCTTCCTTTCCAAAATGTAGAAAGAAGCTGCTTATAAAGTGGGAATGCCACCATGCATTTTAAAAATATTTATTTACCATATTTTCCAGACAATAAGACGCACTGGAGTATAAGAGCCTAGATTTCAAAGAGGAAAACAAGAAAAAAAAAGTTTTTGGCCTCCTGAACCCCCCCGCGCGTCCTGTTTTTGCCCTCCCCAGCCCCCAGGAGAACTCTGCAGGCCTCCCAAACCCTCTGCACATCCCGTTTTTTGCAAAAACGGGACACACGGGAGAGGTCCAGGAGGCCAAAACCATCCGTATTTGGTCTATAAAACGCACTGACATTTCCACCCAGTTTTTTGGGGGAGAAAAGTGTGTCTCATAGTCCGAAAAATACGGTATTTGTTTATTTAATTTATTTGATGCAGTAGAAGTGGTTAACTGCTCCCTATTTAAAGCGCTGTCCAATCCAAAGATCAGGAGCCATAAAAAAAAAAAAGCAGAAGAGGAACATTGGAATTTAACCTTCAACGGGAGCATGTGGGTGGTGATATATTTTTAACATAGTCCTGTTTTTACTCTTCATTTTTCTTTTATGTTATTGCTGATTTTGTTTTGTGCGTTTGTAAAGGGTCACAACACACGCTTTTATTAATGGTTTTAATCTCTGTTTTACGGATTTATGGTGGACCACCTTGAGATTTTTTTAAGATCGAGTGGTATAGAAAGAAAATAAAGAGCAGAAAATGCAGAAAATCACCTAGGAGAGATCCACATATTTTTGGCCATGCTGGCACAATAGCATCTGGGTTAGTTCGGGCGAGGTGACTGAGCCCAGTCTTGAGAGTGTTATCTGGGCTGAGTTCGATCCTGTGGCTCCCGAGGACGTGGACAGGATCCTGGGTAGACTGAACGCTACCACATGTTTATTGGACCCGTGTCCCTCCTGGTTGGTGCTGGCCTCCCGGGAGGTTACACGAGGCTGGCTCCAGGAGATTATAAATGCTTCTTTGAGTGAGGGTGTCCTTCCGCCTGCCTTGAAGGAGGCAGTGGTGAGGCCCCTCCTCAAGAAGCCCTCCCTGGACCCGGCTGTTTTGGTAAATTATCGTCCTGTCTCCAACCTTCCCTTTCTAGCGAAGGTTGTTGAGAGTGTGGTGGCGCGGCAGCTCCCCCGGTACCTGGATGAAGCTGTCTATTTAGACCCGCTCCAGTCCGGCTTCAGGTCTGGTTACAGCACCGAAACGGCATTGGTCGCGTTGGTGGATGATCTCTGGAGGGCCCGGGGTAGGGGGTACTCCTCTATCCTGGTGCTGTTAGACCTCTCAGCGGCTTTTGATACCATCGACCATGGTATCATGTTGCGCCGGTTGGAGGGATTGGGGGTGGGGGGCACCGTTCTGCGGTGGTTCTCCTCCTACCTCTCCGACCGGTCGCAATCGGTGTTGACAGGGGGGCAGCGGTCGACCCCGAGGCGCCTAGTGTGTGGGGTGCCACAAGGGTCGGTCCTCTCGCCCCTTCTGTTCAACATCTATGTAAAGCCGCTGGGTGAGATCATCCGTGGTTTTGGGGTGGAATTCCATCAGTACGCTGATGACACTCAGCTGTACATTTCCACCCCAAACCACCCCAACGATGCCGTGGAAGTGATGTCCCAGTGCCTTGAAGCTGTGCGGGTCTGGATGGGGAGAAACAGGCTTCGACTCAACCCCTCCAAGACTGAGTGGCTGTGGCTGCCGGCGTCCCGATATAGCCAACTGACTCCATCGTTGGTTATTGGGGGCGAATCATTGGCCCCCACGGAAAGGGTGCGCAACTTGGGCGTCCTCCTGGATCCACGGCTGTCTTTAGAGGAGCATACGACAGCTGTGGCCAGGGGAGCTTTTTATCAGGTCCGCCTGATACGCCAGTTGCGGCCCTTTCTAGATCGGGACTCCCTACGCACAGTCACTCAGGCGCTCGTCACGTCTCGCTTGGACTACTGTAATGCTCTCTACATGGGGCTCCCCTTGGGATGCATCCGGAGGCTTCAGCTGGTACAGAATGCGGCCGCGCGGGGGATTATGGGAGCGACAGGGCGCTCCCATGTGACACCTCTCCTGCGTGAGCTGCATTGGTTGCCGGTTGATTTCCGGGTGCGTTTCAAGGTGTTGGTAATCACCTTTAAAGCGCACCATGGCTTAGGACCAGGGTACTTACGGGACCGCCTTCTGCCACCTATTGCCTCCCACCGGCCCGTTCGCTCCCACAGAGAGGGCCTCCTCAGGGTGCCGTCAGCCAGACAGTGCCGGCTGGCGACCCCCAGGGGGAGAGCATTCTCTGTGGTAGCCCCCACCCTCTGGAACGATCTCCCTCCAGATCTGAGAACTATCGCTGACCTCCGGACCTTTCGTCGGGCTTTGAAGACCCATCTCTTCCAACTTGCCGGACTTGCCTGATCCCTCCTATTTTTAAATATTTTTAAATATTTTAAATTATTTTAAATTTTTAGAGTTTTAGAGTTTTTATTCGGTTTGTATCTTCAGCCTAAATTTATATTGATTTTAGTACGTTTTAACTTATTGTATTGCATTGGTTTTAATTGGCTGTTCACCGCCCTGAGTCCGGAAGGAGAAGGGCGGTATAGAAATTTAATAAATAAATAAATAAATCTATCTAGTTCAAGATTTTCATGAGGGCTTGCCCCGCTCATCATCTTGGCGATATTTTGTTTTGTTATGTCTGCCTGCCTGCTTTTATGGCAGTTTTGCAGTCCAGGAGTGACTTCTTGCTGAACCTTGTAAAATGAGTTTCTGGGTCTTGCAGGAGCAATTGGGAAATTCTTAATCAGAAAAGCAAAAGCAGAGGAAGGGAAGCAATCGTGTATGGTGAAGGCAGATATGAGGGCATCTTCTTTGATGGGGTGGTTGGAAGTGATTCACCAGCAGTTCAGAGTTCATTAGAGCTAATGATGTCTGGGAAGTTCATCAAGTTAGTCTCCACTTCTAAAAAATAAAAGCTTGTGTGTTCAAGGACACACAATTACCTTCAAAGGAGGAGCAGGTTGGCTTTTATCCCAAAGGTGCTTTCAAAAGACAACTGGATTTTCTTTGATTTTGCTTGAAGACATTTCACTTCTCACCCAAGAAGCTTCTTCAGTTCTGACTGAATGGTGGAGAATGGAAGGTCATCTGGTCGTTAGCACTCTTCCTGAGAGTCATTGAGGCCGCTTTATCTATGCCCTCAGGGTCACCAGAATAGTGCAGATGGATGTGGAACCTTCTTGGAACTGCTAAAGGACTGAGTTGTAAGCAAGAGCTAGGTGGTGTCCAGTGATGAAATCCAATTTTTTTACTACCAGTTCTGTAGGTGTGGCTTGGTGGGTGTGGTGTGGCTTGGTGGGCATAGCAGGATACTGCAAGATCTCGATTCCCACCCAACTCCAGGGGAAGGATACTACAAAATTCTCATTCCCTCCCCACTCTTGGGGGAAGGTACTGCAAAATCTCCATTCCCTCCCCACTCTGGGGCTAGCCAGAGGTGGTATTTGCCGGTTCTCCAAACTATTCAAAATTTCAGCTACTGGTTATCCGAACTACTCAAAATTTCCGCTACCGGTTCTCCGAACTACCCAAAATTTCCGCTACCAGTTCTCCAGAAACTGTCAGAACCTGCTGGGTTTCACACCTGGTGGTGTCATATCCCTCCCCCCTCTGTTGAGAAAGGGCTGTTCAATCTTAATGTAGATGGCCTCTTTGACCCCTCTTTCAAACCAGTAGTCCTCTTTGTCCAGAATGTGGACTTTGCTGTCTTCAAAAGAGTGAACTTTGTCTTTCAAATGCAGAGGGACTGCTGGATCTTGTGCTGATGGGTTTGTTCTCCTATGTTGTGCCATGCGTTTGTGAAGTGGTTGTTTTGTTACTCCAGTGTACAGATTTGCAGCTCTCCCTGCATTTTATCAATTCCTGAGCACGTGTAATAGTTCTGCAATCGGTTCCCAAGAATGGCAACCAATAGAAGAAGTTGAGGTTTAGATGTGTAAAAGAATCTAGGCAAGGGGTCACCTTTACATAAACCCTTTAGAGACATCCTATTCATAAGTCTTGTCATGGTATCAAGCTCTTGCTAGCCCTGTAAATGGAATGGATTTTCAACTGCATTATTTTATGAAGTTCATGGAGTGGAACTAGGACATCAGCAAGAGTCTACCACCTATCTGTCCTTATCTGAATTACCATATTGCTAATTTTATGCAAATCTGAGCTTGCATCCTGTTTCTCCATCCCATTTCAGCAATGCCATTACTCTCTTTTTTGAATAATGAGTAACTAGCTGGAAAATGCATGCTAAAATGTGTTCTTAAATAGCAACAGCAATAGCACTTAGACTTTTCACAGTGCTTTACAGCTCTCTCTAAGCGGCTTACAAAATCAGCATATTACCCAGTGGTGAAATTCAATTTTTTTTACTACCGGTTCTGTGAGCGTGTCTTGGTGGGCGTGGCAGGGGAAGGATACTGCAAAATCTCCATTTCCAGCCCACTCCAGGGGAAGGTACTGCAAAATCTCCATTCCCACCCCGCTCCAGGAGAAGGTACTGCAAAATCTCCATTCCCACCCCACTCTGGGACCAGCCCAAGATGGTATTTGCCAGTTCTCCAAACTACTCAAAATTTCCGCTACCGGTTCTTTGAACTACTCAAAATTTCAGTTACCGGTTCTCCACCCCTGATATTGCCCCCAACAATCTGGGTCCTCATTTTACCGGCCTCGGAAAGGTGGAAGGCTGAGTCAACCTTGAACCCATCAGGATCGAAACACCAGGTTGTGGGCAGAGTTAGCCTGCAATACTGCCTTCTAACCACTGCGCCACCACTGTCCTTTGAAGGTGCACTTGTAAGAAAATAATCTGTTGCAGAGTTACTTTAAAGGTAACTTGATTCTTTTCCATGGAAGCAGGCAATAGAAAACCGCTTCTGAAATCTTGCCAAGAAAATTGCAGGAACCTAGTCCAAGCATTCGCCACAGTGAAAACTGACTCAAAGGCACACACATGCAAAAAACTTGCAACCTCATATTCTACAAGCTTAGTCAGGACTGTATCTCGTGTTCCTTGGAATTTACTCTCAAATAAACATCCATCACAGAAAGGCATAGCATAGACTGTAACTATGTGGTCATCTATAAGACCACATAGGTTCCCCTGAGATCTATTGGATGAAAGCCAACTGGGTGACTATGAGCCCATTGATCTCTCTCAGCCCAACCCACCTCATAGGATTGTTGTTGTTGTAGGGGGAAAAATGGAGGAAGGAGGATTATGTATGTTCAACTACCTTTGATTACTTATACAAAAATAAAAGAAGGATAAATATCCAATAAACAGGTGAATTTGGAGAGTGTGGTTTCTAAATTAATCGTGTATTAATCTTGATGGTTGGCTGGGAGCTAATCATACCTTTTTTTCCTCCTGATTTTTCTCTTCCAGGTGCAAATTTTTCAGCCTGACTGAGACACCTGAAGACTACACGGTCATAGTGGATGAAGAAGGATTTTTAGGTGAGCTACTGCATTCCCGTTCCATTCATTGTGTTAGCCAGCCCAGAAGATTATAATGTTATTTATATTGCTAGATTTAAACATATAAAGAATGGTTGCGTCAACTCTGAAGTTGGCCTGAGCAAGACCATTTTCTAGCTTCAGCATTGCCACACTGGAGCTGAGGCTTGCGGGGTGGGGAGTAGAGATAGAGGTTTTTTTAGCCAAAACAAAATACTTTCTCTTGGGAACCAAGGACATTCCCACAGGTGATCGGAGAGACGCGGAGTGACATTACCAGGCAACCAGATGACACGTTTGGAGAAGGGAAAAAACCTTTATTTTTAACTTGGTGAAAACCGTGGGAATATTCAGAGTTGGTTTTCACCAGCCTGTGCCAATATATTTCCAATAAATCAGCTCTTTGAGGTATCTATTTATCATGGGAGTATTACTTGGAACCCTGACACTAAACCGACTCTGACAGGTTGCTGGAATTGGGTCTAGTTTAATGAAAAGAAGGACTGGGGTGACATGGTAGCAGTGTTCCAATATCTAAGGGGCTGCCACAAAGAAGAAGTGGGGTTAACCTGTTCTCCAAAGTCTGTAGAGATTCTTAGTCATCCAGGTCATGGTTGTCCCAAAGGTGCTTTTGGGGGGGAGGGCAACTGGACTTTCTTGTTTTATCTTTGAAGATGTTTCGCTTCTATTCTCCAAAACACCTGCAGGCAGGACAAGAAGCAATGGATGGAAACTAATCAAGGAGAGACGCAACCTAGAACTAAGGAGAAAATTTCAGACCGTGAGAACAATTAATCAGTGGAACAACTTGCCTCCAGAAGTTGTGGGTGCTCAACTTAAAAACTCTGGAGGCTTTTAGGAAGAGATTGGACAACTATTTGTCTGAAATGACATAGGGTTTCCTGAGCAGCAGGTTGGACTAGAAGACCTCCAAGGTCCCTCCTAGCTCTGTTATTCTGTTCTGTTATTCTATATTCCATCTTCACCCCAACTAATTCCCTTCGGTAGGTTTAACTGCCTTTTCAGTCCCAGCCAGCATGATTAATGGTCAAAGTTAACAGGTATACATCGGAAGAGCATACCAATTTAAGCTCATTTCCCAAACCTGAATCAACTCTAACATTTTCAGAACTGTAGTATGAAAAATCATTAAGATAACTCTTTAAGGAAGATTGCCCCGTCCCCCAGAATTCAGCCGAATAATGTCATTATTTATTTGACAGAGTCCTAATGAACAGTGAGACAGGATGGAATACAGGTAGTCCTCAACAAATGACCATAATTTGGACCTCTGTCGCTAAGCAATGCATTTGTTAAGTGAGCCATGTCTGGTTTTACAACCTTTTTGACATGGTCATTAAGCGAATCCAACTTCCCCATTGACTTTGCTTGTCAGAAGCCATCTAGGAAGGTCTCAAATGGCAATCATCTAACCCGGGATGCTGCCCATTGTCATACATGCATGCCAGTTGCCAAGTGCCCAAATTGTTATCTCATGACCACAAGGATTCTGCAATAGTCATAAGCGCAAGGACCGGACCATAAGTCACTTTTTCCCAGCACTGTTGTAATTCCAAGTGATCGTTAAATGAATGGTCAGAAATCAAGGACTGCCTGTATAGTATTTTGGAGGAGAGCAAGGTAAGTTGGCTGGTACAGCATTTTGTTTCAAATCCTATTTATCATGTCTATCCTAGATGGGCTCGGACAGATCTAATCATTCTCATCAGAGAGACTTATACTTGTCAAGGTTGCTGCTGCTTCACTGATTAGATGGATAGGAGAGCCTGCTTGTGATGTAAGGCTCGATGGAACAGATGAGATTGTTGCTACTTCGATTCTCTGCCGCGCATGCGCGAGGGGCCGCATACGCGGGGCAGGCAGGGCACATGCAGGGTGGTGTGTGTGCATGCACGGGGGCCGAGTACATGCACGGGGGCCGCACGCACATTGCATTTTGGAGGTTCGGGTGCGCGTGCACACATTCAGGGGTGTGTGCACGCTTTGGGCACCTGGCCGGACAAGATTAGCCATCACTGTCCTAGAATATGAATTCGATTTAGACTTTGGTTGCTTGAAGTGAAAGAGTGACAATGACTTCAGTTGGATGGTCCTACATGAATTATTGCTGTTCACATATCCAGGAGAGTTCTTCAATTTTAGACAAGCTCCAAGAGATAAAACAGTTGATGGTTCTTAGAGCTCTGTTGGCGGAAAAGGAAGAGCGAACCCAACCAAACATAGAGAACAACTTTTGTTCGGGATTTTTGACTGATTATATGCCATCAGGTCAATCACACAGATAGATTATCTCCAAGGCAATCTGGCTCCATCCTCATTCTTCATGTCTTCCAACAGGTCTTCATCACCACAATAATGGAATCTATCCACTTTGCTGCTGGTCTTCCTTTCTTCTATTTTCTTCCATTTTTCTAAGCATTACAGATTTCTCAAGAGAGCTGGGGCTGCACACAATGTAACCGAAATACAATATTTTGAGCCAGGTCATTTGTGCCTTGACTAAAAACTCTGGATTGATTTGTTCTATGGTACAGTTGTTTGTTTTCTTTGCTAGGATGATCATTAGATGATAACAAAAAGTTCATTTATGATGATGATGATGATGATGATTGATTGCACAGGCTGCCAGATGTTTAGACTTGATTTGGCATTTTTATCAATCTACCAAGTCCTTCCCCAAAAGCAGATGTTGTCTGAAGGTATTAAAGGCAGGATGTAAGCTGTTTCAAGTAAAGCTGCCTTTTATAATTGATTAGGATTTTGTCAGTGCCAATGGTGTTCAAGTAGTTCTCCAGATGTTTTGAGGTTGTACCCAAGGCAACCAATTAATATTGATACTATCTTTGCTTTCTTGTGTCACAGTCATTCTCTTTCCATTTATGGGTCATTGTATTTTGTTATGTTCTCCAGTTCTTTTTCTCCTATCCTGATCTCTCCAAGTTCTGCCACGTCTACTATCCAGACTTTATTATCTTTCTTATCAATAGTTATTAAGTCTGGATTGTTATGTGGCAGGTGCTTATCTGTTTGATTCTAAAGTCCTAGAGCACTTTAGCTTCTTCGTTTTGATTGCTGTCTCTAGTTTGTGGTACCACCAGTTGTTGCTTGCAGATATTTTTTGCATATATTCCAAGGCAGCATTGTTGCTGCTTTGTCATGCCGTTGTCTGTAGTCAGTCTGTGTAGGTGGTCCACTGTTTCTTCAGCTTCTTTGCAAATTCTCATTGTACTTTTTATATTTCTGTATTTTATTTTCTAAGAGCCATGGTGGCGCAGTGGTTAAAATGCAGTACTGCAGGCTACTTCTCCTGACTCCCAGCTGCCAGCAGTTTGGCAGTTCGATTCTCACCAGCTGAAGGTTGACTCAGCCTTCCAACCTTCCGAGGTTGGTAAAATGAGGACCCAGATTGTTGGGGGCAATAGGCTGACTAAACCGCTTAGAGAGGGCTGTAAAGCACTGTGAGGCAGTATATAAGTCTAAGTGCTATCACTATTACTATTGCTATTGCTATTTATTCAGTCTCTTTCCTGCCACCTAGTGAACGTCCAGATGAAAGATCAGAACAGGCTACTCACAATAGAGTGGATCAATGTGTGGTTTGCTTATTTGTGGATGAGTTTGTCGCACAGACACAGCTTGTGCAATTAATTTGGGATCTAGGAAAAATGTTGTGCAAATAAAGCTTATAGCAGAGCTTCGCAAACACCTAATCAAAAGGAATCAAGAATTACTTTGCAACATACATAAAATATGCCTGGGTATGGGTTCATATATTGTTCTATACCAGTGGTTTTGGTTTTCTATGCCATGTGAACCTTGCCCTTGTAAACCATAGGTCAGAGCTTAGTATTTTGCCCAGCTCCAGTTGTGTGAAATATAACTATAGTATTCCTGATATTATGATACTATATCTGATGATTTATTATATTACTATTACTCAGGATATCAATATTCTAAAGATGTTATCTTTAAACTTTCTATTTGAACGTGTCCAGAAATATTTCACAAAAAGAGTCCTCCACTTCTCCGCTCGCAACAAATTACCCTATGCCACCAGACTTGAAATTTTGAGCTTAGAAAATTTAGAACTACGTTGCCTTCAATATGACTTAAGCATAGCTCATAAAATCATCTGCTACAATGTCCTTACCTGTCAATGATTACTTCAGCTTCAAACACAACAACACATGAGCACACAATAGATACAAACTTAAAGTGAACCGCTCCAAACTCGATTGCAGAAAATATGACTTCAGCAACAGAGTGGTCAATGCCTAGAATGCACTACCTGACTCTGTGGTTTCATCCCAAACCCCTAAAATTTTAACCTTAGATTGGCTACTGTTGACTTCACCCCATTCCTAAGAGGTCTGTAAGGAGCGTGCATAAGAGCACCAGCGTGCCTACCGTTCCTGTCTTAATGTTCCGTTTAATTGTATTCAATTTTATGTATTCAATTCATGCTTATACTTATACAGTATATATGATCTAATACGAACTCAATAAATAAATAAATAAAAATATTTTAAAATCATCCATGGTGTGTTCTTTGAAGGAGGTCTGCCACATTGTGTAGCTTTTAATGAAGTAGAAGTAGTCAAGAAGAATGATGTTCCTCATTGCTGGCTGGGGAATTCTGGGAGTTGAAGTCCACTCATCTTAAACTTGGCAAGGTTGAGAAATACTGATACAGCTCGTTGTGTCCTATTAGTGGCAACATTAGGAGACCTTCAGGGATGAAGGCTAGAAACTTAGAAATCTAGAGATAAACTCTTCTACTAGTATCTTTTGGTGTATAGTCAGAGAAAAAGCATCAGAGCCTTGGTGGCGCAACAGACGAAAGTGCTGTTAATTAACACCAGCTGCCTGCAATCACTGTAAGTTCAAATCTCACCAGGCTCAAGGTTGACTCAGCCTTCCATCCTTTTGAGGTAGGTAAAATGAGGACCCAGTTTGTGGGGTCAATAAGCACGACTTCGTATAAAAAAGAACACCGCTTTTTGGGGGGGGCGAAAGCCCTACTAAGCAGGTATATACAAAAAGTATGAAGGCTATTGCTTAATGCATTGTAAGCCACCCTGAGTCTCGGGAGAAGGGTGGCATATAAATCGAACCAATAAATAAATAAATAAATAAAATGTACTGGAGTATATGAAATAGATGGCCACTACTGTTTCCGATTAGAATCATCAAGCTACATTTAGCAAACGAGAGGAAATAGATTTTTTTTCTTTTCTATTTATGAATGTCAGGGAGAAATTATGTGGAAAATTCTTTAAACTAATGGCCTGAGAAATGCTTTGCTAAAGCTATTTTCTACCCCTCTTCTAATTGCATCTTAAACATTAATAGCCTCAACAGCCAGAAAGTCGCCCTCATGCAAGTGTCACACTTCACTTGGAACAATTTATTTCCCGAGATAATGAACTGGATCGGGAGAAGCTGGAGGAGGTGGTGCTAATCAGTTGGCCATCCTGTAGAAATGAATCTGCTGAGCTTATAAGGAAATAATATGGAAAAGTTTAGAGAAAACATTCTTGTCTAGCTTCAAATGAGGCTGCAACAGATCTATGTTTTCATCCTTTTTGATACTTCTCTGCTCTCTTCCAAGTATGGTCTCATCCTCTGGTGATTCAATAGGTGACAGAAGTCTAGAAGCTTCTTGGATGAGAGGCAAAACATCTTCAATGAAAAACAAATTCCAGTTGCCTTTTGAAAAAGCATCTTTGATAGGTGATAATTCCAAGGCTGCTCTGGAAAGCTAAACCGGGTCCATTTAGTTAGTTTCAGGACCATCCAGTATTTTAGTACTGTAAACTAAAATAATGGCTAAAACGTCACAGAAGAAGACAATGGCAAGCCACTACCATATTGTTACCAAAAAAATACATGAAAATATCTTTGAAGATGTTAAGAGTTAAGTTTAATTCCAAGGGGACATTACTCAGTGGTGGGTTGCCCCCGGTTCAGTCCAGTTCTATAGAACCAGTAGTAAAACCGGCAGGAGGCTCCGCCCACCTGCCATGACATCATCACAGGTGATCTGCGCATGTGCAGAAGTGCGTGAGCGCTCCCATTGCAGACCGGTAGTAAAGATAAGTAGAACCCACCCGTGATGTTACTATTTCATCATTTAAATTTTCAGCTGAAAGTCAAAAGGCTTAAATGTACCTCCTCCACTGCTTTTTCCACATCTCCATTCTTCGTCAAAACAGTGAACAGTGAGGAAGGAATTGGAAGCAAAAGTGGGACTTGAAAGAATCAATGGAGTGTATTTTACGTTTTCAAACTTCGATGTTGGAGAAGCCTCCAGAAAATATTGTGGATGCCCAAGAAAACAACAAATGGATCACAGAAGAAATCAGTCAACAGCTTCCCATCGCCCTGTGCATTCCCACAGGGACGGCCTCCTCAGGGTACCGTCGGCCAGACAGTGTCAGCTGTCTACCCCCAGGGAGAGAGCTTTCTCTGTGGGCGCACCCACTCTTTGGAATCAACTCCCTCTGGAGCTCTGGGTGTCCCCCGACCTTCGCTCCTTTCGCCGTGGCCTGAAAACGTGGCTATTTCACCTGGCTGCCCTGGACTGATGGGGTTTTAATAGAATTTTAACTGGGTTTTATTGAATTTTTGTTAATTTTAACCTGGATTTTCGGTTTAATGGTATGTTTGCTTTGTTTTAATTGTTGTGAGCCGTCCTGAGTCCATTGGAGATAGGGCGGCATACAAGTACCATCCATCCATCCATCAATCAATCCAGAATTTTTATTTGAGGCACAAATGACTAAGCTCAGGTTATTATATTTTTAGACACATTATTCAAAAACCCAGTTTTGATAATTCCACAATGTTGGGAAAAGTGGAAAGAAAGAGAAAAAAGAGAACAAT